>CM037878.1:154923280-156234530 GCA_021292165.1 Shinisaurus crocodilurus
CACACAGCTTCTCTCTCTATCCCTGTTGCTTCTGCCTCCTTTATATACACACAACTTTAGGAGGCTACAATCAGGTGACCTCAAACTGGGGAAATGAAACTTAACTCTATTAGGGGGGAAAGGAGACTTCTCTCAATGAGGGGGGAAAGGAAACTTTAACTCCATGAGGGGAAAATTAAACTCACGAATGCCCCCCTCCCTCTCCCATCAGGAGATGTTTGGGCCTACAGGCTTCAACCTAACTCAAGCCTGTATAGGCCTCAATCCTTCACAGTGGGCTCCTCCACAAGCTAAATGTTTTGAGAATGTCAAAGGGAGTCCAAAGAGTTCTGAGCAAAATTTCCCTAACAGGAGCCATTCTTGAGTTTTGTGGGTGTAAAGGGAAAATAAAGAGCTGAGACATCAATGTGGGGTTAAAATTGGGCCAAATTTATTGATAGTCAAAGACCTGTGAAGGGAGGGAGTGTGGGTCAAATTAGGTTGGCCCTTCAGCCGGTACTGCTGATCATTGGGCTATGCATCCAAAACTGTAAGCTGCCTTGGGTTCCTTGCAGGAAAAAAGGCGGAGTATAAATATAATACATAAATGAAGGACGGCACTGCATCTCGCCACCACCCAGTTTTACACCAACCTGGTGCTGAGAGGCCTTCCTAGTGTCACCTCCTTTCAGAGTCACATGGCAACAAGCAGGTGAGATACAAAGGCCTCAAAGGCGGTCTTTATCTCCCACAGACTGAGTCTCAGGACTCATCAACGTGGAGTCTCAGATTATTGCCAGTCACCTAAAAGGTGCCAATGGGTGCTCACCAAACCCTATCTGTTGCCTAAACCCACACTTACACACCAAATGTGACCGAATTGAATAACCAATTGACAATGAACCCAAAGCCAAAACACCCTGACCCTGCTACAGTGTGGAGTGGGCAAAACACGCACACCTCCCTCTCAGGGCAATAAGGGAAATGAGCCAAAATTCCTACTCAGCCCCTGAACAGGAGCCCACACTGTAATACAGGGAGGGAGGGAACTGCAGAAGGAAAAAGAGGCTGAGGGTGGGGCCACCAGGCCTAATATCAGCCGTGGCTGCGCCACCCATTAATACCTGCACTGGCCCAACATGATCAGGTGTGGGTCTCTCCCTCATTCCCCCCCACCTGCAAAATTATCCCCACTCACAGCTGTGCGTGTTCCACAGAAGAGAATTGTGTAAACTGACATTCAAAACAAATTTGAGTTAACTTCTTCAGGTGAAACATCTGAGGAATGTCAAAGGAAGTTTGGACAAATTCTGCTAAGGCTAATGAAATTGCTCAAAGTGTTTCTCTTTGGGTAAAACTGAACTGAGCCCTGGCTTTGCCCTACTTTTCAGAGGCAGCAAAGATGGGCCCTCTTCTGGTGGGTTATGGGGGGAGGGCTTGCTACAAACGTTGGCAGAGACTGTTCAGTCAATTTGCTGCCAGTACTAGTTGCACTCTCTGTGCTGCTGCTTGGCACCAATTTTTCCTTTGGCTGCATGACACAAAACCGGAGTGAGAGCCTTGCCTGCAGCCTGACTTTGTCTTATGATGTCTGAACTTAAATCAGAGAAAGGGCCATGCTTACTGCCTTCACTCTGGTGCAGCTAAAGGGGGGGTAGGGGAAATGATGCTGAGCAGCGGTAGGGAGGGCAGTTGCTCCTGCTGCCGCCAAGGCCATGAACAGATGGCCCAAAAGAAAAAGGAACAGGCAAAGTGAGCAAAGGGGGGGGTATATGAAGCCTTTTGCCTTCCTTTCATACCAAAATTGTTCATTTTAGAATATTCAGCTCACCCCAGCTTCTACACATAGGCATGTAAATCGAGCCTCGCCGGGGCAGAACGAGGCCGAGCATGGCCCCGCTCATGCCCCGGCGAGCGTGTGCTCCGCGGAGAGCCGCCCCAGCCGCCCGATCCGGCGGAGAACTGCCCGCTCTGTTCGATCGGTCCCGTCGCGTCACTTCCGGGACCGGAAATGACGCGACCGGACCTCCAAATGCGGTAAGGGGTCATTCGAGCGGCGCTGCGCACCACTTGAAAAAACAGGGTGGGCAGGGGGCGGGGGGTGGAAAAACGGGGTGGGCGGCACACCCAGCCTTAACTGGATGTCTATCTACACATGCCCTTCTTGGTCACTTCACCTGAACTGAAAAGCAAAGCAAGTTAGGAGGCTCCACCTTGGTCTAAATGTATGAGGGAAGCCAAACATTTCAATAAGACTGGGAGCTTTTCTACATGAGGCTGTTAATTGGCTGTTAATCCGCTGTATCTACTTTCGGTTTCGTCACAGAACTGAGATCCGAGCATTACACGAGGAGTGTTTCCTTTCCTGCTTTTCCACTGCATAACCAGGCACTGTGGTATAGCGGAATAGCATGAATACACAAGAGGAAATCTGTCTTTCTTTCACTTTCGCAATGAAATGCCACATTTTCCCTGCTTAAAAAAAAAAAAAAACCTCTCAGAAAATGCTGGTTAGACACAGAAGCGAAACTGAAAGGTCACACCATCGTCTAAAGAAACCATAAACAACTGTGAGTAGGGAATGATGAGTTCACAATAAATGCCTCATGCAGAAAAGCCCTAAGAAAATAGTGGGGAGGGGTGTCCATGAATCCCTAGAGACAAGGCATTTGTTTGCTGCCTTCTAAGAAACTTAGAGTTCAGGAACATTTTAGATATGAAATACTCCTTTCTACATTTCCCTGTCCAATGTGAAACATCCTTTCACACAATGGAAATCCCTGATGAATCATAAACCCATAGAGCTGGGAGGGGTCTCAAAGGTCAACTAATCCAACCCCCTACTAATGCAGGACATCCACTCCTGAAGAGCCGACTACCCAGCCTCTGCTTAAAACCTCTAATGAAGAGAATCCATCGTCTTCTGAGGCATCCCAACTGTCTCCATCCAGAGAAGCTGAGGTGCTGTCAGTGCACACAGGAGCTCTCATCACTGAATGAAAACTTACTTTCCTTTACACATTATTGTCATTCAAGGAATCAGCCTATTAGATTCCAATCCTAGAAATAGTCAATTTTTGAATCTGTCACTGGATTACCTGTTGATATTCTGATCATACCTGTTGGCCCCAGCCAAATGGAATATTGTGTTTCTCATTTTAATTAACCCCAGAAGGGATTGTAACAATTTATTTAAAGAAATGCAACAGTTTCATTGCAGGCATTCTAGAAGGAGTGCTCTAGAAGCCACAGAGCAACTGAACTACCACTGCTGCCCAGGAGACTTTCCAGCATCTCTTCTGCTGCCAAAACTCAAGGTGAATCAGGCAAAGTGATACACAGAACCAATGCACTTAAAGTTAGTCAGGGCATGTGTCGAATTGACTTTACCTTTATTCCCATTGCTTTCAATGGTATGTAGCCCCAACAAACTTTAGTTTGATTAGGAGTCAGGACCTCTGTATTTTTAACCCAGTATTGCAGTTGGTAAAGGGGGAATAACTATTGCTTTTGTGGACGCCATATTGACAATAAGCCCAAAACAATGTCTAGCAACCAAGAATGTGTTTATTTCTTATTTAATCCACAGATATTCCTTCAGTAATAACAAAGTTTGTTGTGTGTAGGGAAAAGCAAATTTTAAAACAGAAATTACACTGCACTATAAAATAAATAAAATATATTGCCTAGTCTTCTAAAGGGTAATGAACTCTCAGGAGAGCATTCTAGGGCACTAGAGAATGAAAACAGGATATAAGAAGAGTGAAAACAAGAAAATTTCAGCAGCAAGTAGTTTGGTTGATGACAGAGTAGAAAAATTGGAAATAGGATGTGAGCAAATCTAAACTATTATTATGTTATACAGAAATGCAAAGGCATGCAAGCAGGGTATTCTTTTTAATTGCCTAAACATTCTGTTAAACAGATTCTCTTTTTAGGAGACTACTGGTTTAGCTTCTGTTTTTAACCTACATTTTATTGCATGATTAAAGTTTGGGGCTATTAACATGTGATCCATCATGCTGAATGCAGCACATCATCCATGTATGTTGGCCCACCAGGGACTTGATAACAAGATCCAGAAAGGGGCTGTTGACCTTCTGGCAGGCCACAACAGGTTACCTGAAAGACCACCTTCTCCCATACCCAGACCTCAAGATCTTCAGGGGTCTTGCTCCAAGTTCCTCTGCCAAATGAGGTGAGGTGTGTGACCACTAGGGTGAGGGAGTTTTTGCTGGTGGCATCCTGGTTATGGAGCAACATTCCCAGAAAGGTGTTCTGGCAGCATCTTTATGGTCTTTTTGGTGCCAGGTGAAAATCTTTTTATTCACCCAGGCCAGTGCTGGCTCTAGGCTTTGGAGGGCCCTTGGGCCAGGCAACTTCCATGCCCCCTCCCACAGAGAGTCTACATTCTTACCAGGATTGTCACCAGCTGCTGCCACCTCTCCTCTTCCTTATTATCTCAACCACCTGCTTGCTTGCCAGGCAGAGAGCAAATGAGCAAATAGGCAGTGGCATCTACTGCTCCTCCTTCACAGCATCACTTTTTCCTGGACCAGAGTGAGAGGAGGATGAACAAGCAGGCTGCAGTAGTGAAGAGGGGGAGTAGGTCTAGAGATCTGCTGGGATGTGGGACCTCGGCAGATGCCTGACCATGCCGACCCTTGATGCTGACCCAGGTCTTTTTGATTATTTCTGTCTTTTAGCTTGGGTCTCTCAGTTTAAAATCTGTGTTTAATTGTGTCTTAGTTTTTAATAACTTGTATTGTTTTACACTTTATTTTAATGTTGTATGTGTTTGTGAACTGCCCAGATAATTTCTGTTATGGAACAGCTATACAATAATAGAAATAAATAAACAAACAAAAAAACACATGACTCATGGGCTGTGTTCATCTTGGTAGGTCACAAATTGCACAGGCTTATTTGTTTCAAAATGTGTTATCTATCTATCTCTCTATCTATAATTGTGAATACTGCAAATCTTAAAATGTCCGATTCCATGTTCTAGGAATTTCAATACCCATTGGGACCATAGCAGCTCTTCATTACATTTTTTATTGTAAGAGAAATTGGGGGACATTTCCAACTAGGAACGTCAATATACACTGCCCCACCCTAAGAAATATTTCTGGTCTTATTGGGACTCTCTTTCATTCCCTCAAAATTCCCTGAATGTTTCTCTCAAACAGGGACCTTAACGTTGGCCTTGAAATTTTATTTTAGGCAGAGTTGGTGGTGGCACAATCAGCTATTGCTTGGTTTTAAAGGTTTTGAGTTTCAAAGGTTTCTAGAAATGTATGAGGAATTATGTTCTTTTGGGTAGACTTTTATCAGTAAACACCTTCCACTTATGTTTTGCACTCATAAAATACCATTGCCACATCACTCAATGCAAGCAAATATTTGTTCTGTTCAGGGCTTTTTTTCTGGTGGAACTCACCGGAACTGAGTTCCAGCACCTTTTCTTCTATTAATTGCATTACAATTTAATCGCCATCTACTCCCGAGGAAATGTAATCCAAGAGTTCCGGTACCCTTTTCTCCAGAAAAAAAGCACTGGTTCTGTTAGTGTAACACAATGGCTAGAGCCTTTGCCTACAGATGATGGGTTGGAACCAATCCAATTTACAGTGCAATCCTATACATGTCTACTCAGAAGTAAGCCCCAGTGAACTGCAGCATTAGCTCCCATTGAAATCAATCATTTCAATGAGACATAGGTGTGACTAGCTTGGGTTAGATCCAACTCTATGTAATCCACACAGTTCAAAATGCTGCTGCAAGATTGCTAACTGGGACTAGGCAGTCTAAGCATATCAAGCTTACTGCACTGGCTCCCTGTCCATTTCAAGGTCCAATTCAAAGTGCTGATTTTGACCTTTAAAGTCATTCATCAAGATCAGGAAAGATCATCTGTCTTCATCACAAGTATCCATATGGATCTTAAGAATGCCAGAGATCCCTGTTAGGCAAGGTGTGGTCCTGTTAGGCTTCTAAATAATGGACCTTTTCAGTGGTGGCACTTCAGTTATAGCAGGGGTGGGTAATACAACTCCCATCAGCCCTAGCCAGCATAGCCAATGGTGAGGGATGATGGGAGTTGTAGGCCAAAACATCTGGAGGGCTACAATTACAGAAGGGCATCTTCAAAGAGACATGCCTGGGACATACCTTGATGTCATTTCAGTGCCAGGCAAAGACCATATTTATTTTCCTAGGCTTTCTAATCTGTTTCTGCTTTATTCTGTTTCATCCCTGTCATATGTTTTAATGCTGCTGTCATTCCTTTTTATTGTATGTATTTTTTACTTTGTTTTGATTTTGCAGTAAGCCACTTTGAGAACTCAATGATTGGGTGGCCTATAAATGCAGGGCTGCGGGAGAGGGCCCCAGCACTCTGAAATAGAAAGAAGACACAGACAAACATTGCTTGAACATTTGGCTTAAAAGCAGAATCCCTCCAACATTCCACATCTCTGTAGATTAATTTTTATATTTACTGTAAAAATGCATTGTGACATTTCTCTCACCTCGCTGTTTTTATTGTTCATTCTTTGTACACTTGCAACTCAAAGATTTATTATCCTCCAACCATTGTTCCACAATGTAATTCTCAATCCATTTAATTCCCTTCATTAGCTCTTCTCCTTGTTTCTCTCCTTCACCCTCAGCCTCCATCACTAACCTTTCTTTTTAATTTTCTTTTCCCCTTTTTTCAAAATGCCATATCTGAAGTTTGCCCTCCAATGTGTAAAGAGTAAAAATCCCCAGGCATTTCCCCCCTCCCCATTTCAATAAAACTCTAGTAGAAAAGAGTAGAACAACCTCAGCATGTTATTAGTCAGCGCTAGGAGGGAAAGATGCTTCAGTGCTAAATGGTGTAATTAAAATGCCTAGTGGGGGCAACAACGAATGCCTAAGGAAACTGACATTTCCTATTTGCTATTCTAAGGACTTCCTTAGTACAGTCTTACCTTTTGACTGTAAAGGTTTTTAAATACGTTTTCCCTCTCCTATATTGACTTCTTTCGGTCTTTGGGCAGGCTTTTGCTAAGGGCCAAAACAGACATTACTTTGAATCTGTATCTAACAGCTACATCTATTCTCCCCCCCCTTTTTACTCTAAAGTAGCTGCAGGAGGCCCAATCTGGATCAGGATCCTAGCATAGGGGGTAGGGGGCTTTTAAGATCTGGATCAGACCCCCTGCTGTGCCTATTCTAGATTTTAAAAGAAAAAAGATGTAGCCACCCAATACCGAAGTAATGTATATTTTGGCTCTGTGGGCAGAATCCAATGGGGCGCTTACACTCCCACCAATTCCTTTCTACCCCACTGATTCCCTTCCACAAGCGGTGGGTCCTGCCAGTTGCATAGCGCAAGTGGGACCCACCATTTACGTGAGGGAGATTTTGCGCTTCCTAGAGGAAGCCCTGAAATGAGCAGAAAAACTAATTTCTGAAGGAGGCAGGTTGGCAGAGCTCCCTTATGCGGGCTCTGCTGACCTGCCTCCTTCCAGAAAGGAGCGTTTCCGCTTGTTTCAGTTTGCCCTGGAAGCACTAAATTGCCATTGTGCAAACGATGGGGGCTGCATGCGCAACGGAATTGGTGGGCCATAAGAGCATCGGCAGGGGCATAAGCACTGGACCTCATTGGATTCTGCCCTAGGATGCACACTTGGTTGGCATTATCAGGGCCGGATTAAGAGCATTATGGGCCTGGTGCTGAGGAGGGCGCGCGGCTGAAGAGGGCGCAGAAACGCTGCGCTCCTCTTCGCTGCCGCTGCGCCGCCTCCGCCAGGCCTCTGCCTCCGCTGCGCCGCCCCCGCCAGGCCTCTGCCTCCCCTCCATCCCTCCCGCCCGCCCGCCTGCCACCGCTGCCGCGCTGTCAAGGTTCCGCTACTGCAAGGACCCCTTAACCTTCCTTTGGGAGATCTATGCCTCTCCTCAAAGCCCCTCCCGTTCCAGGAGATCCAGTCCTTTTACAGCTTCCAATAGCATGGGTGTAGGCTGTAGACGTGGTGAATAAGTCACTCCAAACTCCAGGGTAAACAACAGCACTTTACTTATAATATTAGGGTTTTTACTTAATAGAGTGGTTATAATCCAAAAGCAAGTATGATAAAATAAAACAAACAAACAAACAATCCAAGGTTCTCTAGTTAACTTCAGACTACCTATATCCTATGCAACCAGTTTCTCTTTCTCTCCTTCTCTCTGCTGTTTTTCTGCTGCTGCTTCTAGCTCTCTCCCAGCACTAACTGACTGCTAGCTGACCACACCCCACATATATAGCCTTCCAAGGAATGGAAGGTTATAATCATGTGACCTTGAATAGGATATCTAATTCTTAACTTCTATTGGGTAACTTAAAACTCTCAAACTCCCCCTCCCATCCAAGTGTTTGGGCCTTCAGGCTTCACTACTCGAGGGAAGTGTTTGGGCCCTCAGGCTTCAACAAACTGAAGCCTGTGTAGGGCTCAACAAACCCAATCCTGTGTAGGCCTCAATCCCTCACATCTTCCCCTCCTTCTCCTCAAGTGGAACAATTTCCCTTTTACAGAAGAGAATTGTGAAACGTTAACCTACACAAAAAGGCAACTGTTTTTTTGGTTATTTCCTAGACAAAGCATCAGCTATCACATTCTCCTTCCCAGGCACATGTTCAATGTTCATTTGAAATTCCTGCAATTTCCAAGACCATCTCTGAAGCTTGGAGTTGGTATTTTGCATTGTTTGTATCCATTGCAAGGCATGATGATCAGTCCATAAAGTAAATTCTTGTCCAAAAACATAAGGCTTGAGCTTGTCCAGAGCCCACACTACTGCCAAACATTCCTTTTGGATCGTAGACAGGTTTCTCTCCTTGGGTAGAAGCTTCCTACTCAGGTAGGCTACTGGATGTTTAACAGAGTCATAGTCTTGTAACAATACAGCACCTATGCCAGTCTCAGAGGCATCAGTAGCTACAATAAAGGTTTTTTCAAAGTCAGGTGCTCTTAACACAGGCTTTGAGCTTAAAATGTCCTTTAGTCTATCAAAAGCTCTTTGACATTCATCAGTCCACACAATTTTGTCAGGTTTACATTTCTTGGTTAAATCAGTCAAAGGTCCAGCAATTTCACCAAAATGGGGAACAAATCTCCTGTAATACCCAGCAAATCCCAAGAATGACCTGACCTGTTTCTTGGTTGTAGGTATGTCCCAGGTTGGTTCTGATAGCTTCAACCTTGTCCCATAAAGGTGTGATATGCCCATTTCCATCCCTGTGCCCTAAGTATACTACCTCTGGCACCTTCTGCACCTGTAAAACTACTCCACTCCTCTCATAGTATGGCTTCATCATATTTACATGTACTACCTTTGGTCTTTTTTCAGATTTTTCTTTAACCACCACATAGGTTAAATCATCCATTTTCTCTCTGACTGTGTAGGGGCCTTCCCAAGCAGCCTTAAGCTTGTCTTTGCGCAGAGGAAGAAATATCATTACCTGATCCCCTACCTCAAATACTCTAGAGCGTGCCTTTTGATCATACCAGAACTTTTGCACCTCTTGGGCTTTGGTTACATTGACTTGAACTAGTTTACAGAGTGTATCTAGGGTTTGTCTAAGTTTTAACACATAATTCACCACTGAGGTTTTGTTTTCTACGAGTTTACCTTCCCAGTTCACCCTCAGGAGATCAAGAGGGCCTCTCACTCTTCTGCCATACAACAGCTCGAAAGGTGAGAATCCCGTTGATTCTACAGGGAGTTCTGTGGAACTTCCCTGTAGGCAAAAAGTAGGTGTTGCAGTTTGTCATCCCAGTCATTTGGGTGTGTGTTTACATAAGCTCTAATCATTCCCTTGAGTGTGGCGTTAAATCTTTCCACCATTCCATTGCCTTGTGGGTAATAAGGAGTGGTTTTCAAGTGTTTTACCCCACAACACTTCCACAGACATTCCATTATCTCGGAGAGGAAATTTGACCCACAATCTGTCAAGATTTCAGAGGGAAATCCAGTTCTGCAAAATATAGTTAGCAAAGCCTCAGCTACAGATGGAGCATCTATAGAGGCTAGTGCTACTGCTTCTGGGTATCTTGTGGCAAAATCCACCACTGTGAGGATGTACTTTTTTCCCTTGCGGGTGGGTTTAGTGAAAGGCCCTACAATATCCATGCCCACCCTGAAGAAAGCTTCTCCTATAATAGGCAGAGGCTGCAAAGGGGCTTTACTGTGATGCCCTGCCTTCCCCACACGCTGACAGGTTTCACAAGACCTGCAGTACTCTGCTACTTGCTTAGCAATTCCAGGCCAAAAGAAGTTTGCCATGAGCCTTTGTTTAGTCTTGTTTTTCCCCAAGTGCCCTGCGCATGGCACATCATGGGCTAGTTCTAGCAACTTTAGCTGGAATTGGTTAGGTACTACCAGTTGCTTTAGTGGTTCCCAGGTTAACTCTTGGGTTTTTGGTAACCACAGCCTATACAGCAATCCTTTCTCCCAAATAATCTGCTCCCGTCTTTCCTCAGAGAAGGGCCTCTCTTGAGGGAGAGCGACTCTTTTCAGAGGCTCCAAACTAGGATCACTGAGGACTCCCTGCTTGAATTTATCTACTCCTCTTAAATCAGGAAAAGGGGTTTCTAGCGCCTTCTCCTCTACAGAACCACCTGCCTCAGTTGTTTCACTGGCTTTCAGGTCTCCAGGTTGCATGGAGGCTTGTTCTGTTGTTTCGGTTTGGGGAGGGTCTGGGGTTGGTTTTGGACCTTCTGGAATCACTGTGGGTTGTACCTCTAGTATCTTTTCTTTTACCCCATCAGCTTTTACCTGGTCCTGTCTTGAAAGTTCCTCCCTTTCCTTTTGCTTACGGATTACCACACATATATGAGCTTTTGGTCCCATTATATCCCTTCCCACAATGATAGGGGCAAATTGGGTTGGAGGTTCCATCACCCCAACTTCATACAGACCTCTCCATCCCCTCCATTCTATGGATAACCTTGCTACTGGGACTTCAAAGGAGGGACCATTCACTCCCTGAATCTCAATAGACATTCCTGGTACCAAATCTTCAGCTGTCACCAAATCTGCTCGGATCAGAGAAACATCAGCTCCAGAATCCAACATTGCCATAATGGTCTTATCCTTTACATAAATAGGTTCTTTAAACTGATTATTTAACCTCTTCCCTGTTGGTGATCACAAATCCACAATTATAAGGTTGTTTTACGCTTGCTACACCTTGTGGCTTGGTTTGTTCGGGTTTAGGACTACCTGGGTTAGCTGGTGTTATTGCTTGTAACTTGGGACAGCTACTCCTGATGTGGCCTGTCTGACCACACGAATAGCAGGCACGGTCTCTGGGGTGAGAAGGATCAAAAGGAGGTTTTTTGAACTCCTTTTTACCTGGGGCTTCCCATTTCCCCCCCTTCTTCTCAGACTCAATCCTGGGGCCTAACCCTTCCCGGTTTTCAATCAATTTGTCAGCCATTTCTGCAGCTTGGTTTACAGTTTCAGGATCTTTATCCTTAACCTTCAGTTTTATTTCTCTGGACAACCGAAAATAAAACTGATCCAGGACCATAAGCTCTAGCACCTTTTCCCTGTTGTCAGCTTTTGCTTCATCCACCCATTTTAATAGCAGGTTTTTTAATTTTGTTGCAAACTCTACCATAGATTTACCTGGTTGAGGTGTTAACCCTCTGAACTTTTTTCTAAAGTGCTCAGGGCCTAACCTTAACCTTTTAAACACAGTTTCTTTGAATTGAGCATAGGAAACATCCTCCCCCTCTGGCATGCTATTATAAATCTCTGCCAGCTCCCCTTTGATTAAATTAGGCACAAACTTCATGTAATCACCCTCCTGCAATCCCCACTTCTGTGCTGCCCTTTCAAAAGTGGTCAGGAACACTTGTGGGTCTTCTCCTGGGGTGTATGCTGTGAAGTCCTTCGGGGTAACTCTGACAGGCTGCTCCTGTTTCAATTGCATCATCCTTTCCTCGTGTCTGCGTTGTTCCTCTTGGGCTTGCAGTTGCTCTTTCTGGGCTTGCAGTTGCTCCTTCTGGGCTTGCAGTTTCTCCTGGTGCAGCTTTTCCTCATGTTTGCGTTGCTCCTGTTGCATCTTTTCCTCGTGTCTGCGTTGTTCTTCCTGCTGATGAAACCTTTCCCACTCTAACCTGGTCTCTTCTTCCTTCTGCTTTGCCCCTAGCCGCAGTTCCTGTTCACGGAGCTCCCATTCTTTTGTTTGGGGTCCTGCTACCCTAGGGCTAGAGGGTGCAGCTCCTTCTATTGCCGCCTGGGAGATCAGCATAACTTTCAGTTCTTCTGCTGTTTTCTCCTCCCATGGCAAATTGTCCTTTTTACACTGCTCTATCAGGGCAGTTTTATTCATAGAAAGATACTGGCTCATTTTACTAGCCTCACTGGGTCCCTATTCTGCACTCCTGAAGTTCAAACATACACTGCTTTTTGCCAGCTCTATTAGTAAAATACCCAATTTCTGTTTGGAGTGCTTAATCTCACTGTTCAGGATCGCTCCGCTGCCACCATCTGTCAAGGTTCCGCTACTGCAGGGACCCCTTAACCTTCCTTTGGGAGATCTATGCCTCTCCTCAAAGCCCCTCCCGTTCCAGGAGATCCAGTCCTTTACAGCTTCCAATAGCATGGGTGTAGGCTGTAGACGTGGTGAATAAGTCACTCCAAACTCCAGGGTAAACAACAACACTTTACTTATAATATTAGGGTCTTTACTTAATAGAGTGGTTATAATTCAAAAGCAAGTATGATAAAATAAAACAAACAAACAATCCAATGTTATCTAGTTTAACTTCAGACTACCTATATCCTATGCAACCAGTTTCTCTTTCTCTTTCTCTCCTTCTCTCTGCTGTTTCTCTGCTGCTGCTTCTAGCTCTCTCCCAGCACTAACTGACTGCTAGCTGGCCACACCCCACATATATAGCCTTCCCAGGAATGGAAGGTTATAATCATGTGACCTTGAATAGGATATCTAATTCTTAACTTCTATTGGGTAACTTAAAACTCTCAAACTCCCCCTCCCATCCAAGTGTTTGGGCCTTCTGGCTTCACTACTCGAGGGAAGTGTTTGGGCCCTCAGGCTTCAACAAACTGAAGCCTGTGTAGGCCTCAACAAACCCAATCCTATGTAGGCCTCAATCCCTCACACGTGCCCTCCCGTCCCGCTCGCCGCTGCGCCTCCCCCGCCCTCCCGCTCGCTGCCGCTGCGCCTCCCGCCGCCGCTGCCATCACCACCATCCCCGACCCCCCCCGCCACCTACCTTCTCCGCGTCGTGTCGCTTCCGGAGCCCCGCCCGCATTGTTTTGGTGGGAGGAACCAGGGCAACAGGGCTTAAACAGCCCTGTTGCCATGGTTTCCCCAGCAAAAAACAGCGCGGGGGTCCCATCGCGTCACTTTCCTCCTCCTCCTCGGCGGCGGCGGCAGCGGCGGCAGCAGCAGCAGCAGCAGCCGCCAGGGCGGGGGGAAGGTAGGTTGGTGGTGGCGGCGCAGGGTTGTTTTTTTTTGCAGAGCAGGGCTGCTTTGGAGAGGGGGGAGCGCTAAATATTATTTCGCCTGGGGCGCCAAACTGCCCTGCACCGGTCCTGATTGTGGGCCTGTTTTGGGGTAGGGGCCTGGAGCTGCAGCTCAAATAGCCCCTATCTTAATCCGGCCCAGGGCATTTTTCTCCAGTAATGGCTGCCATGTACCCCTAAGAAGGCATCAGTTATGTGCAGAACAGAATACTGCACAGTCAGGGGCTCTAAGACAATATACAACCACCACCAACCCCAGTAATACAGTTGAGAACTGTATTGCCAGCAACAGGAATGAATACATATGTACCTAACAACAGAATGCTGGTCAAAATCTGTTTCTGCAAGTTGTCTTTATCAAACCATATCTGTAGATTTTAAGTCCTCAGGAGAAAATCTTTTCTGGTCCACTTTAAAAATTGGTTGTTGCTGGGCTTCACCTCTCCACTCTTCCAGTGGTAAAAGCAACAAATCCTTAAAAAACCAACCTTAGAAAAAAAATAATTAAGATCTCATTCCATAATTCAGTAAATCTCAAAATAATTATTTACTAAATGTAGGAAGCTTCCCATGAGTGTGAAAACAGTTAGCTCTGTAAATACAGTTAGTTTGTAAAAATGGTCTTTCACGCGTGGTAAGCTTCCTATGTTTAGTTTCAAAGGTTAGCTGACAATGTAGTTGTATTATTGAGGTTTGTGGTTATATATAATCAGTTATGTGCAGGCTTCCTAGAGGAATTGTTCATTGACAACATGCTCTTTACATGAAATTGGATACAAATCACCACAACTTTATAATGGGACATGACAGAATAACTCAAGCCAAGATGCCAGCATGGAGAAGAGCTCTAGTCATAACTAGGGATAGAAAAGAATTTTGTGAATCAGGATGCAGTTGTCCTTTGGTATTTGCACTTCTCAGAATTTTGTGATTCAATTTTCTGAACAAAAAATGTGTACAAATAGGGTGAAGTGCACACAAAAATGAATGTATTAGTGGGGAAACATGCCAAAAATTATATAAGAGAAACCTGCTTGCAAAAAAAAAAAAAAAAGTATATTAGGCAAGAATGTATATGTCAGGAGAAATGCGCATGAAAATGCATATACTTTGTCATGAAGATTTAGAAGACTCAAACTGACGCAGAAACAGGAGGGAATGGATTGGAAAAAGGAGAAACTGAGAAGATTGGCAAATACAGCCATCTGTGCCATCATGTTGGCCCACCTAACTGAAGACTGATAGGAACTATCCAGCTAAAGTAACATTCTCCCCTTTTAGCAGCAGCTACTCCCATTGCCAACCCAACTTAAAAGTTACTTGCTTTCATGTAATCTGCTTCTTCCTAGGGGGTGACCCATTGCTTGGTGATAGAGCATGTGCGTTACATACAGAAAGTCCCAGGCTCCATTAAATACTCAGCATCTCCAGTTAAAAGGATCTTGAGCAATAAGGCTGAGAGAGACTCTGCCAAATACTTTGGAAACTGGTTGTCAGACTGGACTAGACGGGCCATTCATCTGATCTGATATAATGCAGCTTCATAGGTTCATATGGAGATTTGCATTCCCATATGCAACATAAGACACACAGGGAGGCACATCCACAGCCTGATTGCACAGTGCAATGGGAACTGTGTGCCCAGAGTCACATCAAATCCATTCCACACCGTATGTTGGCACTGCTTGTTTCTCAGTCCAGCACTGGAAATGGCTTGTGAAGCCACCATTGCTGGCTGAAGCATCAAGTCAGGTGATTTGCATGCGCAACATCCTGTTGTATAACTGAATCTTGATCCAGCAAGATGAACATCATATGGATTAGAGATATGATTGTGAGACCAACCCCAGACTTAGTTCTAGTGATAACACAGGACTGTTCACTTTTTTAAAAAGTCATGTGGTGGAATTAAACATGGAAGGCACGTGGCTGCCACTGAAACCATGAGCCTTGAATACTCTCCTCTCTCAGTGGTAAACGGTCCTAGATTCTGGATTTTGTTTT
Source organism: Shinisaurus crocodilurus (assembly GCA_021292165.1). Lineage (NCBI taxonomy): Eukaryota > Metazoa > Chordata > Lepidosauria > Squamata > Shinisauridae > Shinisaurus > Shinisaurus crocodilurus. The sequence goes on from CM037878.1 coordinate 154,938,794, forward strand.
ACCAGACATTAGCAGCAAGAGGGGAGGAGGAGACACAAGGCTACTAGTTTTTGGCAGTAGCCATGTATCTCCTATAACATCTGATCTCCCCACCTTATGTGCACCATCTGGCACCCCCCTTATGTGCCAAGTGGAAGTCTGGAAGAATTAATCAAATACTAGAGCTAGTTTTTGCAGAGGTGCTGCTTGGTCCGGACCACAGGTGCAGATCTGGGGGTCTGTGGTCCAGGAGGCCCCCCAAATGCCCCCCCCTGACAGGCAGCAGGCATTGTCGGTGGTGGTAGTAGCTCCTCCTCCTCCTCCTCCTGCCGTGTCTAAAGAAAAGAGCTGCAGCAATTGCCAGTCAGTGATGCAGCCCTTTGGCACACCATTTCAAATGACTGTATTTTTTTCTTTACTAACATTCATTAGCAGCACACTGAACCAATCAGACACTGCCTTTGTGGGCATGCAGCCCCTGAGGAAATGGGAGTGGCAAGGGGTGGTCCTCTTGCCACTCTGGTGCCCTCGCTGCTGCTGTGGCATGGCAGGAAGAGGAGCAGGAGCTGCTACAGCTGCAGGTAAGAAACAAAACATGGCTCAGTTGGCTTGCAGGGCAACAAGGGGGGGGGCTGGTCAGGGGGAAGTCCTCCCCCTGGAAAGTATTTTTCCTTGGCGCCCTCAAACCTGGAGGTGCTTCTGAGGCTCTGTAGTTTAGTCATTTATACAAAATGGCTGCCTTCTCTAATGGCTACAAGAGTCACCATTTTTTTCTTAACTTATGTGAGAACCATTTAACACATTTTTTAATCAAATCCTTTAAAATATTCATAACACCAAAAGAATTTCATCAACAGCTCCTCTTGTTGATTTTGTAGTTTATGCTCCATTTAATGTCAGGAATGTGGAGTTTATTAGAAATATAGGGTTCATATTTAATGAGAATAGAATCTAATTTGCTCAAATTTATGATCTAACGTTAAATAAATTGCAGGGATGCCTAGCAAAGGGGCGGAGGGGGGGAGAAAGTCTCCAGAATTTGAATATACTAATGAGGAATCAAAAGTTGCTGAAGAGTGCAGCTACAGATTGAAAAGTAATCAAACACTCAGATTTAAGATACATAGCCTAAACTGTGATTTATTTCAAATTAGTACAGCATAATTTTTGTGGATCTGGCTGTGCATATATTTTTACCACACTATCAGTAGCAATTCAGCGCTCAAAGGCAGGCAGTGCATTGGAAACTTTCTGAATATGGTAAAATAGGAAAGGGCTTAAATAGCAACATTGGGATATGCAATTTTTCAGAGTTAGCAAGATGGGAATAATATGCTGTAGAAAACTGAACAGAAGGATAAGGATTACTGGGGTTGCATGGATTTCTGATGCAGAAAAGCTGCAAAGTATTACAGAATTCAACCCAGGAATGGGAAGATAAAGAAGCCATGCGCAAGAATTTCCATCCTGCAGAGATAACATATCACACAGTTTTTACTTGATTGCGCAGTTCCTCCGAGGTTTCTTTTGCAATTTGAGAAGAAAAGTAGGGTGGTGTGTGTGTGTGTGGAGGACACTGGTGAATTGTTTATTAACTGGACCAGATACTTACTGACATCAGAGAGCTCATGTTTTATACATGCAATCTGCAAATGTTATAGACCAGGTTCAAGGAATCTCCCTCTGAATGTGACCATAATTCAGAGAACACACAATTAGTTCCACAAACACATTGAAATACAAACTACAAGATACATTAACTATATAGTATTTTACTCACAAGTAAGTGTGTGGGGCCCTGATCTGGACTGGGACCATCATAGATGGATAAGGAAAGTCTCCACCCAAGCCTCTGGTTTTTAAAAATACACACACACCAATGAAGGGGCTAAATGGGGTGGGCTCTATTTGCACCAATGGAGACTCCCCCACTTTAGCCCCTGTGCAGGGGAGGGCAAATTTAGGAAAACATGAGGCTGGGGAGGGAGCTCCCAATCCACATTGTGGGCCTGTATGGTTACCTACAAGTAGAAAAACAAGGAGAGGGTCAGTTACATGCTATGCTAAGATAGTCTCCAATTGCCCTGAAAATGCCTGTACCTTCACAAAAACCCTTAAGCCATCATGGCTTCTCACTTTGTCATGCAAAGTCCTGAATTCCCCTGCCCCTGGCAACTGCAAGCTACTTTAAGGTACTCTTAAAGGAGCCATGGGCAAAATTGCAGCTAAGCTTGCAGTTTTAACTTAGCTGCAATTTTTGCCCATGGCCCCATTAGGATTAGCTCTCTGCTTAGGCTCAAACAGCCGCAGTAAACAGGGAGGGAACAGACGCTGCTAAGCAGGGAGGGCCAGGCGAGGATGTGTGTGTGTGTGTGTGCGTACGCGCAGGCATGCTCTACCTGCTGCCTCTGTTGCACGTTGCTGTGGGAAAGGGATTAGCTGAGTGAAAAGAAAAGGAGGTGGAGGCTGCACCTGCTGGCCTGGACCGAAGGAGAAGTAAATGAGGAAATTTATCACATGATTCCTATCTTTATATTGCCAAAGATTTTATTTCCTGAGCTGACTCTGTACCTCTAACAGGTGAGGTTACAGTGCCAGAAGGAAATGCAAGAAACTTCCCCTTCTCTCTGAAGCGCCATGTTTGGTGTGTGTGGTGAGTGGATAAGCTTCACCTGTTGAATTTGTGCCAATCCTGACAATTTTAAAACAAAAAGAAAGAGATTGCCCTGCAAGCAGTTCTGTTTGTCCATGCACTTTTCTCTGTGCCAAATGAGGTCAATATTTGGTTTACATAAAACAGGGGTGGGAATTGTGTGGCCCTCTAGATGTTGTTGGACTGCAACTCCCACCATTCCTCTCCATTGGCTCTGCCATAAAAGATACAAGTTTGCTTTGAGGCTATCTTTTTCCTGTTCTTTCCAAATCCACAACTGATGCACTATGTAACTTTGACTTTTGTTTCTAAATGTTGCAGAGTGCTTTCCTTTGGTATAAAACATGAAACAGGCTCCTTGGTGACACTGAAACTAAGTGGCAGTAACTCCTTTGCTTGTGTTGTGTTGTTCCGGTTTGAGTGTTATGGAAAGGATTTCTGTACTTTAGAATGGAATCCTATTCACCTTTCCTGTGTGAGTAAGTTGTACTGAATGTAATAGGACTTACTTCTGAGTACACATGCATAGGATTGCACTGCCATTCTGTTTTCAGAGCAGTGGTAAATTTTACTTGGCTCTACCTGTGTACCCCATGTGAAAGTCTTTTTATAACACATGCTGAAATGCAATGGAGAAAGCTCTCTCTACAGCAATGATTACAATTATTCTGCAGGGATTTTGGATTTTTAAAAAAATGCATTAGAAGGGAATTAGCAGAAAACACACCCTCCTCAAGAGAAAGAAAGAAAAAATCCCAACTACCTCAAATAGCAGCAACAAACACCATCATTCCATTTTGGCATTATTGTTCAATCACAGTGTTGTTGTCCTTGGATTTTTTTTAATAAAGTACAATAGAGCCCACAAGTTTTTTTCTGAGTGGAGAAAATAAGAGCTTGCAGGATGGGCCTATGAACCACTTTGAACACTCAGAAATGTCTAAATGTTAAATATTATTATAAATTCAAAGATTTATGTGCTTAAAATACTGCAGTTTTGTGTGTTTCTCAAATAACATTTGTACTTGACCATGCCCATTGGTTGCTTGGCCATGCCCTCATGTTGCCTGGCCACACCCTCTTGCTCACACACTTTCATGTTGCTTAACCATGTTGCAAAAGTTGCCCTGGGTATTCCCTAGGAGGGAGCCGATTGCCTCCTAAAGAACAAAGCAGACTAGAAAGCAGGGTACAAACAGACAGTTTATTTGATCAAATAGGACCACAGCGAGGCACAGCAGCCTCAAATGCAACTGGCCAGCAAGCAACAATTCTGCACAATTTTTATAAGTCAGCGCTGGAGCTTCGTTCCGCCCCTTACAATAGGTTAAGCACACATGGAAAAGTACAGCTGTGGCGCGGAACAAGCAACCTTAGCTTCAACTGGTTTTCTGTGGTTTCATGCCTCTCTCTGTGGTTACATGACCCAATTCAGACAGCAGCGAGCAGACATTTTGCCCACATCCTGTTGACTTGGTTTTAGCTAACAGGAATTCACCTTTCTTAGTTCTGCCTAGCAGCAACAAGTGGAAGTACAGAAGCTGATAATATGGTGGGACTAATGTCAAGCTAGGCTTAGGCTAGCCAAATTTTTCTAACAATCATACCTCTTACAAATTCACATGTGTGTTCCTATTTTCATCTGTGAAATGTTGGAGGGTATGTGCTACATATTTAACATATCATGCAGTTCGAAGCTCAGGGTTTGGATTTGTGTGTTTTTTTATAGCAACACAGCAAAGGCTCTTGAAACTCAGAAGATCAGAGCTCCAAACATGGTCGGTGAAACAGATAGGAACCCTGTTGTTCAAAAAATTTAAAACCAGCCATTTCACTGGGTGCACACAAAGTATTATGCATACCTGGCATAGCTCTCTAGATTGTGGCCTACAATTATATGTAAAGATGTATAAAAAGGTAACATTTATTGTTGTGGGTATTTCTGCTTTCCTGAAGAGTGTTGTGTATTCGGAATGCTTTTTAGTTGAACTGGATATGCCAGTCTCACCATGTCTGTATCATTGTTTTGTAACATCATTACACTGTGTGCAGAAATGGCATAGTTGCACCTGGAGCTTGTGAATGTAGAACCTTTCTAAGCAATATATTAGGGATCAACTCATTGCGCATTGCATGTGAAATTGCATTAATTGAGCAAGATCATGCACCATTAAGCTGCCACTTTCCTGTACAGCTAGGCCAGAAATGTTTGCAAATATGCTACATTTTTGAGACACTTATTCTGAACAGTGGATATGCAGTTTTTGCTTTGGGAGCAGAAAACCATGGAAATTTGTGGCTGATTTTGAATCAGACTGTTTGTTCTGTGCCCTATATTTTGGGATTGTTCTGTGCCCTATATTTTGGACTTAACCCTATATTTTGGGATCCTGAAACCTAACCCCATTAGGCTGAATTGGGATAATTTTCAAAGCTCCATTTTTTCTGTTGCCCACTGGATAATCTTAACCTGAAAATCATTATGTAGGAAGGATTTCTATTTTGGTCCAATGTGTGAGTAGATTTGGGTATAAATCCTGCCCATATTACAGTGATTTCCACATCTGTGACATGCCAGAGCATCCCCAGTAAACCAGTAACCTAACTTTAGAATTGGCCATGAGAATATAAGCGTCTAAATAAAACATTTGTGTGCATATGGCTGTGCATATATTAGCGCTTTCCACATTCACTTCCTCAGAATTCCTGCCACTGATGCAGTGTTTTCCAGATTGTAAATACCTCCCTTCTGTATTGTTTGTTCTTAGGCATGACCCAGCCAAACCTAAGCACTCTTAAAGCTGTGATGATTGCAATAGGTGAGGTAAGCAATGAACCTCGCATGTGGGCCCTGTACTAGGCAGTTTTCACACTGGAGTTGAAAACACAAGCATGTGAACAGTGATGCTCATTTGGAAAACCACCACCACCACCACCACCACCACCACAACAACAACAACAACCTTACTGCATTGCACAGAAGGCTACTTTTCAAACCTTTTGTGAGATACTAATAAGTATTTTTTGTGGGCTTTGATTTCCTTATGGAACACTTGCAAATGTGGCCCACACAAATGGTACAAATCATGAATGAAAGCACTATCCTTCCTTCACTAAGCAGCGTAGAATTGATCATGAACACATGCCTGGAATTTTGCTTTGTATACTAATACAAACAAACACGGCTTTTGAATAAAGTACTGTTTTGGTATTCAAATGGCTCTTCTTTGACTTTTGTGTAGAATCAATTTTTTTTCATTAAAAAATATCTTGATGTACAGTTTTGAATGACCATTCTTAGAATTTATTATAGCATAAAATTAGTTTGGTTTGGGAAATCTTTCTTCAGTATAAGAGGCAATTGTATAGGAGCCGATTTCTCAGAATACAATGGGACTTGACTTAAACCCTTTGCAGGCATTAGCTTGCAACATCCATAGGGCTAAAGTAGAGATGGGACATGTGCAAGCACACACACCCTGCCTCCAAGTGTCCCCGCATCCCTGGCTATGTCATAGGCCTTTGGACACTGAGCACAAAGGTCTGTATCGGAGCTTGTGATGTGAGTGCATTCAGCCAGATTCACTGACAAGCCCCTTTACAGGCCTTCATGCTCAACATGAAAAGGTTTATGAGGTAGCTGGGGGTGCAAGGGCACTTGGCAGCAGGGCATACATGCATGGTCGCACACGTCCCATCCCCACTTTAGGTGTACGTGTGGTGCAGGAAAATGCCTGCGCAGACCTTTAATCAAAGACCATTCATACTCTTCTGCACATTCACCCTATTCATGAAGGAAGGAATGGGATCTTGTCACTGGCCCCACCCCCAACATCACCACACCCCACACACCTTGCTGGCCCATCCCCCAAACCTTCGTGTATAGAGACAAAAATCTGAAAAAAGACAACTGTGCACATAAAGCGGTATGTGCATAAGTGCACCATTCAACTGGGTGCCCTGCACAAATAGGATTCCTGATTATGTAGAATATTTACTTGTGTACAACATTCATGGCTGCTCCTCGTCAGACCTTTGGCTCTAGGCACGGAGGTCAGGAGGAGTGGGATGGGGTGTGTGTGGTGATGTCAGGGGCTGGGCCATTGGTGCAGGCCCATTCCCTCCTCCATTCATTGAGTGAACATGTAGAGGGACAGGGCATAACAATGGCTCACGTATTCCACTGATCTGCAGCACCTTCATGTGACCTGATCAGCAGGCGTCCATGATGGTGCTGTAGGTAAGCTTGGATTGTTGCCAGGGCATAGGGGATATAAAAATGGAAAATAATTATCACTTTGCATGGTGCATCCAAGAAGGCCGAAGGCAGTGTGAGAGGATTATATTTGCACACCCTGCCTCTTCCAGGTAAAGGGAGACTACAAAAAGTCCCTTGCTCAAGGTCCCCTAAATTTGGAGATGTCACTGGAAGTGCCTGTTCCCCCCCCCTTCAAACATTGCTGGAGCAGCATGAAAAATTGCAACACAGATGTAGCAACTACATCGACTAGCCATTCTGTTCCTGTTGGGGTTGGAGGGGACAGGTGGGCCTGGATTCAGACACACATCCCTGCTGGAACAAGATGCAGCATGACATCATACAGGACCATCAGAGATAACATGGAATCAACCTGGGCCATTCTGACTGGCTAGCAGCATAATCCTTAGGATTGGCCAGATCCAGCATAAACACTAGGAGCTTAGCCTTGTGTCTTTGTATTTTCAACACAGCAGTACCTTCCACCTGCTACATTTTAAGCACTGAGCTCCAGAAACTGACCCCAGTGACCCTAGTTTAAGAACATATATTCCCCAGGTTTGGCTTTGGTGGGATTACAAGGCAGCCTGGGGCTGCGTTTTCCAGGAGTTTCTGGAGGACGCCTCCTGAAGTACATCAGGAAGTGGTACTGCTCTGTTGAACATACAACAGCAAAAGGCCAGGCTGTTTACTCTAGGCCAAGCCCACTCTGGGGCTCCATTCAGCTTGCCAATTATACAGTCCAATGTTCACTCCATTCTGTTTTTCAAGAGACTTTTGAGGCCTAAGGACACACAGTTTATTAGATTAGATTCCAGCATCAGACTGTGAGGTTTTTTGGTTCCAGCTCCATAGTCCCCAATATGTCAGGTTACAGTTTCCTAGTCACTTGCTACACAGCAGGTACATTTGAGCCAAAGAGAGATGTGGGGGTCAAACAGCAGTTTGGACCAAGTAGGGATGCTCAAGGATTTGATTTGCTCCACATTTCAAAGAGACCCAACCTGATCCACACCTTCTGAGCTAATGTGTAGATGAGAACACAGGGCAGCATCCGTCACTGCCTGTGCACCTCTGCTGATCATGTTGCTAGCACTTCTAGGGCAACCCTGGAAATGAATTGAAACACTGTTTTATGGAATGGGATGAGTCAGCAGAACTCCCTTCTGCTAGCTCTGCTGATCTGTTCTATTCCAGAAATGAGCATTTTGGCTCATTTCCAGTTGCATTAAGAAGCGCTGGCTTCCCGTTGTAATGGTGGTAGGCACAGGAAGCTTTGGATACTATTCACAGTTATCCTTTGGATTTGACCCTTCTCTGAATTTTGTGATTCAGCTCTCAGCTCAGAAGAACATGCCATAAAGTGTATAAAAATGCATTTTCCAGGATAAAATACTTTTAGAAATGCATACTTTGAGAGAAAATATGTTTAGAAATGCATATGTTGTGAGAAAATAATGTTCAAAGTATTTAAATATGAACTTTCATGTGGGTTTTTAATAAAATCTCAGATTAACGTGGAAATGGGACAGAACAGACTTATGAGACTGAGTTGGATACCTAGTACCTCCCAACCTCCTGGACACATATACAGTCAGCCATCCTAGTTTATATTCAGAAGTCACAAAAACAGTAGCTATCACTGCCATCCTTGCAAATTGGTGCTTAATTATTAAACCCCTTTCTATTAGCCCACTGGGTGTTTTTTGGGGGAGAGGGCATCAATTTCTCGTATAGAACCAGACTATCTTTTTATCAATAGTGTATATCATAGCAGGGTAGAAATGTGTAGGCAAGCAGAGAGGTTTAAATTTGGAGGGAAATCGGTGCAATTGGTAAAATTAAAAATATATTTAAAAAATTAGGGAATCAGATTATTTGGAATTCAAACATCAAGGGAAGGAAGTTATTTCTAAAAGGCAGGCTTTCTTTCTTTCATAATGAAATAAAGAGAAAAGGTGCATGTGTGCCTTTGTTACCCTGCTTGCTTGGAGACATATGTATCTGACATGCATATGACACTGAATAGTACATGTCCTGAGAGTTCCTCCCTTAGGAATAATGAATAATTGGGGGATTTGTCCAATGGGTCAGCAAGTTCTAGACTGGATATTCACTAAGGCCAATCTGATATTCAGCCTTTTTTTTATTTTCAGCCATTTGCGGAGGCGAGGTGAGGCACAAAGAGAAATTGCCCTGAAAAAAAGGAGAGCAGGGAGAATTTTCTTAGACATGTCTGGGGTGTGCTGGAGGTTTGGGCACTTACCATCATCGTTAAAGTAACAAGGTGGCTGAGGGGTGTGGGTGTTCTTGCTTTGAACTTTCTGCCACTTTCTGTCACTCTGCAGCTTCCCCAGCTTCCCACACCTCCTGGGATGCCCATAGAGGGGGAAGCAGCCTGTGGAGTACCTGAACAAAGTATCAAGCACCACTGATGTTTGCTGCTAATCCTTGACAGCTTGACAACAGAGAAAATGGAGGCATGGGGACGAATTGGCAGAAGTGCTGAACCTCATGCCCATGGGCCAAATCCAGCCTGCCTAGGGTCTCAATCCAGCCTTCTGGGATTCCTGCTTCCTTGGCCCCACCCTCTTACTCCCAGCCACTGATGATTTGATGGTTTCCCAGCCTTTGCACAATTTTTTTCCCATTCTAGAAAGCTGAAATTACTCTCCTGAGGCTTATATGCTGGCAGTAAGCTAAAATATGCTGGTATTTGGGGGGTATTTCTAGCCCCATATCCTTTTGCCTTTGGCTCCACCCACCACTGGAATGTAGCCCCTGAGAGCTTCTCCAAAATTAAATTTGGCTACCCAGTCTTCTCCAAAATTAAATTTGGCTACCCAATTAAATTTGGCTAAAAGTCCTTGTTCAGGCCAATGCAAAGGTCTAACGTGGCTCCGGCTTGGAGCAGCTTCAGGCTTGAGGCATCGGGGCAAAAGAAAGAAGGAAGTGAAACTGAAGAAGAATGATCATGGCCCAGTTTTTAAAAAACAAAACAAAAACCCTAACCCATCAGGACTCAGCAAAGGATGTCCACACACCTGGATATATGAACCAATCAATATAATTCAAGATGCCAAGAGGCAGATCCCATGAGTCATGAAACATCAATCAGGGAAGCTTTTGTTAATAAAGTGTTTCCATTCTCTATGCTAACGGAGGGTACTCTGAATGTAAAGGTACACAAGCAAAGAAATCCTCTGGAACAGTCTCAGCCATGCTGGCTGAGGTTGGTAGGAGTTCTAGTCCAGCACATCTGGAGAGCAGAAGGTTGAGGAAGGCTACTCTAGAGCAATTCAGGGCTCTTAACAGGGATTATAAACAGGGATTGCTGTAAATAGGATGTGTGACCTCAGCAGCAAACAAAGCAATCCGTATAAGAACTGAGTCCCCAAACTACTGATTCCCTGCCCTCAAGTAGTGGAGTCACTCCCTTTTTTAAAAAAGGGCACATCAAATTGGCTAGTATAAGTATAAACTAGATAAAGTCTAGTTTATCACACAACTCTACAGTAAATTACTTGAGAAGTACAGTTTAGCATCTCTGTTGTTCTGCATCAACTTTACAAATGACTTCATGTGAAAGGCAAAAGCCCTTGAACACAACAACAGCCTCACACCTTATGTAACGTATGCTGCACATTGCAACTTCCAATCACGTCAATTTATTGCCTTGAAGAGCAAATATATTTAGTGTTTCGTAAAGAGATTATAAGTCTACTGAAGGATTTTCTTTGAAGTGATAAGCTGCTGAAAATTGGATTAACCTAACTACAACTCCATAAACAAGATGGAAGACTACATTTACTTAACATTCTTAATTAACAGTCATTTATTTACGTAAAAGAAGGGTAGAGGTTAGGAAGCTGGGAGGGCAGAGCATGCCAAGATATTAGATCATTTTTTTCCTAGTCATTATAGAAGTGTTTTTCATTCCCCTTCATCAGTCCCATCTGAATAACTGCTCAGAAAAACATCCATCCATTCAAGCCATATTAGTGGTCTTTAAAAACAGATGAAGAATCTGTTTGATGTTAACTCAGAATTTTACTTGGTTTCATTTGTGTGCCACTTGAATGGAGAAAACAAATTGAAAGGAGAAATAGCAAATACTAGGTCAGTCCAAACAAAGCCATATTCAGGCATTCTCAAAAAGATGAGACCAAACACACGGGTAGAGGGAGCATGATAGCTCTGACCCTTCCAGCATTGTGTTTGTTTACTCATGGAGGGTGACTTTCTAAAGAGGAGAGTCTCCTGTAACTGTGGAGACTTTCCACACAATCCATAATGCTGATTTTCCTCACATCTCATCCCTTTTGGAATATTTTAATAGGGTTAGTTTGAACCTTCCCAGTCATAAGCAGTAAATCTGAAGACAGACATTTGATTCATTCTCTAGCTACATACAGCCATATTGTGGACTGCATTTTCAGCCAACAGTTTTCTGAGTGTCTGGAAGCCCTCTGTGCAAGTCTGCTAAGTCAGAACTGCAAGAAACAAAGGGGAGATGCTCTAAACAACATCTGCCTTCTCCGTTTTTCCTTGTCCTCCTCAATAACATCCTTATCTGTATCCTGTCATCATCGCATTCTGTGTTTTTCCTGCCTATGCTCAACATCATTGGCTGCCACTGGTGAGGGGGAAAGCAGTGCACAACTTTATAATATCAGGACTTCGGGAACGTTCATGACACATTCAAGAGGTATATATGGCATCTAGAGCAGGGATTTCCAACCTTGGGTCCCCAGATGTTGCTGGCCTACAGCTCGCAGCATACCCAGCCAGCATGGCTAATGGCAAGGGATTCTGAGAGCTGTAGTCCAGCAGCATCTGGGGACCCAAGGCTGGAGAGCCCTGGCAGTGCTAGGGATGGGTGAGAATTTCGTTTCAGTTTGGTTTTGATAAGAATGTACCAAAATCCACAAAGCTCTTCATATTTGGGACAAAAAGAACTTGACATTAATAAATAAATAAATAAAAGATGTGGGAGAAACTGAAACTGACAGATTGATCCATCCAGGATCAGGGCTTTGAGTGCTTTTCTCTGAAAAGTCAGTCTTTTAATCCCTGTGCATTCAACCGTATTAGTGCTTATTAGGCTTGTCACTAGGGTTATCGGAGGAATCCTCAATGGGTTCAAAGGAGTTCGGATTTCTACGAATCCGACCCGTGGATTCCTCAGCAGACCGGTTTTCCTGAGTCACATGGATTCTGCAGACTTCTGGACTGGTTTTTAAAAAATGATTATTATAATTTATGAACAATTGCTCAGTTCCACACATTTCGGAGAGAAACAACTTGAGATTAAAAAGAATGCATGAGAAAGCAAAACTGACAGATTTGCCCATCCCAATGTGCAATTCTGCCTTTTTCTTTCCCTTGGGGAAAAAATAAAATTCAAATTTACCACAAAAATTTGCTCTTGACCCAGGTCTTACCAGTCATACCAGAATGTTTTTTTCCTCCAGTCCTGGACTCCCAACAGAACAGCCAGTACTACCAAGAAGCAGAAGATAGCCATATCACCACTTGCTTAATGAGCTGCATGAATATTACTTTCCTTGGAATTCCTTGGATGTTTTGTCTGGGAAGGAACCTCCTAATTCACCTCCAAAAAATCACTTAAAAAAAAAACTCCGATGGTCCTCCTCTCTTTTTAGAACTAACATGGAGAAGAAATGTATGTCAAACATATATGCCAGAATCAGCTAAAAGCACGTTGTACACAAAGTATACAGGCCTGTGGCTCACGCTGGCTCAGCTTGTCTGAGTGTGGAAAGCTAAGCAGGGTCAGGCCTGGTTGTTACTTGGATGGGAGACCCCTCCTCTAGTTTCCTGCATTGAGCAAGGGGTTGGACTCGATAGCCTTGTAGGCTCCTTCCAACTCTATGATCTATGAAATCTATTGCACATAAGAAGTCTGTTCCCCACCAAACACATGCTTAGTGCTATCAGCATTGACGGGATTGATTACTGGTAGGGATCAGGACTAAAGAGATGAACTGGATTCAGTCCTATCATCCTCTCAAAAAGGCGACTGGCACTGTCTGTATTATCAGCATTTATTGGTTTCATGTTGATGCTGCGCGAGACAAAGAGAACAGTTCTGGCTGCTTGGTGAAGGGACCTCTTTTTTGCCACACAAAGCATGCTTTTGCTCATAAATCACCCTTGTTGGTCCATGGATGTGGTTTGTGGTTCCCTCATCCCTTGCTAGGGATGCCACCATTTTTACCTTACTTTAAACTTCAAGGTGAGTTTCAAGATTCCTGTTCTTGTGAAGCATCCAAGACATTTTAAGGGAGGCCAAAATAATTTGGATAATAATAGCAAGAATTCCTTAGAAGCTGACAGTGGAAGAGGAGATATCCATTCTGCCTAAAGCAAAATTTCAAGGTTCCTACTTGACACAGATGTCTAAGGAATTTGGGAGAAGCAACAACCTACAGGAGGTTTATACAACCATACCCTTCGCACATTACAAACCACATTTTTCATATCCGGGGTGGGGGTGGGGGTGGGGGTGGGGAAGTAATATGTAGGACTGCTTAGTTTATAACTTAGATCCGTGCTTCTGAGCACAATGATGATTTTTATGATGTTGTTGAAAATATACTTTGCCAGGAACCTGTCATAACAGATTGAAAAAAAAAATCACTTACGGTGTTTTCCTAAAACCTGATTGATGCAATTAAGAATCCATAAAGTCCTTGCCAAGCATTCATTGCATTTGTAGATGGGAGTGTGTGGGAGACAATTCATTCCAGCACCACCTGATACCCAAAAGACAGTTGGAAAGATTTGATTATACTTTTCCTGCATAATTCTCTCATCAATAAAAAGAGAAGAGGTGTGCAATTTATCTTCTTCCTTTAAAAAGGGGGGGAATCAATTACTAAGCAAAGCTAAACTTTATAGCATGATAAAGCAAACAGTAAGCATTGCACCTTTAATTCCAATATCAATATTCATTAAAGTTTTATACAGACTACCTACAAACTAATCATGCAGGAAGATGAGAAGCTTTATTTTTTCCTTTTTTTTTTGGTCTCCCCTCATCCCTTTTGGCTGCCTGTTGCTGAGCCTCATAAAATATATTTCAGTATTCCTTCAGTCAAGAAGACAATGGAGCTGTTCAAAATGAGAGAGATAGCAAACAGACTGGATAGAATGATTAAGAGGCAGCCTGGCTTAAATGACCGCTAAATTAGAATATAGCAGCACCCAGCCGCTCCTGAGGCTTTTCCTAGCTTCTTCTTCCCCCACTCCCACCCCACCCCTGACACCTTCCTCATCCCAGATCATTTGATGACATCGTCCTTGTCACAAAAAGGTCATTTTAATTCAATCACACCAAATATTCCAGGCAAAGGGTGTTGCACGTGTGCAGATGCTGGGCTCATTTGTCACATTATTGCTCGCTGTCACTTTTGAAGGTAGGTGTCTGTTTGAAGAATGCGCGGCATCTACAGGGTCAGGACATTTGCATAAAGCACCGAAAGCACCCCTTTTCAGGGAGAACAGAGGATTCTGCTGCCATTCCTGTTTGCAGTACGGAGGGATCAGCTGTCAGGAACAACAGCTAGTTGGTCCTCAGCTAAATTGTTCAATTTTTTTACTTATTTAACAGTGGAACAACTAATTGAAATTAAAAAGTTCCAATTCCATTAATCCCTGCATCACCTCCCATGGATGATATTTCAGCTTTATACAGTCAGATTGAAAATATTAGTGGCTAATTGTAATTTCTCCTTCAAATTACTGGCAAATTCTGTTTTCTCCGGGACTGCTCCATCAGAAGTGTGATTTGCCTCACAAACTCCCCTCCCCCATGAGTGGCTGGCTCCAGGATAAGGCTGCCCCCATCAAGCAATAAGTCCTTCACAGACAGCTTTGGAGTTCATGTGCTGAGATACAGCATCACGTGGCAAGGTGTGCATCGACATATTACATACCAGCTACATTCAAAAAACACAAGACTCATGTAGAATTAGTAAGGTTTTTTCCCTCTATTCCCGGGATGTATGATACCTTTTTGAGAAAAACAATTGTCCTTATCAAAACGGTGTTCACTTCCCTTGAAATTCCTCAGCTGATTCGGCAGAGGAGAAGCCTCAGATTTTGCCTTGAAATCTCACTTTAGGCAAAGCAGAATGACAATTTGGGGATGGGGCAATCCCCTGATAATTCTTTGTTTTCGTGGAAATTCCTTAACGGTTTTGTCCAAGCAGGATCCTCCAAGTTTGCTTCAGAATTTTCCCTTAAGTGAAATTCTTGGATAATTCTATTTTTATATCTCAAAGCAGAAGTAGACAACTTGTGGCCCTCAATGGGCAGTATCCAACACTGCCGCTTACACTATTGATGTTCCACCAGCATAAGCAATCTCTAGCAGTACACCAATAGTTTAAGCTGCTGAGACTGGTTTTCCAGAAAAACTTGTCATGGCAGCTTACACTATTGGCAGAATGCTAGAGTTCACTTACTCTAGTGGTACATCAACAGTGAAAGCAGAGCAGCCATGTTGGATACTGCCCTAGATGTTTTGCCTAGGGCTTCTGGGAGTTTTAGACCAAAACATCTGGAGGGCCACAAGTTGTGCACCCCGTCTTAAAGATTGAAAAGAAAATTCCCTTTATAAGCAGTGCTGCTGATCCAAGACATTTTGCTGCCTGAAGAGAAGCACTAAACAGCCCCCCTACCACCCAACTTACTATGTCTGTGTGCACCATTCAGACCTGCTTGAAAGTGAAGCTGTGAGGAAACCGTTTACCATAACTTGGTTAAAATCTAGTAAAGCTACTTGCAGGGAGATAAACCAGCGATTGGGTGCAGATGTGTCTTGTGGGCTGCCAGTTGGCCATCTTGGAAAGAAGAGAATTGTCCTACAGCCAGACCTACAGTCCTATTAAGCCAAAGTTCATAAATTTAAGCCCATTTAGTCCCAATAAAGTTAATTGAACTTAATTGGCTTAGAGCCAGCCTCTTCAATTTAACTGGGTTGTTGATCAGACTGCCTGACACCTCAAACGATCAATGAAAACACTAAGAGCAGAGATGCTGGTTTTGATCCAATATATTAAATGACTATGCATAGCACCTTGGGTGATTAAAAAGACCTTACTATCACAACAATGAGATTCATGGAAAAAGAATATGAGGGTGACTTGGAAAGCAATGGTAATTCCAAGATATAGCATGAGCAACCATTTTGCTGTTACTTTCTGAAGCATTCACTTATAGAAATGGGGTTAATTCCTTGTCACCGAAGTTCCTCTGCAACAGAAGAACAATGTAGTTCAATGTAGCTTGGTGGCTACTTAGACATTCCACAGATTCCAAAAGGAGCAGCAAAAGTTCATGTACGGTTCAATATAATCCACGGAGGCATGAACAAATGGAGGACTGTGCTAATCCAAGGTACCTTTTTCTTTTGATTATCTAAGGTCATAAAAATAAAAGGCCATTAGTATTCTGAAGTCTGTAAATGAGTTGATCATCCCCACTGGGATTCTAATAAACAGATGAAAGGCATACTACTGCACTCCCATAATAGTTTTGTAGCTGCCAGTTTCTGCATACTGAAAGCAAAGGATGGAGATTGTCATGGCTGCCTCCCATGACTGCTATGGATATTGCAAATCCTCGCTGGTATTTCAGTCTAAGGGTCAAGGAAGGGCATTGTCGTCACTATCTGTGATTCTTTGCAACCAGGCTTTGTGAAAACCTAGAATCCAAATAATGTGTTTTTCTTTTATATAGAACTAGGGTGTATCTTATTTCTTTCAGGGACCTTGAGCTAGCATTACCAGATGAACACAAAGGATACAGTAAGTAACAGAACAGCCAGTCAGTTTCTCTTGGAGGCATGAGTGCAGTGAATCAACCAGAGCAAATATATATATATATATATATATATATATATATATATTCTGGATCTGCAACAAGATATTTATTAAGAAAAACTTACAGAGTCAGGAGACCCTGCTAAATGGAGTGAGCTGTGGTGTGTGTGTGTGTGGGGGGGGAGAGAATCCACCAAAAATTGGGTGGAGTAAAGACATTCCTCTCACACAAGGTCCCTTCCTTTTGCAGAAGGCAGATCCTGGGTCCAACCCAGTGTCTTGAATGCCTTTAGATGGAACCTGGAATCCAGGGCACAACAATTGCTTATAGTGTCTATTTAGATCAGCCCAGATATTGTGAATTACTAGTTCAAACACAGGCCACCAGCTATGTAGGGCAGCCTACCCATGGTTGATAAACTTCCTGTTGTTGCTGTCTTCCTGAGACTGCAAAAAGGGGGAGGTTTGTTAACCGTCTGGCAGGCCATAAAATATAGCTGGTATCCTGTGTTTGACTTGGTGGGCCAGACGTTGTACAGCTAAACAAGATTCGTCTATTCTTTTTCATCAACCACTTTTTGAGATGGTTAGTGAGTTGGTCACACCAGCTTCATACCTTTTTTGACATAAGGCAGTGATGGCGAACCTATGGCACGGGTGCCACAGCTGGCATGCAGGGACCTCTCTGTGGGCACTCGAGCCATTGGTCACCAGATCGCGAAAAGACTGTCCCCTTCTGCAAAACACTAATGATCTTGTTCTTTCTCACAGTGTGGAACAGAATGATTTTATTCTAGAATTCCTGTTACAGAATTCTTTTCTACATTGTTATCACATTTAAAAGATTTTGAAGAATGATGCACAGAGCATGGCTTGGATGTAAAGCCCTAACAGTTGACCTAAGTGCTGCATGTGTTGCTCTCAAACTAACGGAGTATGAGCCAAGGTTTGACAAATTATCAGCATGCATGCAATAGCAAAAATCACATTAATTGTGCAAAAGCATGCCCAATGCAAACTTTTACCTAATGTAGTGTTTGCAGTCCAAGACATAAAGTGTTTAAAATGTGTTAAGCACATTTAGTTTTCTTGTTTATCTTCCTCATCCTAGTACAGGTTGACTTTTACTTTTACTAAACCGACACCTGTAGAAGCAGGGAAAGGACCCGGAGTAAAGCTTGCCCCATACAATTTCAGTCTGGCATATAATCATATTACAAGTTGAGAATCCCTTATCCAAAAATACATGTGCCTAATTATTTAAAAAGTTTGCATAAATTCCCTTCAGGCTATGTATACAATGTAGTACTATAATAATTTTTTGAGTTGATTTTTTTTTTCAACAAAAAACTGTTTGTATCATTGAAAGCTCTGTTATTGTGTTTTTCTTTTAAGACAAAAGCTGTTAATTAGTTTGGACAACTGTATGAGTTGTTTTTCTAAAACTAAAACCTCGGTATTCAGGTTTAATTGCAGTGTTGGCACTTTGAAATAAATAAGTTGGTTTTGTGTTGCAGTTTGGGCACTCGGGCTCAAAAAGGTTCGCCATCACTGACATAAGGGTTTCTTTCAGCTGGATTCTCCTGTTCCATCTGCCACCTTATCCATTTGCTTAGGTCAGAACATGCCCCATAACTTTCCTGTTCAAATTCAAAAGGTCCGTAAGAGCATCATGTAGTACTCCCTGGAAGAGAGTCAAGTCAATATTCATATCCATGAATGCTTTGTCTGCATCAACTCAACAAAGCTAAGATAGTCAACCTGGTGGCTTCTGTATGTTTTGTACTACAACCCCCATAATCCCCAGGCAGTGGCCATGCTGGTTCTGGTTGATGGGAGTTGCAGTCCAAAATGTGTGGAGAGCACCAGGTAACCTACCCCTCCAATACGGAACCATAGAGTGGCTTTGCTTATTATGTGGAAACACCAAAATGGGAAGCGGAGGAACCACAGCATTTCCTTGCAGACCCCAGCTCTCCCCCCTCCTCTTACTGGGTGTGGCACCCACGGGTGCCACACCCAGTGAGAGAAGGGGGCAGGAGGGGACCATTCTGTTTGTCTCCAGCATGTGCACAAGCGTGCCAGGAACAGAGAGAATAAGCCCCCCTCCCACCCCCAAGTGGTGTTCCCCCCGCCCTCATTCTCCTTCCTTCCGGGCTCCACTATCAAGCGGTGCCCAGGGAGAAGGGGAAAGGAGGGCAGGGGGAAGCGTCTACTCTGTTGGGCTTATATAGGAGAGAGTAACGTTTTAAACTGCAGCTGGAGAAGCTTCTCTGGCGGTGAATTAAAATGCTCCCTTCTGATGGGATTACTCCTACATAAGCCAAGCAGAGGGGATGGTTCGTGGCACTGCCAGGGAAAATCAGGTCCCTCTCCCAACTAGTCAGGTTGGGAGAGGGACCCTGATTCTCCCTGGCAGTGTTGCAAACTGTGAGAGGAGCTGATAACAGCTGCCAAAAGTCATCCCCACTCCTCTCCCCTGGAATACCAATGGGAAGACTGAGGGAGGAAGAAGGGAGAAGCGGTGCCTCTAGACCTTCATTGTGCCCAATTGTGAGTCGGACACAGCCAGGGCCTGGGGCAACTTTAAGCCCATAGAGGCTTCAGAGTCTCTATGGGCTTAAAGTGTTGTGTGAACCCAGGCTTAGTAAGTAAAATATTTTATTTTATTTATGACCATTGGGTTATTGACAACCAAGCCCACTCAAGGTAGCTCTCAAAATACAATCACAAACAACCAATAAAAGAATAAAAATAATAATTAACTACAATTGAAAGAGTGGCCAAAAATCAAGAAAGCATACACTGGCATAAAACTGTCTTCACTGCCCACTGAAAGGTACTAGGCTGCAACACGGGCCAGATGTACCTCCCCAGACAAACTGTTCCACAATCTGGGTGCTGCAACTGAGAAGTCCTTCTCTTTTGTGCTAACCCACCACAGTTCAGATGCTGGTGGAACACTGAGGAAGGTTTCCATAGAGGAACAGAATTCTCAGGCAGGATTGTAAACAAGCCCTGTTCAGACATTCAGTACACGTAGGTACCAAGCATGTGAGGAGGCCAGCAGGAACATGTGGGACTGGCCCTATCCCCTTGATGGCGAGGGGCATGCCAGCCATGGCTTCTGGCCAATGCATGATTGGCATCGGTATGAAGAGGACTGCTTCTACTCACATAGGGTTCCCCCCAAGGGGAACAGGGCTCATACTGGAGACCCACCCCATGCAGGAAACCCTACATGTGTAGACACTTCAGACTGACAATCTCTCATTGCCCAAGGGGAATGCCTGGTGAGTGTGTTGAGGGCAAGGGGCTAGCCACATGTGTTCCTGCTTGTTTCTTCATGTGTTCACTACCCATGGGTACAGAACACCTGGCTAGGGCTCCAGGAGGCCACGATTCAGTAGATACCCTGGCCTCAGACCAGTTAGGCAAATATGATCCAAGTGTTCCCTTTCTTGCAAAGATGTTGGGTGGTTCCATGAAATGTGCAGATCAATTATTGAACAAGAAGTACCATTCACACAAAGTCTACATTCTGTTTGGGGATCCGCTTCATAACTTTCATGGGTATCACTGTTTTATAGCTATTTATAGAGTATATATTGTTACAGTCTCTAGCCATCTGAAGGGTCTAAAAACCTGATAGACAAGTGCTAGCCAGCCAAACATATAATCTAGAGAAAAAGTAAAAAAAAATCATCACATTTCTAAAATATTTGTCCATCGATACAGATATGTTTTCATCTTCCACCTTTGAGGCCCAATTAATATGTGTCTGTTAGGATGCAACTAGTTTGTGATTTGAGAAAGTTTGCTTACTTGTTTTGCTTCTGTCTTGTTCCAAGAGGGTTTTGATTGTTGTCTGCCTAAGCATATGCAGGGGCCAGAAGGAACAAGGTGGGGGGTAGAATATGTGCTTACATTACAGGAACCTTCTTTATGTGTGATCATGATGCTCAGTAGGCAGGGCTGGTATATTATTCAAAGCCCAAATATTCCAGATCATGGGCCAAGGAACTCAAATTCTGTGCCAAGAACAATTAAGCTATTTAAGTTGTATTATGCAAATTATGACACAATTATTAAAATCCAACACTTCTACTTGCAAACAGTTTGAACACATTTAGGTCTTTAAAAGAGTTAAGAGAATTTGAAACTATAATACATGAGAATAATAATGAGTGAGACATTACACTTAGGGCTTATCTACATTTTTTAAAAAAATTAAGTGGTACGCCTCTACTTTCACTGTACCATTTCAAGGTGCAGGTGGATGACTGCAGGCTAGAATGTGCCACCTTATGAAAAATTCCCCTCCATGGTAAAATAGCATATCAAGGAGAAAGATTCTAGGCTTGGCTTCTTCCTGACTTGCTAGTGTTCTACGATCAAGGGATGCTTCAACGATCAGGGGAAATATTCAAATATGTGATGCCCCATCTGTTCTGTAAAGCAGTACAGTCCTAGAAGGACTTTATCATATTGGTTTTTGTATATATAGATCAGCTCTTAGCTATAAAGACAATTACTATGAAGCAGGAATGTTGAAGAGTCCTTGGTTTCGAGTCACGAGTTGAGTCACGAGTCTTTGGACCTGAGTTTCGAGTCCAAGTCCGAGTCCTTGGTCCAAAATGGTGACTCACGAGTCACGAGTCATGAGTCACTCCCAAAGCTGACTCCACAAGTCCCTATTAAAATCAATGGGGGGTTTTCCCAACAAAATAAGGCTATTTCAGATGTGTGGCTTAAATAAATTCTAGGCACAAGTGTGCCCTTTTTATTTCAAAACTCTGCAACTGATTTTGGCAAGAACAGACCAGGCAGACAAACCCAAAATAACCAGACAGGCAGAGGAGGCAGGGAACCCCAAAGCAGGCAGGCAGAGGCCTTTGTCTTGGACAATTCAAACTGTGGAACTGGTTAAGAAGAGACCAGGCAGGCAGGGGAAGCAGGGAACCCCAAACAGGCAGGCAGAGGCAGCCAAACCCAAAATGTCTGAAAGGTTGCATTTTAGGAAAATGATTTTAAAAAATAAACTTGCTGTACTTCCTAAAACCTATCCATGTTGCATTTGAGGAACACGATTTTGGAACACGAGTCCTTGGTCTCGAGTCCCGAGTCAAGTCTCGAGTCCTGAGTCGAGTCTTGAGTCCCATTAAAAATATTGGGACTCGAGTGGGACTCGAGTCAGAGGGGGGACTCAGTCCGACTCACGAGTTGAGTCCTGGAGTCCGAGTCCCCATCCCTGCTATGAAGAAGATCTAGAATGGGTGCCCCCATGCCAGGTTGCTCCAGAAATAATCCAGAGTAATCAAATTAGTTCGCTGGATGTTTTACTTATGTCTAGACTCCACATTAGGCCACCAGACTGTGGTTCATGAAAATGATATCACTACAATGTCATGGGACATCAAGAGTGTCACCCACTGGTGGTCTTCAGTCCATGGATAGGCCTTTCCCTACCATCCAGGCAAGGAACACACAAGGGGAGAATGATCCACAGCCCAAATATTGGAACCATTTTGAACTGGACTGAGGGACAGGCACCCAAAATCCAATGTCCGACACCACACTTTTTTGAGTTCATCACAATCGCTAGAAAGGTTCACACCCTGGCATAGATTTATTTTTTTTACACAGACTCCATGATGACATAGACACCCCATTACATTTGGTTGACCTGAAGTAAAAAAAAAAGTGTGTTCTACACATTATATACTCAGAATAAACGATGAAAATAAACTATATGAAAATAAGCTTGTTTTGCTTAAAATGTCTACAATTAACACGAGTTATTCTGAATTCGGTATTTGAATTTTTGTAGACTGTCCATTCGTTTATTTTTGTGAGAACAGATGTTATGTTATGAAGTAGCTCAATTAGCTTGAACAGAACAGCTTGGGGCAAGGCTAATAAACTAGATGTCTTCACCTCAGCAAGGTAGGAAAAGCATAGACACAGGGAATAAACCTATGCAGTTCAGTCATGTATGCATGACTAGATCGAGCATTGTTAGCTTCTAATCAGACCTCAAAAACTGCATACTCCCCCCAGGCAAAGGTAGGGGGTAAAATTAAGCAAGGGAGGTGGAGCTTAGTGCATAGAGTGATATTTCTCTGGAACCTGGTGGCTCCATATGCACCTATGGCCTGATTGCAGTCCACCTGGAGAAGAGCTTTCAGTTCAGCAACTCCATTTCTCTGGTAGTTCCTGCCTCTGGAGGTCTTAAGAACATAAGAAGAGCCATGCTGGATCAGACCAAGCATCCATCTGGTCCAGCATTCTGTTCACACAGTGGCCAAACAGCTGACCATGGGATCCCACAAGCAGGACATGAGTGCAACAGCACCTTCCCACCCATGTTTCCCAGCTACTGGAGTACATAGGCATACTGACTGTGATACCAGAGGTAGCATATAGCCATCAGGACTAGTAGCCATTTTTCTGTTTTATTCACTGCTCCAGAATCTGTTTAGATGGGGAGCAGTACATAAATGTTGTAAATAAATAAATTAACTTCCGCCAATGACTTGCAATGTGCTTCAATCGTTGCAACCCCACTTTCATAGCTGAGATGACACAGCCATCCTCATCAAGCACCTTCTTTTTTTCTTTTTTTTTTATTTATGAAAATGAATGCAGGAAGAAGGGCCACTGGGGTCTTTGTTTCATGACAAGTACCACCATTCCCAATAAAAAGAGCAGGCTTTGGAAGTTTTAACAGAAATGTCATACATACTAGCTGCGACATTAATTCTTTCGTATAGAAAGGCTTTGGGTTTCAAGAGCTCATTGTCTTTTTGAGAAGAATTGGTGTCCAGCCATGTGGACCTCCATTGGAGGGAATCCTTGCCACAGGACTCTGCCTAGACTTGGAGGATCTGGCTCCCAGGAAGAGTTCCAGGGCTGATCTCCTGGAAAGAAAGGCAAACACAGCATCCCGCTACTACTGGACAAGCCCAGCCAATGAGCCCTAACCCAGGTACTGGACACTACAGTTCTGCTCAGCTCTACCTCAGCCCAGCATTGCCTGCCTTGCTAGTTAGTTTCCTGGCAGGAGAGGTCCATGTGCTGCCCCCGTGCAAACACAAACCTCATTTTAATCAGGAAAAGGAGTTTTGTTTTTTTCTTGCTTCACCTGAAACCAGGAGTTGCAACACTCACTAGTTCCAGTCTGCAGGAAAGGGCTTCAGCCCAGGAAAGGTATATCACTCTTAGAGGTCTTTCTACCACGAGTAGCCTCATCCCCTGCTTCTTCCTCTTTCACTCCGTATAAATGTGCTTACGATAACTTGGATCTAATTTTGTAATTTGCTTTTGGCCAGGGCCAAATTTCTGCAGCCTGCCTGTTTGGCAAGGATCACACCAGGGCTTCTTTGGTGTCTCTCACCTGAACCACCTTGTACTCAAAACAAGCTGCCTGGCTTAAAGCACAGGGTGACATTGCAGTCATTGGCCTTGCTGGCAGGTTCAGAGGGTCTCATAGGCAAGAGACACCAAGAAGGCATAAAGATGGAAATGTGTGAGTGCTTCACGCCTTGGGTAGACTGCTGCCCATGGTCTTCCAAGAGTGAGTGAATGCCAGAACAGCCGGAGCACATTCCCCTTTCTCTTAGCATGGCTCACCCTATTTCCTGCTCCTTGACCCGCACACCAAACCCCTCCTCAACCCTGCACTTTCCTTCTTTTCCAGCACCCATGACTGGTACGGACACCAGTTTACCCAGTCTGCTCCTCTTCACTCTGTCTTCCCAACCCACTCCTCCCCTAGCAAACAAAGTGGTTCACCCATGACCACAGCCTTCCTTTAAGGCCTGAAGCCCTGCTTCATTGAGATTGGAGCTAATTTCCCCCTCAAAGCACAATTCTCAGTGAAGCCTGCAGAGTTCACGATTGTTGCAATGGACTGTCAAAGCAAATACTTTGCTCAGCTAATTCTGCCCAAATCAGCTTGCGCTTTTAAACCCATGTAAAACTCAATCAACATGCCAAAGTGGCATTATCCTCTTTAATCTTGTCTGAAGGTGGATCTTTTGCATAGGAATTGCCTTCTCAGTCATAGACACTTTATCTGCAAGCGTTATAAGGTCCCCTTTTAACAAATGCATGTCTAGTGAGAATGTGCACAGTTTTGTACATGTGTCTAGATGGGAGCACATTTAGTAACATGTGGTAGCACAAGCCATGCACACTAATGTTTTGGGAAAACTGAATGGAAACTATGAAATATTGGCATGTAGTCCTTGTCGCCCGCATCCAAAGAAAGTCATGCAGGTATTCCCATTCATTTTATAGAAGAAGGAATGGACAAATTAGCTCCCCACTGATATTAATGGGAAAATATTTCTTTGTAGATTAACTTCATGCATGTATCAAACCTTGCATGCCCATAAAGTCACTATTTCAAGGCAACCCATGGCTATTTTCAAACTTACCAACCATGACGCCTAGAAACTTGCTTTAAAATTCTCAGAATTCTGCACCAGGCACCAAATTCTGCAGGAAAATCCACAGAGACAGACAAACCCATCTTCTTAGTAAGACTCTCTTGAGATTTTGCCATGACCATTCAACCTCAGGGGTTAAATGTCTTTCGGCAAATACCTTTTCATAAGGCCAAGAAAACCATTACCTCTTCAAATATATTTTCTTCAGGCTAATATCTTACGCTTACTATCTTTGCATTTTCATGTCAGCGACTCTATCCAGTACAGTAAATTTTTGTCACATTAAAATGATACATATTTTTACACATAAAAACCTTGCTGATTAAAAATTAAGCCCCTTTCAATTACAGTCATAGATTGTAGCCGTAAAATGTAACATGAAGTAGAAATGCAATTAAAATTGGAGTGAACATTTATGTAAATCAAAATTCAGCAGTGGGGCAAATATAATGGGGCAGACAAACTGTGCCTAAATCAGACCCTCCCCTGCCTCAAGTTCTTGTAAGAAACATATTTACAGAGAATGCAAATAGGATGGCTGTTTCCTTTCATTTCCCTTTTTTATTTCAAGCGGTATCTGCTGGGATCATTGCTAAAATTGTATGGACACCCTGAGCTACCAGTAGATTAATCTTCTTTTGGACCACTTGTGTCTTGGAGAATGACAGTCTGATGGCCTTTGCTCTGAGAGAACCTTAGAGGGAAAGTCACTCAACCATCAAATCAATTATCCCTAGCATCGTAGACATATCATCTATATTTAAACTCTCCAGAGGAATTAACTAGACAACTAGTCTTGAGTCACTATTGGCCTCCTTTTGTAATACTCTGGAATTGTGTTTTCCCGCACCCCAAGGAAAATGTCAGAGATCCCATAGAAAATCCCTGAATGGGAACTAACTTCCAAACATTGTAGGTTACAAAAAAAACACACACACTTTATCTAGCTACAATGCAAAACATTTCCTCTTACAAGTGTCATCTTACAAGTGTTACAATGCAAAACATTTCCTCAAAAAGACTGAGAGGTGCTTCAACAGAAACCTATCTGAAAATCAGGGCCTTTGACATAGGAGACCTCCCTCCAAAGAGTGGTTGCTGCTACTGATCAGGAAGCAAGGAAATAAGAGGAGGGCATGGCAAGCAGAGATCCCACCCAGAGCAGCACACATGAGAAGTGGAAAATGCTTCTTACCCTCTTCACAACCCAGGAACCAGGACTAGTTTACAAGATGGCAGTGGTGTCTGGGCACCTAGATTTTTGCTATCCCTGTTTTTGGTAGCCACAGGGAGAGATTATGAATTCTGCAAGACACTGAAGTCCTGCCCACTAGAATAGATAATAATGCAATTAAAAGGTGCCAGAAACATCACTTACTAAACAACACGTATGAAGCAATCCCTTATTAAGAAACAAAGACCACTAAGCTCTAGCTCTACATTCACTAAACGAGTGTATAAATTGGGCTGGGCAACATGCAGCCTATGGACTACATGAGACCCAGCATGGCCATTTGTGCAGGTCCCTGCCACTGCCATTGCCACAGCCACCAGTGCACCCCCCTCAAAAAGTCCCAGTGATTCTATGTGAAGGTATGTGAAGAGTGCTCACCTTGTTTCCCAGCAGAGTGGAACTCCTGAGAGGCCGCCAAACAATGGTAGACAACTGTCAAAAGCTCTGTCAAAAGGACACTGATCCACTGAAGGCAAAACATACTCTCCACCCATGCATGCTACTGTGTGGCCCACTCAAGCTGATAAGGATCCCAAAAGGCACTGTAACCCTACCACTTTGAGTCTTTGCAGCATCCAACCATCCCTCTGCCCACAACCTACCTGTCCTAATGAAGGGCATTTTGTCAGTAAATTTAAACTTCGATATATGTACTATATTAATACATTCTATGTATACATAGTAAAGTTTGTAGTATAATAAGCAACATTAAGGGAATTGGGTTTGGATTCCTCCACTTTATATATTCATGCTGTACACATTGCAATTTCTTGTTTTCTGCCTGCAGTCTTAAATTTTACACAGTTAGCTGCCAACAAAATCATCCAGTATTCTAATATAATTAAGTTTTGCACAAAGTTAACATCATGCTTCAAACAATGGCTGCTTGCTATTTTCTCACAGATCATTAAAATTGCAAAACTTGGGTCAATTGTGAGAATAACTGACACTTTTGTTCAAAAATAAAATTTAGCAAGCATAATAGAGAAGAAACAAAATTATAATTGAATAAAGGGTTCTTGGAGTGACTTGCAAAGTCTGCCACTTGGCTCCTGTTTACACATGATAAAAATAATCTATGCAAATGAGATGTAGCTGAAACTAAATGGAATTTAGCAGAGTAAATCGTGCCAACTTAGTTTTATTGTACAAATAAATTTATACAATATTTAATTTTATTGTATACATACATTTTCATACAAATGAAGATGCCAAAAACATTGAAGAAGTTCCTTCGGTGGGGGCTTGTTTGTTTGTTTCTCCTCCTAAATCAGAAACTGTAACACTGAGAGAGGTTGTGAGATGATATACAAATATCTGTCTGGCAGTGTCTGCAATTTTAGCTTGCTTTTAAGTTTCGTTTTTCTCTGTTGGAATAAGAGGAAATCATTTGTCTTCCATTTTCATTTAGGCTGATTAGAATCCCCCCCCCCCACAACACACACACACACCTCTTTGTGAGAATGCGGGGGGGAGATAGGGAAGCCAATGAAGCATAAATAAATTGTACATTATGAGATAGTTGGAATTTTGAAAAAGTGGAAGAAATAGGGAAAATAAAGTGTGTGTGAAAAGGAGCTATTTGTTATTACTTTGTTCTCACTTGTTTCCTCGAGCCATCCATATCATTACTTAGATAGTGAGTAACTTGGGTGAAATTGCAATTAAGCACCTTGAGCCGAGGGGATTGGGCGGGGGCCTAGAAATATATGAAAGGTAAGAACATGATTAACATAGAAACAGGTACAAAAGTCAGTCTGCATACGACCCATAGTAGCCATTGGTTGAGCTGCTGCAATATTTGCAAGAGTTAGTTACTTCAATATTGAAATGGATATCAATTGTTGAAAATCAGAAAGTACTTACCTGTCAACAACATAATGCCCACAAACACAGAAGGGTTTTTTTTTTAAAGAAAACTAAATGATCAAGCTTTAAGGTCTTTCCAGAGCTTCTCCATACATTCATTGAATGCACTGAGAGGAAAGTGTGGGACCATACCAACTCCCCCTGCCATCAATATACCTCCAGGCCCTGGCTCCTAACTTTGCAGTTAGTTTCTACACACATCCAGCTTTGTCCATGAAGAGGCCCTTTTCAGACCTAAGGCTGAATGTGCAGAGATTGATGCAGCTAGCTCATTTCAGACCCTGGACGTCATGGTCTTAAGGGAGTGGGGGCATAGACAGCCATCTATTACTTCAGTTGTGTGTGAAGCGCACAGTTAATATTTCTCTTCACCCCCCACCCTCTATTGCTGTCATTCCTTGCTTTACAACTACTCTACATTTCTGATACCTTAGAGCAAAAAAGAAAGCCCAACTGTTTGCCAACCCTCTGAGTTTCACATTTTCACATTTTAAAGTTTCACATTTTAAACTCACTTCAATCATAGCCCCACGTTGACTACAGGAAGAAAATGGAGTTGGCTTCTGCTCCCCAGGTGCTAGTAAACACATATACCTGGGATTAGGCACCATTTTGTTGTAAGAAAGGATAATATATTTGAATTAAAACTAGAAAAATGAGCATCTTTAACCATGTACATCTGGCCACACACTGAGTATTATTTTTCTGAAGAAGAAGAAGAAGAAGAAGAAGAAGAAGGAGGAGGAGGAGGAGGAGGAGGAGGAGGAGGAGGAGGAGGGAGGGAGGGAGGGAGGGGGAGGGGGAGGGGAGGGGAGGGGAGGGGGAGGAGGGGGAGAGGAGGAGGAAGGAAGGAAAGTAAGCAAGCTGTGGTGAACAGTATCAGCTGCAGTAGGCCCCAGCATGCTGAAGCCAACCTGCTGTTCTCTAGGTGGTCATTTGGGACCCCACTAGGCTTTGGGGTCCTGGACATCAGCCCTGAGGTCCAGCCCAAGCTGCACCATTGTGTGCAGAGGTCAGGAGGTGGGGCTAGTAGGTGTAATCTTTGTCCTCCTCTGCATATTCAGTATCTACACAATTTAGAAGGTTTGAAGAGGGCTCTTGGGCAGGACCGGTGCAAGGCAGTTTGGTGCCCTAGGCAAGATCAGATATTTAGCGCCCCCCCTTCCCACTTGAGCGCTGTATTTTTTTTTTCAAGGCGTTTCTGGCGCCCCTTTTAGCCCTGCGCCCTAGGCAGCTGCCTAGTTGGCCTAATGGTAGCACCGGCCCTGCTCTTGGGACAGGAGAAGCTGTGTGCTGCTGGTAGGATGAGGCCAAAGATGCCTGGCAAATGCAGTCATGCCAGGCATATGGCAAGATGGGTGATGAGTCTCAGGGAGAAGGGCCCTGGGGCGGGAATTGCTGATGAACATGAAGTCCCAGGTACAGGTTGGTTGAAGGAATGGCAGCAGAGGAAACAATGGGTTTAGAAAGAGGGATCTGAGGGAATGGAAGGAGGAGAAGGTGGGGAAAGGTGTGGAGGCAGGCAGGAGGAGAATGAGTGGCTTGGAAAGGGGAGGAAGCCCACACTGGGCCTAGAGAGAGGTATATCAGTGAGTGACTAGGAGTCTGACTGATGAGGTAGACGTTTTAGATGCTTTTTAAAATTATTATCTTGCATTTTAATATTGGATTTTATTTTGTAAGCCACCCAGGGAACATGTGTGGATGAGTGACCATATAAATCCAAAACAACATGGTGAGCATCTTGGCTCCCCCCCCCCTAAAATGAATATTTTATTTGACTTTCAAACCATATATACAGTATATATAATAGAAACAAACAGAAGACTTATAACATATAACAAAAATATCACTGCACATCGGATACATTTCAGAAAGTTGAGAGAAGAGCTGATGTGCCATCACTATGCCAAGAGAATGACAAATTTAGGGATGTGACAAGAAATACACTTATTCCTGAATAATGTTAGTGTGTGTTTCTTTGCAGACTGACCTTTGAGTGACAAGTGTGGACTGGGATGCAAGGCATTTTCATTGATAAAAGAAATGAATGGGAACCATGGCAGCAGAAACCCATCCTGCTTAGTTACACCTCTAGCTAATCGACTTTAATCAGTTACTTTCTGCAAAGTGATACATCTGGACAGCCATCTATTCAGGATGCTTTAACTTGGATTCCTGCATTGAGCAGGGAGTTGGACTTGATGGCCTTATAGACCCCTTCCAACTCTACTGTTCTATGATTCTTCTATGATTCTATGATACTCCAATTCTTTTAAACCAACTTTCCATTGTGTATCCTGAGGGCATTTTCCAATTTTTTAATATCTCCATCTTTGCTGCTACTAACAGGAGTGAAAGCAGATCTTTGCTGAGTATATTTATGTCTGTAAATATTGACCAAAGTACATCACATAGCATCACTTCAGGGCGTAGAGATGTATGAGAATTTTGGTTTGTTCATGATCAGAATTTGCCCTGTTCACAGTCCTGAACATGAACCTGAATGTGAGCTTGCAGTGCTGGTTTGAAAAGTGAGCATTTTGGAAAAGTGTGCATTTTAACACTTCAGTCAGTGGGGTATGCATTTGGGTGTGTGCTTTTAAAAATGCCCATTTGAAAAGAAAAACAAAAAAGATGGTGTTTGGGAACAAGGTGAACCCAGCTTCAAGGTGGAAATCAGAGAACCTTGAAGATCTCCAGCCTCACAGAAATTTCAATCCCCATTTCCCATCCACCCTGGCAAAAACATGAGTCAAAAGTTCTTGATTAAAACTTTCAGTTCAGCCCAAAGAAATACTGCCCTACCTTACAAAGGCTGTTGAAAAGATTACTGAAACACTCAAAACATGCTATATAAATGCTGAGGATTATTTGGTGGTGACTCCTATTTTGGTGGGGCTCCTTTTACCATTGCAAGGTTTTGCAGCTTTTATTTAGAGCAGGGCTCTCCAACCTTCGGTCCCCAGATGTTGCTGGACTACAGCTCCCAGAATCCCTTGCCATTAGCCATGCTGGCTGGGTATGCTGGGAGCTATAGGCCAGCAACATCTGGGGACCCAAGGTTGGAGAGCCCTGATTGAGAGCTTCATCGGAGCTCTCCATAGTGCTGAACTCCATCCCCAAAATAGGTTCACCACCATGGAGCACCATGGATAGCTCCTATAGAGCTAGCTTCCCCTGAATCTTAGATCATGTTAAACATCTACAGTTTGATAAAGCATGATGTATCACTTTCCGGGCACTTAGTACAATATGTGTGTGTGTGTGTGTGTGTGTGTGTGTCATTTGTATTCACACCAAATGTAGCTTCTGGATTGTTGTTTTTAAAGTGCCTACTGTTTAGAAAGAAGTTTCTATATATTGATGAAGGCAGTAGTGATGGCACAACATGAACTATGAACTTCCAATAAGTCACCACAAGCGAGTGGCAATCATCCAAGGCTCCTGGAAGCCTGAGAACAAATGAGCTCAGCTGCTAACGCAATTATGCAATTAAAGTCAAATTCAGCTCCCACCGAATTCAGAAGGTCTTGTGCCACTGACATCAGGAAGAGAAGAACTAAACCCACTCTATCTTTAAAAAGCAATTATTCTGGAAGTCTGGCTGGAATCCAAATCTGGTACTCTTTCTTTTTCAAAAGTTCTAAATAAGGATCCATGGAATTATTTTCAGCTGGGCTTTGTGCAAGCATTTAAAGAAATAGATCAAAAACAAAAACAAAGCAATCCCATTAGTACTTAGATTTAGTTAATGCGTTCAGGACAAAAGCCCTGTGATTTGCACGGCTAAATTAGTCCAATTATAATTCTATAGAAAAGTCAATAAGGCAGCGGTTCAAGAGACAGATAAAGAGGCACCAGCCTGTAGGGCTCTGATCCTGTAAATCTTTGTGTACTGTTGTTTTTCACAAATCCACCTCGTGCAGGTTGTACACAACATTTCTAGTTGAACTGAATTAGAATTGCCAGATGGCTTGTATCCATGGTTTTTTTTATATAATTTGTAAAAATGAGAAGTCCTTGAGCACAAGTCTGTTCGGAAACCAAACTCTCTGATTTGGAAGTTTGGCCTCCCAAGTTCAAGCCTGGTTGTAATTAGCTACTTAGAAATATTCTTCTTAGAATGTATTATATGGGTTTACAAGGTCAGACTAACGTGGACTTCATGTCTGAACAACTTCAAGCTTGGAATGGGCAAACAAATGATGTTCATGTTCACCCAAATTCTCTAAGCATCAACTCGATAGTTCTCTCCTTTGATTTCCCCACGAGCACTTGTGATTGCGGTTTGATTGGCACAAATGGAAAAAATTGCGCAAATCAAATGCAATCGACTGGGCAAATTGTGCAGAAATTTGAGTATTTTTCAAAGTTGCACAAACTTTCCCACATAGGCTAAATTGCACTTTTAAAAAATTGTGCAATTTGAAACTGCTTTTTTCTCTGATATTTGCGTAATTTCAGTGAGTGCATGTTCGAGAAATTGAGAACATTTTCAGAGAATATGTTCTCCTGCTCATGCTCACATTCAAGGGGCATGCTCAACTGTTTTGTAAGTGCAAACGAAATTCTCACTGCTTCCCAGATGCTGGTTCTTCTGTTGTTCAGAATGTGAACTGGTATCACTTTTTCCACTGCCTTTAACCTAGAGTTGCTAACATTTCTATCTGCCTCTATAATTATGCCTCAAACAATGTCTCGATATGCCGACATTAGCAGGTGCTAATACTTAGCAGTTTAAACTAATTTTAGCCTTTAACTTCAGTCCTCTACCCAGATCACCCAGGAAGTTGCCTTATAAAAGGGTCACATTATACCGTATTTTTCCGTGTATAGGACACCTCCATGAATAAGACGCCCCCCCCACTTTTCTAACACAAAATTCAGAAATAAATATTTTAAACAGAAAACAGAGACAAGGTATGGGGGGGATTCCCCCAGCAACGGCTCTGGGTGTGCGGGCACTCCCCACGGGCAGGGGGGAGCGGACGGTGAATACAGGGAGAGAACAACAGCACCCCCCCAGCACCTCTCAGCTGGTGGGTGAGTCCAAGCGGCGGGGAGGGAGGAAGTGAGGGCGTTATTACCTGCGTCGAGGCTGCCTCTGCCCCTTGCCTGGGCTCAGGTGGTTCCACCTCCCACCAGTCCTGCCTGGAAGGCGAGGAGGGGCTGGGGCGAGCCAGGAGAAGGAGGCAGAGTTGCTGCTCAAGAGCCGGTGCCGGTTGCTGTGGGGGGAGCTGCACAGGGCGGTGCGGCTACCATCTCCGTCACCACCGCCAAGTGGGAACCTCCTCGCCATCTGCACAAGAGCGGGAAGCAGCCCAGGAAGCATCGGCTGTGCCTAGATCGCTCCGAGGGAGACCCAAGCCCACCAGTTGGCCTAGCAGCTTCTCTGTCACCTGCGCTCGCCGCCGCCAACCCGCTCTGCTCGTGTCACGCCCGGGGCAGCGGGCAGGCGGGCAGACTGTCTTGCTTTCCAGGCGGGCGGGTGGGTGGGTGGGCGGGCGTGGTGGGGCGCATCCGGGCGAAGCACCCTGCTGGAGTTGAGGATGAGTGGCCCCGAGGAGTGAGTGGGGCAGGCAGGCGGGTCAGTGAGGGTCGCCGTGGCGTGGGTTAGAATGGCGGAGGCAGGTGACTCGTGGGAAGTCAGCCGGGAAGGCGAAGAGGGGGCATGGCATCTCTTTTGGGGCAGGGAGGGACCTGGAGAAACTGGAAAAAGAGGGAGGGCATCTTCGGGCACCCGCCTCACCGGTGCGCGGGGGTGGGATGGGATCCCACTTCGGGGAAGGCTAACAGTGTGTCTTCCTTTGCCCCCACCCCAGGTGCGAGCCCCGTGCCCCGCCACCGGCTCAGCCGACCATCCTCCCCTTCCCCCGCAGGAGACGCTGGCCAACCTGGAGTGGCAGATCTGCCCTGGAGGACACGCAGATGTACAGGCTTACCGTACTTCCGTGTATAAGACGACCCTCAGTTTTTAGCCTAAAGATTTTAAGAAAAAGTATCGTCTTATACACAGAAAAATACGGTATGTCCATCTAGCTCAATGTTGTCTAGTATCTAGATCAGGCTATAAGTCCATCTACCTCAGTATTGTCTACTCCAGGGCTAAGCAACCTGTTTTAGACTACAACTTCCATAATCTCTGACCACTGGCCATGCTGGCTGGGTTTCTGGGAGTTATTGTCCAAAACATATGGAGGGCATCAGATTTATTTATTTATTTATTTATTTATTATATTTATACCCCGCCCTTTTTTCCTGCAAGGACCCAAGGCGACTTACATAATCCTCCTCCTCTCCATTTTTATCCTCACAACAACCCTGCTGAGTAGGTCAGGCTGAGAATCAGTGACTGGCCCAAAGTCACCCAGTGATTTTCATGGGCCGAGCGGGGACTAGAACCCGGATCTCCCGAGTCCCAGTCCAACACTCTCACCACTATGCCCCTTGGGCCTGATTGGCAGCAGCTCTCCAGTCTCTGGCACAGGTATTTCACATTATCTTTTAGCTATCCTTTTGAATGGATATGTCCTTTAGTATATTGTACATCTGTACACCACAGCTACTGCTGACACTAGGACCCCCTTTACTTATAGCCACAGAGGTATGGGAACTACTTTCTTATAGAGTAGGGGTGTTGAACCCCCCCCCAGGCCACAGACCAGATCAAGCGCTCTGGGGCTCCCCAGATGGCCACGCCCCTTCCACTTGCCCTACCCCCTTTCCCCCAACTGCTGATCATTTGGTGGTTTCCCAAATTTGGCCATTTCTTCCCCATTCTGAAATGCTGAAGTGCCTCTCCAAGGCTTCATTACTGGCAGGAAGAACATCAAGCTAAACTATGCTGGTATTTTGGGGTATCTTGGCCCCACCCCTCCTGCCTTTGGCCCTGCCCGCCCACTGGAATGCAGCCCCCCAAAAACTTGCCCCTCCAAAAGTGAATGTGGATCTTGGGCTGAAAGAGGTTTGACACCCCTGCTATGGTGCAATCCCACAGGGCTGCAGCCAGTGCACACATTTATTACATGGGCAGGGCTGAGCATGTGGGCCTTTTCTACCCAATCAGCACTTGGCTGGGAGGCTGCCAACTGCACGGGAAAGACGCATGCAATCTGCCCCTCCCATACAGTTGCATTGTTTGCATGCATAGAAACCCATGGGAATTTGACTCCCACACCACTGTGGCTATGTGAAGGCAGCCTGAGAGAGGAGAACAACTATAATGCAGATACAGAAAGAGATCAAGATCTCAGTTTTGGCATGATTAAACTTGTCAACTAGACAACCGTGAAGGATTAGTCACAATGAGAGGCTGTGATTTTCAGTATAACAGTTTTGTTTAAGTTGATTAATATTTCTGAGAACTTCTGACAACACTAATTTGCTGACCAGTCAGTGTTACACTGAGTATTCTGCTTTGCTTTTTTTTTTTTTTTAATTAAAATAAACGTTTTATCCATAAGCTTAACTTTCAAGAAAAATATCCGTGGCTGCAATCCTTTACTCACTAACATGGGGATATGCTACATTGAACTCAGTGGGATTTACTTCTTAGTAGACATGTATAGGAATTGCACTGCATATGGGCATTAAATTAGAGAAGCCAGGCTATGGTGATGGTAATGCATGCACAGTTTAGACAAGGAATGGGTATTTATGTAAGCCTTGAAATATCAGAGCAAGTAAAAAATCCAATCAGAAGGAAAAATCCAAAATTATTATACGTTATTGTTTTAGCTGTGATATTTTATATAATTTCAATACTTTCAAGTGTGGCGTAGTAGTGAGAGTGTTGGACTGGGACTCGGGAGATCCGGGTTCTAGTCCCCACTCGGCCATGAAACTCACTGGGTGACTTTGGGCCAGTCACTGACTCTCAGCCTCACTTACCTCACAGGGTTGTTGTGAGGATAACATGGAGAGGAGGAGGAGGATTATGTAGGCCGCTTTGGGTTCCTTGCAGGAAAAAAGGCGGGGTATAAATTTAATAAATAAATAAATACTATTTCTGATTTAATTATATTTTTAACTTTTGTATTTTTCTATTTATATGTTTTAACTGTATAGATTTTAATGTTGTGAAGCTGCCCTGAGTCCCAGTATTGGGAGAAAGGCGGGTTATAAATATAATAATAATAATAATAATAATAATAATAATAATAATAATAATACAATATTTAACACATATCTCTGTTACCTGTCTACCTGCTAGCTTCCATAGCCATCAGCTAGATGCCATAAAATGTTCACATATAGTCTAACTCTAACTTCTAAGGCTATTGAGTCAATGACAGAACATTGTATAGGGATAGTGAATCCTCAGAGGTTCTTCATGGATTGGCTCTGGATTTCTCCATATTTCCCTCATGCCTCACCCAAAATGTCCAGAGCCAATCTAAGTGGCCCACAAGATTTGCCATCACCCTCCAGTCTCCAAAGCACCCCCCTGATCCTTACCTTTTCCTGACTTTCAAGCCAGTTAGTGCTAGCAGTAACAGCAGTGAGAGAAGTGAGAGGGAAATGTTTTCTTTCCTTCCCCTCCTGTTCTGTCCTACTGAGTCCTACGCGCACAGGACTGAGAGCGGTGACGTTTGGAAAATGTGGGGAAGTTTGCCCACTTCTTAAACGTGTGCTAAGTGCAAAAATACAAATGGCCATGGCTGACTTCGTAATATCCTGTGGTTACTATTGCTCTATTCCTAATTACTGATTTGTTCTGTTGCTATGAGTGAAGATCTATCCCTCCATGCATCGCTGCAGGCCTTTGCCACTAACTTCCTGGCTCTTTGTTTAAGGAAGTAGATGGCTTAATACAAACGTTTCTTCATACTGATAATGGCATTGTTTCAAAGAGGTCTATAAAACATTTCCCCTCTATTTACACTTGTTCTCTTTCTATTAGGAAAAAAAATGGCTTAAAAAAAAAGACTTGCTTTTAAGACCGTAAAGTTCTCTGTTGCTTTGCTCTGAAGCCTGTGAAGCCATCTGTCTATTGGGTGGCCACATATACAATGCATGCATCACCAAAAAAGAAGACAAAAGAGGCACAGATTCACATAAAATGTGTTCATGCTAATTGATAGGTATAGATGCTGATTTAGAAATAATGACTACAGTTCAATTAGAAATACAATGCATCTCACCATGGTGGGAATATCTGTGACCAAATGGCCTGTGTGCCCACTCAGTTTACTGTCCAGGTGCTAACTGTTGATGGGAAACTTCACATCCTCTCCTTTCTTAGGGTTCTTCATCTTTAAACTGAACTTGGACAGCCCTTCCAATAAAAGGGGAAACCTTTGGGGAAACTACATTACCCAGAAGATACTTGTGGACTGGCAGCAACATGTTAGGCACACATTAGTGTGCGGATGGTGCCACAGGTTACTGCCATTAGTGGAACCCCAGCCTGGTAAGTGGGATGGGAGGCAAAATGGAACAGATTTGCGGGATTCATTGTTGGATGGGCATAAGAGGCTGGATGGGTGGGAGGAGTATAAGAGGGGAATTCTTCTCTGGATTCTCCAAGCCAGAGAACAATTCAGAAGTTGTAATGCTCACCTTGTATTTGAAACAAGTATTACAAGCTCCTGAGCCTTGAATTTCCTAGCCCAGAAATACGAGTCTCAGAGACATTGCTAATTTGTACTAGAAGGGAAATGATTTAACCTGGTAGGTTATTCAGTGCTGTGAGCCTGGCGGTTTTTATCTCTCTCTGAGGACTGGAGAATCCGTTGCTTAACTACAGTCAAATAGCTGCTCTCCAATCATCTTTACTTCTAAAAAATAAATAACCTCCTATTCACTCCAATCTTAGATCACTGGAACACTCAAGGGAGGACCTCTATTTTAAATGGATTTAAAAGCACATGATACAGTCTGACCTTTGTAGTTCTACAACCAGTCTATCTTGTTCTGTCTGATTTTTTTTTAAGGTCTTAACTTTTGATTTTATGAGTTGGATGGCTTGCTTTTACTTTCTCTCTTTGAAGTGTGAGTTGCTTTGAATTAAGGAGGTTAGATTCCTTAAGACAAGATATGCTGTAATTATGGAACACCAGCTTGTAAATGAAATATTAGCACTTGTGGGATTTGAATGCTTGTAGCCTCTAATGTTTTAGTACACCATGCTGTGTTAAGTTCAAGTGCCCATCTGTAAGCAAATCTTAATATTTTCCTTATTAATGAGAATAATATACTTTTTAATGAGAACAAAATATTATTTCAGGGATTTATTTTTCTTTAGTCCTCCAAGCAATGTAAAATTTTCCAGATTTTTCTTCTTCTTTTAAATGCAGCTTTAGGATGCAATCTTATAGACACTGACCTAGGAGTAAGTCCTATTGAGCATAACAGGACTTATTTCTGAATAAGCATGCATAGGATATTACACCATTATTTATTTTTTTTATTTATTTATTTATTTAGGTAGCACAGAACTGCAGAAATAGTGTCAGGAAGGCTAAATCTGAGAATGAGCTGAGGCTAGCGAGGGATGCTAAAAGCAACAAAAAAGCTTTCTTCAGATACATGCATAGTAAAAGACAGAGGAAAGAAATGGTGGTTCAACTACGCAATGAGGATGGCAAATTGATAACAGAAGACAAAGAAAAGGCGGAAGCGTTCCATTCCTACTTCAGCTTGGTCTTCTCCCAAAAGAGGGTCTATGTACCCCCCTGGCAAACCTGAAGTGCAGACTGAAGGGGCAGAATTGCAGCTTGAGATTGATAGGCAAATGGTCAAGGAACACCTGATTACTTTGAACGAGTTTAAATCTCCAGGGCCTGACGAACTGCATCCTAGAGTAATAAAGGAACTGGCAGAAGAACTTTCGGAACCACTGTCTGTTATCTTTGAGAAATCATGGAGGACAGGATGAAGTGCCAGATGACTGGAGGAGGGCAAATGTTGTTCCTATCTTCAAAAAGAGCAAGAAGGAGGAACCTGGGAACTATAGACCAGTCAGTCTGACATCAATCCCTGGGAAAATTTTGGAGCAGATTATAAAGAAGTCAGTCTGCAAGCACCTTGAAAACAATGTACTGATGACTAGAAACTAAGATGGATTTGTCAAGAACAAATCCTGCCAGACTAATCTGATCTCATTTTTTATTGGGTAACCTCCCTTGTGGACTGTGGGAATGCTGTGGACATCATATATCTGGACTTCAGCAAAGCTTTCAACATAGTGCTGCATGGTATCCTGATTAGCAGGCTAGCTAACAGTGGGCTAGATGGAACAACTATCAGGTGGATCCACAATTGGCTACAGAATCGGACTCAAAGAGTGCTGATCAACTGGTACCTTCTCAAACTGGGGAGAGGTAACGAGCGGGGTACCGCTGGGCTCGGTCCTGGGCCCAGTGCTCTTCAACATTTTTATTAATGACTTGGATGAGGAGGTACAGGGATGCTCATCAAATTTGCAGATGACACAAAGTTGGGTGGAACAGCTAATATTCTGGAAGACAGAAACAAAATTCAAAGCGATATTGATAGGCTGGAGCGCTGGGCCGAAAACAACAGAATGAAATTTAATAGGGATAAATGCCAAGTGCTGCACCTAGGGAAAGGAAACCAAATGCACAGTTACAGAATGGGGGACACTTGGCTCAACAATACTACAAGTGAGAAGGATCTTGGAATTGTGGTAGATCACAAACTGAATATGAGCCAGCAATGCGATGTGGCTGCAAAAAAGGCAAATGCTATTTTGGGCTGCATTAATAGAAGTATAGTTTTCAAATCACGTGAAGTGATAATTCCCCTTTACTCAGCACTGGTTAGGCCTCATCTTGAGTACTGCATCCAGTTCTGCGCACCACACTTTAAGAAGGACGTAGACAAACTGGAGAGGGTTCAGAGGAGGGCAACAAGGATGATAAAGGGACTGGAAACAAGGCCCTATGAGGAGAGACTGAAAGAACTGGGCATGTTTAGCCTTCTTCAGAAGAAGAGACTGAGGGGAGATACGATAGCACTCTTCCAGTACTTGAAGGGTTGTCACACAGAGGGCCAGGATCTCTTCTTGATCATCCCAGTTTGCAGGACACAGAATAATGGGCTCAAGTTACAGGAACCCAGATTCTGCCTAAACATCAGGAAAAATTTCCTGACTGTTACAGCAATAAGACAATGGAACCAACTACCTAGGGAGGTGGTGGGCAGCGTGGGCTCTCCCATTCTGGAGGCATTCAAGGTGCAGCTGGAGAGCCATCTGTCAGGGATGCTTTGACCTGGATTCCTGCATTGTGCAGGGGGTTGGACTCGATGGTCTTATAGGCCCCTTCCAACTCTACTTTTCTATAATTCCATGATTCTATGATCTATATATTTATTTAATTTGGTGCTACCCTTGTTTCTTCAAAAGAAAGCATTTTAAGACTATTAATTGTGACTGTTTTCTGTTTGTATATTTCCTGATAAATCATAGCATGATCATCTGCACAGATAACATTTTTGGTGCTCAGGGAGGGGAGGTATGCATCTTTACTCTCCAGTGTGATTGGAGTCTAAATTACCCCCTTTCGCAAGCTAGTATGCATGGCAGAAAATCCCATTTTTT
Organism: Shinisaurus crocodilurus; assembly: GCA_021292165.1. Taxonomy (NCBI): domain Eukaryota; kingdom Metazoa; phylum Chordata; class Lepidosauria; order Squamata; family Shinisauridae; genus Shinisaurus; species Shinisaurus crocodilurus. Next base: position 154,979,659 of record CM037878.1, read on the forward strand.
GCCAAAATGGGATCCCCCCCCCCACTTTATTATCTGCTCCAGGGAACTGGGCGCCGGGGGGCTTCCAAGCTAAATCATGATTCTGCATCTTGAAAAATTGAATTATGCAACCTGTATAAGTGATATAAATTGGAAATATTGACCTGATTTCTCCTTCTTGCAAAATTGATGCTGCAGTTTTTACCATCGAGTTATGGGAAGGGTCAAGGAGCAATGCAGGTCAACCCCCAATGTCTGAAAATCTTATTCAGCCAGCCCTCTGGCTTGTGAAACTACAGCAAGAATTGCCCAAACCCTTTGAAATGTGTGAGCCATAATGGCTAGAAACCTGCTTTTTAAAAATGAGAGCTAGAATTCACAGGAAGATGAATTCTGCATTCAGCAGCACATCCTGTGCATTTTTCGTGGCTCACACAAAATTGCAGCATACACAAAGACTTGATTATAATTAATTAGGCAACAAAACAGCATCCTGTGCTTTTTTCCAGGGCTCACACAAAATTGCCGCTCACACAAAATTGTATTTTCTCCATGAATATTGAGGAGTTATATGAAAATCTCACACTATGTATGATACCTAGCCCTCCAAAATACCAGCTAGAATTCAATATCTTTCCCAAGTCTGCATCAATGCACATTGCTTCGAGGTACATAATGATTTGAAAGTCTGTCTTTAAATGTAATTGTATCAAAAAGCAAGCTCAGTGGTATCTTTTGGGTTCCAGCTAGATTTGTGACAGTCAGCGGTTGTGCTAATCTTTATTGTTAATGTCGAAGACCAAGCATGACAGCAGAAGACAAGATAGGCTCTGGTGAATGACAGAGTAATCAGTCTGGAATAGGACTGGTTCATCCATAAAGGATCAGACTGTGGGATGCCCCTATCAGTATGTCCACATGTTTGCTTCTTTTCTGATTCTGATGGCTGCTAGATAATTTAAACAGTGCTCTTTCTTCGTCCGAGGATATTTGGAATTCATGTTATTGTAATACTTTAAAAATAAGCGGATAAAAATCAGCAACTCTGTTTGCATTATCGATATTTTAGCATTAAGTGGCATAGTGTATTCTGTGAAAACTGTATAAGATATACTTTAATAAGGGATTCTAATGAATGTCCCTTTTTAAAAAATGCACTCTAGCACAGCATGTCGCATTAAAAGGAGAGAGAGAGAACATAATATGGGCACCTGCTGGTATAATAGACTGAAAAGTTAACTCATCATACATCTTTAAGAGTCAAATACAGTTTAAAAATAATTTGAGAGTAGCATTTCAATATTTCCAGAAACATATGAACTTTCAGAACCTTTCAGAATCAATTGGAATCTGCTGATGTCAGCCACCGCTAAGCTCCCCTGTGCCAGAACTGTTTCCTATTTAATTCAGTGGTGCTGTGAACTGTGTCCCTTTGCAAGGTGCAACTGGTCTTGTATGGCTTCACTGAAAAACATTTCAAGGAATGGGAGATGGAGCATTCAGTTCCTGCTAGTAGTATCAGTCCAAACTTGTTTCCATAAATGCAGTGCTTACTTCCTATAAATAAAGATATTTGACAGGGTGCAAGCCTATAAACAGGCCTGTGGCTCACGCTGGCTCATCTTGTCTGAGTGTGGGAAGCTAAGCAGGGTCAGGCCTGGCTATTACTTGGATGGGAGACCCCTCCTATAGTTTCCTGCATTGAGCAGGGGGTTGGACTTGATTGCCTTGTAGGCTCCTTCCAACCCTATGATCTATGAAATCTCCCTCTCTAATTTGGAAATTGTAATCCCTAATCCAAGGATGGAGAACCTCCAGCCCATGGGCCGAATTTGGCCTGCCATGCTGGCTGATCTTGCCTCTGGAGGCCTCGAGCAACACTGCTTCTGCTCCCTGAACCCCCAGCTCCCTCAGAGAAGGGAGAGGGGGCAGAAAAGCAACCGAGCCACAGCCTCGAGGAGTAGTAGCTGCTTGCTGTCCCAATCGTGGTCGAAGCCGCAGCTCAATGAGCCGCTCTTTCAGGTGCCAACTGAGCACCGTCTCCAAATGCCTCTCTGTGAATGGAAAAAGATAAAAGGGGGCTGAGTGACTTGGGGGTGTGGCCTCAGAGGGAGGGGAGAGGCTTCAGCGGAGAGTCCCACTCCCTGACATCATCCGGCCCTCCAGATTGGTCCTTGGAGGCAATCCAGTCCCCATCTATGGCATGTGGGGTCCAGGGAGATACTATGTAGTTACTCTATGGTGAGAACATGCACTCTGCATGTGCTCAGGGGACCTTCTTTCATCTATTCTGACTTCCTATGTTTCAGGTTTGCACTCTGGCATAAAGAGCAGATGCTGGGCTGAGTCCTGGGGAGTCCTGTGTAAATTAAAAATTAAGCCCTGCAAAAACTGAAAATATAAATGCTGCTGCTGCTGTTGTTTAAAAACAGCATCTATTTCATGACGTATGAGACATTTTCTTCCCTTTTCTAAGACTGAAGCTGTAATCCTGTATACATTTACCTGGGAGCTTTATTCATGTTATGACATTGGTCTGCATTCGGATCTTGGTTCTAATTGGGTACAACCTTTTCTAGTTAAGAAGACAGAACATTTGTGGGGTGGGGGTGGAAGATGGGAATCTGGAATACAGCTCTCTCATCAGCCCTATTCAGGTGTTCACTTGAATAAGTGAGGGCTCAGTGCGTACCAGGACTGGGGCTGTGCATGTTGGCTCCACCCGCCACATCTCTCTGCGTGTTGCCGCTGTCCCCTCAGTTCAGCCCTTGCCATGTTCAGCCGGCAAGGCCTGAGCAGGAGTTCCACTCTCTTTCACTTGAACATGTCTAGAACTCTCTGTGTAGTCATGGACCCTGCCTTATCAGGCAGTCCGAACTGAGGGGGGCCTGCCTGGAGACAGAGGAGGTGGGGCCAGTGTGCCTGTCCCCATACACACACTTAGAGCCCTCACGCATTAAAAAAAAATGCCTGACTAGGGCTATACTCTTTTGCCAGCTACAAAATTTGACTCCAAATCATTTAGGCTGAAGGACTCAAAGCACAGACATATATATATATATATATATATATATCTCCTAGCGGCGATATATAAGAACTCAGAATCCAGTATATTTTAGTTTTGCTCTTCATGAAGAACTTACATGTAGTTTGAACATTTGCAAACAAACAAACCAAAATGTTCTGAAACAAGTTGTTGCCATAGATTGATACTTTGCCTGTTAAAGTTACTCTTACTCTGCTGGGCCAACATAGCAACGACACCCTGATATACTATGGAGAAGTTAAATATGGCAGTTAACCAGCTGCTAGTAAAATAACTGTCAATCTGCTAGTAGGTAATCCAAATGAATCATGCCATTGTGATAGAAGAGCAGATGCTCATTTCTAATATGCTTATTTCAATGTCTCCAGATTGGGTTTTTAGAAAATATAATAAAATAAACTAAATAAACATTTCAAGTGAATGCAGTAATGCCTGGTTCCATATTACTAGCAGTTGGAACAGCAAGATAAAGGGAAAACATAGCTTTAAGCCTCCATTTTGTCTCTCAGTCAACTTCTGAGGGCTCTTGAAAAGCCCTTGATCTACTCTCATCTGAGAGCGGGAGAGAGAGAGCCCAAAAGAAACAGAGAGTCAGAGAGAGGGAGAGGGTCAGACAGAGAGACAGGGAGAGGTAGACCGAGACAGAGCAAAAGAGATGATGATATCCCTGGGTGTATTAACAGTTTACACAAGTAAGAATAGCCAGTTATAAACCATTGGTTTTCAAACTATATTCTGGAGAATTCTGGGGTTATCAGAAGGCTTATTAGGGATTCCTAAATGAGCAAACCAATAATAGTGGGCAAGCTTCCATGAGAGAATATGAAAGAAGATGTAATCATATGGGGAAAAATGAGACTCAGCAGCTGGCAGCAGGCCTGGCCATCATCCTTCGTAGGGTGACCACTTGTGAATCACCAAAGAAGAGGACATACATCACCAAAAACAGAGGACAAAAGAGGACACTGATCTGCGTAAAGTTTGCATGTGCTAATTTATATGTATAGGTGCAAATTTAGAAATTATCATTATTGTTTAGATAGAAATACAGTGCATCCCACCTTAGTGTGGAAGACTGTTACCAGGTGACCTGTGTGCCTTGCTCAGTCTGCTGTCCAGGTGCTGTTGGTGGGCAGCGTCAAGGCCCAGCTCTTCCTTTTGATGGTTATTTATCTTTATACTGGACTTGGACTGCACAGCCCTTTATACAGAGGATGCTTCCAAAACAGAGAACAGTCCTCTGGCAGCCCTTCAAATACAGGACTGTCCTCTATAAAAGAGGACACAGGGCCACCCTAATTACTGAATTACTGAATGTGTACCCAGAAATATTCAAAATGCTTTGCAGTGTGCAGTGCTTCCCTGGCAAGCAAGTCAATATGGGAAGGATTCCCTGAAGGAAAGATCAGTGATATGAACAATAAGGAGCATTACAAATCCTTTGCTTTGCTTTGTATTTTAATATGAACATATCTTATTCACACTTCCCATACTAATACATAATCCAGAATACAATTATCCTTCGGTTTTCACTGATCTCCAATTTAAAAAAGTGTATAGAAAAATGCATACGCTCGGGAAAATTGCATACAAAAATATGTATGTCAGGGAAAGTTGCTTGCAAAAATGTGTACATTAGGGGAATGCATACAAAAGCATGCACAAATGTTTGTGCATACAAAAATGCACACACAAAATGTGTGCAAAGTTTTGTGTGGCCTTTTTTTAAAAAAAATCGCAGATTGATACAGCAATGGGATGGAATAAACTTGTGCTTGAAAAATATGAGCATCAATGAAAACAAAACAGACAGATTCATCCATCCCTAGCACCACCTCTGTAAAACACAAGTGCTCACTAATAGTCCAGGATAATCAGTGCTGATGACTGGAGATGGCTTCCTGATGGCTTCCTGATAGTTGGGAATCACACTCCAGCTTTCAAATGAGATACCCATCAGAGTTCAAATAAGGCCTCCCCATATCAGCTGGGGGAGGGGGGCAGAAACAGTACCCTGAGATCCTGCTGCCTACTCATAGGAGAGCCCTTCTGCTTCCATTAAGCTCTGCTTGTATATTTATAAAAGAAGTCAATATGACAGAGGCACCGTTAGTCTCCTGTGCTCTCTTCTGCAGAGGAAACTTAACTCTGTTGTGTGCTGCCTTTGGAGCATTTGCTGCTCAGCCGTGAAGAGACTGTAACAGTATAATCCACCCATTGCACAGCTCCCATTCATCTCAGTGCGGGGCTTGAACAGGCAACCCTGGAAGATGTGTGCCCCATTATTTCATTGTCAATGCTATGGTTTATTATTTATTTGCAACCATTGCTAGAACCTCAAGCTGTGCAGCAACTTTCTTTCTTTCTTTCTTTCTTTCTTTCTTTCTCTGTTGTTCATTATCGTTAACTAGTTACCATTGGCACCGGGCATTTGAGTTTTGTTGCTTTTGATTCTCGACCCTGTCAATTCTTGGCTCCATGTGCTCAGCAGGGTTTGGGAAGTGTTTTCAAACAGAAGCTACCACCCACTAATGCTACATGGCAAACCACACTTGATATCATAGGAATTTCAAAAGAAGCTTGCGATATGGCATGAGAGTTTGCTGTTCCACAAAGTGGAAGGGGGGGGGAGGCAAAAGGTCATCCTAAAGTAGCTCTCGAGATTTTAGAAGAAACATGAAACTGTCTCATGATGCTTGCTGAATATCATTATCCACTTCTCCTTATCTGTCCAGTTACAAAACGTGTAATACAGGTTCAGCAGTATATGGTTTGATAACTATGGGCTGGATCCCACATATATTTCATTTCTCTGCACATTCTGATTTTTGGCTGATTGATGCTATTGAAAGGCATTGTGTCTAAATAATGTAGATGGAAATTACTCCTCCTAAAAGAGCTGGATTGTTCTGGAAAATATAGTGACCCATCAAGAAAACTGAGAACAGCCATCTGTCTTCCAATTAATAAGCCAAGGTGATTGCACCATGGAACACGCATTCGATGTGCTTTTGAAAATGCAAAATACATTAGCCTGTGTTTTAATATCTACTTACAAAATCTGGAACAGGCTTCCATCCAAAAATTTGTAATAAACTCAAATATTATGGGTTGGATCCAGATTGAGTCATACTTAGAACAGATCCATTGAAATCAATGGGGCTTTACTTTGATTTCAATGGATTTACTCCTATTGATTTCAATGGATCTACTCTAGAGGCCTGTGGCTCACGCTGGCTCAGCTTGTCTGAGCATGGAAAACTAAGCAGGGTCAGGCGTGGTTATTACTTGGATGGGAGACCCCTCCTCTAGTTTCCCGCATTGAGCAGGGGGTTGGACTCGATGGCCTTGTTGGCCTCTTCCAACTCTATGATCCTATGTTCAATTATCCTCAGTCTGGATCCAACCCTACACATACACTTTATTTGGCATTGGTCATTTGATATAGGATACCGTATTCCTCCGAAGGCTGAATTGTTTGTTACTGTTTTACAAAGCTGTGCATATAACCATATTCTGATGTGTTGTTTAGAATTATGACACATTTTAAAAGCTGACATATCTACATGGAACCCTTGAAAGTCCATTTGTAAGTTATATCTCTTTTTGAGATGGTCAGTCTGAATAAGTGATTCTTTTGTTCCTTTTAATTATCTCTTTAACGAGGTTTGTTGATACTGACCTTTAATTGTGAGTCATTGTGTATAAGGATTGTTTGTATAAAAATGACAATTTTGTTTATAGGATATTACACCATTTTATCGTTTCTGCCTCTGAGGAAGAGCACCAGCTCAAACTGCATAAGACATTAAATTCTCCAATAAAGAGTTGGCAGCCTTTGTGGGTATCTTTTCTGTGATTTCTCCTGATGCAGTGACAGTCCTTCTATTTTGTTCTTCCCCACTGCTACACACTTTAAGAATCCTCCAGATTCTCATGTTCGTATCAGATTGCGAGCATGGTTTTTTGTTTGTTTTTCCACACAAAAAATTATCTGCATTTCTGTGCACACTTTTCAAAATATATGCATCACCTGTGGCCATTTCAGAAATGTCTGTATTTTCTGCTATTGGTTGAAGTGTGCTTGTGGGCATTTTTGAAAGGTACATTCTTTCAGGCACATTTTGTTTTGTGGGATGAATTGCATTACCAACTTGGAAATGGATGGACTTCTACCGCAGATTGCGTTTGCGTTCATGTTCAGGTTCCAGGAGGTGTACGTTGGGTAAATTCTGGTCAAAAATGAACCAGAATTAGGGATTCTCACACATCCCTAAAAAAAAAATGGAAATGTGGGGGACGTTCCCCTTCTTATATTTTAATAATACTTATATTGGGAAAGAGAGACTGATGGAGAATGTTTGGTCAAGATGGTGGAGCTGGCCTATATTTGCTGTAGAAGAAAATCGGAGGTCTATTGTGTTTTGTTAATTGTTATATGTTTGATATTATGTGTTTGTTTCACATAGAAATAAAATTAAAATTGCAAAAAAGAAAAGAAAAAACAACATCTACATTTACTGCAGAGTGGAAACCTCTAACTGATTTTTTGCAGGGTTTAGAAACAATGATTTGTTTAGCTGTGGTTTTGTGGAATGCTAAGAGGATGAACTGACAATAAGAAAAAATAAGAAGATAAATTTGTGACAATAGAAAAAAGAGAGCTTTTGTTTTTTGATTATCAAGTAGAGAAATTATTTGTTACCTATGTTTGCTGTAGAAAAATTCGGAAGTCCATTTTAGTTTTGTTAATTGTTAATTATTGTTATATGTTTTGCGTTGTTTTTTGTTTTTTATAGAAATAAAAAAGTTAATTTAAAAAAAGGAAAGAGAGACTGGCAGTGGCAGCCAGGAACGTACTGACGTTGGATACAAGCTGTATCACTAATAGAGCAAGATGCTTCCTTAAGTGAGTAGAAGTGCTTTCTGCTAAGGAAAAGCCACCATTGGATACAACCCCAAAGGCTTTGCCACTCCTTCAAGTGGAGCTGCAATGAACAGCCCATCAGCATTTTTCATGTCTATAATATGCCCCAATGGAAATGATGCTATAATAACGTAGCATTCCCAGAGGTATTGTAGTGAGGGGGACGGGAGAGATGGCAACCCCCACTGACCTATGCTTTCCCTGCTGCCCCAAATAGCTTCTCCATTTGTGAAGCTCATTTGAAAGTGTTCTTTAAAAAATAAAATAAAATAAAATCTGCCACTCGATACTATTCCAGTTTGCAAATACACAAAAGCCCTTCCAATGATTGAGAAAATATGTATTTAGGACTCTTTGAATGCAGCTGCTTGAAACTAGAAAGATTGAGGAAAGGAGATAAAAAGAACTTCCTGATCGACAGCAGGACTAAAACTAGGATACCTGGCGATGCCCCTGCTGAAATATATCATTTTCAGCTCTTAGTCACAGGTTTTAATGAAAATGTTTCTGTTCTACAAGAGTGCTATATGTTAAACTCCAGTTGTGTGATTGTTGCAGAATCAAATTAAATGGCACTACAAACCCCAGTTACCCTTTTAGTGCACTGTTAAGTCCAAGTTTAAATGCTTTAAACGATAGTGGTAACCTGCCATGGAAGGTGATTCTATTTGCTTCTGCTAAGCAGCATGACTTCTATTCCATTATCTAAGTGCTATCTCATTTGTCAACGGGTCTTCTGAGGTGACAGAGGAAGTGAGAGAGAAGAGCCTCTTTCAAGAATAAATCCTGAAGCTGTAATAAAGATTAGATGGTAAGAATGGCTAAATATACTTCTTCCAAAGCAGCAGTGAAAAATGATCCGGGGGGGGGGAGTTGTTTCAGTAGGATTTTTAATACCAAGGGACCATTCTCAGGAGGGCCATCTCAGCGATGGCAGCTACCAGAATGGCCAACCCATGTTGACTTCCAAACTGTCCATGGTAATACAGTTGTGAAGCTCTTCTGGCACATCTAGGATTGATTCCCCATAGCTCAGGGAAGAGCCAGCGCTCAGGGTAGAGCACATGCTTTCAGTGCAAAAGGTCTCAGGGCTCAGGCTCAATCCCTAGGAATGGAGAGCAGAAGGGAAGCACACAGTGGCTTCTGCCATCAGTCAGGGGCCCTAAGGCCATGTGGGTAGGCTGCATCCTCTGTCTTCCAGAAATAGTTGTCACCTGGGTTTCCAGGTTCAAAGCTGAGTTCTGGAGCACGCCCCCCCCCAACGATGGACAATGGACACTATATTGGCTGTTCTACTGACCAGGAGCACACCTGTCTTGTCTGAATTATATTTAAATTATTAGACCTCATCTAACACATTTCTGACTCCATACACCCATCTGATGGAAAGGAGAGACAGAGTTGGGTGTCATCCACATATTGGTGGCACTGAACTCCAAATCCCCATACAACTTCTCTCAGAAGTTTCAGTGTAGATGTTAAGCATCATGGGGGCAGGGTGGAACCCTGCAGAACAGAACTCCACATTACCCCCCTCCAGCCCTAACATCTGGAATAGGTGGAGAACCTTCTCACCTCCCCTTCCTGTACTATAACAGTGGTTTCCACCCTTGGGTCCAGATGCTGTCGGACTACAGTGCTCATCATCCCCAGCCAGCATGACCAATGGCTGGAGATGATGGGAGTTGTAGTCCAGCAACATCTGGGGACCCAAGACTGGGATCCATTGCCCTACAATCTAAAACTGATCCTTCAATGGTCCAGCTGGAAGTTAAGCTCCTGCTCTTATCACCCCCAGCCACTGCTGTCTTTCCTAATTTACATTGAGGGAGAAACTCTCCAAGCAGTTTCAGGGCCAAAACAGACAATATAAATCTGTATGTAGCAGCTACGTCTTTTTACATTTTTATTCTAGAGTAAGCACAGGGGCACCAATACAGATTGGGACCCTAACATGGGGTGAGTGGGTTATGGGGGCTTTTGAGATCCAAATCAGGGGCCTTGTGCCTCCTCTAAAGTAAACTGGTGTACATAGGCACACTGCCTCTGATCCTGGAGCACATAGCCATCAGGACTAGTAGCCTTTGATAGCCTTAATCTCCATGAATTTGTCCAATCCCCTTTTATTGGTGGCCATCACTACATTTTGTGGAAGTGAATTTTGTGGAAGTGAATTCCATGGATGGGGTTGCACTCCCCCTCAAGGATCAGGTTCATAGTTTGGGGGTGTTCTTGGATCCACAACTGTCACTCGAGGCACAGGTGAACTCGGTGGCATGGAGCACCTTTTATCAGCTTAGGCTGATATACCAACTATGTCCTTATCTGGACAGAGATAGCCTAGCTACAGTTATCCATGCTCTGGTAACCTCTCGTTTGGATTATTGCAATGCATTATACATGGGGCTGCCTTTGAAAACGGTCCGGAAACTTCAGCTGGTCCAAAATAGGGCAGTGAGATTGTTAACAGGGACTGGCCGATGAGAAACATATTATGCCAGTGTTTTCTCATCTGCACTGGCTGCCAGTCTGTTTCTGGGCCCAATTCAAAGTGCTGGTGCTAACATTTAAAGCCCTAAACGGCATGGGGCCAGGGTATCTGAAGGATCGTCTCCTCTCATATGTACCTGCCCGGACACTAAGATCTGCATCAGCGGTCCTTCTCCGAGAGCCCCTGCCAAAGGAAGTGAGGCAGGTGGCTACCAGGAGGAGGGCCTTTTCTGCTGTGGCACCCCGGTTATGGAATGAGCTCCCCAAAGAGGTTCGCCTGGCGCCTACTTTGTATTCTTTCCAGCGCCAGGTGAAGACCTTTCTGTTCTCCCAGGCATTTTAATCATCTTAATCATTTTACTTTTGTAATTGTTTTTAATTCCGTTATTGTAACTGTTGCTGCTAGCTCTGCTGTTTGTTTTTAATCTGTGGTTTTAAATTTTATATTTTATATTGTATTTTATGATTTTAACTGTTGTAAACCGCCCAGAGAGCTTTGGCTATTGGGTGGTATAAAAATGTATTAAACGTATTAAATAAAATAAATAAATAAATACTGGTCTTCTCCTTTGGCTATTGTGTATAACCACTCTGCTGGTAAGAGAGGTGGTGTGGGTAATCAAGTGAAACACTTTCCCACTGCATTTTCAATAGTTCTTCCCTCCCCCTCCCATCCATTTATTTGTTGTTCAGCTTGATTTCATGTAGATTTGCAGCATGAGTCACCACAATAATTTCACCTGTGGAAATGACTCTCAGATGAAAAAAATGGACTCTGACTCTCTTTGTGTTTGAAAAGTATTGTGTATCAGTTGACATCAGGGTAATACAAAAGTTCTGTTTGAGGTGACAAATCTGTGGTGACTCATTTAGATATGAACGTTGTTGCTTGACATTACAGTCAACAAGTAATGATCAACAAATGTGAATTGGGTGGCTTTTAGCTATCCCTAAAACTGCCCTCATACAAGGAAATGCTACATCTGAGCCAAAAACAGAATTGGTTGCAGAAGGTGGTGAAAAAGAATGTTAAATTAATGTTAGGGAGAATTTTCTTCAGATTCCCTTAAGGAGAATCATGAGAACTCATTACCAGGGGAAGCTGGCAGCACAGTTAATATTTCTCACATTATTAAGAACTCAGATGGAAATAAATGTTTCTTCCTTTAACCTCTGCTGCCTTCTACAATGTGAACCATAATATTTTCTTCCACACTGCAAACAGATGTTCTAGCAGGTAAAAATGGCTTTTTAACACATGGCAAATACTGCGACATTGCGTCGAGCAAAAATATTTATTTTATTTTATTTTATTTTTAAAGCTTTGCCCTTTGGCAGAGAAAAGCAAGGCTTCAAAGCTGTTCATAAGATAATATACAACCCATGATACAGTAGCTGTGCTGTCTATTTCAGGCAGCTGTGAAAGATGATTGAAGAGACCCAGCACAGCACAAATAGAGTCTAACTGAAGTGCTTTCAGTCTTGAAATTGTATCAAGTATCAGAGTTGCTTGCAATGCGGCCCAACAGCAAAAGCTGGGGGGAGTGGAGTTTAGGAGGAGAGAGAAGGGACGACCATTCACAACAGAGGCCTCAAACTATGGTGGCTTTCTTCTTTTTGCACCTTGACCTGGTTTCTCACCTATGAGAGATCACTGCATAAGAACAGTGCTTTATGCTCAAGGCTCAAGCAGCAATGCAGGTCTTTTTGGACATTGATCACACTATAGACACTTTTTCAAGCCAACACCACCATGGGGATCAGGGAAGCCAACAATACACTACCTGTGCAGAGGTGCCAGTTCATACAAATTGGCACCCCCATGTGATCCTGGCCAAGCTGTGAGACTTCAGTGGCCCTCTGCTCTCTCCATAGCTATTAGATGGGGGTGCTGCATGTGTGAACCACCCTAAGGTTCTTGTACCAGTGACAAGGCAATTATATACTGTCCTAATCCACTTATGCAAGTCTGGCTAGATGAGAGAATTTCCAATGTGGTTCTTTGAGATAAAAGGAACACTGGGATTCCTTCTATCCCTCATCTGAAATGTTGAACAATCAGGCACATCTATTCTTTAAAGTAGGGCTACAAACTTGGATCAGTTTAATTGGTAGATTAATCAACCAAAGCTTTAGTTGATTAATCATTGGGGTCGATTTTAATTGGATGGCTGTGAACACTGTTGTTGTTCAGCACATACTCCTGGACAGGGCCTTGATCCAATTTTTCAGATCAGGCTCCGACCAACTGCTTTGAATGCCAAACAATTAAATTATTGGTGCTGAAGGCTGATAGATGCTAATAGTTTCCCTATGGCACTAAAGCTGGAGCAGAAATGTGACAAAGATACAGCCCTGGAATGAAATGTTTTTGCTGCCTCACTGAACTCAGATAGCGTAGAGGAGCAGAAACAGAGAGTAGAATTTTAGCTGTGTTGTCTTGCGCCATTGCTTTGTTTAAGAAACAAAAAGTAATTGGAAGAGAAACATGCATGCTTGATGTTGACAAAGGGTCTGTTTGCGCCTTGTAGATTGGAGAAATTGTTTGGGAAGTGCTTATTCTCATGGAAAGATTGCCCTGTTCCATACTGCCAAGGTCAGTTTCAGCTTGGGTAACTGCCTGTGTTAAGTGCTGTACTTTTAAGTCACAGTAACTTTATTTTTAAAGTCAGATCAGATATTGGAGAATTTACAGGCCATGCAGAGCCTTCTGGTGCATGCCGGGTACATTGGCAACAAAACAGGATAGAAAAATAACCCTGCTCCATAATAGATAAGCAGCAGAAGACAATGACTTCCTGCTGCTTACCTTCCAATGCACTGGATGCTTGACCGGTCCAATTTGGAAAGGCAAGTTTCTCCATCAGATTAGGAGCCAGCGAGTGGAGCAAATCTCAACCGTTATATCAAAAGCACTTCAGCATGTTTGTCAGGGAAGAGGAGGTGAGTGACTGTGTTTCTGAAGGACACAGAAGATATAATAGCAGTGATTACAAAACTCTCTGCAACAATCCCCGGGTCGAGGCATAGAGAACCTCCAGCACACTGGCCGGATATGGCCCATGGAGGCTTCCCGTCTGGCCTGCCAGCAGACACAGCAGAGGGGAACTAGGGGTTGTATCCAATGGTGACATTCTGCCGCTGTGTCACTCTGCTAGCAAGTAAAGCTCCCATTCCTAGAAGTTGCTTCTAACCAAATTTTGGGGAATTCCCCCTTCCCTCTCAGCCTCCTACCCCACAGCCCACCCCATTCAGGAGGATCCCAGAACCTTCAGAAGAGGCTTTTCAGGTAGTTCTGGGGGGCCTAGGGGTGGGGCAACCTGCCTGGCACTGAACTCTGCAGCAGCACGAGCCAAGCCGAGTGTGACCGCCAGCTGAGGTGCTTGCCCGACTTCTTGCTCTATGTTGTTTATGTAGAAAATAGTGTAAAATACATTAAAAACGGCCACGAGTTGCACAAATTATGCAAATCATGGCCTTTTTAAATGTCTCTTACGCCATTTTTTTATGTAAACAATGTAGCGCCAGAAACCGGAAGTTGCTTCCCCGGCTTGGCTCACGAGAACACGAATTGAGCCGGGGGAAAGGTAGGGTGAGCGGAGCTCGGGGGGGGGGTCAAGCCCGGCCAGTTCGCCAGACTTCCACCACCCCAATCAAGCTCCGCACACACATCCCTAATGGGGGCTGCCGGGGGAAGGAGGGGGTGAGGAAGTCGCTCGCTGTTCCGCCAGCCACAACACTAGATATAATCCGAGGAATTTGCAGAGAACAAGCACCTTCCTTGTTCCTGAGTCAGAGGAGAAGCCACTCATTGCTAGAGGGAGGGTGGATGGGCAGGCAGTGCAACTGAGAGTGTTGGGAAGAGGTGTTGGAAACCTAGCAGCTGCCATCACCCAGAACTTTCTCACCACATAGAAACTTGTTTGTAGGTGCCTGTGTGAATCAGGGCACTATATCTAGCAAATTCCACATAGCCCGTTCTCTGCATATGTCCAGAATTGGTTCGCTGTGCTCCATGGCATATTTGACTAGCCAGGAAAGTTTAGAGCCTGGTATTAGTGCATAACATTTTAATTAAAAAATAAATAAATAAAAAGAAATACATTCTGTAAATCCATCCTAGTAAATGATGGAAATGAAACTAAAATTGGAACATCCAAATCGATGTTCAGAGGTTCATGCTTTGGTCTCCTCTCGCTTAGACTACTGTAATGTGCTCTACAGGGGGTTACCCTGGAAGACGGTTTGGAAGTTACAGCTGGTACAGAACGTGGCAGTTCGCCTGGTTAAAGGCAGCTGCCGCGTGATCACATCACTCTGGTGATTAAGGAGCTGCACTGGTTACCAGTTGCTTGCTGAGCCGAATTCACGGTGTTGGTTTTGGCCTTTAAAGCCCTACACAGCTCCAGTCCAGTTTATCTCAAGCAGTGTCTCCAGCAACATCAAGTAGGCTGCTCAACAAGAGCTGCCATGGATGGCCTTCTCCTTGTTCCATAAGCCAGAGCAACCTTTTCTGTGGCGGCTCCCAAGTTATGGAACTCTCTCCCAGTGACCTCTGCCATGCCCCCTCCTTGATGAGCTTCTGCCATGCATTTAAAAACATGTTTTTTCAGGCGAGAATATGGGGTGGGTTAGGATTTTGATGGTATTTTATATTTTGTTTTATTGTTTTTATATATATATATATATATATATTGTACATCACCCAGAGTGGCCAGCTCACTGGCCAGAAGGGCGATTCAGAAATTAATTAATTAATTAATTAATTAAATCCATAATAAATATGAAATATTAAAATGTAAATATTGATTGGTTTGTTATTTGAGGTTCAATTACAGGTTTTGATGAATAGATCAGTGACAAATCCATTGTTTAAAAATATTATTATCTACATAACACAGAAGATTTGGCACTGTCCTTTCATTTCCTGCAGTTTTTTCTTGGAATATATTTTACTTATTTTTATTTATTTATTTATTATATTTATCAATCGCCCATCTGGCTGGTCACCCGGCCACCCTGGGCGATGTACAACCAAAACACAATAAAATATAATAATTAAAACAATATAAAAAATTCTTATTAAAAACCTAACCCACCCCATATTCCCGCCTGAACAGCCATGTTTTTAATGCACGGCGGAAGCTCATCACGGAGGGGGCATGGCGAAGGTCACTAGGGAGGGAGTTCCATAATGTGGGGGCCGCCACAGAGAAGGCCCTCTTCCTAGTCCCCACCAGCCTGGCTGCTCTGGCTGATGGGATAAGGAGAAGGCCGTCCGTGGCAGACCTTGTTGAGCGGCCTACTTGATGTTGCTGGAGGCGCTCCTTGAGATAAGCTGGGCCGGAGCCGTGTAGGGTTTTAAAGGTCAAAACCAACACCTTGAATTCGGCTCGGCAAGCAACTGGTAGCCAGTGCAACTCATTAAGCACTGGCGTGATGTGATCACGCCGGCGGCTGCCCTTAATCAGGCGAGCCGCCGCGTTCTGTACCATCTGAAGCTTCCGGACCGTCTTCAAGGGTAACCCCACGTAGAGCGCATTACAGTAGTCTAGGCGAGAGGAGACCAAGGCATGAACCACTGATGGGAGCAGGTGATTAGGAAGGTAGGGGCGCAGCTGCCGTATCAGATGGAGTTGATACAGCGCCACCCGGCTCACAGCTGCCACCTGAGCCTCCATGGACAGCTGGGAGTCTAGAATGACCCCCAAGCTGCAGACCTGGTCCTTCAGGGATAGATGTACCCCATTCAGCACCAGGTCAACATCCCCTAACCTTCCCTTGTCCCCCACCAGAAGTACCTCGGTCTTGTCGGGGTTCAGTTTCAGCATGTTATAAATATGGAAAGAAATATTTCAAACAAAAATTACTGCTCTGCCACTTGAATTCTAAGGCTAGATGTTCCCCAGAATTCCATACAGTATTGCTATTATGTAAGGCAATTTGGACCATGATTAATCAATTATACTTTACACTGATTCTACAAAATGCATGGGGGGCATCTACCAAAATAAAATTTAAAATGTTGCATTTTGTCTTATACCTACTAACTGAATTTAATTCACTAACCAGCTTTTAAGAAAAGTTTGTTAACTGGGCAAACAGCATTCTACACCACACAAGTAGTTAATCCGCCTCCTTAAGAGCTCAGCCTCCAATCTCAAAGGAAATTTCTGCTTCCTAGGCAAGTATTTATTTTGGGCCGTCTCATATTGATGACCATGTTCAAACTGTGTAAGAACTCTGTTAAATTGTGATGCAACTATAATTAAAAATAAGTATTTGGACAGAGAATTACTATCAATTGTATTGGAAATTGGCTTGTTTTATATCAGTTATTAGAGTATCGTTAGCAGCCTTTTCCTCATCCAGGATATACGTGGAGGGTGTCCTCTTATATTCTCCACACAAACCAGTGAGTTAGGTTAGACTAAGAAAGGATGATTTGCAAAGGATGATTTGCAAATACACTTGTTTTGCGTGTTTGCTTTCATTCCACATCCCTCCCAATCCCTTTTCCTTTTGTGTCATGTCTTTTAGATTGTAAACCTGAGGGCAGGGACTGCCTTATTATTAATCTTTGTAAGTCACTCTGGGAGCCTTTTTTGGCTGCAGAGCAGGGTAAAAATGCCATAAATAAACAAACAAACTTCATTGCTGAACAGGGATTTGAAACTACTTCTCCCCAGTCTGACAGAGGGGCAGGTGAGAATTTTGTTTCTTTCATTTTTTGATAAGAACTTACCAACATTCACGAATTTCTTCGTAAATGGGCCTGATAGGGATGTGTGCGGAGCTCGATTGGGGGGTGGAAGTCTGGCAAACTCGCCAGGGTCAGCCCCCTGAGCTCTGCTCACCCTACCTTTTCCCTGGCTCGACTCGCATTCTTGTGAGCCAAGCCAGGGAAAGTGACTTCTGGGTTCTGGCGCTACATTGTTTACATAGAAAATGGCCTAATTTGCACAAATTACAGCCTAATTTGCACAAATCAGGCCATAATTTGTGCAAATTAGGCCGTTTTCTATGTGAACAATGTAGCGCCGAGGACCCGGAAGTCCGGCGAGCGCCTCAGCTAGCACTTGCGCTCATCTCGCGTGCCGCAAGTTGAGTGCTGGGCGGGTCGCCCATCCCTAGACCTGAATGTACTTACCAAAAATCACAGATGTCTTCATAAATAGGATAGAAAGAATTTGAGATTTTTTTAAAAAAGTCAAATATGGGGAAAAGTGAAATTGACAGACTATCCAAAAATTTAACATCACCATTGTGTGAGATAGTTTAAGCCAGGGGTCTTCAAACTACAGGCCCGCGGGCCGCATCCGGCCCGCCGGGTCTTTTCATCTGGCCCGGCGGCCGATCAAGAGTTGTGAGGGAAGAGGGGCGGCTGAGCCGGCGGGGGGGGGGGGCATGGGCCGCCTGCCGGGCCGCCGGGCTGCCTACCTGCCGCCCTGCATCTCCTGTGGGGGGGGGGAGGCTTAGCCAGTAGCGGGGCGCAGGCTTTACTTTATCCGCCTCGCTGCCCGCTGGTCCCGTCACATCACTTCCGGCGCGGCGGAAGTGACGCGACGGGACCCTGCTCCGGTGCGTCCATCCTGGACCCCGCCCGCGCTGTTTTTCAAAACTGAGCGTGGGCGGAGTCCAGGATGGACGCGTCGGAGCAGCGGCGGCGGACTCGGGCGGTGGCGGTGGCCAGATAGACCGGCGCAGGGATGAAGGCGGGAAGCGGTCGGTTGGTGGGTGGGTGGGAAGGGGCGGGAAGCGGCGGGTTACGTGGGTGAGTGCGTGGGCGGGAAGCGGTGGGTTATGGCGGGCTGAAGCGGCGGGTTACGGTGGGTGGGCGGTAAGCGGCAGGTTATGGGTGGGTGGTGCATGGGCGGGAAGCGGAAGCGGCGGGTTACGGTGGGTAAGTGCGTGGGCGGAAGCGGGAAGCGTGCGGGTTACGGTGGGTGGGCGGGAAGCGGCAGGTTACGGCGGGCGGGCGGGAAGCGGCGGGTTACGGTGGGTGGGTGCATGGCGGGAAGCGGGAAGCAGCGGGTTACGGTGGGTGGGCGGGAAGCGGGAAGCGCGGTTACGGTGGGCGGGAAGGCGGGAAGCGGCAGGTTATGGTGGGCGGGCGGGAAGCGGCGGTTACGGTGGGTGGGGCGGGAGCGGCAGGTTATGGTGGTTGGGTGCATGGGCGGGGGAAGCGGGAAGCGGGCGGGTTCGGTGGGTAAGTGCGTGGGCGGGAAGCGGGAAGCGGCGGGGTTACGGTGGGTGGGCGGGAAGCGGCAGGTTAACGGCGGGGCGTGGAGCGGGAAGCGGCGGGTTTATTGGTGGGTGGGGTGCATGGGCGGGAAGCGGGAAGCAGCGGGTTACGGGTTGGGGGCGGGAAAGCGGAACGCGGCAGTTTACGGTGGAGCGGGAAGGGCGGGAAGCGGCAGGTATGGTGGGCGGCGGGAAGCGGCGGGTTATGGTGGGTGGGCGGGAAGGCGGGAAGCGGCCAGGTTACGGCGGGGCGGGGCGGGAAGCGGCGGGTTAGCGGTGGGTGGTGGGCGGGAAGCGGCGTGGGGGCTTTATCCTCGAATCCGCATTGCCGCCCGCTGGTCCCGTCGCGTCTATCCTGGACCCCTCCCGCGCTGTTTTTCAAAACTGAGCGCGGGCGGGGTCCAGGATGGATGCGACGGAGCGGCGGCGGCGGCCTCGAGCGGAGGCTGTGGCAGAGGCACCGGCAGCAGCAGCAGCGCACAGGGGACCAGGTAGGATGGCGCCGGCAGGGGGGGGCTATGGCAGCGGCGGGGGGGGCTATGGCAGCGGCGGGGGGGTTATGGCGGCGGCGGGGGTTTACGGGGGCGGGGGGGACCTGCGGTGGCGGCAGGGGCAGCGGGGCGGTCTTGCAGCGTGGGGCGGGGGTCCTGCGGCGGCGGCAGCAGGGTGGTCCTGCGGCGGGGGTCCTGCACCAGCGGCGGCGGCAGGGGCAGCATGAAGGAGGCGGCACAGGGGAGTCCCAGTGAGTCCGGCCCCCCAACAGGCTGAGGGACAATGAACTGGCCCCCCGTGTAAAAAGTTTGAGGACCCCTGGTTTAAGCTATGAAACAGGGAGCTACCCAGTGACTAGAATTTGAACCAAGGTCTCTATAGTCCAATTACAACAGGGGTAGAAATCTTCCAGATGTTTTGAAGTACAACTCCTATAAGCCCAAGCAAGTATGGACAATGGTCAAGGTTCTTGGAAGCTGTAGTCTAAAACATCTGTAGGACACCAGGTTGCCTACTGCTGAACATCAGTTACAAATCTCTATCCACTACTCCACACTGCTTGTGTATGTGAGCTCTTTATGCAGTCCTAAATCATAATACTTCTATTTCTACCTTGGGGGGGGGGCTGTCACTGAACACCCTAAGGTCATCCAGAAACTTGCATTTGAAATGGTTTAACCTTAATTGTTCCCCCCAGAGACAGTGTTAGGGGGCGGCTCAATAGGGCTGAAGCCCCAAATCTTTCATTTGGAGCCCTGAATCTCTGGGAGGTCATCTGCCCCACCACCCTACTGTCCATGGGCACTTGCTGAAATAAAGGTACAGGGACCCTGATGATCTCTGTTGCATCTGATCCCACTGGATTAGCTGGGTTTTTGCCCATGAGTGCTTCCACTCCTACTGCCCCCTACCTTGAATCCTTCTGCCTGAGGTTTTTTCTGAAATCAAGTGCCCTCCTCTCCCCTGTCCATACATCCCTTTTTTTCAAATAGGGTTGTCCTTAGAAGACAGGGTCCTTTAAAGACACACAAACAGAGAGAGAGAGAGAGACTTTAGAGCATGTGTAAATTAGTATATGCAAATCTGTGCAATTTTTTTGTCCTGTCCTGTGGGCCTGAGCCCCAGTTCTTTTTGGTACCTAGCACTACCCCTGGTTCCCCCACCCACCCATGGCCCAGTTTGCATTCAGAGCTAGCAAACTGCCTTCTCTTTGGCCCAAACTGTCTAACAGCTGGATGATCTTTCAGTTAAAGGAATTCACTTCAAGAATGCAGGAAAACTTTCTATATACCCAGCTGCCAGGTAGTCTGATGCTTCTCTCTCTCTCCCTTTTTGGCAGTATGAAGCCTTCATTTTCTTCTTTTATATTTACCCCATAAATATCTCCAGAGAAAATGAAATCAATATTATGATAATAAAATATGTACAAATGCAGAGCGGTGCAAGAAGTATGTTTGCTAGTGCCATCATTTTTAAATGGCCTACGCGACTAAGATTCAAATGGATGTGTTTACGTTACAACCAGCCCTATTCCCAGCAAGCCACAGGCACACCGAGAATGGTCAGGAGGAGGTGTGATTGTAAAACCTCAGTTGTGATTACCTTCCTTTGCTATCTGCACATTTGACCCCAGGTGCATTTAAATGCTTTTTTCTATATATCCAGGTTCTCATGGAGGAATCTTTTTATGATTATTATTTACTGATGTTGAAACTGTTTTAAAGTTCAGCCTGAAAGACGCTGGAAACCAGAAAGTTAACAAGGTGGTTACAAGGTGACACATCAACCACTGGGAAGTCTGTTTGACCTGCCATTAATGTGGTGGGTTACTGTGGGGATAAATTAAGATTCCTTTTTGAGGGCCCTTCTCTTCTTGGTTTCTGAAACGTTTTCATGGCTGACACTGGGAGCTTTCTATCCTTCCTAGCTTGATTTCTTAGGGATGTATCCGCAAATATCCGAGAGTCTCGGGGGGGGGGGGTGAAGTGAGGCCGAAATCGGCCCCTGCTCGGGGGGGGGGGGCTGAGACTCGCGTGCCTTACCTGCCCACCGCTCATCCCATCGCTCCATGCTGCGTGATGGGGTCCCATCACATCATTTCCGGCTGCCAGGAAGTGACGCGACGGGACCCCGCGCTACGTTTTTAGCACAAATACCAGGGCAACCTAGCTTAAAATGGCCACAATTTGCTATTCACAGCCGTTTTAAACTGGGTCACCCTGGTTTTTACACTAAAAGTGCAGCACGGGGTCCCGTCCCATCACTTCCTGGCAGCTGGAAGTGACGCGATGGGACCCCACGCTGCCGGCAAGGTGGATCGAGTGCCGTGGGGATTCAGGCCTTTGGGGGGGTGCTTGCTGAGAAAAGGCGAGAAAAGGCGGGCACCCCCCAAAGGTAGGATGAACACTCCTAATTTCAATCAAATCATTGAATGTAAGGTGTTCTCTCTCTCTCTCTCTTTCTCAGAAATGGAAAGGGATGAGGAATTTGGTTTGTACTTCCTTGGAAAGGATCTGGTGTCATGCATAAGTTGGAGATAATGCAATTAGTGCATCAAAACAAGTTGGTAACAATACCACACATCATGATGAAATCTAACAAGTGAAGGAACAAAATCTAAAGTCTACTAAATTCCTGAAAGGCTGCCTTCTCCTATATGAACTTGTCAGGCAACTGACATGATCACCTGTGGTCCTTTTCCAATGGCAAATCTACACTAGAGCCCCTTCATTAATCAGGGAGCTCTGTCCCGCTATTTATGCAAAATGCATTTACTGCTGTTGGGGCACATGCTAATGAATACAGAGTGTTGAAAACGTGATCTTGTGTCACACACAAATGCAACTGCAGGAGGAGGAGGAGGAGTTTGAAAGGTACTGTGTGCAGGGGAAATGGGCCTTTAAGAAAAAGTGTGGTGGTGGTGATGATGATGATGATGATGATGATGATGATGATGATCATCATCATCATCATTATCTATGCATAGGTGTGAAGGAGCAGAGATCATTTAAAAAAGGGGGGGATGACAGCTCCTCCTGCCCCACACAAAAATCATGGAGAAGGAGAAGGGGATGGATGGAAAGAGAGAAGGCGGAGGCTGTGGTGCTCTGCTGTCCGCCCACCTCCCATGGGGTGAAGCCAGCAGGATCAGTACCCTCATTCCTATCCACCCAAAAGCAATTCCCCCCCCCAAAAAAAGTTCAGCCCCTGTCCTGTGCTGACTTTCCCAAGAGTAAGCGCCATTGGAATCAGTGTGATTTACTTCTGAGTAAGGCCATTGAAGGTAAAGTTGTTCCTTGAGGCAAGGGGACAAAGGGGACATTCCAAACTTTATTTTTTCAAGGGGGAGGGGAGGGGGAAGCAGCATTGCATTGGCTCTCCAGTTCACTGGACAAGTTATAGAGAAGAGAACCAGGGGGGGGGGCGTGAGGGAGACAGGGGAGCAATGGAAGGATCTCCTTCTCAGAGTGGCTGCTGTTTTGCCCAAGCCAGATAGGACACTTCCTCCTCCCCACCAGCCCACTGAAGCCACTCCTCCTGGCCCCAGAACCAGGACACCACAAGTTTCGCACTGAAGTGCTATAAACCACAACATATAAGAAAGTTGTGATATAACTGGTCTGAAGAAATCCGGGATATAATGGAAGCAATAGTGTGAGGAAGACGGTTTGGGGTGAGCTGAGCATCATGTGACATGTGAGTGAGTCAAGCATTACAATACTGGTAAAAATGCTCTGTGTAGAGAGCCAGCCCAGATGTCTCCACCTTTTGAGGGTTAGGTGGGTAGGTATGACTCTGGAGCCTTCTTTACTATCTTTTAGGTGCCCAGGATCATTTGCCTAGCGTGCCTGCATTTTTGGTGATCATTGAGTTTGCTTTGTATTACATCATTTTGCATGGTGGTGGTGGTGTTTTTATTGTTTATTGTTAGTTTCAGGGTTGCTGGATTTGCTCGGCTCAAAGGGTGCTGGAACAACTCTAACAGCACAATCCATCCTGCACATGTTGTCAAGAAATCCATTTTTTTGTTTTTTTGTTTTGTTTAAGCAGCCTGTATAGTTCCATTCCACAAGGCTGGGCCTGCATGTCTTCGTTAGGCACCCTGGATGTGTTATCTTGTGCCATCCCTGCCTTCAAGGCCACAGTAAAACTTTCACTGATTGGGATGAACAAATTCAGCTGAGGGTTGGTGCAAATGTTCTGCCCCCCTAGAAAGCCTGGGCAGATTGTTTCCAGCTTGCTCGTGTCTGGCTAATAGAGATCACTTCAGATTTGCTAAAGGCTTTGGGGTATAAAACTGCGGGGGTGGGGAGATGCCTTGGTCTTCACTTGCTTTCATTTTGCCCTGTCCAAAGTTTGCTTTGGATAGCTCACTTTCTGAGGTCCAGCTCTATTGAAGACCCATGCTGCTGGTATAGACAGGTTTAGTCAGTTTTGTTGCTTTGCCCTGTAAGTATTGTTTCCAAACCTTGTTCTGGATCTTTTGTATGTTATTATACCCTTTCCCTTTTCCCTTTATGTAAATAAACTTACTCCCTATCATAACTGAATGAATGTGTTTCATTCCCATTGGCCTGAGTCCAGAGCTTTCCTCTTGGTCATTGCTGTTTAAGGTTTCAGGCCTAGGGCTTTGAAATAGAGGGTGCCAGCTTGGGCCCTTGTTTCATAAGCCAGGTTAGGGGTGTCCTGTAAGGTCTGATAGTTCCCTGGCTCAGGCTGAGTTGGATATAACGGGTGGTGGCAGCCTACCTTGCTGGGTTGGTGTTCAGTCCAAGCAACCTTTTGTCCCTGCCTACACTGCTGGGAGTCAGGGTACCCCCTTCCTCCCTTCTCACATGTCTACTCAGAAATAAGCCCTATTGAGTACAATGGGATTTACTCCCAGGTCAGTGGTTATAGGATTGCAGCCTAAGCTGTTTTTAGCTGATGTGTCAACATTGTCTAGTCTCCTGCAGATAGTCCTTTTAGTTCTTTTTAAAATTAAAGTAAATGTTTATTTTTTTGTTAAGCCACTCTGAATACCACTCCATGGTAGAATGGCATATGGTATTATTAAAAGGAAGAGACAAATAGAGGGGCCCTTCAAACCTGGAGCCAGCCCTGTCTGGAGATTCAGGCAAGTCACCTGCTTGTTGATACTCCCCGTGGAAGTGATTGTATGAGGCCCGGTGTGCATAAAGGGTTCCCTGAACAAAGAGCCCAACCCAGCAACCGAAATCAGTTGACATAAAGCTCACTGTGCTCCTTGCAGATGTGTGTCTGGATGTGCACTGCCATCCAAATAGCAATGCTCATTTGGGCCCTGTTGAACTGGCTGGATGCATCTTCTGATGGGAATGTATGCCCAGTTCTTAAGCATGACAAGTTGCCCACAATTACAGTTGGAGTGTGGCCACTGAATTTTAGCAAATGCTTTGAAAGCGCCACTGATTGCAGCATGCTAAAACACGAAGCGTACAGAGTTTGACACATGGCTTCATGCAGCCACCCCTGCTTGCGGCATTGGCCGTTCATACAATTAGCTGCTCTCACGCTGGAGCTGGTCATGAAAATGGGCTCTCAATCTCAAGACATAACATCAAATTAATTGCTGAATATCTTCCATTCCTGATGTCAACATTAGCATACCTAGCGATGCCTTTGGCTTTCCATGTTTAACGAAAATGGGATAGATAAAACTGAGA
The DNA here is from genome assembly GCA_021292165.1 of Shinisaurus crocodilurus. NCBI lineage: Eukaryota > Metazoa > Chordata > Lepidosauria > Squamata > Shinisauridae > Shinisaurus > Shinisaurus crocodilurus. Next base: position 155,004,521 of record CM037878.1, read on the forward strand.
TTCAGTTGGCACTCTTCACACCTCTTGCTAATAAGGACGCCACAAAATGTCCATTGTTGCTTCCTTGGTTTTATAAAATCAGAATATCTATTTTAAATGAGATGGGGTCAAGTGGGGGGGGTGAATACAACTTTTCTTCACTTCTGTCCACTTTCTGCCATTTTTTACACTGACGAGTATCTCATTTCATGACTAGTCTTTCAGGAATTAATGAGGCCTCTTGCTGAGTAGACTACTTGTATGTGTCAGCACGAGCAAAGGTGACAGTCAGGCCTTCAGCCAGCAGCACAATCTAACCCTCTGGCCCAAACAATACCAGATGTACATTAATAAATATAGCCTCCAATCCCAGAATCCCTACTGTTTAATTGAGGGGAGGAGGAGAAGGGACTTCTTCCACAACATCCTCTGCATTTTAAATAGTTTCATCTTTATTAGCAGCAATGCAACTTCCACATTATTTCCATTTGTTTTGACATGATAATGTAGTCTCCGCAGACTCACACTGACACCATTTCATTTTGTCTTGATTTTGTAACCATCCCCTTGACATCTCCACAGACTGATTTAGTGCAGTTCTGACATTGTAATGTGCTCTGTTGCAGACTTGTATTGACATCTTCTGGGGAGATTTGTGATGGCAGGAGGTCCCACGGAAGTGAAGGGTATAATACCATTGTCACAAAATATAATCACCACATACACCCAGGAGCGATTTAGTTGGCTTAAATATCTCTTCAGGATTTCCTCCCCCAAAGATACATTCTTCTAAATGTGATATGTTTAAGCTTCTATAAGAATGAGCCAGATACAATTTGCAGTCGTACCCTCTGGTTATGCCAGCAAGGACAACGGCAACCTACTAAATACACTTGCCCCTATGGAACAAAAACATCATGCCAGCATACTGGATTTAAGCTGGTGTAGGAATACTTTGACACTGGCATAGCCCTTATACCAATAGGACACCGAAAGTCAAAAGTAGGTAAAATTGGAGTCATGGCAGGAAGAGCAGAGTGTAGTCAGATCCCTTTGCTCACTCAGAGGTCAGTCCCAGCCCCTAACAATGATATGCAAAAGAGGTAAGATGCTATTATTGGCATCAATGATGATGAGCCCAGGAAGAGTCGCCCTTATCTTCTCCTTTACCAGCACTACCACCCCAATACCAGAGGATATGATTCTGATTAATGCAGAATCCAAACACAACACAATAACAGAAGTATGTAAGCCCCGGCTAAGGAATACACCTCATATTGCAAGATGCTACATCACTCTGCTCCATGTCAATAAAACGATGGACACGTATGATGGGAAGTTTTGGTGAAAGCAAATACTTAGCACAAACAACAAGCAGCCAAGGCTAGAAACATATGGCAGTAGAAGTCTATTTGCTGTTTTATTGATTCTATTTATGTCTGAAAGACTATGTATTACTCATGGCATTTTTGTTCAATGCAAATTTTAGGAACGCAACTAAGGTAATTTTAGTTAAGTATAATTTTGTATTTTACATCTATATATTTTATTTTATGCTAAGGCCGGTGGTTGATGCAAATAAAGGAATTCATTCATGGCGGTATCCAGGGCTGCCTGCCCACGCAACAGGGCACACCGCTGCTTCCGTTCCAAGCATGGCCAGCCCTGCCAATTCCATCGTACAAGCGGCATCTGCCGCTTGCACAATGGAGATTTAGCGTTTCCAGGGGCAAGCCCCCAAATGAGAGGAAATGCTCATTTCTGGAACGGGGCCGGTTGGCGGAGCTCCCTTATCTGAGCTCCACCAGCCTGCCCCACTCCAGAAATGAGCATTTCCACTCATTTCAGATTGTCTCTGGAAGTGCTAAGTCTCCATTCTGCAAGTGATGAGTGGGCTCCGCGCAGGCAGTCACCATTGGTTTCTGCCCAAGTATTGGAAGGGCAGTTCATTAAAGCTTCTGTTCTCAGATCCCTTAAGGTACTGTGTGGGGGCCAAACCAGACATTACTTTAAATCCGTATCTAGCAGTTATGCCTTTCTTCCATTTTTAGTCTAGGGTAGGTGCAGGGAGCCTGGTCCACTTCTTAAAAGTCACCCAACCTCCCACACTAGGGTTCCAATCTAGGTAGTGGTCCCTGTGCCTACTCTAAAGTAAAAAAAATGGGGACGAAAAGATGCAGCTGCTACATACAGATTTAAAGTGATGCCTGTTTTGGCCCTAAATCTCAGGACTCCAGATGCAAACATCTCATGGGAACTTCAACTCCACTGCTTCAACACAGTGCATGAATGATGGAATTTGCTTCCACAGGATGGAGTGATGGCCGGTAACTTAAACAGTTTTAAACAGAGATTAGACCAATTCATGTAGAATATCAGAGGCAATATTGAAGCTGCTCAACACCACTTTCTGGGGAACATGCGTGGGGGGTGCTATTACACTTATGTCCTGCTTGTGGGCCTTGTCGGACCCCACCTCATGGGGCCTAAAGCTTGCCCTCCTTATTGGGATATCTGGGTGCGCTTACGTAAGGTTGGGGGTTTCTTTTCCACTAACCCTTTACCCTTACACCACTTACACTGGCTTTGGGATGGCTAATCCCTACCTTATACCTCTTTGACCAGTACAATAAGCACAGCTTCCACACCGGCTGTTTCAAATAACAAAGAAAAGTTTATTTTAAAATACAACAACTTCTGGAAATAAGTTTCATGTGTAAGTTTCAGTTAATCCTAAGTAATGTGCTATCTTATCCTAGTGCCAATCCTCCCTCAAGAGCTGTTCCCAATATCAATCCCTGCACTCACTAGCCAAACTCTTAACAATCCTAATATAATCGCTCAACTCTCTCCAGTCAGCTTCACAGACTCCCAAACAGCACTCCAGCACTCCACACACTCCTCTCTCTTCTGCACTCTCTCTTCACAATCCCCCACAAAACCCTCCAAACCTCTAACCTGCCTGAACAGCACCACCCACTGTTCATGTAACATAACAGGCTCTACCCCACTTCACACACTCTCAGCCAGTCATGTCACATATGTAGATACACCATTCTTCTTGCCCATCCTTTCTCACTCACCCAGATACAGCAGGAATACATACTTATACTTAATACTCTATACACAAACACATTATACTTACCACCTATACACTTTAAATTAAAACCCAAATAACATTACATCACAGGCCTCCCATAGACATTCGGGTAGCAAGTGTGGGAACAGAATGATAGATGAGATAAGCCTTTGGTCTCATCCAGCATGGCTCTTCTTATGTTCTCATGTTGACATCATGGAAGGACACATGATCACACACAAGTACTCATAGCTCTAGTGTATGCCTGCACAGCCAGTGAGCCACCCAGCCAAATTCAGCCCACCCGCTGGGTCTTGTGGCCACCAAGTGCTTGCAAACCCCTTAGTTTTACAGTTACCAGCAGGGTATAAATCAAGAAGGCCCCTGCATCACTTTGGGGCTGTGATCAGTTTGGAGGGTCAGAATTAGCTCACAGAATATGTGCAGCAGTGACATTCCAGTTGTTGTTCTTTAAAAAGTAGCTTAGGCATAGTTCCTAAGCACTGTTACATGGAATGATGGAAAATAAGTTCTATTGAAGTCAACAATTCTGAGTAATGGATTGAGGTGTAATTTGGCAGTATCCAGCACTGCCACTCCACTTACGCAATTGGCATAGTGCTAGCATTAAGTGACCTGCAGCACAATGCCAATTGCTTATGGTGGAGGGATGGGTTTTCTCGGATAATGCATTACTCCAGCATGCACTATTGGTGTTGAGCCAGAGTTCGCTTATGCTAGCGCTACGTCAATTGTGTAGGCAGTGTTGGATACTGCCCAATGTGTTTCAGTGTTTTATTTAAAGGGGAAAATGCAGATAGTGGTGGCTAGGATCTAAAGAATTATTAAACTAATCCTGTGTTAGGCTTCTTTATCTCAAACAGCACATACACATATTAAGGGATATGGGAAGAAAATATAGTGGGGGGTGGGGTTCACATGTGGTTAGATGGCTTTTCCTGTTTTAGTTTGTTAATTTGATTGCTAGTTTACTTGCTTGATTCCTACCACCACTGACTTTTACTTTCTTTGTGGTTGGTCATCTAATTTATATTTAGCTTACCCTGTGATAAACTAGTTACATGAATACACTGCCTGGGTTCATACAGCCATATTGACGGTTATTAAATAAATGCTTACAATGTATTTTCAGATCATCCAACCAAAAAGCACTTACAGAAGTGCAAGGTATTCTTTTATTGGGAACAAATGATATAAAATCCAGAAATGTTAAGTCTGGCTGTTGATAATGCATTTTAGTTGACTGCATGATTCAGAATGTTTGCTTATTTAAATAAGAGTTCCAGGGTAGCTAACAAATGTCAATTCACTGGTAAACAAAGTTATTTCTCCCTGAGTGCAGGAGAGAAATTTTGTTCAGAGCAAACTATTTCTTATTCAGCTCATTTCTTCTAAAAAGGAGAAATAACAGGAAAGCAATATATTGAGGTAGATCTTCAGAATGTCCTCCATACATGTACACACACACAGCACTTGATCTCTCATTACTTGATTATGCAGTGGGTTATTCAAGACTTGATTATTTGCAGATGACCGTGTCAGGTGCCTCTATTGAAAAGCATTTGCATCTCCAGGGATAGAGTTCTGGCTGTGGTCTTTGATCTGTGATGGCCAAATCACATATGCAAGTCAGCATCTGATGTGGCTGAGATGAAAATGCATGTGAGAATCAACCCTCAATCATTGTTATACACACCTACTTACAGCATTATATGCGGCGGGGGGAAGCAGTGGAGAATAAATATCTTCCATGTATATTACTTCATTATATCCAGTGTTTCTTCATGTTATAAATACAACTAAAATATGTGCTATATGTGCTATTAATGCTGTGAGTACATTGATGGCTGGACTGGTCATTGTAAGAAGAAGTGGTTACTGCTGTTGTCATCCCTGTTACTGTTCTGGCTATTCTCTTTGATGGACCATTCAACAAAATCAGATCAAAACCTTGACCACAGTTTGTTTTATAAAATATTTCTGTACCACCTTTCAGCTCTAAAAAGAGCCATTGGGTCAATTTACAAAGTAAATTATCAATCTAATTAAAATGTTCCCCAGATCAAGCCTTGTTGAATTGAATAGAAGCCATACAAAAGCACTTGCATCAATTCAGTTTCAAAGGGAATTCCACAGGAGGAAGGTCATATTTTTGAGGGGACTTTGTTTCTTCCCCTATCCCTTGCTCATTCTCTCTCTCCCTCTCCCTCTCCTCCCTCTCTTCTCTTCTCTTCTCTTCTCTTCTCTTGATGAAGAGTTCTGGGGAACTCAAAAGCTTGCACAATTTTGTGGAATTTTTGTTGGTCCTAATAAAGGTATTGGCCAATGATGGATTTTGGACTGAACACGAGTAGAACTCTCCAAGCGATGAGGAACCATGATAAGGCAGGGTTCACGATCATATGGAGAGTTCTACTCACGTTCAAGTGAACATGACTAGAGGTTCCTTTCGGACTGGGGCATGCCTGGCCCCAACTCTTTACCCACTTGAAGCCTTCATGCATTCAGGTGAATGCCTGAAAAGGGCTATTGTGAATTTCAGTTCCTGGGATTCAGATTTATTCATTTATTTGATTACATTTCTATCCTGCCCAATAGCCAAAGCTCTCTGGGCAGGTCACAAAACAAAACTTAAAACCATAAAATACAAAAACAGAATAAAACATAATATTAAAAAAAAAACACTAGAAGCCTTTGCTTATTTTATTTATCACAGCACTAACAGCTATAGTCAGTATAACTCTTTACCAATATGGTAATGATTCTAATCAATGACCAAAGGGTTGAAGCACTACAAGGAAAGGTTTGCTAGGTTAGCAATTAAAAAAGATGTCTTCGGGGGAATGGGGGAAGATGATAGAAGTCTATACAAATATGTGTTAAGGGTAAAGAGGGATTTTCTTTCCCCTATCAAATAAATATCTGCTACTGTGCTTTTAGATCTTTGCACTGCTGCTAGTTTTTATTTGGTTATTATTTTTTATTTCATACTGTAGTTTTAAACGTTTAAAACCTTCATATTGTATTTTATCATGTTGTATTTTATGGTTTTAATTGTTGTGAACTGCCCAGAGAGCTTCAGCCACTGGGCAGTATAGAAATGCAATAAATAAATAAACAAATAAATAAAAATATTATTACTAGAACTCTGGATCACCCAGTAAAACAGGTTTGCATTAGGTCAACCAGTAAAATTTTTGGCAGTACGTATACCATTGGCAAAAGAAAGTACTTCTCCATCCTATGTGTAAATAACGTGTGGAATTTACATCCCCAAGACGTGGTGATGGTTACTAGCTTATGTGGCTTTAAAAGGGATTATCAAGGGGCATTAGACGCACTAGTTAAATGGAGAATGTATAGAAATGGTATAGTTCTAAATATTGGATTGCAGGGACAACAAATGGGGGAAACCATAACCGTCACACCCTGCTTTTGAGTATGCAAGCCTGGCTGCTGTTGGAGAAAGAATGCTCGTTCGTTTGTTTGTTTGCTTGCTTGCTTGCTTGCTTGCTTGCTTGCTGGTTCCATTTATATCCCACCCTTTCCTCCAAGTAGACTATGGCAGCATACATGATCCTCTTCCTCTCCATTTTATCCTTACAATAACCCTGTACAGTAGGTTAAGACTGAGAGTCAGTGACTGGCCCGAAGTCACCTGGCAAGCTTCATGGCCAAGTGGGGACTTGAACCCAGGTCTCTCCAGTCCAACACTGTAACCACTACACCACACTGGCTCTTGGACCTTGTCTAGATGCAGCATGACAACTCATACATTCTGGTAATTTCAGCCCCAGAATCCTAAACATTTCCTATACTAGTTGGCTGATGAGAGAATATATAGCTCACATAGGACTAGATGCAGACCACACCAGAAAATTGTTAAAAGAAGGTCTGACTAATTCTTCAATACAGGATAATTTTCATTTTAAAGAGACACTGGAGTCCCTCACACCTTCATAGCTTAAGTGTTTTCAGAGGAGTACCTACCTTTCACGATCAGACAGAACTGGAAACCCTGGGGATTAATAGCTTTTGAAGTTAACACATCTGAAAACTTTCATTTCCAGCTCACTCACACAGCTAGATTTTTTAAGAAGAAAAAAGAAAAGAAAAGAAAAGGGAAAAGGGAATTTCTTAATTCACCACATTCATTTTAAGTTAAAGCCCCAGACAAATCCTTTGCGAAAAGAACAATGTTTATTTATTTATTTATTTATTTATCTATCAAATTTCTATCCTGCCTTTCCACCAAAAAATTTTGCTCAAGGTGCCTGACAATAATAAAATTGAGATAAATCAAAACTTAATTCAAATACAATCTTAAAACAAATAAATTAGAAACACAGTAAAAGAAATAAACTGCACCCAACCCATTAAATGACTCTTAAATGGCTATCCTAGTCATTCCTTGTATCATCTTTAGTATTGTTATCCTAGGCAGCTGGTGCTTCTTAACGGGCACTGATGGGCTGCAGATACAGTTGGGTGGGAAGTGACAGCAAGCGGTTGGAGGACAGAGCTGTGTATGCCATGCAGCCCACCCTGTGAGCTGCCCGAGCTAGCCTGCTGCTGTCCTCAGGTGCCATGGAAGACCTTGGCCCATTGCCAGTATTGAAGTAAGATTCAATTTCCTGTCTGGCCAGGCCAGCTTCTGTACATGGAATGGGGGATGCCATCTTGTCCTTTTGGTCAGGCAGTGAAATGTCTAATGACTGGCCTGATGTTTGACTTTGAGAGCCAGGGTCAGGAATGCAGCTCGCACCTCTCTACAGCTGAGGCCAGCCCTTATGCTCGCATGTGTGGCAGAAGAGAAATAGCAGCTCAAATATATCCAGTGAAGAAGAAGAAGAAAGACTGGATTTTGCAGCTGGCTGGCAAGAAGGGGGTGGCAGCTGCATGCTATAGTTTTTTGGAACAGATGCTGCTTAAAGATTAGCATTTGTGGCTGCCAACAACCCCCTTGTCAATATAAACAGATAATACAAGAACATTTAACTCTTTCCAGCATTCTTTCCTCACAAGGAAACTGAACCTGCCCCAGCTGTCCAAAGAAGCTCCTGCTATTGCCAAGAAGGGTGCACAGGAAAAAACACACATCAGGCCATTGGTCCATCTAGCCCAGTGCCAGCTGCTCTTCTAAGTGACCCTTCTGGGGTCTCATGCACAGGTCTGCCCTTCCCAGTCTTGCTATTGAGATTCTGTAGTTGAAGATGCCAGGGCTGAACCTCTGACCGTGCACATGCAAACCATGTGCTATACCACACAGCCATGGCCCCATATGCACTTTTAAAAAATTATTTAATAGATTTATATACTTCTTACCATATTTTTTTTATTATTTTTTTTTTTTAAAAATTTATTATAATTTTTAAACAATACAAAGAAAATAACACACACATATAACTAATATTGTGCTCCCATCACCATGGGACCAAATAATCCAATAACTCTATAATTGTTCATTATTCCAAAAATACAACATATCTTGACAGGGTAAACTCCCTTTCCCCTTTTTAAACACATATTCCAAAAATAAACCCCAAATATCCTTGAAATTATTTTTCTTTAATTGACCCCTTTTGCATTTAATATTACAAGTTAACATATCATTCAAAGCCATATCCCATACTTCTTTATACCAATCAGTAATAGTGAAAACTTGCTGGATTTTCCATTTCCTTGCTATCATTAGTCCATATTTACCATATTTTTTTAATGCATTTTAAGGCAAGATCCATGGGGTGCATACATTTACCCCACATATATCTAACATATTTATTTTTGCCAGAACATCCTTTGCAGAAGCCAGGGCTCTCCAAACTGAACCTTCCAGTTTTCTTGTAGAACTTTTCCTTAGATCAAAGGGCAATTATTCGCTGCAGCTTATCCAGGTTGTGAGAAAGAGGGAGACAAAAATGTCTGAACTGAAGAGGTGGAACTGATGTATTGATCAATATTAGAAGCAAGAAGTTACAGCTGCTCCATGACTTCATATCCTGGAAATTAGTGGATAAAATTGGAATTGAACTTATCTTGTCACTTGATGGATTCTAATTCCTCAGTATTTTAGTTGAGTTTTAGTCCAAGAAAAGGGAAACCTTTAGATGTGTGCACATTTCAAGAGAGACATCTAATATCTTGAATTTTTTCCTGTCATTGTTTGGAAAGCCTGAGAGTCAGTCATACTGTTCTATCCAGAACAGCAGGAATAGACTCAGTTGGGTAAATGAGGAAGTGAATAGTATCATCATCATCAAACTATGTTATTGTGCCTGTGGTTCTTACTGAGAGAAGGAAAACCATAGTGACTTCACCCTGAAATATAGATAGATAGATAGATAGATAGATAGAGAATAGGGTGGCCACTTACAAATCACCAAAAAATAGGAAATCACCAAAACAAGAAGACAAAAGGGGACACAAATTTGCATAATTACAGTATTTTTCCATGTATAAGACTATACTTTTTCCTAAAATCGTTAGACTAAAAATTGAGGGTCGTCTTATACATGGAAGTAAGCCGAGGAGAGAACCGCGCGGTTGCGAAACTGCCCAATGGGGGGCGTCTTATATATGGGGGCGTCTTATACACGGAAAAATACGGTATGCTGATTTATATGTATAGATGCAAATTCAGAAAAAAAATATTATAATTTAAATAGAAATACATTCATCTAACCATAGTGTGGAGACTGTGACTAGATGTGTGCTTGCCTGTTCAGCCTGCTGTCCAGGTGCTAACTGTTGATGATGGGCAACTTCTTCTTCATTCAGATGGTTTTTATCTTTAAACCAGACTTGGACTAGACAGCCTTCAAATAGAGGACAACTTTGAAATAGAGGACAGTCCTTTGGCAGCCTTTCAAATAGAGGACTCCCCCCTGTAAAAGAGGACACATGGTCACCCTGGATCTAATGTCATAGTCTTTGTTCTTCCTCCAAAAGCGCATAGCTGTGCCATACAGGCACTGATCATTCTTAGTGGCAACAGTGTAAGTTCCTGCGACATCCAGAAGGTTCCACGTTTGAATCACTAGCATCTTGAATTAAAAAGGAGCTTAGGTAACTAGTCGTGGGGGGGGGGACTCTATATGAAACAATTGAAACCCAATTGTTGCCAATTGGGCTAGGTGAGCGGATGACATGTCTTAGCATAGGCAGCTTCGTCAGTTCATAAGCATCTTTTACATCAAATTAGCACCAGTAGGAAGAAGCTGGCATTTCTGTGTGGCAATGTTGTTGTTATCTATTATTATGCATTTGTATAGGTCTTAAAGTAAACTGCACAGAGAAGTTCACACACACACACACACACACACACACACACCAGGTCCCTGTTTACAGGCTTACAGTTTAGGTACTGACACAATGCAAGAAGTGTTCCCTTTATTCTCAGCCCCACAGATTAAAGCAGTGTTCTCCAACCTTGGGTCCCCAGATGTTTTTGGCCTACAACTCCCAGCATGCCCCAGCCAGCATAGCACAGCTGGCTGGGGCATGCTGGGAGTTGTAGGCCAAAAACATCTGGGGACCCAAGGTTGGAGAACACTGGATTAAAGCATGAGTTGATTATTTGCTGATCAAAATTGATTAAAGCTTGCAGCCCGGAAAGTACTAACCAAATGTGAGTTATTACCCTTGTGCTGCTTTTATCATCATAGCTCAGTGGAAAATTTTAGTGAGGCTCTGAGAGGCTAAATTATCTGTCCTGTGTCATAAAACATGAATTGAACGATCTGGGAATAGACATCCATGTCTTCCTCAATCTTCATTGCTTACCTGTTTTCACGAGATTTTACTGCCAAAATAGTTTCATTTCAACTGCTTTATATCAAGCTGTTCAGTGGTTGCTCAGAAATGCTGTACTCTTTAAATGATCAGAAGAAATTGGGCATTGACACAAATGTCTTGATTGTGCCTCCCCCCCCCCCATAGAATTGGGGAATGCTACCCATTCTGCTCTCTCTTTTGGAGAGCACTGCAGTTGAGACTTTTCATTTTCATCTTTATCTTATTTTTGGTAAGGCGTGCTCTAGCTTTATATATGTATACACACACACACACACACACACACACACACACATGCTTTCCTTTTTGTAAATTTTGAGGTGTGTTTTGCCATTTTTATATGGTTTTAGGTGCTGATTGTATTTTATCTTGTAATTTTTTTTCTGTACTTTTGTAAACTGTCTTAAGGTTTCTGGGCTGGTATTATGGGACATATAAATTAAAATTTTAAAATGTAAACAATGGCATCTAGATCCAACTGTGAACATGGAAACTTGTTGGGAGAGTAGGCATTACACAGGTCATCCGGATGGAGGAGAAGGTTGTCTGTGAGGTACTAATTCTATCCTCTACTCCAGTGATGGCGAACCTTTTTGAGCCCGAGTGCCCAGACTGCAACACAAAACCAACTTATTTATTTCAAAGTGCCTTAAATTTGGCAGGAAGGAGGAGGGGGCACTAGCTAATCGTGCCCCACTCTGTCTCAGGGCATGGCTCTTCACCGGGTGCAAAAAGATTCGGGCGCGTGCGCGCTGTGCTTCTGAACTGTCTGTTCAGTTAGAAGGAGGGCTGGATGCCTGCGCAGTCCGCTTCTGGGGGTGGAGATATTGGAGTGTGCCTGCCTGTGGAGGCCAGCAAGGAATGAGTGGAGAGGAATTACTATGGAAACCCGACGCTGAATGTGGTATTTTCACGATCTGGCGACCAATGGCTCGAGTGCCCACAGAGAGGTCCCTGCGTGCCAGCTGTGGCACGCGTGCCATAGGTTCACCATCACTGCTCTACTCCCTTTCCCAAACAGTGGTTTGGTGCTATCAATTATTTTTAAGCAACCTATGGGCTTCCCCAGGTGGCTATGCCCTCTTCCCCTAGTCACATCCCCTTTCCCCAGCCACCAATTGGTGGTTTCCCTGTTTCCCACCTTTTGTGCATTTCCCCCCATCTTAAAAGGTTGAAATGCCTCTCTTAAAGCTCAGTTAATGGCAGTGAGAGCTTCAAGCTAAAACATGATGGTATTTTTGATATTTTGGTCCCGCCCTCTTCTCCCTTCAGCCCCGCCCACCACTGGAATGCTGCTCCTGAAAGCTTCTCCGAAATGGAATTCGGCCCTTGGGCTGAAAGAGATTCTGCACTCCTGCTGCCTTCTACTTTGATTGAATCTGGTAGCAGAATCCAAATATCCCAAAGCACCTTATTTTGCTGTGTGTTTTCATGACAGCATTTTATTGGTTAGTCTAGAAATAGCAACTGAGTATCAGATTGCACAGCCAGATCAAAGGATTTAGGATACGCTGGAGCTGTAGAGTAGAAAACTATAGTTAGTAGCCAAGTATCATGAACAAAGGCAACAGGGAGCACGTGAAAATAAATGGTGATACCTAATATCTCAGTAAGAAATGAACTTGAGGTGGAAAAATAAATATCAGATGTGACATATATTTACTTTATAACTTAACAACAACATTACATTTTCTTCTGATAAAGGAGGGGGGTTGCCAGTAAGAAAAATCACTGTAGATAAGGCTGTAATGGGTCATACTATGAATTTTTAACATAAAAGTGCAAAAGCAGCAAACATGGCAATGGCATACTTCTGAATCATAACATCCTTTTGGCCACTACATAAATTTGGAAACATCTCCACCTTAATAATCATCCAAGAGTGCCCTCAAGTAAGGATGCCATGAATATCAGTGATTTTTCCACTCCCATAGAGAAAATTGCATATTTACAGTCACAGATGTGCCCTGAACAAGCAACAGGTATGCAGACAGGAAGCAATTGTGCATGTAATGCCCAACCATGTTTCAAATTGGCACAAGAAGCCATGAATGGGAAAGAATGTGCAATTATGGTAGATCTGTGGTTATCGATGGAAAACTATTCATAATTAAACTATCTGTGTTTTTAAATGGGGTATGATGTACTATTAAGCCAGCTCTGTGCTTCTGAATGGATGACAGTTCTAGTTCTCTGCTTTTGAAAAAGGAATGGTGCACAATTAAGCCAACTGCACATGTGAAGCACAAGTAGGATGTAAATTCGTGATTTTGAAAAATATGACCTCTGCAAAAATCACATATCCATTTTTGGAGAAAAGTATCCTGAACATGGAATACCAGTGTTCAGCAAAATGGAAATAAGTATGAAAATAAATCAAAATATTTTTGACATCCCTACATTTAAGTCCTTATAACTGACCCATAGGGAAACATCGGAGATTGCTCCACCTTTATGGAATTCTCAGCAAAGCACAGGTCTGTCCTTTGGAAGTGCTGCAAAGATATTCCAATTTTGGTTGACTTTACATGACTGAAGTTGAACTCGCATTGCAATATATGCTTTTGAGTGGGTCTTTCTCCTACACTTGGTACTCTAGAGCCCAACTGGAAATTCAGCAGAGGTTCTCCTAAACTTAGGATTAATTCATGCTTGCCAATATCTCCCATGTTAGCATCCTGGGAGCACATAGAAGCAATGTTTATATGAAATGGTCTTCCCATACAATTCATGATTATATATTACATTTTTTAAAAAAACCCTTAATCTATTGCTTTGGAATTATGCATACTTTTCAGGAATTTTTGACCCACTGTGATTGAGCAATTATTCACAGTGGCTGTATACAGAGCCCGACGTGAAGGTGCACTGCATAGAGAGCCACTAGAAATTGTGGACTGACCCTTAGTTGTAATGTAGCACAGTAGAACTGTGGACTTGGCTTAAGGTTCAAGACTCAAGTGGACTGGAGACACTGAATGAACAAATCTGATTCTCAGAAGGAGCACTTCTAATTCTCCAAGAGGTCCTGTACAGATGTTCCCTTGGCAGATCTTTTAAATTTTGATGGAGTTTGTGTTCTGGTGTTTCCTTTATATTTTATACGCTTAGAATTTTTATATTTGAGAGCCAGGATACATGTGTTACGCTGACCATGTCTAAAGCACCTGAGCTATGCCTGTTTGGAACTTGAAGGATCTATTCCAAAAGATAAACAGGGATGGCCCTACCATTCATCAGAGTGAGGCAGCTGCCTCAGGTGGCAGGGGCAGAGGGGCAAAGAGTGGACAGAGCTGTATGTGCCAAATGGCATGCTCTGTGCCCCCAAAGCTAACCTGCTGCTCCTAGCTGCAGTGAAGGATGCTTTCCCATCGCCAGTATTGAAGTAAGATTCAATTGCAAGTCTGGTTAGCTTTTGTACACAGTGGGTGGAGTCACCATCTTGTCCGCTGCCTGAGGTAACAAAATGTCTTGGTCCAGCACTAAAGCTGGAGGAGCATGAATGAGGTCACATATGAACAGGGGCTGCCTGCTGACCAAGCCTTTTCCTTCTCTTATCTCTTGTTATCTCTCTTCCCCACAGCTAATCTTCCTTATTCCTCACTCCAACTGGTAGAGAAATTAGCCACTGGTGTGTGTGTGTGTGTGTGTGTGTGTGTGTGTGTGAGAGAGAGAGAGAGAGAGAGAGAGAGAGAACTGAAGATGAAGAGCAGAAGGAAATGTTGGCCATGCATCTCCTCCTTTTCTGTCAATCAGTCTCATTTCAGATTTATTTGCCTGTCAGGAGGAAGATTTCAGTGTTCTGATTAGGCAGAGCCAGTCTGTGTTCCACATTGTAAGCATCATACGTAGCCTGATTCTGATTCTAAATATGATGTAGCCTAGCGAGAGAAACGTTTTTTGTTTTTGTTTTTTTTAAACTGTGGGCAGGATATACCTAGCGAATTGTGCTCTGCTCCACAGCAGTAAATCTTTCCTGTTCTTCAAACCTACCATGCACATTTCATAGTAGAGACAAAGTGTTTGGATTTCACTGCTTCAAGCCGGTAATCTGACTGCCACATATTTGTATGTCCCATTTAGGCTACAGCCTACAATCCTATGCACTACAATCCTATGCACTCTTGGGGATTTGCAGTAGATTGGCAAGGATTTCTCTGACTGCCAGTTGCTTAACAATAACTACCAATGAAATAGGCTCCTCTATGCTAAATTAGGCCTCTGAAATGCTGCTGGATGGTGGGGAAACCAGGAGTAGTTTGTGACTGAAAGAACTGTGAGCTCACGTCACTTCTGATACTGAAAACAAATTCCGTGGCTGACCACAGGCTCAAAGGTACCCTGTTCCTTAATTCTGAGTGAATGTCTGGCCCCTATTTTTCATCTGGGTCCATTGGGTGGATCTCAGGGTTCTGGCAAAAGAAACAAGCAAAAAACCAATGTGTATCCTGTAAGTATTCCCTCTCCCTTGCCTTCTCAGTAGCTTCTCCCAGGCTCTGGAACTTCCTGTCAAGGAAGGATAAGTTGACTCCCACTTTGTGGTCCTCCTACTGTCAGCCAAAAGCGTTTTTATTCAGACAGGCCTTTGGCCTGCAAGCTGGTTTATTGCTGAAGGGGGTGGGAGGGGTGTTAACTGGTTATGTGCTGTTTATGTCTTGTTATTGCTGTGTTTCAAATTGTGTTTTAAATTGATTCTCCCTGTTTTAATCAAGATTTTACTTTTATCTGCATTTTATAATTGTTAACCAGCTTGAGCATCATTTTTTTGGCATAAAGGGGATATCAATTTAATAAGAAAGTGATCTTACTATTTGCAAACCCACCACCCCCCGTCAGAGAACTGACATTTCCGAAGCCCTCTTGGGCTCTTGCCAGCAGGGCAGAAGTAAAGGTGGAACCAGTTGCCCCCTCTGTGGGGCTTCTTTATAATATAACAACAACATTATGTCCCACTGCAAGAAATGAGAGGATATTCATTTAGACCGGCTCCAGGGCTGGTCCAAATGTTCCCCCATTTTGGGGGGGTGGTCAGGTCCTGGGAGGGCTACAGATCTTGCAGATCCACAGCCACTCCCATTCACTGGCATAACCTGACAAACCTCTTCACCCGCTGAGGTTGGAGTTCCTTGTGGAGGAAGCCACTGCAGAGGTTCCCATGGTGGCTGGGAGGAGCTGCAAGAGGAGGTCCATGCTCGGATCTTTCTCCCTGAGCCATGTCTACAGCCTTGGAGAGGAATATCCACACAATCCAATGGCCCCTAAGACACCCTCCCTGGGACCATAGGATTGCTCTCTGAATAAATAGAGAGGGTTTGCAAACAGTAGGATCACTTTCTTATTAAATTTATATCCCCTTTATGCCAAAGATGATGCTCAAGGTGGCTAACAATAATACAATGCAGATAAAAGTAAAATCTTGATTAAAACCGGGAGAGTCAATTAACAACACAATTTGAAACACAGCAATAACAAGAAATAAACAGCACATAACCAGTTAACACCCCTCCCATCCCCCTTCAGCAATAAACCAGCTTACAGGCCAAAGGCCTGTCTGAATAAAAAATGCTTTTGACTGATAGTAGGAGGACCACAAAGTGGGAGTCAACTTAGCCTTCCTACAAAGGGAGTTCCAGAGCCTGGGAGCAGCTACTTGAACACAGTGGAACTTACTCCTGAATAAGTAAACTTGCTAATAGGTTTGCACCATTCACCTTATTAAATTCTTTAACACTGATGAGCTTCCTAGGTCTTCCTAGCTGTTCCAGCTGCTCATGGCCAAAGAGTTAAAATGTTCATTTCATAGTGCTCAAAAGGAGTATAAAAGAAGGGCTTATTTTCTTGCAGGCTACTTGGAAGATGGTGACGAGGCTGACAATATCTAGCCTAATGTGCTCCTTGGTTAAAATATCACAATGTATAATAGGAAAAGTGGAGAAAGAAACATAATGTGAGCATTGGAACAGACACCATCAAGGTGTTCTTGCCTTATGCCTTTAGAAAAGAGCTGCAAAGCATTGAGAGGAATAAAATATATACATAATAATAATTGGAGCTGGCCTGGCCTTTGAAATCTGAAATAGAAAGGAATTGCTTAACATTTTGGAAGATTTTATGGCTGAAGTAAAGAAAACTGCATTAGACTAGGAAAGCCAAGAGACAAAGAACTATT
Source organism: Shinisaurus crocodilurus (assembly GCA_021292165.1). Lineage (NCBI taxonomy): Eukaryota > Metazoa > Chordata > Lepidosauria > Squamata > Shinisauridae > Shinisaurus > Shinisaurus crocodilurus. Next base: position 155,021,560 of record CM037878.1, read on the forward strand.
AAGATGGGAGGCTAACGTATGTGGGTCACTGGAATCAGGAATTTATCTTGTTTCATAATTGGAGCCAGGGTTCCTCTCCACTGCATCATTTGTCACAGATCTGTAAATCATTTGTAAAGAATGAAACTATTATTGGACAGCACTAGAGGTCTTTGGATTGCTACTTGGTCCCATTGCACACGATTTGAGAGTAAATGTGCAAAACCTGAGCAAAACTACTGTGGCCCAAATTAGCCAGCAGTTCTAATTGCCTGTGATAAAGTAGGGCAGTGATTGGGGACATATTAATAGGCCCAACATAAATAGAACTCACTGGCATAGATTTGGGCAAGAGGTGTTCGAAAAAATGATTTTTATTATTTTTTTCATGGTTAGAAATCTAGAAGAATATATGTCTATTGTGTCTGCTGCCTTGTTATATTTTTCCAATAAGAAAATCCATGTACAAAGAACTGTGCAGTATTGTGATGTTTCTTTTTAACATCTCACCTGTAAAATATTTGGCATTTGACAAAAAAACAAAACACCCCTGATTATTACTATATCATTTACCAATGGCAACACACTACAGAACATGCTTTGAGGCAGCATTCTTGTAGGTGTCAATACTGAAAGAAATATAAAGAAATTTCTCTCATTATTATCCCTGATAACCCTAACATTTTTTTTAAATACAGAAACTGATAAAAATAAATGTAACCCAAGAATCGTCAATGATGGCATGAAGATGCCTACAGATAGTGCAAATCTTTTTAGATTAGACAAATCTTTTGTCTAATTTATATTTTAAAACCTTCATTGTATAGTGTTTGGTCTGACTCACCAAACCAAATGATATATTAAATAAAAAATTGCTTTGGAATTATGTATAATTCTCAGGTCGAGCAAATGAACGAATCCATGTCCCCCATATAAAATTGTTTTAAATTGATGAGAATTAACTATATTCTAACTCATTGTCTGAGTAAATAATCCTTTAAGCAAACAAACTGAACAAATTTGAACAAACTGAAGGATGAGTAAGTGTTGATGTAGAAAAACAACACTTTTAGCTTTCTCAAATAATGCACGGTGTCAGAGTGCCATCTGCAGGATCTTTTAAAAACACATGTGCCTCTTGTCCCTCGCTAAATTCTTGGCTCCCATAAAGAAATACTGCTTAAAGATTAATGGTGTTTCTTTGTCTGGTTGCCCAGTGTTTCTAATTTTATTTGTTTAATCTTACTAGTCCCCGTGAAAGAGATTTCATTTCTATTCTCATTCTCTCACATGAAGGCTTTTTGTCTATTCTGATATTTAAATATACAGCATAATTCAGAGTTTCAGCCATACAAGAAGCAATAGTTTCTTGTTACAATTCTGAATGGGCAACATGTTCCATTATAATAGGTACCAACGATGACACTGATTTTGAGAACCCACAGTACCTGTGACTGTGTAAAACAAATAGTAACTGGCTGACTGGCTGATATTCCCCAAAATGGTGACCTAATTTGAATATTATGTTAATTGTTTGCCAACTATGCCATCTTTCCCCAAACTGGTGCCCTCCAGATGTTTGGGACTTCAACCCTCATTGGCTCCGAGACAGCATAGTGAATGATCAGGGATGCTGACAGTTGTAAACCAAAACATCTGGAGGTCACCAGCTTGGGGAAGGCTGGACTATGTAAATCAAACACATTAATTGTTGAATTGTCTACCAGTTGGTTTGTGTCTGTTCCTGGTAACTGATGGGGAAGGATCTGAAGAAGCATCTTCTTACCTGACCTTTGCTCATCCTAGAATTTGCATATGCTTTCTTCTTAGATGACATCTCTCATTGGGGTAGGGTGGCCATGCATCCTACTTTACAGCAGAGAGTCCTCTATTTGAAAAGCTTTCAAAGGGCAGTCCTCTATTTGAAGAGCTGTCCAGTCCAAGTCCAAAGATAAAGAAGCACCACCAGAAGGAAGAGCTGGACCCTGAAGCCACTCGTCAACAGTTAGCATCTAGACCAGTGTTCTCCAACCTTGGGTCCCTAGATGTTTTTGGCCTACAATTCCCAGCATGCCCTAGCCAGCATGGCTGGCTGGGGCATGCTGGGAGTTGTAGGCCAAAAACATCTGGGGACCCAAGGTTGGAGCACTGATCTAGACAGAAGACTGAGCAGATGCACAGATCACCTCTTTTGTCCTCTTTTTTGGTGATGCATTTCTTCTTTGGGGGGAGGGGGGAAGATGTAGCAAGCTGCCGTGTCCTGCAATCTCTGACTCCATTGCTTCAGCAGGGCATGGTTCAGAATCTGCTCAATTAATATGCAAGTGGGTGTATGGGGGTGGGGTTCCCCCCCCATTCTTGAACCCAAGAATTGGATTCCAAAATTTTAAAAATCCTCCATCCTTTAGCCTTGATTATTCTCCCCCCCCTTTTTTTTAAATTTTTTTTTAAACAGTTCTAAGCCACCTTCATCCAGTCTGTATTTCAGGGTGGAATACAACAAATTATATATAGCCAATGATTTATTCCTGCCTCCACCAATGTAGTGCCCTCCAGATGTTTTGGACTATAACTCCCATCACACCCTGCTAACGATGGGAATGGTGAGGGATCATGGGAGTTGTAGTCCCACACATCTGCAGGGGCACTGTGTTGGGGAAGGCTGATATATACAATACTACAGTAACAATAATAGAAATGATAAAAGACAGCAATTAAAACCATTGTGCAGTCTAAGTGTCAGATAATTCAAAACGTTTGTGTAAATGAAAGTGTTTCAGTCTGGCACTGAAAGGACTGCAATGTGGGCACCAGGCAAGCCTCTTTAGGAAGGGCATTCGAAAGGCAGAGTGGGGATGAACAAATCTGTCAGTGTTGCCTTCTCTCTCATTCAATTTTTTTCAAATCCATTCCATTCCAAATATGAACAAATTTGTGAATTTTGGAAAATTCATATCAAAAATGAACTGAAGCAAAATGTTTACCCATCCCTAGCCCAGCACTGAAAAAGCCCTCTCACTTGTGGTTGTATATTGCACTTCCAATAGAGAGAAGGCATTTGGAGAAGGATGTTAGCAGGAGATATTAAGACATACAGTAGGCAGGCTGGTACGGAAAGGAGAAAACTGAAAGTTCTCATAGTCAGCTGAAATAAGTTGTAAGTTACTGTCTCGTGCATGTCTACCTGAAAGAAAAATTCCATTTGTGTTAAAGGTGTTACATTGGTTTCCACAAGATGTACTCTCAGTGAAGTGTTGCTAATTCACTAACTAACCTCAGTTAGTAATCACCCCACATCTGCAATCTTGTCTTCTCTTCTTGTTTCTGCCCTATGCCCTTCCGCTTTCATGAGAAGAGGCTGAGTCACCGCCTGGATTCCTTGGTATCCAGCGGAGCCTCATTCCTCCCCTCCCTGCCCCCAGGAGCACCCCCCCCCATGGGGGAACTGAAGATGGAAAGCCATCTTCAGTTCCCTGCCAGCATGGAAAGAACTGCTGCCAGCTACGAGGTGGGGTGGGTGGGCGCTCCACAGTGCTGCAACCTCGGAAGAGATTTCCGAGGTTGCAGAGGCTTCCTGTCCCAATCCTATGTCTCCCCGGACAAGGTTGGAGGGACATAGGATTGTGCCCTAAGTTACTAAACCTCATGCAAAAACCTTTGCCTAGCCACTTTTAGAATGTAATAGATTTGGTTTTCCTGTATACGGTACTTCAGGACTGAGGGTTAGGAACATTGGGAAGGGAGAGGGATCTGGGGTTAGGTGAAAGAAAGAGTGAGGTTTCTATTCAGTTGTTTCAGTGTAATCCTATACAAGTTTACTCAGAAATGAACCCCACTGAGTTCAATGGGGTTTACTCCTAGGTAAATTGGTATAGCATTGCAACCTCAAAGACTGGACTACCTTAGATTTCAGAAGTGAGTCTGATTCTCCCTGTGGCGTAACCCCACAATTCAGTTCCCTGGTGTACGTCTGCATTAGTATGTTTAGTGAGTATAGGATGTTGAACGGAGTGGGTGTGGTTTGTGATGTCTTGGAAAGGGTGGGGGGAGGAGTATATAAGGAGTGTTTGAGTGATGTCAGAGTTAGTGTGAGTTGGGAGTTGGGAGTTGGGGAGTTAGGTTAGTTGGGTTAGTCGGGTCATTGTCTTTTCCTTCTTACAGTTATTCGTGTCTTGTCTGTCAGGAGTTTTGAGAGAAATCAGTGCTTGTCTGAAGAGTGAAAATATTTGGAGTTATAATATAGGGACTTAGGTTCATTACAAAGTGTTTGGTGTAGGCAGGTTTAAAGTTATTTTCTGGAACTAAGATTTTGAGAATTAAAATAAACATATTTTTATTTTGTTTCCTACCCAAATCTTATGTGTCAGCTTGGCATTATTAACCTGCATTACTGTTAAATCTACACACACACACACACAGACACCTTTGTACCCACAGTATCATACATTTAAAATATATCCTTAATAACCTGTATCAATCTTTTCCCTCATTGGTAGGGGAAAGGTTTCATTTGACCCTCCCCTCAGATTTGTAAGTGTTGGTGCTTAGCCTGAGAATGGTTTATGCATCTGGTCCTAGTGTGAAGGGACTGTGTCGTCGCACCCCCCCCCCCTGCTGCCACCCTTAAAATGGCTTATTTTAAAAACCAATTAAAGTCTAGGAAGCAGAAAACCTAGGCAGAACACTAAAGCACATGATCTTATTGCTTCTTCCCCTCAGTTAAGGGTTTCAGAAGAGAAAAAGCAGAGCTCTGATTGACAAGGAAGGGAGCTCAGAAATTCTGCATTTTTCTTCTTCTTGGTGAGCACACGCATAGACTTGTAATGGCCAGGGATGGGGACTCGGACTCGAGGACTCGACTCGTGAGTCGGACTGAGTCCCCCCTCTGACTCGACTCGGACTCGAGTCCCAATATTTTTAATGGGACTCGAGACTCGACTCGGGACTCGAGACCAAGGACTCGTCAACATCCCTGGGCTGTTGACGAGTCTTCTGGCTGTGCCAGAAGGAGCGCGATCACCGGTGAAGAGCGCATGGAAGCGAGGCGCGCCGCTGCTCGGCCACTATGGACAGCTACCAGGAGCACAGCCCCAACAATGTGTTGAGATTTATTTTGATTGATGTGTTGTTGTGGGGGGTTTGGGTTAGGGTCAGACATTTTGGGTTTGGCTGCCTCTGCCTGTCTGTTTGGGGTTCCCTGCCTCCTCTGCCTGCCTGGTTATTTTGGATTTGTCTGCCTGGTCTGTTCTTGCCAAAATCAGTTGCAGAGTTTTGAAATAAAAAGGCACACTTGTGCCTAGAATTTATTTAAGCCACACATCTGAAGTAGCCTTATTTTGTTGGGGGGAAACATCATTGATTTTAATAGGGACTCGTGGAGTCAGTTTTGGGAGTGACTCAGGACTCGTGACTCGTGAGTCACCATTTTGGACCAAGGACTCGGACTCGGACTCGAGACTCGGGTCCAAAGACTCGTGACTCGACTCGTGACTCGAGACCAAGGACTCTTCAACATCCCTGGTAATGGCTTGATTGCCCAGCTACTGGGCTCATTTGGGGCACCATTTCTGGTCTCCCCTGAGGTGGAAGTAAGTAAACAATTGAGAAATCTAGGATTTTAGTATAGCTGTAACTGGATAGCAGTTTACCCAAACACACACACACACACACACACACACACACCTATATGCAGGGGGGAGAGAGAGAGAGAGAGAGAGAGAGAGGCAATGAAGACCAGCGTCTTGTGTTTCATCATGCAATGAATTTTATTTTTGTTTTTAAACATTTAAAGGCACAAAATGTTGTTATGCAAACAAATAGAATATAATGGTTCTGCCTGCAGTTGAATGCTATGCTGTATTTGGCTGAGAGGAGAAATAGAAGGCAATTTAGGTAGATTGACCTTTGCTGCTACCTGAAGACATTTTTGGCTGGAAATCCAAAACAGCCTCAGACCCACAGCTGACATACAATATTAACAGCGGTTTATATTGCAGGGCTGCTGTAAGCCACTCTGTCTCAGCCACATGATGGACCCCCTCCTCCACAGCCTGCAGTATGAGAATCATGGATTGCATTGGTGTTGATGAACAATTTTTAAATGCTTAGGAAGAAGAAACCCCCAGTTTCCACACACAATAATGCCTGAGGTAGAAAGAACAGGAACACCTGTCTTTACTGCTACCTTTTGAGTTTCGGGCGGGGGGGGGGAGATGCTGCTGCCAGCCAGAGCTATTCAAAATCCCAGATTTCTCCATTCTTTTCAAGGGCAGTTCTCACTTCCACACCAGGGGAAGAAAAAGAAATAGCTTCACAATGAACCAGTAAATTCCCTATCCAGAGGATTGAATTGTTATTCTAGCCATCTAACAACAAAAATCTCTATGAATACATGCAGGATTAGCATTGGACCAACCCACATGCCCAAAATTTTGCCAGTCCATTTGTGCCTCCACAAAAGAGGATGGGATATTTGGGGGCACTTTTGCGAGGGGTGGGGGGTGTCAAAATCTAAACATTTCTAGCAGGGGTGAGAAACTTGTGACCCTCCAGATGTTTTGGCCTACAATTCCCATCAGACCTAGCCAGCATAGCCAAGGGTGAGGGGGATCCTGGGAGTTGTAGGCCAAAACATCTGGAGAACCACCAGCTGCCCACTCCTGCTTTATAGGGACTGGGGCTTACTGCTATTGGCAACCAAGCATGCCATTTACCTTTTCTGCCTCAAGCAGTGTTAGAGCTGCAAACAACAGCCTGGCAATGACCTTCTACAGAATGGCCCAATGGGAACAATGCTGTGTCATGAGATAGCATTGATCCCAGGGCCAATGACCAGGCCTGTGGCTCATGCTGGCTCAGCTTGTCTGAGCGTGGAAAGCTAAGCAGGGTCAGGCCTAGTTATTACTTGGATGGGAGACCCATCCTCTAGTTTCCTGCACTGAGCAGGGGGTTTGACTCGATGGCCTTGTAGGCCCCTTCCAACTCTATGATCCTATTATCATGTTGGCTCCTATGAATGTCGGAGGAAAATAGCTGCATTTCCAAGTTTAAAAAAAGAAACAAAATGAAACCCCGTGCTCCCTCTTCTCCTAATGATAAGTCCCCACTCCCACCCAAAATGTTTAATTTTTGCCACTAAACTAGAACGAATGCTTTGCATATCTTTCTAGCTCACCCCAAGTCAGAGAAAAACTGGGATGAATATTTCAGTCCAGCACTATGCAGGATATCACTGCTTCCCAACACATGTCAATCATAGCTGTGGCTTCCCTCATTGGCTAGAAAGAACAATGGGAGGCAGGAATAGGCATGTTTCTCACTTACCCTTGCACCAAATCTGTAAGGTACGTCAGTGTTATTACTCCTATATTACAGTTGCAAGGCTGAAGCTGAGCCGGAGCAGCTCACCCAAGAACACCACAGAGGTGAAATGTTAACTGAGAGCTTCATAGGCACATATGCTTGGGTTTTAAGATAACTTAAGGAAGTTCATGGAAGGAAAAATTCCTGTCCCTTTCTTTCCCCTGGAGCCATCTGCGCTACCCTCCAAGGCTTCTCCAGAGAGCCGGGGGCTTCAGCTGAATAATGTGGGATGGAGTATGTGGGGCTGCTGGAGAAAGGGGGATTGCCTCAAATCACACTTGGATCCTGAGATATGTCAACTTAAGGAAGGAAAGCTTCCCACTCCAACAGCCCCCCATGCCCCATTCCACATTGTTCAGTAGGTCCCCAGAGAGGCTGGGGGGCGTAGAATCACAGGCTTCGGGGAAGAAAGGGGGATGGGAAAGTTTCCTCCTATGAACTTCCTTAATTTATCTCAGGATCCAGGTCATTGTCATTAAGAAATACCAACTCGAAAGTGGCAGCTGAGATCACATCATTCACTTGGTCACATGCTGCCTACATCAATCAAGCATGTTGGATGAATCCATGGAAAAGCCCATGTGGACCCTCCCTAATTCTAAGGGCCACAATAAACATTACTTTATATCCATAACTAGCTGCTACATATTATTATTATTATTATTATTATTATTATTATTATTATTATTATTATTATTATTATTTATTCTAGAGCAGGTGCAGAGGGCTCAATCTGGATATTAAAAGCCTCCCTATGCCCCACACTAGGGTCCTGATCCAGATCGGGGGGCTGCACCTGCTAGATACAGATTTAAAGTAATGACTGTTTTGGCCCAAAGCTTTATGCTTGCTTTGGGCCAATAAGGAGAACATTTCTAAACGCTCTGCCATTAAAAGCAAATTTCTGAAGAGAAGTTACAATTTAGAATCTAAATGCTGAAAACAATATTGTAGTGATATTTCATGTCCGTGGGATGGATGGACGAGATCACGCCCAAACATTTCCCCTAGAACACTAATATATTCTATTGCCGGCCAGATGGGCGATTCATAAATACAACAAATAAATAAATAATAAATAAATATATACTGCCAAGTTTTGGGGTGGAGCAGGGTGGGGGTTCATGTGCCCTGATCCAATGACAGTAGAATAAAACCAACATTTCCCACTTCAACACATTGATATTCAGCAAGGTTTCTTTTCATTAGGCAACGACACATAAAGCTGGGAAATGAAATATGAACGTAATTCGGGGGGTAGCCTGTAAATACCATTCTTACTTTTGCTACTAAATAAAAGCAATTTGTATAATAGCCAACATTTTTCCCTATCAAGATACACATTCCCCCAACAGCTACACTTAGACCTTCCACAAAATGCAGTTAATTAAATGGATAAAAATGTGGCTATGGTTTCCATCGTGAGCATTAAGTCAATGACAGGGGTTCTGGGTATCTTAAACAAAACAAAAAAATAGCTATCTTTGTGCAGGTGGGAAAAAGCAGATAATTCCTTGACAACTTCATGTATAAATATGTTGAACAAATGTCTTTGCTCAGATCTAGTATTCTCACATGTAGAGCATAAAGCCTGCATAATCGTCATATGGACTGAAGAAGTACTGAAGAAGACATGGAGTGAAACCTGATACACAGAGGAGCATCCCAGCATACCATTTTAGCATTCCTAAATGCGCCCCCCACTCCCCAGCACAAGGGTGTTGAACCTCTTTCAGCATGAGGTCTCAATTCAATTTCAGAAAAGCTCTTGGGGGGGTGCATTCCAGTGGTGGGCGGGGCCAATGGTAAAAGGGGTGGAGCCAAAATAGCAAAAACACCTGGGTATGTTAGCTTAAAAAGCCCTTACTGCCAGTAACTAAATCCTACAGGAGGCATTTCAACATTTTAGAAGGGAGGGTGGTGGTATGAAAAACCGGGAAACCACGAAGTAGTCGGCAGTTGGGAGAAAAGGGGAACATGGCCATCTGGGGAGCCCCAGCAGGCTGGAATGGGACCTCAGCTGGGCCAGATTCGGCCCGTTGTCCTGAGGGTCTGCACCCCTGCCCCATCACAAGGAAACAACACATGTGGTGGCAGTCTTAAAGCCTTTATAGATCAGCATCCAGAATGAAGTAGATCTATCCTGAAAGGGAAAGATACGTTTCATTTCATTTTATTTGATTTCCTGTATTTATATCCTGCCCTTGCCCACAGAGAGCCCAGGGTGGGGTCACCCCAGTAGCATTCCGGAGAGCCAGTGTGGTGTAGTGGTGAGAGCGTTGGACTGGGACTCGGGAGATCCGGGTTCTAGTCCCCGCTCAGCCATGAAACTCACTGGGTGACTTTGGGCCAGTCACTGCCTCTCAGCCTAACCTACCTCACAGGGTTGTTGTGAGGATAAAATGGAGAGGAGGAGGAGGATTATGTAAGCCGCCTTGGGTTCCTTGCAGGAAAAAGGGTGGGGTATTATATATATATATATGTGTGTGTGTGTGTGTCTGCACTTGAACTAAGCTCAATCTGGGAGCACAAGAGAAGTACCACAAAGCAAAGATTACTGTAAACCCAGTCTCAAAATCTGAATCCTGAATTTCCCCTTGAAGTACCATTATAATTTATGTGTTTCGTTTGTGTCATCAGTATGTTAGGTGCTGCACAGAGGCTGGAAAAATATAGGCCATGATCCTGTATATAGAAACTGTGATTAAGCATGGAATTACATATTGCAAGCAACATAGGATGTCAGGATTCCTCTTTCCTGCCCCATGTAACAACTGAAGTTCATCTCAGAATGAGGACTGGGATGTCTGATACAGGTATGGGGTGGCCATGTGTCATGCAGCACTGTATTTGAAGGTGCTCCCTATTTGAAGGGCTGTCCAGTCCACATCCAGTTTGAAGAGGGAGACCCTTAATATGGCATAGTCTCCAACTGCCCCAAAAATCCTGGGACTGTCACAAAAACCCTTAAGCTGTCCCAGCTTCTCACTTTGTCATGCAGAGTCCCGAATTTAAACTTTTTAAACTTTCCTTAAAGGTAGGGATGTTCATGTACCTGGGGGGGGGGACCTCACGTCACCTCTCTGCAGTGGGGGCCCCACGCCGCTCAATTCTCAGCGGCACGGAGAGATTCTCCGTGCTGCTGGAGCCGCCCGCGATGGTCCCGTTGCGTCACTTCTGGCCAGCCAGAAGTGACGGGATGGGACAAACTGTCGCAGGCGGTGTGGGCAGCTCGCCACGGAGAGGCAAGTGGGCACCGGGACCCGGTAAGGCCCACTCGCCTCAGGCGGGCGTGAGCAGGGCTGATTTCAGCCCGCTACACCCGCTCAAGGCGAGCGGTTACATCCCTACAAAAGGTGCCATGCCATGGGCAAAATTGCAGCTAAGCTAAAACTGCAAGCTTAGCTGCAATTTTGCCCATGGCATGGCCCTTTTAAATGTAGCTTTTTTAGACTCGAACAGCTCCAAACAGCTCCACAGAGAGACAGATGCTGGGAGAATGTGTGCACGCGCGCTCACACACACTCTACCTGCCGAAAGGAGGCTGCACCCGGTAGGCCTGGACAGAGGGAGGGAGTGGTGAATGAGGGAATTTATCACATGATTCCTTTATATTGCCAAATATTTTATTTCCTAACAGAGCTGACTCTGTGCCTCTAACAGGTGAGTTTACAGTGTCAGAAGGAAATACAAGAAACGTCTCCTTCTCTCTGAAGCTCCATGTTTGGGGGTGTGGGGTGGGTGGGTAAGCTTCACCGGTTGAATTTGTGCCAATCATGACCATTTTAAAACAACAAGAAAGAGATTGCTCTGCAAGCACTGACCCCCCCCCCCATGAAAAACACCAGGTATCAACAATTAAGGGTTTAAATAAGGTTAAAAAAAATATTACAAAAGCCACTTACAAAATATTTTAAAATAATATATAATATAATAATGTATACTTATATAAGATTTTGTGTGTTTCCTCTAATAACTGTTGTCCTTGACCATGCCCTTTGGTTGCCTGGCCATGCCCTTGGCCACGCCCTCATGTTGCCTGGCCACGCCCTCTTGATCACACCTTCATGTTGCTTAACCATACCTCTTACAAATTCACATGTGTGTCCCTATTTCCATCTGCGAAATGTGTTGGAGGGTATGAGATGGGAGAGCAGGGCCCTTGAAGTTGCTCCTCAACAGTTAGTATCTGGGGAGCAGACTGAGCAAGGAACACACAGAGACAAACTGCTCACAGTCTTTCCCACTGTGGTGAGATTGGCTGTGTTTCTATTTAAATCCATACATCTATACATATACATTAGCCTGTGTGGATTTTATGCAAATCTCTGTTCTCTTTGGCCCTCTTTTTTGGTGATAAATGTTGTGTGGGTGGGGCGGGTTGGCATTGCATAAGTGGCCACTCTAGATAGGGTTTAAAAATGATTTCATGGCAAATAATTGCTACCAAACCTGAGGAAGACACTCTCCTCATTCAAATGTCATGTGCACATAGAACCCCATAGCAAAATTAATCATAATCAGAACTGTATTTTTGCTGTGATTATGAGGGAGCTCAGGCAAGGCCCAGAATGTGGTATTATGTGCAGAGTTTGGCTTCTTGAGGATCTCAGCTTTTTCTCTTTATTTTTAAATTTTATTTTTTGAAGCAAGTTTCTAGCCCTTATGGCTTTGAAGGTATGCTTGGAACTGCATGGTTGATACCTGGTGACATTTCAGAAGCAAGGGGAGTTGCTGAATATGATTTTCAATGACTGGAGGTGGGACATCTGTGCCCTGCACAGCCAAAGAGTTCTGAGACATTAATCATAAAAGGGCAAAAGTAAGAAAAGAGGGGGGCAAGGGAGCATGATGTATGTGTCTTGATCTTATTAGAGTTGAATTACCACAGTATTATTGCTACCATTAGGCAAACTGATCTTTTTACTGAAGTTAAGCTTCTTCAGTGAAAACTATTGCAAAGGAAAAATAAGAGCAATTTTTTAATTCAGCATTTTAAATTACATAGCTATTTTAATATTTTATTGGGCATTGGCATCAACAGAGGCTTTTTTTTCTTGTTCTTTTTTAAAATCCCCCCATAAGGGGGTGGATTCAGGGAAAATGTGGGGGGGAGGTTTAATCCTCCACTCCTGGAGTGCGGTGGTCCCAACCCAAATCAGGGTTGCATGTGCTTACACTACAGTAAATAAACAAATAACCCCGAGCCACATGCGACGTGATTAGCGCAAGGTGTAGCTTAGCTCTAGCACTGCATGTGTGGCAACAAGCAGGTTCTGTGTTTTTTGAGATGGTGAAAGACAGAGCTGTAGAGATTGAGCTAAAGGTGGAAAGGATGTTGGGGTGCCCTCAATGTGGAAATCTAATGTGAGGTAGTGGATCTGCTGCCTTGCAGGAGCATGCGTGCTTTTGCTCCTACCTAATATTCTACTTTAATATTTGCAAATTCACCTAGTATTACCAAAATGTCATAGGTCTCTCTTACAGCCTTCCCCAATATATCCAGATGATTTGGCCTACAGCTCCCATAATTCCTGACCATTGGCCATGCTGGCTGGGGCTGATGGGAGCTGTAGTCCAAAACATCTGGGGTGCACCATGTTGGGGCAGGCTGCTCTAGTGCTCTCTCTGTCCTTCAAAAGGAAGCCAAACCCTGCTGCCCTTGGAATGTGTTCACTGCTCGGGGAAGTGGGGAATATGTAACAAGATTAAGCTAGTCACTGTGCTTCCGACTACATTAGCAGGCAAAATATTGTCTAAAAACAAATGTAACTTTGATTGGAATAATTAAAAATGGCACAATGAAGATTTAACATTTGCAAGTAGTGACCTTAATGCCACTAATTGAAGTAGGTTCTCTAAAAACCCAAAAACAGCAATTAGAGAGAGAATATGCCCTATATAAATTGAGGTAGGATTTCTGGTCGTTTGCCAAGACGATAACAGGCTATCATTAAATGCTTATCATCAGACAGATAGCTCAACCACAGAGAGAACAGTTAAAAAAAAAAAAAAATTCTACACCCAGCTATTTAGGGAGACATGGAGCAGGAGTTCGTATCTCTTGCTTAAAGTATTCCTTAAACATCTCAGTGGATATTGGGGATTAAAATAGGTGTCTCAATGGTAGCTGCCTGATAATAAATTTGTAATGCTACCCTCCTGGATGTAAAACCATAGCTGTATAAGGACTATAATTACACTTTGATTAAATCTCAGATTCATATCATTACTTGCCCCCCACCACCATAACATTAACTAATGTCTTCCCCAATCCTATGAGCTACTGTGAGCACTATCTTCATATTTTCTCACCATGCAGAAGGTCTTGGTCTGATATGATGCAGATACATTTCTCAAGGTAGGCTCATGCCCCACACTCCTCACACACACAGACACACACCAGTTTTGATTTGATCATCAGCGGTATTCAAGAAATCTCTCCAATAGCAGACAAAAACAAAAGAATGGTCAGTTTACACTGGTAAGTTCCGTGTTCTTTTATCTAGATTTTGATATTTGGATGCTTTTGCTGCTGCTTCTGGTTTACAGGATCCTTCGATACAATTCCCTGCTGGCCCCCCTCCAGAGTTTACCACCTAGGTCCAAACAGTGATTGGGTTCGCACAATAAGTCACTGTGGCTTATTTTCCCTCCCGACATGTGAGCTGCCTAATTAGCATCATTACCCTTGCCAGGTGCAGTAGGTTGTCGTGATGTCCGAACCCAGCGAGGGTGGGTGTCTGGGGTGGCTCACAAACCACCCTGAAACCCTAGAACACGTCATGGGTTTCTGTGATTGTGTGAACCCGTCCTACATGTACTTAAGCTTAGTTTCACGTGGACATGATTTGATGCTTTGCCTTCTATGGTTTTGGAGGGAAGATATCAGGGAATACCATTTAAGGATCGTCTTTGCCCATGTAATAATGGGGAAGTCGAATCTGTGGGGCATGTACTTTTATATTGCCCCTTCTACCGGGATCTTCGTGAAGAGCTTATTCTTCCTATACTATGTAATTGCCCAGGTAGAACTGAAAAATTCCATATTTCCCTGCTACTCGCAGATACGGTCCCTCATATCACTAATAGTGTGGCTAAATTTTGTGCGACTGCCATAACATGCCGCACCTTTTTAACCTCTGACTCTGGCCTTGCTTGACTGTTATAATTCTGATATAAAACTTTGCTGTGTACTTGATATGTATGCTGGTGTATTGATATATAGTAGTAATTCATGTTTTATTGATTGATTGTTCCCCTGTTTTTAATGTTATTGTTGGTTCTGGTCAATGACCGTAATAAATATTCATTCATTCACATGGACATGAGGGACATAACATTGCTCCCTTTTGCTAAAATTTAACATGTGATGGGGGGGGGGGGAGAAAAAGACACACAGAACACGGATGTGTGCCTCTTTAGCTGTCATTAATTACCAGTGTTTGAATGTGAGATGCAAGGGGGGAAACATAGAACAGAAGAGTAGAGCAAGTTATTGCACTGTAGAAGTTATAGATATGGCTATTGGAGTGAAGCAGCCATATATTTAAAGCATCCCCCTGTGCTCTGGACCTCATCTCTCTTCTACTTATGCGCTTAGTTTACGGGGTTTTCAGGGAATTGCTGGTCTCTTAGAGTTTGTTAAGGGGCCCCTCGAGGGGGGGATAGTGGCAAGGGAGGAGGCTGCACTGCTCCTCACTGTGCTGGGCCCAGCTGTAGCTGCAGCAGCACCAAATCTCAAAGGAAATTTCACTGTGCCCAGTAATACCAGGCACTGTGAGATTTGGAGGAGGAAGTCTAGTGAGGCACAGGAAATTGTGTCTTGCAGGACAAGAGTTTTAGCAGGCCTCTGTAAGGCCTTGCCCATGTGGCCTGGTTTCATTCCGGTCAAGTAGGCAGTTTGGCCCACCCCACCCTCCTTGAGTAGACAGGGATACGCCAGGCACTGGCTGGTTCTCCTACTGGGAGCCGTGAAAGAACTTTGTTATGCTAATTCAATTGGCACACATATAGCCATATGTCCCTGTAAGGGGGGGGGGGGAAATTGCCATATCAAAACCTCATTTTAAAGGGGACCCAGAGTCTTGACAGCTACCTAGCTGTCAAAAAACTCATTTCCCCCAGAAAAAGGAGTGGGGTGCACTTTTGCACTTTCCCAAGCAGCTGGAGTCTCGGGGGGGGGGGAGTGCAAAATGTGCATCTCCCTGAGGGCTGTTGGGGGGGGATGAGGATCTCGCCATGAAGGGGGTGTAAATTTCGCCAACCCCTTTTTGTGAGCAAAGAATAAGGCCTTTGCTTTCCCTTGACAGCTTGCCTTTTGACAAGAAGAAGCCAAGTACAGGAAAAGCCTATTTTTTGGAGCCTCTTTGGGTCAATGTCCAGGGTTGGTACCTGCTGCATGCTGACAGCAGGTATCCCCCCCCAAAAAAAAACATTGCCCAACCTAGGCTCCCAGTTCCTGCACTCGCGTAACTGCACTCCTGCCCAGTTGCACAAATGTTGCTAAAAAAAACATTTTAAATAAATAAAATGAAAATATTTGTGCACATTTGTGCTTAGTTTCACGTGGACATGATTTGATGCTTTGCCTTCTATGGTTTTGGAGGGAAGATATCAGGGAATACCATTTAAGGATCGTCTTTGCCCATGTAATAATAATGGGGAAGTCGAATCTGTGGGGCATGTACTTTTATATTGCCCCTTCTACCGGGATCTTCGTGAAGAGCTTATTCTTCCTAAACTATGTATTTGCCCAGGTAGAACTGAAAAATTCCATATTTCCCTGCTACTCGCAGATACGGTCCCTCATATCACTAATAGTGTGGCTATTATGTTGTGTGTGCAAATGTTGTTTTTTTAAAAAAAATACTTGCCAACCGCTGACAGCCCCTCCAGTGTGCCACTCGGGTACTTTTAAGGGGCTGGCAGTGGCTGTCAAAAAGGAGATAGTGAAAGCCGATTGTCAAGCTGGATTTTATGATCTTGGAGTAAAAAGGGGGGGGAAAGCCACGGCAAGCGAAAACAGCTCACGATTGTGGCGGGTGACACCCAGCCAGCGCCAGTCACCCTAAAGTGCCATGTGAGAGCAGCAAAGGGGTTTTGCCACTATTGTCAGGCAGCTTGCTAGCTGCTTCCCAGTACCCATAACGGGGACAATCGCCTGGGTTCAGACAACATGACAACTCACCGTGGGTACCACAATCCCTAGAACAAGCTATGGGTTGTCAGGGTGGTTTGTTGCCCTCAAACAAGCCACCTAGCACGAATCAGTCTGCGTCCGCATGACACAACAACCCATGATGGCTTGTCATGTCCTGTGAACCCAGTCATTGTCAATGGTCATTAACCATGATAGCTAAATTGAGCTATTTAAGGAGCAGGATCATACCCCCTGGCACCATCCTTGCACTGTGCTCATCTGCTGACCCCATCCCCAACCAATGTTTTGATGTCACTCTTGCAGGTGTAATGCCAGGGGTGCAGGGATGTGAAATATGATTTTTCTTGACACACACAAACAATGACTGCTCCAGGAAGAGAAAAGGAGGCAAAGAGTGTCCCAGGTAAGGGCTGGGGAGTGAATTGGTTTTATGAATGGCAGATCATTCTCCACATTAGTTAGTGTATTGTGAATTTCCCCCCTTTTGGTATGTAGTCAGTACATGATAAATGAGGACTTAACCCCCTTCAAGTCCTTATGAATGGGGAAGACACACTTTAATTCTTTTTTTTAATGAACAGCTGCTTAAACTAATGAAAGTGGAATGAAGTGGTTGCCTGAACTTTACTATCCCATTCGCAGGTGGTGAATTTAAGGGGCCATTCTGTCCAATTTTAAAGGACGGTGGCCCAAAGTTTTTCCAGTGGTTTCAGTGTGGAGACAATTTTTGTGGTGGACAGTGGTTGCAATTCTCCCCCCCCCTCTTTTTTAACAAGTGCAGGAAACGTAGCTTTGTTACTGCCTATGATGCAGTGGTGGCGGCAGCAATGGAGCTCCTCCCAGCATCCCCCAGCTGGCATCCACCATTCCACTCCCCTGTGTGCGCCTGCAATTATGCTCCGTGGCATCATTCTAGGGGTATTCTGAAGGAGAAAAATGGTGGCTGCTCAGTGGCAGCTGTTGAGAAAAGCGCTCTTGCTGCTGCTGCCACTGCCATCATAGGCAGCAACACATTTCTATCACCTGTTAAAAAAAGAGAGGAGAAGACGTTGCTGGCTGCTGCCTCTCTGATGTGTGATGCATTCTGTCTCTTGTGCACATCCATGTAAATGTATGCTCATGAACATGAAGGTCCCATGCAGCGCATGGCCTGCAAACTGCTGAAGTAGATTTTGAACTCTTAATAATACATTGTAGGACAATTATGTTTTTCTAGTATGTCTTGTTCTAGTAGAACAAGTGCCTCGTATCTTTTTAAGCAGTAGAGGGCAGGCTTTTGCAGAGTGAGGGGACGTACATGTGGCAAAATGAGTAAAACCGTTAGCAGTGTGTGGTAGTGTGGCATGGGCTTAGCAACGGCCCCTGTCATGGGAATGGGGTGTTACAAGCATGCTCCTGTTTTGCTCAGTGTAATGTTGGAGGGTATGATACTACCAAGATCACTTGGTTGCATGCTTTCTTCAAAGAGGTCCTGAGGCCAAGATCAGCCCAGGAGAAGCCAGCACTTTTTCACTGGGGGGGTGGGGGTTACACGTCGCCAAAAAAGAGGGCAAGAGGTTTACATAAAATTTGCATGTGCTGATTTATAAGGATAGGTGCTAATTTAGAAATAATTACCATCCTGTAAATAGAAACAGCAATACATCTCGCCGTAGTGGAGAAGACTGTGACCAGGCGACCCGTGTTCCCTGCTCAGCCTGCTGTCCTGGGCGCTTCAACTGTCGATGAAGGTTCTTTATTTTTGAACTGGGCCTGGACAGGACAGCCCTTCAAACGGAGGACACCTTCCAATAGAGGACTGCCCTTGTAAAACAGGAGTGCACATGTTCACCTTCCCAAGTTTGTGCTTTTTTTTCCAGGTGTCCAGAGCACAAGAGTGTCAGTGATAGTGGCAGATATTAAGAAATAACCTTTGCTAGCAGCACAGGTGTACGTACTTAAAAGAGTAGCAGAGAAAGATTATGAAAGCCCACACTGAGGTCAGAAAATTCTTTTCTTGCTCCCTTCAAACATTCGCTTGCTCTATATAAAAAGAATTACTTTGAGAACACACTGGCCTTTGAATGCTATCAAAAATTGGTATTGTGTTCACTGGGCGCATTCCTAAGCAAGCGCATTTCAATTCGTTAACCATTGTAAGATTTTGTAATAAGTGGCACCCTCGTCTGGCCTGATAAGAACAACAGGAGAATGTAGAAGAAGAGCACATCGCTTATTGTCATGGAAATGTGCATTGCAGAAAGGTGGATAGGGAGCCATTGACATTGTTCCTTAATTCCCATTTCTTGAAAGGAATCGGTGGCTTTGTGCAGTTAATCTTCCTATTCATTAAATGAGCATTGTTTTAATTGCAGAGCTGAATTGAAAGCTGATCTGCGATTTCAAAGTAATAATATTTTGCTTCCGACTTTCTCTTGTCAAGAATGTCTCTTCGTCTTGAAAAACCTTTCCTCCAGCTTTCCATTTCCCCCATCTAAGCCACTCTGTTTCGTCTGTGAACTGTGTCTGTATTAATTCTAACTCTTTCTCGTCATATGGTAAGATCTCCCTAATCATACCAAAATAGGGTTGCCAACATTTTTACTGATCTTGTGCCTTTTAAGAGTAGAATGATATGCAGAGATTAATCAGGTCCATAAGTAGTTAATTGATTTCTGCATGTCAGGCTGCTGTTAAAGGCACAGGACTGATTTGTGTAAAAGGAAACTGTGTATCTTTTTAATTTTGTCTAAGATGGCCTGGAATCAATTCTTTTATCCTTAAGGTAAAAGCCCACATCTCGGAGCAGAATTATAACCCTGTGATTAGAAATCTCCAGAATTCTTTCATTGCATGAATAGTCAGAATCACACTAGCCCAGTTCCAGAGGTGGTGTTAAGGGGCGGTCCACTAGGGCTGGAGCCCCAAATCTTTCATTTGGATCCCTGAATCTCTGGGAGGCCATCTGCCCCACCACCCTGCTGTCCATGGACACTTGTTGAAATAAAGATGCAGGGGCCCTGATGATCTCTGTTGCTTCTGATTCCCCTGGATTAGCTGGCTTTCTGCCCACATGTGCTTCACCTTTTCCTGAAATTAAATGCCCTTTTCTGCCCTGTCCATACATCCCTGTTTACAAATAGGGGTGTCCTTAGGAGTCAAGGTCCTTTAAAGACACACACAGAGAGACAGACTTCCCCATTCACACGATTACTGTGGCTTAAAGAAATTTAAGCCATGCTGTGTGCCACGCAACGTTTGCCTAATTAGCCTCTTGGATGTGGTTTGTCATGTCTGAACCTGGATGCCATGGCTTGTTTGAGGGGGAAAGAAAAAAAGGGAGGGAAGCTCCAGAACAAGCTAACAGGATGATGCTCGAGGCACAGGAGCCCAGGAAATAAGCGGTCACACTGCAAGAGGAAATTATATGTAAAGAAATTATACTTCACAAATAGCACAGTAGCTTATATATTTATGAATATAATGCTAAACAACCCTCAAATAACCCCTCAGAAATTTAACCTTTGGAAGGCCCCGGGGAAGGTGCTGAACTAGACAACTAGAGGTAAGCCCCCCCAAAAAAATTCAGAAGATATTTTTCTCAAAAAAGTTATGAGATTTTCGTAATCCCCTGCTGCACCCTTAAAAATAACAGGCCACTTTGCCGAATTTTCTTTACCATTTGTTTGGTGGTGGCCACCTCCCCCCCACTGACAAAGCCCAGGAACAAGGCTAGGTATGGGGCATTGTGCAGGATGCAAAATGGGGGCTAGCCTGCTAACACAGTTGATGCTGTTACCACTAGCAGTGGCTGTGCAAAAAACAAAACGAAACAAAAACCCTTAGGGAAAAACTGGGGGGGGGGGGGAAGTTGTGCTACAGCCCCTGCCAATGGTGAGCTCTACCTGTGAGAAACTATTGGAGCATTTCTCCTCCCCTTGGAGAAATTCAACGAAATTCTTTCCTCCCAATTTCTCTTCCCACAAATAGGGTGGAGAATTTAGAGAGGCCACTTATGCACAGCTCTTATTTGGACTATAGGCCTTGGTTTAGTTCCCCGCTCAACCATGACTTGTATCAAGTGAATGTGGACCATTCCAGTATTTATTTACCTCTTTCCACAGCCATGCCTCATGATGAGTTGGGAATGAATGAGCAGATAGTATGCTGAAGTGAAGGAGCCATCCCTGCTCCAAGACTATGGAAAGGACTGGAATTGCCAAACTGAATTCATCCAGTAGGTTGTTGCACAAAAATCTAAATAAAATGAAAAAGTTCACCAGATGTACATGTCTTACTGATCTATATTTTATGGGAAAGTCTTTCGCTTCCAGCCCTTGGAAATTACAGCCAAAGGGATTAAAGAAAAAGGGCAGTTGTAGCATAACAAAGTGAAACAAAAGCACATGGCTTCTTTGCTATCACTTACAGTAATACCTCGGATTACGAGTAACCCGGTATGCGAGCTTCTCGTAAAACGAGCAAAATCTTTGCATAAATTACAACTTGCAACACGAGCCCGGCCTTGCAATACGAGCCGAGCTGCATGTGGAGGCGCGGCCGCTCACTCGGCCAGCCGGCGCCTCTCACTGCTTCGCCGGCTCCTGGACAGGGAGACAAGTGGAGGCGCAGCCACTCGCTCGGCGCCTCACTCCACTTTGCCTGCTCCTGGGCAGGGAGCCCTGTGGAGGGGTGGCGCGATGCAGCCACTTGCTTGGCCAGCACCTTGCCCTGCTGCCCGGCACAGCGCGGCCGCCGCTTGCTCGCTCAGGCAGCGCCAAACCGTGCTGTGCCGGCTTCCGGGCAGGGAGCCCCGTGGAGGGGCGGCGCGGGGCGGTCGCTTGCTCGGCTGGCACCTGGCCCTGCTGCCTGGCGTGGCCGCCGCTGGCTCGCTCACTTGGGCAGTGCCTCACCGTGCTGCGCCTGGCTCTCCTGCGTGGAGGGGCGGCGTGGCGCAGCTGCTTGCTCAGCTGGCGCCTGGCCCTGCTGCCCGGCACTGCTGCCGCTCGCTTAGGCAGCGCCTTACCATGCTGCTCCGGCTCCTGGGCAGGGAGCCCCGTGGAGGGGCGGGGCGGCCGCTTGCTCAGCCGGTGTCTTGCCCTGCTGCCTGGCGCGGCGCAGCCGCCGCTTGCTCAGCCGGCTCCCAGGGCAGGGAGCCCCTTGGAGGCGCAGCCGCCGCTCGCTTGCCCTGGCGCCTTGCCCTGCTGTCCTGCAACTTGTTAAAGTTGCAAAAAAAGAAGGAGATTCCAGTGAGCCAACAGATCGCCTCCTCTCCTCTCTCTCGTCTCCTTCACACCAGCCACGATTCTTTTCAAAGCTAAAGTGCAGGTTAATTTGTTTTATTTTTACTTTATATGTACTGTATTTTGTATTACTTTAATCATTTTTATATTATTAAATGGTTGTGGAATGAATCATCTGAGTTTCTATTATTTCTTATCGGGAAACTCGCTTTGATCTACGAGTGTTTTGGATTACGAGCATGGTTCTGGAATGAATTATGCTTGTAATCCAAGGTATTACTGTATATCTGTTAGGCATGGAAGAAAATGTTTTTTTAAAAAAATAAAATAAAATATGGTAGTACAAGAATAGCAATGCCTGTACTGCAATCCTATGAAAACAGCAAACACATACAGTAAGGCAATATCATTACAACTCCTAAGAGAGGTGGTCAGAAACCCCCGTAACTTCAGCAGGCCACAATTACACCAATCAAAAGTGAAGGAAAACTCCTATTTTTTTGTATTGTGTGTGTAAAAGGTGGAAATAACAAGTCAAGACACAAAATATGGCACAAACTAGGGCCACATTTATTGAATAATCAGGATCTGCGAAGGGAAAGAAGTGTGGGGCCCTGGCTATTACCATCCTTTTGACAGTAGCTATTTAAGGGCGATGCATCCATCCCTGAGGGGCGGCGCCTGTAAAAATTGCCACCCCTCAGTTTTACACCAATGCCGGTGTTGGAAGGCCTTCCCCATGTCACTTCCTCAGGGAGCCGCAAAGCTCTGAGTGGGCAAGGTAAGTCAGCCTCACAGGCAATCTGTATGTCCCCACCGGGCCGCAAAACCCTGAGTGGGGAGCCCCGGGAATCGCCATTCACCTAAAAGGTGCCAGCGGATGCTCACCAACCCTAACACCACTGAATCTTCCCACACACTTACCTGCCAAATGTGACTGAATTAAGCCAAACAAAAACAGCCAATAGAAAAACAACCCTAACCACTGCATCACAGTGTAGAGTACGCAAAACACACACATTGCCCTATACGGCCAATCGAAGCAATGAGCCAAAATTCCTACTTGGCCCCCTAACAGATGACCAGCAGAGTCCACACTGCTAACAGGGAGGGAGGGAGGGACGGAGCCATGAACAAAAGAGTCCGAAGGCGGGGCCGCTAGGACTGATATCATCCCTGACATCCCACCCTCCCAAGGCCCTCGTAAAAGCATACTAAGCACGCGATTGGCCCCTCCTCTACCTGCCTTTCCCATGACACACAAAGTTCTCCCCGTCCCTAGCTACACAGGAGCAGGGGAAGAGACATGTGTATACTATGTACCAAGAAACAGCAATACACTATTGTAAAGTACCACACTGTAAAGTCGCTTATGCTAGTGGAGCAGAAGTTTTAAATTGTTCAGCTCAGCAGAACACCAGCCATTGTGTGTTCTTGTGCAATTCAGCTAGACAAACACAACATTCCTAAATTAAATCTCCCAACTCAACAATACATTTTCCCCTGTGTTTCTCTGGTAAACAGTAAAACCTTAACACAGTGTAACACAGTCAATGATTTAATTTCAATACACCCTGTCTTGATAATATTGACCTAACCATCTCTCACACATTCTTCACTTTCTGACTTCTTCTTTCACAGTGCTTCAGCTGAGCTGGGAAAGCAAACACCATTGTTAGTTTGGCTGACTTTAGGAACATGTGTGTAATTTAACAGGACTGGTAACTGGATTGTATCCAGTGCAGTCAGTGGAATGGAAACTGATGATGGAACAGATTTTCTTCCTCCCTGCAGCCCCTCATGTGTTTCCAAATTTGCTCCAGAGGGTTGGGGGATACTCCAGAGCAGATTTGGGGAGGTTTCTAGTGGTAGGTTAGCAAGGATAAGTCTTCTTGTATGACATTGGATGTAGCCCAATAGTTATCATACATGCAGAGTTATAGACTGGGTTCACACATAACACTAACGCATAGTATGAGTTGTTGAATTCTGGGTTCTTGTGTTATATGAACTGAGCCACACTAACAAACTGGTTTTTTAACCATGAACAACACAGAAATAGAATCCATGGTTTGTTGCTGGGTTGTGAACTCTGGGTTGTTTAAACAATGGGTTGTCATTATGTGTGAACCCAGAACCATGGGTTGTTCATGGGTTTTTGTCGAGCTACATAGGCAGCGGACAAGAGTAGTGAACAACCCCAGCCACTCTATGTGCCAGTACTACAGCACTGCAAAGGCATTTGGGATACAGGGAGGGAGTGGGCAAAGGAGGAGGGAAATGACCCAGGGGTTGAGTAAACAAACCATGGTTTGTTTGATCATCTGCCAGACAAACCCTGGGTAGGGCAACAAACCATGAATTAACTATGGGTTAAATAAACCATGGGTTACCACTATTTATTTTTATTTATTTATTTATTATATTTATACCCCGCCTTTTTTCCTGCAAGGAACCCAAGGCGGCTTACATTATCCTCATCCTCCTCTCCATTTTATCCTCACAACAACCCTGTGAGGTAGGTTAGGCTGAGAGTCAGTGACTGGCCCAAAGTCACCCAGTGAGTTTCATGGCCGAACGGGGACTAGAACCCAGATCTCCCGAGTCCTAGTCCAATACCCTAACCACTACGCCACACTGGCACTATGTGCAAACACAAGGCCTTAGAGTGCTCAAAGTGCTTTATCTCAGTAATCTTAAAAACAACTCTGTAAAGTATATCAATAGTATTACCACAATAATGCACATGAGGAAGTAATTCATTAAGAAAAGCCTGCTTTTCTTCAGTGGGCTTTGCCGTTATGAAACTGCCTTTAAGACAGTTGCAACAAAGTTGCTGAAGAGGATTGTTTGATCATGAGGATTGTTTTGTCAGTCTTTTGGACTTTAAAAAAGCCATAAAGACTGAACTCTTCCGGCAGGCCTATCCGGCGGAATTTTGGATGTTTTAAAGATGTTTTTAAGATGTTTAAAGATGTTTTTAAGATGTTTTAGATGTTTTTGGATGTTTTAAGATGTTTAATATTATTGTGTTGTTTTAGTTTAGGTATTTTATATTTTCTGTTGTTCCCCGCCTCGATCTAGATGGAGAGGCGGGTAATAAATAAAATATTATTATTATTATTATTATTATTATTATTATTATTATTATTAAAACACATCAATTGTTTTTAATTTGGAATATTAAAGGTACAATTTTCGGCTGTATATTTTATAATACTGGCCATCTTTTGATCTGATGGAATTTAAGAGATGATATTTGTAAGAGGATTTTGCGTAGAAGGAATCAATGTTAAGCACTGGATTTTTATTTTCTTGTAATTACTCATTCTGCATGTTGCTATTTAGAAAAAAAACAATATTTTTGTTTGAAATTATGGTTCGTAACCTCTACCTCCTCACATCCCTGCCTGAGACCTGCAGAAAGCATTGATATTATTCAAGCTGTGCTTTGAGTCTCATCTGCCTTTGGCCAACATGAGATACACTGCTGAGAGTTTTTTTTGCTAGTGAAGCAACTCTAGAACTGGGACTAGAATTGCCACCTAATTTCACTTAAAGTGAAACCTCAACGTAAATTTGGAAGTTCCTTCCTAGGAGAAACATCTGAGGACTTCTAAAATATGGGGAAAGAGTACTGATAAGACTAGCAATGTTTCCCAGTAAGCTTCCACACATCCTCAAATATGCAATCTAAGTTTCACAAATGCCCTTTAGAAAAAGGATATTAGGCATAGAATATCATATTCAGTGGAATATTTGCTCATGAATGGGGCAAAGAAAGACACCAGAAATATCAGAAGAGCTATAATGGTTTGATTTCCAGGAATATGATAAGATCAAACCATGCATGATTTTCTTTCAGGCCTCAAGACTTCAAGGGAGCAGCCTTGTAATAAGGATGGAAGGGCATTGAGTTGCACTAATGTAGACTGTGAAGTACTTTATACATTACACATTTCTTCATGAATTCCAAACTCTTTGCAATTGTGGCTCTAAACGAGCCCTTTCTTTCTAGCAATGTGGTGATTGGTAGCTTTACAATTGAAATCTATATTGCGGTGGGGGGGGGGGAGTGAGCTCCAATCATAGCCTTGACTCTACATTTAGTATCTGTGTGGTAATAATGGTCACTAAGCTGATTAATTTGAAGACTAACTCAGGAATAATTGAGCAGCTAATGGAAAAGTGTTGTTCCTCTGATATATATTTCCCATGAGCCCAGAGAAGCAAGGAATGAAATACACCAGGTAGTTTATATTGTCTGAATCCAGGACAATAAAAAAGCAACATAATAAATGTCAGGTCACTTATTAATTTATTTTCAGAATTGTAAAGTTTTACAAGTTAAAGATCAACATACTTAAACGCATCTAATGCACTTCTTTTAGCCATAGACTTTTCTCACACTTTGCTAATTTGCAAAAACACGCATTCTGGTGCATTAATTATATTTACTAGCAAATAATTCTTGCTGACTGCATCTAAGTGAAACTGATTATTAATGGATCTAAAGTAAAATATTCTGGCCACTGCCTCATTGGAAAGTAGTTAAGAAAGATATATTGAATTTCAGCATCTGGGAATGCCAACTACTGATTAGAAATACCACCACCCCCAACCACCAATATTAATGTGTGATTTTCAGAGCTGAATGCAAAAAGACACTCATAAAACAAACAAAAAGATGTTCAACAAACTCAGGGAATAATTCAAGGGTATTTTTCATTGGGGCACAAGGGGAAGAGCAAAGTGCCCTCCACTTCAATTGCCCACTCCCATCCTAATATGTGATTGGCACCATCGATATGTCTGATGCTTACACCATTCTCAATCCAGTATTAGGAGTAGGAACTATGGGCATAATTTCTCCCAATAGTGAAAGCAGAAGCTGTGCATGAATTGAACAACCACCTTCGGGCCCAGTAGAGCCCATCCACCTCATTCTACAAACACACCCCATACTAGCCAATATTGGACCAAGAGGCCAGCACACTTCCTGTTTAGGGTGGCCACTTAGGAGTCACGGATAATGAGGAAATGCATCAGCAAAACAGTGGACAAAAGAGGACAGTGATTTGCATAGCATTTGCATCTGGTAATTTATGTGCAAATTTAGAAAGAATTATTATACTTTACATAGAAATGCAGTACATCTGACCATACTGTGAAAGACTGTGACCAGATGACCTTAAAATTTTGAATACTGGAGGTTGGCTTGTTACTTTAGAATACCCTACAGTTTATCTGCCATGAGTCTTCGTGTTCCAGAATCCAGATACATGCTCCAAGGTTTGGCAGGCAAACCAGGAGTGGATGGGATGACTCTTTTAAAATAAAGATAAGGTAAAGGGGACTGAGAGACAAGTAAGCAGAGTACAATGTAAAATAAATGTATGTAGGTACAGTAATACCTTGGATTACAAGTAACTTGGTTTGAGAGCGTTTTGCAAGACAAGCAAAATTTTTAATATTTATTTAATTTTTTTTTACTTGATATACAAGCGTCGTCTTGCAATACAAGTACTGTAGTACGGCTTAAATTAAAAATCTCTGTACAAATTTTTTTGGGGGGATTTCGTTTTGATATAAGAGTGTTTGGATTACAAGCACCTTTCCGGAACGAATTATGCTCTCAATCCAAGGCATGACTGTATTACATTTTTGTACCACCCATTAGCCAATGCTCTCTGCATGGTTCACAAGAACATCTAGCTAGTCCTGAATGTGAGTAAGCCAACAGGTTCTAGAGGTAAATACTGAAATGAATGTTCTAGTTGGTTCTGATGATGAAGATGAAGAAGAGAAAATCTGTTAGGAATCACCCAGTCTTTATCTTGGCTGACGGAAAGG
The DNA here is from genome assembly GCA_021292165.1 of Shinisaurus crocodilurus. Taxonomy (NCBI): domain Eukaryota; kingdom Metazoa; phylum Chordata; class Lepidosauria; order Squamata; family Shinisauridae; genus Shinisaurus; species Shinisaurus crocodilurus. The sequence goes on from CM037878.1 coordinate 155,049,139, forward strand.
TGGGTGAGGGAGCCCAACCAATGGGAAGGTGATCTGGGACAGCATGAGGAAGTAAGTGTTGGGGGAGCAGTTATGGGCAATTATCACTGTGCCTTGCTAGGGAAAAGGTCAGAAGCAATACTGCTTTCTGTCTGTTGTGCTAGGCAGTTATTTAGCATCCAGGCCTTGCCTTGTGGAGTCCAAATGAAACATGGGAGGTACATGTGGTCTCAGTCTTGAAGGAATGGAGTCCCTGATCTAGGGAAGTCTTAAAGGAATAGGCAGTGAAAAGGAAAAGAAAAGTAACGTATGTAAAGGACCATATTTGAGGTTTGTGTCTGAGGATGAGGAAGGGGTCAGTTGCCTAGAGTATGAAAAGTAAAGTAAGTGGGTCGGGCTGTTGGAGAGAGCATGGAGTGGTAATTGGGGTGTTGGTGGGAATTTGGTCAGTGGACATAGGGAAGAAGGTGGAGAATAGAGGCAAGTAGTTGGGTGGAATGGATTTAAGAGATTACTAATTCTAATTGCATTCATTCCAGACTTCAGTTTCCTAGGAAATTGTTTCCATTGTTTCTCAGATAAGCATTCTGTCTTTTGTTAACCCTGGATAATTGTCAGGGAAGCCCCGTCTCAAAGGGCTTGAGCACCTACCCTGATACTTACACCTACATGGTGGTGTTAGAGTAGTAAGACGGTGATGGGGAGGGGGGTGGATCTCTTTCCACACTGTGATAAGAGAAGTAAGACTTTCTGCCAGTTCCATGCCATTATGTTCTAGGGAGACCATTATTACAACCTGGTTCTTTTTGGGGAAGGGGAATAGGGTGTAACTTTCAACTGTGAATCATGCAGCATGCCTATTATATAGGCACTTACTCCCCTGTTTTCTAATGCAGCACTGAATTTTCACCTACTAATGAAACACCAGAGATGGAATATCTTATGCTGTTGAGCAGCAGCAAACCTATTTAAATCCGCAACTCTAATTTGCCAGCAATATTTTACACTTAATTTGCAGCAGTCCTATAAAGTTAAATTACATGAAACCAACTAGCAATTTTTTTCCTTTCTATCTGGGAAATTATGCTATTCATATGACTCCAAGCATGGCAGATTAAGCATCCCAGCTACCCTGTGAAACTCATTAATACAGATAGTAAGCAAGAATTCAATTTTTCCCCATATTTTCCATCATTCCTATATGTATATTTTATGGTATATTATTATCTCTATATCTTTTCTCATTTGTAGGAGTAAAAAATAATTTAAACAATGCCATTTTAAAATTAAAAAGCTCGATATTGAAAGAAATTGTAGAGAAAATTTTGAGTTCCATTTCAAGCAATTATTGGCAGTGTAGGAGTCAGTTCTCTTGTGTAATTTTTCATTTATATTACTGAAATGACACCTCCAACTTTTTCTTTTCTTTTTCGTATACCTGTGTGTGATACCTCTCTCTCTCTCTCTCTCTCTCTCTCTTTCCCCCTTGAAAATATGATTTTGTGGTTAGGAAATGCATTCAGTTGTCACGTCATTTAAAAAAAATAAAGATGGCCTGTTTCCATTTTTGTCAGGGGAAGCATAAGGTTCAAATGTAGCTGCCATGGCAGAAATGTAATATGTGAAGAATGGCCTAAAAGATTACAAAAACTTTCACTTGTGCTATGCCTCTGCCATTAGAGGCTATTTGTTTCAATTTTCACACTAGCAGATGATGCAGTGTATCTCATTGTGAAAAGATAGGCGGGGTGGGGTGGGGAGAGAAATGACATCAATGAACTGGAAACACTGCGTTAGCCATTTATATGTTAAAGAGCTTCTTCGCAACAACAAAATGAAGCTCTTGCCATTTTCTATCCTTCTTTATAACAATTAAGGGCTCCTTCTGACATTACCTCAGCAGCACGGGAGCTGCTGCAGCATGTCTCTTTCCTGCATTACTCTGCTACCCTCAGGAGCCAAGGTCACATGGAAGATGTCCATAACATGGCCTCTTTCCACAGGAGCATTGCTCCAGGGTAGGTGATGCTGTGAGGAGAGGTAGCCCTGCTACTGGCTCCACCCGAATGACATCTAATCTAAACATTGAGATTAAAACACAACTCATTCTCATTCCTAGTTAAAGGCTGGACCCTGGCTACCGAAAATCAACACAGATGGTCTTACAAAATGTGCTGATTTGCTGTGGGGGTGGAATAAATAAGACCATGTTCTCAAGCCTCTAAAAGACATCCAGGGTCCATGATATTTAGGCTTTTACAATCCCAAGGAAGTCTGCCTGAAAGATAGTGGGGAGTAAGAGCAGGCGCTGGATCACTGGAGTAATGTATACATCAGGGATGGGGAACATGTGGCCCTCCAGACCATGTTGGACTGCAGTTCCCATCATGCCTCAACATTGGCTATGCTGGCTAGGGCTGATGGGAGTTGCAGTCCACCAGCATCTAGAGGGCCACACATGTTCCCCATCCCTGGTATACGAGCTTTTCTACACACGGCTGTTAATCACTGTATCCACTTTTGGTTTTGTCGCACAATTGAGATCCAAGCTCTACACAAAAAGCTTTTCCTTTCTTGCTTTTCTGTTACATAACCTCTAGGTGGCAGTGTGCTATAGTGGAATACTGCAAATACACAAGTAACAAAGTGCCTTTTCTTTTGCTTTCAGAAATAATACCCCATTTCCCCCTGCTCTAAAAAAACAAAACAGGAAAGTGCTAATAAAAAACAGAAGTGAAACTGGAGGATCATGACATTGCCTAAAGAACCCTTAAACAACTATGAGTAAGGAATCATGAGTGCACAATAAATACCTTGTGTAGAAAAGTTCCACATGATGACCAACCTAATGACAGATCTGCTACTACTGATTTTAAAGCAATTAAAGTCAAACTACATGTTACTTTTAATATGTATGCTGTTGAGGCCCTGATCTCAAGACCTCAGTGCACAGGGTGGGATGGTTTAATCCTCTCTAGCCGCAACCCCCACCCCCAAAAAGCACACACATTCCACCTGCACAGCAGGTAGGGTTAGTAGAAGTTCCCATTTACACCAAGGTATCAGCTAAACCACTGCTACCATGTTCTTTCAGATGAGGCTTGAGAGCCAGGGTTATAAAAGGGTGATATGATATCCTTGATGAAAAGGAGGCTTGGGACCAAGTTTTTTGCAGACAGAGAATATCTATTTTTGGCAGTAACGCTAACAAGTCTGCATCATGTCTCCTCCTTTCTCCAGCCCATAATGTTCCAGGACAGCAGATGTAATTGTCAATCCATTTCTGTCCACACGTTCAAACCATGAGACCTTTCTTTGACAGGGGAGGTTGGAGAGGGATTTGCACATTTTGCATACCCGCGCATATTGGCCATGATCGCAAGCTCCGCACATAACCACACACAGAGGTTTTCTCCGTGGCTTCCCTGCCCACTTCTCAGCATGGCTTACTCCATTTCCCCCTCCTTCCCATTGCCCTCCCATGGCACAGCTGCAGCTGCCGCTCATTGCCCGGCCCCCTCACTCCCTTGTCCTCTTTCCCCTCTTCTCCCAGGCACCGCTATGCAGCAAGAGCTCAATCGAGCGATGGTGAGGAAGGCCTCTGTTCTTGGATTGAAGCATGCTGCACTTTCAGTTCAAGGGAAGAAACCCAACCGCCGGCTGGTCTCAGCACTCCGCAGCCAGCAGCTGGCCACATTCTCTGAGTGAGATTGCACTGTCATCCATCTTACAGAAAGTGGCTGGTCAAGACTGGTCAGTGGTTGGGTTCCTCCTTCCCTTGGATTGCAAGTGTGGCACAGCCAGAAGGTCCCAAGCTTTCTCTTGGGAGGGCGGGGTGGCCAGTGGTAGCGGCGAGTGAATGTGTGGTCAGGATGACCAGCAGCAATGGCAGGCAGTGGCACAGGCACTCCACCACCCTCTCAATCTCTCTCCTGAGCTGAGAGGCTCAACTTGCCTCATGGCATGGCTGGCCGCAAACTAGTAGCTTGTAGTAGCTTTATCCTCTTTGAACGGCAGAGTTATACAGCATTTATTTTATTTTTGGCAAACAGGCAGCAGGTTGGTAGTTCCTTGGGTCGAAGAATTATATTATTATAGAACTTTTTATGAGGAGCCGAGCATCTTAATGCTCATTTGAGAACTCCTCTTTTCTCTCTGTAGGAATGTACTGTTTGGTGTGTGAGGCCCAGGGGAAATTACCACCCTAAAAAGGGGCCTGCACTACCACAATCAGCCACTAGGAAACCTATAGGCTCTGGCTTGCTTGCTCTTCAGGCATTCTTCATTCTGTGTTGCATGAATGTGCAAGAGAGGAATGCTCCAACCCCGCCCCCCTCCTTGCACGTTTCTGTCATCCTGTACACATGGAGGGTGACAGTTTGAACAGGAGAGCCTCCTGAATCCGTGAAAGCTCTAACTTTCACCTGGAAAATCCTCTCCTCGCATGTTCATTCAACATGGGATGAAGAACACCTGAAGAGGGCTATAGAGAGCTGCTTATACCAGATGCTTATAGATGCTTAAAGTACCATTTATCTCTAACCATAAAGTGAATGTATCTCATGTAAGTGTGTATTCTAATTTTACCGAATTTTATATTCATGCTAAATGGTAACTGCTCTTATTTATTTATTTTATTATATTTATACCTTGACTTTTTTCCTGAAAGGAACCTAAGACGGCTTACATAATCCTCATCCTCCTCTCCATTTTATCCTCACAACAACCCTGTGAGGTAGGTTAGGCTGAGAGTCAGTGACTGGCCCAAAGTCACCCAGTGAGTTTCATGGCCAAGCGGGGACTAGAACCCGGATCTCCCAAGTCCCAGGCCAACACTCTAACCACTATGCCACACTGGCTCTCTTATTCCTCATAAAGGTCTTTAGTGTGGAGATTTCTTTCAGGTAAAGGATTGCAAAGGAGCTCAACTCAAATAAAGTAAAGAGGTATTGCCGCTGACCTCGATCTGAGCTTTATTGTAACTTATTTTTATTTAGTAATCCCTGGTTTCATTCATTACTGAAATGCTAAAACAAAGCCTTCGTAGGGATGTACAAAAGCTGTCCCATTATTTCTGCAGATATTTCTGCCTTCTATCATTCTGGCATGTGCAAGATACTTATCTGTAAAAGTGGATATGCAGCTTTTCCTATGCGGATCCAGTTGACTAACAATTGAATTAATTGTGCATCATATGATGCCTTGAAAAGCGCAGTATAACACATGTCTGAATACTTGTTGCTCATAACATGCTTTATTGTGCATTAGCTTGTGCATCCAGTCACTCCCCACACACACACACAGATAGAACAATAATATCCTCCAACCTGTTACCATTCAGAACATGTAGCTGTAACAGTATGTATCAATACAACAGCAAGTTTTCACATTTCGAACAGCAAAACATGGAAATTCACAGCATCCTAATACATATTCCTTTCCTGGCTGAAGCCTAAATTTCTACAGCCAAGCATACCGTATATATATATATATATATATAGAGAGAGAGAGAGAGAGAGAGAGAGAGAGATATGTTTCTTCTGCCCTTTGAAAGATAGATTATATCTTTTTTTTTAAAGTGTTTTAAATGAATCCATTTTTTTCCTTGCTGTACTTTAGAGATGCCAAAAAAGATTAGTTACATCTAATTTAAAGTGGGCTGAATCTATAAATATCCCTAATTGGCATATTTAGTAGTAACAATGGGAGCACCTGTTTGAAATAAGCCAACCTACACAGCTAGCTGAGTTTTCATCCAGCCATTGGAAATATCATTCACAATTATTATAATAATCCAATAGAGACATGGAGACTCTAGACCAAAAATGAGTTATAAGAAACATCTGCTCAAATGCACAAACTGCAAGCTGCAATTAATATCATATTTTATATCAATGAGCCCTTTAGGCTGCAATCCCAAGAGTCACCTGGGAGTAATTCGCATTGAACTTGGCAAGACTTACATCTGAGTAGACATGCATAGGCCTGTACTATTAGTAGTATATAAAGATGATCCTTTATCTACTGTATCAAAGAGTTTCCTCATGCTTTTCCATACTTGAAAAACAGATACAGATCAGTGAAGTTACTTACTTGAGTGCCTCAACAGACTGCAGAAACTAGGAGAACATCCAGATCACTCATGCTCTGTTTTTGTTTTTCTTTTCATACATTATATGAATTATGTGTACATCTAAGACCTTTGAAGTGTATACCTAAGAACGTAGTGCATGAATGCTAACAAACAGGTTTTGGAAAGCACATGTACCATATAGATATATCCATCAGAGATCCAGGATTGGCTTTAGCTTTCTGTTAAGTGGACATTTCATGGGAAACCTGGATTTGTTGCTGTGTAATATGTGAACTGCATGATGTGGCTGTTCTGGTGCCTTCAAACGCTGCATGGGGAGAATTGACATCACCCGCGATATCTGGGAGGGGACTCATTATTCTCAGGAAATGTATGAGATTTTTCTTTTTCTCATCCTGCTAGAAAAAGGCCACTTTTCAGAATTTTCTCTGAATATTCTCCACCAGTTTTTTTGGCAGCCACCATTCCACAAACACATGCCCATACACACACACGCACACTGAGTCACTGACTGGGTTTGCATGATACGACGACCCATCGTAGGCTGCTAGCTACCAATGTGCCAAAGCAAACCCGGGTGACTGACCCCATCAGTGGGTATAGGGAATTGGCTACAGAGCCCCATGACAAAAGCAGCAAAATACCCTTGCTGCTCTTGCTATGGGGCTCCCTGGCGACCACCAGTGCCTGCTGCCGCCCCCAAAATGCCCAAGAGCTGGCACTGGCTCTCCCCCATACTATGATTGTGAGCTGTTTTGGGCTCGCCATGGCTTTTTTTCCCTTTTAAACTTTTTCTTCCCCTGTGGGTTTTTGGTAGGAAACTATACCAGTACATAGACTCTATATACCAGTATCATTTCCTACCAAAAAGAAATTTTGTAACCCTTTCTAAATTCCACTTGCCAAATTGAGCTTTATCTTTGACAGCTGTCGGAGTTAAATACTCCTGTAAATAGGGTGGCTTGCACTTTTGCATTTGCCCAAGGTGCTAGAATCTTGGGAGCAAGTGCAAAAGTGAGGGCACCCTCGGGGACACATGAGCCCCCCTCAAAAAAAAAACCTGAGGATCTTGCCATGAAGGGGCTGAACAAGTCACCACTCATGCCTTTGGTTACCTCTGATAGCTCACAGCTGTCAGGTGTAAACAAATGGGGGGGGAAACTAGCTGCTGCCTCTGAGCAGCCCCTGCCCCACACATTGCCCACCTGAGGCTCCCCCCCCCCAAATTTTTTTTTTAAAAATAAAAATTTGCTAATATTTGTGAAAATGTCAGGGTGGTAAAACACACAAACACACACAAACCGATGGACAAGCTACCAACACCACTTGCAGTAGCAGCAAAAGCAAAACAAAACAAAACACGTGACTATGTGACCATTCCATTAAATGCAGCCAGACTGGAAGGTAATCTCTGTGAAGAGACCCATGATGCTGCAAGCCTGAATGGGGCTTTTCTAAAGCAAGGCATTTCAGTGAGGAGGTCGGGAGGGGAGCGATGCAGCCTGTGGGGGAGGGGGCTGGGGGGGGGGGCAAGGAGGAGATCTGATTTTCAGCAGCAGTTTGTGAGATCTTAGAATAATGGAGAGCTTTCATCCAAGATTGGATAGAAAAAAATTGTAGCCTGACGAGCAAATTACAATTTTTGTTGGGGTAAGTTCACCCATTAGCAGTATAAATGCAGTCTGCTAGCTTACACAGAGGGGTGAAGTCTGATGGGTAGAGCACTTGCTTCATATACAGAAGACCGTAGACTTAATCCTCAGTACCTCCCAAGGGATGCCAGATAATAGGGCTGGGAAAGGTCTCTGGCTGAGACCATGGGGAGCTACTTCTAGGCAGTACTGGGGATAGATCAGTGTTCTCCAACCTGGGGTCCCCAGATGTTTTTGGCCTACAACTCCCAGCATGCCCCAGCCAGCGTAGCTGGCTGGGGCATGCTGGGAGTTGTAGGCCAAAAACATCTGGGGACCCCAGGTTGGAGAACACTGGGCTAGATGGTAAAAGGTGGCTTCATGTTTTCATGAGAATCTCTGGATCCAGGCCACTGTCTGAAAATCCCGAACGCCTTTTCTCCATAAGTCAATCCTGCCTTTGCAATAATACTGTGCTAAATTCCAGAGAACGCTTTTTAATCATGCTCCAAGGTACAATTGCCTAAATGGAAATAAATGGAAATGCTGTTCCAGGGATCAATTTGAGCTGCTAGAACAAGTAGGCATTCCATACCGTGAATTTGTTTTGTGCAACACAGTATGCCTAATTAAGCAGGCAGTTGCCAGTGGACCTTTCAAAACCAGCTCAGCGGCACATGCAAAATAGCTGCACGTGCAGTTTGACTTTCCATTCCATTATGCTTCTGAGATTTCATCCAGATATAATCGTTTATTTTTATGTCCTAGCTTTCCTTGTTTAAGAAATGATTATGCTTTCAAATTATATTATCAACTGTTTTAGTGTCGTGATTTCTTTTTATTTCCTGTCACTTTATGTGCTGTTCTGCCCAGTCTTCTTATTCAAAATATAACTAAGCTAAAGCAATATTGGAGATCCAGCAAGGCCTTTCCCCCCCAATGTTTCTTTGATAGAACTCATGAGGACGTCCATCATGGGCTCAATGGGTTCCTAATGGGGAGGGGCATAGCTCAGTGGTAAAGCACATGCTCTGCATGCAGAAGGTTCCAGGTTCAATTCCCAGCACCCCCAGGTAGGACTAGGAAATAATCCTGCTTGAAACATTGGAGAGGGCTTGCTGTCAGTCAGTGTCAACAATAATGGGCTAGATGGTCAATGGTCTTGCACAGTATAAGGCAGGTTCCTATGTTCCTAGGTATTATACTGGGAACTGTAACTCCTTCCTCTCCATATGGAGTTAGTGACAAGAGATGGGGTGCAGCAGCCACCTTGGCAATTTTGGGGAACAGTTCAAAAAATGTTCCTCCAGTCTCGGTCGACAGCAGGCACACATTCTTCTCTCTCTCCTGAGTTGCTGAGCTGACAGCTCATGAAGGATATCTTCCTTCTCTTGGTAGTGTCCCATAACCTTCTAGCAGTAATAATCACCCTACTATGAAGTTACAGAGGACCTCAGGGCTGGACTTTTGTTAGGGTTCTCCAGGGCTCTTTTCAGGTACCTTTTTTCATTTCCAGGTCTTACCCATTGGGCTTATGCTTAATACTGAAGAATGCTTCTCTGAGCATATGCAGAATGAATCTCCATCTAGAGCGAGCACAACCAGAGAGCACACTTCAAGGCGGTTTTCAGAGCATTTCAGATTATGAATCTCATGAGTGTTTCAAACCTAGCACCTTCATTTCTTCCTTTCCTCTCTCTCTCTCTCTCTCTCTCTCTCTCTCTCTCACACACACACACACACACCTATTTAGAGAGAATTTAATGCATTGTTATAGCTCAATTCCTGTGGCTTACTAACTTAAAACATTGCTTATTTTTTATTGACTTGCTTCCAAGACTTATATCCTGCCTTTTCACTTTCAATAGAGCACTTAAGATGCCTTCCAATATATACATAAAACAATACTAAAGAGATAGATTAAAATCATATCACTACATTAAAGTAGTGTGAAGCACAACATAGTGAAACAATATAACTAGGAGACTAAAACAATCAAACAGAATGGAAGCTAAATTCTTGCCTAAACAGAAAATGCTTAACCTGGAGGTGCGACACCACAGGAGATGGAGCAAATGGGATCTCATGGTTTAGGGAGTGCCACAATCTGGGTTCCACCATAGAGAAGGCCCTTTCCCATGTTCTCACCAGCTGGGCCTCAGCTGGACACTGGACACACAGAAGGACATGTCCAGCTGACCACAAGGGACTGGCAGGATCTTCTAGAAAGAGATGGTCCTTAAAGTACCCTGGTCCTTAACTATTTAGGCTTTTTAGGGCTTTAAAGGTGATAACTAGTATCTTAAATTGTGCCCAGAAATTAATCAGCGACCCATGAAAATGATAACATGTTCCCTAAAACTCTCTGGTCAATCACCTCATATCTGCATGTTGTACTACCTGAAGTTTGCAAATGCTCTTTAAGGGTAGCTTCCTGTAGAGCAGGGCTCTCCAACCTTGGGTCCCCCCAGATGTTGCTGGCCTATAGCTCCCAGCATATCCAGCCAGCATGGCTAATGGCAAGGGATTCTGGGAGCTGTAGTCCAGCAACATCTGGGGACCCAAGGTTGGAGAGCCCTGCTGTAGAGCCTGGTTTCCAGCCTATTGCATATGCCAGCTTTCCCCATCCTGGTGTTTTGGACTTCAACTTCTATCAACCTCAGATAGCATAGACAATGGCCAGGAATGCTGGGAGTTGTAGTCCAAAGCATGTGTAGTCCAAAGCATGTGCCAGCTTGGAGAAGGCTGGCAGAAGGCGTGCATAAGGATGGCCAGACCTGCCTATTCCAGGAATGCATGCAGCTGGTGCACCAGCCAAAGCTAGTAAGCAAAGAACCAGCGGTACTAATAACACTATAGAATGGTTGGTTGGTGCTATTTTTTTTTTTGAGTTATTGTCATTCATTTAATTATTATTTCTTAGTAGAAAGGTCAGTAGGGACAAATATTGACTGTAGACTGTTAGATTAGTATTTTGTCCACTTCTCTTCAGTCCTGGAACCTCTTCTCATTGCTAAAGATGAACTCCAGATCCTTTGAATTAGTAACAAAAAGCATGCCTCTGAGCCTGTGAGGAGTTTTTTCAGCTTTTTGTAGCTCAAACTAAGCCCCGAGATGTGAGAGTTTGCAGTTCTGCATTTTAGCCAGAATGCAGCTCTGCAAACTATATAATTCAATATTATACAATATTTAAATAGACACACAGTTAATACAGCTGATTAACATGACCATAAAGTCATGGGCAGCATATCTAGAAAGTAGGTATTTGGATGAATTGCTGAGAAAAAGCACCTCTTGCAATTTAGAGAACTATACATTCTGACCTGAAGTTGAACAACAGTTCTTCAGATAGTGAATTCAATTTGATAGTTCAGACTGAAATACAAAAATCCACAGGAAGTCTTGTGCCCTTTTGGAACAATAGCAGGGAGCACATCTTATTCTTTCCTTTCCATCTCTGCAGTGCATATAGAATCACATTAGTCATTTAGCAGCATCAAAATCATATTCCACTTTAATTCCATTGAGTAATGAGACTTGCTTTTACTCTGCCATTTTGTAGGGACAGAAATATTACATAATTTCTTTAATTTATTTTCTGCCAAAAAGAAAAACGATTTAAGGATGCAATAGTTCAGGTCCTGGGAGGATACCCCAGGGGCCATAGGATTGTTTGGATCTCCCCTCTGAGAGCAGAGGGAATGGTACGCTTTTAAAGGGGGAGTTCTGACCTTGAATCTCCCCTCCCAGCCCCTATGGAAACCTCCACGTCCCTTGCTTCCTTGACACTGGAGCTCCAATGTCAGAACAGGTAAAAAGGTGGTGGATTGGGGGCATGACATGGGCAGATCAGGGGAGATATCGCATGTTAAGTTATACATATAATCCCCCTACAGAATCTACGCGAACCAAAGCCCTCCAGGTCTCCAACCATACCCCCAACATGGAGCTGCCATGAATAATTTCTCTCTCATAATTTGCTTGCAATGGGAGGGAAACAGGTCAACCCCTCTCCCTCTGGAACAGGAAGGAAGAGAGGAGAATGTTGCTCCTCCCTGCCCTCTGCCCTGTCCGCCTGAGTAGCTGAGATGAGACAAAGGTCAACTAATGTATCTTTGCCCCTTAGACGTAGAGGCAGGTTGGCCCATTCAGTTATAGACAAATGGAGGATTATATGTAATTTGTAAAAATTTAACATGTTGATATTCCAAAAATCTCCTTGACAACTTTCAGCCACTTCTGAAGCAATCACTAAGCATTGCCAAAGGGAGGGGAACTTTTCAGCACGACCAAAACTATCCACAAAAGGCCCCTCTCCGTTTTGCTCTGCCTGAGCAGACATTAACTTTGTTCGTTTTTTACTCTAGTGCAAGCATGGGGGGCAATCTGGATCAGGACCCTAGTGTGTGCAGGGGAGTAAGGAGGGCTTTAACCCTTCCCCCCCCAGTGCAGTCCTCCCAATGCAGATTCCTTCCCCTCCTTATGCCTGCAATTTATAGTGCCAAATAGCAATCCATTTGCTTTTGATTGCTAATTCAGACAGACTCTGATCTAGTTAATAATGTATAGTGATATCCCTACAGGGCTTCTTCTTCTTTTTCTTTCCATTTTTTAATATGTAGGCAAAAATATGCCACTTAAACAAGTAATTAGCGGCTTTTGGTCTCATCTTGGTGATAAATACACATCCTAGAAAATTCTGTCAACATAACAAAAAATGTATAGCATAATAGATCTATTTTGGCCTTGAACATTTTATGGCATCCAGATAATGTTATCAATCAATCTTGATAATCAGATACGGTCTCTTCTCTGACATCTATTAATGTAACACCAAAGAGTTTCCCAGCAGTCTTTGTAAGAGAAGAAAATGGTTGTTGATGGAGATGATGATTTCTTAGAAATAGATAGAAAATGAAAGTCCTAAAGGTTCGTGAATCAGGCTGTGTCCTTTGAAAGATATTAAAGAGAATGCTACATATATGTTTTTGTTATACTACAAATCTAGCCAGTACCTCTTCTGTAAAATGTTCCATGAACTACCCACAACAGTAGTTTCAAACTGTGTACAGGGAGCCTGGGGTCACCTCAGAAGCTTATCAAGGGTTAGCAGGGTCAGCCCTACCATTAGACAGAGTGAAGAAGTCTCCTCAGGTGGCAGATGCTGGGAGATGGCAGCAAGGCGCTTGAGCAGAGACCTGTGTGCTATGTGGCATCCCCTAAGTTAGTCTGCTGCCTTCAGGTGCAGGGGAGGATGCAGTCCCATCATCAGTACTGAAGACAGATTCATCTGCCAGTCCAGTAGCCTTTTTGTACATGGAATAGAAGTGGGTGCCATCTTGTTCTTCACCCCAAGCAGCAAAATGTCTTGGGCTGGCCCTGGGGATTACATAATAAAAAGATCAGTAATGGTGGACAAGCTTCCATGAAAGATGTTTTTTCTACTGCTTCCCCTGCAAAGTGCAACTGTAAGAGAGTGTTTGGTATGCGCTAGCTTATGCTCACCATTCAAGCAGGTCAGTACAGTAATGATACTGACCATCCTGGCCAATGACCCACATAAACTGTACACCCTAATTCAGTTGAACGTGCTTACAATTACAAGCCCCTAAGCAGAGACCTTTGCACTCAATGTGCGAAGATCTATGAGGTAGCTGGGAGTGCGGGGATGCTTGGGGGGGGTGAGGCATGAGTGCTCAGACATGTCCGATCCCCACTTTAGCCCAATGCATGTTGCTGGTGAATGCCCGCATACAGCTAGAGCTGGTGCTCTGTGTTGTGTGCATAGCCAAGGAGGGGGAAATACGCAATGGAGCCCTATGCCAATCTCCCCATTTTGTGGATGCAGCTATATCCATGGGGACAGAATGGTGGCGGACTGTGCCTAGAACAAATAAATAATAAAATAGTGGATAAATGAAACCGTGTCATCCATGGACCTGAACAGGCAAAGCAGCCACCGCTCAAATAGGAAGCTGGTCATATTGGCTTATTTAAAAGAATGTGCTTTCAGAAACGATTAACTTTATGCACTGCCGTTTCCAACATGAAGTGTTTATTCACTCCAGCTAATATCTAAAAACCAACATAAACGTGACGAAGCATTCCGTATGAAATCAAATACATGTGTATTGTTATCACAATAGCTGGAAATAATATGTTACATTTTAATTTACACTTCAAAAACTGTTCATCGGTTAAGTATTTTATTACAAGTCAGTGTATTTTGGCGTTGATTTGCATCCACTGTGTAATTAAGGTAGCACGCCAAAGAAATGACAAACGACGCGTGCAAGAGGTGTAATTATTCTTATTTATTTAGGAAGACAAATACCAATTATGGTGGAGGTAGCTCCATGCCAGAGAGTTAACAAACAGGAGAATGCTTTCCGTATATTAGAATATACACTCTCCTTTCACATTCCCAAAAGACCCATCACTGCAACATAAGTTCATCTGTTCAAAAAGAAAACCCTGCATTTTGTGGTTGTGTGCGCAGCAACTTCTGGGAGTATGGGGTGGTGGCTCAGCACCAAAATATTATGTTTGGGAAGCCTTGTTCATGTGATGTCCACCAATTTTTAATGGCAGAAAATCGTATAAATGGGGCTTCCAGAGGAGCAAATTTCAGTGCAGATGCTCCCCTCACAACTGAAACAAATGGGGAATGAGTTCCAAATGTCATGTATTCATTCAGAACCATTCATTTCCCCCTAGCAACCAGAGGAGGTCAGATGGAGGCTACAGAGAGGAGGGGGAAAGAGCAGGTACAGCGAGATGGGCATCTTAAGATGTCCAATCTTCAATTCAAACATGTTTTAGCAACTGTGTCCCACATATACTGATTGGTCTTTTTTTCCAAACAGAACCATCTAAACACATTGGTAAGCGGAGGGATTTGTGGAAGCCTATAAAAGTGGGAGATGAAGGCTTGCTTTTTGTCTGAATTCATTCTCCTTTGAGATGATGATGATGATGATGATGATGATGATGATGATGATGATGATGATTCTTACCTGCCTCTCCATCTAGATCGAGGCGGGGAACAGCAGAAAATATCAAATACATAAACTAATCAAACACAACACATACTATTAAAACATCTTAAAACATCTTAAAAACATCTTTAAAACATCCTAAAGGCATCCTAAAATTCTGCCGGATAGGCCTGCCGGAAGAGATCAGTCTTTAAATTCCAAGAGACTGGTAAGTTGACGAATCTCCTCCAGCAGGCCATTCCATAATCTGGGAGCAGCAGAAGAAAAGGTCTGGGTAATACTTGTCAGCCTAGTTTGGGCTAACTGAAGTAGATTCTTCCCAGAGGACCTAAGTGTGTGGGGCGGATTGTATGGGGCAAGGTGGTTTCAGGCTTCTCTGTTGGTCTGTTCTTTGTCTTTCTGCAAAACACTCATTCAGTCTCATCATCTTACAAACTTTAGTAAGCATTTTTAGTCCATTCTAGACTGTGTTTCCTACTTTCCTATTCCCCTGTTACAGTTAGCTGTTTGTAGTTGAGAGAGAGAGAGAGAGAGAGAGAGAGAGAGAGAGATTAGTTAGCTAATAGTCTGAATTTTGAATGTCTGTGTGCTTTTTTTTTAATTGCCTATAAAACAGGGACACTTTCCCCTATCTGAAATTTGGCAGGACTGTTTCCTTGAAGGGGTAGTAGAAATCCTGAAAATGTCATGCAAATTGGATGGAGAACACTTAAGTTACAGGCAACAGAAAAGCAGCTGGCTCACCCATTGAAAGCAATGGGAAATTAAAAGAACATGAAAGAATAATGAAAATGAATGTGATTTTAATGAATGAATAACTAAACAAATGAAGTTTTAATTCGATTATTTTTTAAAAAATTGGCCCTTTAAAAGGCCAGAGTTAAAGCTATCTTGTGTTGGCTCAAGCTCCACAAAGCCAGGAAAATGGAGCTGATGCCTTAACAGATATGTCCCATGATCAGTGATGATGTCGTGCAACATCAGAAATTGTGCTTGCTTTCAACTTATCCTCCATGCACCCACACTCTTCTTGATCTTTCAGACTCGAAAGATGGGAAGGATGGAGTGCCTGGGAACAGCAAAGATGCCCCAGATTTTCCTGGTCCTGTATTGCCTTATAAAGCATTTGAACCTTCCTGTATTGCTAGAGGAATCCTCCTGTGAGTTGACCCCTCCCTGTTTGTTACTTGTGAGCAAGCACGATTTATGATATTGCACAACATCATTATCATGAAGCACATCTGTTAAGGCATCTGCCTTAGATTCCAGTTTCCTGGCTTTGTGGAGCTTGAGCCCACATGAGATAACCTTAACTAGGATCTTAAATCAGCAGGTTTTTGATCATTGAATTTCCCTGGTTTTTCAAAAGGAAATTTAGTACTACAGTGTTTGGGGACGACAACGACAAACGCAAGCTAAAAAACAAAACACAAACAAGTCATTAACTGAGTAGATGTATATAAATGAATAGATATGTCCCTATATGTTCAGAATAGCTTACTTCTGAGTAAGCCTGCATAAGATTCCATCATAGCCTTTTCCTTTTCCTTCCTCCCTTCATCAGTGATCTGCCAATCGGTGAGAATGATTCCCTCAGCCTTCAAAATTACCTCATTCTTATCTCAGTTGACAGTTTCCTGCTACCCCTCTCCCACTGTCAGAATGCTGACAGGGACAGTGGAATTGAAAACAATGCAGTACTGGCAGCATTCTTGCTTCAGAGTGAAACTGAGCATAACTCAATTTTGCCAGCAGTTACTGCCATACACTTTCATGGGGTGGAAAAACCATGATAACTTCTAAACTGCTGCACAGAATTTCACCAAAACCATGAAAGGCACACCTCCTCAACAAGCCTGAATATAGTACATCAATAGTTTCCCCCAGAATTTGAAATAAATATATGATATGCTAAGCCACGGCTTGAGTAAAAAGTATAAATGTGTCAATTTTCAGCACTTTTTAACTTGTTCTACCTGTGGCAATTTGTAATAGATCAGTTTGAAATTTTGCAGTTTTATATGGCATCATGCAGTTTATGAGTGCCAAGTTTCACATTAATACCTCAACAGGTGACATTTTTATAAGCAAGAATTGAGAGGCTGGATATTTATTTATTTATTTTTGCAACTCAACTAAAGGAGCACTCCGATGCCCCTTTAATAATGATAACTAAACAGAGATTTTTTTAAAAAAAAATCACATTCCTAGATCTGAGTAGAAAAGGAAGAGATTTCTTCAGGGGTGGGTCAAGCATTTGTTCTGGTTATTATTATGAATTATTTCCAATGTGCCAAAACTTTGTTAGGAGCCCTGGTTACTGTCTTTTTAATATACTTCACAATGGTCAGGTTCACCTGTCACTTTAAGCCCACAAAGGCTCTGAAACCTCAGTGGACTTAAAGTTGCCCCAAGCTGCAGCTGTGCATGACAGGGGGGATCAAGAGGCACCGCCTCTCCCCTCAGTCCTTCAATCCATATCCCACCCCGGGGCACACTGGTGAGAAGTGCCCAAGTGATAATGTAGCTGCTGTTCTAACTGGAACTGAAAGCGTCACCAAGCTGAATGATATTTTCTAATGATCTTAACAAAACCCAAAAGAAAATAGTTGATTGGAAACCATGGACTGAATTTATACTGTGCAATTGTGAAATAATTCACTTTTTCTGGTTTATAGCTGTGAATAAATCCTTCTAATTATGCTAAAGCCTTCCTTGTAATTGCAGACTAATCCCATTTGTATACTTATGGGGTTAAAAAGCAAAAAAACAAAACAAAACAAAAAACCCAAAACAATGAGCCCCATTGGGGTATAAAGATTTAGATAACCAAACTGAAAGTTTCTCATTGTGATCCATAGATCTAGAGTAAGGGATTTCTTCTTCTTCTGCTGCTGCTGCTTCTTTCTTTCTTTTGTGGAATACTTTGGTTTGTGGCTTCAAGACAATTGTATCTATAACCGTAAACTAAAAATAAGAAAGACAAATAAGTCAATCCTTGACACTTCCCCCAAAGACCACGCCATCTGGACGTTTGAATTTGTAACAGGTGCTTCTGGGGCTTTGAGCCTAATTCTTGGCCCAGATTCTACACAATGATGGGTGACTCTGTTGCTGTGTGCAATTGTGCATTGCATTAATTGAAGAGATTGGAAGAGGCCAAGAATAGTAATTAGTCAATTGGTCATGCAGAAAAGAGAGCAGTGGCTTCTAGCCACAGTACTGAAGGCACAGATGGGCGAGACCATCAGCTCTTGCTCTCCATGGTACTCAGCTAATCTATCGCAGATCAAGCAAACAGTCCATCTTCATCCAGGTACTCAGCCTGTTGGAATCAACAATATAAATTTCAAAACCCACTAGGGAAAGAAAGCACTGGGGCTGAATGGTGAAAAATAACCCAAGCCACCTCAGCATAACATTATCAGTTCTGGGAAAGGACCAATAGGCCAACTATTTAATACTAATGAATGGACCCAGCTTTGCATGGATTGGAATAGCCCTTAGTTTGAAACAGTGAAGCCTTCAAGCAAACTTATGTAACTGTCAGAGTTGGACAAATGAACTGAATGAAGCCATGGCCTCTGGCAGCCCTAGGCGCAGGCCAGGCCATGGTGCACCCCTATGATCCCGAGGGAGGTGTCTATCCACTCCATTCCCTTGATGGGGGGCTGTCTCACAGCAGGGGGAGGGAGATGCCATATACCTCGGGACCTCAGAGTAATCTCCAGTGGCTTCAAACTGCGTGGACTGCAAAGCAATGTACAGGTTAGGGAAATCTGCCACCTAGTGACCAAAGACTGTATTTCAGACTTCAAACACACTGACATGGTTAAATTCATCAATGTGTTATAAACATATATCGAATAACCCCAAGGTGCATACCCCTAGTGTCCCCTTAGTATGCTTAGCAAGTTTCAGATGTCTTGGTTTCATGGTCTTGGAGCTATGGCACTGACAGATGGACAGACATCCTCCTTTATTATTACAGATCAGTTTGTGCATTGTTTGTGCTGATTCTTCTTTGATGCCTGGCAAGAGACATATTGGTTTGCTTGAGCTAATCAAGGATACAGGTGGTCTAGTAACCATGCAGCAGCTCCATATTGGAATCTTTGGGATGTCTTGATTGAAAGTCTTCAAGAACCTGGACATTTTGTAAACCCTCTTTAGCCACTCATCGAAGCCAAGTGAAGAAGAAATGAGTAACCCTCTCTTTTTATTCAATTATTTTTATGCTTGGTTAATGTTCTAGGAAAGGGCCTATTGTCAAGATCAGTAAGGAGAATCCAGCATTCTGGCTGGGTGAAATATTAACATCTCAGCCTTTTAAATCCATGATCCTACACAGTTTATGTTTGTTACTGGGGTGCCCAAATGATGGTTGCTGTTTTAAAGGCTTTGCTAGCAGCTTAAGACACAATATATATTTGGACTCAAATATCTATTCCTTTGAAAATGCACTCAGTCGAATATCCCAAACAAGGGAAACAGGATGCCTGGCCGGTGGATTGCTGATGAAATGAGGCTTGTACTGGCAGGAAAACAAGGCCAGTAAGCCACAAGAAGGAGTAGATGTTTAGAATACCAGGATCTTACTCATTAGAAAAACTTCTCAAACTCACTATGTTCTTTTTTGCCAATTAAATTTATCTCCAGAAATGAATCGCTTCAGAGAGAGAGAGAGGAGTCAGGCAAGCAGGATCTATATGGGTGCTGCAATCATTCCAGAAGGGAGGTGCACTGCACAGATGGTGTTAAACTAGCTTGTATAAATAGGTGTGAAAGCAAATGGAAGCGTATTTGGAAGCAGGCTGCCAGGGCTCCGAGGGTTGGCGTGTTAGTGCAGATTTCTTAGGACTGGAGTCAGGCACTGAATCTATTAAAGTATTTTGGTTTAATTAAGAGTTGCCTACATACAGTACATATGCATATTCTACACACAGCACTGGTTGAAAAATATCCAGTAGTCGCCATTGCTAATAATTATAGATTGTCAATCAGTGCAATAAGAGACTGATAATCTTAAAAAAGGACATCATGTAGATCTCTTGCAGCAATACTGTCCAAGTAGCATGATTACAAACAAAGTTCTCACAGGCTAGGCATAATGCTTGAACTTTGGAGGAAAATTAATTTTACATGTTTCTACTTTGCCTTTTGCTCTTGGATTCCCTGGTTCTTGGTCTTTTTTCGTCCATTTACCAATCTGGTGCTAGTCTTTCATTGATTGATACAGGAGCAGGCATGTTGTGATTCAAAGTGGATGCATAACCTCTTTCTAAGGGTATCCAGGGAAAGAGTTACATTTTTTAACTCAAATGAGAAGCCAGAAGTTATTTATTTATTTATTTATCTTCTGCATTTCTATACTGCCCAATAACCAAAGTTCTCTGGGTGACATACAATATAAAGGTTAAGACCTTAAAATGCTCAAGTATGATAAAGCATAATGTAAAATCTAAAACAACTTAAAACAGCCACAGAATAAAACCAAAGTAAAAGCAACAGCAGAGGAGAACAGCAGTGCAAGGATCTAAAAAGGACTAATATTTTTCAAACTGATGGTTGTGTTAAATATGAACCCTCCAAACATATGCCAACATTTTGTGCTGTTTGTGCCAGAAATCCTGAGTTTTGTGCCCCCACCAAAAGTGTGAAAATGACATACCCTTGGGGTGGCATGGTGAATGCTAAAAAATTCACATTCTCATATCACCTCCAAACATATGCCACAGTTTTGTGCTATAAATCCTGAGTTTTGTGCTGCTGTCAAAAGTGTGTAAATGACATACCTTTAAATCGGACCTGATGAAGTAAAAAAAAAATCCATATTCTCATATCACCTCCGAACCTCCGCCAAGTTTTGGGCTAGGTTTGTGTTGTTTCGTGATACGAATTCTGAGTTTTGGCATAGGTTTAGAGGAGGTATGGGAATGTGGACTTTTTGCCTTCATGCTTTTAGTGGCGGGATTTGTGGCACAAAACTCGGGATTTGTGGCACTTGTTCCAAAGGATGGATTCCACCACTGAGTAGGCCCGCTTATCTGCCCGCTACCTGGTAACATTCCATTCACTGCAGAATGACCAGTAAGGCCTCAAGAGTCAAGTCATTTATTAAATCAGGAAATATGAATACAGCTTCCCTACACCTGCCAGGTTCCCAGGGTCGACTGGGTATATAGAAGGGAAGACGGTTAGCTATGATGACACATACAAGTCATCAATTGATGCTGTAGTCATTGGGTGATAAATCTGTATGGGGAAAGCCCTTCCTACTCTGTAAGACCAACAACATCTGGCTGCATTACAGCAATTTTGAGGAATGTTGAGTCACCAGACTGTTTCTTGGAGGTCCAATGACGCATGTTTTTGAACAGTGGGCAACCCGTTACTGTTACAGCTGGTTGTTACAAGAACCATATAACATTAAGAATTGGTGCTTGAGTTTTCTTGTTTTCCTTTTCCCTCCCCATCCCTTTTTTCCTTTTGTGCTGTGTAAGCCAGAGGGCAGAGAACATAAGCCTGAGACTGTCTTCTTCTTACTGATCTGTAAGTCTCCCTTCAACCCTTTCTGGCTGGAGACCAGGGTATAAGCATTTTAAATAAATAAACACATTTCCAGTGAAAAAACAAATACATAGCCCCACCTTAAACTTTTATGTCATAAGATGCCTCTTATGCCTCCACTCCAAAGCTCCTCTGGGATACCATGATCAAGAGCCTTGATAATGAATGGCTTCATTACTGAGTCATGGATGTTACCCTGTGTGAAATGGCATCACTTCTGACCACCCAACACCACAGCTTCAGCTCCAGTCTCTAAAGGTTATTATCAAGCAAGGTTATTCAGAAATAGCATATAGGTAAGTGCTACTTGATTCTTGGGGGGGGGATTAAAAATGGGGGGCAGGGGGACCTGATCAGGTAGGTCATGTTTCCACAGTGCTATGTGTGAGAGAAAGAGGTCTTCCTCTCCTAAAACAGTGATGATCATATTTGCTAAGGATCATGCTCAATTCCAAGTATTAGTTTTAAAGCTGTTCTGATTAAGGCTGCTAGCTTTCTAAGCACAACTACAAGGTAGCAAGTTCCACTGAACTCTGAACATATGGAGCTGCCTTATACACATATATCTGAAACTTGTACCGAAATACCATTTTATCAGATAGTTTTATTAACCTGCAGTTCAAAACACACTTTGAATCTTGGACCTAATGCATCTGTGAAAACCCACAGAGGTTTGTTGCTGTTTGATTATGAGTCAGACGACTGTCTTCTCTGATTTACAGCAGCTCTCGAAGGCTTGAAGTAGAGCTCTTTCCCAGCATGGCTACCTACTACAGTTCTATTAACTGGAGGTGCTAGCGACTAAACTTTGGAATGTTCTATAAACGAAACATGTGCTCTGCCCCTGAGGTACAGGAACAGGCTCCTGAGTAAATATTTTTAAAATTAATTTCTTAATGTGAATTTCACCTAAACAAGGAAAAAAATAACATACCATAAAATAAATTACATGCAATAGATGTGTATGAAATGTATATATAAGTGTAGATAAGTATATATAAGTGTATAATAATACAGCTATCACTAGAAACAATTATGCATGTTTCAGAAAAGGTGGACCATATATCCATATATTTATCCATCCGCAGGTGGCATCTAAATACCACCTGTTCAAATACTGAAAGTGTCGTTAGGTCCTCAATTCATTGTGTAATAGGAGGTGGGTGTTTAGCTTTCCAGTGTTGTAATATCAGTCTTTTGGCTGTCAAGAGGGCATGGAAATCCACTTCCATTGTCCTTATGATAAGTTCCATACAGTACGGTATTTTAAAAGAACAGTAAATCTTAAAGAACATTCTGTTACTAAATTTATCCATATTATAACATCCACCCAAAATGGAGCAACCACTGGACATTGCCAGAACATGTGGGTAAGCGAAGCATTAACAGTATCGCACTTCCAACAATTAGCTGACTTAGACAAACCCTTATTAAAAAGACATTGTGGCATCCAATAGACATGAAACAGAAGTCTTTGCTAAATAAGACGTTACCTGGGGTCCATAGACCCTTCTGACATAGATGCAAAAACAATGTTCCATTGATTAGGCAAAACAGGACCCTGTAATTCCCTATTCCATTCATTTTTTAGTCTCCATGTGTGTCATACTTATTCACAGGTGATAAGTACTTGTAAACATGAATCGTGGACTTCCGAGTAAACATGTTTAGGATCAGGCTGTCATTCTCCCTGAAATCAATAGGATTTTGGGGAAGGTAAGTGTGGTTGTGGATTATGTAGGTTTGTTTCCGTTCATAATAACGTTTCCATAATGAATGCAATATGCCTAATTTTGGATTACTTTACTTTTTTCCTCCAGTTGTTTTCATTGACACTTCACATCTACCTTTGTTCTGATGAACTAGTGGACTTGGCAAACTGAATAAAACCCATACCTCGGGGGGGCGGGGATTCTGGAATCCCAAGGACTGTAAAATAGCCCTTACCTTTTGGTGCACACTTCTGCCTACCCTTCCCAGAAGCAGGTAAACCAATTCCTCTAGGGTGAAAACCAAATCCTTAGGGAAAAGAACAGGAAGACCCAGAAAACAAGATCTTACTTATGGAGAACAAGGCCATTCATGAAGAGAACCATAACCTCCAGGACACAAACAATATTCACTGGGAGGAGAACAGTGTCCTCAAGGAGAATCAACTGAATGCCTTGGAGGAGAAAGAAGCTCTTCAAGAGCAGGAAAGGGCTCTCCGAAAGCAGAATAAGGCCCTTAGAGAAGAGATTAAGTCTCCCCGGGAGCAGGAAGTAGCTTTTAAAATGGAAGAGAAGGCTCTTCAGGAGGAGCTAATGGTTTTGTGGGAGGAGAACAGGGCCTTTCAAGAACAGATTAAGGCTCTAGGAGAAAATAGTACAGCTCTACTAGAAGAGGAAAAGTGTCTTCAGCAGGAGAGGAGAGCCCCCTGGAAAGAAGAAGCTGCTCTTCAGGAAGAGAATGAGGCTCTCAAAGAAGAAAGGAAAGCTCTTGAAGAGGAGGATAAAACCCTGAAGGAAGAGGATGAAGTTCTCCAGGAGTAGAAGAAACTCTTACAAGGAAACATCAGTTTACAGATGGAAGACCAGGGGGCCATTATCTGAAAATACTGCCCGGAAAAAAACATGACATACCAGTAAAAACAACAACCACAAGCTGAGAGAACAAGCTACATATGTTTACCATAAATGAAGCATTAACATGTATTACAATAACTTGGTTTCTGCAGCCTTAATTCCAGGATGCTAATATGAATCCCTCTGGAAAAGCAAACTCATGACTTCAGAGAGCTCATTCCTTTGTAATATTTCCATTCATTTTCCATTCATTTTCCAATTTTGCTTCATTTGATTACAAGACTATCAAATACCACAATTCCCCAAGTTTACCACATTCCACCCACACACACACAAAATTAAATTAATTTGCCTATTACTAGGCTTTTTAGAATGTATTTCTATGTTTCCCACACTTTCTCTCTTCAACCAAACTCCAAATTTTAAGTAAATGCTCTGACATATATCTTAGATGTGATTCAGTTTACAGAAAAAGTTAATTTATCCATTTACTTGAAAGTTTCCCCCTCCCCATCCCAGACAGTTAGGTCAGGGAGTTACTGCATATTTTAAAAATGCAGCCCAACCCTAATTACATTTATCCCAAATAATTCCCAATGAGGAAATATTGGGGAATTCCTCATTGAGGTATAAGACTTCCTCCCCAATGTGAGTATAAGATTGCGAGCAAAATATCAAACTCCAAAGCTGCAAGATGTGAAAACATCAGAAGAAGAGCCATGCTGGATCAGACCAAAGGCCTATCAGGTCCAGCATTCTGCTTCCACAGTGGCCAATGAGATGCCTATGAGAAGTCCACACACAGGACATTAGTACAATAGCATCCTCTCACTTGTGTTCCTCAGCAATTGGAATACAGAGGCATGCTGCCTCTGATACTAGAGGTAATATATAGCCATCGTGACTAGTAGCCATTGATAGCCTTCTTAACCTCCATGAATTTGTCTAATTGACTTTTAAAGCTAAGTTGGTGACCATCACCACATCCTTTGGGAATTCATTCCATAGTTTATGCACTACGTTGAAGCAGAGGAGTTGGAGTTCCTATGTGGTGTTGGTGTGTCAAGGTTCCGCTACTGCAGGGACCCCTTAACCTTCCTTTGGGAGATCTCTGCCTCTCCTCAAAGCCCCTCCCGTTCCAGGAGATCAAGTCCTTTTACAGCTTCCAATAGCATGGGTGTAGGCTGTAGACGTGGTGAATAAGTCACTCCAAACTCTCAGGGTAAACAACAGCACTTTACTTATAATATTAGGGTTTTTACTTAATAGAGTGGTTATAATCCAAAAGCAAGTATGATAAAATAAAACAAACAATCCAATGGTCTCTAGTTAAACTTCAGACTACCTATCTGCTATGCAGCCAGTTTCTCTTTCTCTCTCTCTGCTTCTCTCTGCTGTTTCACTGCTGCTGCTTCTGGCTCTCTCTCAGCACACACTAACTGCTAGCTGACCACACCCCACCTTTATAGCCTTCCCAGGAATGGAAGGTTATAACCATGTGACCTTGAATAGGATATCTAATTCTTAACTTCTATTGGGTGAACTAAAACTCTCAAACTCCCCCTCCCATCCAAGTGTTTGGGCCTTCAGGCCTCAACAAACTCAATCCTGTGTAGGCCTCAATCCCTCACATGGTGTCTGGAGTCCTGAGCCTCATAGAGTGCCTTAAGGTGCAATCCTATGCATGTTTAGACAGAACAAAGTCTTACAGCTCCTGGCATTTCCCAGCCAGCAGTGCTTGCTGGGGAATGCTGGGAGTTTTAGGGCTTTTTCTGTCTAAACATGCATAGGATTGCACCCTTAAGGGTTCTGAGAACAGAACTATTAATCATCTTCCCTTTCTACATTTGTTGGTAGACTTGGCTGCCTGCTGTTTGTGTTGTTCCTTTCACCAAGACTTCCCATCACGATATATGACTTGTATTACTTTTCCAGGGATTACATACTTCTAAGTTTGTGTTGTGAATTCTATTTTATTTAGCTTCTCCCAACTAGTGAGAGAAGCCAAGCAGGAGTGAATGGGCTCTGTGCACCAGTACAATGCTCATTCACAGTAAGGCCATACCATAGTGGGTGAATGTGACATCCATCTCTTTTTATTTGTTTTACATTTTGGGATCTCAAAATTAAAAAAAATGCTAACCACTATCACCCACCTGGTGGAAAACGTCATGGAGAACAGTATCCAATACTGCTGCCACTGCACCTCCACTAGTTCTGTTGTGCCAGCGAGACCTACCGCTAGTGCAACAGGAACTAGCACTTCCTAAAGCAATATCAGACGTGAGTGGAAATGCTCGTTTCTGGAACGGGGCAGGCCAGCAGAGCTTTTGGGAGCTCTGCTGACCTGCCCTGTTCCAGAAACAAGTGTTTCCATTCATTTCCAATTATTTCAGGAACCGCTAGTTTCCCGCTGCACTAACAGTATGTCCTGCTAGCATGTGGGCAGTGTAGGATACTGCCCACCATCTGTCTATGGCTATCAGCCTTGCAGGGAACTGCAGGGAACTTCTATATATTTATTATTTATTTGTTTATTATATCTTATATCTATAGATAGATAGATAGATAGATAGATCTCCAGTTATTTATTTCATCATTTAAAAAATCTCAAAGCAGTTTACAATAGATTATAAAACAATAAAATGTAACAATCTTATACCCTACATGGCTTGAAACAACTTAAGACACAATCCTATGCACTTTAGACAGAAAAAAGGCCTACAACCCCCAGCATGCCCCAGCCAGTTGTAGGCCTTTTTTCTGTCTAAACTTGCATAGGATTGCACCCTTAGTTAGTTCATGGTTGGGAAAAGCCTCCGTAAACAAATATGTTTTTAATAGACATCAAAAGCATGTGATCATCGGTGCCTGCTGCTGTCTCATATACAGAAGTTATTTACCTCTGAATACCCAATGCTGGGGACCAAAAAGAAGGAAAGGCCATCACCTTTATGCCTTCTTGTGAGTTTCTCAGAGGTATCTGGCTGGCTACTGTTAGAAACAAAATGCTGGACTAGCTGAACCTATGATCTGATCCAGCAAGACAATTTTTGTTACATCGTTACAACTTGGCTAGTTCTGATTGTTTATTCCAATT
Source organism: Shinisaurus crocodilurus (assembly GCA_021292165.1). Lineage (NCBI taxonomy): Eukaryota > Metazoa > Chordata > Lepidosauria > Squamata > Shinisauridae > Shinisaurus > Shinisaurus crocodilurus. The sequence goes on from CM037878.1 coordinate 155,076,075, forward strand.
AATGTGAATTTTGATTCAGAATTTTATTTGAATTTTTTTTCCCAGCTACTGAGCACTTAAGTAATGGAAAAACAATGTGTTCCAATTAGTCTTCATAACATTAATATGATTAAATTTACTTTCAGTAGGGAAATTAATTACTTTCCATAAATACATTAGTAAATTATCAGGCGTAATTGGGGAGTTTAAATATGATTAACTACATTTGAAAATGAGCTGCTTATTTCTTGTGAAAAATGAAAGCTAAAACTTTACTCTAAATATATTTACGGGGCAATTTATGCACAGTTTGATAGAGTTTGCCCAATAAAATATATTATCTTAAACTTTTAGACATATATGAAGATAATGCCCTTCCCCCAGCCACTGCATACCTGTGGGTGGGGAGAAATTTGCACGAGGGGGGGGGAATAGGAGTCAGACCCCTATGGGTGATCTTACTTCACCAATCAGGCTAGATGAGGGAGAGGCTCCGAGGGCAATATTAGACCGGGAGGCCCCTCCCTCTGCCTCTTTGCAGCTGCTAGAGTAAAGATGGAGACTGAGACAGTTGACGACATGTCTGCCATGAGGATACGTCTGGCTGTGCTTGGAGAAGACACTGGATCCGTTTGTTGGGAGGGGAGGGGGGTGTTCTCTGCGACCACGGCTGTGGTTCCCACCCCAATTTGATATCCGGGCCTCAGAGCCGCGGCCCTGCCTCCGAGCAGTCTGGCCTTATTATAATTTGATACAATTTTGATAGCTTTCTTTGTCTAGCCTACCGGAGTTTGTTTTCTCTCCCCCCCCCCCTTGCTACACCTCATGCCTCTGTTGCTCACGGCTCCCTTCCCGTGCCTCAGTTGGGCGAGCAGGCCGCATTTGCAGATCACTTGGAAGCGAGCGGGCGATAATGGCCTGTTTCAGACAAGGCTTAATAAACCATATCCTCCACCCCCAATGCACTCCATGTTTGGCAGGAAGTTCCTGGAATGTGTTAAGCCAGAGTTCCCTGTTACATCTGAACTGGCTAGAGTTCCCCAGTTCAGGCACTGGAACATAAGAAAAGTCATTAGAACAATGACATGTCTAGTCCAGCATTCTTTTTACACAGTGGTCAAGCAGGTGTCTATGGGAAGGAAGCCCACAAGTGGGACATGGCACCCTCCCGCTCAAGTGCTCCAACAACTCGTGTACATAGGCATGCTGCCTCTGATCCTGGAGGGAACATATAACAATCTTGACTAGTAGCCATTGATAGCCTTATCCTCCATGAATTTGTCTAATCTCCTTTTAAAGCCATGAAAGTTTGTGGCCATCACTACATCTTGTGGTAGAGAATTCCCTAGTTTAACTACATATAATGCAAGCCAGGATATCCTCACCAGAGATGGAGGGTGACAGAGGTCATAGAAGTGCTTGGTCCTGACACTCATTCCTAGGTTCATAAACCATGGTCAAATGATCATCCACACTGGGCCAGTATCTTATTGGACAAATGTGATAAGAAAACTACATAAAGAGAGCAAGGTTTCTAGTTTCTTTTTTTTCTTCCCCCCGCCTTTATTTAGAGTTTCAAATAATATAGAACAAAAAACCATACCAACATACAAATAACAACACAGTGTCCCCTTCACCATACATGACCAAAGAATATTCATCCTCTACATTCCCTTATTACTCAATATTCCAAAAAAATATATCATATCTTGACAAGGCATGCTTCCTTTTCCCTTGACTAACACAAAATCTAAAAATGGCCCCCAAATTTCCTTAAAATTATTTCTCTTTAATTGTCCCTTTTTGCATTTAATACAGCAAGTTAACTTATCATTTACAGCAATGTCCCATACCTCCTTGTACCAATCAACTAATTGAAAAACAATTGTTATCAGTAATGGAGAAACTGGTTTGTACCCAAGATATAAAGGAACTTATTGTAAACTTGTTAACAGCTGGGAGATTAATGATAGCAAGAAAATGGAAAGTCCAATATGTTTTTTCAAGGTTTCTAGTTTCCCATCATGTTTGCTTGGCCACCCCTATTCCTTGTTATGAGTTCCACTGCCATCAAAAATATGACTGTCCTTGACTCTTCATAGATTTTTCTTGGTAGTGGACCCATGCTCATGGAATTTCCTCCTCTCGGAGATCTCCCAGTTCAGGGATCTTTCAGGTGGGCATTTAAAACCTTTTTTTTAAGGCAAGTATTTCAAGTGTCCTAAATGGCTCTGGATTATATTTTATTTCTGCTGCTCTTACATCTGTTTGATTATTGGGTAAATTGTATATATCTTGATGCTTAGAATTATAGAAATTAATTTATTGTACTCTTCTTTTTGTTGAGCAGCAATTATAAAAAAATTAAGTACATGAACAAAAGAAACAAACATGGCCAGTTGAATCAGTCCTCAGGTACAGGAAAATGAGGGAATGAGTCAAGAGGGAATGAGTCATATAGGTGCCTTTGACCTGCTTCGCACATTATGGACAAAAGGCAATTCAGTCACAATGGAATTGCACAATGTTCTTTCCACTAATTGTTTATAGATGCTATATTATTTGGTATTGCGCACGTAAAAGGGGAAAAGAAGAGGCGAGACACAAGTATATGGTAAATAAAGGGCCACATTTTATTAATCAAGATCTGCGAAGGGTGAAAGTGCGGGTACTAACTAAAACTGGCCATTGGCCAGTGAGGTATCCCGGGCAGATACATCCAAACCCGGGGGGTGGCACAGCACTTCGCCACCCCCCCAGTTTTACACCCTCTTGGGTGCTGGGAGACTTTCTCACAGTCCCCACCTCACGGTGCCACAGAACACCGATCCGTGTGATGTAAGCCATCCTCACTGGCGATCCGTATTTCCCCCCACTGAGCCACGAAACTCAGCAAGCGTTGAGATACAGGTCTCGCCAGCCACCTGAACAGTGCCATTGGATGATCACCAAAACCCTAACTCCACTGCCTATTCCCGCACTTACTAGCCACAGAGAGAGACGTGCTTAAGCTAAGTCCCTTCTCCCCCACCTGGCAGAAACTACCTCCAGGAGGGCCCTTCGCAGATCCTGAAGAAAAATAAAATTGCTGACCTCGGACAAATGCACCCCGTCCGGTCGGTACAGCTCCCTCCGAGCCAAGAATATCTCAGGATGAGGAATCGCAACGCCTCTCCCTCCAAGGCTCCTACAGATTGCTCTGTTCGCCTTCCGGCAAGCCTTGTTCAGGCCACTGGGATTGACAGTATCCCTTCAACAGCATCGTGGCAAGATGTGGGACCAGAGAATCTGGACACCAGGCCATCTCCGACGAATCACAGCAAGGTCCGCAGACACTTGCAAAATCAAGGCCATGCCCGTAAGCACGCCTAATCGCTTTCCCCCAAATGCACTACCAGCTCTTGCGGGGGCAGGCCTGAACAAGGCCACTGGGATTGACAGTATCCCTCCAACAGCATCATGGCAAGATGTGGGACCAGAGAATCTGGACACCAGGCCATCTCCGACGAATCACAGCAAGGTCCGCAGATACTTGCAAAATCAAGGCCATGCCCATAAGCACGCCTAATCGCTTTCCCCCAAATGCACTACCAGCACTTGTGGGGGCAGGCCAACCAGGCCAGACCGGAATAACATGGATAGGAGGTTCTGCTGCTGCATTGCACACTGACCCAAGCACTGGGTGCAGCCAGTAGACCGATCCCAAGCTGAGATCCAAGGCCTGACTTATCAGTTCTCCACGCCGTCCAAATATCATACAGTGCCGGAACACAAGGACACAAGCCGACCTCCTTCCACTCCGGGAATCTGAAAAGACAGAAATGAAAACAGCAGCACCAATCATGGCAATTCGTGTACATACAATCGATATGCTTAAGAGCGCCAGCGGCACACCGCCTGGATACTGTCTGCGAGAAAAATTCAGAGCAGCAACTGTCTAGAAGATACTGATGACTGTAGAATGCTCTAGGCACTTGCCTTATACAGCACTGAATGGCTGACAGGAGTTTCTTAATCAACACTGCACCTCTCAAGAGTGTGCATAAGGTAAAATCTTGGCCTTGCCTACCAAGTCTGCAATGGCCACAGACACAATATTGTCGATCAGGATAATCGCAAAATGCGGGCAGCACTCAGTTCATATCGTGCTTCTGCAATGCAGCCACTCCAGTCTATTTGAAGAAAAGGATGTTGCTCTCATGTGCAATCGCAATTACAGGTGCAGGGAATACACGGCGCTCCCTGACTGGGCCCAGATTTCAAATTGGCCAAAGCTGTTGCTGTGGGCACACATGGCAGCTGCCCACCACTCCAGTGGCCTCATGGAAAAATGAATTGGGAGCCCGCTGAATAATTATGGAAACGGTAGCCTTGGAAAGAAGGTGTCCATAAAAGGCTCCAGGTCCCAGGCCTGAACCATACCAATGGTTCCTTTAATGTAGACCGCATCTCCCTAAAAGAGAGCGGATAAAACAAAAGCTCGACACAATTCCCGAGCCTGCAAGGGGGCCCAGACATGATCCTTCTATTGGGCTAGGGAGCTGCAGGAGGAGCCCCATAGACAGGGACTGTAAAAGACCCCAACATGTGGCTTGGATTTCACGGCCGGTAGATAGGAATTATAATGTGCCGCACTGTGACAACTGAGCATGCATAAAGCAATGCCCAGCTATGACTACAAAGCCCATGCAAAAAACTGCCACAGACGCAAGCAGCAATCTGGGCCAAACATAGTGTGCGGAAGCACATAGGTTGGCTTATACTTATGCAGCTGCAAACAATCCTTGCACTGCCAAAACAGTTGAAGCCTTCTCAAGAAAATTCCTGCTTCCTTAGAGGAAAGCAGGGTAAGGCACTGCCTAGGGCCAACTAAAAGGAGACTTAGAAGAGGAAACGTGCTTATGGCAACAGAGACCCCAATGATGCTGTAGAAGCAAGGGATTACCGCCCACAGTTCAGGAATACCGACGTGCTGATATCCTGAGCAGTCTCCCAGGAAGGCAAATACAAAATTGGGCCCTTCCCACATTAACAGGAATATGAGCCTCGCCCACCTATAGCTGGCACCCCGAGGCAGCCTGTGCCAGAAAATTGGAGGGCAAAGCCAATTATACTGGGACATGGGTCGCTCTATGAGAAGCATTAAGTAACATAAAACAGGACCCCATCCCCCATCTGTAGGAGGCATGTAGCCGAGAGAGGATGCTTGAAGTAAAGTCCACCTGGTTACTTTCCATCGACAACACTGCTTGCTACCCAAAATTCAAGCAAGGCATGGGAACCAAAATCAAATTAAATAACAATGAGGCTGAACACAAGTCATTATCAAGTCCCAGAACTATATGGGCTAACAGAACCCAATAGCTGCAGGAATGGAATTAACCCCTTCAGAGTTATATGCTTCGATGGCCAAAATAAAGTATGGGCCAGTGGCAGGCCTAGGGCATGGGTTGCCACCCATGCCTCCTAGGCCAGCCATACTGTAACCACACCGGACAGCCCACCCGCTGCCAACCGAGTAGGCAATAAAGAACATTACCAACACCACATATACAGGCCAGAGGATTAGATAAAACTGACAGTGCTGATAAGCGAGGCCCAAGAGTAAACCCAAGCTCCATAGTGAGTAGAATGCAGCAGACGAAATAAATATAATGTATCATGCAAATAAACTTGGACTAGATTAACGACCTGCTGCACATATTTTCTAAGAATGCACCTCCAGCTTAATGCACAGAATGCATTCATAAGCCCCATTGCAATGAAAGGCACCTATAAGCCTCCCTTGTTAAGAGTTGAGCCCTTAAAACCTAGTAAAAATGGATATAAGCTCTGGACGTCCCAGGACAGAACCGAAACACACAAGGCAAGACCGCCCACACTTACCAGTCTGAAATTGACATGAAATGATGAAAGAAGCTTTGGCTACCTGATAAATCACATGGCTTAAGAGCATTGGGACTCACGACTGTTCACTGCGGGAAGAAATAGATGATGAAAATAGTTCAGCAAACGGACCAAGTGGAACACCACTGCAGATCCGGATGTTGTCTCGAAATCAGACAAACACAAACTACCTGGAAGACCCACAGCTTGTGGGCACTGGGGAAAACAGCCAAAAGAAAGCACATTTAGATGGCATGGTAGGGAACAAAACCCCAAAATGGACAGAGACATCCAAGGCACAGACAGCCAAGGGAACAGGTAAAAAGGAAGGGCTGCACTCAGCCATCAGGTACTAACTAGCAGGGCGTATGGATCAGGTCCAACCGACTTGCAAATAAAACTGCCACCAGAACTCCCAGCATGGCTCGGCGGCATGATAAAATTGCTCGTGCCAGCACAGAACATTGGCTTGGTTGGCTATGCAGGAAGCAGTGAAATAAGTGAATAATGGCTCGGCCATTATAAAAAACCATAAGTGCAGCAATAGCAGGATTCAGGTGGGCGTATGTCACCGCATTCTAACTAATACATAAGGCCATTTAAAAACTAAGAAGGCAGACATAAGTTCCATTGAAATGAACATGCCAGCACACCTCTGGCTGGATAAACTGAGTCAGACTATTGGGCCGTCCAGCCCACTACCACTGACACTGAGTGGCAATGGCCATCCGGGTTCCCAGGCAGGAGCCCCCCCAATGAAATGCTGGGAACCTATCCAGGGACCCCCGGCATACAAGCCAGTGTTTAACCATAGAGCCACAACCAACTGCTTGGGGGCGCACCCCGTCGTTCTTCCTCCCATCATGTCCCATTGGGAGGCAACCAATTCCTAAATAATAAAAATGAGAAAGCTTACAGAAAATTATGGGCACCAGCACATCAGCCCACTCTGCTCAGTATTACCAGCTGGCAACGGCTCTCCATAATTATAGGCAGAATTGTTTCCAAAACCCTCCTAGAGATGCTGAGGATTGAACAAGAGCACGCCGGCAAAGCAGGTGCTCTACCTACTGAGCAATGGCAATTAACTAGAAACCAGATAATTTTTGAATTCATTTGTGTCAGTACTGAAGCAATCAAAATGCTTCATATACTTTATCACACACTGACCCTGCGAGGTAGACCAGCATGCAAACCCCCTCTTTGAAGGAAGGTATTATATAGTATTGTCCTGGTATCCCGCCTGCTTTCTTGCAAGGAACATGAGGCGGTGCACACAATTCCCCTTACATATCATCCTCACAACAACCCTGCAAGGCAGGGTAGGCCGAGAGTCAAGGACTGGCTTGTATCCATACCTAAAGTAAACAAAGCGCTTCCCCTACATTAAGCGCTTCCCCTACATTAACAGCCAGTGTAGCGTAGTGGTGAGAGTGTTGGACTGGGACTCGGGAGATCCGGGTTCTAGTCCCCGCTCGGCCATGAAACTCACTGGGTGACTTTGGGCCAGTCACTGACTCTCAGCCTAACCTACCTCACAGGGTTGTTGTGAGGATAAAATGGAGAGGAGGAGGAGGATTCTGTAAGCCGCCTTGGGTTCCTTGCAGGAAGAAAGGCGGGGTATAAATATAATAGATAAATAAATAAATAAATAAATAATACACAACAACCCTGTCAGGTTGACCAGGGTGTAAACTCTGTATGTCAGAATGAAGGCCTAATGTAGGAACTGCATCTACCTACTGAGCTATGGCAATCAACTAGAATCCAGATAATTCTTTAATTCACTTGCTTCGGTACTCAAGCAATCAAAGTGTTTCACATAGTTTATCGCACACTGACCCTGTGAGGTAGACCAGCATACAAACCCCTATTACAAAAGGAAGGCATTATGTAGTATTGTACTGGTATCCCGCCTACCTTCCTGCAAGGAACCCGAGGTGGCTTACACAATTCCCCTTACATGTAATCCTCACAACAACCCTGTAGGGTAGGCTGAGAGTCAGGGACAGGCTTGTATCAGTACTTTGAGTAAGCAAAGCGCTTCACCTACATTATCACACAACAACCTGTTAGGCTGACCAGCATGGTAATCCACATATGTCAGAATGAAGGCCTAATGTACAGTATTTTTCCATGTATAAGACTATACTTTTTCCTAAAATTGTTAGACTAAAAATTGAGGGTCGTCTTATACACGGAAGTAAGACAAGGAGAGAACCGCGCGGTTGCGAAACTGCCCAGTGGGGGGCGTCTTATACATGGGGGCGTCTTATAGGCGGAAAAATACAGTATGTACTGTATTTGTATCCTGCCTGTTTTCCTGCAAGGGACCTGAGGCAGCTCACGTAGTCCTCCCTAACTGTTATCCACACAACAACCCTGTACGGTATAAAACAAGGGGGGAGGTAAACCAACCCTTAGGTGTAGAACAAGGCAAAAGCCCCTGCAAGCGAAGCAAATCTACCACCAGAACCAATAAGGGTCTGGAATATAACTTTAACAATTAAGAAAGAGGCAAGGCCTTAAGAAAAATCTTCTTTTAATATTTAAATTACCTGCTCCAGTGCAAGAGAAGGAGGCCTCACCAGCCCAACAGGGAAGGCACCTAGGGTTTTTGTTGTTGTTGTGAGATGCCCTATTTCACAACAGGGGGCCAAATAACAGGAGGCCTGGGCAAATCAGGCCCAGATATAGCAGAAATGCCACTCAGAGAAGGCGGGGCTGCAAGGCCCGAGCAGGACACAAGGCCCCAGTAATAACACCAGGCCGCACCTGCCAGGAGGAAACACAGCCTGGCTGGACACAGGCCTATCCCTGATAGGTCTGGGCCAACTAGGCCCCAGGCACAGAGTAAAAAGGCATGAGGCCCAAACAACATAAATGGGGGGGGGCGTGCCAGTGAGGTATCCCGGGCAGATACATCCAAACCCGGGGGGTGGTGCAGCACAGTGAGCGGCTAGAAGCCGTTGGTAATGTTGCCCGAAGGGCTGCTGCCAAGGTAAGCACCCTTTACACAGGCCTGTAGAGGCCGAAGGATCCCCAATGGCAAGGGAGCCCAGGCACAGCCGTGCTGCAGGGCCACAGCTAATGGGCTATTGCAGGGGAAAGACAGGGCCTGTAGAGGCTGAATTTTCCCCAGGGAAAGTGGAAGAAAAGGTGCCCACACCCCCTTGTAATCAAACCAGTCACTCGTCCTTGGGCGCTTCTGAATGTGTAGCTGCTTGGTGATCCTTCTTTTTCTGCAGCTGCAAAAGAAAGAGCCCAGAGTGTGGGCATGCGGGCCTAATAACGGTCCTGCACGCTCCACCCTTGTATCCTATTGGAGGGTGAGATCACCCCATAGTGGTCTCACTCTCCTTTCCTCCGCGCGCAAAATTCTCCCAGCCCACAGTTGCACGTGGCCGGGGGAAGGGAATTGTAAGCCTTGGAGAGCACCCTTTAAATCAGTGATGTACCAAGTTCTAACAATAAATAATAACACAATATAATACACCAGACAGTATGGGGGCGGGGGGGTTAAACTATGTTTTTATTATAAACTTTCAACAAAAGAAAAGGAAGGTGGCTACATAGATTTGAATATATCAATTTCAATGATATACATATGAAATGTGTGTGTGTGTGTGTATGAAAATACATATTTTTCTATATTTCTATATAACTAGAAATATAGTTCTAAGAACTATACATAAACTTCAGCAAAAGCAGACTAGATAGCCAAATAAGTATCCATTTGCAGGTGGCATCTGTATACCACCTGTTCAAATGTTGAAAGCATTGTAAGATCTTGAATCCATTGAATTATAGGAGGTGAGCGTTCATCCTTCCAATGTTGTAATATCAGTCTTTTAACTGTCAGAAGGGTGTGGACTGTGGAGAATCCATTTGTGCTGACCGTGCATTAACTTCCAGGAAGCAGATACATCATTTAAAAGACAGGGCTCGGTGAGGTGCCCGCATGAGGTGGCAGAGCTGGAAGAGCGGAAAATGGCAGCCCTCCCCCATGCCCACCCTCAGCCTAGCCCCAGACCTAGCCTGGAGAGCCCACCACCACCTCCAACCGGTGCTCTAGAGAGCCCCGCCAGCTGCTTTCCTGCTGCGGCATTTGCCACAGTGAGAAAGTAGTTGGCGGGGTTCTTCGAAGCAACCACGAGCCCTCTGTTGCTGTGGGGCTCTGGCTGTCATGAGATCTCAGCCGTATGTATCCTGCAACATCTTGCAAGAACTCAGCCATATCCCATAACACCTTGCAAGAGCCCTGCAACACGCGTGAGATCTCATGAGAGTCCCCCATGTGGCAACAAAGGTAAGGGGGGAATGGGTGAATGTGTGGTGACAGCAGGGAGGGAAGCAGAGAGGGTTGGGTGGCGGCAGCAACGGAGGCTGTGGTGCGAGTTCTGCTTCAGGTGGCAAGAGAGCTCATGACTTAGGCCTGTTAAAAGAGCATGTATATCAGTGAATATTAAGGAGCCTTCCAATACAAAATTTATCCATATACTGACCTCCTCCACAAAAGGGGCAACTACTGGGCATTGCCAGAACATATGTTTAAAAGAAGAATTCGCTGTGTTACACCTCCATCAATTAGCTGATTTAGACAAACCCATATTAAAGAGATGCTGTGGCATTAGATAGACGTGAAACAAAAGTTTTTGCTGAATAAGACACAATTTGAGATCCGTAGATGCATCAGAGATACAGATGCCAATGCGGCGATCCATTGTTTAGGCAAAATGGGACAATCCAGCTCCCTATTCCATTCCTGCTTAAGACCCTGTATATCATATTTATTCACCCATGATAAATATTGAGGGACATGGATCATAGGTGGATGATTTGCCTGATCGGCCTCAGTGAGTGCTTCCAATAGTGAGGGAGATGCTGAAGCTGTAAAAGCAGCAGCGCCAAACCTACCGTAGATGCTAACAAATGCTGCAATTGCAAATATTCGGCTGTAGCTGGTAAATCATATTTTTAGAACGCAAAACAGGGAACGACAAAAAGTCATCGTCAGCACCCACCAGTTGATTCAAGGTAAAAAATCACCTTAACTATCCATGTCCGCCACAAAAACATTTTCTTACCAATTTTTAAATCTTCATTTCCCCATACTGTCAATTTAGCATGAGAAAATGGATCAAGATGTATTGTTAAATACTATTTAACAATACTATAAGCATTGGGTTCATCATTCATGTTCTTCTGTTTGAATTGTGTTACACAGACTACATGGTTTAAGGACGAATAGCCAAGACTCAATTCCCTTTACAGTTTTCAGGGTACACGAGAACAGCTATTACCTTTAAAACACTCCAAAAAGGCAGGTCACATTTCAACAAACACAGATGTTTTGTGTCTGGTAGACTACCATATTGGGGGAATGAACAAAGTGAATCCTGAGGCAGCACTAGTGACCTAGTGTGATATTGTCCAGCTCAGTGAAGTCTCCTTACATTAAAGGCTGAAGGAGTCTCTGATATATTTTTTAAAAAAACAAATAACAACAACTAAGCCTTAAGCAGCTCAAGGGTCATGATCTTCCCGTCACCTTCTTCACTTCTGGTTTACTTGAAGCTTCTATTAAGAGCTTGAGAAGAGGATTTAGGAAATTATTCTTTGGCTCTCAGCCAAGGTTGCTTGCTCAAGTGTAACGTTGTTGGTGGGGGAATCTGGGCAGCGTTCCAGAAATATGTGCTTCAGCTGAAAGCCAAGCACTTTGGTAATATTATTGCAGTTGTAAGTCCCGCCAATGCAACTGTGCCCAGCGTTTCAATCAACACCTCCTGTCAGTCTTGCTAGCGATGTCTTCTGAGCAATGCTGTGCCCTTCAGCAGTTGCACGACAATCTCATGTTTAGTTTCATGTCCGTTTACTGTAAGTTTTTAATTCTATCTCTTGAACTATTTGAGAGTGACGTTAGCACATTAAGCTTACAGAATGATTGGCTTTGGGCCTTCTCAGATAGTTGATTGACTTGTACAAAGAATGGGCTGTAATTTCTCAGTTGTATTGGGAGAGTCAAATGTGTTTTGTTCGGCCAGTGTATCCACTGGGGTGGGCAGAGCATTCACACACACACACACACACACACACACACACACACAATATTTTATTCCTGGGGAAGAGAAGAAGAGCCCTGCTTTGTCAGACATAGGGCTCATTTAGTCCAGGATCTGGAGACTGTGGCTTGCCTAAGGTCCTGTGGTGAGTTCATAGTAAAGACAAGTTTCTGAACCAACTGGGATGTCCTCATTTGTAACTCAGTCTCTGGGTGCAAGGCATATATTATTACGCTAAATGCACATATTACTCTAAAAGCACATATTACACTAAATGTGTGGCATGTAGCTGATTGTGTTTTGTTTTACCTTCATGCAGGGGAGGCTGGTGACTCCTATTTCGATGGTGCTGGATTCCACTCCTAAACTAGGTTCACCACCATGGAGCACCATGGAGAGCTCCTATGAAGCTCCAAATATAACCTGCAAAACCTGCAATGGAAAAGGAGCTGCACCGAAATAGGAGTCACCAGCCTCCCTTGCTTGGTGTAAATGTGAACAGTCCCAATTTGGATTGGAATCAGCATGTACTGAGATGGGCAGATTAAACGTTCCCTCCACCAATTTCCCCTTGAAATTCCACTTCCCCATGGGGGGAGCTTTAAAAAAAAATAATTCTCCATTGACTTTGGTGGAGACATTTTTTAAAAAAAACACCCGGGGTGGAATTTCAGGGGGGAATTGGGGGATCTTTTTATTTATTTACGGTATTTATTAATTTATTATTACATTTATACCCCGCCTTTTTTCCTGCAAGGAACCCAAGGCGGTTTACAGAATTATCCTCCTCCTCTCCACTTTATCATCTTGTTTAATCCTCCCTCCCAGAGCTGTGCTGTTCCTGACCATACGCAGTTACAGTAAAGTAAAACAAAACAGAAGCCTCAGCTTCATGCTGTGTGATTAGTGTCACTCATCTCGTTTGGCCCTTGGCCACCATGCTGCACCTGAGGTTTTTTAAAATTGGATCCAGAATGTTCAAGGGTTAGGTTTCAAGTGACACAGAGGTAGGATTCAAAGCAAAGCTTAATGTGGAATTTTAAAAAGGATGATGTTGCATGACAAAGTAAAGTTAATTTTTGAGCCCATCTCTGGAAGACAGAGCAGAGAGGCCATTTGCATTATTTCATTACAATATGCCATTGTTCCAATACAAGTTTCTTTGTACATTTTTAAAACAAAAATGAACCTTAGTTTCTGCCTTTCAACTTCTGTGTTGCTGTGTCTGTGAGGTTATCCAGCACAGTGCCTGTACCATGTCACATAAAGTTTGTTTAACAGGTTACCACTGAATCTTGTGAAAATGCATCATTTAAAAAACTGCTTTAGGTTGAGATCCTATGAATGTTTAGATGAGGAAAAAAGTCCTACAACTCCCACCATTCCCCAGCTAGTATGGCTGGCTGGGGAATGCTGGGAGTTGTAGGACTTTTTTTCCATCTAAACAAGCATAGGATTGCGCCCTTAAGGAACTGCAACTTTTACTCAGCCTAGCTCAGATTTCCAACAATATTGGTCCAATCATTTGTGTCAGGGTCACTTGTTCTGTATCATCATCATCATCATCATCATCATCATCATCATCATCATCATCATCATCATCATCCCCAGATGTCACTCCTTACATTCCTATACACATTTGATTTGATGGGACATTTCAGGAGAGGGCCTTCTCAGTGTTGGCACCCTGCTTGTGGAATATGCTACCAAGAAATGCTTGCCTGGTGCCTACATTGTGGCCTTTTCAGCAGCAGGTAAAGTTCTTTTAATTCTCCCATGCTTTTTAGTCCTTCAGCTTTAAAAAAAAACCCAACTTGCCATCATGCTTTCTAGATCCTAGAGCTGCTGTTGGTTTTTGTTTCACCTTGCAGCTGTTGTTCTTGTTGCTGTTGTTTTATGATTTTAAATTTTATTGTTTTAGCTCTATTTTGTGAACAGCCCAGAGAGCTTCAGCTATTGGGTGGTGTAGAAATGCAATAAATCAATCAATAAATTAAGCACACCTTAAATCTCTCCCAGTGGAATGAGTGGGACTTCAATTTGGCTGGATTGTGAATTTAGCAGCTTTTATGCAGTGCTTTTCCTTTACGCCAGACAGTTAACTTATGGAATTCACTGTCACAAGATGTGCCGGTAGCCACTGGGCAGCCCTCCAGATGTTGGACTGCAACTCCCATCATCATTGGCCATGCTGGCTGGGGCTGATGGGAGCTGTAGTCCAAGAACATTTGGAAAGCCGTGCATTCCCCACCCTTGCTTTAGAAGATTAGACAAATTCATGAAGGAGAGGTTGGTCAATGGCTATTATCCATATTAACTAGATGGAACCTCCAGATTTAGAGACAATGGCCCGGTTCACACGATCATGGTGGGGGAAATAAGCCACAGTGCCTTATTTCCCCTGCCGCACATGCCGGTTGTGTGCCAAAGGGGATTTGCATAATTACCCACACCGGCATGGCTTGTCATGTCATGCAGACCCGGCTTGGGTGGCTTGTTGCTGTGGTTAACAAGCCACCCAGAATCCATGGGCTGTTTTATGGTTCTGGGGTGGCTTGTTAATCACAGCAACAAGTCACCCTTGCCAGGTTCACATGACAGAGCAAGCCGTGCCTGCGAAGGTAATTATGCAAATCCCCCCAGCATGTGCATGATTTATTTCCCCCACCGTGATCATGCGAACTGGGCCAGTATATCTCAAGATACCATTTGCTGAGGAACACACAGCAGAGGTAGGCTGAGAGAGCTGTTCCTTCATGTCCTGTTTGTGAGCTCCTGAGAAGCATCTTCCTAGCCATTGTGTAAAACACAATGCTAGACAAGATGGGCCATTGGTCTGATCTAGAAGGGCTCTTCTTATGTTCCTAAGTGCTCAAATTGCTGCATATGCATTATATCACTAATCTTTGTTCAGCTGTGAGTGTGCCATTTTTATTACCAAACACAACCACCTCCCAACCAGTGCATCCCTATCTGATAATATATGGGTTGCATACCGCCATGAGTGCAGCCAGTAACACCTTTTTTTTCTTCTTTTTATTTAAAGCTTGCTGAAACTGCATTGGCCTCAGATGTAGTCTTCTCTAGGCATTGTCTTAAACCAATGAGCATAGATTCTATTTAGGAGATGATCCCTAATGATATTTTTTTAAATATATTTTTTTAAAGAAACATAATTAAGGAGACACGTTTTAAGCCACACAATCCAAGGTCAGAGAGTTGTTAAATTTTGAAGAAGAGACGGAGAAAAATAATGAGATGCGAAGGAGTGAGCTGATTGGTACCTGTTAAAAATTGGTGTTCTAATTCAAATTCATTATTATAGTGTAGTGGGAACCTTAAAATGTGGCCTTTTGAGGCAAAAATAGATGGCTTATAGAAGCCATCTGCCAAGAACAACTTAAGGTAAAATTATTGGGGGAAATAATGAACAGTAAATGAAGACCTATGTATAAGAGTATGGAGAAGAGTAAGAAAAAATATCCAAAGGAAAATTAACTCCTTTTTCAACACATCACGCATCTTTTCAGTTTAACTGTGCATTGCTGCCTGATCCTGCAATCTTTGATGGGTATCAGGCACACATGGAGCGAGGCTGAGAATGTTGTGTTACATTGGAAGAAGCTTATTATTCATGCACTCATGAAATGATCGTCACTATTCTTCAAGCAGGAGCCACTTTGGCTCCAGGCACCGCCACAGAGACCACTTGGGGGCTGTTCCTGGTCCACAAAGGCCTCTCTTCTTCCTCCCCCTATCCTGGTCAAGTGGCGGGAGGGCTTTTGAGGCCTCTCTTTCCCCTCCCCCTCCATGTCATCCAGGCAAGGCCTCATCAATCAGTCATCAAGCAATTCCAACAGACTCACTTGGTCCTCGGATTGGGGTGGATCTTTTTTGGTCACTGAGAGAATACTCTGCTCTTACCCAGTGCTGCAAGATCTGCCAGCACAGGTCCACGTTGCTCTCCCCTCCCTCTCACACCTGTGCATTCACTGTCCGCTCCAGTGTAACTGTCTGCAGAGTGCACCGCTGTAGCTAAGCAAATGATGTTTCTCTTTGCATCTTGGACTCTTCCCACACCACAGCTAATTGGCTGATTGCTCTTGCATTCTCCTCGCCCCACCTTACAACTCAGGACCAGCATGGTTCCTGACTCCCCACCCCCGAAGCTGCCTGCCTCTAATAGCGCAGATCACAGCCAGCTCACCGCTAAAGCAAACAAGGCAAAGCAAGAGAGTCCCTGCTGAGAGTGGGCAACTACTGTAAAGAGGGAGAGAGAGAGAGAGAGAAGGAGAGAGAGAGAGGTGGAGAGCCACACTTGAGGTATTTGGGAGCCATCAGTGGCCCTCAGGCCCTTCCGTGAAGAACATTGTGCTAAAGTAAAACTGCACAAAAAACAACAGCACAGCAACCCCTAAATACAGGTAATCTAAGGTTCCTATATATATTTTCCAACCCAATTTTGTGTATGTTTACTCAAAGTAAGGTTCATTAAGGAAGTGTGTGGTTACACTACTGCAGCTCTGGTTATTTCATATATGTTTTCAAGTTTACAAAATGTAATTGTTTTATTTCACACACACATACACACAAATTAGCCGGCAGCCAACCACCCGTCTCCTGGCTGGGAGGGAGAGAAGGTTGGAATCTCCCTCTCATAACCTCTGCACAACTTTCTTCAGTGGTCTCTTGGAAGGGGTGTGTGCAAAGGGGGGATAGAGGAGGAGGAGGGTGAATTGCCCCTTCCCCATAAACACAGCTATGTCCTTCCTACTATTGTGCTGGGAACACAGCAGGATGTGCAAAACATATCAGCGAGTAGCTTGGTTTTTAGATTGAATCAAACAGACCCCATTGTGGCCAGAGAACAGTAAGCTTGGTGCCTTTCGCCTCTAGCCTCATCGAGGCAGGAAGAAGACAGACAATGGGATAAAGCAAAGCTGCTATGCAGGGGAGGCTGGTGACCCCTATGTCAGTGGGGCTCCTTATCTGTTGCAGCTTTTATTCTGAGCTATATATGAGCTATCCATGGTGCTCCATGCTGGTGAACCTATTTTGGGGATGGAGTAGAGAACCATGTAGAGTGATTTTTCTCCAAAATATTGCAGGGTGTTATAAATAGGTTTTCCCAATGCGCATCTCCACAAAGTGTTCCTTTTGTGTCAGGAATCGCTTTTGCAGGAAGGGAGATAAAGTCCTTTGTCTTGGGACAAGCACTACCATTTCTAGCACCTAGACTAGTTTTGCAAGTCTTTAGTTGGGGTATCAAGCTGGTTGTGATATCAATTCTTTTGTGTAAAAAGCATAAGAAGTCAGATTTTCAGTAGCAAAGTGTGCCTTCTTCCTGACTGATGCCAAGCTGTGGTTTGGTGGGCAGATCCCATTCGCTCTCACCACAGGCTTACTTGGGCGTTTGGGGTTTCCAGGAGAAACCTTTGAAGAAACAATGTTGCTTTGTAATGACAGAGGCTAGAATTTTCATTCTTTTAAACTGAAGGCTGATTTTTCTCAAGAGTTCTCAAACTGATGGACTTTGTTTTCAGTGCATCTTCTGCACACCAAAACCTGGGTCATGCTATTTCAGCAGCTCAGTCACCCATTGGAGACCAAATTGCATGGTGGGAGCGTTTGTGGGTGCATGGACATTGACCTAGTTGCTGTATGTATGAAGACGATTTAACTGTTTCAGACTGATAAGTAACCACACTTGGAAAATAAGCATACCCAATAAAGGTCAATGTGACACCGTAGACACCTCTCTTGACACTTGCCAGGCTCCCTGCCCCTCCTGAATTTTATTTTATTCAAAGGTTTTTTTAATTAAGTAAAAAAAAAACAACTGGGAGGCTGGCACGCTGGAGAGCGAAGTGCTGCCCTCCAGTGCCATATTTGTTTGGGCTCAAAAGACTGATCTTCTGTTTTGGAGCTCAGACCCCCACCTCTGCCTCATATTTAGGTTCCTGGACCAGTTACTTTTCTTTTTAGTCCATCATTTTGCCTTCTGGGAAATGAGTGTTTGTGACCAGCCATGCCCACCATGGTAGCCATTTTATCAATAGGCAAGCCAGCCCATAGCAGCCAATTTGTGGGAGCACCCACAACACTCTCTCAAACTTCCAGATATCCCGAGCAATCCATAAAGGATGGGGACACCAGCTTAGAGGGCATCAGACATATTCATGGAGGATATAGTATGTCTATTAATAGCTACTAATCACAATGTCTATGTCGCTCCTCCAGTTTCCAAACTGGTGGTGTGCCACACTGAGTAGGCTGGCAAGTCCTTCAGTGTCATTTTCTTTTCTTTCCATACAGCTCCTGGAAGCAACACCATGTATTCACATAATGCCATTAACAGGGACAATTCTGGCCCTACTTTGAACCTGTGTGGCAAGAGCTCCCTGGCCTCTCACAGAGGCTTTTGCCTTTAAAGAATGTAGAGAACGTAAAGAAGAAAATGCTTTAAAAGCCCTCAGGCCTTGCCATGTTACTGTACCTTTAAAGTTGTTGATACTTCAACATCTCGTAATTACAGAGAGCATTTGTCCAGGCTTAAAACTTTGGATTTGTTTATTTGTTTGCTTACTTAGTAAATTTATATCCCACCTTTCCTCTAAAAAATACTGCTCCAGACAGGTAAAAATAAAATACAATAAAAGAACAAAGTTACAATTAAAATATTAAAATTCTCCAGATAAAAACATGTCCAATAAAAACACAAATAAAGCACATCAATAAGAAAGAAAAAAGAAAGACTTGTAACTTGGTGAGAAATTTACAGATTATGACGGGGTAAATTTGCCTATCACTAGATGAAATAGGTCTAAGACATGAGTCGGGAGAGAATAAATCTGCTACTCAAGGCATCTGAAATTCCCAAAAAATCTTTTCCCAAAAAATCTGAATAAAAGAGAATACCTCTATCGTTTCTACAAGCAGAACTTTGAAAAATATATACTGGAAATAAGGTGAATGTGAATTATTGACAGCTGTCTATCAACTGTACACAAGCTGTGTTTAATTTCCATCTCTATATATTTCTACAATAGCTCTCCCTAGTGGATGCAAGAATGTTTGCAGTGCAGGCCTCAGCAGGTATATAATTCATAGGTCTTATTGAGATTATGCATTGATATATATATGAGATACATACTGAGATTATGCATTAATAAACTCCAAATAGGGATTGGTTTAATTAATGTAACACTATAAAAGACAGTAAATTCTATTTACAGTTTAAACCATGGCTAAAATTTGTATTCACATGCAATATAAGTAAGAATGTACAGTAATACCTTGGTTTGAGAGTAACTTGGTTTGAGAGCATTTTGCAAGACAAGCAACTTTTTAAATATTTATTTAATTTTTTTTTACTTGCTATACAAGCGACGTCTTGCAATACAAGTATTGTAGTACGGCTTAAATTAAAAATCTCTGTACAATTTTTTTGGGGGGGATTTCGTTTTGATATAAGAGTGTTTTGGATTACAAGCATGCTTCCGGAACGAATTATGCTCTCAATCCAAGGCATGACTGTATGAGGATTTTGTTTCTGTTCATGAATCATCTGAACATGTCCCCTTCGGAATCCTAAACACAAAACCAAGTGGGGGGGGGGGGGTTCCTCAAGAAATATTAGCAAATTCTTGAATTTGCTATTGCGTTTAGAAAATGTGTTTGTGGTTGTTGTTTTTAAATGCGCACTTTGAAATGTGCATTTTTTTAAAAATACACATTTTCATGCTTTAATCAATGATCCCAAAAACAGGATGAACACGAAAATGGGAGTAAGCTGAAATGAGCTTCAAAGTGATTTTCCGAGAATTTAGGCAAACCTGAAAATCGCTGGCTCTCCCATCCCTAAAAAATGTAGATATTTGGTAGCATGTCAGATTTGTTGGCCAGTCATTTCGGCTAAGACTTTCTATTTAAAAAGCGCTATTACCCCTTCCAAATGCCCATTCCATTCCCCCCTTCCTCTGTTCCCTTTCTTTTTTCCTAGTATTAATTGGTTTACACAATTAATCCCAATCCCAATGCCAATGCGGTGCCTTCCAGATGTATCAGACCATAATGCCCATCATCCCTGACCAGTGACCATGCTGGCTGGGGATGATGAGAATTGTAATAAAGAACATCTGTTGGGAAAGACCAATCTGGACGCACACTCATATTTCTGTACAAATGTTATTTTTACTATGCTTGCTAATACAAAATATCCACCAGATGGCAGTACAAGCTTACAAAAACAAGACCTTTTGCTGCCACAGAGTTCAGGACATTCAATAAGTTGGAATACTTCTCCTTTTTTGTACTGGAAGTTGGGGCAAATTGGGGTGTTTTTAAAAAATATTTCTGCTACTGAAAAAAACATAGGTCAGATTCGAATGTGTGTGATGAGGACCTCACATGGGGCTGTTACCATCTCGTTTTTCACTTAAGGTACATTTGCCCTCAGTCCCGCTTCTCTTAACTGCTAATCAAATTGTTCATGAAATGACAATAAAAATGAAACTGACAAGGACAAATTCAGAAGGAGACACATTTTGTGCAGTTTTGCCTGGGTATACGCCAATGACTCTAGTGGGACATCATAACAATAAATAAATACATTCCAATTTATTTAACATTTTAAAGTGGTTCACATCCATTATCTCAGCAATCCTTGCAACAGTTAAGCAGATGATAAATAGCAATATCCCGACATTTTAGAGCTTGAGTGAACACAGAATGCTGTTAACAAAACATTTTAAACCAGAACATTTTTCCGTTAATTGATAAATAATATTTTATTCAGGAGGACAATGATGCTCTCTCTCTCAGTGGGCCGGTTCATACGACACAGAAACTGCGGGGGAGCAGAAGCCCCCCGCGGTTCCCATGTCATGTGAATGCCAGCAGGGGGTGCCCCCGCGGGACGGGCGCGCACGCGAAGCACACAAAGTGACCATGAGCGGTAGAGGGGTAAGCCCCTACCACGCGTGGCCGCCCTGCCGTGTGAACAGCAGGCGGCCGTCTTGGGGGGGCCGCACAGAGGCGGCAGCCCAGAGCGGCCAGAGCTGCGGCCGCTCTGGCCTGTAGGGGCAAATGGCCCCTCTGGGAATCCCATGCGGCCACCCCCTAGTGCTGGGAGGCCCGCACTGCGGAGCGGGGACTGCTGGCTCCACCGGGGTCCACCCACGAGTGCGGGGCGCAGGTGGTCGCCACCTGGGTCGTACGAACCAGCCCGCTCTCTCGCTCTCTCTCCGTGTGTGTGTGTGTGTGTGTGTGTAAAGAAATAAGCCCCAGATTGATCCAGTCTAAATGTTGGCTAGTGGCATTTTAGTGACTGAATTCATACCAGAAAAATCTGAATTCAAAATTACTGCTTCCCCCTCATTTGCCATTTTGTCCTTTTAATGTTTTACATGTGCTGAAAGAGCCCTTCGATTTCTCTGTGTAGCTAGGCCAAACTGGAGCAAATTTGGTGACTTGAAGAAATTCTACCATTCAATAACTTGGGTTTTGTTCTGAGTTTATACAACTTTTATTTTCTTTCTTTAGCTAAAGAAATACAGTAATACCTTGGATTGCAAGTAACTTGGTTTGAGAGCGTTTTGCAAGTCAAGCAAATTTTTAAATATTTAATTTTTTTTTACTTGATATACAAGCGACGTCTTGCAATACAAGTACTGTAGTACAGCTTAAATTAAAAATCTATGTACAAATTGGGGGGGGGGAGATTTCATTTTGATATAAGAGTGTTTTGGATTACAAGCATGTTTCCGGAACGAATTATGCTCTCAATCCAAGGCATGACTGTAAATTTGATTCTCTGCATCCTTTGAAAGACCAGGAGAAATGCAGTCCATTTCATCCAAGCTGTAGCCCATTCACCACCTTCATGTCTCTGCTTAAACAATTCCTAGTGTTCCTCCTCTTTATGTCCAGGAGATACAGTACAGTACACGCATAGTTGAAATCCCTCTCCGTGCCACCTACCTCTGCCTTCAGTTTAGACTGTTCCTGCAGTTGCCAAAAGTATACTTCCCCATAACAATGTCCTCTTGTTTCCCTTTCATTATTGCATAAAGTGCACAGTCACCCACTCCACTAAGAGATTCAGAGAAGCAATCAAACACTTAGAAATCCATCATAAAGGCTGCCAGCCCAACCTTAGCTGAATGAATCTTCCTCTCTGTCCTAAGGGCATACTAAATAATTTTCATTCAATTGGATACACTTGTGAAGGTGAGAAGGGAGACATAACAATACCAGTTTAGCAGATAGCAATTGAAGCCAAGGATCTGGCCCTTTAATTCAATGAGGCAGCAGAACAAGCAGTCTGATCCGAAGGCTTGCTGCGCCAACAAATACTGTATGGTGCTTGGGGCAGTGAAGCCTTGCGACAAAAGGGAACGTGAATTAAGGAAGGAATGAGGTGGGAGGAGAGAGAGAGACTCCCTTTGTCAGTAAGAGAGACAGAGTTGGAGACTGGCAAAGAAGGTGAAAAATAGTAAGTGGGAGGGAGTAAGTTACCTTCTCTGACATTGGTCTATCTTGCCCACTTTGGTCTGACCTGACTGGCAGTGACTCTCCAGCAGAGGTATTTCTCAGCACCAGGGCCAGTGCAAGACCTCCCACAGACTAACATGGGAGGACATGCCACCACCACTGTTGCTGGGGGAAGGGGGAGGGCAAGCCAGTGCCATGTGCCATGTGCCATGGCCGAGGAGGGCAGCCTCCTCCACCACCCTGTGAGCGGCCTCCTCCACTTCCACCTTCCCCTCTATACCTCGCTCTAAGAGGCCCTTTTCCAGAGTGAGGCACTGGCAGGGAGGTGGCCCTGGAGATCACCTGTGCCACAACAGCACAGGTGATCTCCACGATCACCTCCCCACCAGTGCATCATTCTGAAAAATGAGCCCTCAGAGTGAGGCGTTTGGGTAGACTCTGTGGAGAGCCGCGCCGTGCGCTTTCTCGCCACAGTCTTTGCTGTAGCAGGGGAGCAGCTGGTGCGGCTCTACAGAGCCCCTGCCTGCCTATACCTTTTTAGAGTGAGGCATAAGGAGGGTGGCGGCAGCAGTGGTGGCAGCTGCTCTGGAGAGTCACAATGGCTGCTTTCCTAATGCAGCATTTGCCAGGAGAGTGGCCAGCAACCAGGGCTCTCCAGAGCACCTGCGAGCACCCCATGCCTCACTCTGAGAGGCATGGGACAGCCTCAAGACTCCCGGCTGTGGGTGCATGGGATCCGCTGCCCTTCTCAATCCGCAGCCTGAGGCGGGGGTCGGGGGATGCCCTGTCCAGCACTTTTTATCTGATATCCCCGGGACTGAACCTGGCACCTTTTGCATGAGATTTATGTGCGCTAGCACTGAGCCATAGCCCCTTGCTCCTCGTTGCCTTATTTTATC
Organism: Shinisaurus crocodilurus; assembly: GCA_021292165.1. Classification (NCBI taxonomy): domain Eukaryota; kingdom Metazoa; phylum Chordata; class Lepidosauria; order Squamata; family Shinisauridae; genus Shinisaurus; species Shinisaurus crocodilurus. The sequence goes on from CM037878.1 coordinate 155,099,395, forward strand.
CAGTAATGTGATCCAATCAGGGTTGTCAACTGGCCAAAAAAAAGGGTTGGCCAGCTAGCAAATCTCCTCATACCACAGCCCAGTCCATGAGCATGGTGGGGAAAGTACATGTGTTACAGGGTCAAACTAAACATGCTGCTAATCACGCATAGTAGAGCGATGCATGGTTAACATACTTAACTGAGTGTAAGCATGTGCGGCCCCAATTCAGATCAGGGTCCACGGTGATTTGGGGGGGATTTAAGCTTCCCCCACCCATTTTCATCCTGAAATTCCACCCCCACAACACGCACACACATGCTTACACTCAAGTAAGTAAGGCAATCACACAAAGCTCTGCTATGCATGATTAGCAGAACATTTAGTGTGGGTCCACAGGGGGTACCCAAGTAATCTTATTTATCAGGGCCGGTGCAAGGCAGTTTGGTGCCCTAGGCAAGATCAGATATTTAGCGCCCCCCCTTCCCACTTGAGCCCTCCCTCCCTCCAGCCCTATGCCCATTATAAAATAAATTTCCCTCCCTAGGAACTGCCGAGCGAGCCCCATAGAAAAACTTTGTGGACTTTGAGACTTTTCCTTTGTGTGTTCACGCGGAAAGCAAAGAGGCAACATCAGCCCAGCTATGCCAGGAACTCCCAAGGGCCTTCTCCTACTCCATATATATGTAAAAGCCTGTCTCCTCCTGCGGGCAGCACAAGGGATATGAAAAAAGGATGTGAGAGAGGTGTGGTGGCGCTACCTGTGAGGAATAGAGACAAAAGGGCGTCTTGCAGCCTGTCCTACCTCGCAGGGTGGAGGTGCAGAGACACCGGCTTGACTCATACATCTTCTGGGTTGCGGGGGGGGATGCATGTAGTAAAAACATAGCAAAGAGAGAGCCTGAGGCAGAAAAAGCCCCGCAGGGCTTTTTTCTGCCTCAACGGGCATAGGATTGCGCATGGCTGGCTGGGGAATGCTGGGAGTTGTAGGACTTCACCCCCCCTCCAAACATGTGTAGGAGGATTGCATCCTAAAAGCATTTAAAACCAAAACACAGAAACAGCATGGTAAATAATTAAAACATTGGAGCCCCAGCTAGCTGAAAATACCTTTCCCTCCCTCCCTGGTTGCTGGAAATACCAGGAAAGTAACTGCTTTCAGGGGACATTGAGCTGAGGAACCTGAGGCGCACGCCAGAGGGAGGGAAGGCGAAGGAGGTGTGCCGCCCACCAGCCTCCCATCACTGGCCCCTGCCCGTCTCCGCCTCCTCCAGCCTGTCGCCTTCTCTGCCTCTTTTGATGCTGGTTGTGAGGAGGAGCCTGCCTGAAGCTTCAGCTGAGCCCTGAGGTGGAGGAGAGAGAGGGAGGGGCGTGCTTCTTTCGCCTCCTCTTCCCCGCGTTTCTGGCGCCCCCATTTAGCCTGGCGCTCTAGGCAGCCACCTAGTTTGCCTAATGGTAGCACCGGCCCTGTTATTTATATATGATCCATTCCAAACCTGTTTATTTGTAAACAAGTCTCATTGACTTCTTTCTGCTAGGGATTTTCAAGAATTTTGTTTCCATTTAAGACCACAACTTGCCCTGTTCATACCCACAAACAGAAGCGCTTTTCCCAGAAAAAGCCCACACATTCCTGAGCTTGTGATGCTCATATGCAAAAGCATACTTTAGAAAAATGTGCCCTTATACAATGCACATCTTCATACTTAAGTCAATGGGGGGGGGAGTATGCACTTGGGTGCACACTTCAAAAAATGTATGTACTTCGCTCGAGAGCCTTGCTGATTCTCCCATCCCTATTCCGCTTCCGTTTTCATTGCATTGTTATGCTGTGTTCTTTTCATCCCGTCTTTATTGCTGCTTTTATCGGAATCTTGTACATTGCTTCAAGTGCCCAGTAGACTGGAGGGGGGGGGGATCTGTAAATACATTAAATGAAAAATAAAATAAATAAATATGTCCAAGGATGCATGCTGAAGATTACAGCTGCACAGTGCGATAGTACATGCTTACTTAGAAGTAGGACTCATGGAAATGAGTAGGCCTTATTCCCAAGAGAGTGTACATAGGATGGCAGCATTAGTGGGTCATACATAGATAAGGCATGAGATATGCGCTTGTGTAATGTCCTCCTGTCCCCATATTGGTGTCATGGGGCAGTATCCAATGGGGCACTTACGCCCCTGCTGATTCTCTTGCACCCCTCAGCTTCTGTTGCGCGAGCGGCACCCACCGCTTGCACAACAGAGATTTAACGCTTCCCAGAGGAGGCCCCAAAATGAACAGAAACACTTGTTTCTGGATTGGTACAGGCCAGCAGAGCTCCCTTATGTGAGCTCTGCTGACCTGCCCCATTCCAGAAATTAGCATTTTCACTCATTTCTGGTTGCCCGTGGAAGCACTATATCTGTGTTCCGCATGTGGCATGTGCCACTTGTGGACAGGAATTGGTGGGGTGCAAGGGGATTGGCAGGGGCATAAGGACATCATTGGATACGGCCAGAGTTCTAGGAAGCAGGCAGGATACTATTATTAGTAGTATTAGTATTAGTATTATAAAAGCAGAGAAATGAACTGCATCCTGCAACAACATGTGTGGCAAGATTCCCAGCTTTATAAATGCATTCCCAATTACATTACAGAATATAGTTCTTCATAGCAAAGTCATGGCAAAAGAAAGTGCATGAGACATAAGTAACTATTGCTTCCCCCCCAAAAAAAAGTATGAATAACTATTGCTAATGGTATGGGCGGGCGGTGGGGGGGAATGCCCACAGAAATAAACAAACAGGAAGACCCTGTGGGATTTCAGTTTGTAGTTAACCTTTCAATGAAAAGTCAAGCTATCTTTGTGCACTTTATTACATCTCACAGGTGGACATAGCTGGGGAAAGGAACTTCTATATAAGAAAAAGCAAATGCAGCTGTTTTTGCAAAATAGTTGTGAACGGTTGCCAGATTTCCTCATCTCAAGAAAAATAATAAAATACAGAGAACATGGTGAGAGAGTGTACAATGAAAAGAGTGCTGATGCAATCAAAACAGGTCAGAAGTTGGGGAGAGAGAGGAGAAGAAGAAGAGCAGATCTTATGGAGTAGGTAGAAGTAATAAACTTAGTCTGTTGGGAAACAGTGTAATAAACATGTACAGTTAGGAACAATAACCCAGAAAGGAAGTGTTAGTTTAATCACGGAGAAATCTGCTGGTGTGTTGTCCAGTGAAAGACATCCCATGTATTCATAGCAGCACATCTGAAATTACTAAATTATCAACAGAATGGGTCTATTAGAAATACAGGTTTAGGGATGGGTTTATGGAACTTTGAAATGTTGACATCAGGTCTTTTGGAGCTTTTCTACATGAGGCTGTTAATCTACTCTTTCTACTTTTGGTTTCATTGCAGAACTGAGATCCAAGCACTACACAAGGAGTGTTTCCTCTCCCGCATTTCCACTACATAACCTCTAGGTGGCACTGTGGTATAGTGCAATAGCACAAATACACAAGAGCAACTAGCACTTTCTTTTACTTTCACAATTAAATGCTGCATTTTCCCTGCTCTAAAAAAAACTCACAGAAAGTTAAAATAGTTAGACACACAGAAGCAAAACTGGAGGCTCACAATGCCATCTAAAGAACCCATAAACAACCAGGAGCAGGGAATGATGAGTGCACAATAATTGCCTTGTGTAGAAAAGCCCTTGCTTACAGTTCTCTAATACCAGTTTGTTTACCAAACTAAATCATTTTATTTGCTACACTTATCCATTTCTCCCAGGGACCTCAGAATCATTTACATCAGGTTCTTGACCACCCTCCCATTCAGGCAGCTTCCACAGTCAGATCTACTTAGCCTTGTCAGTAGAATTAGTTCACATGTGCCTTCAGATGATTTTCTGAATTGCTCTTATGGAGCCCGATCCTATGCACATTTAGCCATTGAAGGTGCAATGGGAAAAAAAGTCCTACAACTTCCAGCATTCCCCAGCCAGCATTGTACAGAGCTGTGGGGTTTTTTCCTGTCTAAAGATGCATAGGATTGTGCCCTTACTCACTCAAGGTGCAGTGTGTTCACTAGAGCTTACACGAAGGTAAATGTACACAGGATTGTCACCTTATTCTTCTAAATTACATGCTTAAGTCCCAAAGGTTACCAACAGGCAACATGTTTCTTGCTACTTGGGAGTATTTCTGGGGGAAGAGTGGGGGAGGGGGTCAAGGCCATTGCTCATCAGCCTCTGTTAATCCCTTCCCTTCACCAGATGCTGGAAGTCCTAAGGGGAGTCCAATACATTTCCTACCATCTTCTTCAGCTGTAACATTTTCCCCCACCATCATTAAATTAAACATCTTGGAAGGACCATTTTTAATGTAAGGTAAATTATTACTGTTTTCTGTTGTTTCCTCTGCATGAGATTACTGATGATTAAAAAAGAGTATGTTGAGCAGAGGGAAATTTATTTTCAAGGATGGGCTATGGGGCTGACACGCATGGCAGGAAAAGGAGCACGTCATCAATGGCCTGTCCATTTTACAAATACAGAAAGCCAAACATTATGCCCCACAAGTTTCCATCTGGTTTCTCTCTGAAGACCTCTTGGCCACTACAGCTCCTCAACACTACCAGTCCCCACTTAAGAAAATACACAGCAGCAGCAACATCACTATAAAGCATTAAGACAAAGGCTCATCTCTGAGTAATGGAAAAGTAGAAAGCACATCCAGTAATTTAGGTGCCTCTGGCTGGGAAAGTGCTCCAATTGTCATATTTGCTACTGAACCAATCGATGCATCTCAGCCATTAGAACTACTATAGAATGCGTGTGTGATATCATGCTGTGATGTCACAAGGCATTTCCATTTTCCCTTCTCCTCCTGGGCACCTCTCATGTCAAGCTGTGTAATGCTATGCTAACACTACTGACAAAGATAAATTGAGTGTGCTCTGTTTTCAAGCAGTACAGTCATCAGCGGATGCCTACTGAACCGTGCATTAGGTGGCACCCAATTTGAGGCAATTACCTATCACGTTCAGGTCCAGTGAATCACAATGGAAAGAAGTCCATGCATGAACCAGTTCTGCAGGGCTACCTGTAGAGGTGACCAACCCTTTAGGAATATTTAAGTCAACATTTTGATGTGAAGGAACATCCTAACCAAGGAACATTCTTGTGTCTCCCCTCTTAAAAGTGGAAAGAAAAGAATCTGTAATTCATCCTGACTTTTCTTGGATAATATTTGATTGGAATAAATAACCTCTTGAACCCAGTTACCAGCAGCCCAAACGTTTGATGGCTTTACTAGCATCAAGCTGGAGATCATCAGCAACAAACCTTAAGTCTTGACATGTGTCCATGCTGCTTTCTCCCTGGCTTCTGCTGTAATTGTGAGGTCATCTGTGGTTCACAATGTTGACAGAGAAAATCAGAAAGGGAAATGAAAGGTAGATAATGGAATCCTTTGCATGGTCTGCAAATGGCTAATCACTCCTCCCCAAATCTTTTTATTGTTATTATTGTTTTTCATGTAAATTTCACCAAAACAAACAAAAACATATAAAAGGAAAGAAATACAATTTCCTTACAGAAAATAAAATAAATCACTTACAATAGGTGTGTATGAAATGTATATCCAAAAGCACATCACCCCTCCCCAAATCTGAATTGGTTGACACAGCTCTTCTCTAAATGCATGTTTACCTATGTAGTGGTGATTCCATTCAGTAGGCAGAACGAGGGAGAACTATTTATTTCAAATTAATGATTCCAGAACAAAAAAGGGCTGTCTTGTGTCTGCATTTTTATGTTCTTCTCTCAGAACTCAGGGTTCACGTGGGCACATATGTAGTAGTTATAGCTCCCTTAATTTGCTTTAATGCACTGACTGCACACACAAAAATCAATATGGTGGTCAAGGTGATAATCCTGAAGGAACCAAGAGTTTTTACTGTGAGCAGGGTTTAAAAAAAACAAAACCCACACACATAGGATTAACTGTGATAATAAAAGAGGGCTAAGCGTTTTCTTTAAAAGTTAAGACACTTACCCCATGACCAGAAAACACATTTATTTATTTCTGCTGAAGGCAGCCTCCTCTATCTATATTCACAATAACAGCTACTATGTGAGGTCGCTTATCTGACGTATCCTTTGGGGTAACACAAGAAGCCTGATTATGTGTGTGAAGTCTCAGACAGAACTTCCATCGAATTCTTCCTAAAGTGACATATTGAGGCAAATTGGTAGGTTCCTGTTAGAAGCATCTGAGGAATTTCCAAGGGAAGTTAAAAGAGTTTCAATAAGACTGGTAACGTTTCTGAAGGGAATTCCTAAAGAAGTAATATTTATGAGAACTGATCTATCTATCACTGGCTACCAAAGATCCTCAGAGCTTGTTTGGATGCAACATTTTATGGTTTTCATTCTCTTGGAAAATAATAATAATGACCAGAGGGGTGACCTTACCACATTCCCATCCTGGAGTGTTTTGATGGCCTTGCATTGCTGGACAAGATCTATTTTATTTTATTTTTTGGTGTTTCTAGGCTGCCTTTTAGGGCAAAGCCCTCACAAGACCACTTACATGAAACAACAATTAAATAAATACAATATCATGATTCATATCATATCAGTAATAACAACCATTTAAAAAGACAGTTTAAAGCAAACCTCAGGCCAGCAGCACACCATTGTAATTAACTCATCATCATCAAAATTTATTAGTAAGCTGACCATTATACAACAGACAAACAAGCAGAAAGAGCCATCTTCAGAGAGCAAGTATAGCTTTGTTTGCCACCGTTAGAGAACTGGTGTTAATAGAAATGTTCAAAAACTTAGCAGCTTTTAACTTTATGTTGGTATTAGAGCCATCCAAATAGTAAGAAGCAGAAATCCATCAGAGCACCCAGGAAATAACACGTACAGGGGATACAACTTTCATTCCCTAGCTCCTTTATAGAAACTATAATAAAACAACACATGAGAAATAGTCTCAAGCTCATCAGAATTGCAGGGGTATAATCTTAGTTCAACTGGGATTCCTAAGAACTGACCTTCTAATACCACAGCATGTAAAACATTAAACCTTGCCTGGAAAAAGGCTCTTCTAGATTTAAGCAATTTAAAACAGTTTCAGGCCATCAGCACTATGAGGCTGTGATCCTTACCTGGGCGTAAGCTCCAATGAAATCCACTGGACTTATTTCTGAGTAAGCATGCATAGGATTGTACCATGAATCCCTTACGAAAGAACAACCTGAAATAAGCAGAGTTTTTGAAAGAAAGAAAGAGGAGCAATTTTTTTTTTAAAGGGTGACAAACCAGTGACAGCCCCTCCGATATGCCGCTTGGGCACCTTGAAGGGGCTGCCACTAGCTGTCAAATCGGAGATCGTGAAAAGCGATCTCCCAAAAAAGAAAAAAAAAATGGGTAAAGGGAGGAGGGAAGCTGCAGTGAGTGCAAAAGGGTTCACGATCATGGCGGCGGGGGCGGGGGGGAACGGAGCCAGTGGTGGTCATTCTACCTTGCCACTTTGCCATTGGTGGGATGGTTGACACTGGTGGTGGTCCAGGCGAGCTTGGCAAGAGCAGCAAAGGGGTTTTGACACTCTTGCCAAGAGGCTCACTCACCGCTCTCTTCACCCACAATGGGGATGGTCGCCCAGGTTTGGACAACACACCAAGCCATCATGGGTTAAACAACCCCTAGTATAAGCCATGGGTTTGCCAGGGTGGCTTGTTGACCACAAACAAGCTACCCTGTGGGAAACAGTCTGGGTTCACATGACATGACAACCGACCGTGTTTTGTCATCCATTATAGGTTGTTGGGCCGTGCAAACCCAATCAGAGAGAGAATTATAGGCAGGGTGAAAGCAAGTTGGAGGCATGAAGGAAGAGGCTTGATTTGGATTAATCCCTTTCTCAGCTGCTGGGAAAAAAGAGACCAAGCCCACAAATGCAAGGTAGTAGAAGCCCAGTCAAGCCATAACTGCCTCTCCTTAGCCAAGCCAAGAGAAACATATGTGGGGAACAGCTTTTGAGAAGCATTTCAGATGGCAAAGTTCCTCCACAAAGCCTGGCATCTGCCCAATCAGCATATTTGCTTGAGAGCTAGAAGCTGAAAAGCCAGACCCAAGGTAGCCACCATTTTAGACTTCAAGTGCTGGAACACCCACAGAGAATAGGGGGAAATAAATCAATGTTGAGGGGCAAGGGGTCTTTTTCTCATTTGTTGAAAAAATGGGAAAGAAAGACCTTGGTACCCTGAGGGTCAATCTAGATAAAATGCTATATGCAACTGCCCCTCAAAAATGGCTGCCATGTGTCTACCTTTGCAGCCTTTTCCAAAGCATTTCATAGAAATTACCTCACGTTGTAGCATCACGCTCTCCTGTTTTCTCCATTCCCAGATTCAATTTATTGGCTGCTGTTGGTGGCAGGGAGTGGGTAGGGGAACTCCATGTTGTGATTTCAGAATGTGGGTAAGTTCTAGTAGACATTTCAAAATAGAGAGGGAGGAGCGAGGTGGGTGGCTGCCATTTTGGTGCTAGTTGCATATTTAGCATTACATCTAGTTTGCTCTCTTGAGTTAACCTTGAGCCTTTGTGTCTGGGCAGATCAGTACAATCCTACAGTGTACTTAGCTGAGGGTGGGGGGTGGGGAAGTAATATTTTATGTTGCTGCAAACTTTTCATCACAAGAAAATGAATTATTGCAAGACAGGGATGAAGTGACTTTTAAAAATTCTGTTTTTGCAGCACCTTTACACAGCATGAAATTCTCAGAAGTGCCTCGAAGCATATCAAAATGAGGGTTGAATTGTCTACACAGCTTGATAGCCAAACAACAATTGATGTGCCACTTCAGAAAATGTTGCTAGCTTTAAAACAATAGCAAATGTTCTTAAATGGCTTGTAGCTGTAGGTCAATTCTCGGTTAGCACTGTTTGGCTTTTAAAGGCGATAGTGAAAAACATTACAAGGGGGAAATTACCTGAAGATTCTGAAACACTGACCCAAAAAAAGTTGGGAAAAGGAATGGACAGGATTATGAGATAGCAGAAGATTGGGCTGTGAATAGGTTTTGCAGTAGTGTGGAGTGAAGTTGATAGGGAATGGGTGTACTTAAGGAAGAGGTGAAGGGAAGTTTAATACTGGATACATTCTGGGGGGAGTTTTTGTTCTCTACTCTTTCTAAAAATGTAACGCATTGGAAATATTGATGTGTGTCCCCCCCCTCCCCCCCCCGCTGCCTTGGGATTTTGTTTTCAAATTTTGAACAGCCCTCAGCCTTTAGGGCTGCTTAAGGTGGATTTTTTTTTTTTTTAAGTAAATAAATAGTTTTTAAAATCCTGTCATGGAAGAGAACATGTGAACAATTAAAAAGCAATACATTGCAGTGTCATTACTTAGGGAAGCACATCAACAATGAGGTCCCAGATGGGGTCTCAAAAGAAATTATTGAGGACATTTTGGAGCTGTAGAAAAATGGAAAGGTCTATTCTCTTATAGTTAACTGGACCATTAATAAATATCAGGTGGAATGTATAACAATAAGCATTCAATTTGTGTCAACAGGGCATGAAGCATCAGGAAAATCATTATTGAAGAATGGTTCCATTGCATATTTCCCTAGGAAATAGGCTGGGTTTAAAAAAAAAACAAAAAAAAACCCCAACCAATTGTGGTTAGACGGTTTTCTTCCCCCAGGAACCTTTCAGTCTAAAATTGGCAGTGAAGAAGACAACAGAGAAAAAGGAGGGAGAAGCAGGGTGGTACAATCCAATAAACCAATCATATCTACTTTTAGAGTGAAAAATATGCACACAAGAAAACAAGATGCATGCAGCAGAGGAACAAACCCAGTTTCCAGCTCACAACAAATAACTCAGCAGCACTAGGGATGCTCAAGGATTTCATTCAGTCCACATTTCAAAGTGAATCAACCAGATCCACATCTCCTGGACTAAAGTGTGGGATGCAGTTATCCTTCAGATGTTGCACTTTTCAGAATTTGGTGATGCAATTCTCTTGGCTAAAAAAAGCATAATAAAATGCATATAAAATAAAAAATATATTTTCTAGTAAAGCACGTTGAGAAATGTGTACTTTGAGAGAAAATATGTTTAGAAATGCATATTTTGTGAGAAAATACCTTAAAAATACATATTTAAATACAAATGTTCATGTGGAATTTTTTTTTTTTTTAATTGCAGATTAATTCAGAAACGGGGCAGAACAGACTTATGAACAGACTTATGAAAACACATGCAAATGTGCAAACCGCTCTGTCCATCCCTATTCAAAGGTACCCAAAGAGGCGCTGAATTGAGTGCCAAGCTAAACATGGCATTAATTGCATCAATTGGAGTTTCCCTTGAAATGCAAATAGCTTCCAAGAGGCTATTTGTGGGGAGGATGTGTGTGGCAGGGATAGAAAGAATTAAACTCTCTCTTTCCCCTGCCTGCACAGTCCCAAGGCTGCTCAGGCTTGTAGCAACTGCTGTAACAAAAACCATGCATGTTACACAATTAAAGGCATGGCTAGTTTGCCCTTGAATATCCCTTGGGAAAGAATTCCAAAGAGTCGGCACCAATACTAAGAAACCCCATTCTCATACTTGTATACTATTCCCCACGTAAAACATTTTTTGGGATAGTTGTTGTATGTCTTCCACAGTGAGAATCGTTCTTCAGAAACCAGGGATGTTGAAGAGTCCTTGGTCTCGAGTCACGAGTCGAGTCACGAGTCTTTGGACCCGAGTCTCGAGTCCGAGTCCAAGTCCTTGGTCCAAAATGGTGACTCACGAGTCACGAGTCACTCCCAAAGTTGACTCCACGAGTCCCTATTAAAATCAATGGGGTTTTTCCCAACAAAATAAGGCTACTTCAGATGTGTGGTTTAAATAAATTCTAGGCACAAGTGTGCCTTTTTATTTCAAAACTCTGCAACTGATTTTGGCAAGAACAGACCAGGCAGAAAAACCCAAAATAACCAGGCAGGCAGAGGAGGCAGGGAACCCCAAAGCAGGCAGGCAGAGGCCTTTGTCTTGGACAATTCAACTGTTGAACTGGTCAAGAAGAGACCAGGCAGGCAGAGGAGGCTGGGAACCCCAGGCAGGCAGGCAGAGGCAGCCAAACCCAAAATGTCTGAAAGGTTGCATTTTAGAAAAATGATTTTAAAAAATAAACTTGCTGTACTTCCTAAAACCTATTCATGTTGCATTTGAGGAACACGATTTTTTCTAAATGTTTGGCCCCCATTCTGGAACGGTGAGATCTCATCACAATTCCACCCTCACTGAACACCCGCTCCACTGGTGATGAACTTGCTGGAACCAGAAACACACTCAGAGCAGCCACACAGAGTAATCTCAGGTCCTTCTTCTGCCTCTCCCAAGTACGCAACACATCAATCAAAATAAATCTTGACACACTGTTGGGGCTGCACTCCTGGTAGCCGTCCATAGTGGCCGAGCAGCGGCGCACCTCGCTTTCACGCGCTCTTCACCGGCAATCACGCTCCTCTCAGGACCGGTGCAAGGCAGTTTGGTGCCCTAGGCAAGATCAGATATTTAGTGCCCCCCTTCCCACTTGAGAGCACTGTATTTTTTTTTCAAGGCGTTTCTGGCGCCCCCTTTAGCCCTGCGCCCTAGGCGGCTGCCTAGTTGGCCTAATGGTAGCACCGGCCCTGGCTCCTCTCCACTCCTTCTGGCACAGCCCAGGGATGTTGAAGAGTCCTTGGTCTCGAGTCCCAAGTCGAGTCTCGAGTCCCATTAAAAACATTGGGACTCGAGTCCGAGTCGAGTCAGAGGGGGGACTCAGTCCGACTCACGAGTCGAGTCCTCGAGTCCGAGTCCCCATCCCTGTCAGAAACACCAAGAAAGTATACAATGGGCTTTTCTACATGAGGCATTTATTGTGCACTCATGATTCCTTTACTCATGGTCCTTTACGGGCTCTTTAGATGACTTTGTGATCCTCCTCCAGTTTCACTTCTGGTTTTTCAGAGCACTTTCCTGAGCTCCCCCCCCCCCCCCGAATGGGGAAAATGAGGTATTAAATCAGAACAGGGGAAATGGCACTCTTTCTCCTGGTGTATTTGTGCTATTCCACTACTGCACCTAGAGGTTGTGTACTGGAACAGCAGGAAAGGAAGAGCTCTTTGTGTAGAGCTCGGATCTCAATGCTGCGATAAAACTGAAAGTAGATACAATGATTAACATCCTCGTACAAAAAAGCTCAATGTTTCTCTAGTCACTGATGCAGTATTAAGGTGAAGACACAGATGAGCAGCTAATAATGTGCTAATCAGCTCATTTCAGTTCCAATTTTTAACGTACCAGTTTCTATATTCCTGAATGGTTTCCCCACTCTAGGAACTCAGTTGAGTCCTAATTAAAGACTCAGTGCAATATAGTGAACACTTATCAAGAGTACAGACATGCAACTTGTACTTTGTGCGCATTTTAAATTCTCAGCCAAACTGCAGTAAATGCTGCACTTTCCTCACTTTTGTTACTGTCAGTAAAATTTGCTTCTATTGAAAAATCTAGTGTTCTGTCAATGATGTGGCCATTTATCCCCCTTTCAACGACTCCTTTACACAGAAGCTTGTTTGCAGCAGTTTCTTTCTTCTTCCCCTTGTGTTTTATATATAAAAAAGCTGCCTCTAACACGTTGACTGTCTCAAAATATATCTGGACAGGCAGCCTTGATTTCATCACTAACAAGGTGCCCCCGGGCATCCCCAGTAGGCTCTCACTCTCTTTTGTTCCCCATGTGGTGGCCGTTGTAGTATTTGTGAGATATTCTTCGGGTTGTGATTTCCATGCTGAAAACGTTTATTATTTTGTGCACCAAGTGAAACAGAAGCAAAGTGTCCATCAAACACTCCCACCTTCTTTCTGACGATCTTCCGAGCCGCAAGCCAGGCTCTTGTATGCTGAATTGATTAGACTTCTCCAGCAGCATGTTGGACATAAGAAAATATTTCCCTAAGGATTGTCTTACAGGGATCACTCTAAGAGGCATCCCATGCCTAGAAACCAATATGCTGGAACTGACCCTGTAAGCATTAATTTAGGCCAAAACTAAGTACCGTACAAACTTTTTCTTTTTTACTTTTTCAGTTTTTTAAAATATACATACATAGATTTGTATGTATCCATAGAAATGAATACATATAAAATGCATATATATGAAAATACAACTTTCTAGCAATTATACATAAACTTCAACAAAAGCGGACCAAATATCCAAATAAGTATCCATTTGATAATGGCCTCTATATGCCACCTATTCAAATATTGAAAGCATTGTAAGGTCCTCAATCCATTACATTATAGGAGGTGAGTGTTTATCTTTCCAATGTTGTAATATCAGTCTTTTGGTTGTCAAAATGGCACAGAGAATCCATTTATGCTGACCATTCAATAATTTCCAAGAAGCAGATAGATAAGCAGGTAGGTACATCAGTGAAAATTAAAGACTTTTCCAGTCCAAAATGTATCTGCATAATAACTGCCTTCCAAAAAGAAGCAACTACTGGACATGGCCAAAACATATGTTTAAATAAAAGAAGCATTAGCTGTATTGCACCACCAGCAATTAGCTGAACTAGACAAACCCTTATTAAAGAGGCATTGTGGCATCCAATAGATACGAAACAAACATTTTTGCTGAATCAGACGCAGCATAAGATCCACAGACGTGATATAGACACCAAAGCAGCAATCCACTGATTAGGCAAAATGGGACATTCCTGTCCTGTTCCCTGTTCCATTCTTGCTTAAAACCCTTCATGTGTATAAGCTCATACTTAACTCCAGGCCATATCCTTTTACAATAACAACATGTATGCACGCACGCACACCCACCCACCAACGTACTGGCAAATGCCCTCAAAGCAAAAAACAACAACAATAAAAAACAACTAAAAATATAAATACAACAATGAAAATACCAACATAATAAAATATTAAAACATTAAAGACATTAAAAATAGCAAAGAGCCAGCAGCAAAATTAATCAAATGATCAAAGCAACACATTCAAGATTAAATGCCTGCTGGAAGAGGAAGGTCATATAACCTGGCGTCTAAATGTATACAGTGAAGATTTATTATAAATAAAGTATTTCAATCACTTTTCAGGGCACTACTACTACTACTACTACTAATAATAATAATAATAATAATAATAATAATACACTTTAGAGTGCTCAATGTGCTTTAAGTGTACTATCTCAGTATTATAACAACCCTGTACAGTTGGGTCAGTATTATCTCCAAATTGCAGGCAGTGGGAGGGGAGCTTTGAAAATGGTGGCTAGCGTAAGGCTATTTAGGGAGATGGTGGCTGAGGTAAGATTTGAGCCAGGGGATTGCTAACTCATAGGGTATACATAAACTGACTGTCTGCCCTGACGGCCAGTGGCTCTTGAAGGCCTCAGACAGGGGGCTCTTTCCACTTACATGCTACCCGGTCCTTTCAGATGGAGATGCCAAGGATTGCATTTGAGACCTTCAGCATGCAAAGCATACGCTCTACTACCGAGGTATGGTTGCCCCCCAATAAGAGCTCAGACTCCTAGGTCCAAGCTAGATGTGTGTGTTTATTTAAAGCATGTGTTTGCCCAATTGCATATTGTTAGATAATTAAAATTGTAGTCAAAACTTATAGTTAATGTTTCACCAGGTAATTGGGTGAAATGGTTAAGATCACTGATTCCTGCTAGGGTGGTTTTCCTAGAAGGTACTCAGTGAATTATTAACAGCCTGAACAGGAAGTGGGCGTTGCTCCCAGCTTTTTCCTCTTTCTGTTCAGACTCCTAGTGAGCGTGGCACCACCAGGTTGTTGTCTCTACGTGGTCCTTGTAGCAGCATGTAGCCAGAGTTGCTGGTCTGAACTCAACAAGTTCAGACCCCAAGTATTTCCAAATAAACTTGTAACCAACTGTAAAAAACGCTTTTAAGCCTGCCTGAATAAAACTGCATAATCTGAGTTATAAATGTTACTTTTAACTTTTACAAGACTGTGTCTCTGATTATTGTTCTGAGGGAGAGAAAAGGGGGCAAAACCAGGGAAATCCAGTCTGCCTTAAAGCATCCTGGATTACCAAATGCTAACTGGCTAACACTAGCCAAATCTAAGCTTCTTTTTAAGCTGGAAAAGGACTCTACTCTGCTGATCTCACTAATGTGAGATAGGAAGGATATTACTCCACAATATATCCTCTCCTAGTATCTTTTTCAAGTCCCAAAACGGGTTATGGGCCCAGGATAGATTGTTTTGGTAGCATTTTGGTGGATGCCACTGGATTCTCTTCAGGGAGAAGAGAAATTCAAAGCGGCCATATTTTTCTTTGTTCCCTGGTGAGCACATGGTGACTCCATTGTCTCCTTGTGAAAGAGAAACCACCTTTCCTCAGAAGGCAGTAGTAAGGCAGTGAAGGTTTTTAAGTTTTGGGCATTTTCAGTTTTTGAGTTTTGCACATTTTTCCACTTTTGAGTTTGGCATTTTTCCCAATTTTGAATTTTTGGGCATTTTTCTTGATTTTTGATCCCTGAAGATGAGCGGAGCAAATTCAAGAGGAGAGAGCTTCTCCAGGCTGCCCAAATTAACTGAAGCAAATTTCATACAATGGAATAGGCGATTGAAAGTGATTTTGGACAGACTTGAAGTCCTGCGCTGTATTAAGGAAGATAAGCCCAGTGGTGCTGGTGAAGAGGCCAGAGCAGCAGCCAAAGAATGGGAAAAGCAAAACAGGATAGCAATATCTGTTATCATAGAAAATTTAACTGATTGCCAAATGATCCATGCTGGCGAAAGGGAAACAGCCAGAGAAGTGCTCCATAATCTAGAAAAGGCATTTGGGTTTACAAGCAAGCGGTCTCACAGGCCCCTAGTGAGAGATATGTTTCATTTGAAGCTTGAGTGCAAGAAAGATTGTGGAAGTCACGTGGAAGAGTTTTTAACTATTATTGAAAAGTTAAAACTGGCAGAATACGTGATGAATGAAGATCAGAAGGTCTGCTACTTCCTGGGGTCACTGGGATATGAGTTTGAGAATTCTATATCCAGAATAGACAGTGTCCCAAATTTAATACTAAAAGATTTAATTGGTCATTTAAGAGAAGAATGTATTGAAAGAAAGGAAGAATCTCCAATCAGGCATTCTAAGCAAAGTGACTCAAATTACTTGTCCCAAGGAAATGGGAAAGGCACATCCAAGAAAATTGTCTGCTTTAATTGCAACAAAGAGGGACATATTGCCAAGTTCTGTAAGGCCCCTATTTGCTTTTAGGTAGCAAAAGGAAAAGAAAGGGATTGATAAGAATAGCTTACTGATGCAACAAAAGAGTTTAGCAGCTAACTGTTACAAAAGTAAGTCAAACAAATGGGTCATAAATTCGGGTGCATCGAGCCATTTCTCACACGAGAGAAGATTCTTCAAAGAAATCAATAAGATTGAAGAATCACAAAGTGAGGATATCCAGATTGCAGATGGCAATGTGATAAAGGCACAAGGTGCAGGCTCAAGAGTTCTACACTGCAAGGTTGGTAGTAAAACCAAAAAGAACTGTGTAGACAAAGTTATCTACGTTCCAAAATTAAGTTGCAACATGCTCAGTGTCTCCACTTTAGCAAAAAAAGGCTTCAGAGTACTATTTAAAAGTGACAAGTGTAAAGTGTCTAAAAATGGTAAGGTGTTTGTTGAAGCTAGTCTGATCAATGGCGTGTATGAGGTTATTGTTTCAGAATCTCAGTCTGCTAAAGTGGCGTGCCCAAAAAAGAAAGATGAGGCTGATCTGGAGCTTTGGCACAGAAGACTTGGACATAGAGTAACAAGCACAATAAAAGAACTGCAGCGCAAGGAGCTGGCAAGAGGAGTGGAAGTAACCCAGAGTGCATCGGGATTCGGGCACAACCAAGTGTGTGAGTTGTGTCACTGAAAAGGCAGTTAAGCCTTCTCTTCCTCCTTGCACTCAGCAGTGCAGCACCAAAGTACTTGACCTGGTCTACAGTGATGTATGTGGTCCAATGAATGTTCCATCATTGAAGAAAAATAAATACATCCTAACATTTATTGATAATTTTACAAGGTATTGTGCAGCATACTTCCTCAAGGAAAGAAGTCAAGTGCTAGAGATGGCCAAGAAGTACTTTGCCATGGTGAAGAACAAATTCCAAAGGTGCCCAGGGGTCCTGATGACGGATAACAGGCGTAAGTATTGTTCACACAACATGGAAGCCCTTATAGAACAGGAAGGAGTTGAACACATAACAACTGTTCCATATACCCCACAACAGAACTCAGTAGCAGAAAGAAAGTTCAGATCTATCATGGAGATGACAAGATGCATGTTAAAAGAGGCATCTCTTCCCCAACATTTGTGGGGAGACGCAGCTGCCACTGCGGTGTACATCCAGAATAGATTGCCAACAAAGGGAGCTACACGCACACCTTTTGAGCTTTGGCACAGAAGAACTCCCAATCTGTCGCACATACGTGTATTTGAAAGTGTTGCCTATAGCTATGTTCCTAAAAAAAACAGGCACAAGCTTGACTCCAGAGCACAAGCAGGTATCCTCATCAGGTACGCTACTGGAAGAAAAGGCTACAAGATAATGGATCTGAAAACAAGACAAGTCAGGCCAAGGCACGTTGTACACTTTGATGAACACACGAAGGCTGAGACAAAAAGAACTGTTGTAAATTTTTCTGATCAATCAGAAACGGAAATGCAAGAGCTCGTATACTTCCCACCTGTAACTTATGACTCTGTGCTCCCTACTTCAAAAGCTATAGCCCCCTCTATAGGCGATGAACAGGGAGAAGCCCCAGCGTACCCAACCCCTGACAGAAGCACCAGAGACAAAGAGGAGCAGAGTGATGAGGACATGCCTGCACTGAAGGAAGAAGATGAAGCTGATGAGGTTCCTGAACCACAGGTCAGACAGTCATCCAGATCCAACAAAGGTGTTCAACCACTCCGGCTGTCCTACTTTGCAGGGTCGGCGTCATCCCAAGAACCTTCTATATGGGAAGAAATAGAGGAAATGCCAGACACAGAAGCCCGTCTCTGGAGGAAAGCTGCACAAGAAAAGATGAATGCACTGCATCAGTACAAAACAGAGACGCTTACTGACCTACCTCCTAGAAAGAAGGCCACAGGAAGAGTAAGTAGAAGTTCAAACTCAAGCAAGGAGCAGAAAGGGAACTGCAGCGCTACAAAGCGAGGCTTGCAGCTCAAAGATCAAGTCTGCAGAAAAGTGGTCTGGCTGGATCAACTAATCAAAGACTTTGTGCATGAGGCTGTCCAAGATGGACTTGTGGACTTGACATACTAAATGACTGCTTACATCCTAACCAAGGCTCTACCAAGAAACAGTTTCCAGAATCTTCAAGTCAAGATGGGACTGTGGGTGGATTAATAAATTTGTGAATGAATGTGTGTTGTTTTGCCTGAAAAGGAGTGTGTTAGATAATTAAAATTGCAGTCAAAACCTATAGCTAATGTTTCACCAGGTAATTGGGTGAAATGGTTAAGATCACTGATACCTTCTAGGGTGGTTTTCCTAGAAGGTACTCAGTGAATTATTAACAGCCTGAACAGGAAGTGGGCGTTGCTTTTTCCTCTTTCTGTTCAGACTCCTAGTGAGCGTGGCACCACCAGGTTGTTGTCTCCACGTGGTCATTGTAGCAGCATGTAGCCAGAGTTGCTGGTCTGAACTCAACAAGTTCAGACCCCAAGTATTTCCAAATAAACTTGTAACCAACTGTAAAAAACGCTTTTAAGCCTGCCTGAATAAAACTGCATAATCTGAGTTATAAATGTTACTTTTAACTTTTACAAGACTGTGTCTCTGATTATTGTACTGAGGGAGAGAAAAGGGGGCAAAACCAGGGAAATCCAGTCTGCCTTAAAGCATCCTGGATTACCAAATGCTAACTGGCTGACACTAGCCAAATCTAAGCTTCTTTTAAGCTGGAAAAGGACTCTACTCTGTTGATCTCACTAACGTGAGATAAAAAAAATATTACTTCACAATATATCCTCTCCTAGTATCTTTTTCAAGTCCCAACACATATAAAGAGGGGATGTGCTTCTCAGGCACAAAGGAGCACTCGTTAGGAAAGTAAAACCTGAACCCACTGCACTGCACGCCACTGTTGTTTTCACAGTTTTTGACTGGCATGATTCAATACTGGAAGAGAGCCAGGCAAGAGGAAAACTGAGGCAAGGTGCAGGAAATGCCTGGTTTCACTGCCCTCCTCTGTGTGCTCATTTTTGTGAGCAGTAATAATGAATGCACGTGCACAACATTTTGGAATTGGGCCTATAACAGCAGTGGGTCCCTTGAGACAGTGGGTGAAAGCCTGAAACCCAGTTAGCTCAAGCTAGTATAGTCTGGCCACTGTGGTCCCAAGTCCTAGTGTTATGAGAACAGCAGTAAAAATATATCCTGATAATGATTATTTATGTATACAGAAAACAAACCTTGTTTACAGTTGCCTCTTTTACCTGAAGCATATTCATTACGTGCTGATAGATTTAGATAAGTAGGGTATTACAGGGAAGTTGGAGAAGGCCTTGAATCTCAAAATATGTATAAACATGTTCAGGGAAAAGCCTAACAGCTCCATTAGCTTTGATAATTTCCTCCCAGTAAGGGTCACACTCAAAGCAAAGAGAACTTCAGAGTACTCAAAGTTAATTGGAGTGGATGTCTCTACAGATGCTTGAGGAATTCAGTCTTTGCGTATTCCTATATGAAATGACACAATCCGCACTTCTCGTACTAACAGGCAGATTATAATTTAGCTACCCACCAGATTTTGCACTTCTCCAATCACTTTGGCGTAATTCTCAGCAGTTTAAACGAATCAAAACGCATATTTAAATACAATTTTGAGAGAAAATGTGCATTTAAATATGTACTAACATTTGTATTTCTTTTTAAAAAAATGTATTTTGAGAAAAAATTGTTTGTTTGTTTATTTATTTATTTTCTATACCGCCCAATAGCCGAAGCTCTCTGGGCGGTGTACAACAATAATTAAAAACGAACACTAGAATTTTTAAATTGTGGATTGACACAGAATGGAACTATGGACAAAAAAAATGCAGAAATAAATAAATCTAGAAGCATTTTAAGGATCCTTAATGTTTTTATACATGTCTGCATGTTTGGGTAACCCCATAGTTTGTTTTTAACACAACGTGCATCATAATTATTTAAACCTACTGCATACCTAGGTTGGACAAGCAAAGTACAAAGGTTTGGGAAATCCCTCTTAGTCTGGACACAAACCAGAAATCAACATGGAGATTTGTCCATCCTTAGATGTACCAGCTTTTAGGAATCAGCAGCAAATGCTGTCCAAGACAGAGCTGCACATAGAACCTCATGCACTTGTGTTGATATGCCCAGTAGTAAGATTATTAAGCTCCCTACACGGGCTAACAACATGATCCAGGACCAAGAGGGATTTCCCAAACCTTTGTCCTTTGCTTGTCCAACCTAGATATGCAGTGCAGTAGGTTTAAATAATTATGATGTAGATTGTGTTAAAAACAAACTATGGGCTTGCCCAAACATGCAGGCATGTATAAAAACATGAAGGATCCTTAAAATGTTTCTAGATTTATTTATTTATTTATTTATTACAGGTGTTAACACTCCTTCCCCCCCCCGCCCGAAACAATACTGAATTATATGTATGTCTACTTTTAAAGTACTGGAAATGTTATTACTTGATATTCTGAATTATGTGAGAATTAATACCTTGAACTCAAAAATCATATACGTACGCATACAATTCATTTAAAAGGATTGAAATCGTTTTGTTAAGTCTTTACATTAGTGGATTTTTATGTCAAAGATCTCTTACACTTTTGAAGCTAATAATAGTGCATACGCAAAGGGCTATTAGCATCCAACAGTCCTATATTTGTTCATTCCTGAAATAGTAAATCATGATTGTGACAGCTTAATAGCCATTTTTTTTCTATTCTCTTGAGGCTCTGCTATGTAAGATAAATTCCTCTTGAACAGAACTACAACATCATGTCTGGAAATGGTTTTCTTATAGGAATTACAGCCTGATCCTGAATTTATTTACTTGGAGGCAAGTCCTGTGAGTTCAATAGGACTTAATTCTTAGAACTGCAACACACTGAAAGAAAGAAATAGGAATTATTCTAAGTATAATCCACTGACATAGTGTGCTTAGCAGGGCTAACCCTACAATTAGGCAGAGTGAGGTGGCTGCCTTAGGCAGCAGATGTTTGGGTGTGGGAGAGCAGTTAGGTGTTGGAGAACACACCTTTGCATGCCACCTGGCCTGCCCTTCAAGCACTAAACTAGCCTGCTGTCCTCAGGAGGAGGATGCCCCATTGCTAGTAATTTTTATTTTATTTAGTATTCATATATATACATACACCACTTTCCACAGAGGTAGCAAAGCGGTGAACATAAAAAAAACAATGGCATCAAAGCAACAATAAATATAATTATAAAAACAACACAATACGAATTAATCAGTAATAAAACCACACACTCTACTGTGTGCTACAGACTGGGTCACACTTCTGGGAAAGCCTGTGTGAAGAGATGAGTGTTCAGAAGAGTAACAGTAACACAGAGCAGCACGATGATCAATTACAAGCCAGAGAAAGCTTGGGTAAACAATTACGTTTTCAGAAGGCATTAAAAACCCACCACATTTTCTGCCCCCTGGATCGCATGAGGAAGGTTGTTCCAGAGGGTGGCCATTACTACTGAGAAGGCCCACATTCAAGGTGTTTATGCAGATGTTGGTGGCAGAATGGCCAACAAGGCCTCCTCTGAAGACCTTAGAGGTCGACTGGGTGTATGTAGGAAAAGGCAATCTGCTAGGAATCCTGGTCCTGAGTTATTTAGGGCTTTGTATATCAAGAACAAAACCTTGAACACAGCTCAGTAGCTAATAGGCACCCAGTGCAGTTCTTTTAATACAGGGGTAATATGTGTGTATATACTGTAGCTAGGTTCTCCACTAAGCATCCTAGCTGCTGCATTCTGCATTAGCTGCAGCTTCCAAACCAGGAGCAAGGGCAGCCCCACATAGAGTGCATTACAGTAATCTAATTGTGAGGTTACCAGTGCATGAACCACATTGGCTACACCCAGGAACGGCTGTAATTGTTGCACTAAGCGAAGTTTGTAATAGGTACTCTGAGCCACTGAGGCCAACTGGGCGTCCAGTTATTAGTTTTTCTTCAGTGCTGGACTTCCAAGGCATTCTCTAGAGATCTCAATTACATTTTTCTTGCGCTCTATTCGTTTCACACCTATTAAATTTTGCATGGTTTCCCCAGAGGCAGTTTATGATTAATGCAGGGTGCATACAAACATACATAAAACAGGAGTTGCAGCAGTTTTTTGTCAAGCTTGGCACTGATCGCCTCTGCAAAGGCTCTGCCACTGTGACGAAAACATGGTGAGCACACTTCCAGAGGGCAGAGACTCCTCTTTTTTTTAATGTCTGCCTATGTGCACCCATTGATTACATTTTTGTACATTTGAACTCTCCTTCGAGTTTTTTAAGCAGAGGCTGGATGGCCACTTATCAGGGATGCTGTAACAATCAATTTCCTGTTGGGTCAGATGACCTTTGAGGTCTTTGAAATTATTTGTGAGTACATTTGTAAATATTCATGTACTCTACATATGGAGATAGGGATCAGCAACTGGTAACTGGTAACCCCAAGCCAAATCCATCCCCAATTGCCAGTCCAGGGGTATTGTGTAAGGAATAGTACCTGTGGTCATGGGACCCTTGACCCAGCACCCACCTTCCCCTTCACAAAATGGCTCTTCAGGAAAACCAACAGCTGACCAGTAAGGGCTTGCTATGGAGACCATTTCCCCCACAAACTCATAGCTGCATGGAAGCCAAAGAGAGCATTTCATATAATTCCTGCCTCACTTCTGTTCTTTTTTCCTCTAGTACCCTATCCTGTCAGTTTGGGCCAACTTTCACTACTAAGTCCACTATAAATTGCATTGTGTTCATCTCTGGAATATCATAAGATGGTTTACTCCCCAATTTGCTTAGACAACAGCCATACAGAAGTTCAAAAAATATATATAAATCACCGTTATTACTGTCATTTGGCAAAACACCATCATTATTTTCACCAGTAGGGGGTGAGGAAGGAAAACGTTTGAAGGCTCTTCTTCAGGGATAATGAGCACTCAGCAGGCTCTGCAGTTACTCAACAGCTACAGTGATGCCAACAACACCAGATGAATTTTGAATAAGGGGTAAAGACACAGACACCAAAGAAATAAAGGTCGGATTTGAATATGCATTGAGGGAGGGGTGTTCTGTGTCTCCCAATGTCTAAAATAAAAAGGTTATTGCGCTTTAAACTGACAGATCTAAAAATAATAAACTTTATTTTTTAAGGAGTCAGGCTGCATATTTATAATATGATATGCATATTTGATATGACTTGAATGCAATTTCCCTGCTTGTTTGTTTATTTAGTTGGCCTTAAGGACAAAGCACAAGGCCAGCACCATTGTTTTGTGGGTCCTTTAGTCAAAGAGCTTCAGTGGGCCACATTTGGCACTGCCCCTTCCTCCTCTAACCACACCCCTTCCCTGACATGCTACAAGTGTTAGAGAATTATGCTGACATGGCATTTGGTAGAGTGCAAAGACACGCTCCCGGTGCTGTGCCCAGCACTGATCTGTGGTCCATTGCTGCATATGCCCCACTTACTTCAAATGCCCTTCTTCATCATTCAAGAACCCACTCCTGTGCCTCTAACCCTGTGACAATTTCAACAAGAAGACATAATGATCAACTTGGGACAACCTTCCTTGTCATTTTAATTGGAAGCTGGAGAGGAGAGAGCAGAGGAGATGGGGAAGACATGACGCTGTGCTAGCTCAGGGGTGATAGGGGAGATTTCAGTGCCTTTACCTTCTTCCTTATTGACCGCGTTGGGATGACACACTAAACCATAATTTCTGTGACATGAACAAGCCACAGCAAGCCTTGGACTCATATGCTCGCCTTCCCCTTCTCCAAATGTGGCTGAAAGCAGGCGCTCAGGGTCTTCTGCATCCATTTTTGCTTAATTACGGCTTGTCATGTTGTCTGAACCAACAAACAGTCGTTACTATTCACTAATAAGCCAACTTGAACCCATGCTTCCTCCCAAAGGGATTCTTCTTTTTCAGAGAAGGGATTTTTCTCAGGACGAGTGCAGAGGAGGAAAAGGTTACATCCCCCCCACACACACACACCTACAGCAATTCCAATAATTATCACACGCCCCTTCCCAGATGATGCTACTTGCATTTTAAAAACACACACAACCCTACATCATGTCTAGTTTGGCCCTCAGTTGAAGATCTGTAATAATAATAATAAAAAAATGTTTCCCTCTCCTTCTGTGCCATCTTATGAAACTGATATCTCTCAAAGTTTTCATTTAGTTTAGAAGTGCAATATTGCTGAAATTTCTGAGACATAACCTCATAACTAGCTTGCTGTTCTTCACTCAGCTGCAAACTGTTAAATAAATCTAATGCCTCAGGACCCAGCATTATTTAAGGTGATAGTTGTACCTTTTGTTCACCCTCTTTCTTCATAGCTCCACTTGCATTTATAAAGAGATCAAATTCTTATATGAACCTTTTCCAGCTCTTTGCTGCATTTCTGGAGACACTGAAGTGGTGCTGGGTTCCAGCGCTGGAGCAGCTCACATGTCTCTGACCCTGGCAGACAATGGGGTAGGCACAAGTCAGAGGCAGGTAACCTCATGTGCCTGCAACTGGCCAAGGAATCAAAAACATTAACCATTGAACAGAATGCTGCATGTTGCACACTGCACCATAATCTAGCCCAAGGAAATAGAGTGCCCCTTCCATAGCACTAAGGAATATGGCTCAGGGCTAGACACAGCCTTTATATGTGCCAATGCGGCGGTGAATGGCCATTTCCTCCAAGCTCACCTGGCCATGGCAATAGCTGCCCCAATTAAAAATGAGTGAGACCCAAATCAGCTGGAGTCGAGCCCCTCCCTCTGCCAAAGTAGCATGCATGACTGACCCAAACTGAAACGGCATCAAAGGGATGCCATAATCATAATAGAAGAATGCACCAATTCCTGACTATGGGCCTCCTTAAACCAGAGCAATAACACAGTGCAGTCAAACCACTTGATCCCCTTTCCAGTTGGTCCATTTTAGTTTAACTACCATAATAGTGATCAACACACGCCATTCCTGAAATGTAATATCTTCAAGAGAGAAAGCCTGGAATGACTTGTCTCTTTTCAAGTAAGCCAAGAGCTCATTCACCCAAAAGACCCTCCCTTGCCCCATGCAATGAGAGCAGCAGCAGGTTTAAACTCAAACCTATAATTCCAAAGCTTTTGGAATTTCTGGGAAATGGCTTGGAATATGTCAGGGGCTATGCTTATTAAGGACTGGGCAGATAGTCTGGGCCAGCCCTCAAGCATCTTCCTTAGCAGAAATCTGCTGAGGATTCTGCCCGACTATCCATCTTTGATTTGAAAACAAGAGCAGATCAGACTCCCTGAATCACCTTAATGCCTCTTGACTTAAGGCTGTTGAAGAAATGTGTAATGTGGTCCAAAGCTGAGCTAGGGTAGCATTGCACCTAAATTCCTGGAACTGCTTGACTCACCTGGTGTAGCTGATTCTAGGGGTGGTTGCTAAGGCTGCAGCAGTGGCCCAATGGGCCTCTACTCAACAATGCCAATGCTACAAACAAATTGCTCCAATGTTGTCACCCCACAAGGCCTGGCTCAAACTATCAGGCTGCACAGGCCACTAAAAAAAGGGGGGGGAGAAATGGGTGCAGGTATGCCCTCAACCCCCACCTGATCGGGTCTAAGCAGCAGGCAACCACACAGCCTGGCTGAATAGGCCTAAACATGCCCTGCTGAAAGGCTGCTCACATCCCCACTGGGCACCTCCAAGGACATGTGGCACAGAAAAAGGGGAGGAGCCACCAGAATTGGGATCACTCTGGATCCCCTGGCCCAAATTAATACTCAGCTCGGGGGAGAATGAAATGCTACAAGGAGAGAAAACTACTGGCCGCTTGTCAGAGAAGGGGAGCAAAGAAACCCAAGACTCATGCTCCCCAAACTCCCTCCCCCTCTTTCCAGAATTTGAGCTTTTTCATTGTCTGCTCCCCTACATGCATCTGACCTCCTCATAGACCCAAAGCACAGGTGTGAACAGAGAAAATGCAGGGAGTATTAGGCTATAAAATTAAGCTCTTCGTTGGCTACATCTGGCAAGGAAATCAAACACAAAGACCTAAAAATAACTTGCATTCCATGACTCCTCCCCTCAGCCAGCTCAATCGCTCTGTCCAGCTGGTCTTATGATGCTTCCTCCCAGCCAAGAGGGATGAGGCAAAACTGCCCCAGTATAGGGCATGGGGCAGGCCCAGCCACTGCCAAAAGGCCAGAGGCTCAGAAGGGCCCAGCCCTGCCTCTGCTAGCAAAAGGAAGCACCATTGATGGAAGCTGGCCAGACAAGGCTACAGTGCTTGTGCCAATCAGATGCTGCGGGTGGCCAATGAGGGCACCCTTCCGCCACTCCTGTGCCCTCATTGGCTGTCCCCCCCAAAGGCAGCGTGTGATTGGTTAAAAATATTGGTACTCAAAAAATAAGCTAAAAACAGTTTTGTTTTCAAATGGTGCAGCATGAGCCCTGCAGGCTCATCTGGCTGGCTGCTGCAGTGCTTCCTTTTGCCAATGGGACTGGGTGGTCTAAGAGGGCAAGGAGGACTGGAGGAGGAGGAGGAGCTTCTGCCAGGTGAAAGAGAGAAAGAGAGAAAGAAAGAAAGAAAGAAAGAAGAAAGGGAAGGCTCGATGGTGCCGGCACCGGGGCGTGTGGTGTGTAAGTGGAGGAGCCCTTCGGCAGTACTATGCTGAAGATGTACAAGAGGCTGGCGCCAGCCCTGGCCAAGAATACATACCTTTGTCTCCTCAGTTTTCTTCTGGTTTTTTTTTTATTTTTTATTTTCTTCTCTAGCTGTCCCTCTTCCACAGTGCAGTTATTCCAACTTGCAGTCAACCATCCGCTCCTGGAACCATGTTTTATTCTTGCATTCATAACATTTAAGATGCAAGATGCAGTAAACCTAGAGTTAAACTTTTATTAACTATTTACATAGTTCAGCACAGTGTTAGAAGAAGAGAGAAATACTGGCAGTGTTGGTGGCAGTGACAGCAGCAGAAGCTACTCCTGCTGTCAGACCACTTCCTACTGAGAATCTGCTCGTATTGTCATGCAAACAGTAGATTTTAAGCAGAACCCTCTTAAATGAATAGTGCCCTCATACATGCAGCCAATTTTATATTGTTTAATCATGTTGCTCCTCCTCCTCACTTTCCAGATCAGGATGAGGCAATGGAAAGACTGACTTCACCTGCCACAGATCCCACTGTCCAGTTTGACTGGACATGGGAAGAGATAGTGGGAGCAGGAAATCCCACTACTACAATGTCTTCACAGCTAGGCTGTAAAACTATGTTACACACACAGCCTAAAATGGAAACTGCCATAAATAAACAGGAAGGGGGGAAAAAGAAAAAAAATATTTAAGAACCTTGTAACTAAGAACTGGTGCCTGAGTTTTGCTTTCTTCCTCCTCCCTCCCAATCCCATTTCCTTTTGTGTCATGTCTTTCAGATTGTAAGCCTGAGGGCAGGGACTGTCTAATAGTAATCTTTGTAAGCCACTCTGGGAGCCTTTTTTGGCTGAAGAGCAGGGTAAAAATGCTGTAAATAAATAAATAAATATGAGTGTGTGTGGTAGCTAGCTAGATAATTCATATTATTTTTCTTTTTCGATAAGCCCTTAAAATAAGTGTATTAATAAAGAGACATGTTTGAAAAAGCAAAGTGATAATTAGGATTGCCAAGCAGTCAGAATTGTACAGGTGCAGCCAGAATTTCATCTTTGTAGACAGTTGCCAGAAGATGGGGTATTAAAGTCAAGAAATCAGTCACTTTGTGTGTATGTGTGTGTATGTGTATGTGCTTCTAGCATGCACACATGAAACTCATGCAGGGCAGAAATATTGAACATTTAAGAGTTGTATCAAAGGGAGCATTAAGTAGAACAGATACTTGCTTCTGTGTCTATGTCTACCTTCACATGATGGTATTTTGATACCAACTATTCCATAGATATTTATTTCAATCTGTTAAGAAGGACTGTTTCCTGAGGCCTAGTTACAAAAATGGAACCTTGTTTCTTTCACAAGGCAAACATATTGAGCTGGTTTGCATGATCAAACAGTTGTGCAGTGCGTGTGGGTGGCCATTCTGAATATTCAAGCGGTGACTGCAGCTTGTGCCATCTGAACCTGCCAGGAGTGGGTTGTGTGAGGGTTAAACAACCCTAGGATAACCCATGGCTTGTTTGGACGATAACCTACCAGGTTCAGATGACATGACAAGCCACAGTCGAGGCTTGAATATTCAAAAACCAACTGGCACATGCTGCAACCCACCATAGCTTTATTAGGTCCTTGTCAGGGATGGGAGAGGAGAGGCAAACTCTTTTGTTCCCCAGAAAAAGAAGTAACCTTGTTTATTCCACCCTGGGCACCAGGGTAGAAGATTTTTTGTTGGAAACCTCGGCAACTCTGGTGATGTTTTTTAGAAGATGCTTGTGTCTTGTGAGCAACCCACAGCTATACACTTGGTGGTGATCCTGTGTACAATATAGGATCAACATCTGACACCACTACCACTGCATCTAAACACTGCACATGTGTACTTCTGGAAAAGAGTATACTATTTTTATGGCAGAAAAATGGCAAGATTGCTGGCTAGGCTACGTAACTGTTGAGTGGAATCTTATTCCTACTGGAAACAAGAATCAGAATACTTTCATCTTTATGTGACTGCATGTGAAATAATGTCAGATGACTATCCAGAAGAGTGCAAACCCTCCTCCATCAGACACAACTGTGTCCTTTTGTTGTGCTGAGCCAGTCTACTGCAGGAGCAAATGAGACAGCATGTCCACAATGCCTTTGAAGTAAAAAACAAAGCACACTATGAAGTGTGAATTGCTTCTGATCAGAGGACCTGCACAGGTGTGAACACAGAATATGCAGGGAGTATTGGGGTACAAAATTAAGCTCTTAGGTGGCTACATCTGGCAAGAAAATCAGGCGCAAAGATGTGTCAATACTTCTGTTGCAATAACTTGCATTATATCTATGAAACCCAGCTGCTGAATGACTATCTCTTTGTCTATCTGTCTGTCTCTCTCTCTCTCTCATGATTATAACAAGCACTGCTTGCACAAAGCATAATCATTTGACTAGGGCTCACTCATAAAGCTGCAACATTTAGTCAATTAGTCATTTTAATTAGTTAAAATCTTTTTATGTATTGAAATGCTTCCCATGATTAATCAAGCAGATTTTAAAAGAAAAAGAAAAAAAGGACAAGTATTTCTGAAAACCATGCATGGTGAGCCCCATTTTAGAAGAGGCATCCCCCTTTTGTTTTCACACAGGAGAGAATGTCTCTTCTAAAATAGTTCTTGCTGTGCGATGTGTGTGCATGCCTCATCTAAAAATAGAGAAAGTATGTTTATCTTCTTCATCACTCTTGATTTATGCATATATAAATAAACAAGATTATATGCAATGCTGATCCTACTTAGAGTAGATCCATCAAAATGAATGGGACTTGTTAAGACTAACATGGGATACAACCCATGAAGATTTAATCAATCAATTATTTATTTATTATTAAGCATAAACAGCAACTACCGCCATGTATGTTCTTAAAATGCTTTTGTTGCCATCAAATATCGAATCTGAAATGGTGCCTCTGTGGACTTATCATCACAGTCCACAGATACTTCTGTCAATCCAGGAGAATTTTCTAACATTGTAAGCCATGATGCATGAGTTCAGAAGCCTCCTCCACTGACCCACTGACATTGCACAATAATGTCTCATCACCTTGATTTGGGAGGCCTCTGAATGTGTGTGGGGTGCCCTGCAACATCATGGAAGATCCCACAGTGACTGGGACCATGCACATTCTGTTCAGTGTGTTCACAGAACCAGAGCTCTGGAGTCCAGAAGATTCTAGAAGGTTGGGAGGGGGCTGAACCTCCGCAGACATCCAGATTGAAGACTCTTGGTCTGCCTAACCTTTTTGGAGCAGAACTCTGTCTATCTCTAGTCAATCTGTCATGCTCCAACTCCATGAATAGTTAAAATGACTTTTAAATGATTTCAGTTTATTTGTAGTCCAAGCAAAGTTTATAAAGCCAGGTTCCCACAGTCACCTCAAATGGAACCCCCTCCCCCTTTCCAGTATTATTTCCCATACATCATTTAAGTAAGCATAATGATGGCAGAAACAGTGTTGTTCTGGAGCTAATCTAGGCTGTTTTCATTAAAATTTCTTTAATGGTTGACACACAGTAGACCTTTAGCTTGAAACTTCCATTAGGCCAGGAACTTGCACCCCTCCAGGTGTTGCTGGATTACAATTTCCATCATCCCTGACTATTGGTCATGCTGGCTGGGGCTGATGGGAGTTAGGGCACAACAACATCTGGAGAACCACAGCATCCCCCACCTCTACATTGCACAAACATAGGGCAACCACACAATAATGAAGCATTGGTATCTCTTAAAAATGAGAGGGTACGATGCACAAGAGAATTTCTGACATATTGGATTGGTCTTTAAAAGTATCCTTCGTATTAGTGCTGGCTCCAGGTTTTTTTTTTGTTTTTGTTTTTTTAATTTATTTATATTTTTAAAGAACACACATACACAAAAAAAACCCATAAACCTACAAATCATACACTACAAGTGCACCCGTCACCCCGGGGCCAAAACCAATTCTATCCACATAATCCATTATTAATCTATATTCCAAAAATACATCATATCATGACATGGCTTACTCCCTTTCCCCTTTACTAAAACATAATCTAAAAATGACCCCCATATTTCCTTAAAATTATTTTTCTTTAATTGTCCCCTTTTACATTTAATACTACATGTTAGTTTATCATTTAAAGCAATATCCCAAACCTCTTTATACCAGTCTATTATTAAATACTGATGTTGAACTTTCCAATTCCTTGCAATCAATAATCTCCCTGCCGCTAATAAACTTACAATTAGTTCCTTTTTCTCTTGTGAGCACAGAAGTTTCTCCGTTATTGATAACAATGCTAATTTTGGACAGACCTCCACATTAATACCAATAATTAGTGAAATTTCTCCAAAAATTTTATTCCAAAAATCCAATACGCTTTTACAGCTCCACCACATATGAGCATAAGTACCAAGTTCCTGGCATCCTCTCCAACACAATGGAGCACAATTACTATCTATTTTATTTAATCTTACTGGAGTCAAATACCATCTCCAAACAGTTTTTTAAAAATTCTCTTTTATCCTTACTGACATATTTCTTAATATACGTCTGCCCCAAATATTTCTCCACCCCGCATTTGATATCTCCTCCTCAAATTCCATTTCTGTGGAGAAACGAGCCTTTGGGGGTACACACACACACCTCAGGTGTGAACCGGCTGGGGTGGGGTGTGCATAGTTAGCGTGTAGAGAAAAGAGTTTTTAGGGTTCCTGCATGCATGCATGCAGGAACAAACAAACACACACACACACACACACACACACACACACACGCCTCCTCATGAGTAAACCAGGTGGGGGCTGGGAGGAAGCAAAAGGTGATGGAACATAAGATGGGGCCTGGCGCCCAGAGGTCTGGAGGAGCCAGGCTGAAAGCGTTCATATGCAGATGTAATTCAAATAGTTCAAGCCATGACTCACAGTTCCCTTTCCCCCTGCCTGGCCAGTTTCCTTCCCCCTGCATGGCCAGGTGAAATTCAAATTGATTGGCTGAAGCAAGAAGGCTACAGAAAAGGGGAGGGGGATGAGCTTTTTCCCCACGTGTAAGCCTTTGTTCTTAGTCAGTCTTGGTCTTAGGTTTTTGGGTGCCTGCCTGGCGGTTGGAGCCATGCCAGGCCAGCGAGGGGCCCAAGCCTTTAGGGGGGGGGCACCTCAGGACTCGACCCCAGGCAGCCTCTGGTAAAATTGGCTGGTTTGAAGGGTCTAGAAAGGCAAGCCTTGTAGGGGTTTACCCATCTTGGACCTTCGGGTAGGTGTGGTAATTCTCCATCGGGCAGCAAGGCTGTGCTGGATCTAACCCTTTGAAGAAGACACCCTCAGGTAACAGGTGTGTGCTTGAGAGATTTTAAGGAATCAGGTTTTCTTGTTTTATAGCTTTACTGTGTACTAAAGTGTCTCTCTATTTTGTGTGCTTCTCTTATTTGCCTAATCTTGTTGTAAGATGCTATCAGAAATAAACCTTGTCTTGGTTTCACCCCAAATGGGTTTTGTAGTACTCTCTTGGTTCAGTATCTAAATCCAAGTTACCAGGGATGTTGAAGAGTCCTTGGTCTCGAGTCACGAGTCGAGTCACGAGTCTTTGGACCCGAGTCTCGAGTCCGAGTCTGAGTCCTTGGTCCAAAATGGTGACTCACGAGTCACGAGTCCTGAGTTACTCCCAAAACTGACTCCACGAGTCCCTATTAAAATCAATGGGGTTTCCCCCCAACAAAATAAGGCTACTTCAGATGTGTGGCTTAAATAAATTCTAGGCACAAGTGTGCCTTTTTATTTCAAAACTCTGCAACTGATTTTGGCAAGAACAGACCAGGCAGACAAACCCAAAATAACCAGGCAGGCAGAGGAGGCAGGGAACCCCAAAGCAGGCAGGCAGAGGCCTTTGTCTTGGACAATTCAACTGTTGAACAGGTCAAGAAGAGACCAGGCAGGCAGAGGAGGCTGGGAACCCCAAACAGGCAGGCAGAGGCAGCCAAATCCAAAATGTCTGACCCTAACCCAAACCCCCCACAACAACACATCAATCAAAATAAATCTCAACACATCGTTGGGGCTGCGCTCCTGGTAGCTGTCCATAGTGGCCGAGCAGCGGCGTGCCTCGCTTCCATGCGCTTTTCACCGGTGATAGCGCTCCTTCTGGCACAGCCAGAAGACTCGTCAACAGCCCAGGGATGTTGACGAGTCCTTGGTCTCGAGTCCCGAGTCGAGTCTCGAGTCCCATTAAAAATATTGGGACTCGAGTCCTAGTCGAGTCAGAGGGGGGACTCAGTCCGACTCACGAGTCGAGTCCTCGAGTCCGAGTCCCCATCCCTGCAAGTTACAGAATTAAAGGCGAGTCCCTGAACAGAGATTCAAGTAGGGTTGCAGACAGCTGAGGCTGGCAATCTGGTACCTTGAGATCTCTGGGGGTCTTGGTTCCTTTGCCAGCAGGCAAGGGTAGGGTAGTGGCGGGCCAGCCAGCCCCCCCTTCCGGGCCACATGGTGGCAAGTGCTGGGTTTCCTTGGAAGGAGGAAAGGGTGGAGGTCTGGCGGGCCAGCCAGCCCCCCCTCTTCCTCCATAATTTCCCACATCATCTTAAGGTTGTCTTTTTTCGCTTCAATCCTCTGCATCATTTTATATATCTCCCTAGTTAACCCTCTAGAAGAAACATTCCCTTTTATAAGGCTCCAGGTTTTTGAGGGCCCTTGGGTAAGACACCCTTAGTGGCCCTCTCCCTCAGCAAGTCTACTATCTCAGCACCATTGCCGCTAGCTTCTATTGCTCCTCATCCTCTTTCTCATCATTGCTCCCACTAGCTTGCTTGACAGGCAGAGCAAGTAGCCAGTGGCCTCTACTGCTCCTCCTCCTCCTCACCAGTACCATTGACTGGGCCACAGTGAGAGGCAGGTGAACAAGCAGGTTGCAATGGTGAGGAGGAAGTAAAAACTCAGGGGGCTCTTGTCAGTGGATCCCTCCTAGAGTGGGGGGCCTCGGCAGGTGCCCAACCATGCCTACCCTTGACACTGGTCCTGCTTCATGAATGGAAAATGGAAATCCTCAAGCAGCTCAGCAGGAGAGAATTCACGGGACCATGTCACACTAAAAATCTGGGAATCTGTGAGCTATTTACCACTCTGGAACAGTAATTAGAACCTATATTATCAACTCTAGAGCTGTCAGATTCAGAAGCTAGTATTATATTCCTTTCTCATATCTTTCTATCCCTAAGGATGCCTCTTTTATGAAGAACCATTGATTTATATTATCTGCTCAAGCCAAGTATTTTAGCATTCGATTTCCCTGCATGACTTTTATGGAAGGCACCATTGATTTTTACTTTTTGTTATAGATTTTTAAAATTGCTCTTTAAAAACTTTCCTTTCATCTTGCATGGCATTGGCAGCATGACAGGGGGGGGGGGAACCCCCAGTAAAAAATAGAAACCAAGATTTTCTGTACACTTAACTATACAGAGTATAGAGGTTATACTATAATGTGCTGTATTAGAGTCTCAAAGGGGAAACTGAATACATTTAGAGAATAAGTCTCCAAAATATCTGCTGTAGGCAAGATTTATGTAGATATAATACAAACTGTCCTTGAATAGTGTGTTTATGAGAGACCACTGTTCAAGACTTTTTAGGGTATACTTTTTCATGCATTTCTGAATTAAAACATAGACCTTTTCAGAGAAACAAAATAAAATATCAGGTGAGAAAAGAATAAGGCAATATAAAATGAAATTCTTAACGTGAATGAAACAACATATGATGTAATACTTAACTGGTGTTTTTTTGGTCTAACAAATACTCTTTTTAATCATCCTCATCATCCTGGCTGTTTCTTCTTAGCTGTAAATTATATATAAAAGCCTGTCCTTAACCTTTGCTGACATTCTTCCAACATTTCTGTCATAGTTTTGCACGACCAGGAAACAGAACCCAGGATGGAGCTGTGTAGATAGAAGCACACTTGATTCTTAATGGCTGGGATCACCAGGGGAAAGGAACAGATTTAGGAACCATGACTATGAGTGCCATACCTTACAATCTCTCAGATATGTCTATAGCTGCCATTTCGTTCTGTGGGGAAAAGTAAATCACTGCATTTGTGAGATGGTTGTGGGGGCAGATAGGGGTGGAGAAGATCAAGTTCAGTTTGGGGGGACATGAACCACAGTCACATTTGGAAAAGCAGCCAATTGCCTCAGGGATGAATCCAGAGGGTGTGACATGGAGGAGAAACATGTAAAGGAAGTGAGAATGGAATGATGATTGGATCCTTTCCAGTCTTTTCCCCACCTGTCAAACTTGGTGGGCCTTCAGCTATTAAAGAATGAAACTTAAACCACCCTATTTTCTCTCCTCTTTTGAGGGACAGGAAATTACAGGATTGGCTTGTGCAGCAAAGTTAAATTGAATTTCTAATTATCATCCATCTGTTTATTGAGAGAGATCAGTTTAATCTATGCAGATATTAGACCCAAGATTCAAGTCACAACCTTTAGGGATCTTCTGCCATGCCTGAACTGGAAGTAATCTGGGCTGAGAATACTGGGCTGGCTTGGTGTGCTTCAAGCTCCATCAACATGACCAATGATCACTTTTGGTAGGAGAATAACACCACTGGTATTGACTCTTCACTGGATATACAAGCATATCTAAATGAGGAGGGAAGATGTACTTTTAAGAGCCTGGACATTTTAAAAGACTAATAGTACATAAAAATGGCTTGGAGCAGTGTTAGCAGCAGTGAGCTAGCTGTATCATTGATCTTACACTAGAAGGTTGTTTCTTATGTGCTGTTATAGTGTGATGTTGGCGCTATTATACAGTACAGTTTTACATCATTGAGGGTGGCATTATATATTACAGTATTTAAAAAATGAATTACAGTTCTTAACTCGAACATGTGAAATTATAATCATGGCCATCTTGAGCATTCCAATTTTGACTGAAAGGCAGGGTATTTCAATAGGCAGGTTATTTCAATAACAAATAAATAAATACTTGACATGTGTTCCTCAACATGGCTCAGTTCCTCTTAACATATCAGGCAATTATCCAACTGACCCAAGCTGGAAGGTAAGAAGCCAAGATATGTTCACCTCATAATTTTGATCAGGGAGTGATATATAAACTAAATACATAGGGTAGTGCACTCCCCACACGAACTGAAGTTTTAAGGATAGTTCCCTTGTGAGGAGAAAGTACCCAAGGGCACAATCTTATGCATGGTTAGACAGAAGAAAGTCCTCCAACTCCCAGCATCCCTCCAGCCAGCCATGCTGGGAATTATAGGACGTTTTTCCTGTCTAAACATGCAAGGTTTGCACCCTAAGAGTGTACCTGAGGTAGCTGTGTATTGTTTGTGTATTTATAAATTGACCAGGGAAGGAGGAGTTAAACACACAGAGTTTCTTCTTCCACAGAAGGTGAGTCAAAGAGAGGTCATCATTCCCAAGAACACTAATGGGGGGGGGGGAGAGATTCAACGATACACATAATATATGTGTATCCTACTATGACTTGCTACTCCAAGGCTTTTCTATTTATGGGTTGGGGTGGAAGCAGTGGTTTTATTCATCCAGGTTTTTAGAAAATATTTTCTCTTTTGGACTATGTTCATTTTTGTTTAGTGATTCAGCTTCTGGTGATTTTATCTAGAGTGCATCTTCTTTCTCCATATATTTTAGAATTCCTTAAAAAAATCTACATGTGGTATTTCCCGCACCCACATCCCACCCTCTTTACTGTAAGAATCTGTGTGAGGAGGAGAGTGCTGGAGTCACAAATGCTGGAGGGAGTAACTATAGGCACAAAGCAAAAATCCAAAGTGTGGCAATTCACCTAGAAATGATAGGCCACCTGCAAGTTTTCTAAAGCTATCTTCCAGTCAAATCATCAAAAACACTTCAGTCTGACAGAAATCATTCTCACAGAAATATTCTTCAAGCATGAAAGGTACTCTAATTGGAATCATTTGGTGGTACGATGAGGAAAGTAAAAGTGAGACACCCACCACAATATACACCTCATGGACACAACTAAAAAATAAACAGTGCTTTTCAGATTTACCATATTTTCATTTGGTTCTGTTCATTTTTAGTACATTGTAACCAGAGGTTCAATTTTAGAAGGGAAGGGAGGCACATACAGTATGATTATATTTGACTAACTCACATATTCCACATGCTAAATGACTATTGATTATTATATCAACCAGTGGTTTGCAGACTTTCTGCCTTGCGGGGCCGGCCCTGCCATTAGGCAGAGTGGGTGCTATGAAAGGCCAGCAGATTATTAGTTATTTAATTTATTGCTATTGCAATATTACTACTAGGGAGGGGAAAGGGTGCTTGTGAGATTTCTTTCTCAAGTGCCACAACTGAAATCTGAGATGGCATCCCTTCTTATAACTACATGGAACACTTCCACAAAACTGCCTTTACCATGAGGCAACTGGGGGGAAAGGAACTTTGGGTAATTTTTCTCACCCTCTCCAAAAATGGTTGTGTGCAAGATACCTTGCACCTGTATCTTTTATTACTATGGAAGGATGCAATCCGACAGTGCTATGTGCTCACATGGGAAAGAACCATGTATGCAGCCAGAGGCGTCCTTTAATTTCTTTTGTAGCCACCTCCGTAACTGAACAGGTGAGCCAATTTGAAACTGAACAGCTTTTGTGGCTCTGTAAGATTGCAGGCGAAATGAAGTTTTGGTAGCACAGAGAACAAATATTTCTGCTATGAAAAAAAAAAAGCATGGTGAGAGATTTGTGGAAAATACAGAGGGGGGAGAGAGAGAGAGTCTTTTTCTTTTAATCTCTTTTGTTTCATCTTCTTCTAAGAGGCTCTTGCACTAATTGCCTTTTGTTTCATTCTATGCAGATTAGCTGCACTTGGGACTTTGAACTAAAGAAACCCAAATGTCACAGAGACTCATCTATTTTTGTCTCATTGCACAGGCACTAAAGGAGAAAAACTTAAATGGGATTGCTCTTCTCAGATTCCTTCAATTGTCTCAAGTGGTATTATTTCAGACACTTCCTTTCAAATACGGCTCACATTATGTTTCTCTGGTTCTCCCTCATATCTCAGCTATTCCTCGTTGGCTCCGTCAAAGTCCTCTTGTCCCCTTGCTATTTTATCTCCTTTTTCATTTCCCAACTGTTCTTCAAATGGGTTGCAGGGCTTATAAGGGGTCACATTTACGCTCTGCTTGTTCTTTTAAACACATGGTTGGGAGTCTTCAGCTACAATCTCTCTTCGCCCACAGAAGTTACAGTAAAGAAAATGGGCCCAGGGCAAAATAGAAAAACAATGGCTTGAGGGAAGGGTGACTGAGGGCCAAGACAGACTTGATGTTAAATGCATCTGTGCATTTTAAGGTGACATAGTCTTTTTAAAATGCAAATAACATTAGCTGGGAGGAGTGATACATAAGTATCAGGATCACAACAGACATGGAGGTGGAATTTAGCTCTTTCTTTCTCTACTGTGGTCCTGTGGAACATCCCTCCACAGAAGCTGGTATTTGCTTTGGAGGGAAATCCCCCATTGGCATGAACAGGAGAGACCCTCTCCCCAATACATATTGTACCTCAGTGGATTTCTTAATGGAGTAGCTCAGTCCATGCCAAGGATTGGCATGGTCTTAGTAGGAGGAGCAGACTGAGGCCCAAGTAGGGACAGTAGTTGTTGTATCTGTTACTCCTGCCTAGTTCACTGACTGGATTGTCCCTGCTTCTCTTATACCCAGTGTGTTTTGTGTGTGTTGTGGGTTTGCTTGTGATGGAGGGTGAGGAGGAAATTGGTGAGAGTAGCACACCTCCAAGAAAGACAGAAAAGCTAAATATAAGCAGAACTATAATTAGATGTGGGAGAAAGAAGAATACAGGCCTGTGGCTTACGCTGGCTCAGCTTGTCTGAGCGTGGAAAGCTAAGCAGGGTCAGGCCTGGTTATTACTTGGATGGGAGAACCCTCCTCTAGTTTCCTGCACTGAGCAGGGGGTTGGACTCGATAGCCTTGTAGGCTCCTTCCAACTCTATGATCTATGAAACCTATGAAACTATTTTGTGGGTGGTTGTTTAGAAGTAAGAAGGTGGCCTATTCTGCCCATTGCGCAAAGCCTGCGACTATGATCAGTTCAGCTGGTAAAGCTGACATAGAAAAGCACATGCACATGGGGGGGTGGGGCGGAATACTGCCCATACTATCATTATACTACCAACCTTGAAGGTAAGATATGATGTCAATTAGTGGTGAACCCAGCCTCCTACCCTCCCCCTCTGAAACTCTGTTGCTAGATGGGCAAAAAAGCCCGTCTAGTGGAAAATGCAGGGCGGGAGGATAGGGAGGCAGAGATCACCTCTGCTGCACCTTCTGCCCTCTGAGTTCAGGGGCTTATGAGCATCGCCATAGGTTTGCAACGTAGCTGTTGATGATTATGCCAATTTGTTCCTCTGCACTTATATGTGCTATCCAGATCCTGTAAAATGGACTAAAATTTGCTGGAGCCGGTATTTAACTCGAACAAGGCTAGGGGCGCCAGATGCAAAAGAGGGCAGTTCTCCTGCACTTTTAATAGTTGTGGAGAAGAGGGCTTTGACAGGCGGGTGCTCACAGCCCTGTGCCAAAATTCCCCTCCCAGGAGCAAATTGCTCACAGGTTGGGACTGAACAGTAGTTTTGCCACCACCCCTTTTCTTGTCCTCTAACTCTGCAGAAAGGGGACCAGAGCTATGAGCCAATCATCTGCCTGGGATGGGGAAAACCAACCAGCTGCACTCATCTAACAGCCCACTTCCTTCTTCCTTCCTTGTAGGCACAGATCCAAGTACTCTGGTAGTGTTCCTAAGTGGTTAGACTACGTGAGGAGAGAAGAACATCTCTCTTGGATCTTGTTCAGAAATCATTATTCCACATCTTCAATCCAAAGAGATTGCTTATTAAAGGGAATATCAAAAGAGACAAGAAGGGAAACAAAGGATACTTTTTTTAAAAGGAAAGAAAGGAAAATGTAAGATGAAACTTACGATCTTATACTAAAGTCTTGGAAATACTAAATATGTAGAGATTACAGGATCTTGAAAGCCCCATGGCATCCTTGGATGGAAGAGACGCTGGGGAATTCAGGGTGACAACAAGCCAAAGAACTCTATTCCATTTTATTAGGCTTTCCCAGAGAAGGGATGGCGAGGAAGTTGCCCAGCTTAGTTCACCAATCAAGTACATGACATGTAAGCAGGAAAATGCTGGTTCTCACCTTCTGGGCTGGGAGATGAAGCTGATAAGTAAAAGAGGGATGCTTACCCCAGCTCTGGCAGAAAGGCTCCTTGGTCCTAGATTCAAACACCTGGGAAAGATGTGCCTGCCTCCCAGGAAGCCATGGAGGCCAGCAGCCTGGCCAACGAGGCTTGTTGTGTTTAGGGGAAATGGATGTGGAAGGGCAGCACATCACCAGAAGGGCATTTCAGCAGGTGTAGCTAAATGTTATGCAAACCACACCAGCTGAAATTTCCACTTACTCTACCCAAGGTGCAGGAGTCCTCTCCTCTTTAGTATCTGGCCACCCTAGACAAGCAACTTCCTGAACAGTTAGCAGCTGGCCAGAGAGGGGGGGAGGGAGGGAGGGGGAGAGTTTGTACCAGAAACTCTAGTACTTCCTTTGAGAGTGATCTAGTTCTCACTATCACCATGGCTTAAACATGGTGGCTTGTTTAAGCTGCAACACATGCTGGCATGTGCCAGGCACCACTTGCCTAATTACCTGCCAGGGCATGGCTTGTCATGTTGGCTGAACCCTGGCGGCATGGCTTGTTTGATGGAGAAACAACCCTCAGATAACCCATGGCCTGTTGCTGGTCATTTGAGGGTTGCTTCCCCCTCAAACAAGCTATGCTGCCCTGGTTTGCTGCCCACAGCAAGCTGCACCTAGATGGGTAATTAGGCAAATGGCACTCGTCATGCACCTGGACTTAAACAAGCCATGGTGCCTCATTTAAATTGCAGTGATTATGCGAACTGGGTTGGCATATAGCATGACACCCTATACGACACTGTCTCTAAAAAAAACTACAGGTCCCAGAGTTCCTTAGTCCTGTTATTATTTTCAGTGCACAGGGTGTGGCCTCTGACTGGAGGAAGGAACAAACACCATAATAGTTGGGGACATTAAGATACTAGGAACTGTGGGAACCAGTGCTGCTAAGATACGCAGACTCCAGGACATATATGAGTAAATTACTTAGGCCTCTGGTTTCCAGAGTGCATGGAAGAACTTGTCTCTAGATCCAGGAAGAGGGAACAGTGTCTAAAGGGGGGTTGGCACTCATATGTAATGAATACATCCATGCTATGCTGTTATATCTGGATATAACTCCAAATCAGTGAGCCAGTGTGGCGTAGTGGTTAGAGTGTTGGACTGGGACTCAGGAAACCCAGGTTCAAGTCCCCACTCAGCCATGAAACTCACTGGGTGCCTTTGGGCCAGTCACGGACTCTCAGCCAGGGGAGGCTAGTGACTCCTGTGTCAGTAGGGCTCCTTATCCATTGCAGGTGTTATTCTGAGCTTTATAGGAGCTATCCATGGTGCTCTACTCCATCCCCAAAATAGGTTCACCAGCATGGAGCACCATGGATAGTTCCTATAAAGCTCAAAATAAAAGTTGCAATAGATAAAGAGTGACACAGGAGTCACCAGCCTCCCCTGCTCTCAGTCTAACCTACCTCACAGGGTTGTTGTGAAGACAAAATGGAGAGTGGGGAGGAGGATTATGTAAGCCACCTTGGGGTCCTTGCAGGAAAAAAAGGTGAGATATAAATGTAATTAATACATAAATAAGGCCCCCAGAAATGGAAGAAGCTTAAACAAAGGGGCCTGAAAGAAGCTAAAGGACATGGATAATAAATCCTTGAATAGCAACTGGTAGTACCTAACCAATTCCGGCTAAGGTTGCTAGAACTAGCCCATGATGTGCCATGCGCAGGGCACTTGGGGAAAAACAAGACTAAACAAAGGCTCATGGCAAACTTCTTTTGGCCTGGAATTGCTAAGCAAGTAGCAGAGTACTGCAGGTCTTGTGAAACCTCTCAGCGTGTGGGGAAGGCAGGGCATCACAGTAAAGCCCCTTTGCAGCCTCTGCCTATTATAGGAGAAGCTTTCTTCAGGGTGGGCATGGATATTGTAGGGCCTTTCACTAAACCCACCCGCAAGGGAAAAAAGTACATCCTCACAGTGGTGGATTTTGCCACAAGATACCCAGAAGCAGTAGCACTAGCCTCTATAGATGCTCCATCTGTAGCTGAGGCTTTGCTAACTATATTTTGCAGAACTGGATTTCCCTCTGAAATCTTAACAGATTGTGGGTCAAATTTCCTCTCCGAGATAATGGAATGTCTGTGGAAGTGTTGTGGGGTAAAACACTTGAAAACCACTCCTCAATGCAATGGAATGGTGGAAAGATTTAACGCCACACTCAAAGGAATGATTAGAGCTTATGTAAACACACACCCAAATGACTGGGATGACAAACTGCAACACCTACTTTTTGCCTACAGGGAAGTTCCACAGGAATCAACGGGATTCTCACCTTTCGAGCTGTTGTATGGCAGAAGAGTGAGGGGCCCTCTTGATCTCCTGAGGGAAAACTGGGAAGGTAAACTCATAGAAAACAAAACCTCT
The DNA here is from genome assembly GCA_021292165.1 of Shinisaurus crocodilurus. Taxonomy (NCBI): domain Eukaryota; kingdom Metazoa; phylum Chordata; class Lepidosauria; order Squamata; family Shinisauridae; genus Shinisaurus; species Shinisaurus crocodilurus. The sequence continues at coordinate 155,142,019 of CM037878.1, forward strand.
GTGGTGGATTATGTGTTAAAACTTAGACAAACCCTTGATACACTCTGTAAACTAGTTCAAGTCAATGTAACCAAAGCCCAAGAGGTGCAAAAGTTCCGGTATGATCAAAAGGCACGCTCTAGAGTATTTGAGGTAGGGGATCAGGTAATGATATTTCTTCCTCTGCGCAAAGACAAGCTTAAGGCTGCTTGGGAAGGCCCCTACACAGTCAGAGAGAAAATTGATGATTTAACCTATGTGGTGGTTAAAGAAAAATCTGGAAAAAGACCCAAGGTAGTACATGTAAATATGATGAAGCCACACTATGAGAGGAGTGGAGTAGTTTTACAGGTGCAGAAGGTACCAGAAGAAAACCTAGAGACAGGGGGAGAAGAGATAGTAGACATCTTAGACCACTGGTTAGAAGAGTGCAATCCAGACCAGCTAAGATGGTCAGAACAACTCAACCTTGAGGACAGGAGGAGAATACTGTCAGTGGTAACAGAATTTTCTGATGTCTTTCAGAACAGACCAGGGAAAACAGATTTGGCTGTACACAGCATTGATACAGGAGACAATCTCCCCATAAGGTCACTCCCTTATAGGGTAAATGGAAAGGTGCTGGGAGACATACGCAGGGAGGTAGAAGAGATGTTAAGGTTAGGAGTAATCAGACCCTCTTTGAGCCCCTGGTCTGCCCCAGTGGTCCTGGTGAAAAAACCAGATAACACCATCAGGTTCTGCATTGATTTCAGGAAATTAAACAAGATAACCAAGCCCGATGCGTATCCCATGCCACGAACTGATACCCTTTTAGATCAGTTGGGAGCTGCTAAAATAATTTCCACTCTTGATTTGTGCAAGGGGTTTTGGCAGATGAGCCTGGATGAAGCTGCCACACCCAAAACAGCATTTGTCACACCTGATGGGTTATTCGAATTTAACGTGTTGCCTTTTGGTTTGAGGAACAGTCCTGCCTCCTTCCAGAGGCTAATCAATCGATTGCTAAATGGGTTAAGTGCATTTGCAGTGGCCTTTATCGACGATATAGCCATATTTAGTGAAAATGTGGAGGATCACTTGGTACACCTAAAAACAGTCTTGCAGGCTATACGTGAGGCGGGTCTAACAGTAAAACTAAGCAAATGTCAGTTTGGAATGCCAGAGGTAGTATACTTAGGGCACAGGGTTGGAAATGGTCATATCACACCTTTATGGGACAAGGTTGAAGCTATCAGAACCTGGGACATACCTACAACCAAGAAACAGGTCAGGTCATTCTTGGGATTTGCTGGGTATTACAGGAGATTTGTTCCCCATTTTGGTGAAATTGCTGGACCTTTGACTGATTTAACCAAGAAATGTAAACCTGACAAAATTGTGTGGACTGATGAATGTCAGAGAGCTTTTGATAGACTAAAGGACATTTTAATCTCAAGGCCTGTGTTAAGAGCACCTGACTTTGAAAAAACCTTTATTGTTGCTACAGATGCCTCTGAGACTGGCATAGGTGCAGTATTGTTACAAGACTATGACTCTGTTAAGCATCCAGTAGCCTACCTGAGTAGGAAGCTTCTACCCAGGGAGAGAAACCTGTCTACGATCCAAAAGGAATGTCTGGCAGTAGTGTGGACTCTGGACAAGCTCAAGCCTTATGTTTTTGGGCAAGAAAAGGGTGGCCGGGTGACCGGCCAGTTGGGCGATTAAAAAATATAATAAATAAATAAAATAAATAAATAAAGAATTTACTTTATGGACTGATCATCATGCCTTACAATGGATACAAACAATGCAAAATACCAACTCCAAGCTTCAGAGATGGTCTTGGAAATTGCAGGAATTTCAAATGAACATTGAACATGTGCCTGGGAAGGAGAATGTGATAGCCAATGCTTTGTCTAGGAAATAACCAAAAAAACAGTTGCCTTTTTGTGTAGGTTAACGTTTCACAATTCCCTTCTGTAAAAGGGAAATTGTTCCACTTGAGAAGAAGGGGGGGAAGATGTAAAGGATTGAGGCCTACTCAGGCTTGAGTTTGTTGAAGCCTGAAGGCCCAAACACTTCCCTCGAGTAGTTGAAGCCTGAAGGCCCAAACACTTGGATGGGAGGGGGAGTTTGAGAGTTTTAGTTTACCCAATAGAAGTTAAGAATTAGATCTCCTATTCAAGGTTACATGATTATAACCTTCTATTCCTGGGAAGGCTATATATGTGGGGTGTGGTCAGCTAGCAGTTAGTGTGTGCTGAGAGAGAGCTAGAAGCAGCAGCAGAGAAACAGCAGAGAGAAGCAGAGAGAGAGAAAGAGAAACTGGCTGCATAGGAAATAGGTAGTCTGAAGTTTAACTAGAGAACATTGGATTGTTTGTTTGTTTGTTTTATTTTTTCATACTTGCTTTTGAATTATAACCACTCTATTAAGTAAAGACCCTAATATTATAAGTAAAGTGTTGTTGTTTACCCTGGAGTTTGGAGTGACTTATTCACCACGTCTACAGCCTACACCCATGCTATTGGAAGCTGTAAAAGGACTTGATCTCCTGGAACGGGAGGGGCTTTGAGGAGAGGCAGAGATCTCCCAAAGGAAGGTTAAGGGGTCCCTGCAGTAGCGGAACCTTGACAGGGTGCTGTTGCATTCATGTCCTGCTTGTGGCCACAGGATTGACCAGCAGTTCCCCAGCATCATCCTCTGGGGCCTACCTGCCAGGTAAGACTGGAGTCTCCTAAAATGTTGTCCTCAAGTCCCTTCCCTGTGAGACACCCCAGAAGGGGTGTCAAGAGCTTCTGAGAGGTCCAGCAGACCCACTCCAGTTTCTGGCATAGATCATCCACCAAGATGAGCAAAGTTTTTTCAGTTCCAAAATAAAGCCTGCACCCAGATTAGAAGAGATCCAAGTAATCCGTATCATCAAAAAAGCCTGGAGTAGAGCTACCACCACTACTTGGTAAAGAATGGATAATTGGAGACTGGCCAGTAGTTATCCATAAGGCTGGGATCTATTGATGATGTATGTATGTATGTATGTACAGGCAGTCCCCAAGTTACAAATGAGTTCCGTTCTTAAGAATGTCTTTAAGTTGAATTTGTATGTAAGTCGGAACAGCATAGTGTTCTATATGGTAAAATTGGCATTTATACAAATTGCGTAGTATACCAGTCTATGTACTCTATGTAAATGATGTAGTGCCGTGGAACACAGAAGTGTGTTCTTAAGTATGGGTTGTCCGTAAGTCGAACGTTCTTAACTCGGAGACTGCCTGTATCTATCTATCTATCTATCTATCTATATAGAGGCCTAATCACTGTTGTTTCATAACAGATGGTACTATACCATCCTCAAGGGAGACATTCACAACCCCACTACACCACTACCCATGCGGCCAAGCCTGTCCACTTACCCAAGCATTCAATACTGGAAAAATCTAGTATCTCAGGCACATATAAACAAAGAGATATGATGGAGCCATTTCAGAAAATGTGAAGTGGTTCCCTAGAACTCTTTGACTGTGCTTCTCCCCCTGCCACACACATACCATTTTTTAATTGATTTTGTGTTCTGCTTGCTTGATGCAGCTGTACTTTAATTATATGCTGTGGTGTGCAATTCTTATTCTAACTGTAACAGAATTGTAGTGTCAAACTTGACTTCCTTGAGCAATGTGGTATTGTTGTTGTGGGGGACGAGACAAAGGGAACTGAAACGGCAAGTAAAATTTAAATTAAAAATGTTCTGTGGGTTAGAAAGTATCTTAAAAAGTGAAAACAATGAATTATCATGTATTGATTTTCTTATGAAAATGTAGGCTGATTTTCATAATCAATTTATCCCATAATGGGCCCCTGTTTCCTGATAGTTGGTTTGGGTTTGTTTGGGTTTGTTTATTTATTTGTTTGGGTCACTGAGTGTTGTGCCTCCAGTAGGTCAGACAGAGACCAGCCGTGCCGGAGTGTGTTTGGGGTGGGGCCAGGCTAAGTGCAGCCTGACCCAGCTGGGCAGCCTTACCAATCAGCGCCTGCTCATTCCTGACCTCAGACTCCTGTACCTTTGATCCTTGGAACGACCCTGACCACGACTTTGCCTGATCCCAAACTGGTTTATGTTTGCTCTGCTTTGGACTGATATATTTTGGCTTCGACACTCAGACTGTGATAACGACTACGGCTTATCTTGAAACTGGATGGATTTAGGACACTGATATGTATTCCTATCAACATTACTCACGGTCAATTGATTGCATGACTTTTGCCATAAGCTCAGGCTGTGGCTTGCCGTGACAACGTCAACCTTCAGAAAATGGGTTGTGCATATAGGAGGGTTCCTTAGACCAGCTAACTGATTACATAAATGTACTTTTAAAATATGCTACAACCTTAAAGTATGGAGTTTGTTGGGCAATGGAACTTTCAAAGCCAGTAGGTCTTCTGTTGACTTTCTTATACCCAACAGGATCACTGATGAAATACTGGATCTGCAGATATTGGAACCATGGAATATTGATTTTTATTTTTTTTATTTTTTTGAAGCTCTATTTTGGTGAGGAGTTTATTGTGAAAAATAATCTCACAGAATCTATTGCTACCATGCTGTTTCCAGAGGTTAAGGGGCTGAGACTGAACACTAGGTGTAAAAACTCTTGGCCCAAAAGAAAGTGGTTGGTGTGTCATATGGAAAGATAGGTCTTATGCAACTAAAGAATTTACCATGGATAACATACAGGAAAACTGTAATTGGTGTTGAGATGCAGGAAGGTCAGCACATAATGGGCAAAGTAGTTATAGGAATCTGTCTTGGAATCTCACTGTGCTATATGAGAAACATGGAGAAAACATAAACTGAAGATGATAGACAGTGGGCGGCAGAGTGTTCATGGTGATTAGCTGATTCAGAACATCACACCTTCATTAACAGCTCTATAAACTACAAACCACCCCAAACTAATATCTCCACCAAACATATGCCAGAGTTTAGTGCCAGTTTTGTCCTGTGTTGTGCCACAAATCATGAGTTTTGTGAGTTGTGTGTACTGAAACATCAAATGCAGCTTCGTACTAACCCTGAATCATATGAATTAACAAAACAATTTGAAGCTAACTTGCTTGCAATATATGAATCTCATCTGTCTGCTTTTGAGCTATTATTCTTGGAAGATTTTAATCAGAGTTGCCACTGAAGTTTGCCTAAAGGCAAATCTTGATGTGAATATAGAGGTTCCTGCTCAGGAGCAACATCTGAAGAATTGTGAGGGAAGCTTCAAGAATTTCAATGAGGCACAAAACATTTTTCAAAGAATGTATGTTTGACTACCACACCCTTCTAATTGTTACATGCCTAAATATGCTTCAGCAGGTAGAAAACAGTTCTTATTGCCCTTTGGTGGGTGAAAAGGAGATGGCAGATGAATAGATTCATTCCTTCTGACTGGGTACACTACAGTCTATTACAGTGTTGTAAGTCAAAAGGAAACCACAATGAGAATATAGCAGGTGGCTTTTAATTTCAGAATATAGTCCAAGCTTTTACGGATGCAGAACACTCACATATGTGGACGGCCTGAAAATCAGACTGTCAGGACAACCATATGCATGTCTACTCAGAAGTACGTCCTACTGAGTTTAATGAGATTTGCTTCCAGGTAACTTTGTATAGGAGTGCAGCCTGAATTTCCTTAGGGGAAAGCAGTGGAGGAAGTCTGAACCATGATGCAGGGACCAGGCACTGAGTGCTTGCTTGGGAAATGCTGGATGTTCAAGTCTTTCTGTCTCTCCCACTGTTTGCTCCACATCCATCATCCACCCCTGTCCTATTGCACTTTCTGTGATTTTGGTGACAACTGAACAGAAAACAAAGAAAAGACTTACAGGCGCAATCCTATTGATTGTGCCCTCAATGATCGAAAGCCCCCAAACTTGGAGGTTTGCAATCATCCAATGCTGGGTGGGAGGAGCGGCAGAGGCGATCTTCGCCTCCCTGTCCTCCCGCCCTGCATTTTTTGCTAGATGGGCTTTTTTTGCTCATATCCTTGCCTCTCCAGTCTCCTTCCCAAAATGCCCCCTTCCCCCCCCCTCTCTGAGGTTGCTTCTCCAACCTCGGAGGGCAGCTTGCACGGCTCTTTCCATGTCGGCTGCAAGGGGGTGGGAGAGGGTGCTTGGATCTCTGATTTCCACTCCAAGGTCGGAGAGCTGTCCCAGACCTTGGAGTGGGGAATCCCCAATATCCTATGGCCCCTCAGACAATTTGCGAGGGTAAAGGGGGAAATGAAGAGACGAGACAACAGTTATGGTGTAAAATCAGGGCCACATTTATTGAATTGAAGGTCTGCGAAGGGAGAAGTGCGGGATTAACTAAGGCCGGCCCGAAGGCCAGTGGAGCATGCCTGGGCGAAAGCATCCCGAACTCGAGGGCGGCGCGGTGACTCGCCACCCTTGAATCCTGCACTCGGAGTGCTGGGGGATCTACCCATGATCACCATCCCCTGGCGCCGCGGGACAACCGAGGAGGGTGAGATGGGTAGACCCCAAAGGCGACCCTACCTCTCACAAATTGAGCCACACGGCATCTACATTTGTGAGGCTCGGGTTCTCGCCAATCACCTTGAAAGGTGCCATGGGATGCACACCGAAACCCTAACCCCACTGCCTATACACCGCACTTACCGCCTAACCTAAGGCCAATGTGACCGAATTACCAGGTAACCCAAAATAATAAACCCACTGCCGATTCCACAGTATGGAGTAGGCGAAACACGCACGCTGCCCTGAGCCAATTAGGACAACGAGCCAAAATTCCTACTCGGCCCCATAAAAGGCGACCAGAGGAGCCCACACTGCTTCATCGGGAGTGGAGGGAGGGAGCTGCAAAAAAGGAGGCATGGGGTGGGGTCTCCTGTGCCTAAATACTGCCTCAGGGCCCCACCCCTTAAGCCTCACCCCATCGGGCAAACAATTTGCCTGTGCCCTGATTGGAGGTGAAATCACCTCATTCTAGCTCTCGCTCTCCCCTCCCCCCCCTCGCAAAATCCTCCCCCCCCCACAGGAACGTGGGGTGCGAAGGGAATTGCGAGGGTAAAGGGGGAAATGAAGAGACGAGACAACAGTTATGGTGTAAAATCAGGGCCACATTTATTGAATTGAAGGTCTGCGAAGGGAGAAGTGCGGGATTAACTAAGGCCGGCCCGAAGGCCAGTGGAGCATGCCTGGGCGAAAGCATCCCGAACTCGAGGGCGGCGCGGTGACTCGCCACCCTTGAATCCTGCACTCGGAGTGCTGGGGGATCTACCCATGATCACCATCCCCTGGCGCCGCGGGACAACCGAGGAGGGTGAGATGGGTAGACCCCAAAGGCGACCCTACCTCTCACAAATTGAGCCACACGGCATCTACATTTGTGAGGCTCGGGTTCTCGCCAATCACCTTGAAAGGTGCCATGGGATGCACACCGAAACCCTAACCCCACTGCCTATACACCGCACTTACCGCCACAGAGAGAGACAAGCCTCTGCTTAGTCGACTCTCCCCCACCTGCCAGAGATAAGCTCGAGCAGGGCCCTTCGCAGATCCTCAATAAATAAATCATTACCAGCGTCGGACAAATGAACCCCGTCCGGCCGGTACAGCTCCCTCCGGGCCAAGGATATCCCGGCATGAGGTATATCGAACCCCATGCCTCCAATGGCCCTCCGAACCTCACCGTTGACCTTCCAAGCCACCCTGTTCAGGCAAGCAGGGCGCTCGGAGTACCGCCAGCAAAAACGCGGCAATATATGAGACCACAATATGGACACGCCGGGCCAGCGGGAAGAAATGATGGAGAGGTCCTCTGTTGCCTGTAAGATCAAGGCCTTGCCCTTCAGCAAGCCGAGGTCATTGCCGCCCAGGTGCAGCACCAAAACGTGCGGTTGTGCCTTGACTAGGCCGGAGTGGAAAAGTGTGTAGAGCAGGTCGTGCCACTGCATGCCACGCCGGCCAAGCCACTGAATGTTGGCCACCTGCCCGATGCCCAGCTGGGCACCAACCCAGGATTTTGCAGCACGCCTCGCTGCCCAAAAGATCATGCTGTGGCCGCAGATTAACACACGAACAGGCTTTTCTCCACTCCAAGCACCTGAAAAACAAAGAAACAAAGAAGCGGCAGCGCAGCTCACGGCAACTTCCGGACGTAAGAACGGTAGGCCCGTGAACGCCACCTTCCGACAGCCTGAACTCTGCTGGCCGGGAAACCCAAGGCGGCAGCCGTGGAGGCCGCACCAATCCTGAATGAGTGAGTGCCGAATCGCATATGAGACAGGCCCAAGGCTCCTAATGCTTGTTTAGTGACTGCCCAGAACTGATACCTGGTCAACGGGAAACCATCCACATGTCGGAATAATGGACCATCTTCCGTACCCCGCCCAGTGATAAAAGCTTTCAGGGCCGCCACAGGGCAGAGTTCATCAGAAGCGGCCGGGTACAAGGTGACCGTTGCGCCCCGTGCAAACTGATCGGACTTAGACCTGCGGAGTCGCAGAGTCACGCTGGTCGCTGAAAGTTGTAGGTCCGAAAACTGCAGAGCCACATTGGAGGCATCGAGTTTGGAACTAACCACCAGCTCTGAGATTCTGAACGCCCCAAAGAATGCGGTCAACGCAGCCGCATGAAATAGTGACGCCTCGTAGTTCGAAGAACAAACAGAAGGCCACAGTGCCCGAAGACCCAAAAGAATGTCTGGGGACAAAGGGATCCTCGTGTCGGGCGCTACAGGGCATTCCCTGGACCAACCCAACAACATCCTACGGACTCTGAAATCCCCGGAAGTGTCCTGGAAACCTCGAGCCTTGGCAAGAAATGCCACGCCCGCCAGCTTGCCCCTGATGGTTCTAACGGATGAACCACGTCCCTGCGACACCACACAGAATTGAATGATGTGATCGACCGGTATTGGCCAGACCAGAGGGAGATTGTGGTCCACCCGGAACTGGTGAAATTCCATACCTGCCCGTTCGTAAGCGGCCCTCGTGGTAGGTGCCAGCGACCGCATTATGGCGAGCTCGGAAACAGACCTCCAATCTGCCAAAGACAGTCTGGCATTATCACCGGGTGGTCGGCAGCCCAGGGAGCGAGAGCTCGGAACCTATGCATCTGGTTGCGAGACAATGCGTCCGCTATGCTGTTATCCAAGCCCGGAACATGCCGTGCCCGAAACAGTATATTGAATTGCAAACAGCGCAGTGTGAAAGCGCGAACCAGATGCATAACACGTGGGCTTCTGGAAGACAAGGTATTGATGACCTGCACAGTTGCCTGATTATCGCACCAAAATTGAACGACAGAATCTGCAAATTGTGCTGCCCACAGGTGCACTGCAACATAAATGGGAAAAAATTCTAGAAAGGTCAGATCTCGGCACACCCCCGACTCTGTCCACTCATCTGGCCATGGTGCGGCGCACCACTGTGCCCTGAAAAACACCCCAAAGCCAAAGGAACCGGAGGCATCGGATTGTACTCTAAAGTCGGCATGCAGTATTTGCTCACACCGCCAGAAGGAAATTCCATTAAACCCTTCCAGAAATCGTAGCCATACCCTCAAATCGGCCCTCATGGAGGTATTTATCCGGACCCTGTGAAAGGGCCGTGTCAGGCCACGCATGGCGGCGCAGAGGCGCCGCAAAAATGCTCTACCTGGCGCCACCACCCTGCATGCAAAATTCAAGTGGCCGACCAGCTCTTGTAGTTCCCGGAGGGAAGCCTTGCGGGACCGTATCATATGGCAGACCCGAAGATGGAGGGCCTGGAGCTTATCAATAGGGAGACGAGAGCACTGTCTGTCGGTATCTAATTCTATGCCCAAAAAGACCAGAATGGAAGCGGGACCTTCTGTCTTTTCTGTCGCGAGGGGGACACCCAATTCTGTTGCCAACTCCTGAAATTGCGCCATCAAAAAGGCACATTGATTAGTGTCACGGATCCCTGCGAACAGGAAATCGTCTAGGTAATGGATGACCTGGCTCATCCCGGTACGATTACGCAAGGCCCATTCGAGAAATGTACTAAAGCGCTCGAAAGCCGAGCAAGAGATAGAGCAGCCCATGGGCATAGCTCTATCGATATAGAATTGGCCCTGGAAATGAAAACCGAGCAAGTCGAAGTCATCCGGGTGAACGGGGAGCAATCTGAAGGCCGACTTGATATCACATTTTCCCAGAAGGGCCCCGCGGCCACAACGGCGGACCATTGCCACCGCTGAGTCGAACGAGGTATAACGCACAGAACATAAATGTTCTGGAATGGCGTCGTTGACCGAGGCCCCTCTGGGAAAGGACAGATTGTGTATCAAGCGGAACTCCCCTATGGCCTTTTTGGGCACTATCCCTAAAGGGGAGACCCGGAGATTTGGGAGCGGCAAGGAGGAGAACGGACCCAGGACCCTACCTGCTGAAACCTCTCTGACTATCTTTTGCGCCACAATAGACTCCATCCCAAGGATGGAGCGCTGATTGCGGGACAAAACATGGACGCGAGGGCCCTGAAATGGAATCCTAAAGCCAAACAGAAAACCATCCCTAAGGTATATGGCCGCCTCGGTGTCAGGGTAAAGTCTCAGCAGGCGAGCCAAAGGACCGGCCTTAACTGGGCTGGGGCCCTTTTGGAGGCTGCTGCTGACCAGGGCCCGGGGGGCGCCTGGCAGAACCAAACTTGCCGCCTCCTCTTGGTCCCCGGACTCTTGAGCATGTGGCCGGGGCGTGGGACCCATTGCAGATGCTGCAGGCATGTCTATAGGGACATTCAGGCCGCGAGCATGTTCCCTTGGATATGAATTCCCAACACAGCGGCCGGGGTTGAACCGACTTCCCCGGTTGTGCCCGGGGTGAAGTGTTGGTGGATTGCCTGGATAGTATATGGCCACTCTCAGATCGTTCCCCAACGACTGGCCTGGCTGGAATCATAAATTCCATCCACAGGTCGTTGTCCTTCCTATCCCACCGAATAGAGTGGTCAAAGGCTGCCTTTTTGCGGAACCCCTCGTCATACGCCAGCCATGCTCCACCCTCAAAGCCGGAATATGCCCGATATATTATATCGAGATATTTCGTGAGAATGGCAGCACGGTCAGGGAACTCTTGCTGAAGTGTACCCATATAAATCAGAAACCCGGGTAGCCAGTTGGCCCACGTACGGGCTGGCTTTTTAGATTTAAACTTCTCTTGCTCACGGTCCTTGAGTTTCTCCTTTTCCACGGGATCAGGCTCCCGGTTCAGCAAGGAGAAGACATCGATAAACTCGCCCTTGATTATCTTTTCCTTGGTGGCCGGGGCGAGATGGTACCCTAAAGGGAAAGATGGCGCGCCTGGTGGCACCAAACCGGGTTTAGCGTGCGGATAATGGTCGGAGAGATCGACCCTCGTGGCACCCTTTACCAGCGAAGCCACTTGCCCTGCCGGGCCGGACCACACCGACGCGCAGGCCTGAGCAGCCGGAGAAGGTGCGGCCCCAATGACCGTAGCATCCGACTGCGAGGTGCCACCTGAGGCAGAAGTAGACTGAGCCACGAGAGCTCCAGCCCCGTCTTGGCCAATCTGGGTAGTAACTGCAGATAGCCCTGAAGGCGTGTTAGAAGAAGAAGCACCGACAGGACCTTCAGGGGGCTGCATTGTGTGTGAGGCAATTGGAGGGTAGCCCGGTAGCCAAGGTGTGAATTGGAACATGTGAGACATGGGGTGCTGCCCCCATGGAAAACCCGGATACATGTATTGACTCCAATTGTGCCAGCCACCTGACCCCACAGGACCCGGGTACTCACCGGCTGCTGGCATGCCACTGGAAGGGCCTGGCTCGGACCTCAAATGAGATGATGGTACAGCTGACGACTCCGGTTCCTCCATAGCAGGGTATGCTGGGGCCTCCACTCTATGCTCCCGAGGCGGAGTTGCCGAAGCGGATGAAGAAGGGGCATGGGGCACCCCAGCCGCCTGCATCGCGTCTAAGCGCTCTGAAATAGAAACCCAAAGGTCACGCTGTGACGTCTTGGATGACCGCGAACGGCGCCCGGAGGACCCCCCTGTCGCCTTAGTGGGAGGAGGTTGGATACCCCTCTCCCTTTCCATGCTGGCTACACGAGCCAGGACCGCTGAGACGTCAACGGCCTCCTCATCGGAGGAAGAGAGCCGCCGCGTAGGAGGGCGCTTTGCCGGTTGTCGAGGCGCACGGCCCTTCCCCTTCTTGCCCCCCTGACCCTTCTTGGGTGGCATCCTGAAAAACTAAAAGAAAGGCAAACAATGAAAATTGAATTAGGATTAAAACTACAGTGAATCCAGTAACGTTACACACACGCACACAGGTGGAGAAATAACCAGGCCTGACCCTGCTCAGATTTCCACACTCAGACAAGCTGAGCAAGTGTGAGCCACAGGCCTGCCTCACTCCTTGTCTCCAGGGGGGGGGAGAAAAGGAGGGGAAGAGGGGGGGGAAAAAAAAAAAAAAAAAAAAAAGACTGTCTGAACCCTCTTTTCTTTTGAACCCTCTTTTCTTTTGGAAGGATATATTAACTAAAAGTTTTACTAAGTTCAAACTCCTAGCCCGTGCAGATGAGCACCAATTGGTTCAGAATCGGGGACAAATGAACTAGGACCCTATGAATTTTAAATTATTGTGTAATGAACCTAAGCAGCACTGAAATTGCTGCACAGAATAACTGCAAATCAATGCACAAAAGCAACCCCTAATTAATGAAACAGATCTTGATTATATCTCTATGGAATGAATTAGATCAGATTTATGCACATATGGATGAACAAGCCAATGAAATAAACCTTGATTAAATGCAAGATGATAACAGCTGCGAAAGAAATTATAACAAACTTAATTAACCCCCAATGTTAGACAACCAATCAATGGATAAACTAAAACTATGAGTAGTTCCCATATGCAGGAACGAGAAAGAGACCTGCCTACAGCAAATTTTTAAACTATTCTGCAAATGAGAGTAGTGGGAACAGCAGGCCAAATTAGCCAACAGAATGACCGGGGGCCAAATGGCGGGCGTCTGATCCCAAGATGGCGGCCACTACGGAAGGACGCCGAAGAGAGACGCGGGATAACAGAGCGTGCTTGGGCAAAAGCACGTGGGGAAGTGGGACCGCGCCGAAGGGCGAGGGCCCCCTCCCCACAGTAGCTTAAGCTGCCTCCCCCTCCTCGTCCTAACGCAGGAGCAATAAAGCAACTTAAACAAACGTGGCCAAAGGAGCAGAGCCCAGCAGGACTCGCCGCCGTTTAAAAACTAAGCCCGCTCCCTTTTGAAAAAAAAAAAAAAAAAAAAAAAAAAACCCCGGTGCTGCTAGCGGGGCTTGTAAAACCCGCGCAGCACAGACGATTCCGAGCCGACCGGAGGCTGGGAACCAGCTCTGTGCTCGAGCTGAGATCAGCAGGCTCACCAGCAGCGCAGCAGCAGCCTGAAAAGGAGACCCAGAGGGGAGAGAACGGAAGGCATGCAAAGGCTACGGCTGGGGCAGGAGAAGTACAGCCAAAGCCAGCCTCACCAACCTGCCGCCCTCTAGCTGGGAGCTGCGTGCGCCGCGCGCTAACGCAGCTGGAGCCCGGGACAAGAAAGGGAAGGCGCCAGTGGGAATGTACAGCCGCAGCCGCGGCTAAACTCGTGCGCCGCCGGGCGCCGCCGCCGACGACGACGACGAGACAGCGGGGGCCCTATCCCTTTGGCTCTCCCCCAAGAAATAAAGTTTAAAGAACTCAAAGCAAGAGAAATTAACAGCAAGCCCCCCAGACCCCCAAACCGTCCGACGATTGCAGGCAGGAGGAGATCAAGGAAGCAGACGCAGGAGAGGAGAAGACACAGGTAGGAGATCTGTGGCTTCAAGATCACACCGCAGCTGCAAAAAAGGAGGCATGGGGTGGGGTCTCCTGTGCCTAAATACTGCCTCAGGGCCCCACCCCTTAAGCCTCACCCCATCGGGCAAACAATTTGCCTGTGCCCTGATTGGAGGTGAAATCACCTCATTCTAGCTCTCGCTCTCCCCTCCCCCCCCTCGCAAAATCCTCCCCCCCCCACAGGAACGTGGGGTGCGAAGGGAAGTCTAGGGGGCACAGGATTGCTCCCTAAATCATTTTTCATTCATCATAACTCCCTAGTACCTCACCTATCCTTCTGAAATCTTTGCAGGTTTCTTGCCTAGGGACACCTCTACAGCATATGCCATTTTAATTCAATTTACCCAAAAAAAATCAAAGGGGGGCAGTAAAGGGAAGTAATTTACTTACTCCCCCAAATTTGAATGCTGCTCTTCCACAAAATCGCTGCTCTTATCCTTCTGAAAGTTTGCAGGTTTCTCAGCTAGGCCACCTCCATGCTGTACGTCATTTCCATAACAATTGCCCATTAAAAATGTAAAGGGAAAAGGGCATCTTTTTGGGGTGGGGTGGAATCCCCAAACTATAAAGGCTGCTCTTGCACGAAGCTCTGTACACCTATTCATCTGAAACCTGACAGACTTGATCCCTTAGAAGGGACAACTATAGTGGTGTGCAAGGAATCCGTTTGGGGGGTGAAAATCCAATAGACTTTCCCAACTTGGCCCTCCAGATTCTGTTCCGTTCCCCCTATGCTGGTGCTGACTCGATCTGACACGAGTTGAGCCAATATACAGATTTCCACTTTTAAAATGGGCCACGATTTGTGGGTTACACAATGGACTTGCGAATGCAATCAATAAAATATTAAAAACAGCATGAACCCATTTACACAAATTTAAAGATTCAGACCCCATTTGCACAAAAGACCCAATTTGCGCAAATCGCCATTTGCACAAATGGTGCTACAAATACACAGATCTCGGTTCTCAGTGTATGTACTATTTCACACACATTTCCAGAACCGAGGAAAATAATCCAGCATGGTCTGTTTCCGATTGCTGGATCGCAAATGCTGCGGAAGTCCATTGGGCCCAAGGAAAATGGATTTCCCAGTGTTGCACATCCCTACGTAGAGATGTACAAGAATTTCATTTATGTTTGCAAATCATCTGAAAATGTGATGTTTGCAATCCTGAATGTGAGTGTGAGCAGTTTTTTGAGAAATATTCACAGATTAATGGAAATTGCAACATTTTTTTAAAAAGCACAATTTTACACATTAGTCAATGGGGGGCAAAGTGTGCACTTTTGAACAATGTGCACAGAAATTAGAAGTTTTCCCATTTGAAATGCACATTTCCCCCATTCAAATGAGCTGAAAAAATACATTGAAAATGGGAGTGAGGCAAAACGACCTTGAAACTGCATTTCAGAGAATTTTGCGAGCTCTAAAATTGCTCCCTGTTAGTACGAAAAAAAGGTATTGTGGCACCTTAAAAGTTACAAATGTTTTATGGCACAAGTTTTCTTGGACTAGAGTCCACCCTACACCATCATATACATGGTGTAGGGTGGCTATGTGTCCTCTTTTACAGAGGACAATCTCTCTTTGAAGCGCTGCCAGAGGACTGCTCTCTATTTTGAAGTTGGCCTCTATTTAAAAATAAAGAACCGTCAGAAGGAAGAGCTGGGCCTAGAAGTTGCCCATCAACAGCAAGGTCATCTGGTCACAGTCTTCCACAATACAGTACTGTATTTCTATGTAAATTATAATAATTATTTCTAAATTCATCCACACTTATAATTTAGCATGAAGATTTTATGCAAATTGGCACCCTCTTTTTTGGCAATTCATAATTGGCCTCCCTAGGTGTAATCCTCAGTTGGCAGGTATATCATGATACTGATGGCTTTCCACTCCATTCAGCTATATCTGGTGCCATCTATTGTAACAAGTTCCAGAGAAGCTATGTTAATTGCCAGAAACAATAAGAGCCAATGCTGCTGGTAGGATTTATAGACCCCAGAAATATGTGAGTAAATTCTAGTTCACACACGCAAGCATGCACATGCAAAACAATACTGCCATATTACTGGAGAGTGATAGTAAAGCTCCAGAGTGGGCTGTGGTATAATTTCAGAAAAGCAGAAAATATAATTCCAAAAATAAAATAGAAACTTTTCTTTCATGACTCATGAGATAGTATTTATGGGATGTGATTGTGGTATGTGCCTGGGAGGGGGCCCCATTTTAAAAGTCTGCGGTGGGCCCCTAAAATGATGATTTGGCCCCGATTCCTAATACAGAGTACCAAGTGGTTAATGTGGAAGTCTTCACTCAGTAAGTCCGCCCAGCCTTTACCACACATTACAATGTGTGGCAGAAAAATATCACACCATGCTGTGATTTATGTATATGTGTTTAGGTTTAAGCAGCACTGGCTCCAGGTTTGGGAGGACCCCTGGGCAAGACAAACTCAATGGGCCCCTTCCCTCAGTGAGTCTACGTTCTTCACCACCATTGTCACCAATTGCTGTCGCTCCTCATCCTCTTTTTCATCATTTCTTTTCCTCCTCAAGGCATGGGAGCCGAGGCAATGTGATCCTTCTCACACACTGTACAATGCAGTTCTTCAGGCATTAGTGTTTTTCATGTTTGGAAGTAACAGCAAGGTTGAAGTTACCACTTCCTAGAGAGTAGAGCCAAGGGGTGGACTGCAAGCTAAACAGATTACTCATCTCCCATACCAACCACACCTAAGGGTCACTAAGCATGCCTTGTTTTCATCAATCCAGGTTACCAAATAAATCCCATAGTAGAAAATGTTACCACTTAGTAAACTGTCCATCTCTGTTGGGCCTTTGTCTGCTGTTATAAGCTTCTGAGGAACCACAATAGGAACACAGATTGAAAAACACCACTCTGCATGTACTGCTACAATACAGTGATTCAAGTAAAGCATTTTATATCAAGCACAGTTGGAACACTAGAGATTGAACTCGGAGCAACATTAATCTAGTCTTCTTTGGTTGGTAGTATTACAACCATTCTCTATTATTCCAGCCTACTGTTTAAAGCGCCTTTCCTAATCAGTAGGTGAAACATCTGTCTGTGCTGTGTGTTTCTGCCTATGTATTCTCACTATGGCTTATTGTCTGATACACGTTGCTAGATGAAATGAGAATAAATCCAATTATAGCCACAAAACTATCATCAGAGGCAAGGAGTTCTCAAGCTATATACATGTTGATATACAAGGGTATTTTGCCCTCCTCCCTCCTCCCCCAACAGTTTCTTTTTGATTAGTCTGGTGTGGTACAGCAAGCACTTCATTTGAGAGACTCTTTAAGGGATGCTGGAGAAATAATTTGGGTTCAACTTGTAAATTACATTTTCACAGACATTGAAATAGCTCATTTGCTTGAGGGTGTGTGTGTGTGTTATACAAATACATAAGAGGAAGCAATTGGAAAGGATGCCATAACTAAGTGCAGACCCTCTGAAGAATTGAGGTAAAATATACCAGGTAAAAATAATGATTACAATCTGGCCAAAGTTAAGGTCTTTTGTGTCCAGTTGATTTCAGTGGGACAGTTGAGCAGGTCCTTAGCTCTCACAAACTGAAGTCAATGGGGCCTAAATTATACTTAACCTTGGCTGGATTGTGTCCAATAGTATTTTGCATTTATATGGCACATTTCCAGTGTTTAAAGTGCTTCACATACAGTATCTCTGTAATCTTGCCAATAGCCCTCTAAGCAGAAGGTAGCTCACCAGATGTTTGGGACTTCAACTCCCAGAAGCCTGTGCCAGCATGCCCTATGGTCAGGAATGCTGGATGTTGAAGTCCAAAGCATCTGGAGATCTACTTTCTGCCCACCCCTGTTCTTAGCTAGGCCACTATCATTATCCCCATATTACAAATGGAAATGGGTGTGCATGAGATAGAAAACAGGAGAAGGAAAGAAGGAAGGGCATCATCAATGCAAAAATGAAGAGGGGAGAACTCAAAGGTGAGCTTAGCAGATTGCCTACTGTAGCCTTCCCCAACCTGATGCCATCCAGATGTTTTGGACTACAACTCCCATGATCTCTTACCATTGGCCATTCTGGCTGGGGTTAATGGGAGTTGAAGTCCAAAGCATCTGGAGGGTGCCTAGTTGTGGAAGCCTGGCCTACTGACTGTGGTTTTGAAGTGGAGAGTCCTGGCACACAGCTCATACCTTTATCCACTAGACTACATCTGTTCACTGGTATGTTGTACAGTTCCCAGATCAATCATGTATTTTTTTTGCAGGAAACATTTTTCCTATTCATTATAGAAGAGGAATATAAACTGCAGTAATATGACAGTTATATGATCTGAATCTTTCCTCTCTGATTTTTATTTCAGCCAATAGATTATTTGCAGTTGCTTGGCATGCATGGCAGTAAGTAGGATTTAGTCAGCACCAGTTAATTATGTTGCTTTGATCCGGTTGGGGATATGGCTGTTAGGTGTACTTGGATATTTATTATACTCCATGAGTCTCAAGCAAGTGCAGATCACAAGGTAAAATTGGCCAGAATACAGACCAAGGCTGTGCCCCCAAACTCCCCAGGGCTGTCTCTGATCTACTCATGGAGCTCCATGTGAGCAGAGACTGTCCCATTCTTTCACATACTGAGAAATGAAGTATCCCCTCCTCACATAGGCTTCCACGTGCACGCCAAAGCCCCCATGTGAAAAAAGAGCTCTCAATGCTATATATCGTAGCACCCCAGTCCTAAAGGTATATATGTAAATGGAATGTCAAAACAAGGGGTAGGAAAGGCTAGAGTTAGTGTGCAATGAAGCCACGTCATATGCCAGTCTCATGGTTCTCGTATATCCAAGGTGGGCAACACGTGGCCCCTGCTGCCCCCCACAGCCACCAAGCCATCAGAATTTGTGGTGGTTGAAGCAACCCCTGTTGTATATATTACCTATGTGGAACCTGACTTATGGATGCGAGAATGAGCAATGTTCAAGCTCATCGAAATTTTCCGTTCGCCACCTCGATGCTCGTCTCGCCGTGTTCTTGCTCCCAAAGCGACTGTCTTCCTCCCCTTTTAACAGCAAAGCATGCCCCCTTTTTAGCCTATTCCCCCATCAACTAAAGCATGAAAATGGGGGGGGGGGGTTGGTAGGAAATGCACATTTTTGAAAGTGCTCACTTGCAAATGCTCACTTTTGAATGCAATGCAAAGATGGGGAAATTCCTGAGAATTACATTTCACAACATTTGGGGTTGTGAACAGGACATTTTCATATGGTTTGCAAAGAATATAATTCTCATACATCCAGAAGCAGCTTTTGTGTCTCAACTAATCTCTGGCCTTCCCTCCCCCTTTCCCATCTTGTCCATCTATTGTTGATTGTAAGCCCCCGAGGAGCATCTTTTCTGTGTTCTGTACACAACTCACGCAGCATGCTGTTGTTACTTTATTTTATACCTTGGGGTCTCCAGCATGGTGCCCGTGGGCACCAATGTGTCTCTCTTGGCAACCGCAGCCTCCCTGCCCCTCCTAATTTTAATTTTATTTCTTTAGATTTTAAACATTATCTTTTAACTGGGATGCTGGCACACCACAAAGTGAAGAGCTACCCTCCAGTGCCATCTTTATTTGGGTTCAAAAGAGTGGTGTTGTGTTATGGAGCCCAGACCCCGCTTCTGCCTTGTACTTAGGTTCTTGGGCAAGTTACTCTACTTTTAGTAACACGAGTTTGCCTTTGGGGAAATGAGTGTTTTGTGATTGGCCGTGGCCACCATGGCAGCCATTTTATGAATGGGCAAGTCTCTCAGGGCAGCCATTTTTGGGACAGTGTCCACAACACTCTCTCAAATTTCCAAATGTGCCTACCAGGGATGTTGAAGAGTCCTTGGGCTCGAGTCACGAGATGAGTCACGAGTCATTGGACCCGAGTCTTGAGTCCGAGTCCGAGTCCTTGGTCCAAAATGGTGACTCACGAGTCACGCGTCACTCCCAAAGCTGACCCCACGAGTCCCTATTAAAATCCATGGGGTTTTCCTCAACAAAATAAGGCTACTTCAGATGTGTGGCTTAAATAAATTCTAGGCACAAGTGTGCCTTTTTATCTCAAAACTCTGCCACTGCCACTGATTTTGACAAGAATAGACCAGGCAGACAAACCCAAAATAACCAGGCAGGCAGAGGAGGCAGGGAACCCCAAAGCAGGCAGGCAGAGGCAGCGGCAGCCAAACCCAAAATGTCTGAAAGGTTGCATTAGGAAAATGATTTTAAAAAATAAACTTTGATTGTTACTGCAGCTAGGTCGAGGCAGCCCCTGCAGGTGGCATCAAGCAGGGATGTTGACGAGTCCTTGGTCTCGAGTCCCGAGTCGAGTCTTGAGTCCCATTAAAAATATTGGGACTCGAGTCCGACTCGAGTCAGAGGGGGGACTCAGTCTGACTCACGAGTCGAGTCCTGGAGTCCGAGTCCCCATCCCTGATGCCTACCAATCCAAAAAGGTTGGGATCCCTGTCTGTAACTAACTGGCCTCAAACAGACTCAGATTGCTCCTGAGTTCCTCTTCCTCTCAATTTCCAGACAGCTTTGAGTCTCTTTTGGGAGTTGGCCTTGAAGCAACAGCATCATATGCTTCACTAGCCTTCCCCAGCCTTGTGCCCTCCAGACTTTTTGGGCTTCAACTCTCAACAGCCCTAGTCAGCATGTTCAATGATCAGGAATGCTACCAGCTGTAATCCAAAACATTACCACAGGGTACCAGGTTGAGGAAGGCTGTGCTACACTCACTAGCCATTCCCTCCCTACCACATCCTGTCTTCAACCATTTCTCTGTGTATGCGAATCCTTCCAGTCTTATTGCAGTGGCAAGAAGCTGGGGAACAATGGCATGGGTAGAAGCCATGTCCTGGCCTACACCCAAGTGACCTGGGGTTTCTGACATGCTGGAGGTATGTTCTAACTGAGGTCAAGTTGGAAGAAGCCCTTTGCTGCATCTGACAGTGGGGGCAGTTACCGATGAAAAATCTCCTTGGATGTATCCAGTACAATGTGTAGGTAACCTTGTGATGTTGTCATGGTGCCAGAGATTGACAAACTGCATTAATAATGCTGTGTTCTACCTTGACCATTTCTTTGCTGGCTGAGTGGTCCAAAGAAACAATAGCTGAAATCTTTAAGCCCATTTTTAAAGCCTTTGTTGCTGAAGCTAGTGGGGCTACCCAAGTGTAGGATGATTAGAGGATTAGGAATTCTGCTCCAAAGGTTCAGACAATATGAATTCATTTATATTCTAGTGAATATAATACTTCCTAAAATGCATTTTTCCTAAACACAAGTAGGTCCCAAAGGGTTGGAATACAATCAAAGATCCTCCCTCGCCCAAGTTCTTAACACGTCTTACCGAGGCAAATCAAGAACAAATCTGAAGTGAACATTGGATTTGCCTGAGGCAAACTCATGAAGTTGGCTCTCCTTTTTTCCTATTTATATTGCCTTTCCCCCCCTTGTTTGATAACTCTTCAAAATAAGTCTAGAGTAATTTCTCTGGTTATACTAGTAGCCTCGGTGGAATTCTTTCATTTCATCAAAATGATAAAAACAACAACAATACTTGGAATTGTGATATTTCAGAAGACAAGCTAAATACTCTTCTACTGCAATAAAAATATTGTCTAGGATTTTGTCCAGTTAAATGCAGATAAAACAGTCCTTTAAAACAGCAGTGGGCAGAAAGTAAATCTACAGATGTTTTGAACTTCAATTCCCATCATTCCTGACCATTGGCCATGCTGGCAGGGGCTTCTGGGAGTGGAAGTCCAAAATATCTGGAGATCTACCTTCTGCCCATCCCTGCTGTATAAGACAGATCTGATATTAATTAGTATAAAGTGTAATGAGTTTATATGATTGTTGAAACAGGATAGATAAATTTTACTTAAGTGGGAAATAACAATGACACGAAAGGCCCATAAACATAATCAATAAACTATGACATAAAAGAAAATTCCATATGAATGCAAAGTAGTATATACTCGAGTATAAGCCGACCCGAATATAAGCCGAGGCACCTAATTTCACCCCAAAAAACTGGGAAAACTTATTGACTCGGATATAAGCCTAGGGTGGGAAATGCAGCAGCTACTGCATTTTTTTAAATTAAAAAAATAAAAATGTTTTAAAAAAATAAAGATAGATACCAATAAAATTCCCCTCCCCTTCCCACCAAAAGATAGATACCGGTACCTTCCTTCTCCTGCCTTTCACCGCCTTCCCGTCAAGAAGCCTCGCTTGGCCTTCCCGCCAAGAAGCCCCGCTCACGGCCTCCGTGCCTCTCTCTCTCTCTCTCCCCCCTCGGTCGGGCTGCAGCAAGCCGGCCTGGGCTCCGCCCCGCCCGGATCCCTCCGCTGGCTCTTCGCCTTTCCCGGCTCTTCGCCTGGAGGTGGCCAGCGAGGGACATGGCCGGCTCTGAGGCAAGCGGACGGCCGAGCTCATCGCTGCTGCTGCTGCTGGTTCTTCCCTCAGGGCTGCCGCCGCCGTCGCCAGCCCCTGCGCCGTCGCCGGCGGGGAGGCTTTTTCGGCGGCAGGGAGGCTTTTTCGGCGGCGGCGGCGGAGCTTTCGGCGGCGGGAGCAGGTACGGTGACGGGGTGGTGGTGGGTGTCTGGGGGTGGAGGCAGGGGTCCTGGGGGGGCTTCGGCGGCAGCGGGGCTTCGGCGGAGGCGGGCCTTCGGTGGCGGCGGGCCTTTTTCCGCGGTGGCGGGGCATTTTCGGCGGCGGCTGCTGCAGGTAGGGTGTCTGGGGGGGTGGCGGGTGTGTCTGGGGGTGGCGGCGGGGGTCCTGGGGGGGTGCTGACCCGAGTATAAGCCGGGGGGGGCATTTTTCAGCACAAAAAATGTGCTGAAAAACTCGGCTTATACTCGAGTATATACGGTATTTTACTTACTGTATTTCAGCAATGTTCCCCCATCTTATTGTTGGATAAACGTAGTACAACTTCACATGCAAACTTCCAGGGAGAGAAGGGTTAAAATACAGGCCTGTGGCTTATGCTGGCTCAGCTTGTCTGAGCGTGGAAAGCTAAGCAGAGTCAGGCCTGGTTATTACTTGGATGGGAGACCCCTCCTCTAGTTTCCTGCATTGAGCAGGGGATTGGACTCGATAGCCTTGTAGGCTCCTTCCAACTCTATGATCTCTGAAAACCAGATTGCTAATTGGGAACTCTATGGTATGTGATGCCTCTTCCTGCCTTTTGTCCATCCCACTTCTTTTGAGTTCTCTCTTTCCTCATGCCTTTGAGCAAGCATGATCTCCATGAGGTAGCTCAGGACTAAGCTAAGATGAACCTACATACGTTTCTACATATGTAAGCTGTATGTGGGTAAACTTCCTTTTCTGTCCTTACCAAAGATGGAGTAAGACTGTTTTATTTGGGCTTTAACCAGCTCATGTGGGGATAACTGCTGTTGTATTTGCACTTCCAGTGAACTCTGCTTATTCTACCAGTGTTTACCCAACACTTATTACGTTTAAGAGACATAGGCTATGTTCCTTCCCCACACAGGCAAGGGATCCCCATAGGGCTTCAGAAAGACCCATTTCTCGCTTCCCAACACTTGGCTGGGGATGCAGACAGCACACTAGGGCTATCTGATAAATGGGAAGCCTGTGCATGCATGTACTATCACCATCTAGCCCCCAAATTCAATGTGTTTACACAAGCTCCAGAGCTGCATCTTAGTTGTGCAGATTGAATGTATATGAGTAGCACCAGGAAGGAAGGAGCTCTAATGGGAAAAAGCAACATAGGTAGAAACCTCATAGAGCAGGGCTGATGATATTAACAACTTTAAAAAATGCAATTTTTGACTAAGCCATATTTAATGGAATCGCTTGTAAAGCAGCTAAATTATTGGTGCATGGTAAAAGTGTACCTTCGTAGCTAAGCTGACGACATGATACTGAAGTGACATTTACTGGAAACGGTAGATTTATACTACTCATGTTATCGTTTTAATTAAGCAAGTTTCAGCTGAGTGACTATGAATGGGGAGAAAATTTAGTAAATCTTTTGTCAGAGGACAGATTTACTATCAGGGGGAGGAAGACATGAATAATCAGGATAACAAGGAGGTAGTTAAAATCCTGTCTGATGAGTTGTTTAGCAGCCATTGACTTTATGGCATTTACAGGATTTTCATTAAGGATTCTGTTTAGTTCACCATAGACAATATAAGATACCTTCATGTGCACCAGTTCATGACTTTATTAGGACTCCACAGTGAACACCTCAGTCATGTGCCCATATATTTTGGATAGATATTTTAGTTTCTTCATAGAAACTGCATCCTTAGTATCTCCTTGAGAAGTATAATTTTGCTGAACTGTAATAATGTGCATGCATTCTCTTCTGTACTAAAAGAAAAAGACTAAACTGGAAAGGAACAAGTAAATTACTCATGGAATTCCATTGTCTGCTATGACAGACAGGATAAGCACACAGAGAAACATCCAATTTCTTTCTTTGTTTCTTAATAATATTATAAATATACATCTACAGAATTCCATTCAACACATAATAATACAAAATTTACATGAAAGATCTAGACAAACTAATTATATATCCTTCTCCAAATCCTTAAATTACTCCCAAAATCATATTTGGATTTACTTCAACTTGAACTCTTGTCATTCCACTATAAACCAAACAAACTCCAGCTTTCTCTAAACCAATTGTCTTGTTCCCTTCCCTCCCTGACTCTTCCCAAGTTTGTCATTTTGACCATGTAAACTACATCCCGTATTCTGTTAATTGTATTCTTCAACGAATGAAAGGTTATCTTTCTTCCAGTTCTAGGAGATGGTTATACAAGCTGTTGTTCATAGAAGGACTATTAGTTCATTGTGCACTATCTCCTTAACATAACAAGATTATCAATTGTTCTATCAGCAAATTGTACCCCACTATAATCTTAATTTCTTCCAAAATTTATCTCCAGTATCTCTATATTTGGGGATAGGACAAAAAAGAAGAAGATAAATATTCATGTTAGTCAATTTAAACCTCCAACAATTGCTACTTTCTTTTGGATACATTTTATTTAATCTTGCAGTACACTGGCTGGGGCATACTGGGAGTTGTAGGCCAAAAAGATCTGGGGACCCAAGGTTGGAGAACACTGTCATAGAAGGTATCGTTTTCCAGATCCGGTTCCATCCCTTTGATGGAATACTCAATTGCTGTGTACAATATTTTGTCACGGGATTGTGGCCAAACTCTATGGGGAGATGCTTTAAGTCAGGGGTGGGGAACTGGATGTTGTTGGACCTCAACAACTCCCATCACTCCTGACCATTGGCCATGGTGGCTGAGGCTGATGGGAGTTGGAGAAAAACAGCATGTGGAGGGCCACAAGTTCCCCATCCCTGTATTCAACTGAGGGGAGGGGCTATAATCCAGTGACACAACACCTGCTTTGTATACAGAAGTCCCCAGACACATTCACATGTGTCACCAGTTCAACGGATCATCTGGAAAAGGTCCCTTCCTTACACCCTGGAAAACCAATGCCAATTATTGACATTTTTTGAGCTAGATGGACCAGTGGTCTGACCCTGTATAAAACATATATAAATCCGATGCAGTTTTGATGTTACCCTTACAGTTCATGCTCTGAAGAGAAGAACATAAAGGGGGGGGGGATAAAAAAGAAAAAGCATGATGCGCAAGTCAAACATAGTTGAGAGAGAACAGAGATGAGAAATAACTGGCAAGAGTGCGTAGTTGCTTCAGTTAATGTTAAGATCCATCCTGGGTGGGTGACTTCAATATTTTTGTTTTGGATCTAGTGATGTTGAATAGAGAGGAGAATGAGGTTAATAGATTCAGAGACTTAAACACTCACAAAGGACCATTATAATCTGACTTAGTCTGACCTTCTGCATAATACAGACAAGAAATGCACTGAAAAGCCCCCGGAGCAAGCCCAAGTTGTCTAGCATAGCTTTAGAATGAATATCCAGATTTATTTTTTGTAAGATACAAAGTTAGCTCTATAGGGGGAAGTGGCAGTCTGGAAGGAGTCTTAGAACCCAGAGGCAGCACAGAATAACCTACAGTGTAATCTCATCTTGAAAGTAAAATGATACATACAAGTGGAGCATGATTAAGTCTATTAACATCTTCCTTGTTATTCTTCGGGCACAAAAAGTCATTAATAAAACTTTTGACATAATTTCTTTAGACGGACTGCGCACACATTTTATGTGACCGAACAATAATGACTCTGTCGTCTTTATCATTCTCACTGTGATCAGAACACTGTAAATAAGTTTGCTTTAAACTATGAGCCAGAAAATCAAGCCATCTACTCAATCATGCCTTGGTGAAAGATCTAATCATGGACAATAGCCATAAATCTCTCTTAGATTCACTGTTGGCTAAATCATAGGCGGGTAATTTTCTGTATATTTCGTCTGATTGCCTCTGTACTGTCACAAGTGAACTCAAAGGATTGTAGTAAATCTAATTATTATAATTCCCCTTACCAATGGTGATCATGGTATTCTTCCCTTTTTTGGGAGCTCTAGAAAGGAGAAGCAACTACATCAGCTAAAGAGACATCTCCAGCCTGAGTTTTCATTTTAATGATTTATGTAAAATCATATCACTCCACTTTGATAAATAACTCTCGGTAAAATAATAACTGAAGAGAATATGGCCCACAAAACATAGTGGGCCCAATACAGCAAAGGTTAGATGCAATTAAACGTACACTCCTATCCATACTTACCTGCAAAAACGCCACAATGAACGCAGTGGATCTTGCTTCTGAATAAATGGATAGGAATTGGGTAGACGTCTTGAGATGTACAGCACAATCCTATGCATTCTACTCAGAACTAAGCCCCATGTGGGACTTACTCCTAGGTAAATGGGTATAGGATTGTAGCCTTAAGCATGGGATTTACGTGACTCACAGCTAATTCTAGCTGGATCAGGACCAGCACATAAAAACAGAAAGCCCCATAATGCACTAGACAAATTCATCTAATTTCTCTTGAACTGATAGGAATGAAGTTTGTCCTGAGCTTAGTTCTCTATCGTTGCAGTTTTAATGGACCATATATATCATAACAGGATCAGAGCCTTAACAACACTTAAAAATAAGGAGTGGTAACCTGTAAAGAAGACTTTGCGATGTGTGAAGTGCTCCTGTTCGCTCTTCCATTCTATTCCATTATTCCATGCTCCATTCCATTCCCCCTCGCACTTGGTTTTCTGTCTCCCACTCCACGCCCCGTAAGTTAGCATTCTGTAGCCAGCCACTGAACACTCTTAGTCCTCAATGGGTTAATTTCAGGGGGGGTGGCAGCTGCGGGGGGGAGAGCCTCCTCCACCTTAGGTTCTTTTGTAAACGTTTTTTGTACTTTTGTAAACTTTTGGTACCAGTACACTTGCCAGTACTTCCCTCCTGTGGGCAGGTGGTGCTGTTTTGGCTACATAGGCAACAGCACTCTCAGCCTAAACATCGGAAATAGAGAGACCTCCCCCCACCTCATGTATATATATAGAGGGGGGGGGAGGTAGGTGTAAAGTGGCACCACAGCAAAACAACAAAGAAGCTCTGGATCCACCATGGATGCAGTCAGTCTTAAGTTAAAAAGCTAGGATAGTTGGTCTATATATACAGAATACAAAAATACAAACATTTTCTGCTCGAACCTGTTTGGAAAAATGCTTCTCCCAACTTGAATACTTTCATAACTTCGCTCAGGTCCAGTTCACATGTTCCTGATGCAGCATGTTAGCCATGAAAAAAAAACATTTACCTGTGGTCAAGTTGCACATTCTGTTGGGAACTATGGATACTCTCTGACCTTACAGATCCAGGCCATATTGCTGCTTCCCACACAGGACTGGTGCAGGGCTGTTTGGCGCCCTAGGCCAAATTATATTTAGCGCCCCCTCTTCTTGTGCCGGGGGGGGGGGCTCCGGAGCAAAGCAGCCCTGCTCTGCAACCCCCCCCTGCGCCGCCGCCGCCGCCGCCGCCGCCGCCACCACCACCTACCTACCCCGCTGCTGGCTGCTGGCTGCTGGCTGCTGGCTGCTGCTGCTGCTGCCGGCTCCTCCGAGGAGGAGGAGGAAGTGACACGACGGAACCCCCGCGCTTTTTTTTTTGCCAGGGAAACCAGGGCAACAGGGCTGTTTAAGCCCTGTTGCCCTGGTTCCTCCCGCCAAAACAACGCCGGCGGGGCTCCAGAAGCGACGCAAAGGTAGGTGGCGGGCGGGCGGACGGGCGCGCGGGGGGGGGAGGTGCAGCGGCAGCGGGGGGAGGCATGGCAGCGGCAGTGGGCGGGAAGGCGCGGCGGAGGCGGCAGGCGGGGCAGGAGCGCGCCAGTGGCGAGGAAGGAGCGCAGCGTTTCTGCGCCCTCTTCCGCCACGTGCCCTAGGCAGCCGCCTGGGTCTGCCTAGCGGTAGCGCCAGCCCTGTTCCCACATCAGCAGAGGTGCAGTACTGACATGAGTAGCAACCACATTATCTGAGCAATTCACGTGATGGAAGCTTCCACAAATGACCAATGCAACATGGCGCACATCCACAGTTTTGCAGCAGCTGCAACATCACATTGCTACACTATGAATTGGGGCTTGAGATTTATGCTTTTGTATGCTTCTGAATGAACAGCAATCCAAAGCTGGGCAGTATCAACCAAGATCCTTTCCTACTTGCCATAGGTAGGTTGGATTTGATTTTATTTTTTGCTAGGGAGGGGGGCAGCTGTTATGCTGGCAGGTTAGAAAGATATCAATCGGTGAAACAAACGATGCTTAGGCAGAGATGCTGCAAGCTGTTCCTTCGAAACAAAAATTAGTATCATTTCCTATAGGCAGCAATATCTAGGCTATTGTTCTTTGGACAAAAGTCTAAGATCTAAAGCAGGGATGGGCAACATCCATCCTGCATGCAGCC
Source organism: Shinisaurus crocodilurus (assembly GCA_021292165.1). NCBI lineage: Eukaryota > Metazoa > Chordata > Lepidosauria > Squamata > Shinisauridae > Shinisaurus > Shinisaurus crocodilurus. The sequence goes on from CM037878.1 coordinate 155,170,811, forward strand.
CCCGCTGCCCCCACACCATGCTGCCAAATTTGGCAGCGGTCACTTTTCAAAGGACTGGTTATTTTTTACTATTACATTTATATCCCACCTTTTCCCCCTCTTGCAAGGAATTCAAGACAGCTTACATGGTTCTCCTCCTCCTCTCCATTTTATCCTCACAACAACCTGTGAGGTAGGTTAGGCTGAGAGTCAGTGACTGGCCCAAAGTCACCCAGCCAGCTTCATGGCTGTGCGGGGACTAGAACCTGGATCTCCCAAATCCTGGTCCAACACTCTAACCACTACACCACACCGGCTCTCAATATTGTTAGGACCTATAAAGCTCTATACAACTCGGGAACAGGCTACCTGAAAGACCGCCTTCTCCCATATGAGCCTGCCCAGTTCCTAAGATCTTCTGGAGAGGCCCTTCTTTTGAGACTGCCAGCTTCAGAGGTGCGTTTGGTGGCGACCAGAGAGAGGACCTTTTGACTGGCCACTCCCAGGCTATGGAACTCCCTTCCAAGGGTGGCTAGGTCCTTCTACCAGCAGACAAAGTCTACTTTATTTAAGAAGGCCTTTAACATGTAAGTGGGTCTGGTGCATTGGCTGCTGTTTTTAATAATATTTTTTTCTGTAATTGTTATGTTTTTATTGCATTTTAATGTATTGTTTAATCAATTTTAATTGGTTCTGTAAGCCACTTTGAGTGCCATTTTTGGTAGAAAGACAGGTTACAGAAAATAAATGAATAAATTTTAGCACTACAAAAGCTAAACAAGCTAAATTTAATCATTTTAGTGTGATGGAGCGATCTGTCACCAAATTTCAGTGGCAAACCACTGGGTTTTTTTTAAGGTGCCCTATGCCATATGGTGGGGGTGGGGTCCAGGGGGCAAAAATGCCCCCCCTGGCCCTCCTCAACTTGCCCACCCCTGACCTCAGGATTCATTGGCCCTTGATATGCAAGTGGAGCTCCACACACAAAGGGGATGTCTTGTTCGCTTGCATGACAAATGTTAAAGACACTTTTATTATATGTGCAGCATATACTCCAGTTCACAGAAGTGGATAGGGCAATCCAGAGAGCACTAAGCACCTTGTAAACTACATTTGTTTATTATGGGTTGGATCCAGATTAAGACTGTACTCTTAGCCACACTTATTATGGAGTAATCCCCACTGAAGATAGTGGGACGAGTGCACTGCAGATTTGTCTGAACTTGGGTCCCATTGAAATCAATGGGACATGTTAGTCAATGACTTAGTCCCACTGATTTCAATGGGAACTTATTTTTCAGCGAACGTAGTCTGGATCCAAACCAATATTCACTGTGTTCGCTGCCCACAGGCACTCAAACTGACCTACAAGTAATTAAATACAATAACATGCATTAAAATACACATGTAAACCTACCACACAAAACTAAAAAAACACACCCTAAATTTACCAAAATAAAGCTTAAAATAGCAGACCTATCAAGCAACAAAAGCAATACAACTGGCCGTTCTCCATATCATAATAAACATAATAAACTTTTGGTAGTGCATTCCAAAACATGGGTGCTACAACAGAGACATCTCTGCTCCTTTCCCTTACAGGTCTCACCTGGGCAAAAGCTGAAGCAGAACCACTCTCCCAGAGAGTAAGGAGGAACATACAACTCCCAGCAGAGGAAATATTCCCTAAGGTGTGCATGGCATAGGCTGTTTAGGGCAATGAGACCACCCCAACATAAACAGAGGAGCTACATATCATATCAAATGTGGCCACACCAATAGGTTTTCATTTAGTATCTCTTAAACTACCATACCTAACCTTGTAGGATATATTTCAAGCCCATGTATAACCTTTAATTAATAAAACCAAGCTGCTCTTTCACTGTGTGCGTGAGAGTAAGTGCCCATTACTTTATTTAGCTATATGGCTATATTAAGAGCAGAGAAGTGACAAGCTAAGACTTTATAGAAGATAAAGCTTGGGCTTTGGAGCTCTGCATTCTAATATATCCTGTTGAGATTGCTCTCTTGCTGATTTTATAGCTGTGTTCAGAAGAAACAAATAGAATTACAGCAAATGAGAATGAAACCCACTGAGTTTTTATGAGTCTTGCTGTCTTAGCTGTTGTTTAATCTTTATGAAATTATAAAATCTTTTAGCAGATTAAAAAGAAAAAAAAATAGAAGAGGGATATGTCAAATCTTAGACACTAAAACCATACCCAGCTCTCTGTTGTTAAGGTGCTGGTGTGTACCTGAAGGTCAGATAAGAAATGCAGATTTCCAGTTGCAATGCTTTCATTTTTCTTAAGACTCTAGAGGGCAGGGGAGGACATCTCTTAGCAGAATTGTTGGGGGGGGGGGAATAGGTCAAGTGAACAGAAAGTAGACTGGGATCTACTGGTCTATCAGAAAAGGTTTCTGACTCCAGTTATGTAAAGATAGCAATAACTGCAAATGTTTAAACTAAACTATATTATAACACATGGTGAGGGGTGGTGGGGGAGTAGTAATAGATTTTGTGTGAAAGGACTTGCGAGTTTGGTTCTGATACTGATCGCAATTTCCTGGGCTGAAGATGTGCTCAGAGGGACTCCGACTCCCTACATTAATTCTTTGCGTATGACTGCCCACCTGAGCCACTGTTTTGCACCTGGCTCTGGTTGATGGACCTCAGGATTCTAATAAAAAGCAAAGAGTTGTATCCAGACTTAATCGTAGAAGCACTGAAATCAATGGAACTTAAGTTATGACCAACCGAAGTCCTAATGGGAGAACCAGTGTGGTGTAGTGGTTAGTGTTGGACTGGGACTTGGGAGAGCTGGGTTCTAGTCCTCACTCAGCCATGAAGCTCACTGGGTGACTTTGGGCCAGTCACTGACTCTCAGCCTAACCTACCTCACAGGGTTGTTGTGAGGATAAAATGGAGAGGAGAACCTTGTAAGCCACCTTGGGTTCCTTGCAAGAGGAAAAAAGGCGGGATAAAATGTGATGTTGTTGTTGTTGTTATAATTATTGTTGTTGTTGTTATTGGGGGGGTTATGTCTGCAGTACTCAAGCTTATTGAATGTATTGAATGAGTTTTTAATTGTTCAAATGGTTTTAATTTTCTGCTTTTAAATTTTGTATTGAAATTTTGTTTTATTGTATTTGTATTGTATTTTACTGTTTTTAAAATTGTTGTTAACCGCCCAGAGAGCTTTGGCTATTGGGTGGTATATTGTGGAGAAAGCCTGACACGAGTATACATGCACACACACACACACACACACACACACACAGCCTCTGTCCAGGGGAGGGGGGCGAGGAGGGGGGATTGAGTTACAGGGAAGCAGCCAGACAGACCGGCATCCCCAACAATGGAGAGTCTCGGTTGAATTCCACAAAACCTAAGAAAGGACCATCAAGACCATCAAACTATCAGGGCAGTCTCAAAGAGCTGTAAAGTACCCAGTACGTCACCTTCTTCCCGGGCAGGAATAAGCCCACCTGATACGAAGGGGCAGGCATAAGTCCCCACCTGACCTGGAGGGTGGGGAGAGCGGGAAACTCAGGGGTAGAAAACCCCTCTCCCTTCCTGTGAGGGGTTGTTGGGAACACAGGGTGCTTTGGAACAAGGTTCATCCTCCAAGCGGCGGCTGGAGTAAGCTGTTCTCATCCCCGGATCGGCCGACCCGGAGCCAGGCTGAAATTGACTAGCGTAAAGTCTTTAGTCTAAGGTAACTGACTAATCCCAATGTGCTAGCACGGGAGCCTGTTTCATTGATAAACGTAGAGGTCACCTCAGGTTGTGTTGACATTATAGTATTCCTAGAAAGCTGTTAGTTCCGCTCCGTATCTTGTGTAAATAAATAAAGCCTTATTTGGTCATTTAAAGGGCTCTAGTTTCCTCTTGTGTATGCAAACCTCCTAGTCGGTTTCACTTGCTTGTACGGGCTGTAACTCAGTGCTGGTTAACCCGTTAAGCACCGAACTCACGCATAGGACCCGGGTGCTGGTCCTTCACATATATAAATGAAATAAATTATTATTATTATTATTATTATTATTATTATTATTATTATTATTATTTCAATGAATCCACTCTAAGTATGACTAAGTCTTCTTGATCCAATCCAAAATAGATCCTGCAAGCCTGAAGCCTGCCCACCCCTCAGGCAGGTTTTGCAGTACAAACTTCTGGGAATAAAATAAAAGCAAAGCACCAAATGTGTCGGATTAGTGAAAACTGTAAGCAAGAATGGTTGAGTAGGTCTGGACAAAGAGAACAGAGAAATGTGAAGGGAAGAAACAGATAACTATTGGGACATTCTACTGCTTTTAACTAGAATTAGCCTATTGACCAAATCTGAAAAGGAATGTGGTATAGTGCTGTAAATTACTGCATTGATTTTTCTTCCAGATTTTCTAAACATACTTTGTCCAATCCTATATTCTGCTTTAAACTGGATTCCTGCCCTAAGCAGGAGGTCGTTGGACACAATGCCCAACTCTATGATTCTATGATTCTAATACAGTAGTTGCTTACATAGAGCTCAATGCACAAGGAATCTGTCTGAACAATGCCACAATAGGCCCTCTTGGGTCCAGAGGGAAAATCAGAAAATTCTTTCTTGCAAACTTTGTAGTCAGCCAGTCCATATGTTTGTGTTGGACACTTCAGAGTTGCTTCTCTGCAAATAGCCTTAGTCCCAAAGCATGACTGAATGAATTACTGCTTGAGTGAATTACTGCTGTGGGGGGGGGGGGTGCTGTCGCATAGGCTCCATCACGTTTTGACGGATCTGCCCCAAACTTGGCATGCATACTCTCCATCACCCAAGGACAAAGACTGGTGGGTTCAAATCTCCGAAAAACCCTCACTGTGCCTGTACGTCCCAAAATAGATGATAGCCAATGGCGTCACTTGGAATGTTCACAGGGGCCATTCAGGAGCGGTTATGCAAATTGCTCCAACGACATATAGAATGTTGGTATGAACTGCCACAGGGGCCCAATCAGGAGCGGATATGCAAATCTCTCCTGTGTCAAAACAGAATGTTCATATGAACCACAGCTGGGGCCTACAGGGGGGGCGGAGCTGGGATTTCATTGTTGGGTAGTCCCCTGGGGGGGGCAAGCTGGGATTACATTGTTGGGTAATCCCGGGGGGGGGATAGTAGGGATTTAATTGCTGTGTAGTCCCGGATGGGAGCAGGGATTTCATTGTGTGGTCCTGGGGGGGCAGGGCTTTCATTGTTGTGTAGTCTGGGGGGGAGCAGGGGGGAGCAGGGATTTCATTGTGTATTCCCGGGGGGACAGAGATTTCATTGTGTAGTCCTGGGGGGAAGCTGGGATTTCATTGTTGTGTAGTCCCGGGGGGGGGGGAAGCTGGGATTTCATTGCGTAGTCCTGAGGGGGGGAGCAGGGATTTCATTGTGCAGTCCGGGAGGTGGGGGGGACAGGGATTTCACTGTGTAGTTCCAAGGGGAAAGGGATTTCATTGTGTCGTCCGAGGGGGGGGGGGAAGCAGAGATTTCATTGTGCAGTCCTGGGGGAGGAACAGGAAGTTCACTGTGTAGTCCTGGGGGAGCTGGGATTTCATTGTGTAGTCCAGGGGGGGAAGCAGGGATTTCATTGTGTAGTCCGGGGGGGGAGCAGGAATTTCATTGTGTAGTCCCGGAGGAGCAGGTAGTCCCGGGGGAGCTGGGATTTCATTGTGCAGTCCCAGGGGAGCTGGAAGTCCCAGGGGAGCTGGTAGTCCTGGGGGAGTTAGGATTCCATTACGTAGCCCTGGGGGACCTTTCCTATGGAGCAATTCAAAACAGCGGTCAGCTACCTTAAGGAATTTGGAACAAATAGTGCCTAAAGGAAAATGACGATCCATGCAAACTTGGCACGGTCACTCTTCATCATGTGAGCAAAGCCATGGGCAACAGCTAGTGGCAGATAAAGAGAAGTATATGAAAAATAAAATTGTTTCTATATGATTGGGGAAAAGGGGAGAGAAATATGTGAGACACTGTGTCCAAACATTCCTCAAGCACAGCATACTTTGGCTACAATAATAGGTTGTTTTTATTCCCACTGCAACCCCAGAAAGAATGAAAGAAAGAATGCCTTAAACTAGCTTTGCTAACAATAACGGAAAAGGTGATCGGTTCACAAAATGTTAAAGAATTAATCATAAATTTGTAACGGCAGGTAGGACTAATGATAGCAAGGAAATGGAAAATCAGCAAGTTTTCACTATTATGAATGGTATAAGGAAGTATGGGATATGGCTTTGAATGATATGTGACTTGTAATATTAAATGCAAAAGGGGTCAATTAAAGAAAAATAATTTTAAGGATATTTGGGTTATTTTGGAATAGTGTTTAAAAGGGGGAAAGGGAGTTTACCCTGTCAAGATATATTGTATTTTTGGAATAATGAACAATTATAGAGTTATTGGATTGTTTGGTCCCATGGTGATGGGAGCACAATATTAGTTATGTGTGTATGTTATTTTCTTTGTATTGTTTTAAAATTTAATAAAATATTTAAAAAAAAAGAAAGAAAGAATGAAAGAGTGGAAAGATATAGCTTTTTTCAAGTGGAACCAAGCAATAGGGGAAGGCATTGAGGAATATTGCACCAGTTTAAAGATGTTAGCAGCCAGCTGCAATTTTGAGATATCAAAGGGTCCTTAATATGGGACAGGATAGTGTATGGAATACAGCACACACAAGTATGAGAGAGATTGCTAAGGGGAGAAGACTAGACCTTAGAAAAAAGCTTGGAGATTTACAAGGCAGCTGAGTTGTCCAAAGACAGGATTAGAGCCCGGGAAGGACAGACAGTGTGGAACCTGTCCATATAGTACAAAAGAAATAGAGGGTAGTGGTGGGGCTGAGCTGGAGTCGGCTGGAGGCTCGCTCCAGGCCCGCCCCCCCCCCCACGAGCAGCGGCGGCCCGATCCCGCTCTTCAGAGCGGTGCAGTGCGGAGCATTGCTCACGCCGCTCGCGCTGCCGCCGGAGGAAACCCCCCCCCCCCGCTGCTGCCGCCGCCACAGAACCCCACCACCGCCGCCGCCAGGATCCCCCCGCCGCCTACCTGGTCCTGCGCGCCGCTCTCTGCGCCGCCACTGCTGCCGCCACTGCTCCGGCACGCTGGACCCCCGCCCGCACTCTGTTTTGGCTGGAGGAACCAGGGCAACAGGGCTTAAACAGCCCTGTTGCCCTGGTTTCCCCAGCCAAAAACAGAGCGCGGGGGTCCAGCGTGCCGGAGCAGGGTTCCATCGCGTCACTTCTTCCATGCTGGAAGTGACACGACGGGACCCGTCGGACAGGGAAGGAAGGCTCTCCGCTAGGCGGAGAGCCCAGGTAAATCCCGTGGGGGGGCAGAGAGCCCACGCGGACACGAGCAGGCCCAGTTCGGTCCTCACTCGTGTCTGCGGGCTGCTCAGCTACATCCCCAACCCTCAACAAAATTGGACAGAGTCTGGCACAAGGCAACTGTACTTCATCGTGATAACCCACAATCCTATGAGGTAGAGATGGCCAACCGATGAATACTGAGATGCAACAGAAGACATCTAAGGAAAACAACAGAAGAATTGGGTGAAGCCATATATTTGAATGAGGGACAAACATGCGGGATGAGACATGCAGGGAATCCTTGCCATGTGCTGACCAGGGCAGGGACACACCCAAGGATAGTCCAGGGGAGATGAATGCAGAAGAAGAGTTTGCAGGAAGGACACACCCCAAGTCTACAAGGGAGCAGAATAAAGAATGGCAGCTGAAGGACGTCATCACTGAATCCAGAAGTGCTAAAAGTGGGTGAGTTATTAAGAAACCTGCACACCTGAAAGACCATGTAAAGTTCCAAATTTTTTTTCTATTTTTTTTTTCTTCAAAAGAGAAGGGATGTAACAATATAAAAAGAAAGATGAAATTTGGCCTGAGTGAGTTGTACGTCTTGGGAGGAACCAGGAAGTGGTTGAGAACAACATCCACTGATTCTGAGAAGAGAGAGGTCATTGCCTGAGAGAGATCAGTATTTGTTTAAATAAAACTTAGGTCTGTTTGGAAGACAGAGTCTGTGGGGTGCAGTACACCAACTCTGAAATACCCACTAAGTGACTCCACCCCTCACAGGCTAAACCAACCCATTCATGGGGGTTACATAATAATAACAAAGCTAGTGGACCAGATGGGATTCCTGCTGAAATCTTTAAAGAAGGGGCCCTCAAACTTGTACAACATCTTCATAAACTCATCGAAAACATCTGGATAAGAGAAGAGATCCCAGAAGACTTCAGGGATGCCATAATTATCACCCTCTTTAAGAAGGGTGATAGAACAGACTGTGGAAACTATCAGGGCATTTCTCTCTTAGCTACCGCAGGTAAAGTATTTGCTAGGATTCTCGCAAACTGTCTTCTATCTATTTCAGAAGAGATCCTCCCTGAATCTCAATATGGTTTTTGCCCCTCTAGAGGGACAGTAGACATGATTTTTACTGCATGTCAGCTCCAAGAAAAATGCCGGGAGCAAAATCAACCCCTTTATGTGGCATTTATTGATTTGGCTAAGGCCTTTGATACTGTAGACCGAACGGATCCTTATGAAAATTGGATGCCCCAATAAATTTGTGAATATCTTGCAACTTCTCCATGACAACATGACGGCAACGGTTTGGGACAACAACGGCTCTCATGGTGCTCCATTTAAAGTGGGATCAGGTGTTAAACAGGGATGTGTTATTGTCCCAACATTATTTGCTATTTTCATCGCCATGATTTTACATCTTGTCGAGGGGAAACTTCCCACTGGTGTGGGAATTATATATCGAACAGATGGAAAGCTTTTTAATCTCAGCAGGCTGAAAGCAAAAAGTAAGGTAATTACAACCTCCGTTGCGGAACTTCAGTATGCTGATGATAATGTGGTCTCCGCACATTCAGAGGATGATCTCCAAACTATCCTAAATGCTTTTGCAGAAGCATACGGAAAACTTGGTCTCTCACTTAACATCAAAAAAACCAAAGTGCTTCATCAGAAAGTGCTTCATCAGCAAGTGCAAGTTAACCCTTTGGTGATGCCATCTATCCAGCTTGGCGGGACAATACTGGAAAATGTCGATCATTTTCTCTATCTTGGCAGCTATCTTTCTGTTACAGCTAACATTGACAGTGAAATCCAGCATCGTCTGAGCTCCGCAAGTGCCGCGTTTTCTCGAATGAAACATAGAGTGTTAGAGGATCGGGATATTTGTAAGAAGACCAAAACACTGGTTTATGAAGCCATTGTATTACCAACTTTATTGTATGCCTGCGAAACATGGACTATCTATAAACGTCATTTCCACCTCCTTGAAAGATTTCATCAACGTTGCCTCCGGAAAATCCTGTGAATTACTTGGGAAGATAGGCGAACAAATGTCAGTGTACTGGAAGAAGCAAAGACTACTAGCGTTGAAAAAATGATCCTTCAACGCCAACTTCAGTGGACTGGTCATGTTGTTCGAATGCCTGACTGCCGTCTCCCAAAGCAGTTACTTTATTCCCAACTCAAGGATGGAAAGCGGAATATCGGTGGTCAGTATAAGAGGTTTAAAGACGTTCTTAAGGCTAATCTAAAAAAATGCAATATAAACATTGAAAACTGGGAAGCTCTGGCCCATGAACAATCTAAATGGAGGTTGGCCTTTCACAAAGGTTCCATGGACTTTGAAGAAGCCCGAGTGCAAGGTGAAAGGGAGAAACGTGCTAAGCGAAAAGCACATCAAATGAATTTTTTACAGGACCATCTTCCATCTGGTAACCTGTGTCCTCACTGTGGAAAGATGTGTGGATCTAGAATTGGCCTCCACAGTCACTTATGGACCCATTGCTAGAGTCTACACAATTTTTTTAGAATTTCCTCCTTTAAAAAATTTTCTTTTTGTAATTTTTATCCTGGAAGACAATCTTACTTGGTCACGAGTGATCGCCTAGTAGTAGTAGTAGTAGTAGTAGTAGTAGTATATGCACAGAGAAAGGATCCCCAGGGGCCTTTTCCTGCTCTCTCTCTCTCTCTCTCTCTCTCTCCAGATGGCCCTTAGCTGGTTCATGTTGTGGTGGGCATGTGGCAATGCACATGGAAATTACTTTCAGTGGAAGGACTTCTACTCCCCGCATGTTAAGAACCAACCTCAGACATTTGTGCATTACTAGATTCATGCTGTGTCTAGTAATCTATCACAGTGGTGGGCAGCACAGGCCTGTAGGCTGCATGCAGCCCCCCGGCAGGCTCTTGCACTCCCCACTAGGTCCCTGCTTCTGTGGTGTGGCCCCCACCTCAGCCAAGCTTCCCGATTCCCAGCAGCAAATACTTGGTTCTTGTTTTGGGGTTTTGGGTTGTTGTTTTTAAAGACTCTGCTAAGAATGCATGATTGGGATGCTTCATTCAAACCTCATTTGGTACCTAGAAATTTCTATGGGTACCTGGCCTCTTATTTTTGTATTGACACACAATGCTATTCTTATTTTTATTTCATTTTTGCAGCCCTTCAGGTGGGTGGGGGAAAGTTTTATTTTTAAAATAAACACTTTCTGCTCCTTGGAGGTTCCTCAGTTCCCCTTGTTTAAAGAAACTTTGAAGTTTTATTCATGCAAGGTAGATGACTGGAGAGCTCCCAAGAACCAGCCTTGAGGCGTGGGTGCGGAGTGTGGGTGTTAATCCTTCAGAAGGCAAGCTTGCTTTGTGAGAAGCTGCATCTCAGGGCTTTGATGTGCTGTCTGCTGAGAAATCTTCAGATTAGTAATTCTGCAGGCTGCAGAACTACAGAACTAACCTGTGTGATTTTTTGCTTCAGGTTTGAATAGCCCTCATAATTAAGGGAAAGGTGCATTCTGTGATTAAAAAGATGATTCCTAATCCTAACTCTCTCTTGTTTCTAAATGATTACAGCACCCTTCCAAAGAAATTTAACAAGCATTAACCAGATGAAATAGAGGAAAATACAAGCAAGGAAAGAGAGGATGGGGGGGGGGGGAATTTCCTTTTTTAAAAAGTTTTATTTTTAACTGTCCTGCATATACTGGAACAAACATCTTAAGAAGAAAAGAAACAAAAGTTTGATTAACTACAAAGAAATCCCTGCATGAGGAAATTAGGTATACTGTGTATTGACAGGCAGGTAGCCTTAGTGGGAAAGAGGAAGTGGTAGGAGAGACTATCTATGGGAGAAAATCATTGCAACCTACGGTATATATGTATATGGAAGATAATTGCCATCTCCCATTTCCCCAAACCCTCAAACACAATGGGAATTGAGGGCTGCAAATTTGCTCTGCCCTAATCTTTCCAGGGAAGCCAGACGTGGAGTTAGAGGCATAGAATAAATAAGAATTTTGTTTCAGTTCACTTTTGATTAGAATTTACCAAAATTTGCAAATATTTGGAACAAAAAGAATTTATGGTTTTTTTTAAAAAAAATGAATGTGGGAGAAACCAAAAGTGACAGATTTGTCCATCCAGGCCCAGGGCTTTGTGTGTTTAGTTCAGGGGTAAACAATCCTTTTGGACCCGTGGGCACATTTGGCATTTAGAGAAATTGTCCTGGGCACCAATACAAAATGGCTGCCATGGGAACCATGGCTAGTCGCAAAGGACAAGTAACCTTATTGGATTTGTATTGCTTTTATTATTGTAGCAGAAATGGTTCATACTAGTGAATTTTAAGCTGATGTTTTTAATAGTGTATTTTTTTAAGCTGTGATTTCAACGGAAAGCTATTTCACAGAAGACAAACTCTTTTCTCTTCCCTGCCCCACCCCTGCTCTGCCAGCCAATTCACCCCCCCCCCCCAGCACAGTCTCTTTTTCTCTCTTGCTCTGGATCATCACCTATACACATGCTCCTTCTCCCAAAAATATCTTTTTAAAGAAAAAGTGGGAGTAGAACTACTTCGTGGACGCTAAGAAAGGTGTCTGGGGGTGCACTGATGACTGCAGGCACCACATTGCCTACTCCTGGCTTAGTTCTCAAAAGCCTGGGTTTGAATACCTGTGTATTCAACTATGTTAGTGCTGAATTAGGGTTGCTACCTCTTTTTGTCTGACAGGCTCCTCATTTTTAGCAGCTATATGGCAGGCAGGTACATCATGGTCCTCTCCATGCTGGGAATAGCTCTGAATTTGGCCCATGCAGATAGATGGGAATTTAGTTCATTTTTAAAAAATAAAGATTTGTCAAAAATGGTAAAGTTCATATTCAGGAGAGAAAAAACTTAAGATTTTAAAAACTGAAAGTGGGAGAAAGTGAAACTGACAGTTTTGCCCATCCCTGGGACAGAACTGGGTTTGAAGGATTGGGGCGGGAGTGTTGGCTTTGGTGGATGTGAGCCACAAGGTGTGCATCCCCTGAATCTAATTCCACCCCAAGGATTCTGTGAACTGTGAAGGAGACTACCCCTTCGCAGTTTAAATTATTATGAAGGGACACAGTTGGCCTCCTCTAAGCCTTATTCCTCCTCCCTTTTACCTGAGACATTTTTGTGGGCTGCAACTTCTTAACATTGGGGGAGTTTGCATGACATGGCAACCTACCCTCCGAATAAACTACATAGTGTGGGTTGTTTGCGTAACAACCCACAGTGTGCCAGACAGACGATCGGGTCCACCATGGGTTGTCCCCCGCCTCCTTCCCCCTCAGTCCTCCCACAGGTATCCCAGTGACCTGTATGTCAGAACCCATCTTGTCTCCTCTCCCCGCTCTGATTATGATCCCTTTTGCGGTCACTGTAGCTTCCCCCTCTTTTTTTCGAGATTGCTCTTCACAGTCTCCAAAGTGACACCCAGTGACAGCCCTTCCAAAGAGCCCAAGTGGCACATTGGAGGGAGTGTCACTGGTTCGCCACCTATTTTTTAATTCTTTTGTGTGTGTGCCAGAAATATGAACAAATGTATTTGGATGATGATGATGATGATGATGATGATGATGATGATGATGATTTTGTTGTGATGATGATGATGATGATGATGATGATGATGATGATGATGATGATTTTGTTGTGATGATGATGATGAAGAAGAAGAAGAAGAAGAAGAAGAAGAAGAAGAAGAAGAAGAAGAAGAAGAAGAAGAAGAAGAAGAAGAAGAAGAAGATTGGTCAGTAGTTTGGAGTTGTGCAGGTGTTGTGCAACTCCAACTACCCAAAATTTGAAGCCTTGCCTGGTCAATGTCCTGGTAAATGCCTGCTGTCAAATACAGGCCTGTGGCTCACGCTGGCTCAGCTTCTCTGAGCGTGGAAAGCTAAGCAGGGTCAAGCCTGGTTATTACTTGGAAGGGAGACCCCTCCTCTAGTTTCCAGCACTGAGCAGGGGGTTGGACTCGATAGCCTTGTAGGCTCCTTCCAACTCTATGGTCTATGAAAATCTATGAAAAGCAGGCAACATCCATGGGCATTGCCAAAGCCTGGCTTCAAACACATTACTTTGCTTTCACTTGACAGCTTTCAAACAGCGAGCTGTCATCAAGTGAAAGCAAAGCCATGAGAAGATCTTTTCTTGCGAAAGCGGATGGTGAGTAGCAGGAACGGTGCAGGGCTGTTTGGCGCCCTAGGCCAAATTATATTTAGCGCCCCCCCTCGTGCCGTGGGGGGGGCTCCAGAGCAAAGCAGCCCTGCTCTGCAATACCCCCCCCCACGCCGACGCCGCCGACGCCACCACCACCTACCTTCCCCCCGCCCCCGCTGCTGGCTGCTGCTGCTGCTGCCGCCGCCTCCTCCTCCGATGCGATGGGACCCCCGCGCTTTACGACGGGAAGGTAGGTAGGTGGTTGGCGGGCGGGCGCGCGGGCGCGCGGGCGTGGGGGGGAGGTGCAGCGGCGGCAGCGGCCGGCAAGCGGGCGGGGAGGCGCGGCGGAGGCAGCAGGCAGGGCAGGAGCGCGCCGGAGGCGAGGAAGGGGCGCAGAAACTCTGCGCCCTCTTCCGCCACGCGCCCTAGGCAGCCGCCTGGGTCTGCCTAGCGGTAGCGCCGGCCCTGGTGAGTAGAGTACCCCCCTTTGCAGTGAGATCCTCTAGGTTTTAAGTATGGACCTGTCAGTGTCTCCCACCTTTTCCACCCTTTTTGGAGACTCTAAGTGCTAAGGAAGGTGGGAAAGTGCAGCCCACCCCATTTACCGGAGCACTTACTTTTGACACCTGTCAAAAGTAAGGCTTTTAAAAAAAACAAAAAACAGGGTTTTTGACAGGGCTAAACAGGGTTTTTTGACAGGGACATATACAGCCATGAAATCTGTATATGTCCCTGTCAACACCCCCCCCTCCCGTTATTATGATTACATACCAAAATTTGAGTCTGTCCTATATGAAATCAGTATCAATGTATTCTGTAATGTGCTAAGGGATCTTGTGGTGGGGGTGGTGCATTAAGGGAAGCCCTGAAAGTTCTGTGGCAGAAGCCCATGTGTGGTTGCTCCACATGCCAGCATCACCCCTCTACAAAATGTGGGGGGGGGGCAACACTGGGCATGGAGAGTCATTTTCAATCAATGTACAAATAATAATTGTCAAAAGCTGGCGTGAGAAGAGCTTCAGTTTTGGCTCCTCCCATATGGTCCTGCTGGGTTTCTGACATTACCTTTGTGGTGCTTGAAAGAGCCACACTGCAGCAGGTTCCTGGGTGGGAAGATTATGGGCTCTAATGGCCTCTTTACACAAAAGCCAGTGTGGCGTCGTTAAAGTGCTGAACTGGGACACGAGAGATCCAGGTTCTAGTCCCCACTTCGCCATGAAACTCACCGGGTGACTTTGGGTCAGTCCCTGACTCGCAGTTTAACCTATCTCAGGGGGCTGTTGTGAGGATAAAATGGAGGGGATGACCATATAAGCCACTTTGAGCTCCTTGCAAGCAAAAAAAGGATATAAATTAAATAAATAAATACAACCATTTCCCCCCTAAACAAATGCTACTTCTGTGTAGGAAAAAGGGTGTGTGCCAAAATGTGCAATGATACACATATCTATTACACGGTGTGTAAAAAAGTCCTTTGGAAAAAGTCCTTTCCATTTTCCATTTTTTTCCTGGGCCTTCACCTTGTATCTTTGGCCATCCAGATGTAGTTGGACTACAACTCCTATGCTGGCTGTGGCTGGTGGAAGTTGGAGTCCAACAACATGTGGAGGGCCACAGATTTCCCACTCCTGCCATATACTCCTCTGTGGCTGTGCATTTTGAGAGGGTAGCTACTGTTACCATCAGTAGTGGTAGGCAAATTGTCTTTCTGGGAAGTTCATGCTCTATTACTGCTCTTTTCATTGATGCATCCTGGAGAAATTTCCCAAAACATAGCTTGAAAACTACACAAGGAATTTGATTCAAAGTAATTTGTTTTTATTTCAGGTTTGTGCATGACTTTATGGTTGGTTCTTTCAAAGATGGTGGTTCTTTCAAAGTTACACAGTTGGTGGGCAGGCACTTTCAGCTAAGACAACATCCTAGCTGACAATTACCTCTGCTACTACTTCAGTGACCAAATGTATGAACTGGCCCTCAGTTTCCACTCTGTGTTTTAAATCTCAGCTTCAGACATTTCCTTATCTTGAGACTATGCTATATATCACATCTAGTGTCCATCACTCTTTTGTTTGATATCTGTCATGGTAATACTTCAGCCATTGTGAGACAGGGATGGGGACTCGGAGTCGGACTCGAGGACTCGACTCGTGAGTCGGACTGAGTCCCCCCTCTGACTCGACTCGGGTCCCAATATTTTTAATGGGACTCGAGACTCGACTCGGGACTCGAGACCAAGGACTCTTCAACATCCCTGGGCTGTGCCAGAAGGAGTGGAGAGGAGCGTGATTGCCGGTGAAGAGCGCATGGAAGCGAGGTGTGCCGCTGCTCGGCCACTATGGATGGCTACCAGGAGTGCAGCCCCAACAGTGTGTCAAGATTTATTTTGATTGATGTGTTGCGTACTTGGGAGAGGCAGAAGAAGGACCTGAGATTACTCTGTGTGGCTGCTCTGAGTGTGTTTCTGGTTCCAGCAAGTTCATCACCAGTGGAGCGGGTGTTAGGTGAGGGTGGAATTGTGATGAGATATCACCATTCCAGAATGGGAGCCAAACATTTAGAAAAAATCATGTTCCTCAAATGCAACATGGATAAGTTTTAGGAAGTACAGCAAGTTTATTTTTTAAAATCATTTTTCTAAAATGCAACCTTTCAGACATTTTGGGTTTGGCTGCCTCTGCCTGCCTGTCTGGGGTTCCCAGCCTCCTCTGCCTGCCTGGTCTCTTCTTCACCAGTTCAACAGTTGAATTGTCCAAGACAAAGGCCTGGCCTCTGCCTGCTTGCTTTGGGGTTTCCTGCCTCCTCTGCCTTCCTGGTTATTTTGGTTTTGTCTGCCTGGTCTGTTCTTGCCAAAATCAGTTGCAGAGTTTTGAAATAAAAAGGCACACTTGTGCCTAGAATTTATTTAAACCACACATCTGAAGTAGCCTTATTTTGTTGGGAAAACCCCCCATTGATTTTAATAGGGACTCGTGGAGTCAGCTTTGGGAGTGACTCGTGACTCGTGAGTCACCATTTTGGACCAAGGACTCGGACTCGGACTCGAGACTCGGGTCCAAAGACTCGTGACTCGACTCGTGACTCGAGACCAAGGACTCTTCAACATCCCTGTTGTGAGAATATAAATATCTTTTTTTATTTGAAGTATCTGATGTGTCTCCAATTGCCTCTTGCTCTGTCTCACTATTTTCTAGACCGCAGGGAACTATAAAGTAATTTGGAATATTTATTTGCCTCTCAAAATGTTACATCTGATTTCCTTATAATTCACTGCAGACGGAAGATGAGAAAAGTACGCTTATAATAAATGGCAGACTTACTTTAAAACTGCTCCTCAGAATTATAGGATATCAAAAAGCATTTGGAAGTTCTCTTTGCAAGGGATAATCATTTCTCCAGAGTGACACCAGATGACTTAATTTACATTACAAAGCTAAAGTCTGAATTACAGCTCAGTCCATAGAACAATCATAATGGTTCTTTTTCAAAACCCTTTCATTTAAAAGCCAGTTATATTTCAGTTTTGAGCACTAATCAATACTTTAAACACAGACCAGAGAATTAATCAACATGCCCACATTTAAATAATAATAACAACAACCAAGTGGAAGGTGTTCCTCCTCCAGTGAAAATACCTATGAATTTTAGAGTAACAGACCTTTGGATGCAAGAAAGTTAACTAGGCCTGCACAGTTTAACCCCCCCCCCCCAAGCCAAACACAGTCCACCAGGCACGTATGATACTTTGCCAGGTCTTAACAACCACCTTGTTTTTGTAGTCCTAGGCAGGCAGGCAACAGCAGCAGCATAGGACCTGTGGAAAGTATAAAATTCCTATGTAATGTGAAAATATAATGTAACAAGTATAATTTTGTTTTAAATGTAATCCCAGAACTTTCTTTCAATATAAGTAAGAGAATTTCCTGTCCTGGCTTTTGAAAGACAGGAAGCGCTCTCTCTCTCTCTCTCTCTCTCTCTCTCTCTCTCTCTCTCAGGCTGTAAGAGGCCTAGTGAAATTCTTTGATGAGATAAAGTAGTAGAATAGTTGCTTCAATAGTTATGTTAAATCATCCTTACAAGACTGATTTACAAGGGCATGTCTGTAACCATCAAAGAGGTGTAAACTGTCCTTCCTTCTCACTATCCCCACTCCCTATCACACCTGGTCAGTGACTGCATGATTTACAGCTGGGAACTGGTCAAGGAGAGAAGAAACCAAATGTTGCAAAGAGCATAAATTTTGTAGATAAATAAGCAAACGCTGACATCAGTGAAATTGCTCATACGTGTGTGTGTGTGTGTGTGTGTGTGTGTAGAGACAAATGCTTGACAAAACGGTATAAAGAGGGATGCATTTCTTGTGTTGGTGGTCTCACTCTCCTTTTTTAGAGTGATGCCATACAGCGCTGTATTTTCAATAACGGAATTCTTTTTTTATCTGCTCTGGCTGATTATTGACCACAAGTCAGCTGGGAATGAACTTGGGGAGTGGCTTTAGCTTCCTTACCACAGAACTTAGTTGACTCCGTGCTAGGCCACCACACATGGCAAGGTTACATTGGGTGGCCATGGGCCTTCTTTTACAGAGGACCGTCCTCTATTTGACGAGCTGCCAGTGGACTGTCTTCTATTTAATGGTGTCCTTGAAGGGGTGTCCTGTCCAATTCCTGTTTAAAGATAAAGATCTGTAAGAATGTTCCCCATCAGCCATTAGCAGGACAGCAGACTAAACAGGCAGGCATACAGGTCTCCTGGTCAGTCTTCCACGCTGTGGTGAGATGTACGTGTTTCTATTTAAATCAAAGCTATTATTAGTACAACTTGTATGCAGATTGGTGTCCTCTTTCATCCTCATTGTTTGAAGATGCATTTCCTCTTTTTGGGGTGATGCATAAGTGGACGGCCCAATCAAATGTCGTGGAGGCCTGAGGTTAGTGTGGAAAAATTGGTGAGGTCTGTTACCCCAACCACCCTTGACAATTTAACATTAATTATATCACTTTAATAGGTTGTACGGAACCCACCCTCAACAGTTTTGCTAGTCTCATTGAAATGCTGTTTGCTCTCCTCGGGATGTTTTGCATGTTTTGCCTGCTCAGGAACTACTATTTAGCATCAGAATTTTACTTTAGGTGAAACTCAGAATCAGTTCTATTTACAGTAAGAGTTTAGCACAGTAAGCCATAACATTGCACTAGGATTATAGCTCAGAGGCCTGCAAAATCTGTTCCCATGAAGCCAAACATGCAGCTCTCCAGCCCATATATTGTGGCTCAGGTCCTCTGTATGCATAGCTGGCCACAGTGCAGAACTGCTTGGCAGAGTCTGGCTTGGCTGACTACAATTTGTGCAGTTTTGTTACAGCAATTTACATTACTACTCCAGGAGAAGCTGCCTGTGTAGAAGTAAAATTTGTCCAGACTTCTGTTTAAACAGAAAAGTCAGACCATTCCTCTTGTTCCTTCCAGGAGCATGTCCTGACAAGTCAGACCCTTTCCTTGACCTTTCACAGAACAACCCTGAGGGCAAATCACCCATCTGTTGATTTGCCTAAGCCTCCTTCCTGCTTATGCTAAAAGTACAGTGAGCCAGCATCACCTTGGGATTATCACTTTGGGATTATCACCTTGGGAAAGACCACTGATTAGCATGATGGCTGGAAGATGGGCAATACCTGATCTTTTGTTTTTTTGTTTAAATGTCTCCTTTTGAATTGTCTCTGTTTCCTGTACTGACTCAATTGTCACCTGACCTCTACATGATGCTATTTAGTATAAATGGAAGTGTCTCCCTTGCATTGTTGTTGGCATTCCTGACTGCGCTCAGATGCCATCCGTGAATTCACTAATAAACTTTCCTCTCTAAGAACCTCTTCAAAACACAACGCAGTGGTTCATTTTTCCACAACAATCTTGGTGCCGTGACCCGGATCGCTTCAAGGGACTGGACCTGCCTGAAACGGGGAAACACCACTGAACTCCCAGGCGCCAAACCCAGGTAAGAGACCTTTTGAAATCTCTATTGGGTTTTTGGTGTGTGTCCTTCTGTTTCTAGCAGACCATCCTTTCCCTCCAACGCGATCTGAACTTTGAGTCCATGAGGTTTTAGAGACAAAAGAAATTTCCTGTAGGATTGTATGCATGTTTGTGAAAGTATGATTGTTAGATTTATGAGCTGTTGACCAGGGCTGGGACTAGGTGAAAGCTGAACCTCGTGCCCCAACAGACAGACCCTTTTCCCTTTTCCCTTTTCCCAATTTGCCCAGTACCCATGGTTTTACTGTGTGGAAAAGGCACATCTTCCTAAAATTCTCACGGATGAGTGTGTATAAGTTGCTGACCAGGTCTGGGACTTAAACTGAGTCAAGACGCCCTGAATCTGTTCGTGAGGGGAAACCCAATGATCGGCAGTGTTTCAAAAGCAAGTGGGCTCAGTGGAACCTCGTGACCCAGTGACGTGTGACTGTTCATGAATCTGCTGATCAGGACCAGGACTTAAACCATATACTAAACCAGTGTGTGGTGGAACCCTGTGTCCCAGTGGAGCAACTACATCCCTTTCCCATTTCCAAGACTCATGAGTCCCATTTGAAGTCATAAGACTGACTGAGCCGACAAAAAGGGATTGTGCCGCAGTTGAAAGACTGAGTGAGCCGATCAAAGTGTTGAGCCGCTGTCTGAGACTCAAATGAGGAACATCCCTCAATAAGTTTTCCCTGAACGAGTGCCCTGCATGAGTGTGAGGAATGGGGAGTGCAGGATCAAAGGAGATTTTAGCCCCCCCTAAGGGTATACCTGCATATTATATGTACACACATTATGGCCATAAGTCATGTACATTTCTTGAGAAATGGAATGTCATGACAAAGGATGATCCTAGTAAACAGTTCCCACTGGGAGGAACGTTTGATTGGGACAGGATAGTGTATTTAAGGAGAGCTCTCGAGTCACGAGGAAGTAAGGTACCTCAGACTCAATGGGAAGTATATTTTAACTGGTATGAAGAGACTTCAAAACGCATGCATGAATCCAAGCTTAGAGGCTTGAAAGATTCAAATCAAAAATTAAAAGATCAACTAAAATTTAAGCAGGCCTGCAGCCAACCACCACCATCGGCTCCTTTATATCCATTGCTAGCGAAGAAAGATGAATGTCTGGAGGAAGAGCAAGATCCTGTAGATGATTACCCTTACCCACCCCCCTACTTAAGAAGACCCCAAAATGAGGATGAAAGTGGAGGGTTTTTGCATAGTAATATTGAAACTACCCCAGTGGCCACTCCTTCACCCAACCCACCTCTGCTTAGTCGGAAAGAGCAGTTAATGGAGGGAACTAAATACCCATCACCTCCAGCATATGTTTCAACTCCCACTGGCCCTACAACTCTGCGATTCAGACAAATTAGGAACTCAGAGGCAACCCCTCGCCTGGATCTGTTCCTTCTCAAGGACTTTTAGCCACCCCAAATTATGGGTCAGTCACCCTGGCTCCACTAAGACAGGTACCTGCAGGAGATGGGACCCTGGTGGATGTCCATGCCCCATGGACTCCAGGAGATTTAAGGAATATGGTGAAAGAATTTCCTAATGTGCGAGAGGAACCAGTCAAATTCAAGGAAGAATTAGAAACTGTAATTACTTGCTATAACCCTACCTGGGCAGACTTAAATCAATTACTTAGACTTGTTCTGCCAACAGAGGTCTTGAGAAAGATTAAAGAAAAAAGTGAATGGCCAGTGACAGACCCAGGGTTTGATGAGCCAGAAAAACTAAGAGAGATGCGTATGAAATTACTTGAAGCCCTTACTACAGTAGTGAAACCTAAAACTGACTGGACCAAGATTAATAACTGTAAACAGAATAAAGGGGAGTTGCCAGCTGACTATATGGACAGATTAAAAGAAATATTTTTGAGGTTTTCTGGAATAGGAGATCCTGAGAAGGATGCCCCTCATGCTATCGGGGGAGCATTTGTTGCAGGACTGTTACCTAAAGTAGGAGAGCAGTTGAAGACAGTATGTGTAGGATGGCAAACTGCAAGCCTGGCAGATTTAACCAATTATGCCAACCACTGCATGGCCATCCTAGATAAGAAGAAAGAAGAGAAGGAATGTAAATTGATGAGTTTGCAGATCCAACAATTGGATCCGAAAAGGGGCAAAGGAGGAAGGGGAAGAGGACGTAGCTCAAGAGGAAGAGGAAGAGGAAATAGAGGAATATATATTTCAGAAAGTGGAGAGAAAATTGGTGCTTGTTTTTCCTGTGGTCAAACTGGACACTGGAAAAGAGAATGTCCCAGCAATTCATATCAGCCACCACTTCAAGGCCCAGGGCCAGCACAGTTTCCTCTTCATGTTCAACAAACCTGCCAAGAACAACGTTAGGATAGCCATGAGGATAGTAACATCATCAATCTCCCATTAATCCCTACAGATTCCCAAGGACCCTTTGTAACCTGCAGCATAAATGGTCAACAAACTAAATGTTTGATTGATACAGGAGCTAGTAGATCAGCTTTAAAGAAAAGTGAATTTACAAAAATCAAAGATACTGGGGAAATTGTAAGAGCAATAGGCATTGCTAACCAAACCATAGATCATTCAGTTTCAGAACCAGTAAATGTTGTATTGGGCCCTATTTCTGAGCAGCATTCATTTTTGCTAAGCCCATCAACTCCTGAAAATTTGTTTGGACGGGACTTGCTTTGCAAATTGCGATGTACTATTTTTTGTAGTCCTGATGGAATTTATCTTGACATCCCTGTAGAGTCTCAACCCGAAGTCATGGCTTTACTGACTCATACAGACCCAAAGTCAGGGCAAAGCAATCTGCATCCTTTGTTGTCTCAAGTCCCAGACATTCTCTGGTCTCAGCATGCAAATGAAGTTGGATTAATTCTCTCTGCACAGCCAGTCAAAATCACCCTAAATCCAAAGAAGCCTTTACCCAGAGTTGCACAGTATCCTCTACGCCCAGAGGCAGAGGAGGGTATACGTCCTGTTGTCATGTCACTCCTAGAACAAGGAATATTAATTCCCACTGTAAGTCCCTGCAATACACCAATTTTGCCCATCAAGAAACCAGGAAGAAATACTTACCGCTTTGTGCAAGACCTCAGGGCCGTTAATGCAGTAGTTCTTCCATCTTTTCCTGTAGTTCCAAATCCAGCTACCATTTTGTCTTGCATCCCTCCAGATGCCACACATTTTACTGTAATAGATCTATGTTCTGCCTTCTTTTCCATCCCTATTCACCCAGAGAGCCAATATTTGTTTGCCTTCTCTTATCTGGGGAGACAATATTGTTGGACAAGGATTCCCCAAGGGTACTGCGAAAGCCCATCATTGTTTTCCCAAATTTTGAAGAGAGATCTGGAGGATATTATATTTGAAAAAAAATCAGTGTTGGTTCAATATGTAGATGACCTGCTTTTGGCTTCCCCTTCATTGGAAGGCTGTGAACACGATTCTGTAATTCTTCTGAATGCTTTGGCCCACAAAGGACATAAAGCATCAAAAGACAAATTACAGTTTTGCCTCACTGAGGTAAAATACTTAGGGCATATCATTTCCTGTGGAACCAGAAAATTGTCATCTACTAGGATTGAAGCCATTTTAAAAATCCCAAAGCCTACTACTATATCTCAAATGAGGACCTTTTTGGGCATGGCTGGCTATTGCAGACAATGGATTTTAGGTTATGCAGAAATTGTCAAACCTCTCCAACACATGACTCATTCAGATACCCCTGAACCTTTTTTATGGTCCCCTACCGCTGAAAAAGCCTTTGTGGACCTCAAGCAAGCTTTATCCAAAGCCCCCGCATTGGGGTTGCCAGATTATGCTAAGCCTTTTGTGTTATACTGTCATGAAAGAAATGGAGTTGCTTCAGGGGTTCTGACTCAATGCCATGGAGACAAACAGCGCCCAATTGCTTATTATAGCCTTCCCTTAGACCCTGTTGCCCAAGGATTGCCTCCCTGCATCCGTGCGGTTGCAGCAGCAGCTCATATAGTTGAAAATTCAGCAACTCTGGTCTTAGGAAATCCACTTACTGTTGCTGTTCCTCATGCAGTAACTGCCATGTTGTTAAAAACAAAAACACAGCATTTGTCACAAGCCAGAGCTACTCGCTATGAACTTGTTCTTTTTGCAGAAAATATTAATCTAAACAGATGCCCAGTTCTCAATCCTGCTTCACTTCTCCCTACTCCCTCTGATGGAGAACCCCATAATTGTTTAGCACTAACTGCAGAGCTCACCTCACCACGCATTGATCTCCAAGACATCCCTTTATTAAATCCTGACTTAATATTTTATGTAGATGGCTCCTGTCTCAGAAACCCACAAGGTCAAATTGTAGCAGGCTATGCAGTCTGCTCACAGCATGAAGTAGTTAAAAGTGATTGTTTGCCAGCAGTTAAGTCAGCACAAGTTGCAGAACTTGTTGCTCTCACAAAAGCGTGTTATCTAGCTGAAAATATGTCAGTCAACATATACACAGATTCCAGGTATGCTTTTGGTGCAGTCCATGACTATGGTCAATTATGGAAACAAAGAGGTTTTCTTACTTCCAGTGGTTCCCCAATTCAGAATGGATCTTATGTAAATGACCTATTAAATGCTCTTCAACTTCCTGCTAAGATTGCTGTTCTTAAATGTATAGCACATCAATCCCCACATGATGATGTTACTCGTGGAAATGCCTTAGCTGACCAAGCTGCAAAGGCAGCGGCCCTTTCCACACCTCAGGCTATCTTTATAGCAATGTCAAAAGCACCTGCTGATATACCTGATTTGCAAAATCTTGCTGCTATTCAGAATCTGGCCCCAGAAGATGAAAAACAAAAATGGAAATTAGCAGGTTGCTTTCCTTCTCAAGACTCTGTATGGCGCCATTCGGACGGCCGCCTAGTGGCGCCCAGAGTTCTTTTTCCCTACATTGCTCGCATGCTCCATGGACTGTCACATGTGAGCAAAGGGGGGATTATTGATTTGTTTAACAAAGATTGGTTTGGATTAAATTTTACATCTGCAGCAACTCAGTTCTGTGCCCAATGTGCGGTATGCCAGGCTCATAACAGTGGTAAGCCTGTAAAAACCAAAATGAGCACGCACCCCCCACCCTGGGGGCCTTTTGTAAATATACAGATTGACTTTATTGAAATGCCTAAGTGTTGTTCCTATCAATATGTTCTTGTAGTTATTTGTATGTATTCTAAATGGGTTGAAGCATACCCTTGTGTGAGGGCTGACACAACAACAGTAAGCAAGAAATTGCTAAAAGAATTAATCCCTAGATTTGGAATACCTTGCTCCATAAATAGTGATAGAGGATCACATTTTACTGGACAAATAGTAAAAGAAGTGTGCAAGGCATTACAAGTCCGGCAACATTTCCATTGCCCGTATCATCCACAATCTGCGGGAGCTATAGAAAGACATAATGGAATACTGAAAAGCAAACTGGCCAAAATATGCGCAGAGACAGGACTAAAATGGCCAGATGCACTGCCCATAGCCCTCATGAGTATGAGATCCACACCAAATCGTGTAACAGGACTGAGCCCTCATGAGATATTAATGGGACGCCCAATGCAAACACCCAGCTCTCCGCCCAATCTAGGTCTAGCCAGACATATACACCTGCTTGATGATACAATTCAGAATTATTGCAAGGCTCTAATGAGATGTGTGAAGACTTTTCATTCACAGGTAAAGGCGGCCCAGCCCCAACCCAGCACTGAAGGACACTCTATCGAACCAGGTGACTGGATTCATATTAAAGTACATCAAAGGAAGTCATCGCTGGATCCGAGATGGAAAGGTCCATACCAGGTACTTTTAAAGACTAACACTGCAGTGAAGTGCCAGGGACTCCAGACGTGGATCCATGCCTCCCAATGCAAGAAGACCTCTCCGCCCCCTGATGAGAATGAGGACATAATAACGCCTCCACCGATTCAGGGTGAATGTGCTAGTTTTAACCTCTCCCCTGAAGCTGAAGAATTTGTGCCAGGACATCAATATCATCTCAGACCTCGGACGGGACGACCATCAAAGACCACACCCAGAGGATCGGACGAGAAGAACTGATGTCATCAATTTAGAAGAACACCACCTCAGCCTGAGCCACGAGCCTTACTTATCAGCCCTCAGGTACATCAAAGTCAGAACAAGAGGAAACACCTGTAGTTGTGCTCTTGTTAGTGACTGGTGGTTCTTTTGTCCTAATTGATATATAAATATATTGATATCTGAAACAATATGGCCAAATGGAATATGGTTATATTCTTAGGACTCATAATCCCTATCCAATCTGCCTTCCGGGAAAATACTTACATTCAGCTTTCTTTAAAGTTTGCACAAAGATTTAATGCTACCAACTGCTGGGTATGTAGCCACATGCCAGTACATTCCCAGGGAGGAGTTCCCATGTGGCCAGTGCCCATTACACTAGTAAACTTGACCTTCACCAACAGACCCTTGTACCTTAGTGAAAACACCACCTGGAAACAGAGTACTCTAAAGGGTCCAGGTTACCTGCAAGTTGTTCCTACATTGGGGGAATGGTGTTTTACATGCAACAAAACACAAAATCAGCCCTCCACATTTGTAGGACAAAGTCAATGTAAGCATTATTTCACCCCTCATGGAGATTGGAGAAATAACCATACTGCCAAACCCATATTCTGCACCAATTATGGAAATTACTTCTCCCGAAGTAATCAAACTATGGGCAAATCTCTTAAATGTAGTACCTGGAAGAGTTTTAATGATAAACTGTGGGACTGTACCCTTACAGGGAAAGGGCAGTGTTTTCGCAATGGCACAATGCGAAATAGTACTGCCAAAGATGGGACGAGCCTCTTAAGAGGCTACTATGCTAGGTACATAAACACCATCTCACCCACAGAACCTTGCTCAAGATCCTGGGAAACACTAGCAGGTCATTATTGGATATGTGGTGATAGAGCCCATAAAATCCTACCCCAATATTGGGAAGGAACCTGTTTTATAGCCTATCTGACCCCTGCTATGAGCCTCAGTACTACCCTTCCCAAAGGACGCCTGCGAAACAGACGAGATCTAGAGTCAGCTAGAAAAGAAGTAGAAATTACAAGCCCTTTTACCTATGGAGAAGCCATAGGCTGGTCTTTCTTCCCACCAGGAGGAGTGGTTCGGGTAGGAGGTGCAGTAATAAGGCTCCAAGCAGTGGTAGAAATTTTAGCAAATGAAACAGCTGAGGCTATTGAAGAACTTGCCATAGAACAAAAAGCTATTCGTCAAATGACCTTGCAAAACCGCATGGCATTAGACATGGTGTTTGCCTCAAAAGGTGGAGTATGTGCCTTGATTGGTCAAGAGTGTTGTGTGTTCATTCCTGATAATTACAATATCTCTTTTAATCATGCAGAAAAAATACGTGAAATTGCTTTTGTTGCCCCTGACAAAAGCCTAGAAATGTGGTCTTGGCTAACAGGCTGGATACCAGACCTAGGAAGTTGGGGTAGAGCAATTGTTCATGGATTAATAACCCTATTGCTTGTATTTGTTGGGTTTTATATATTATTATTGTTAAGCAAGTGTTGTTTTACTACATGCAGCAAAAGCAAAAGCTCTGTATTGACTCAAAAAGAAAAAATAATGATGCTTGAAAGGATTGATCAAGGGAGAGAAAAGGAAAAGGAAGCATTAGATGCTGAATGGAACCGCTTACAGAATATTTGCATAGAATAAGTTACAAATGTTAGTTGTGCTATAAAAGCACAAAACGGGGGAATGTAGAAGTAAAATTTGTCCAGACTTCTGTTTAAACAGAAAAGTCAGACCATTCCTCTTGTTCCTTCCAGGAACATGTCCTGACAAGTCAGACCCTTTCCTTGACCTTTCACAGAACAACCCTGAGGGCAAATCATCCATCTGTTGATTTGCCTAAGCCTCCTTCCTGCTTATGCTAAAAGTACAGTGAGCCAGCATCACCTTGGGATTATCACTTTGGGATTATCACCTTGGGAAAGACCACTGATTAGCATGATGGCTGGAAGATGGGCAATACCTGATCTTTTGTTTTTTTTGTTTAAATGTCTCCTTTTGAATTGTCTCTGTTTCCTGTACTGACTCAATTGTCACCTGACCTCTACATGATGCTATTTAGTATAAATGGAAGTGTCTCCCTTGCATTGTTGTTGGCATTCCTGACTGCGCTCAGATGCCATCCGTGAATTCACTAATAAACTTTCCTCTCTAAGAACCTCTTCAAAACACAACGCAGTGGTTCATTTTTCCACAACACCTGGCAGCTCTGTCAAGCAGAAGAGGTCAGTCTGTGCGGCTAACTTCAAGAAAAGAGCCCCCTAAGCAAAAGCATTTATTATGAAGAATTTCATTTAATAGATGCATTGCAACAGCAATGCATGTTGTTTCATACAAATTTCAACAGGGTGTTGGCTTATTCTCTTAACATTAGGGACTCAGAATAACAGTGGAGGAATTATTTATGTGGAGGAAGGGGGGGCTGGCTGACCCGCCACAACCCACCCTTTCCTACCCAAAGGACCCAAGACCCCCAGAGATCTCAAGGTACCAGACTGCGAGCCTCAGCTGTCTGCAATCCTACTTGAATCTCTGTTCAGGGACTTGCCTTTTTGACTGTAACCTGGATTTAGTTGCTGGAACCACAGAGCATCCACAAACACCTTGTGGGGTAAAAAACCAAAGAAGGTTTATTCAGGTAGCATTTTACAACAAGAATAGGGAAATGAGGGAAGCACACGAAATTAGAGAGAGACACTTTGATACACAGAGTAAAGCTACAAAATAACAAAACCTACTGATTCCTTATATCTCCCAGGCACACAGCTTGTTACCTGGGGGTCAGTTCTCTTCAGGGTTGGGTCCAGCACAGCCTTGCCGCCCGGGGAGACTACACACCTACCCGAAGGTCCGAGATGGGTAGCCCTCCACAAGGCTTGCCTTGCCAAAGCCCTCATTCAGCTAATTTCACCAGGAGCTACCTGGGGTCAGATCCTGAGGCCGCCCGAAGGCTTGGACCTCTGCTTGGCTTGCTGCCATTGCTCCACAGCCAGCAACCACGCGACGACAAAGACAAAGACACAAGACTCACACCTTGGAATAAAGCTCTTCCCCCCTCCCCTCCTCCTTTCTGTAGCTCTGCTGCCTCTAGCCAATCAGGATGCACTTCACCTGGCCAGGCAGGGGAGGGGGACTCATGACTCATGGCATTTGCATTTGAAAGCCGGGTCTCCGGCTTTTCAGGACTTTCAGGCGCTATCCCCCACCCAATACTTTATGCACATTTCGCCTCCTCCCAGCCCCCAACCAGCCTAACTTAGTTTACACATGAGGAGGCGTGTGCGTGTGTATGTGTGTGCAGGCATGTGAGTGTGTGTGTAGGAACCCTCAGAGGCTCTTTTTCTCCACAATTTATTTATTTATTCATTTATTTATTAATCGCCCATCTGGCCGGCCACCCGGCCACCCTGGGTGATGTACAATTAAAACAATACAATAAAATATGATAATTTAAAACAGTATAAAAAATTCTTTTAAAATCCTAACCCACCCCATATTCCCGCCTGAAATACCATGTTTTTAATGCACGGCGGAAGCTCATCACGGAGCTTCACAGAGCTAATGAATAAACATGACTGTGGGGAAAAATAGATGACTAATCTAGAAGACAAATCTAATTCCAAATATTGTTTACATGTGCAGGATCTTGACAGCTCCTCTGAACTCTGGGACACCCATCCCCACACCACACACACAATAGTTTACCAGTACTCAGTTTGTAGTCTTGTGTATGTACTGTATATTATTTTTGTCTTTTCTGCAATGATAACATTGTCCCGTTGAACATTTATATTCTATATTTTTCATCACTGGACAAATTAACTCCGGCTGGTTTTTGAGGATTGCTTATCCTTCTCTCTCCCCTCACTCAGTGACATTTGCAGGCATCGCACAGTAGAAACCTGGTCAAACTGGGTTGTTGTCTGAAGGAGTCCAATGCATGATAGAACCAAGGTACTAATATCTATTGTCCATTGGACATCAGTCATTCCTGTTTACAATGCAATGACGCCCACTTCATAGTGACTGCAAATGTTTGTATGTTATTGGTATACCTGATTTTCTGAATTCACCTATAGTAACCAACATTACTGGGCGGTCCTGCCTTTGAAAGTAGTACTTTTGACATGCAATATATAAATTCTCGTGCTACACCCATGATAGAGAAGGTGAAGCCCACCAGTGGCATTGGTAGTGTTCTTGGGGTCAGCACAATATATGTAGAATAAGTTTATGCAGCCAAAAGGAGGAGTCAAGGGATCCATAACTCAATAGATTAGATGGAAAGGACATGATGAAGTCTTACTTGCAAGCCTGAAAATGGTTCGATAATCTAAGTACATCACCATGTTTTGTCCTCAGCGTGTTCGTGCTCAGCTATAGGAAGGGTGCACAACCTCAGGCCCAGGACGCCAAATATGCTCTCCCCAGGGTCCTAATCCAGCTCTCTGGAGTTCTCTAGATCGCCACACGGCCCACACCCCTTCCCCTGGCCCTACCCCTATCCTTGCTTAGTGGTTTCTCATCTTTTGTGCATTTTGCCTCATTCTAAGGGGTTGAAATGCTTCTCCTAAGGTTTAGTTACTGACAGTAAGAGTTTTAAGCTAAGATATGCTGGTAGTTTGGGCCCTGCCCCTTTTGCATCTGGACCCACCCACCACTTGAAGATGGCCCCTGAGAGCTTATCTGAATTGGAATTTTGGCCCTCAAGCTGAAAAAGGTTCAACATCCCGGAGCTATGGGAACTCAGGCAGCAGGACTGGAAAGAGACCTATGCCTACCAGCCAGTTCAGACATTATGAATCAGCCGTAAATTGTATTAATGGTTACTTGCATGAGCAGGATAAGATGGAGACAAGGACTGACACGAGAGACAGAGTCAGCTTATGTGGGCTGAGTGCAATGGAAATGCGGGCAGCTCTGCCCACAAAGAATTCTGCTGCATGAATCCTTAGACAGGACAGAATAATGTACGAATCAGTTCTAATGCATCCTAAAGAGAAGACATTGCTGGGCTAGATAGCATATCAGGGAGATTTATTGTAAGTTAGGTCCTATATAATCAAGCTGTGCTTGTGTTGCTCTTTTTGCCACGGAATTGCCCACTTCTATGAGACTCTGACCTGGTTTGCATTCAGGGCCAGCACACTCTCCTGCCACCTGAGGCAGGAGAGCACAAACATGCTGCTGCACCACCACTGTGTCATCCCCTCCAATGCCACCGCTGCCACATTGCCCATCACCCCGCCCCCATCCGTGTTGCTCATCACCCCCTACCCTACCTTACCCTGCCACCTGGTTCACTCTCAGGGTTGCTGGGCTTTCTGGAGAGCTGCGGTAACCAAAAAAAGCAGCAGGCACAGCTCTTCATAGAGCTGGTAAAGCCCATGTGACTGGCTCTGTGGAGCCCCTTCCTCAGAGCTAGGCACTATGGGAGGAGATTGCCTGTACAAAACCTTTTTGTTGTTATTTCCATCAAGTTTCCCTGGGCAGAAATCTCAAAATTAATCTTATGTTTTTTCAACTTTAGGTGGAATTCAGCTCTAGACCCTTATCTTGCCAGCTTTGCCCATGGCAAGGCGAGTTTGTTCACAAGCTTCACATTTCCAACAGCTGCTGATGTGGGTCTCTGGGCACCCAGTGCAGTGCTGCCTCACCGAAGCAAGGCAGTGGCTGGGGTCCCTCTTGGTGTGGGCAGGGAGCATGCAATTCGATGCTCCTCCTGCTCTGCCACCAGAGGCGGGGGGATTCACTCCGTCTCATGGGAGGGTCAGCCCTGTTCACACATAACACCACTTCATGGGTTGCTTTACTCATAAATTGGTGGGGCAACACCAGAGTGAGCACACTGCCTCCTATGTGCTCACTGCTTCTGCTTTGCATCTGCTTTCATCAGCAAGCAAGCAACTGTATTGAAATGTCATTCTCTGGCAAACGTATGGAAATAGTGGTAACTTTGAGAACCCTTCTGGAGACAATATGTTCTAGTCATTTAAAATTCCTTGTAGTAAAAAACAGAAAATAATTTCCTGATGTGGCATAGGTATTTAGCAGTGTGGCATGGAGTGTTCACAAGACAGAAACAGTAAAATAATACCTTTTTAAAACTGTGATGCCTTTCATCTAAGTTATTATGTCCTCCAACAGGAACGTTTGAGAAAGATTTTACAGGAAACAGCAAACCTCTTCAGCAGATGGAAAGGGATTCCCCTGCCCCCTGCCCCCCACTCCTGTTTCTTACAGAAGTTCAGAATGATACAAGTCATTTTAAAGTGCCAGGGAGTCATGGTAGACCTAATGTGTAGACACTAAAGTTCTAATTCCAGCCCTCAGGACAGCGGCTGTCAGTCCAGATTTCACTCTCTTCAAAGAAGTACAAATTTTCCTTGAAGGTCAATAGATACTGAATGACTGTGTTCATTCATACACACCAAGGATCATCCTTTGTGTGGTGGAGAAGAAGGTGTGGGTACTTATGCATTGAGAAGTTTAATGTGTGACTCAGGAACTCCACACATAAGCATATATGCACAGAGTTCTGATTTGCATATATTGATTCATTCCTATACCAACCCACACAGGTGACACATGTCTAACAGGACTGGATTTTTTTAAAAAAAACTGTTTATTTCTCTCAGATGAACTTGGAAGAGCAGCTTTGTCAGTCAGAAGACTAATGCACTATAGACCGTATGCAATTCAATGACCAACAGGCGACTTCAGCCTAGTTATGTCCCACTGTATGTCACCCTCAGGATGAAGTCAGATGATTCCTGAGTGTTTGTCATGTGCCATTCCAGTGCTAAAAATGTCTGCAATAAAGTTCAGGCAGAAATATTATCGGAAGTACAACTGAAATCCTTTGTAGGAGCATTAATTGTCCTCTCCCTGAAGTCATATGCTCTTGTCAAAAGTACAATTATCATGTTTAATCCTCCTTTTGTCTTCTCAGTGAATTACACTACTGGGGACAGACTGTCCAGCAATGTCAAAGTTGTTGGATCATTCCAAGGGAGGGACATTTATCTCTCTCATTCAGATGTTCAGTGAACTGCAAAGGCAATATATCCACATTTTATATCTAGGATTGTACCCAAGATGAATAAGCACTTACAGGGATTGTGTGCCAATAAATTTTCTTCCCAGTTACAGACAAAAATGTGTGGTTCCCTCCACCCACCACCACATATGAATTATGAATGATCTTAAGGACAATATAGAAACTGTAGGGGGGAAATACCTGTAGGAGAAAGGTTAGAGAAATGGAAACTAGCTCTTGCTTGGGCATGACTAGATGTTTTTGTGATTTTTTAAAGGAGATTGGGACCTTCCTGCTGGGGACATAGGAAGCTGCCTTATACTGAATAAGATCATTGTTGGCCATCTAGCCCAGTATTGTCAACAGTGACTGGCAGCAACCCTCTCCAGGACTTCAGGCAGGAATCTTTCCAGCCCTACCTGGAGATACCAGCAACTGAACTTGGGACTTTATACATGCAAAGCAGGTGCTCTACCACACTTAGCTATGACCACTCCCATTGCTTGCCACTTCCCTTGTCTGAGAATTTTTGTTAAGTCTCATACAAAACCTTTTTGTTGTTGTTTCCCAAGATTTCCTAGGATGTTCTCCTGGACAGAAATCTCAAAATGAGCATCATTCCCACCCCTTTAGATGAAATTCAGCTCTAGACACTTATCTTTCCAGCTTTGCCCATAGCAAGGAGACTTTGTTCACAACCCCAGATTTCCAAGTGGCCATCCAATGCTGGTGAGGACAACAGTTCCACTAGCAAGCTGCATTCACTTTTTCTGGTTTTTTGTGAGTCCAAGTTAGGGAACGTATGTCCCCCTTCCCAATATTTCACTAATTTTAATTCTTTTTCTCCTTCTTTCACAATTCTTCAGATGCTTTACTTGAGCAGTGCCTTCCAAAGTCTTGTTCTAGGGGAAATTTGAACCACAACTTTGTTTATTTAGCATATTTATCCCACTTTTCACAAAAACATAAGAATAAAATAACACAAAACCATAAAAGCAGCAGACTAATAAAATAAAACCAAGCTACCCATTAAAACTGAGATAAAATAATCACTTAAAAAATTAGAGGCCCAGGCCCATAGGACACAAATCTGCATACAGTAATACCTTGGATTGCAAGTAACTTGGTTTGAGAGCATTTTGCAAGACAAGCAAATTTTTAAATATTTATTTAATTTTTTTAAACTTGATATACAAGTGACGTCTTGTAATACAAGTACTGTAGTACGGCTTAAATTAAACATCTCTGTACAAATTTTTTGGGGGGGATTTCATTTTGATATAAGAGTGTTTTGGATTACAAGCACGTTTCCAGAATGAATTATGCTCTCAATCCAAGGCATGACTGTGTGTATATATATATATATTCAGAAGTAGGAATGTACGGATTGTGTTAAATCCATTCTGTCTGCATTTTGAAGATTGTCAGCCCCCTCCTGTTCCGTCGTCTGCTCATTGAAGGAATCAGATTTTTTTCCAATTACCCAAACTTGTGTTTGTGTGCCCATTCTGCAAATGCACAAATCCCCCCAAAATGCATATTTCACACTTTAGCCGATGGGGGTGGGAATGCACATTTTCTTTCATCTTCATCATTGTTGTTGTTGTTATTCATATTTTTCTATGACTAGATTTGTGTAAAATTCCAGAAAGTTAAAAAACAACAACAACCCTGGTCTGCAAGTCCACAGAATCCATGTGACTCGGGAAAAGCCAGTCTGCTGCAGAATCTGAGGGTCAGATTCATAGAAATCCAAACTCTTTTGAATCCATTTTAGATTTCTCTGTCATGACATCCCTATTTAGAAGTAAGATTCACTTTTTGCAGGCCACTTTTTAACCATGACTCATTTTTTAAAATGTTTTTTATTCATTGTATTAGGTTACATGGCTTATTGTTGACATGACATAATGAGGGAAAGAAAACTAATTGAAGTTAAATGAACAATGAAAAAGCTTCAGAACCCTGGAAAATACACAAAATGTAAGATTTTGGGGTAGTACATTACTGAAAATTGTATTACTGAAAAATGATACATTACTACTACCCATTGCCTTTAGGTCAATGGAATATATGCTGATCTGCCAGTCTACACTCCCCCTGCTAAAATGCTGAAATCCCACAGATCAGCTCACTGGTGAGAAAGATGGAGTGAGAACAGGGCTGGCCCAACACAATTTGCTTCCTGAGGTGAAGGACAAGATGGCACGTCCCTCCATTCTAAATACAGAAGCTGTCTGAGCTGGCAGTTGAATTTTACTTCTGCAGTGGTGGCTGGACAGTGCCTTCCACCACACCAGTTTAAAGGATACAGGATTTGCTGTGTGGTACACAGATTTCTGTCTGAAAGCACCTCACTGCTGTTCCACACCCCTAGCATCCATTGTCAGAGGCATCAACGTCACTCTGCCTAATGGTGGGGCGTTTGCTTGGTGTAGTTTTGCATTTGTTTTGCATATTTTTGGTATTTTTATCTTGCATGCTGACATTGGAGGGTTCTACCCTTAAAGACAGCCTAAATATAATTTTAAATAAATAATGGCCAGCCCTCTTGAAAACTGCCTCCTGCATGGCAGTTAAGCTGGGGGAGGGGGCGGCTTTCCATTTGCACCAATGGATTCTCAGGACTCTGTAGAATTGATCCAAGGCACTGGGAAATTGATTTGGGACTGGCGCCCCATGGGCCAGGCAAACAGCTTGAGAAACCAAGTTCTAAAAATTGGGCATCAGCACTAAAAAGGTCCATTCTCTGAACGTCATCCCATAACTTCCACAGCCAGAAGCACCCTGAGAAGGATCTTTACTGCCTATCTAGTCCAAAAAGAGGCAGTAAACTGGAATACGGAGCAATCACTTCTTTCATCTTCCCAACAGAATGATCCCAACTATGGAAGTAAACAGGCCAAGGGTGTATTTGGGAATGCTCTGCTGCTGGACAAAGAATGAACTTGGGGACCAACCCATTGGTTGTGACTCATCTGCGGTTCTAACGGGAGAGAGAGTAGAGGAATAGTGATGCGTCTGAATATGTGAAATTCTGCCTTTTCCTTTCATGTCCACTTCTGCATGTGATTGGGTTAATAGTCTTTCAGGAAGAGAGATACAATTTGTAGCCTACTCAGTAGTGCTTGGGTTAGGGTGGGCTATAATTGAACTTTAAAAACCTCAAGGAAAATGCAAACAAAAAAAACAAAACAACCCAACCCCCCCCCCCAACAACCAGGTGAGTTGTACAATCAATGAATATCATCTTGTATAAATTCTACTTATCCATTAACTAAAAAGAAAATAAATAAATAAATAAATAAATAATAAAATCATTAAATTAGAAGATCCTACCTGTTTTAGAGGACAATTGGCTCTGCAGAACTCTGCATGGCTAACCTTAGCCATTCAGTCCTCACCTTGCAAAAGGCAGGAGCTTCTGAACATGCAGCCCTATGTGCCCAATAAAGATGGCACTTAAGTTTCATTGAGTCTAGACGGCATCATATGCTGGAGCAGTAGGCATAATTAGCATGCAGTCCATGGTCCTGTGGAGTGTCTGGTAGAGAGGAGGGAAGGGAGGAGGAGGAGGAGATGGGCAAGGAAGCATGCAGGAGCCTTTTAAGCAACGGTTAAGCTTGGACATCTGTTGTGAACTCAGGTTGTTTCAGTAGGAAATCTCATGTTATATTGGACATGCAAAAATACATATTTCTGTGCGAAGCATCAAGCTGCAAAGTTTGTAGGGCCACCTGTTCTACCCAAAATGTCAGTAGTACAAGCATTTTTATTATGCTTTCCTGTAATAGCATATGCATCGCTAGGAAAGACTGGAAAATTCCATATTTAGGCAGAGCCTAAAAATGGAGAGAAGGAGGAAGATTAAGCCGCCGGGTTCTTGAGGGAAAAAAGGCAGGGTATAAATATAATGAATAATTTTTTATTTATTTATTTATTTATTTATTTATTATATTTATGAATCGCCCATCTGGCCAGACATCCGGCCACTCTGAGCGATGTACAATGCAATAAAATACGGGGACACACACACACACACACACACACACACAGTATAAAACACAATTAAAAACAGAACAAAACTTAAAAATCCTAACCCACCCCATATTCCCGCCTGAAAAGCCACATTTTTAATGCCTGGTGGAAGCTAATCAAGGAAGGGGCATGGTGGAGGTCACTGGGGAGAGAGTTCCATAAATTGGGGGCTGCCACAGAAAAGGCCCTCCTCCTAATCCCCACCAGCCTGGTTTCTCTGGCTGATGGGACAGGGAGAAGGCCATCCGTGGCGGATCTTGTTGAGCGGCCTACTTGATGTTGCTGGAGGTGCTCCTTGAGATATACTGGACCAGAGCCGTACAGGGTTTTAAAGGTCAATGCCAACACCTTGAATTCGGCTCGGCAAACAACTGGTAGCCAGTGCAATTCTTTGAGCACTGGAGTGATGTGATCACGCCGGCGGCAGCCTTTAACCAGGCGAGCTGCTGCATTCTGTACCAGCTGCAACTTCCGAACCGTCTTCCAGGGTAACCCCACGTAGAGCGCATTACAGTAGTCCAGGCAAGAGGAGACCAAGGCATGAACCACTGAAAGGAGCAGATGATTAGGAAGGTAGGGGCGCAACTGCTGTATCAGATGGAGCTGATACAGCGCCACCCAGCTCACAGCTGACACCTGAGCCTCCATGGACAGCTGGGAGTCTAGAATGACTCCCAAGCTGCGGACCTGGTCCTTCAGGGGTAGATGTACCCCATTCAGCACCAGGTCAACATCCCCTAACCTTCCCTTGTCTCCCACCAGAAATACCTCAGTCTTGTCGGGGTTCAGTTTCAGCATGTTCCTTCCCATCCAGCCACCCATAAATAAATAAAAATGAGCCACTAATTGCCCAGATTAAAAATTGAAAGTAAGTAACTTCCCTTTTTCTGCTGCCCCCATCACCAATCCTAACCTCAGCCCCCAAGAACTGTCACAATTCCTCTCTCTTTTGAAAAACCTGAATCCTTTAAAGCAATTTATATAGCATTCATAGTAAACTCGCCATAAAGGCACTATAAATTCACCATGAGGGGCTTTAGGAAATAGTGTAAGTGTCATTTAGCCAGTGGAGATGGAGGTACACCACTGGGATGACACACTGCCAGACTGTCACTGGACACATTGTGAAAGCTCCACTGGGCCTGGCGTAGATGTTCTTCTGCCAGCAGATTGGAGGGAAATAGGGCATGTTGGCGGTAGCGGAGGAATGCAGCAGTGGCACATTTTGATTAGCAGGGATGCCAACGTCAGGATTCTGACACTTAGAAGTCCCTGTTCCCTCTAAGCTTAGCAATTCTCACAGTAGGTGGGGGGGCAGGGGGGGGGAGATGATTTCCCCCAGAAACAATATATATCGTTCCATGTTGTAATTTTGGAGTGGCTTGTCCTTGAACGGGAAACTCAATATCCATTTGCTTTACAAAAGACCTGCTGGTCTCTGAATGACAGCAGCAAATATGTGAAGAGGTAGTTGACAGATTTGGGGTCAGTGAAGTGCAATAGCTAGCTGAAGGGCTACTAGCCATTTTGCCACACACACTATCCCCTTACTGTTATGCAGACAAAGGGAGAACTGGAGAAATGGCCAGGTCTTCAATAGGCAGCCACTGCTGTTGCTCTGGACCTATTGCTCTGTGCTTATTAATACTAGATGATCCTTTCCACTCCTTCAGGGATGTGAAGAGAAAGCAATGCAGGAATATCAGCTCCCACTTAGGTCCACAGTGGATAAACATCCAGGACACCTAACACTGGATTTGTGTTTATGTATTGTATTCTGTATTGTTATGTGAACCACTTTGATATACACTGCTGGATAAATAGCTACACTGAATGCTGCTGGTATCTTCCCACACTCATGCAGTAATATGGAAGAAATCTATAGGAAAGGAGAACACCTCAAGGCTTCTGGTTACAGCTAATGGAAGAGCAGGTTGAAGTGAAGAGCAGAGAAAGTCATGTGAGTCCTAAGATATCCAGAAGGCAGGTAGTACAGAAAGACTGAGGGAGAGATAAAATAATAGGCCCCAAATATCTAAAAATAGGCACCAAATATCTAAAGACAACGTCTGAGGCTGCTTAAATGTATTCCAGGGGGATTTAATCAGCCTAACTCTACACACACTGCCGGTCAAACTTTTTGTTACGATTGTCAGGAAACAGACTGAAGATGATTGAGATTTATTTATTTATTTACAGTTTTTGTATACCACTCCATATCTGAATAGATTCCAGAGCAGTGAATGAAAGATAGAAACAGATAAAGGAGATGCAGCCTTCCAAGGATGTGCCCTGTCAGTGCAACAGGGTTACTGACCTGACTACTGAGTTTTCAATTGCACTTCTAGCTCACCACATTTTGGGTTCCTTATATTTAGAAATTACCTTATATAGAGAAATTTACACATTTTTGGTGAAAAATTCAGAAGGCCCTGCAAAGGTTTCTTATCATCTGGCACCAAGAATTAAAGCTGGGTCTTTTTGCTTTGAAATGATCCAATAATTCAGGTTGCACCAGATAAAATTAGGAAGTAGAGTCCCTCTTCAGCTTCTGCTGAGACACTTACTCTTCAGAGCATGTCTGGTGGAGCAGATCATGCTGACAATGCTAATGTACACCACATCATTGATTTCAGATGCAACTTCAGAGAAACCTAATTTTAACAAATGATTTCTGGTGTTGTGAGAAGAAAGTGCGATGCTTGGCAAAGATATTTTGTATGTCCCCATGCTCATTCTGCTGCCCCCTCAACTCACTTTTATTGCTGAATCAATCACAGGCTCATTCATCTTAAGTGCTGGAGCTAGAGGGCCATGTCTGCACAGTCCAGGCCATTTTGAAAGCCATTCCATAAGAGGGTACATAGGTTTTCCATCCCTTCCTCCCACACACACCTTATGTCCATCTAGCACTAAAGTAGGGATGCATGAACATTCTGATGTTTGACCTGAGTCGAGTCACATTTTTGCCAGTGCTCAGGTCAATCACCCATAAAAGCTTGAGCCTTCCTCCAGTGCCCAGTTCAAGTGCTCTCAAAGCACTTGGGTATTTGAAGTTCCCACAAACCTTAAACCCAGGAGAGAAGGAATAAAGAGCAGTGGCAGGGTCAGAAGTTGCCACTTGGATGGACCTTTTCCCATGTGGGACTACACATCCCAACATCTTTATCAGGGAAATTATGCTATTTGTATAAATTTCCACAGGTGGAGGTGGCAACCGTCACCTCACTCAGTGCTGCTTATGAGGAATAGAACAGAGATATTACATTTGCAACATTCCTACAAAGTCATCTAATGCCAAAACAGAGTTTTATTTGTGTGTAAGCCATGAGGTGAAAGGCTACACAGCAGCTGCTTTACATAACAGTATAGATGCCATGTGATTTCTTTTAAAATAGCCAACACATGGCTGCCTGTTTGTATGAATTGGGCCTATGGACCAATTAATTGACCAGCAGACAAATGATACAGGCCTGTGGCTCATGCTGGCTTAGCTTGTCTGAGCGTGGAAAGCTAAGCAGGGTCAGGCCTGGTTATTACTTGGATGGGAGACCCCTCCTCTAGTTTCCTGCATTGAGCAGGGGGTTGGACTCAATGGCCTTGTAGGCCCCTTCCAACTCTAGAATCTATGAATCTAAGATTCAACTCTTCATCCTTCCCCACTTGAGACATCCAACTGGGGAGGTGCTGCAGTAACAAAGTTAAAGAGTAGTGTGAGCACCTCCCGTCCTCCAATATTTTACTTGGAGAAATGCATACAACTCAACTTCTGCAATGTATTATAGCTGCTACAGTCATGGCAGCTATAGTTAGGTGTAGCCAGTAAAAAAGAGATTTCCACTTTTTAGAATGGTGATCGAGGGGTGGGTAGTTCTAACCTTTACATAATTGGAAATGGTTTCACCAATCTGCCAGATGCAAGAAAGAAGTGCTGGTTTTACATACTCTGAAAATTTTGCAAAGATCGGTGCAAGTTTGAGGGAGATAGAGCAATTTAAAGGGAAAAAATCCTCACTTAGTCAAACAAAATTGACTTTGAGAAACTAATTAGTGACCTTTATGGGCACTATTTTGGGGGGGACGGGACCCAACAGGCATCTCATCTAAAACATTGATGGTTTCCTATTCCTCTTGTATTGTAGTTGGTGGAATGCTATTTCATTTTTCAAAATTCAATTTCATTTAAAAAAATCCTTTTTAACATATGAGAGTCTGTGGGACTCCCATAATGATACACAGCCACAGGTTTAGAACAGGGGGTGGGGGAAGAAACTGCTGTGATTACTAGGCAGAGAGAAGGAAGGGATGTTGCCCAAGCCTACCTCAACTTGCCAGGCCCACATCCTGCAAGGCCTCCTCCCTTCCTTGCCCCTGCCCCAAGGCAGTCCTGATTGGTACTTCAGTACTATTTAAAATACTAAAGTTTGGGCTATCTCATGTTGGTCCAACTCCAAAAAGCTCGGAATTGGAAGCTAAGGCTGATGCCTTAACTGATGAGGCCCATAATCAGCGATGATGTTGTGCAGTGTCACAAACTCTGCTTGCTTACAACTTGTCCTTCATGCACCCACACTTTTCCTTGGTCTTTCAGGCCCAAATCCAGATGGGGAGGATGGAGTACCTAGGACCAGAGCAAAGATGTCCCACGTTGTCCTGGTCCTGTATTGCCTTATAAAGCCTCTGAACTGTACTATATTGCTAGAGGAAGCCTCATGTGAGTTGACCCA
The DNA here is from genome assembly GCA_021292165.1 of Shinisaurus crocodilurus. NCBI lineage: Eukaryota > Metazoa > Chordata > Lepidosauria > Squamata > Shinisauridae > Shinisaurus > Shinisaurus crocodilurus. The sequence continues at coordinate 155,212,213 of CM037878.1, forward strand.
TGCCTTTATTCTGTGAGTTGACTCATGTTTTTATTGGGTGAGTTGAAGTAAGATATGGGGGGGGGGGAGGCTCTTTTGATGCAGTGCGGCTGAGGGTGGTACTGCTGCTAATGGACTGAGGTGCTTGTAGCTGTATTTCCTATCAGCATTGTGAGCCATGATATCACCACCAGGTTTGGGGGTGGGGGGAACCTGTTTCATAGATTTTTAAAGAAAAAGTGCATCTTGGCAGTGTGGGGGTGGGGAACATTGATTTAATCACCTAAACTGCAGATGTTGGAAAGATTGCTCCAATGTAGGTGTAATGTGAATGCATAATCTCAAGATAAAATTATTTGACAAGCAAAACATGATTCAGCAACAGAATTAGCAGATTCATCTGACCCTGTGCCCTATCAGAATGGCACTGGGTTTATTCTACATCCAAAACAAAATGGGGAACAAATGCATCAACAGGAAGCAATAATGAGGTAGCAATGCCCAACTTTTAGCACTAGCAGTACCTCCATGGAATTATAGGGAAATGCAAAGGAAATTGAAATTTGTGAGGGTAACACATGATCGGGAAGCTCTCCCTATCCTACTACCCTGTCCTTTAAGAAAAGGTACAAAATTTTTCAAACACAGAATTTTATTGTGAAACGCTGAGTTGAAGGCTAAGCCAATGACACTTTGAAAAGATGCAACAGCCATGGCTTCAGTGGCTATATTCTATTAGCTAATGTGGTCTGTGTCTCATCACCCATTTCACTGTCAAGTCTCATCTCCTCTAGTCTATTTCATAAAATTGTGTTCCATTTAAGCACTGTAATTGATGCATTGGGGAATATATATATATATACAGTAATACCTTGGATTGAGAGCATAATTCGTTCCGGAAACGTGCTTGTAATCCAAAACACTCTTATATCAAAACGAAATTCCCCAAAAAATATTTGTACAGAGATTTTTTATTTAAGCCGTACTATAGTACTTGTATTGCAAGACGTCGCTTGTATATCAAGTCAAATTTTTTAAAATAAATATTTAAAAATTTGCTTGTCTTGCAAAACGCTCTCAAACCAAGTTACTTGCAATCCAAGGTATTACTGTATAAAATGTATATCAAGAAGTCTTGCTTATTTCATCTCCTATCCTGCCCATCCCCCCTCCACTTTCCTTATTTTATTAGAATGGGCATGAAGATAGGTCAGATCACATCACTCAGCTGAAATTGTTGTTATTTAATAAGCTACCACAGCTGTAAGATTACATAACATTCTGATCACATCTTCAATAACCCATTGAAATTGCTTACATTACACTGCAGTAACCCTAATGCAAAGCACAGACATGTGGAAAAAATGGCATGAATACATGACAGCAGCTAGAATATAGCAGTCCACTGTTGACCTTTAGGAATTACCGGTAGTCAGTTTAAAGGGGAACCTACATCGATAGGAAATGTCATCTTTGCTAAGTTCTTCGGTATTTGAGTTCAGATGTCAGCAGCATCTTAAAGATTCTGGTGATAAATCTTAAAAAAATAGTGACTAGACTATTTTTGAAAGGAATTTGTTCCATCCCACATGATTTTGCATAAATCTCCACATTTCACACAAAGCAAATGAAGTGGGTTATGCGGATTACATAATTGTTCATACTTCTGTCCCATTTGTGTCATTGCATTAGTGGTGGCTGAGACACCAAAAAGCTTATTGGAGACCTCAGAAAATTTGGTATGATTTCATTAATCCAGCCCCAATTGAGTTGAATTGTGAGTCAGCTCAGAAAGAACAGATCAAGCTGGGAGGAGCTCGCCTGCCACTAATTTATTTATTTGAAACTAATTTATTAATGTTGTCTTTTCATGATTGCTCTAGGTGGCTCTTGATATCAATTTAATCATAAACCAATGCAATAAAACTGAAATGTCTCAAAACCCTTTCAGATGTACAATGAATGTGCATGGCTCTGTGTGTGTGCATGCGTGAAGAAAATGTATAGTGGCTTCCTCCATCCACAACCTATGCACATTAATTTTGAAGGTTCGTGTAGATCTTATGCCCGAACAACTGTATGTGTATAGGGCTTTGTCTGCACAATTAGAAACCCTTTTCATGGATAGAGAGCCCACGCACATACAGCTGTATGTGCATAGGGTCTGAGCCTGCAGACCTTCAAACTAATGTGAATTGATTACACAATCCTCATCCTCCATGTGCTTTCATTAAACATCTGAAAGGGGCTTTAGATGATTTTATATTGTGTGTGAAAGTGCTCTCTCCTCATGGTGAGTTTTTTGCATTCTCTTGCGTATCTGTCCGGAAGTGTTTATCTTTGAAACACTGTCTAAATAGAAATTACAAAAAATGAATTTATGCATCTGCATGGAACACTGATTAGAAAATATAGTTAACAAATAGTTATGGTCTTCAGGATTATGTGATGTTCTAGACCTGATGGAAGAGATGCCCTCATTTTCACACACGTAGGACTAGCGCACAACCTATACTTTAGCCTTCTAATTTCATAAGAGACAAAATGCACATTTATTTCCTGTTTGTTCCTTGTTATTTTATACCAATCTATGATTAAATTACAGGATTCACATCATGCTATCCCACAGTTTATCTACTAATTGCAGTTGACTAAAAAATGCAAACAGCTAGAACAGCCAGAGTCATTGGGACACAAAATTTTTATTTAGCTAGCAAATGGGTCAGGAAGAGAAAACCTCACACTTCAATTTTACTCATTACCAAACTTGCTTAATGACAGAACTCACTAGCAGCACCCTTCAATGCTTCACACAAAGCTTTATTCTTGCTACAATTGAGGTCATTCATGAAATTATACTTTCCCACACACAACAGTTAAACCAATCTGATTTTGGCGCCTTGATAGATAATTCAACCATGCTTATGACAAAATACAGCAAACAGTGATGCCTATGTAAGCTCTGGGGGCATTTAGTGACCACGACAATAGGACTTCTGCAGCTCATTTGTATACAAAGCAGATCTTTGCAAAGGTGAAGTGATTCATACAGTTTGACATTTTTTCATACATGCAAAGCAGGTGGCTCTGCTATTGAGACCCATTATGCCAAAAACAACCTGATTTGTATTTCCCCCCCACTTGTACACGTTGTCCTGGTTCACACATAATGGTGGCAAATTGTGGGTTAATTAACCACAATTTGCTGTGGTATGTGCTGCCACCATTTGGCATATGAAACATCTGATTGGCAAAATTGGAGGTTGCTGCGTGATGTCTGAATCCAGACACTATTGGTTAATGGTCGATTAAATAACCTGCAACCCACAATTAGTTGTTAGCTTAACTGTGGGTTGTTTAACCCATAATTAATCCATATTGTCTGGGTTCAGACATCATGCAACAACCTCAGATAAGGCGAATCAGAGGTTGCATATGCAAAATGGTGGTGGCATGCACCCAGCACGCACCACAGGAAATTGTGGGTTAATTAATCAATGATTTGCCGCCATTACATGTGAACAGGCCCATTGATGCATCATTTTTAGAGCCAACCTAGCTATTACACAGCAGATTATGTAACAATCTCCCAGAGTTTTTTTAACTGAAAAGCAACTGTGGCAAGTTGCCAGTTTGACCTCTGGAATGGTCAGGGAGAAGCTACTTAAACATTTCTCCACTGGCTATTTTGCCACTCAAAATCTCTTCCCAACTGCTTTTCCACATCTTTCTTCCATGGAAAAAAAAAAAGCACCGTATCTTTTATCCCTGGCTGGAAAAGCAGATTGGTGATGGGAACAAAAAAATGGCTAGATGAAAAAGGGTCAAGCCATGCCTTCCCCTCTCCCGCCCTTTCTCCATTCAAATTGGCAATTCCCATGGCTTATTTTCATCATTTTAAAAAAATGTCAGGAGATTATTATCCACCTCTGTAGCGTAATGACTAGTTTGGACCTTAGCTTCAATAACTTGCAGCAATAAATGGAGGTTCTTTATGACAATTAAAATTAAGCCAAGTTAGATTACAACAATGATGGGATCTGAAAACATACATAGGCATTATAACATTTTTGTCTCTCTTACTGCATTTCTAGGTCCCAATGGGATTGCCTTGGAATTGGTGCATGTTATCTGTTACATAACACAATGAAGTAGAAGCTGCAGTTTTTCTGTCTTCCACAAACTTCCCACATGCAGGAGAAGAGCAAAAGCATTGAAAGAGACAAGAATTCACATGCTTGAATAAGAAGTTAAGGTAGATTTGTGAGGGTGTTCCTTTGGCTCTCCTTTCTTGTAGCGAAGCCCACATGGTCCTAAAGGGTAATTCTTCCCTCTGTATTGAGATATCTCCCAAACACTCAGAATACAACCTCAATGCAATCAGAGATGATGCATCATTGTAATGGGAGGCACAGTCTGATACTGGAGAAACAAACATTGTGTTGTTAATGTTGAATACTTTCTGATGAGGAAAGAAAGCTAAACCTTCCTTCATTATTTTAGGAGATTGTCTCCTGTCTATTATTGTTTGTGTAAATGACAAAGCATGTAAACTATTTGAAGATAAGGCCTTGAGAGAGAGAAAGAGAACGTGAAAGTAAATTGGTTACCTACATTTTCTTGTAATAAAACTATGGTTTAAAAAGTGACTTAGTGTGCTATGATGGTTCCAGAGTTAAAATGTCTAGTGCTATGAAAACCATTCATTAGGCTGCTCTACTCTTTCTGAAGAGTTGGTTTTGGTCACTGTCAGTTTGCTATAACTGCATTACACAGCCTGTAGAGCAGTGCCTGAGTGTCCTCTTTTTGTGTTCATACATTAGGTCCTACAGCAGATTGATTTTTTTTTTCCTTGTTCAACCATTGATGGGAAAAGGCATCAAATCCTCATTTTTTTCTTCCTATTCTTAAACTTCTTCAAGTTTGTGATCAACAGAGTGTTGAGTCTATCTATTGATCCTTATGCTCAACAAAGTTTTCTTTCTTGTTTGTCTGACAGAAAAATCCACCTAGAAGTCAATAAAATCCAATGCAAACAGAGTCACGGTTGTTTTATGACTACGACACAGGCCCCAGCTCTTCCGATATTTAGAGAAGCCATCTGCAGAGAAAAAACAAATATCAAATTCAGGTTCAATATTCAGGAGTGAAAAGCCAGTAGTCTTAAGACATAAACCTCTGATGAATCTAAGTGAACAGCAGAAGTACATTATGCAAGAAAATTGATATTGCTATATGTTTCTGTTACCATAATTGTGGATTGAACCACATCTTAGAGGTGAGGTAATGGGCTGGGATTTAGGTCCTTGGTCTATTTCTTCATCTCTACAATCACTATGAGGGCTACAATAAAACTCAGTTTAAATATGTTGATAGTATATTCTAGGGCTGGTGTATTAGTTCAATTACATTATTTATTTATTTGTTAAATTTGTATTCCATCTTTCCACCAAATGCTGCTAAAGGTGGCTAACTGCAATAACAGTAAAATACAGAGTTACCATCCAAGATAACATAGAAATAAGGCAGATAAAACATATCAATAAAAACAGTGGCTAGTTGAACAAAGTACACCAGCTACAGGGGCCATCAACAAATCAGCTTGCCAAACCAAAGGCCTATATGCATAAAACCATCTTTGCCAGAGATGGGCCTAGATACAGTTCCAGAGTATGGAAGAAGCCCCTGAGGCCTTCTCTCAAGTTCCCACCAAAAACATCTGTCCAAATACTGTATGCATAGGACTACGCCCGTAGACTCCCCATCCCTACCTCAATAAAGCAGCCTTTGCACCAAATGTCACAGGACAAGCTACTTTTGAAACTGAGGGAAGTTTCAAAAACAGTTGTTCAAAGGGAAAGAATTCCTCTGAGCATTCACAAGCCCTTGAAGTACTGAAGTAGCTCTTTGGATCACAAGACATCGTTTCCAGATCTTCTGCTATTCCAGTCGCAAGGAATATATTATGCATTGAGATACCTAGCTAACTGTTCTCTTCTCTTAATCACCAGGGGTACCCTGGGTCTGCTTTACATGTTACCATTCATTTTGAAATGGAAGTACTCCTGGAAGTCAGTCCTGTATCTGAAAGCAGTATCTGGCAGTACTGACTGTGCATAACTTTCTTTGAGAAAGATGAGGATTCACTTGCTCACTGTTTTTTCAAGTTACGTGAATCATGCTTTTCCTTTAAAGAAATTCAATTCCTTATATAGCTTATTACTTATAATAATTACTAAATTTTAATGTTACCCATTCCCTTCACTATAAGCATCTGAAAACAGCAAAGTTGTCGGTTAGTGTGTTAGCTTCTTAAAAGAGATACTAATTTCTTTTAGCTTTTAATAATTTCACTCGCTGTGGTAATTTAGATCAGGCTTGCACAGTAGGCTTTACCCCACCTACGTTTCCTCCAGCTTCTACTACTCTTCCTCTTCCCCTGATCTTTCCTTCCCTTGTCTGCGGACTCAGCTTAACTCCCCCTCCCCAGGCCCCTGACACCCTTATTCTTCATTTGCCTTCAGCCTCCTCTTTGCTTAATCTCCTAAAGTCATCCTGCTCCACCTTCCTTTCCTTGGTTCCCACTTCCTGCACAACTCCTTTCCTTAGAATTCTCCAGACCAGAACACATTCAAGCATATTTATTGATGGAAAAGAACAGCCAGAACAAATCCTAATTTGATTCAGAAGAACAAATCATAGTTCTAATATCCTAAGCTAAACTAACTGACTCCCCTCTTTAACAGCTACCCTAACCACCAGCCTGTTACCTCATCCTCCCTCTCCGCCCCGCCCCTCGTTCTCTCCTGACTCCTTTCGCTAACTCTCCTCTAAGGGCCAAACTAAACATTAGGCTAATCACACATGGTGGAGCTGTGCGTGATCATTTTTCTTACTCTCCTGCAATTGCACTTGTCCCCAGTTTGGATCAAGACCATGGTGCTCTGGGAGGGGGGATTAAGCCTTCCTGCTACTCATTTCCCCCCAAAAAAATTTTTGGGGGAGAGGTTAAAAAAAGTGTCCATTGGATTTAATGGAGACTTTTTTTAACCACCTGTCTGGGATGGGGAATAGAATGTTGGGGGGGGATGACAGGTGGGGGAAGGTTTAACCCCCACCTCCCAGTGCACCATGGTCCCAATCCAAATTGGGGCCACATGCGCTTGCAGGAGAGTAAGAAACTATCACACACAGTTCCACTAGGCACTATTACACAGACCTAGACCTACAACATAGTCTTCCTACAACATTGTTGCTTTCTGTCACCTGCATAATGTCCCCAAATTTCAGCCTCTTGCCACTTGCGGTTTTCTTTCTGGAAAAGCCCCCCATATGTGGGTCATAGAATATCTGAGAATCTACTGGTTTTGCCATTGAGGTGTCTTTATGTCCCCAAAACCAAGCAATGTACCTGTGCTATAGTCTGACTTCCATGGATTTTCCAAAGAAAATTGATCTAGCGAAGCAGGTTTAAGTACCCTGGGTGTCAGTAGGTTGGCACAAACCATGGGATTTCATTGGGGAACATTTATCTCACCGGGAACAGAAATGAGATAGAAAAATGGGATAGGATACCCCACAACACCAGGAAACATTAGTTTTTAGTAATAATATAGTTTTATCTGAAGTTTTCCCTTGACAGTTTATGATACTTTTCTAATATTTTGAGTTTATAATATATTTCTTCTGACACCACACACACATTTTTGGTTGTGAGGCATATTTCCACCCCAGGGTACATTGGAAAATGGCTTGGAGTAGTAAAATCCCCCACAAACACATTTCTGCATATTTTTTATGACTGTTGGATGGGGGTTTGGGCTGCATATCATGTTTCTATTTGTATGGAATTTGTACATGCTGAAACTGTTCCTATGGCATCGAGGGTAAACTGAATGACAAAAGGTGAAGCCCTCAAAAGTGTGGTGAGCAAAAAGCTGAAGCATTGACGGATCAGGCCAGAATTACCTTCCTTCATGGGTAAAAGGAATAATTGCAGGAAATGAAAAATAGTACCTATCAACTTTTAAACAGAACCGTTCTGATAGGGCATTTTTCTACACAGCAAATATGAATTCTAACACTGTCCATAGTAACATCTTTCTCTTCCTGTGAATTCAAGCAGAATAATAAATGCCATTCATCGATCAAAGTGTATGAATATCATTATGACTTTTTGAACAAGATTACATACTTGCTCATGAGCCTGCTTGCCTAAGGGAGCAATGTCCAGAATAGAAACCATAATAACTACACTCCCTTGTTTCCCATTCCTGTTTTCTGTACTTTGCTTAGTGGCTGCTGGCTTTTGGCACATTGATTTTGGGAGACACTGCCAATTAAGCCAAGCATCAATTCCAGAGCCAGCGTCAAAGGTAGGCATGGTTGGGCATCTGCTGAGGGCCCACACCCCACATACAGGCCTGTGGCTTACGCTGGCTCAGCTTGTCTGAGCGTGGAAAGCTAAGCAGGGTCAGGCCTGGTTATTACTTGGATGGGAGACCCCTCCTCTAGTTTCCTGCATTGAGCAGGGGGTTGGACTCGATGGCCTTGTAGGCTCCTTCCAACTCTATGATCTATGAAATCTAGGGCTCCACTGACAAAAAAAACCCTGTAGTTGCTCCTCTGCACCACTGCAACCTGCTTATTCACTTGCCTCTCACTCTGGCCCACCAATGGAGGTGGTGAGAAGGAGGAGCAGTAGATGTCCCTGCCTACTTGCTCACTGGCTCTTTTGCCTGTCAAGGAATCAATTGACAGCAATAGTGGGAAAGAGGATGAGGAGCAATAACAGTTGGTGAGAATGGCGGTGAGAAGATCAGACTCACTGAGGGAGAGGGCATTGAGGGTGTCTTGCTCAAGGGCCCTCAAAAGCCTGGATGTGGTGCTCATAGATTCAGTGGAGTGTGTCAGACAGGCTACTGTCTGTGAGACCCAATTCCCTATCTTTGTGATGAAAATAATTATGATCTACTTCACTGGAACATTCTGATAAGAACAGCAAAACATACTTGGAAGTTGTTCCAGTCCAATCAATGGGACTTTCATCCAAGTAAACATGGATAGGATCAGGCTATAAAACTAAAATAATATCAGATCAACAGAATAACAAGAACATTTCAAATTAGTAATAACATGCAATAAATTAAATAAAAATATTGATTAAAAGTAATTTCTATTTTATTTATATATTTCTACACAACAAAATGTACAAATATATTTAAAACACAGCTTGATCAAATGTTTACCCACAAAACTTGACAAAAACTGTCTCCCCAGTATGAACACCGGAGGCTCTTTTAACAAAATCTGAAGCATTTTTAAGTTGAGCTATTGCCGAAGAAAGTATTTCAATAAGAAATCAGACAAATAAGAGTAGTGTTATATGGATAACAAGATACTTCCATCATTTCATAGAACTTTTTCTTGGTTACCTAGGAAACAATATTGATGGTCTTCGGATAAAGCCTTATGGTAGTTGTAGGCTACATAACAGTTATAATTGCATAGCTGTGGGGATCTTGACTACTCACCAGTCTCAACAAGCCCTTTGTAAAAAAAGCATAACATCATTCATACAAAGCATAAAATCATAGATACCTGTGTCCATTCATTAGTTTGAGGGTCATATGACTCCATAGTGTTCAGGTATGTCTGGCCATCATATCCACCTACTGCATATAATTTATCACCAAGGATACAAACACCAACAGCATCACGAGGCATGCTCAATGGAGCCACCATTGTCCAAGTATCTGTTTTTGGATCATACCTGCACAACATAAGAGAAGACATAATTCTTCAGGACCTATTTAGTAGTCAAGCTTATCTTCAATATCAAAAGCAGTTTTGCTCCATTCATTAAATAGATTTGTTGGTGTGAACTCCCTCCCAAATTCAACCTCTTTAGCAAGAGGGACAGAAAGTCATGCTGCAAGATCCAACTCACTAATATATTTTCAGTATCTTCAGTGGGTTCCTCTAATTCATACAAATACTTTTAAGACTGACATATTGCTACTTGTTATGATTGTTATAGATCCTAAAATTATGCTTGCATTCCACATTTTCCCCAAGAACCTCAGATTAGACTCCTCTGAAAGCGCACAAGCATGGCATGAAGGAAACCATCCCCTCTTATTTGTCCCCAACATCTGTTACTAGGAGGTCAGTCAGTCAGGCGATCACTCGTGACCGAGTAAGATTGTCTTCCAGGATAAAATTTTTACAAAAAGGAGATTTTAAAAGGACGAAATTCTAAAGAAAATTGTGTAGACTCTAGCGATGGGTCCGTAACTGACTGTGGAGGCCAATTCTAGATCCACACAGCTTCCCACAGTGAGGACACAGGTTACCAGATGGAAGATGGTCCTGTAAAGGATTCATTTGACGTGCTTTTCGCTTAGCACGTTTCTCCCTTTTGCCTTGCACTCGGGCTTCTTCAAAGTCCATAGAACCTTTGTGAAAGGCCAACCTCCAGTTAGATCGTACATGGGCCAGAGCTTCCCAGTTTTCGATGTTTATATTGCATAATTATAATATAATATATAATGCATTATATTGCATAATTACTAGGATAATTAGGAATATACGGTAATTATAATTAGGATAATTAGGATTATATTATAATTAATATAATATATAATGCATTATATTGCATAATTACTAGGAGGTATACTGCCTCTATACAAGGAGGTTACAATTGGCTAATCCCTTTAAAAAGCCATCTACACTTGTGGACATCATTAGGGTAGGATCCAGTCTTAGTCATAATTAGAGTAAAGGCATTTAAATCAATGGGACTTAAGTTAGCCATGACTAACCTAACACCCATTGATTTCCAAGGGGCTATTCTAAGTATGACTAAGACTGGATCCAACCCAATATCTTGTAGTGGTGAATTCTGCAAGTTAATTCTGGCAATATTTTTCACCACTGCATCCTCATCTCAAAATAAGTTTGTTATGGAATACAGCACACAAATGACTGCTTTGCTCCATAGTAAGCTATCATGCATATCAGTTTTGCAGTATGTCCTCCACATTTCCAGCCAATATGAACTGGCTCTGAGTGATACAGCCTAAGTATATAATATGGATTGCAAATATCTGTTTAACATCTCTGCAACCAGTTAAAGATCCATGTCTTAAAGATATCCAAGCATTCTTGGCCTATATTAAATACTAAGTATCAGAAATATCTTCTTTCAGTTCCCTACTGGTTAGAATATATAGAAAGATTTAATTTGGATGTTATTGTATTATGTGAAACCACCTAAAGCAGTTTTTTTCTTCTTATTTATTTATTTATTTATTTATTATATTTATACCCCACCTTTTTTCCTGAAAGGAACCCAAGGTGGCTTACATAATCCTCCTCCTCCTCTCCATTTTATTCTCACAACAACCCTGTGAGGTAGGTTAGGCTGAGAGTCAGTGACTGGCCCAAAGTCACCCAGTGAGTTTCATGGTCGAGCAGGGACTAGAACCCGGATCTCCCGAGTCCCAGCCCAATACTCTAACCACTATGCCACACTGGCTATTTCATTTCTTAAACATATTGTATCTGGAAAGAGTGTTAGACTTTAACAAAAAAATCATTAGCATTGTAATAAAACTGTCAATATTTTCCAATTATGAATTAATATTAATGAGAAGTTATTCTGCTAGACTTCTATGGCAACTACTTCACTGTAGATGATGGTAAGGATTATGAGGGCTTTTAAGAAATGGAAAGCTCAAAAGCCTTTCTCCTTGCCTTCAGCTCAGCAGTTCCAAATTGATTTCTTTTTGTATTCAGGAACTTTATGGTATCTCCTGCTTCACCCTGGGGCACATCAAGTTATTACAAAGATGAAGCGTGCAGCCATTTTTAGCTAAGAAATAATGCTACAAAATGAAGACAACATTTCAAAAGTCATTTCTTTCTCACTGTGTTTTGGGGAGTTTTAAGTATTCTATTAGTCCCTTCTTACTTGTTTATTAAAAAACAAAATCAAAACAAAAAAGCATGTGTGTGTTCTACTGTGTGTCTGTTTTCTGTATTTTTGCAGACATTCACCTTGACTCTTGCAGCTGAAAAAGACAATCCAGCGTCCAACACTCTATTAAAGTTTATTGCCCTAGGGCACATGAAAATAAAACACACACTTTCTAATACTGATTGTAAAAGGTTCTCCAGCCCCAGATCTACAATGATCTAGAAGCCATTGCCTCCCTTTATCCTTTAATTTAAGGTCATGTAAAATTTAACTATTTGTGATACATGTTGAACATCTAAGTTTAGGAACAGTTCTTAAAATGTGCTTCCCTTTTTGAAGGTTAAAGTAACAAAAAACCAACAAAAAATCAAAAACAAAATCACCACCTTCACAGAATTCAAAAAGGCCAATTATTAAAAATGACAGATGTCAGGAAAGGAAAGGGATAAAACCTATGCTTATTGTCCTTTCCAGAAATGAATCCCACAAAAAATTATATATCCCCAAAATATATAACAAAAAAATGAAAGAAATATTTATGAACTTAAGAATATTTAAGAGAAATAGTCTAGTTTTGTTTACATTCAGAAACGTCACAGGTAAACACATACAGGATGGATACCTTTCGACATAATCCAGGAGTCTGGAGCAATGGTTAGAAGCAGGGGCATCATGGCCTCCGACGGCATAGAGGAACCCGTCACAGGTAGCCACTCCGACACCTCCTCTTCTCTTACACATTGGAGCACACATGTTCCATTTGTTTGTGTGGGGATCATAATACTCCATAGAACTCAAACAAGAACTTCCGTCTCGTCCTCCAACTGAGTATAACCTAAAATAAACAGGATACAATTATTAAGCATAATGGGAAGTAATAGAAACAAAAATTCAGTTCAATAATTTTATTTTGCTTAGCCAAACAGGCTTTAGCAAACACCATAGAACAAATCAGTAAAACTGTTACGCAATATAATTAATACAGTTAAATCAATAATATAAACCCAACAATATCTTTTCTCAGCAGACGATATAATTTCTCTCCTTGTCCAGGCTAATTTAATGTACTTGGCCATACGATAGGACACATAATAATCAGATCCTGTTAACAAAAACGTCAGTTTTTGGAGAGAGTTAACATCTCCAATACGGACAATGAGAGGATCTAAGTATTGAGTTCTCAACTCTAAATACAGAGGACATTCCAAAAGAAAATGACATAAGTCTTCTATCTTTCTGAAACAAAAATTGTGAATGGAGAAACTTTAAGTGCCTCCCCACTCCCATCTGCAAGGTAATGAAAGTTCTCTCAAGTGCTTCTTTTCTCTAGTTTATGTCAGTTGAAAGCCACAAGAGCGTATCATTCTCATCCACCATCATATTCATACCCACTAATTTAGGTAATCTCGTGCCTATCAATTTGGAAGCAAAATGGGGCCACCCTAAAATAAGTTAGTTTCTGCATACTTCCTAGGTATTCAGAAGTACAGTCATGCCTTGGATTGAGAGCATAATTCATTCCGGAAACATGCTTGTAATCCAAAACACTCTTATATCAAAACGAAATTCCCCCCCCCAAAATTGCACAGAGATTTTTAATTTACGCCGTACTACAGTACTTGTATTGCAAGACGTCGCTTGTATATCAAGTCAAATTTTTTAAAATAAATATTAAAAAATTTGCTTGTCTTGCAAAACACTCTCAAACCAAGTTACTTGAAATCCAAGGTATTACTGTAAATAAATCTATACATTACAGTATTTATTTTTTAAAAAGAAAGACCCCAAATGGCTGGAGAAGGGCCTATTCTTAAAAACCTATCCTGACCCACCTGAACCTACAGAATGTTAAGAACAACTGAATCACAAAATTTTAAGAATATCATTTGAAGAGGAGGAAAATGGGGGGAGGGGCTTGCTCAAGACCCTAACAGCTTATACTATTCTTGGGGTGGGCAGGGGGTTGGGATCAGCCATGTATGTTTAGAGTTGCAACTCTTTCCTGTCAAAACGGAATTCATCTTTTACTTTGTGGGTCTGATAAGTCACAAGAGTGTCCCCAAAGAACTAGCTTACTTGACTATTTTCCAGTGAACCTAATGGCCACAAACTAGGGGGAAGAGCACAATCTTTGCTAGTACATGGAATGCTGGAATACCCGCTTCATCCTTTCCCAGCAGCAGTGGCATTGGTAATAGAAGCCTTGGCAGACACAAAATAATAAGAATCCTTTTTCTGGCACTTGTTCTGTATACAGACATCTGTATACAGGAGGAGCACAGCCTGATCAAAGCTAGGGGTTAGGGGCAGCCTCTATTCCTTGGAAGCAACAATGAAGATGACTTCTAGTACCAGTGCAAACTGATTATATTATCATTGCTCCATACCAACTGATAGAAGTCTGAAAAAGCAAGGAACTCGCCTTCTCCCCACAACTCACCGTCTTCGTGCCTAACTCAGGCAATAGGCCTAGGCAGTGGGCTTTGCTACTCAGAACTGGGCACATGGCTTTGCCTATGCAATTGTTCTTGTGGCTTTCATACATTCTGCTAACATGCTGGCATGAGCCAGACATTAGAATGCCAGTCATAGAGCCTGAAAGCAAATATTTGCAGTGCCGCTTGTGACAAGCCGTTCACAAATAACTCATAAGCTGAAAATGTTATGTGTCTAAACCACTTCCTGAATAAGCCTGAAAAGAGATTTTAAAAATAAATAAATCCCTCTTGCGCATGGATGGTGCCATTTGGCTACATAAAGATTGGCACTCAGGGAATGCATTCAGCATTAGTAGGAGTGATGTTGCGGGAGTGTGTGTGTGTGTGTGCGCGCGCGCGCGCCTGGGGCCAAAAAGAAGTAGATTGCCTAAGGCCACCTGGTGAGTTTGTGGCAGAAGTAAAATGAAACCAGAGATTTCCTCTTTCATAGCTTAGGCTGCAGTCCTATACCCACTTATCTGGGAGTAAGCCCCAGTGAACTCAATGGGGCTTGCTTCTGAGCAGGCATGTATAGGATTGCACTGTAAACTATTTACACTACACCAGCTCTCAATTTAATTGCTGGCTGCAGGACTTTAGTATTCAGCTATATGACCCTGTGACATACTTCATTAGAGCATGTATACCAGAGACATACATGCTATTTAAGATAGTTTTATACATAGCTATCGGGGGGGGGGGGTCCTTTAGAACTATTTAGTATTGCAGTGGTAAAAATGCTCAGTAACTAAGATTCCAAATCCATTTGGAAAGTTGCTCGAGGGCAAGTAAAACATAATTGGTTCCACCCCATATAAGTGCACATGAGAAAATTATTCTGATTGCAATCTAACAATGTTGACACACTGAATTCATTTCTTCTACGAATTTTTTCACAGTTTGTTGCCTACTGTACATTGCCTAGAGAATAACAAAATTTATAGAATGTGGGCCATTTTAAAGTCCAAGCACTGAGCAATTTGGGATGCAAAACCTTGTATCAGTGAAGGAAGTATTCACTTGGAAGCTTTTATTATCCTAAACACTTCATGAATTCCTAGCTAGTTAAATGTACACTTAAGGTTTTCTTGTTAATGAAGCTGCATTCTGTTACTACTACTGTATCATCTGACTGCATGGCATTTGGAGATACTTACCTCAGCCTCATACTGTAAGTGCCAAGGGAGCCTGGAGATTCCTGGGTGGCATGTCTCTCGTAAAATTTGTATTTTCTTACAAGTGTGCTGGTGGGTCAGGATAGTTTAGCTATATTCACATTTTGGTTCCAATTGTATAAGGTAACTGTGGTCAAGAAACTGGAAAGTTAACATTCAGCTTATTGATTTATAAGTTAACAATATATGTTCTGGATCCAGCAGTGTGTTAATAAAATAATTATTGTAGTGACTGGCACATAGATAGATAGATAGAAGGCAAGAAGAATGAACAGTCACATCTCAAAGATAATAGCCTCAAAATAGATACCCTGTCATATGTATCTATTTTAGAAGGTATAACCCTTGCAATATGACTTTCATTCTTCTTTGTCATACATGGGGGGCAGGTTTATGTTAAATATTACATTTCTGTACTGCCCAACAGCCAAAGGTTGCATTCCACTGGGTGGAATACATTACATAAGCCTGCATTACATTGTCCTTGTGCTGGCAGGCACACATAGGCAAGCTCCTACTTCAGCATTCATATGGGATTTCTGGACTGGTGAACACATGAACCAGCCCCCAGACCTTTGGAATAAGAAAATAATGATGTAGCAGACCTTAGTTGTCAGATGCTTTACAGCTCCTTATAGATATATTGCTGACTTACTAGGGAAAAGACTGCACTGCTCAAGAGAGAAAGCACTAAACTGATGCTTGAGAAAGCTCAATCTACTTGCCTAATTAACAAAGGGAGCCTATGCATCTTTATTTGGAAGTCCTACTATGTTCAATGGGGCGTACTCACAGGTAAGTGTATTTACAGTCAGAGGAAGGGTGGGATATAAAGATAATACATAAAATCAGTATTTATGCAGGATATAAAAACAGTTGAATCTTCTCTTTTCCTCCTGAGGTTCATTTAGCAGAAATGTATTCACATTTCACAATGGATTGTTCTAATGTCTAGACCATAAACACAGCAACAAGGGAAACTGCTGAATTATATTGCAAAAATTGAGGGGGATTCATTCCATTAATAAGCCGAGAGTTACATGTCAAGCTACCTGTCACAACAACTTGTTTCCTTACCTCATGGTGGTTGGTGTCACTTATTTGTGCTTGTTTTTGTAAGCAAACATATTTCTTCTGTCTATCTTATTTCACAAGAGATCATTAACTAACTCATAACATTGTTTTGCACTAGGCAGTGAAATATCAGTGACACTATTCTTTGGCAGATAAATCATTTTAGATATAACACTCATCCAGTTTGTTCATTCAGGAGGCATTGACCATATTGTTTTCTATTTGGAAACTCTGAAAACATAGTTCTATGAATGCTGCACAGTCCCATGAAATATAGGGTGACCAGATGTCCTACTTTACAAGGCTGTCCTCTATTTGAAGGGCAGGTAAGAGGACTGTCCTCTCTTTGAAGGTGTCCTCTGGATGAAGGGCTGTCTAGTCCAAGTCTGGATTAAAGATAAAGAACTGAGAAAGGAGAGCAGGGGGCTTGATGTTGCCCATGAACAGTGAGCACCTGGGTAACAGACTGAGCAGGTACACAAGTCACCTAATCAAAGTCCTTCCCCACTATGGTGAGGTGTACTGTATTTCTATTTAATTTACAATAATTTCCAAATTTGCAACTATACACATAAACATATACACATTTTATTCAGATTTATTTTCTCTTTAGCCCTCTTTTTTTTTTGGTGATGTTTAGGTGGCCACTCTAGTGAAATCATTTTCACATGATGATCCACTTTTCCCTTCCATCTCTGCTGAAATAGGGGCAGATGAATAATGTACTTCAGGACTTATATTTGGTTTCAACCCATTAAAGATTTTTCAGTTGATCAATCGATGGAGTCATTGATTGATTAAACAAAAATAAATAAATAAATGTTGTTATGACCAAAACTTGCAGTTTCAGTGACTTCTTGAGAGTATGATGGAAGCACAATCCGATATATGTCTACTAAGAAGTAAGTTCCATGGAGTTCAATGGGGCTTACTCCCAGGTAAATGGGTATAGGATTACAGCCTAAGATAATTTACAAGTTAATATACAGAAGCTCTCACTCATTGTTAGGTGGAAAGGCCTTGCTTAATATTTTCTCTTTCATTCCCCCAAACAAAATAGCATTAAAAAAATTAGTCAGTCATTCAGACTTCCAGTGATTCACGTGCCCCTTGTGTAGGCAGCTCCACATACAATAGCTAGCAAGTTTTAATCCTGCTCAGAATCTGCTCATTCAGAAAGACTATACGATGTGTAGACTATACTGATCATACATAGAGCCTTTCAGGGGCTGCACACTAAAAATGTGCATTTATGAGAAGAGGTGTTAAAGATCAGGCTCACACACTGAATTATGAATGAGTCCCAATGATTCAGGTACAAGTAAATGTCACCAAGAGCTTTATCATGGGAAGTATTGAAGGCAGAAAAGCAAAACACTTTGGAAACCTACAGGCATCCATAAAGAACTCCTGAATAGTGTATATTTTAAAATGCAAACAAAAACTGATTTTCTTAGGCCATGCATCATTAAAAACTTACAATCAAGTCTGTTTATGATGTCTAGCAACAATGTAAATGTATCTGTTCTTCAGGTCAGATTTAAATGAATTGCAAGGGTGCGATCAATTCACTTAAATGAAAAACCATATACTCGTTAACATATTGCCACCTTCTTGAATCTGGAGCCTTCCAGGGGTTAGACCCAGGATTTGCCTTCCTCCACAGGATGGGCTCTGCTTGTGGAAGGTCCCTTCACCCGAATTATGGGGATCCCCCCTCATCCCCACCTCAACACATCCCATTCAACAGGGTCTCCTGACTCCCTGTGTAGCATTTTCAGGGGGGCTGGAGGGGCTGCCATAGGAAGGAAGGAAGGAAGGAAGGAAGGAGGAAGTCCACTTACGCCAGTGCAGTTGATCCAGCTTAAATCTGGATCTATCCCTATATGTTTTGGACCAATTCTCACTGGGCCCTGCCAATGTGGCCAATGGTCAGGAATGCTGGAAACTGCAGTCCAAAATATCAGGAGGGCACCAGGTTGGGGAAAGACAGCATGTTCGCATTAATTTGCAGGAAATCAGTGTAGGTGGTGGTGGTGCGGTTACATTTTAAATGCTCCTCCTACTTGAAAGGTCCCTGTGAGTGAAAACAAAAACTCACACTCCAGAGAGAAGGCTAGATTAAATTCTTTTCCCTTGATCCATTGGCCATTTACTTGCAAGGAAGTTAAAAACAACAACACAAGGAACCATTAAAAAAATGGCATCCCCACCTGCAGTGAAGCAGGGCAGTCCACCCCACCACCTTGGGATTCTAGCACTCCATTCTGGTGAAGTGTAGTTCAAGCCTCAAACATTCCTTCTGGAGTGAATGGTTTTTCATGAGTCGTTGAAGTGTGCAGAGGTGTACTTTTTGTGTTGTGTGGGGAAACGGGCTTGTATGATATGGGTGTGATTCACTGTTCATGTGGTGTAATCTTGTGTTGGTTTGTTGTGGTTCAGAAGTTCCTGGTTTCATCTCAGCCCAGTTCAGGCATTCTGATACTGGTTATAATAATCATGTGAGGAGGGGGAGTGCATAGCCCTGCCCCCTCCATCATCATGTTTGTCACCCTCTATCTGTGGAGGGTGAGTCTGTGGATAGCATCCTCTGTCTGCAGGGGCTCTCCATGAAGATTTTCCAGTGGCCAAGGAATGGAAAACAGGGTGTGGCTATGCAGATTAGGAGCAGACTTTTCCCAGTGGGTGGTAAGAAAACTGATATGCTGCTGTGGTCAGGCAGCTGAGGAAAGGCCAGGGTCCTGGAAGGAGGAAAGAGGGCTGCACCCATGCAGGGAGGGACTGTGCCCACAATATTTTGTTTTCATTTTGGGGAATCTTGGTAAAAATAAAGCAGACAAATGTTTAGTGTGGAAAAAGACTTTTAAAGAAGCCTTAAAAGAAGTGCCCCTTGACAGTTAGGTAACAGAAAATAATTGCAAGTGAAGAGAAACGTGGAAAACTTTGTCAGGGAAAACCCGCAATGAAGTAACACAAGGAAAGACATATCACTATAGAACTAGATATTTTAACAGTGTAGCACTTAACCTGCAAAATAGAGGGGAAGCAAAAAGTTCAGAATGATTTCCTACAGGTATAATATTCAGAATGATAAAAGGGAACATGGCATGGGGGGAACACAACCTGGTCAGTTCATGACAAGAACATCTGCCTATTCCTGTTCCTGCAGATTTAAAAGCAATTTCTGCTCTCTTTCTCCCAAGCAGCAAATGCCCTTTCATAGAGCAGCCATGCAATAGAATCGTGTGCTGAACCTTACTAGAGGTTAATGCATCTGCCACAGGTTACAGAATGAGGGAGTCAACTCTGTAGCTACTGACTTTAAAGGGAAAGTTTCCTTTGATTTAAATGGTTCAGGACTGAGCCATAGTGTTTTACATAATATCATTATAATAACCATTTGCTCTTCTTTACATAATTTATGGTTATTTACATTACAAAAATGGTTAAAACTCGATAGGCAACACTGCCAAGACATATTTATAGATAGGTCTATAATTCTATAGATTCTATATGATTTATAGATAGCTCTATGTAATCTATATTTATAGATTATTTATATATAGTTCTTTTGCACATATTGTCCATGACCATGACCTATATTTTTGCTGTGTTTTGATGAGTATATGAAGTTCTGTGTGAGCAGAAGCTGCCTCCAACTTTTCATGCATTTATTCACTGTGAGTGGGTGCAGCTTTCTCCCAACACTGAAAGAGTGGGGCAGACCAAGCTCAAAGGGAGGCCCATGTACCTAGTGGAGTCCACTGAATACAGCTGCTGGATCGGGGATGAAATTTATGTGTTGCTTCTAAGTAACAGTACCAAAGGAGGGATATGCAGACCCCACACCCAATTTTCTTAATTAGTCCTATCACAACTCTTTCAGCTTCCTTTGAAATTTGGAAGTTTTGTTACAGCAAAACCCTCCAAATTTGGATATTGTCAATTTACCCCACTGTGTGAAGTTTCCCAACCAGAACATCCAGCGCATGCGCATCCACTGGGTGAGCATTCCTGATCTTGACCCAAAAGGGGTCAAGGCTTTGTGCATTTTGGGAGCAAGCATTGTTCAATGCCTTGAGGTGCTTTAGAAGTACCTGCTCTGCATTAAAGATTTAAAAAAATATGAAATGCCCATTTGCTTTATTTGTCTGTGTGAGGGATTGAGGCCTACACAGGCTTGAGTTTGCTGAAGCCTGAAGGCCCAAGCACTTCCCTCGATTAGTTGAAGCCTGAAGGCCCAAACACTTGGATGGGAGGGGGAGTTTGAGAGTTTTAGTTCACCCAATAGAAGTTAAGAATTAGTTCTCCTGTGCAAGGTCACATGGTTATAACCTTCCATTCCTGGGAAGGCTATATATGGTGGGGTGTGGTCAGCTAGCAGCAGTGGGAGCCTGACTGCAGAAGCAGAAAGAGCAGAGAGAGAAGCAGAGAGGGAGAGACTGGCTGCATAGGAGATAGGTAGTCTGAAGTTAAACTAGAGAACATTGGATTGTTTGTTTGTTTGTTTTATTTTATCATACTTGCTTTTGAATTATAACCACTCTATTAAGTAAATACCCTAATATTATAAGTAAAGTGCTGTTGTTTACCCTGAAAGTTTGGAGTGACTTATTCACCACGTCTACAGCCTACACCCATGCTATTGGAAGCTGTAAAATGACTTGATCTCCTGGAACGGGAGGGGCTTTGAGGAGAGGCAGAGATCTCCCAAAGGAAGGTTAAGGGGTCCCCTGCAGTAGCGGAACCTTGACAGATGGTGGCAGCGGAGCGATCCTGAACGGTGAGATTAAGCACTCCAAACAGAAATTGGGTTTTTTTACTAATAGAGCTGGCAAAAGCAGTGTATGTTTTAACTTCAGGACTGCAGGAACCTCCAACTCAATTTGCCCCTATCATTGTGGGAAGGGATATAATGGGACCAGAAGCTCAAATATGTGTGGTAACCCGCAAGCAAAAGGAAAGGGAGGAACTTTCAAGACAGGACCAGGTAAAAGCTGATGGGGTAAAAGAAAAGGTACTAGAGGTACAACCCACAGTGATTCCGGAAGGTCCAAAACCAACCCCAGACCCTCCCCAAACTGAAACAACAGAACAAGCCTCCATGCAACCTGGAGACCTGAAAGCCAGTGAAACAACCGAGGCAGGTGGTTCTGTAGAGGAAAAGGCTGCTAGAGACCCCTTTTCCTGATTTAAGAGGAGTAGAGGAATTCAAGCAGGGAGGCCTCAGTGATCCTAGCTTGGAGCCTCTGAAGAGTTGCTCTCCCTCAAGAGAAACCCTTCTCTGAGGAAAGAAGGGAGCAGATTATTTGGGAGAAAGGATTGCTGAATATGCTGTGGTTACCAAAAACCCAAGAGTTAACCTGGGAACCACTAAAGCAACTGATAGTACCTAACCAATTCCGGCTAAGGTTGCTAGAACTAGCCCATGATGTGCCATGCGCAGGGCACTTGGGGAAAAACAAGACTAAACAAAGGCTCATGGCAAACTTCTTTTGGCCTGGAATTGCTAAGCAAGTAGCAGAGTACTGCAGGTCTTGTGAAACCTGTCAGCGTGTGGGGAAGGCAGGGCATCACAGTAAAGCCCCTTTGCAGCCTCTGCCTATTATAGGAGAAGCTTTCTTTAGGGTGGGCATGGATATTGTAGGGCCTTTCACTAAACCCACCCGCAAGGGAAAAAAGTACATACAGTGGTGGATTTTGCCACAAGATACCCGGAAGCAGTAGCACTAGCCTCTATAGATGCTCCATCTGTAGCTGAGGCTTTGCTAACTATATTTTGCAGAACTGGATTTCCCTCTGAAATCTTAACAGATTGTGGGTCAAATTTCCTCTCCGAGATAATGGAATGTCTGTGGAAGTGTTGCGGGGTAAAACACTTGAAAACCACTCCTTATCACCCCCAATGCAATGGAATGGTGGAAAGATTTAACGCCACACTCAAAGGAATGATTAGAGCTTATGTAAACACACACCCAAATGACTGGGATGACAAACTGCAACACCTACTTTTTGCCTACAGGGAAGTTCCACAGGAATCAACGGGATTCTCACCTTTCGAGCTGTTGTATGGCAGAAGAGTGAGAGGCCCTCTTGATCTCCTGAGGGAGAACTGGGAAGGTAAACTCGTAGAAAACAAAACCTCTGTGGTGGATTATGTGTTAAAACTTAGACAAACCCTAGATACACTCTGTAAACTAGTTCAAGCCAATGTAACCAAAGCCCAAGAGGTGCAAAAGTTCTGGTATGATCAAAAGGCACGCTCTAGAGTATTTGAGGTAGGGGATCAGGTAATGATATTTCTTCCTCTGCGCAAAGACAAGCTTAAGGCTGCTTGGGAAGGCCCCTACACAGTCAGAGAGAAAATGGATGATTTAACCTATGTGCTGGTTAAAGAAAAATCTGGAAAAAGACCCAAGGTAGTACATGTAAATATGATGAAGCCACACTATGAGAGGAGTGGAGTAGTTTTACAGGTGCAGAAGGTCCCAGAAGAAAACCTAGAGACAGGGGGAGAAGAGATAGTAGACATCTTAGACCACTGGTTAGAAGAGTGCAATCCAGACCAGCTAAGATGGTCAGAACAACTCAACCTTGAGGACAGGAGGAGAATACTGTCAGTTGTAACAGAATTTTCTGAGGTCTTTCAGAACAGACCAGGGAAAACGGATTTGGCTGTACACAGCATTGATACAGGAGACAATCTCCCCATAAGGTCACTCCCTTATAGGGTAAATGGAAAGGTGCTGGGAGACATACGCAGGGAGGTAGAAGAGATGTTAAGGTTAGGAGTAATCAGACCCTCTTTGAGCCCCTGGTCTGCCCCAGTGGTCCTGGTGAAAAAACCAGATAACACCATCAGGTTCTGCATTGATTTCAGGAAATTAAACAAGATAACCAAGCCCGATGCGTATCCCATGCCACGAACTGATACCCTTTTAGATCAGTTGGGAGCTGCTAAAATAATTTCCACTCTTGACTTGTGCAAGGGGTTTTGGCAGATGAGCCTGGATGAAGCTGCCAAACCCAAAACAGCAGTTTGTCACACCTGATGGGTTATTCGAATTTAACGTGTTGCCTTTTGGATTGAGGAACAGTCCTGCCTCCTTCCAAAGGCTAATCAATCGATTGCTAAATGGATTGAGTGCATTTGCAGTGGCCTTTATCGACGATATAGCCATATTTAGTGAAAATGTGGAGGATCACTTGGTACACCTAAGAACAGTATTGCAGGCTATACGTGAGGCGGGTCTAACAGTAAAACTAAGCAAATGTCAGTTTGAAATGCCAGAGGTAGTATACTTAGGGCACAGGGTTGGAAATGGTCATATCACACCTTTATGGGACAAGGTTGAAGCTATCAGAACCTGGGACATACCTACAACCAAGAAACAGGTCAGGTCATTCTTGGGATTTGCTGGGTATTACAGGAGATTTGTTCCCCATTTTGGTGAAATTGCTGGACCTTTGACTGATTTAACCAAGAAATGTAAACCTGACAAAATTGTGTGGACTGATGAATGTCAGAGAGCTTTTGATAGACTAAAGGACATTTTAAGCTCAAAGCCTGTGTTAAGAGCACCTGACTTTGAAAAAACCTTTATTGTAGCTACTGATGCCTCTGAGACTGGCATAGGTGCTCTATTGTTACAAGACTATGACTCTGTTAAACACCCAGTAGCCTACCTGAGTAGGAAGCTTTTACCCAGGGAGAGAAACCTGTCTATGATCCAAAAGGAATGTCTGGCAGTAGTGTGGGCTCTGGACAAGCTCAAGCCTGATGTTTTTGGACAAGAATTTACTTTATGGACTGATCATCATGCCTTGCAATGGATACAAACAATGCAAAATACCAACTCCAAGCTTCAGAGATGGTCTTGGAAATTGCAGGAATTTCAAATGAACATTGAACATGTGCCTGGGAAGGAGAATGTGATAGCCGATGCTTTGTCTAGGAAATAACCAAAAAACAGTTGCCTTTTGTGTAGCTTAACGTTTCACAATTCTCTTCTGTAAAAGGGAAATTGTTCCACTTGAGGAGAAGGGGGGGAAGATGTGAGGGATTGAGGCCTACACAGGCTTGAGTTTGCTGAAGCCTGAAGGCCCAAACACTTCCATCGATTAGTTGAAGCCTGAAGGCCCAAACACTTGGATGGGAGGGGGAGTTTGAGAGTTTTAGTTCACCCAATAGAAGTTAAGAATTAGTTCTCCTGTGCAAGGTCACATGGTTATAACCTTCCATTCCTGGTGGGGTGTGGTCAGCTAGCAGCAGTGGGAGCCTGACTGCAGAAGCAGAAAGAGCAGAGAGAGAAGCAGAGAGGGAGAGACTGGCTGCATAGGAGATAGGTAGTCTGAAGTTAAACTAGAGAACATTGGATTGTTTGTTTGTTTGTTTTATTTTATCATACTTGCTTTTGAATTATAACCACTCTATTAAGTAAATACCCTAATATTATAAGTAAAGTGCTGTTGTTTACCCTGAAAGTTTGGAGTGACTTATTCACCATGTCTACAGCCTACACCCATGCTATTGGAAGCTGTAAAAGGACTTGATCTCCTGGAATGGGAGGGGCTTTGAGGAGAGGCAGAGATCTCCCAAAGGAAGGTTAAGGGGTCCCTGCAGTAGCGGAACCTTGACAGTCTGTAATCAGTAGCTTCCTGTGACATTTCATATAAACACCAGCAGCCTATGGAAGTATAAAGAACCTGAAAGCGTGTCTTTCAGAGGATAAGGATTAATAAAGGGCAGGGGCTTTTCTCTGTTGGTTCTGAAAGACAGTTATTGTGCAAGCATGAAGGGCTCCTGTGGTGTGCCACAATTGTGACTTTTGACACTTCACTCAGCGGGTGACTGTGCTGTTTAATATAGTCAATCAGCAACAGGCTGTTTATGTCCAAAAGCTCTATTAATGATACTCCATAAAAAGAAGTTAAAGGTGAGCTCTTTTACTTCCAAATGTACGTATACAGAATTATTTAAAAGTGGAATGGAAAAAGAATCCATTCTAATGCGAGTCTTAGAAACCATTGATCATTTTTAAAGCATTGTAATAGGAAGAGTTAGTAAAGGCATAATGTGCATCTCTTTGATATAAGCGGAGCTTCTAATAATTAAATCTATCAGAATAAAATGTATCCCCTTAATTTCATTTTATATTTTATAGTCCCTCTCAGAGCAGTATTTCCTCTGCTGCAAAAATTAGGTGAGTAAATACACTGTGAAAGTGCAGTGTTTTCAGAACACCCAACTCCTTAATATTAATGTTTTGTACAACAGCCAATTATTTAAGAAGCCAGCGCACTCTGGCTGTCTCATATATTTTCAGTTGCTAGGCCTCATGATCACACTTCCATCAAAGACCTGGACTAAGTCATTCATTCCCAACTGGAGGAACTCCCATGGCTCCACTTGGAATAGCCAGTGCTTCTTTCCTGCCCCATCCCCACCCTCAAAGTAGGAGTAGCACTCTATGTGGAAGCCAAGTAAGAGAAGGCAGATGCTCCATGATGATAAGGTATAGGAGGGGTGCTGCTTGAAGTACATAAATGGCCTGGCCAGATCACAGTGAGCCCAGCATAACATGGTAGGATGGCAGAGTTACATGGGACTCCTATGAGAAGCCTCCACAAACGTACTCCCTAGTGGTGGTAGTGAAAAACTGCCTATATGTTCAGAGTTGAGTCAAGATCTATATTTCTATGAGAGGGGTGGGCAACTGTGCTAGCATTTGCCATGCTGACTGGGGCTGATGGGAGTTAGAGTCCAAAAGCATTAGGAGGGCCACAACTTGCCCACCCCTGTTCTACAACATTAAGGGTTGTATTCAATTGTAGTCTAACTTAATTCCCATTCATTTCAACAGGTCTACTCTAAGTATGACTAGCACTAGATGCAACCCTAACAGAAGACACTTGCCAAACAACCATGAGGAACATGGAAACGTGAAGACAAGATTGGTACTACTTTTACTTTTGTAAGCTGCATATATTTTTATGTACTTAAACATGCAATTTATATGTTTTGGAGAATTTTTTTCTTTATACCATGATTTCATTCAACCATTTAAAAACCTTAATGGGGATACATAATAAATGAGATAGTTTAAGCTTGCAACCCTATACAAATATATAATGGGGTTTACCTGGCAGTAAGCCCCATTGAACACAGTGAGACTTCTTTCTGAATAAACATGCATTAGATTGCTCTGTTAAGACCTCTATTCCTTTTACTACTAGACCAAGCATTGCTTTATTTTCCGTTTTCATTATATTTGGTGCTTTAATCTACAAATATAGAATAAAATAAGAATAAAACTGACCTTAAATAAATAGAATCTAAAATAAACCCCAATTGTTTTTTGTTTGGGGGTTTTTTGTGCTAATGTTACGGGTGTATTTCCATATTTTACAAACAATGCCTATAACACCTGCACATTTCTTGTTGCTTAGATATGCACAAAACAGAAAGAAAAATAATGAATGGAGACCTCTTCTAAGGTTTTAGTAAATGATTTACTAAAATCATTTAGTAAATCTACATTTTAGCTGACTAGCTAAATATGGTAATACATTTATAAAAATATTCTTTTAGAATGAGATCAAAGTTGTGCAGTCAAAGCAGAACTGTCCATTTGAGCTATTCTTGGACATTTCAATGGCATGGTGACTTGATACAGTGGAGCAATGTCAATTAGAAAGTTAACTATGGTTTATGGATGAATGGGCAATATGAGGTCAGTCACAATGTCCTAGGAATGGAAGTGTTATTTTTAGATATACTCAGAAAGTAAGGGATGGCATTCAAACGTTATATGCCTAATAATACATTTATTAGGTGTGTGATAAATGTATCATTAATAACTAATGGCTAAGCACTATGATACCTAATTAAATATATAGTCCTAAGCATAAGACCCTCATAGTATCATCATACATTGTCTGGCACTGTATTAGTAAAGAAGCTAGTATCTAGAGCAGGGGTGAGAGCCTCCAGATGTTTTGGCCTACAACCTCCATCTGTCCTAGCCAACATAGCCAATGGTGAGGGATCATGGGAGTTGTAGGACAAAACATCTGGAGGGCCACATGTTGCCCACTCCTGCTCTAGAGCGTGCACTGATATAGCAATATGCACCAATGTTGCTACTTCACACACCAGATCTGGTGGGCTCACATATGAACTGTAACTGGTGAGACTCTTTCATCACCTCAAATACCCCAATTACATGGAAAGTCACTATGCAAGCTCAGCTCTAGTGAACTTCCATGCTATTAGACTCATTCATATGGATACCAGTCAGGGGTGTTGCTAAGCCTAAACGCATGGGCCCTGTATCTATATCTCAGTGCTTCAAGTGTCAACCAATCACTGCTGACAAGGCAGCAAGGGTCCAGATCCTCACCACCCCTCCAAGCAGGAAACTGAAATAGCTGCTGCATGCCCCCTGCTGCTTTCATGCTGCCCTAGCCCCAACCACTTGCTCTTTTGATCGAAGTGTAGCAACTCCATGGCCAAGACACAACTAGGCTGCGGCCACCTGCAAAGCTGAGGCCAGGCCATGTGGAGAGAGGCCTTATAAAGGCCTACCCAAGCCTCACCCAAAGTCTCATGAGACTTTGGTTGAAACTTTGGGGGCCTATAGAAGTTGTGTCCCCATGTGGCCCAGCCTCATCTGTGGTCATTCACTACCTGATTGGATTGGTGCCAGCCTTGGAGTGCATGGCCAAGTAGCAGGAGGTGGGTATGGTGGAGCCCCAAAACCTTCAAGTGCCTAGCAAACATCCCTGGTAGCAGCTTTTGCGGTTTACAAACGTCAGGTAGAGATATCACTACAAAGAAGCCTCTCCAGTGGCCTTCATGTGGCCAGGAAGAATCGGCCTGAAGTTGTTACTGTGGAGGCAGATTAAGCATAATGAAATAGCTTTAAATATTACAGATTCATTCCTTTGGCAGATAAGTTATCAAACATGTGGCAGAAGTATACAGTGTTGCTCTCTCTGTCTCCAAAACCCTCTGACCTTCTTGCTTGCTTTTTCTTTCAATCCAGCCTTAGAACTTGCAGCTGGAAAGAAAAAAAACACTTTTGTTGTAGCCTGTAGATATTCAGTGGCATTCTCCACATAATGGAATATAGAGCATTGCAAAAGAAAAAAAGCGACATGAAAAATCAAATGCTGCTCAGTAAGTTATGGATCTTATGATAAATTTTGTCCTTCTGCTAAGTAGACACAAGCTGTTGATTAGCACAGTCTGGGGCTAGGGCTGGAGAACCTCACATATACTGACATATTACAAGTGATAAATCAAGATATGCAGAGTACACTTTGAAGCCACCTCATTGAGTTTATTTATTCACGTTAGCTTGTCAGCAAATATACACATGCATACACACACACACGTCTTGTGGCACCTTAAAAACTAAGACTGTAGCAAATGCCACAATTCGGTTTGTCTTTAGAGTGCTACAAGGCTCCTTTGAATAACTATTTTGTTTAATTTTGAGTACAGAGCTCATGAAGAAAACTAACAATGCTGTTTTATATTTGGTGGAGAAACTTTGAACCTGAGAAGGGAAAGTCACGTTTTCATATAAATGAGATGAATGGATGTTTGATATAACGTATGCTAATAATATGCTATGCTACATGTATCTCACAATCATTATTCATTTGCTTCTCCTGTTAGAAATTTGAGGTACCTTCCAGAGATTGAACTGAATACTATAAAACTCACAGCCTGATCCTGTGCATGTTTACTCAGAAAGGTGCATGGATTGCAACCTCAGATTGTTTTTCTTCAGTTCTGCCTATTACTTAAGCCTTTTCATGTGGCATTAATTAAAGGAGAGTGGGGCTGTGCTGCTGGCCCCGCCCATGACATCACATCAGTCTTCCTGGGTCTGTTCCTGACCTCCACACATTGAACAAAGTTCTTGGGAGGGGAGGTGTATTATGGAGGCTCTTCCACATGACTGCCCCTTCATGTAAGTAACGTGTGAAGGGGGCTTTAGTGAAGTACCTGGTAGTCCCATATTCTTAGCACAACAACAACAGAATATAGCTCTAATGTTTTCTTTTAATCTTTGTTTAGAACACTATACTGATCTTTTCAGCCATTAAGTAATCTTTTTGTTAATTCCAAGCTGAGTTGGCACTCCATAAAAGCACACAGATGTAAATATTATTTTTTTCTGACATGCATAGGACTGTGCTGATAATGTACTTATATACTTCACAAGATTATCTGAGAATTGTCCCAAGACAAGAGCTCCTGGGTTTAACTTGTAATGTCTGAAAGCTACAGAATGGTAACATTGGATGTTGAGCAGATGGCTCCATTAATTCCTCATATTCCTGATGCAGTCACCTGCCCACAATCTAACCACGTGGGTTACCTTATGTTTGTAGCTTCTGTGTATTTCATGTATACCACTAAGAGTTCACACTGTCAGACTAATTCTGGGACTATTTTACGACAGCTCATGTGCCTTAGCGTGAAACGCCATTGCTGCCCTCTTTAGATAACACCATGCTTTGTTTTTTTAGTCATCCTGTAATTTATTAAGATTTTATAACAGAAATGAAGGAGACGGGTTCCAAATAAACTAGAACAAAAACCTAAGAATACAAAACTATTGGGAACAAAGACACTGACACAGTGTTGACAAACTCCAGTAACTGATGCTTAGCCTTCGAGGGATGGAAGGAATGAAGAAAAGATCACAATATGAAATAGAAAATTGTAGTTTAACTAGCAGTTGGCAAATACTGCATTTCTTCAAACTGTAAAATGGTGAGATTTCACTTTGTACTTTCAGTTCTTTAAATAGTGTTCTAATTCCTTAAAAGCTCCACTTTTCAAACTCTGTTCTTGGTCTAAAGCCACTTCAATTGCGCTTGTTACAGAAGAGCACCTGAGGTGTTGATTTTTAGAGAACAATTAAGATAACTGTGGTATCTAGTTAATGCAAGATAGATGGGAATGTATATGCCCCAATGTTTGCCAGTCATAATTATTAAATCGTTATCCCCCCTACTCACTTGCCATTTAATGCTGCCACGCCAACAGTGCTTCTGGCAATAGACATACTGGCTACAAATGTCCACTGCTGACTTTGGGGGTCCCACCTCTCGACTGTGTTCAAATAGCTCCAGCCATCATGGCCTCCCACTGCATAAATTGGTCCTTCAAGAACAGTAACTCCTAAAAAGGGAAAGAGGCAGAAAAAGAAAATAGCAATACATCCAACAACTCAAACAAAGTTCTGTGTAGGCTAACATATATGAGGCTGTCAGACAGGTCAAACTGCTTCACACATGGCAGCAAGTCCTGACTGGACAATATGTGGGGCCACCAGAGAAATGCTGGCCAGGCCACAATTAGCATGGAGGGACTCTTTGTGTGAACTGGCCATTCCATGTAAGTGATGCATATGTGGTCCCCAAGACTGGCCTGCCACCGGCAGCAATTGCTTGAGTACTCTTACAGAGGTTGTATGAAGAAGATGGCTGTTACTGGTTTACTGTCCAACAGTTTCTCCCTGTTTATTCGGTCCTATATATCCTCAAGGACTCACACCCTATAGTAAGAAATCAAGAATTGCCTTGCTGGATCAGACCAAAGTCCATTCTGTTTCCAACAGGGGATAACCAGAAGCTTCTGGGCATTCACAATTAGGACATGAAGGCTATGGCCTTCCCCTGCTCTGTGCCCCCAGCATCTGCAGAGATGTACTACCTTTGTGTATGGAAGTTCCATTTACTTATTATGGCTTTTGGGGTCTGTCCTCCTTTTCCAGGCCACCACAGTCATACACATTGTGGCAGCTGCATGCATAGCCTTCACATGGAGGTGCATGTTCTCAGATGTGGTTTCTCTGCAACAGTAACACTCATCATGGGAATGGCTCACATGGGGATTGTCATATGTATTGGTCCTTAGACTTGCAGACAAATAGGACACTTGGTGTATATATAGCTTATTTTCAGACTTCAGAACTGTTGACCTACCTTAAAGAATTCCAGGCTTTGTAATGTTAATGGAAAGGGTGGTTTTAAGTGTTTCTCAAATCCCACTCCATGAGATAGGCGAAGGTGGATTTTCTGAGGCAGAACAGTAGCATGAGAGAGACAAACTCTTCCAAAGATAACAAAGGCTAAAATTCCTAATTTTCTCGAATGAATTTTTCTGTTCATTTCTTTTAATAGCAAGAACTCAATTTATTTTTAAGTAGTCTGTAGTGAAATGTCAGACTGTCATTCCTATTAGCACATGGAAACACTTCTGTTCTAAGGCCAAAAGTGCAAAATGCTATACAAATTGTATTTTTTCTAGTAAGTGTACTTAAATGTAGGACAGTCTCTTGGGATTACAGTAAACACTGCTAGTTGCTTCGACAGCTCCTATTTAGTATGATGACTCAACACTTAGTCATACCTATATATTTTTGCAGCTAATACGTATCTGGGATCTGCTGGAAGATCTTATTTTTATTTTTAATATTTTATTAGAGCTTTTCTATTGAATATTTCATACTGCATAATGTTGCATACCGAGTTGGACACCATATTGATGTAGAAAGATATTCCTCCCCCAGAAGAACATATAATTCTGCATGACTCCAGCATGTGCACAAAATGTGCATTCGGTGCTGAGCATGTCTGGCAAGTAGTTGAGAAAGTGTGATTATCCAAAACTTGTTGCAACAATCTACTTGGTGAAAGAAACCAACACAATAATTCATGACATAGAATTACTCTCCATCTCTGTATGGAGAGTACCGGTACATATTTTTCCCTCTGTGTAAATCAAGTACTGAGGCTTAGTACTTGCTTTGTCCTTTCATCAAATATAAAGTAGGAAGTGGCCATAGCTGAGATCCAACTTTTATTTTCATGGTTTTATATATAAGTTTTACAAATCAGAGGGTCATTGTCCAATCCCATTGTCCAATTGTATTAAACTCCTACTTCAATGTAATTTTTCCAGCTCCAAACCCATGCAGAGACACAGAGGTACAGTATTTTTCCATGTATAAGACTATACTTTTTCCTAAAATTGTTAGACTAAAAATTGAGGGTCGTCTTATACATGGAAGTAAGCCAAGGAGAGAACCGCGCAGTTGCGAAACTGCCCAGTGGGGGGCGTCTTATACATGGGGGCATTTTATAGACGGAAAAATACGGTATCCTCTCCATTGTTGGATTATTTGGCCTTTTCTTATGCCGTAAGATTTACGGCATACACGAATCACTGGGGTGTTATATCATGGTGCATACCATAGAGTAGGGGTGCAAAAAGTGCAGCCTGTTGACCCCCAAGCCTTGTCTGGTGGCCTCCAGACCCCAAGTATCTGCAACCACTGAAAAAAGGGGGGAGGGGAAAATGCGCTACAAACAGGCTCTGTGGTTGCTGCCACAGAAGCCTCATTCCTAGAGTGTCCCTGGAAACAGTGCTTGAAGGTTTTTGCCTGCTTCCTAGGACGCTCTAGGAACAAGGCTCAATGACAGGAACCATAGAATCTATTCCTAGAGTGCTTTTTCCTCTCTTTTTTGACAATTGGGTTGAGGTGGCTGGGATGGGGGCTACAGCACCTCAATGCTGTGACATGGAACACATGATGTTGCTGGAAGACTAAGATTAGTTGCTGCTGGGGTGAGTGTGAGTGGTGTGGTGGTGGTGTGTGTGTGTGTGTGTGTGTGGTGTTTGCATGTCTATGTGTGTACATTTATTTATTTATTTATTATGAATCGCCCATCTGGCCAGACATCCGGCCACTCTGAGTGATGTACAGTCCAATAAAATACGGGGGGGGGGGGAAACACATACACACAGTATAAAACACAATTAAAAACAGAACAAAACTTAAAAATCCTAACCCACCCCATATTCCCGCCTGAAAAGCCACGTTTTTAATGCCCGGCGGAAGCTAATCAAGGAAGAGGCATGGCGGAGGTCACTCGGGAGAGAGTTCCACAAATTGGGGGCTGCCACAGAGAAGGCCCTCCTCCTGGGCCCCACCAGCCTGGTTTCTCTGGCTGATGGGACAGGGAGAAGGCCATCCGTGGCGGATCTTGTTGAGCGGCCTACTTGATGTTGGTGGAGGCGCTCCTTGAGATAAACTGGGCCGGAGCCGTACAGGGTTTTAAAGGTCAACGCCAACACCTTGAATTCGGCTTGGCAAACAACTGGTAGCCAGTGCAACTCTTTGAGCACTGGAGTGATGTGATCATGCCGGTGGCAACCTTTAACCAGGCGAGCTGCCGCATTCTGTAATTATTATTATTATTATTATTATTATTATTATTATTATTATTTATTTATCTATCGCCCATCTGGCCGGCAACCAGCCACCCTGGGCGATGTACAAAGGATAAAAACAAGATAAAATACATTTAAAACAATATGATTTTTTTTAACATCTTAACCCACCCCATATTCCCGCCTGAACAGCCAGGTTTTTAATGAGCGGCGGAAGCTCAACAGAGAGGGGCATGGCGGAGATCACTCGGGAGAGAGTTCCACAGTACGGGGGCCGCCACAGAAAAGGCCCTCTTCCTCGTCCCCACCAGTCTAGCTGCTCTGGCTGACGGGACAAGGAGAAGGCCGTCTGTGGCAGATCTTGCTGAGCGGCCCTACTTGGTGTTGCTGGAGACGCTCCTTGAGATAGACTGGACCGGAGCTGTATAGGGTTTTAAAGGTCAAAACCAACACCTTGAAGTCGGCTCGGCAAACAACTGGTAGCCAGTGCAGCTCCTTGAGCACTGGCGTGATGTGATCCCGCCGGCAGCTGCCTTTAACCAGGCGAGTTACCAGCTGCAACTTCCAAACCGTCTTCCAGGGTAACCCCACGTAGAGCACATTACAGTAGTCTAGGCGAGAGGAGACCAAGGCATGAACCACTGATGGGAGCAGATGATTAGGAAGGTAGGGGCGCAACTGCTGCATCAGATGGAGCTGATACAGCGCCGCCCAGCTCACAGCTGACACTTGAGCCTCCATGGACAGCTGGGAGTCTAGAATGACTCCCAAACTGCGGACTTGGTCCTTCAGGGGCAAATGTACCCCATTCAGCACCAGGTCAACATCCCCTAACCTTCCCTTGTCTCCCACCTCAGTCTTGTCGGGGTTCAGTTTCAGCATGTTCCTTCCCATCCAGCCACCCACTGCCTCCAGGCACTTGGACAGGGTTTCAACAGCCAACCTTGGTGAGGACTTGAAGGAGAGGTAGAGCTGCGTTTCATCCACATATTGATGACAGCGCACCCCAAACCTCCTGATGATAGCTCCCAGCAGCTTTAGGTAGATGTTAAATAACATCGGGGAGAGGATGGAACCCTGCGGCACCCCACAAGTGTCGTGTCCGAAGCCTTCTCCCCAAAAACTACCCTCTGGTACCTTCCAGAGAGGAAGGACCGGAACCACTGCATACAGTGCCTCCCATGCCCAACCCCTCCAGGCGGTCCAGGAGGATACTGTGGTCAACAGGTATCAAAAGCCGCTGAGAGATCGAGGAGGACTAGAAAAGAGCATTCGCCCCTATCCAATGCCCTCCTCATATCATCCACCAAGGCGACCAAGGCCATTTCCGTCCCATGTCCAGGCCTGAAGCCCGACTGGCATGGATCTAAATAGTCGGCTTAATCCAAATGTGCCTTCAACTGAGCCCCCACCACTTGCTCAATCAGCTTGCCCAGAAATGGCAAATTGGAGACACATGTACAGTCCCACAACCCCAGCAGACACCCAATGCAGGCTGAGAAAATTATGCACCCCTGCCATGGGGTTTACCTGTCCCTGTGCAGCTTCTGACAGCCTGGCTTAACCAAAATGCCAAGAACCAATAGGAACTAAATATCAAGAATGAACTCTAGGAATTTAAATATTTACTTATTTGGATATTTTATACCCTGCTCTCAGCCGATAATGACTCTCAGAGCAGCTTACAGTAAGACATATAGATAAAAACAACACAAACCAATTAAAACATATTAATGTGCAGCAGATAATAATTCAGTGATAAAACAGCATTAAAATGAGGATTTAAAAGGCAAATAAAAAGGTTTACATTTGGTGCAAAGAAAACAGACTACACATCAGAGAAATTTCCTTGGTGAGAGTATTCCAAAGTCAGGGAGCCACAACTAAAAAGGCCTTGTCTCCAGTCACTGGTTGACTCACCTTCGACGGTGGAGTGGCCATCTCACATCTGAAGAAGGGCCTTTGAGGAGTATCATAAAAGCTGGTCAGGTTCAAGTGGAAGGAGCCACTCCTCAAGGTAACAAAAATGTTAAGTTACGCTAATCTGAAATTGGTTTTCTAGGTGTCAAAGTGGTTGGTCTTCTATAAATACTTTTCACATATTGATGCAGTGACTAACACAACACCTGGACACAGAACCATAGAACTGGACTGGACCCAACCCAACATCTATCCAAAAAGCCCCTGGCAGATGACTCTATCTTTCCTGAAAGCTGCCAGTAAAGCTTACCTGAAAGCTGACAAGAACAATTGAACAGCTTATTCAATTGTTCTTGTCAGGAAGTCATTCATAATTTTATTATCTATATCAGAGGTACGTAGATAACCTGGTGCCCTCCAGATGTTTTGGACTACAATTCCCATCAGCCCCAGCTAGTATGGCCAATGGAAAGGGATTATGGGAATTGCCATCCAAAAACATCTGGAGGGCACCAGGTTGCCCACCCTCCATCTCTGTTGCCTGTAGCTAATGCTTCTTGCTCTAATTGCTCCCATCGAAGCACTAATGAGTTCCAAGAAGAGCTTCTTGTGGCTGAAAAGTATTGCTCAATTCCTGAACCAATGCGACTTTGGCCTATGTACAGTACACTATTTATTATTTAAGGTACACTCTTAAGGTCTATACTCTACACTGCTTTACATTATATTTTCCTAATATTTAATTGCCCACTTCCAAATCACGTCTTGCATTGATCTTCCCTTGCCCTTCTTCCTTTCACATATTTTTCTTTCACCCTAAATGTACACTCTGAATCTGGTCCATATAATTTACTAAATTCTTTTGTTTCATCACTGAAAGTATACATTCTTATATCAGATTCATTAACTCACAAATTACCACATAAGATAAAATATATAATGAAGCAGTAAAATATTTGTGGAAGTGTTTTGCTAATGGGTATATTGTGAAACCAATCAATACTTCTCAGAGGATTACCTGGTGCACCAAATTTTTCTGGATCATACAATGGAAAATACAGTACATTCAACATGAAGGATTGCTGTTCAGAAACTCACTGTTTGGCCCTTTTGGATTTATATGTGTGTGTGTGTGTGTGTGGAATGGAATCTACATGCCCCAGCACCCACACATCTTTCTTAACATCGGCAAACAGTACATTCTCGAGAAGGAAAAGGAGCCCCAAATGAACATTCAGCCCTGGTGCCCTGAACTATAATTTCCCCAGGGCACTGGAGTCCTTTGTAGAGATGTCAGACACCCTGGAAGCCAGGTCTGGGGCATGTAGATTCCAGCATTTTCCAGGTTCTCTGACACCTGGGATGCTACTGTAGCAGTATTTCAGTAGGCCCCAGAGAGGGTGGAAGTTTCCAGTGAGGCCTCTTTACTGCCTCCACTGCTGTTGTCACCTCTGCTATAGGCTAGGTAAGTAGAAAAGGCGTGGCAGGGCAGCAGAAGCTCATGGCTGGGAAGTGAGTGTTTACAGAGCAGTTGGGAGAAATGGTCATATCCTGTGGCACTCCCAAAGATGTCATCAGAAGTGTTATGGAGTCAAAATTGGGTTTGGAATAAAGCAGCCTATTTCTGATGTTAGCCGGTAAAGTTCAGTTTGCCATTCTCAATTCCAACTTGAGCTGTGTGTGTGCATGTGTATACCCATCAGTATTCTCAATAAACAAGCTGGGAACATATTTGATGCTTTTAACATCATAGATGTTCTGGGAATGAGCATGAATTAATTTAGGCTGCCACAAAGGCTTTACACTGAGAGAAAAGGGCTAGCAGGAGGACCAAGCTGGTTTTGTGACTTAAGGAGGCTCACTGTAAGAAGTCTGAGAACCCTTGAATTCACTGCAACCCAACAGCCCTTTTGAGTCCCTGTTATTAGTACTATATTAGTAGATTATTTTTCATTAGTAGCACATGGAAATAAATATCAAGCTTTAGTTTTATTTGGTGTGTGTATGTTTTTAAAGATTTATCTACTGTTAGTACAAAATTACGGTACGTTACATCATCACTTGTTTATCTTGATAAAAACATATAGATGGGTATGGGAAGACACTCCTTATAAAGTTTTCTTATTTAATGGGAAAACTTAATTAAGGGTAGTTTAATGTTGCTGAGAGCTGGGGGAAGCAGCTTTTATTAAATATGTGGGCCCTCTGGGCTTTAGAAATAAATTAAAGAAGCATCTTCATTCTTTGGAAAGTAATAAACTGCAGAGGTTGTAAAAACTTCCTAGGACTTAAGTTCAAGCAGGCATACTGAACATTCTTGTTGAACATCCTTGGGTCTGAGCAATTTTATCTAGGCATTTAGTATATTGCTCCCTTTTAAAACTGTGTTTCTAATCTATTTATCAATATTATCAATGAAATAATAACTAAAATAAATTAGAAGTAACAATAAAGAGAAGTCTGTCCTGAACAGGCACACAGAAATCCCAGTTTCTTGTTCTAGTTTAGATAAGGGACATTTTCTGTGGCTTGTGTTCATATATAATGGGAAACCATGGGGCAGTATCCAACACTGCCAGTCCTGCCTACGCTACTGACGTACTGCTAGTGTATGCAACCTCTAGCAGTATGCCAATAGCGTAAGTTGGTGCGACGAGTTTCCCCGGAAAGCTTGTTGAACCAGCTTACACTATCAGCATACCACTAGAGGTCTCTTACGCTAGCAATACATCAATAGTGTAAGCAGACTGGCACTACTGGATACTACCCCATGGTTTCCTGCTATGTGAATGACCTTGGAACTTAGGAAACAGGTTTGTTTAAACTCTACTTAATGGGAACAAATCAGGATCAAAGTGGTTTCAGATCTTGTTTTATTCTCAGTAATTAGAGTTTATACAAATCACACTTTCCCTAGTTTGGATATCATGTGGAACTGTGGTTCGTTTAAATGAAGTTTCTGATATCCTTTCCACAGTTGCAAAATGGGGGGAGGGGCACATTAGCCCAAGGTTTGTGCAGGTTTGTTCACATAGCGGGAAATCATGGTTTTCCCTTACATCTGAACTGAGTCTATAACTCTGTTTAGCAACATAACAAACAATTAAAAAGTCACTTAGTGTACATTATATGCCTCTTTATCTGCAAAGCCAAAAACCAACCAGCATGACAAATGAACTCTCATCGTTTTTAGTTGTGAGATAACACATGCAGAAGACACAATGGCCCTATTCATGTGTTATTCATGTGTAGGGCAGTCCTGTTGTGAAGCAAGAAGTGGGCCTGCACTTCTGACTCTACTCCCAACGTAGCTTCTCATGCATAGGAGTTCCATTGCAGACAACCATGCTCAATGTATGGACATAGAAGGGTAGGACTAGTGTGGGGATGCAATATTGGAGGTGGCGCCAGATGCACCAGCCTGCTTCTGCTTCACCATGGGACTGCTTTACACAAGAGTAATGCTTGAATAAGTCTAATGGGAAAAAATATTTACAACTCTGAACATGTCCATTTCCTAGGTTCTTGTGATCAACCATATACTCAATGTAGCATGATTTAAGAGTACGAGCATGGTTTAGCACCCCCTACAACAAAACACCGGAATAAACAAATAACAATCAAAAACTTTGCAACATGAAAACTTAAGCTCTGCAGTACCTATAATGCCAATGTAAATTTTCCTTTTGTGCAAAAAGTTCTCAAATTTTGTGCTTCATCCTTGAATAAATATTTTAGGTTTTGGATTTTCCTTTAATTTTCTCATTGTAATGGCAGGAAAATGGTCACAAATTCACCTTGAAATTTCATTTTAGTGAAATGTATTTGCAACTCAGGCATGTATCTCTTCCCTGCCCAAGAAATGTCATGAATTTCATTTTACTTCCATTAAAAGTAGATGCTCTGCTTCAGAAGCCCCCCCCCAACACACACACATGCTCAAACATGCACATTAGTTGAAAACAAATTGCAAATCTAAATGGAACCCTATCTCTAGAAGCAGTGCATGCCTCAGAGTACCAGATGCTAAGAATAAAGAGCAGAGGACAAACATGATCATAGCTTTTCATCAAGCTGGCTGGCTGGAGAGAGAGAAATATATGGACTTTGGTGTAATTCAGCAAAAGTAATTCTTATGTTCTTAAGATATGGTTAAACGGTTTATGTGCAATAGAATATGGCTTACTACCATGGAGAAATCTTGCAGGTTACCCAGAGCCACCTGAACAAAGTCTGTGTGCTCTCCTTGTATTGGGGTGATTTTTCTCTTCTTCAATAGCCTTGTGTTGAGATCTGTATGGAAATGAGTTTGTACACCCACTGAGAGCACAAGCCAACATGAACTTACCAAGTTTCAGCCAACCCAGATTGTCAGACCCAGGTCAGTTCAGATCTCACTACAAGATGGTTTAAAAGAAATATCAGTAAGAAGAAAAATATTATTGTGATATCTCTCACTCTCATTCTTGGCCACTTTGGAGTAATCTATTCTTTGGTACAATATCCTCAGTGAACAAAGAAGCACTTTTTATCTTTTTCCTTACCATGGTGCAGCAAGATCCCCTTCTTATGAATGCTAAGTGCACAACAATATCCAGTCTTAAGACTGGAAGTGGAATGGTTTCCACAGATAAAAGCATTCATTGATTCAAGATACATCTACTAATGGGAGATTACAAAAAAGTTGTTGATCCAAATTGACTATATTAAGGGTCCTGCGTTTATGGTATTATGAATGGGTTTTTAAATTACTGCTCAGCATTTTTAATGTTTTAAAAAATAAGACTATATCATATTTATTTTTGTCAATTGATTGCAAGTCACTTTAAGTGCCCATGGCAGAAAGTGATCAATAAATGCTGCTAAAAACAAACTAAAAAACAAATAAAGAACTTCTATAAGATCCCCAAAGTCTATATTGACATTGTAATTTATTTAAGTTCAGGTTCAAGACATAAGCCATCATTTAGCCTGAAAAAACAGCCAGAAATCACGAAGAACCAAAAACGTTTTACAGGGGATTAACACAACACATGACACATTTATTTATTCGAAAACATTTATGCCACACTTTTCCTCCTAAGAGTTCAAGGTGGCTCACAACAACAACAACAACAACAACAACAGAAATAGAGTTAAGAACATGGGGGGGGGGGGATACAAGATAGAACTATGAGGGACACAATAGACCAAGTCCCTCAGCACTGCTTTCTGAAGGCAGCCTTCCAGGAAGGTCTATGCCCACAAGTCCCATCCCTGTGACCCTGTCCAGAAGGACACCATTGCCTATGGCATGGAAAGCTTCTGACAGGTACAGCAGATCCAACAGGGATGCACTCCCCCTGTCCAGTTCCTGGTATAGCTCATCCACCAAGGTGATCAAGGTTGTCTTGGTCACAAAATCGGGCTAAAAGCTGGATTGAAATATTTATTTACTTACAGAATTTATATATCACTCTATATCAAGATTCTTGAATGGTGAACAACAGATCTAGATAATCCATTTCATCTAGAAAATCCTTGAGCTAAGAAGCCACTACACAGTTGTGCACCTTGCCTAAGAATGCAATATTACAGACTGGCCAAAACAATACAGAGGGAATAAGGGAGGGTTGTTTCCCCCCCCCCCCCAATAATGGTCTCGCCACAGCCTCTTTCAAACATGCAGGAACCACCTCTTACCACAATGAGGCATTTTCCACTCTCACCACCCACTTGGCCATTCTACGTCTGGTTGCCCTTATTAGCCAGGATGGGAAAGGGCTGACTGAGTACACATGACGTTTACCTCGACTCTCCAAGAATCCTGTCCACTTCCTTGGGCTGAACTAAAACATATCTAATTTAACTGGACAAACAGATACCAAAGGTGCATCAACTGGTACTGTTTTAATTGCAGCATCTATGTTGGAAAGGGCTTTGCCCACAATTGCTAATTGCTCACAGCAGGCCTATCAAGCAGTCCTCCCTTCCATGGCCCTGACTACCTGGAACTGCTCCTCTAGCTAACTCTGAATGGATGCAATGGTGGTGGAAGAGTTACACAGTCAAACTGGTGTTTCCCTATGGTTCTATTGTCTCTTTTCAGACTGCAGAAAATCTGACTGTTTTTAGTGAGAACAGAACCGTAGTTCAAGCCCCTCAGGTGTAGATCACCTTTGCACTACTCTTCCATCCTTCCATCCTAGAGGCATGATTCTGCCATGGGTGCAATGTAGTATCAGATAGGTGAGCCTATTGCCATGTATTTATTTTGGCTCACCTTTGTTGGAAATTGCAATATTGCCTGCTTAAATCAACAAGGTAATGTAACCACTAGTTACAGTGGGAAGAAAGGGTTAATTGAACAATCCCTTCCTCCCTACTTCCTGCCTCTCTGTGGCCAGCTCTCTCTCTCTCTCTCTCTCTCTCCAACATGATGGACACACACATATCAATAAAGGGCCTGTAAATAAAACTAATAAATGTCCTTATTAGTTTTAAACCTTGTATGGATAATCCGTTTCCTTTTAGGAACCTTTTAGCAAGGGTTTAGCAACCCACATGTGGATAACCAGTTTCAATAACCAGGCTGTGCATAAGGGGGAAAACTCTACTTCGGCCTAACCAGTATAGGACCGACTCCTTCCCATATCCTCCAACAACCTTCACAATTACCTTTTCTGTTGCTGCCATTTTATCACCATGTTAAGTCTTTTAATCAATCTATTAATTTGTGCTTAAGCACCCTTTCCCCTACATATGTGTGTGTGTGTGTGTGTGTGTGTTGAATTAAAAAGTATTTTAGCACTTTTAAACATTGATTTAAAATGTGCTGCCTTTCAAGTCAGTGCCATTTTACCACCGTGTTAATTTTTTTTCATCGATCTTTTAATTATTACAAAAACACTTTTTAGCCTACTTTTTAAAAAAAGTTATTAAAGTAATTACACAACAGTGTCTAAATAAAAAGGCGCTTTAG
This sequence comes from Shinisaurus crocodilurus, assembly GCA_021292165.1. Lineage (NCBI taxonomy): Eukaryota > Metazoa > Chordata > Lepidosauria > Squamata > Shinisauridae > Shinisaurus > Shinisaurus crocodilurus. The sequence goes on from CM037878.1 coordinate 155,255,039, forward strand.
TGCAACTTTAAAATATTGATTTTTAAAGAATGGATTAAAATAAATAAATAAATTGTGTGCTTGAAATTGTCCTTCACACAGTTATGTCATGCTCTACTATTGTAGAAAAAACATAGCAGGATGCACACACACAAAAAGAACTATACCTCCAAAGTTTGGAAAGTCAACTGCAATTCCACATGTAGTTAAGAAAAAGCAATGTTTGGCTAGCATGAAGAACCACCAATATGGAAGCACCCCTAGATGAATCAGGGCATGAAATATGCTCTTTCTAGACTGATTTAGTAAGGTCCTTTCATTAAATTGTAGGGAAAACACCACTAGGTTCCATTCCCTATGAATGGAATGCAAGCAGATCAAATAAAATACTCCTCTGTTGATCAATATAATCAACTGCAATTTAGCTGTTTATGAAATGATTTAGTTACGCAGGGGGCATTATGGAAAACCATGAAAGGGGGTCAGATTGCAATTTTATACTATACATTCTCAAAACTAGTTTTCATTCTATTCCCTGAACTCTCACCAAACCAAAGTGCCGATCAAAAGAATGGTTAAAAGAACTGGCTGGAACTGGAATTTACTACTAGTATTTGCAGGGATGGGGACTCGGACTCGAGGACTCGACTCGTGAGTCGGACTGAGTCCCCCCTCTGACTCGACTCGGACTCGAGTCCCAATATTTTTAATGGGACTCGAGACTCGACTCGGGACTCAAGACCAAGGACTTGTCAACATCCCTGGGCTGTTGACGAGTCTTCTGGCTGTGCCAGAAGGAGCGCGATCACCGGTGAAGAGCGCATGGAAGCGAGGCGTGCCGCTGCTCGGCCACTATGGACAGCTACCAGGAGGGCAGCCCCAACGATGTGTTGAGATTTATTTTGATTGATGTGTTGTTGTGGGGGGTTTGGGTTAGGGTCAGACATTTTGGGTTTGGCTGCCTCTGCCTGCCTGTCTGGGGTTCCCAGCCTCCTCTGCCTGCCTGGTCTCTTCTTGACCTGTTCAACAGTTGAATTGTCCAAGACAAAGGCCTCTGCCTGCCTGCTTTGGGGTTCCCTGCCTCCTCTGCCTGCCTGGTTATTTTGGGTTTGTCTGCCTGGTCTGTTCTTGCCAAAATCAGTTGCAGAGTTTTGAAATAAAAAGGCACACTTGTGCCTAGAATTTATTTAAGCCACACATCTGAAGTAGCCTTATTTTGTTGGGGGGAAACCCCATTGATTTTAATAGGGACTTGTGGAGTCAGTTTTGGGCGTGACTCAGGACTCGTGACTCGTGAGTCACCATTTTGGACCAAGGACTCGGACTCGAGACTCGGGTCCAAAGACTCGTGACTCGACTCGTGACTCGAGACCAAGGACTCTTCAACATCCCTGAGTATTTGTCCTTACTATAATTTAATCAAGTATGCAAAGACACATTTTCTTCTTTCTCAGGAAAAATGATAACAGCTGGGATAAATAGAACTAAATGAACAACTCCAGATGCTTTATCAGGCCTACAGTGTGACAGGACCTGCTGAGAAAAAAAGTGACTTTGAGAAATTATCATATAAAGTTCTATATTACTAACTGGACCATTAATATTGACTTTTGAAATCTAGCTGTGCTCAAGTAGCTTTTCTAATAATACTGTATTAAGTACTTGTCTCTGAGCACCTGATGGAGCGAAACAGTTTCAGGTGATTTCAAAGAAAACATACTACTTTGAACACAATAGAATGGATGCTTTAAGGCAGTGATGGCGAACCTATGGCACGGGTGCCACAGCTGGCACGCAGGGACCTCTCTGTGGGCACTCGAGCCATTGGTCACCAGATCACGAAAAGACTGTCCCCTTCTGCAAAACACTAATGATCTTGTTCTTTCTCACAGTGTGGAACAGAATGATTTTATTCTAGAATTCCTGTTACAGAATTCTTTTCTACATTGTTATCACATTTAAAAGATTTTGAAGAATGATGCACAGAGCATGGCTTGGATGTAAAGCCCTAACAGTTGACCTGAGTGCTGCATGTGTTGCTCTCAAACTAACGGAGTATGAGCCAAGGTTTGACAAATTATTAGCATGCAGGCAATAGCAAAAATCACATTAATTGTGCAAAAGCATGCCCAATGCAAACTTTTACCTAATGCAGTGTTTGCAGTCCAAGACATAAAGTGTTTAAAATGTGTTAAGCACGTTTAGTTTTCTTGTTTATCTTGCTCATCCTAGTACAGGTTGACTTTTACTTTTACTAATCCGACACCTGTAGAAGCAGGGAAAGGACCCAGGGTAAAGCTTGCCCCATACAATTTCAGTCTGGCATATAATCATATTACAAGTTGAGAATCCCTTATCCAAAAATACATATGCCTAATTTAAAAAGATTGTATAAATTCCCTTCAGGCTATGGGTACAATGTAGTACTATAATAATTTTTTGAGTTGATTTTTTCCAACAAAAAACTGTTTGTATCATTGAAAGCTCTGTTATTGTGTTTTTCTTTTAAGACAAAAGATGTTAATTAGTTTGGACAACTGTATGAGTTGTTTTTCTAAAACTAAAACCTCGGTATTCAGGTTTAATTGCAGTGTTGGCACTTTGAAATAAACAAGTTGGTTTTGTGTTGAAGTTTGGGCACTCGGGCTCAAAAAGGTTCGCCATCACTGCTTTAAGGAGTCAGGAGGAAAACAAAATGTATCACCAAATTGCCCCCCTGAAGCTATTAACTGTGGGGAGGGAAAATACTGGCATACATTGGCCCCAGCACAACTAATGTTAGCTCCAGGAGAGCAATTGGACCAGGATTGTAGCATGGGGAAAGGGTTAGATCCCTGGTCCCTGAGCACCGTGGCCCTGATCTAAGTGGTTGCTTTTAGTAAAATAAAAAGACGCATTCATGTATCTTCCACGTCCCATTTAGTTTGACCCACAGAAGAATGTAGCTGCAGGAAATGGAGGTCCACTATTTGTTCAGCAAAGCAACAGGATCCACCCCTGTAATATTACTTATCACCTGGAGAACATGGACTATCTATTATGATTATGATTATGATTATGATTTGTTGCCCGTGTAGATTTTAGGATTTGGTACAATTGTTTTTAAAAGAAATTTTTTTGTGTGAAGTTCACCATTACGATAAACTTCAAAAACTAATTCGAAAAGCTGTCCACCCGCTGTCAACTCTCACAAACCACCATAAGTATGGGGTTGGGACATGTCAAAGTATGCATCACACTCACATAGTTGTTTCCATCACTGTCGTGGGACATTATAGAGAATTCATCCCAGTTTTCAACGACATGATCAACTATTTGTTCACGTACCTCCCTACCTAGATTTTGACTGCCATACATAACGAAATATAGTGCCCGGAATAGGCACGCTCCATCACCTACAATTGGTATGACTGTGTGGTATCATCACACCATTTACAGTTAAATTTTCAATTTGCATTTTGATTATTTTTTTTATGGAGAAGATAAAAAAAAAAACAGGTTTAAAAATGAGAAGGGTTTTTTTTCCTTTTCCCCCTCCTTGAAGGTCTGCGAGAGCTGTATGGGAAAGATACAGTGTCTCTGACTGAAAGTGTAATGTTTAGGCTCGGTGCTGGCAGCAGAAATCTTTTCTGACAGAAATATCTGATCTTAAAGAAAAATCAGGTTAATCCTGCGAGTCTACAGGTGATGAAGAGTGACCATGCCAAGTTTGGGGTTGATCCGTCAAAACGTGATGGAGCCTATGCGACGATGCCCCGCACACAGCAGTCAGTCAGTCATTTAAAAAGTTTCCCTCTCTTTTCACCCTTAGAGAACATTCTAAATGGCCTAGGGGAGATTTGCATACCCACTCCTATTCCCTGCAGGAATTCATACGAATATTCTAAGTGTCGTATCGGCTATTTGCATAACTGCTCCTATTGGCTCCTGCGGGAATTATGAGGTGAGGCCGATTTGCATAACTGCTCCCCTGTTGTTTTGCCCATAGGAGATATGAGAGTGGGCCAATTCCCCCCCCCTTTTCACCCCCTTAGGGACAGAATTCCCAAAAATCTTTCCTTAGTAGGTGTCTACATCATAAAAGCAATGTTCCTTCAAAATTTCATGTTCCTAGATTAAACAGTTTGAGCTGGGCACTGATGAGTCACAGTCAGTCAGTCAGGACTTCTTTTATATATATATAGATTATTATTATATCATGCAATAGTAAAACGAAACAGGGTTGGATCCAGACTAAGTTAGTCGAACTCAGGTCCTATTGAAATCAATGTGAAAAGTTGGACATGACTTAACTTAAATCCCATTCATTTCAATTTATTATTATTATTATTATTATTTATTTATTTATTTTTACATTTATAGCACCTTTTTTCTCTTGCAACGAATGTAAGATGGCTTACATAGTTCTCTTCCTCTGCATTTTATCTTCACAAAAACCCTGTAAGTTAGGTTAGGCTGAGAGTCGGTGACTGAGCCAAAATCATCCAATGAGCTTCATAGCTGAGTGGGGACTAGATCTCCTGAATTCCAGTCCAACACTCTAGCCACTACACTGCACTGGCTCTCTCTAATGGGAAAAAATACTACTAACTTCATTTGGATCGAATCCATAGTGTTTTTACATATCAGCTTAACATGTCTTCAGTACTAATAATGTCTGAATACAGAAAACACGATTGTACATTATCATTACATTTGTTGTTCCAAAAATTAATCAACAATGCCCATCATTCAAGATCTCTGCTTCATGTTTATATGTCAATTTAGCTAATAAAGCTATTTCCCAAATCATTTTCAACCAATCTAAGATTATTGGGGTATCTGCTGATCCAATTTTTTACACTACATATTAGTTGAAATGAAGTCCACATTCTGAACTTCTTCTTTAATATATCCTAATATAATTCATTTGGAATCTGGAATAATACCATAATATCCTATAATATGATATATCATTGCCAATATTTATGTCCAGTATTTTCTAATCTTTGGCAAGACCAGAATATATGACAAAAATTAGCTTCTAATGACTGACATCGCCAACATGAATCAGATATATTTGATAGATAATGCTTACCACTGATAGACAATTTTATAAATGTTTTCTTTTAAATTAGGACTGATCAATCTAATACTTACTTGTTTAAAAATCTACTCCTATGTTTCTTCCCTATAGTTTCTTCCATTTATTTTTAAAATGTAAACATTATGTCACATATTTAGTAATAAATTATAATTTTTCTGATCCATCATTTTAATGATCCATAATCCAAGTTCACATTTTGATTTAACACATATACCATGATATCTCAGTCTTAATTCCATCCAAATGTGTCTAATTTGAAAAAAATAGAATCAGCATTATTTAATTTTGCTTTACCCTTGATGATGGCACCATACTATAATGTTCACAACAACAAGAACCTTGGATTCACCAACATAATTTTTGTTGCCAAAAATTAAAAGAGAGGGATTGTCTTTTGCACAGATTTAGCAAAAGAAGGAATGCTCTGAGTTTCAACACAACTGTTACATGACGGGGGGGGGGATAACTTTTCCTCCTGGTAGACCCCTTCTTTTATGTGGGTTCACCAGGAAAAGCATCTCTGACAGGCTGCCACCAGTCAGGATGAACCACCTGACACACCCTAGTCTGGCTAGCTGCTTGAGGAGCTTCTCAGCCCTACTGCCAAGGACTCCTCCTTATAGCCCAGTGCTAGGGAAAAAGAAAAATGAAACGTACTTTGGACTTTCCTTCCCAGAGCCCAGAAACAGAGAGCTTACCAAAACTCATAAAACACAAGTGGTAGCTTTGTAAATAAGCACTCTTTCATGTTGGGAAGAGTTCCATGAGAAATCCCTTTTAAACCAACATAGCCATATATCCAATATAAAAGGAGTTTATTTAGGGGGGGTAGAAATAAGGGGGGAACAGGGAAGACAACAACCACACACATACACAGAATTCCAAATAAAAGCCAAAAGGTCAGTCTAACTAATCTAGTCTCATTACTTTCTTGAGTACAGTCTTGGGTCCTAGAGCACATGCCGAGTTTATTGCAGAGAGGTTGGTATGAGAGAGAGAGAGAGAGAGAGCATCTGTTTTCCAGTTAGATAGTATATAGGAAACTCTAGAACAGGGCTCTCCAACCTTGGGTCCACAGATGTTGCTGGCCTACAGCTCCCAGCATACCCAGCCAGCATGGCTAATGGCAAAGGATTCTGGAAGCTGTAGTCCAGCAGCATCTGGGAACCCAAGGTTGGAGAGCCCTGCTCTAGAAGGATTAGGGAATAGTTTTTTATGGGGATCTCAATTCTGTAAAAGCCAGCCCCTTTGCAGAGACTGATGGTTGGTCTGTCCAATACCACAATAGCCTCCATTTATGATGTCAGTGGTCTAGCAAGCAAATCAGAAAATTACTTAGTGGTTGGACCCTCCTTATTAACAATTGTAACTTACACCTCAACAGACCAAGATGGTTGGAACCAGTCAGCCTATTCAAGAAAAGGGATTAAGGTTTTGTTTACATTTTGGAGGACAAAGAAGTGATAAGGCTAGATCAAACTATCCACGTTGCTCAGCAGGGTGCCAACTGACCAAATGCTCTAGGCAGCAATGCATATCTATATTAGAAGTAGGGGTTTGTCACAGCAACTCACAACACAGTGCACTTAAGTGTCACACTTTGGTGAAGTCAGGGCCCAATCATTGGGGGAGGGGAGTTAGGGACCACTACAGATGTTCTACAACTAGCTGCCCTGTCCTCCTGTTTATGCACAAGGATCTCTGGGACTGGTAGTTTTTGAGAGAGAATGTCTCACAGGGAGACACAAATCTCTCTGTCTCGCAAATGACAAGTCCTAATTTAACTGCACAAGCACCCACACTCTGTTCTAGAGAAGGGCCTGGGCCAACAAATCACTGCTCACATTGGTTTGGATCCAGGATCTGTCTTCCATGGATGGAAGGGTTCCGCTCATGGAAGGTGCCTCCACCTGTTTTCAGGGATCCCACCTACACCACAGCTCACTCCATAGAGCAAGGTCTCCAAATCCTCTGTGTAGCATTTTCAGGGGGCTGAAAGGACTGCCAAAGGGAGGAGATGGAGGGAGTGTCTGCTTCCGCCAGCCCAGTTGCATGCACCTAGATCTAGATCCAACCCATTATCACTTGTTCTGTTCTAACACTGCTTTTGATTGGCTCCAGCAAAACTCCACAATTTTCTGGATAACAGGTACATAGACACAGGGAAATAGGTTTTTATAAATATCCTCAAGCACAATCTACAATTTAACCTCAATTTCCCCCCCTCATGGTAATGACGTTGCAGCCTGGGCTGGGGTCCCTAGATCTCCAGGCCCTAGTAAAGTGTACCCTTCTCCCTGCCCCCATTGCTTGGGCCCTGGATATAGATCTGTGTAGAACGGGGAGGGCTGGAGCAGAAAATGCATCACAAAGTTGGCACAAATTGTTTCCTGTTCCAGCACTTTGGTTGATTGGTGGGGAGCCAGGGGTAGTCTCCTGCAACACAGGGAGTGGCTGTCAGACACCTGGCAGGTCACAAAACATGCCAGGCTAGTGGGCTGCATTTGGCATAGTGAGTTCTAGCCTCAGCCAACTGAGTGAATACTGTAGCCAACCAATAAAAATAAATATTAATAAATAACAGTAGTAAAAAAATTATACAAAATAATGTCAAGAGAATATATCGGAAAAGAATGATAAATGCATAGTCCCCTTACTGTATAGCCCATGTATAAGGGAAGATTAAAACAAATTTGCATTCTATGTTCCTCACAAATTATCACTTCCAATAGTGTGAGAAGGACTACCATGAGGAGGACAGTGCAGCTGCTAGTGGAAGCAAAAGTATTTTTATGGATTTCTGCTTTTGCAAAAACCAACAAGTCCAGCCAGTGGTACTCAAAAGAGTACAGCTGCTTGTGCAGGCAACCATCTTTTACTCAATCCCTCCAAATACTGCATGATCCAAGGTGTTTCCCCAATATTTTCTTCAGCTTCCAAATCCATTTCCTCTCCCCCACTCAAACAGGGGAAACTTCATTCTGATAGACAGAGTAAAAGCAATAAATTTTTTAGAACTATTCAACAATAACATTTTAAGACTAAATACATATTATAGTACCTATCTTGTTTGCCAAGCCAATGGCTTCTTATTCAGTTCAAAGTTCCATACTTTATATCTTGTTTTATTTTGGATATATCTATTGACTGCTATAGGTATAATTTAACCCTGAAAAGCTGAATAAAGCAAGAAAGGAAGCAGGGTTCAATAGTGCAAGAGAATCTATAGCATGAAAAACTGAAACAGCAATCCTCCATCTATGTACCAACTCAATGGTACTTACTTTTGAGTAGACATATCTAAGGCTGCACTGTAAATGTATGTAATTTCAACCATTAATTTTCTTTGCTGATGTTCACAATTTCTACTAGTTGAGTCAGCATAATAAGCAAGTACTATATCCACATTTCTGTTGGAAAATGCTGTAGAACTCTAAATAAATTGCTGATAAAGACATAAATGATTAGACTATGTTCCCATAGCACAGTGATTTAATCCACTGCAAACACAGACAGACCTGTGGCTAAACTGCTATAGGCTGTGATTAAAAGAATAAGGAAAAGGAATAAGAATATTGCTAACTATCATTAGACCTTAATTTAAAATGCAATACAAATTCTCCTGCAGAGATTGAAAGGATTGTTACAGTTATCCACTGCCAATTAATTGAAACAGACTTATAAAAAGAAGAAATTTATGGCACAGGAAAGGGCATTGTGCCATGGTTGTCCTAGAATACTGAAAACAACAAGGGGGGAAATGTCATTTCAAGGCATTTATTTCTCTGGTAGGCGTAAATTTGAGTTTAAAAAAAAGTTGTGAACAAGTTGTGACATTGGTAAAAAGTAAGTTGCTGGAGACACAAATCTGAGGTTCTAATAATTATGTCCCTTCCTCTGTCTCCCAACTGTTAGTCTAAGGTCTTTCAAAGCTCAGAAACATGGTTGGAGCCTGGAGAAACACTGGAAAGCAATGAGAGGCTAGTATATGTTATCTCTCCTGTTTTTAAAGGTTCAGATAGCCCTTTAATGTTAGAGGAAAGAAAGGTGGGGAGGAATAGAACCATTATACCTTTCTTCTGCCGTTTTTCCATCACAACATGGATGAAACCCAAGGATAGCCCAAGGCTATCCAAATTGCTTCTCTGTTCTCACCACTACCTTGCAGCAGGAGCCATAGCAACATTTTCCATCCCTAGAAAAATGCTACAGTTCTTTTATATGTTTTGTCTCTCTTGTGGAAATACAGTACATTACATTCCTTTGCTCCCAGATTTCCTGAATGGCTAAATATGGTTTATTTTCAATGCAACAATCTTTTCTAAACAAACAAAGTTTTACAAACATCTGCCATATTTTACACAACTGCATTAGAATCCTTGCTCTTCAATCTTTCTGTGAAGTATTTTGCACCGTCCTTTAGTCCTAATCTCTTACTGAAATGTAGCTTAAATTCATGCTAATTTAACTGAATCCATATTCTTTACCTATTCATTCTCATCCATTTTCCTTTTCTCCGAGTATTGCACCCTCCATGTGGTGAATTTTAGATTATAAATTTGGGGGAGCAGGAATCTGTCTTTCTGTTGTTTTTGTGTAAAGTGCCCTGCACATTAAGGACACTTAATCAATACCAAATACGGTAATCATAACAACAATCTGTGAGCAGTGACCTGCAGTATGGAGAAGTATGGGTAAGAAATTTCTGATTTGCCCTGCCCAGTCAAGAAGACATATTCTGGTGGGTATTAGAGCCTGACACACACAACTCTTTGCTGCAGTTCATTGTTTAGTGTAAGAAAGTCAGGACCACATTGCAGGTAAAGTATTTGAGACAGTCAGAGCTGTGGACAGAGTTCTTGACTGGACCAAAGAGTTGCGAGTTCAAATTCATGAAGCTGTCAGGGTAACCTTGAGACAGTCACTACTGTTAAGCCTAACATCCCTAGCATTATGTTTGTTCCTAATCATATTTCTTTATTATTTCTTAAAATATTTATATGCTGCCATTTTGATCTCTGGACCCACAATGTGGCTAATGAAGAATTAAAACTGCAATACATTATATAGCCAAAGTTATTAATGCACAACACAGTGCACCAGAAAGATGAGCATCACCCACAATTCAATTAATGCAACAGATGCTGAATGGGCATTTTTTTCACCTGGAGATTAAAGGCTAAAAATGATGGACCAGGATTGATCCCACTAGAAAGGGAGTTAAACAGTTTCAATGCCACTGTTGAAAAAGCCCCATCCAACATACATTTCCACTATATGTCATACAGTGGGAACAGGGCCTCCAATACAGGCCTGTGGCTTACGCTGGCTCAGCTTGTCTGAGTGTGGAAAGCTAAGCAGGGTCAGGCCTTGTTATTACTTGGATGGGAGACCCCCTCCTCTAGTTTCCTACATTGAGCAGGGGGTTGGACGCGATAGCCTTGTAGGTTCCTTCCAACTCTATGATCTATGAAATCTATAAGGAAGATCTTAATGTATGGGAAGGTTCATATGGGAGAAGGTGGTCCTTAAAGTAAGAACATAAAAAGGAGCTGTGCAAGTCCAGCATTCTGTTCCCATAGCGGCCTATGAGAAGCCCATGAGGGCAATAGCACCCTCCCATGCATGTTCCTTGGCAACTGGTATTGAGAGGCATACTGCCTGTGATGGTAATATACAGTCATCATGACTTATAGCCACTGATTGCCTTATCCTCCCTGAATTTGTCTAATTCCCTCATAGGGCCATCCAAGCTGGTGGCCATAACTACATCTTGTGGTAGCAAATCCCATGGTTTAACTCTACATTGTGTGAAGAACTACGTCCTTTGATCTGTCCTGAATCCACCACTCAGCTTCATTAGATGTCCCCGGGTTCTAGTATTATGAGAGCTGGGGGAATTCTCCTTATCTACTTTCTCCACACCATGTGTAGTTTTATACACCTCAATATACTGGAATGAAACCTAATCCATTTAGAGTGTTTAAGGGTTAAAAGAAGAACTTTGAATTTGGTCCAGAAACCCACTGGAAACCAATGAAAGTTTGTTCAGCCCACCTCGGTTAACACTTGGCTGGCTGCGTTTTTCTGAACTAGCTATAATTTATTGCCACTTTTCAAAGCTTTACATTTAAGAGTGCATTGCAGCCCTATTCTGGCACTGTTTAAATATTGTTAATGAGTATTGGCATCTGTAGAAATTCCAAGATGTCACAAACCAGTATTATTCTCATGTGAAAGAAAGAAGTATATAAGAAATCTATTCATTACAGGACATATTAGGGGAAGGGCTAATAAAACATCTTGGAGAGCAGTTAATAAAAAGAAAATCTATAGAAACTGCAGCATTTATTGTACATTTTTTTTCAAAAACAAATGACAGAGTATTTGATGAGGGGATTCTTTACATAGAACACCAAAGGGGGTAATCTATATAATTGATGTTCACTGAGTGTGCATAAGAATGGCTATACATGGGGAACACTATAGGACCAATTAAAATACATATCTGAGTGTTATACCTATGCTACGTAATCATTTCTCCACATTAAATTACAAGTATAAGCTTCTAGTCAGCCAGCCATGCCTCCCTCCTGGATATTTTATTCCACACACACCCAAATCTGCTTTTCCATTCCCACCCCCCACACCAGTCAGTCAGAATTCCATGGCCACTGAGTACATTCAATTCTCATTGGGCTGCCCCCCCCGCCCCCCACTTCTAGTTTTGTTTTTTTCACCAGAATTCTTGTACTTCAGCAAACCTTGGGTCTCCAGCAAGCCTGCTGATATCTCCCTCTTATGTATGTGTGGTGCCATCTTGGCTACACAAGCATCGTCACTCGTGCCTGAACATCAAAAATGGAGGAAACGTGTGGTAGCTGCAACAAAATGTTGTAGTGTGACGTGTTCCTGTTCACTGTTTCAGTCAATTAGCTATGTCCTCCTCCATGATACTCCATTCCATTTCCCGTCCCACCCAATTTCCCATCCCCCCAATAGTCAGTCAGTATTCCATAGCCAATGAGGCACAATCAGTACTCATTGGGTTGTGTCTGGGGTTCCCCCTTAGGGTTTTTCTTTTCTAAGGATTTTTTTGTGCTTCTGCAAACTTTAGGTTTTCCTCAAGTCTGCTGATTCCTCCGTCTTTGCATGAAAAGTTAGTAATGATGTAAATCCTATTGATTTCAATATGACCTAAATATAAAGAACTTAGTCTGGATCCAACACAAAGTTTGGAAGAGGTTACTGAAAATCATAAAAGGGGGAGTGTATTTAAATATTGTTTAACAGAAGGAGCACCTGAGGATGAATTTGGTCACAGTCCTGCATCTTGTGCATCGGGAGAACAGTGTGTAGAACAGCTCTAGTATAACTCAGTGTATAGAACAGCTCTAGTATTCCCTCCCCTACCATGCCCTCTTCTCACCTAGAACACCATGGCTGTGCCACTTGTACCATGATGCAGCAGCTCTTTCTTTTGAGGCTGGGGCCCTCCCCACACATTACTTTGTAGCATCCAGTGTCCCACGCTTCTCCCAGCTCTTATGACCACTTCACACATTACATTTTAAGGTTAAATGTCATCTATATAGGAACAGCTGCTGTCAAGATCTGCTAGGGCAAATACTTTTTTATATAAGATTCTCCCTTAGAAATTCTGGGAACTATAATCTCTCCACCATTATCTTTTCTGTTGTTATTTTAACCATCTCTAAGGAAAAGATACAAGCGTTGATCTAACACCGAAGACAAGAAAAGCTAACTTAGTTGCAGGAAGCCGACAGTTTAATGGTTTCTAATATCCCTTAGGTTGTAAAGTCAGTAGCAACTTTTACTTGTCTGGCAATGAGTCATGAAACACATGTTATCCAACTCTTGTTATTAAACACAATGCTTAAAACATTAAAATGTATACTTTGTTCTTTAAACTTTTTTTTTTATGTACAAGTCCTCCACGGTACAGCATGAACAGTACTGGCCTAGGCATCTCTCCTCCAGCAAAATAATGGAAGAGTTGATTTTAAGTATTAATAGATTAATTCTCAGTGGTGGCCCCCTGACTATGGAATGCTCTCCCTAGTGAGGTCCACCTGGCACCAACATTGTCATCTTTTTGGTGCTAGATTAGACTTTCCTCTACTCTCAGCATTGACAGCATATTATAAGACTTTTTATTGGGTCCTGGGATTTTCATTGTTGCTTAAAATTGTTTTGATATTTTTATAAGTTAATGGTTTTAGATTATGCTATCATATTGTATTTCTAGGGTTTTAATCTTTGTAAGCCACCAAGAGAGCTTTGGATATTGGCTGTACAGAAAAGTAATACATGAAATGAAATGAGCATTGGCCACACTGACTGGGGCTGATGGGAGGTGTAGTCCAAAGTATCTGGAGAGCACCAAGTTGGGAAAGGCTGCCCCAGTCTGTCTCTATTTCATAGAGTTGGAAGGAGCCTACAAGGCTATCGAATCCAACCCCCTGCTCAATGCAGGAAACTAGAGGAGGGGTCTCCCATCCAAGTAATAACCAGGCTTGACCCTGCTTAGCTTTCCACGTTCAAATAAGCTGAGCCAGCGTAAGCCACAGGCCTGTATCTGACTATTTCTGACAAGTTTTTTAAAAATAAGGTAACTCATGTTATATACACAGGCTGTGAACATAATGCAAGTATGTATGTTTAAGTGTACATACGGGTATAAGATGACCTAAGAGGATTGCTCCATTTCTCGTTCCCATTATTTTATAATGATTTTCCTGACCTAGGAAATCGTAGGAGCACAGACAAGAGGAAGGACATTCCCTCCTATTTTATAGCTGCTCAGTGTTGTGCTAGATTGAATTTTATAGGCTACTTAAGAAAATCTGATGCTTCTCTATATTGAATAAGCCTATTGGTCCATTTAGCCCAATTTGCTCCTTTGACTAGCAGAACATGGGCCGGGCCAAGGTTTTTCCCAGCCTGCTACTTGAGGTTCTTTAAAAAGATATGGTAGAGAACTAGAGACTGAAAAGGTAGCTGTCTACATATAACAGATGTGCTCAATCACTGAGCCTACAAGTGCCTTCCTTTGAAATAAATAATAATCTATCATTCACAAGCTAAGAATGAAATAAAAGTATATTCTGAAGTGCATGTACAAATGGTGAAATGTCTTATGATCCACTAAAAAGTGCATCAAGTATACAGTTTCAAAAGCCGAAACTATTATTAAATGGCTCCAGGGAAGGAAGTGAGAGTTGCTCATAATTAGCAATGAGCCAGACTAATAACTGGGACCAGAAGGTCGGAACATATAACACCAATTTTGGCCCACTTGCACTGGCTACCTATATGCTTCCAAGCCTGATTCAAGGTGCTGGTTTTATCCTATAAAGCCTTGCACGGCTTGGGACCTCAGCACCTGATGGAGAGCTTCTTCCAACCTGAGTCTACCCTCAGGCCTTCCTCTGAGTGCCACCTCCAAGGGAGGCTCGGAAGGTGGCAACAAGGGAGAGGGCCTTCTCAGTGGTGTCCTCACATTTATGGAATGATCTCCCCACTGAAGCCCGGCTATTTCCAACTCTGTCATCTTTTCAGTGCCAAGTTAAGACTGCCTTCTTCTCCCAGGCATTTAATGACACTTAAGGGTGTTTGATGGCGTGATGGGGCATTGGTATCAGCTGCTTTTGACAGGTCTGGTTGCACTGGAATTGTTTTGGCTGTTGGATTGTTTTTTAAATTTTGTATATTGAAAAAAAATATGTTGTTTTTGTGCTATTTTTATTGTATTGTGTTTTCTGAATTGTGAACTGCCCAGACAGTTTTGACTATTGGGCGGTATAGAAATGAAATAAATAAATAATAGTAATAATAGTAATAATAACAACAGCAATAGAAAAACCCAAGATCTAAACGTTGCTGGGACTGGGCCCCTATGCATGTACTCCCCTTAACACAGAAAAAAAAATCCCAAACACTTGAACCGTCAAAGAGGACTATGTTCCGTGGGCACAGTATGATGAGTGACTGCAGGGGGGTGGGGGGATGGAATGAAACGGCTGAAACACTAAGCAGGAACACTCAACACTGAAACATTTTGTTGCAGATCCCACTTGTATGCCCTGTTTCCTATGCTGACCTTTTGTTTTTAATAGTGCTGAGCCAAACCCTGCCCCCTACTTTCACAAAGTCCTTCCCTATCTGAGAAAGAGGCATTGTTTTTTTTCCTGCCGGTTTCGCAGGGAGGGGGAGAGTTTCAACAAAATTTCTAATCTGGAGTAGCGAGGCAGGGGTTCTTCTAAGGGTAGAAGGTGGCCAATGGGTCTTCTTTTTCTTTTTTAACTCTCAAAATGCCCTGTGTGCTGTTGCCATGCTCTTCACCCTGAGGCTTTTAGCCCAGCAACTCTTCCAGCCAGGAAAGCTCAGGAAACCACTGATGCTGGGCTGAAAGCCTCTGTTCTAAGCTCTGTGCAGCTGCAAGCAAGAACTGAACTTTCAGAGCTTTAAGATATCTCTTTCCCCACCTTATAAAAGCTATACAAAAAAGAGCTTTCCTAAAGCTCTAAAAGCCCAGTTCTTGCTTGTCGCTGCACAGGGCTCTTAGAGCAATCGCTTTCAGCCCAGCAGCAGTTCCTGAATGTTCAGGAGACCACATGACATCACGTGGTCCCCTGAGCATTCCAGGAAGCATTGCTGGGCTGAAAGCCTTTGTGTGAAGAGCCCTGCAACACTGCCCATTACAGTTGCACAGTGCAAGCAGAGTGTGCAACCGGTTACACAAGAGTAATGTGCAACCAGTTGCACAACAGTTTGTGCAAGTGTAATGCACAACCAGTTGCACAATCGTCTGTGCAAGTGTAATGAACAACTGGTTGTGCAACTTCCTGAGCAACTGTGCTTGTGCAAATGTAACTTTAATTGGATTCTCCTCCTGTGCATAGTTTGAAGCCAAGTTTCTGCTAGCGCAACATCATTTGCACTAATGGAATGACACAGTTGGATACTGCCCATTGTTCCCACATGCTTGCTCCTAACTTCCGTGTTCAGTTTACACAATATAGTTACATAATATGCACTTGTATTGTGATCAATGGGTTTTCCATTACAGGTTACACATTTTGATACAGATATCTTTGGAAAATTGAATTCTTACCTAAGCCATGTCTATGGGTTGACATTGGAGGCAAGACAGTCCATGCCTTTGTCTTTGGATTGTAACATTCAACAGTGTTTAATGTCTTTAAACCATCCCGACCTCCAATAACAAAGAGTTTGTCATCAATGACAGCCACACCAAATTGCAGCCTTCTGCCATTCATCACTCCAGCTTGGATCCATATATTTGTCCTGAGATCATACTTCTCTATGGTTGTAGCACCTGCTGAGAAACATCAATAATGCAATTAATAGGAGCATTTGTGCATGGAGTTATGCACCTGATTTACAAACAGAAATGAAAATACAGTAATACCTTGGATTACGAGCATAATTAGTTCCGGAACCATGCTCGTAATCCAAAATACTCGTACATCAAAGCGAGTTTCCCCATTAGAAATAATGGGAACTCCGCTGATTCGTTCCACAACCATTTAATCACTGCTTTGCCCCATGGAGCCCCATGGAGGGAGCCGGCAAAGCAGTGATTAAATGGTTGTGGAACAAATCAGCGGAGTTCCCATTATTTCTAATGGGGAAACTCGCTGATGTGCCGGCTCCCGGCCGCGCCTCGCCTCGCCTCCACTCGCTTTGCCAGGAGTGGCCAGGAGGCAGGGGCATCCCTGGAGGCGAGGCGCGGCTTGGCTCGGCCGCCGCCTCGCGCTGCTGCTCCGGCCGGCCGAATAGCCAGGAGGTGGGGGCTTCCGTGGAGGCGCGGCCGGGCTTCTTTCTCCCCAAAAGGCAGCAGCATCGGCAGCACTTAATCCTTTCTAAAAAGCACACAAATCCTTACAAATTCTCACAGTATGGACCATAATCTCTCTAATACTGAGACAGACTGAATGTATTTCAAGCATTTTCTGTCAGGAAACACTCCCTTCCACCCAACTCCAACTCCACCACCTTTATACCCTCCTCTTTCCACCACTCTGCATGCAGAAATAAAGGCAGGAAAAGAAAAGATTACGCCAAACTAGTTGCTTCCTACACAGCTGTTTAATTACATTACATTTCCTTTGCCAGGGTCAGAAAAAGAAGCGAGAGAGGGAGCCCAGATGCAGCTGGCATTTGCAAGTTAAAAAAAAAAAAGAACTTCTCCTGCCGCTTCGTACCTTTGAAAGCGGCAGCTCGCCTCTCCGCCGCCATCCCGTCGCGTCACATCCGGCCGTCACTGACGGAGCCCTCTTTCTTTCTAACTTTGTGCCCTCTTTCATGGTCCAGAAGCAGAACTTTGCATACTGTACTGTATTCACCCCATTTTCTTGGTAACTAGCTAATGAAGGGCACAGGCATACCAATTGTTCAATACAACAAGATGGAGGAATTCACATCTAATTAAAGCCCCAGGTTTCCCCATATTTGTCTGATCTGAACTTCTGGATGAGGCCTAGATGTAAAGATTCTTCTTTATCTACATTCTATCACACTTCAGTTCCTCCCACTTGAGTCAGGGATTCTCACATTACCTGAGTGGTAGAGATATAAGCTGTGCTGCAGCAGCTCCCATGCTTCAAATGCAATGTAAGAAGTGGCCTGAGCCTATTCTCAGTCTCCATCAACAGAAAATAAAATAATGCATTCCACATTTTTCTGGATAGGATATCTAAATGAGCTGAATTTAAAATACTCTAGAGAAAAGATTACTAGCATAAACTGAACTCCTTTTGTACATTGTTTTTACACTCCCACATCCAAGACATGCTTTCTCTCCAACCATTAATGGACCCTGTAGAAGAAACTACATTTATTATAGTTTGCAATTAAATACTTCTAGTCTATTTCCTTATAGTCTGATAAAAAAGTTATTCTGTCTAATACACACACACACACACACACACACACAATCATCCATACAAAAATAAACTTGGTTAAAGCTTTAATAAAAAAGAGAGATGTAATTTGAATTCTATTTGTATCCCAGTGTAACAGAACAATAATAATGTAGATACCCAACTGGATATATTAAATTCCCTTCTAATTTGCTCAGCTACAAGAAATATGAACTAATTTCTGCATTCAATTATCTTTAAAGTGTTTTTTCACAGTCCTTAATTTAAAACTGAAACTTATATAAATGAATTAATTCACTAATTAGAAAGAACCAAGCACATCACTCTTTTGTATAGTTGTTTATTGGTACTATAAAGTTTATTAACGTGACATACATTCTTCGTTGGTTGAAAATTTTACAGACTGTAGAGAAGTATCTTTTTGCCTTTAAAAACTATATTCTGCATACAAAATAGTTACACATCTGGGGCATTTTCATTGATTGTGAATTAGTTTTGCACTATAAATTACACATTTAGTACAGAAAACATTTAGAAATAGATTTCTCATCTAATCAACTCTTATTAATCTAGTTTTGTAAGTATTTGTGAATCCCTCTAACCCAGTGTTCTCCAACCAGGGGTCCCCAGATGTTTTTGCTGGGACTGGGAGTTGTAGGCCAAAAACATCTGGGGACCCCAGGTTGGAGAACACTGCTCTAACCCAATGTGACTGGAAGCAAGAAGAGGCAGAGGTCACACTCATAAGGATATGCTTTGCTTCAAATGAAATGTGTAGTTGGGGCCTTCTGTATTCTACTGACTCCTAGAGTGTTTGTGTATGTGTGTGCTCAGTTATTAATTTAAATCTGAAAAGAGTTATTTATTGGACACCCCCTTTCAACCAAGGAATCTGACCGGTTCAACACTGTTCATCACTGCTTCCCACACATGTTCTTGAAAAATATGTTTAATAGCCATTACTCTTAAGTGAGAAATGGTACAAATTTTATCTAAAGGTAAATCCAAAGCAAATTGGAAGTTTGTCTTCAGGCAAAACATCTGAGGAAAATCATGAGAAGCTGAAAGAGTTTTGCCACCACTGAAAAGGTTTTCTTCTCAGTAGCCACCTGGCTCATTTCATTTGGCAGGGGCACCTGGAGGAGGGCCTCTGAAGACCATCTAAGAGTCAATCCTTAAGGTAACCTGGCCCAAAGCTACTTAGGGGTTTGTAGGTTAATACCAGCAATCTGAATTGGGCCTGGAAACAGACTGAAAGTGCAGATCACAAATTACTGGTGTAGTATAATGACCAGTTCCTGTTAACAATTGCATTGCCCTGTTTTGGACCAGTTGAAGTTTCCGAAATATTTTCAAAAGCAGCTCCATTTATATCGCATTGCAGTAATCCAGATGAGAGGCTACCACAGCATAGATAACTGTAGCTAGGCTATCTCTGTCCAGATAAGGATGTACTTATCGGAGTCTGGTCGGTCCAGCCGCTCCGGACCCAATGGAACAGTCGAAAGCCTCCTGTGAGGCTTTAGCGAAGCACTTCGCAGATAAAATTGATCGGATTAGGAGTGGGATATCGTACGTCGTGGACACAGGGAGTGAGTGGGAGGAGGCCAATGGCAGACCGGTTTTGTGGGATCGGTTCCAGCTTCTTCCTTCTGATGAAGTGGACAAGGTGCTTTCATCTGTGAGGCCGACCACCTGCTTGCTTGACCCTTGCCCGTCCTGGCTCATTATGAGCTGTAGGGAGAGACTGGGTGAGGGGATCAAGACAGTGGTGAATGCCTCCCTCGAGGAGGGAGTTATGCCATCAGCCCTCAAGGAGGCAGTAATAAGACCTCTTCTAAAGAAGCCCTCCTTGGATCCCCAGGATCTGAACAACTTCCGCCCAGTCTCCAATTTACCATTTCTGGGCAAGGTGATTGAGCGGGTGGTGGGTGCTCAGCTGAAGGCACACTTGGATGAAGCCGATTATTTAGATCCGTGCCAGTCGGGCTTCAGGCCTGGACATGGGACGGAGACGGCCTTGGTCGCTTGGTGGATGATATGAGGAGGGCTTTGGATAGGGGCGAATGCTCCTTTCTAGTCCTCCTCGATCTCTCAGCGGCTTTTGATACCGTTGACCACGGTATCCTCCTGGACCGCCTGGAGGGGTTGGGCATAGGAGGCACTGTATTGCAGTGGTTCCAGTCCTTCCTCTCTGGAAGGTACCAGAGGGTAGTTCTCGGGGAGGAGGCTTCGGACCCTCGGCTGCTCACTTGTGGAGTGCCGCAGGGTTCCATCCTCTCCCCGATGTTGTTCAACATCTACCTAAAGCCCCTGGGAGCTATCATCAGGAGGTTTGGGGTGCAGTGTCATCAGTATGCAGATGACACGCAGCTCTACCTCTCTTTTAAATCCTCACCGAGGTTGGCCGTTGAGACCCTGTCCAAGTGCCTGGAGTCAGTGGGTGGCTGGATGGGAAGGAATATGCTGAAGCTGAACCCCGACAAGACCGAGGTACTTCTGGTGGGGGACAAGGGGAGGTTAGGGGATGTTGACCTGGTGCTGAATGGGGTACATCTACCCCTGAAGGACCAGGTCCGCAGCTTGGGAGTCATTCTAGACTCCCAGCTGTCCATGGAGGCTCAGGTGGCAGCTGTGAGCTGGGCGGCACTGTATCAACTCCATCTGATACGGCAGCTGCGCCCCTACCTTCCTAATCATCTGCTCCCTTCAGTGGTTCATGCCTTGGTCTCCTCTCACCTAGACTACTGTAATGTGCTCTACGTGGGGTTACCCTTGAAGACGGTTCGGAAGCTACAGCTGGTACAGAACGCGGCGGCTCGCCTGGTTAAAGGCAGCCGCCGGCGGGATCACATCACGCCAGTGCTCAAGGAGCTACACTGGCTACCAGTTGCTTGCCGAGCTGAATTCAAGGTGTTGGCCTTGACCTTTAAAACCCTATACGGCTCCGGTCCAGTCTATCTCAAGGAGCGTCTCCAGCAACACCAAGTGGGCTGCTCAACAAGATCTGCCACAGACGGCCTTCTCCTTGTCCCTTCAGCCAGAGCAGCTAGACTGGTCGGGACGAGGAAGAGGGCCTCCTCTGTGGCAGCCCCCGTACTATGGAACTCTCTCCCAAGTGACCTCCGCCATGCCCCCTCTCTGCTGAGCTTCCGCCGCTCATTAAAAACTTGGTTATTCAGGGGGGAATATGGGGTGGGCTAAGATTTTAAAATTTTATACTGTTTTAATGTATTTTAATGGAGAAAAATGTTTTAATGTATTTTGTTCTGTTTTATTTTCTGTACATCGCCCAGGGTGGCCGGTTTGCTGGCCAGATGGGCGATAGATAAATGCAAATAATAAATAAATAAATATAAATACTTGGTATATCACCCTAAGCTGATAAAAGGTGCTCCATGCCATCAACACCATCTGTGTCTCCATTGACAATGCTGGACCCAAGAGTCCCCTCAAACTATGAACCTGAATGTTCTTTAGCCAAGCAGACAAACCACCCACTAACACTACCTCCATCTATAGCACACTGAATCCAGAATAAGAGCTACTCCAGAGTATCATATTTGGCTAATGTAGAATAAACCATGTGTCTTTAGTCTATGAAATGTGCACTTGAGAACACTGCCATGAATAGCTATCTCCATAAATTTGGATATCTTCTGAAAAAAGCCTTTGCAAACAAATGGAAAAACAATGAAGCAACTTTTCCTCTTTCTGCTGCCTAGATTCTTTTCTTCCACTAAAGAAATTCTCCTTGGTATCTCTGTCAATAACCCAGTTCAATCACATTTGTTCCACCTCAATAGATTTCTTTTTATTTCAACTCAGACTGTTGCAGATCACTAGGCCAAGGTCATCAGTTTGCACCTACTCAAAGCAACATCTCTAAATCTTGAACAAAATGGTCAACGGTATATGTCAGCAGCAACTTCAGCAGGAGCAGAATCAGCAGAAAGAGCTTCAGCGGGGAAATGATTTACAGACCCTATTGCAAGAACAGGGTAACTGCAAAGAGATTCACCCTGAAGCCATTCCTATATTAGACACATAGGGTTAGATTCAGACACACTCATATTTAGAGTAGACCCGCTGAAATAATTTGGATTTAAAAGTTAGACTAACTTAAGTCCTATTGATTTCAATTGGCCTGCCTAAGAATGACTGGGTCTGGATCCAATCCATTTATTTTTCTACATCCCAAAACTGCACCAAAAATTTAAAAGTACGGTAGATCTTGTAAACCCAGCTTCTTAGTCCTGTGTGTGTTCACTTATCTCCTAAGAGTACAACCCTAGACTGTTCTGTCACTAGATAGAGGGCTCCAAGATGGAACTACTTAAAGATCACCCTGTGCCTTCATTGGCTGCATCCCCCCTCCCAAAGGCACCATGTGATTGATTCAGATCACTGCTACTCAAAATGCAAGTACTTTTTTTTTTCTTTTAAAACGGCATGCCGGGGCCTGAGTGTCCCTGCTTTGTCAATGGGGCCAGCCAGAGGAAGATGGTGGTGGTGATAGTGGGGCAGCAGCTATGGCAGGCTCAGGGGCAGATGGGCCCTTCTAAGCCCCTGGAGCCTTGGCAACTGCCCACTCATGCTGACCACTGATTCCAGGCTTGCTAATTATAGTCTCCTTTCTTGTTCTTTATAAATCACTGGAACAAATTAATTTAAATTAATATGAAGTATACAGTGCAAAACCCATGCAGCCTCTTCTCTCTGTTGCTCTGCTCATCTAGCAATCAAACCCTGAAACCCATCCTAGCACATACAAATTCACTCAACATTCATACTGTAAAATGCAAATTTTGAAATTCACATTTTATGCAGATTTGAAATTGAGGATTTATGGCTGCAGTGTGTGTATGTGGGTGAATAGGAGTGGAATTTCCACAGACTAATTTTGGAAAATAATTCCCTCCCCCCCCACTGCATAATTTGCAAAATATCTGTTTCTTTCATGATTATTATCTTATCAGGGGGTTAAGGGAATAAGTTTCCCACACCCTTTCCCCATCTCTCAGTGTGAAGAAGATAAAATACATTCTATAAAATACAATTGCCTGCATTATGCAGTCAGTTAAAATGGATGAAAAACGGATAAAACCTTTGTTGGTTTACTCTAGAAAGGCATCTTGCACTCCTGCTTAAGCTACCTGCTGAGACTGGGAAGTCCCTCTCTTACTTAAATTCTTTATGCCTTTTATCCTACCCCTTTCTCTGCTTTTAGTTGTTTTCTCCCCATCCTTTGAGCACCCAGTACTACATCTGGTGAATCCATAACCTTCTTGACCTGGTATAAAGTGGTTTTTGATGTTGGACCACACGGAGACCTCCAGTAGAGCAGCCACATGTGCATGTAGTTAAATTAATTAGCTTTTCTTTAGAACTATAAACTAGCATGAAGAATCGCTTGCTGTGATAAACTTTCATAGCAAAAAGCATGGATATTATATGAAGTTATAAAAAACTAATTAGGCTCTTTTTCATGTTCTGGATAAAATGATACACTAGAGAGCAATTGGAGAGTTAAAATCCACATGCTGCTCTGTCTATTAAAGCAGTGTCTCTTGCATCATACCTATCAGAGGAATTAGTATTGCTCATTTCTTTTATTGAAAGTTTGTTAAATGTTTAACAGTTGTAGAGAACAGGGTTGACATTTGACAAGAAAGAAGAAAAACCAAAAGGGACCTCTCTAGATCTTCTAGAAATAATGGCAAAATGAAAATATATGGAACACTCCCACACTTAAGTAAAATATCTTCAATATGCTCCTTGATCAACAGCTCAAGAACCAACAGCTCTGTCAGCACATCACAAAACATGACATTATGATAGCAATGAACTACTTTAAGGCTGCAGTCCAATGCACAGTTATCTGGGAGTAAGCCTCATTAAATTCACTGAGACTTATGTCTGAGCAGACATGCATAGGATTACACTACAAATATTCTTTAAGTGGGATGTTAGAAATGTTATCCAGATCAATAGCTATCAACAGCCATTAGTCATGATAGATAAATCAACCGCCGATATTCAGAGGCAGCATATTACTGAATACCAGATGCCAAATACAGGCCTGTGGCTTATGCTGGCTCAGCTTGTCTAAGCGTGGAAAGCTAAGCAGGGTCAGGCCTGGTTATTATTTGGATAGGAGATCCCTCCTCTAGTTTCCTGCATTGAGCAGAGGGTTGGACTCGATAGCCTTGTAGGCTCCTTCCAGCTCTATGATCTATGAAATCTATAAGACAAACAAAAGGGCTAATGATTTCATGCCTTGCTTGCAAGCTTCCCAAAGGCTTGCCACTATTGGAAAGGAATGCTGGACTAGATGGACCTTTGGTCTGATCCAGAAAGGCAATTCCTAACTGGAATAGAAGCCACTTGAACATACTGGACAAGAGAAAACAATATGTTATAACATTCCTTGTAGTTGATAGCAAGAGTCCAGTTCTTCACATACTTTACAGCAGGGATGGGCAACCTTTTTTTTCTGTCGAGGGACACATGCCTTCATGGGTAACACATGCCCTCATGGGTAATCTGTCAGGGACTGAAACCAGCAGTAGGAAGGGCCAGAGAGCCAAAAGTGGGTGGGTCATTTTTCTCTTTCTGTGTCACTCACTCTATTTTCTCTCTCTGCCTCTTCCTTCTCACCCAGCAGGCTGCCACCGGATGGACAGGTGGCTCTTGCCATAGGTTTGAACTGATTGCATGCAGAGGACTTCTGAAATTAGGCTGAGGGCTGCACGGCCCCAGAGCTGCAGGTTGCCTACTTCTGCTTTACAGTAATCCTATGCTTTGGTTCATATGTAACTGCAGCAACATGGAAGCTGCTTCTTATGTGAGCCACCTGCTTTTTCCATTCATGCAAACTTTCCTGTCTATGGGACCATGTGGAGAAACATCAGTGTGAAATGGCCCGACATGGAAATAACCTGCAGTCGTTTCAGTGAGGGTGGTTGTCACTTTACATCCTCGGCGTGAATGAAAAATAATGCAGGTCTCTCTACACAGCCCCCCCCCCAAGTAACTCAAAATTTTAACCCTTTAGAAGTATTCACATACAAATTTAAATGCTCAACAATAAACATACTACAATTTCAAGTGTGAACATCAAACCAATCATGTATACATCTCTTCTTTAGTGACCACCTTCCTTCCCTTGTATTTCAAGAGTTTGGTGTACACAAGTCCTGGCTTCGTTGTGTTCCAACAACTTGTGTTCCAACAAGTTCCTAGGGAAAGGCTCAAATTAACTTGTTGGAACACAACGAAGCCAGGACTTGTGTACGCCAAATCCCTGAAATACAAGGGAAGGAAGGCGGTCACTAAAGAAGAGATGTATACATGATTGGTTTGCTGTTCACACTTGAAATTGTAGTATGTTTATTGTTGAGCATTTAAATTTTGAGTAAGTTGATCACGGTGGCGTTTGCATTTTTTCTAATACAGTAGTTATACCGAGATTCTCCTTGGTTGTAGCTGAACCCCTCCCCCCAAGTGGCTGGTTTACATGCACAAGCCAGTCCTATGATTTTCAATGGCTTCTTTCATCTCTGTGAAGTCCGTATGTGCTAAAATGGTTGTAACTGCATGGAGAAAGAAATGTATGATCTAAAAGGGCTGTATGCAGCCCTCAGCCAGTTCATGTGGCCTTCTGCCTAGTTTCAAAAGCCCCATGCAAGCAATCAGTTCAAGCTCCCCGTCCCCTGTAGTCTGCTGGGGCATTTCTCTCTTAGCTACCGCAGGTAAAATATTTGCTAGGATTCTTGCAAACCGTCTTCTATCTATTTCAGAAGAGATCCTCCCTGAATCTTAATATGGTTTACCGCCCCTCTAGAGGGACAGTAGACATGATTTTTACTGCACGTCAGCTCCAAGAAAAATGCCGGGAGCAAAATCAACCCCTTTATATGGCATTTATTGATCTTGCTAAGGCCTTTGATACTGTAGACCGAACAGCTCTCTGGACTATCCTTATGAAAATTGGATGCCCCAATAAATTTGTGAATATCTTGCGACTTCTCCATGACAACATGATGGCTACGGTCTTGGACAACAACGGCTCTCATGGTGCTCCATTTAAAGTGGGATCAGGTGTTAAACAGGGATGTGTTATCGTCCCAACATTATTTGCTATTTTCATCGCCATGATTTTACATCTTGTCGAGGGGAAACTTCCCACTGGTGTGGGAATTATATATCGAACAGATGGAAAGCTTTTTAATCTCAGCAGGCTGAAAGCAAAAAGTAAGGTAATTACAACCTCCGTTGTGGAACTTCAGTATGCTGATGATAATGTGGTCTCCGCACATTCAGAGGATGATCTCCAAACTATGCTTTTGCAGAAGCATACGGAAAACTTGGTCTCTCACTTAACATTAAAAAAACCAAAGTGCTTCATCAGCAAGTGCAAGTTAACCCTTTGGTGATGCCATCTATCCAGTTTGGCGGGACAATACTGGAAAATGTCGATCATTTTCTCTATCTTGGCAGCTATCTTTCTGTTACAGCTAACATTGACAGTGAAATCCAGCATCGTCTGAGCTCCGCAAGTGCCGCGTTTTCTCGAATGAAACATAGAGTGTTCGAGGATCAGGATATTTGTAAGAAGACCAAAACGCTGGTTTATGAAGCCATTGTATTACCAACTTTATTGTATGCCTGCGAAACATGGACTATCTATAAACGTCACCTCCAACTCCTTGAAAGATTTCATCAACGTTGCCTCCAGAAAATCCTGCGAATTACTTGGGAAGATAGGCGAACAAATGTCAGTGTACTGGAAGAAGCAAAGACTACTAGCGTTGAAAAAATGATCCTTCAACGCCAACTTCAGTGGACCGGTCATGTTGTTCGAATGCCTGACTGCCTGACTGAGTTGGGAATAAAGCAGTTACTTTATTCCCAACTCAAGGATGGAAAGCGGAATATCGGTGGTCAATATAAGAGGTTTAAAGATGTTCTTAAGGCTAATCTAAAAAAATGCAATATAAACATCAAAAACTAGGAAGCTCTGGCCTATGAACGATCTAACTGGAGGTTGGCCTTTCACAAAGGTTCTATGGACTTTGAAGAAGCTCGAGTGCAAGGTGAAAGGGAGAAACGTGCTAAGCGAAAAGCACGTCAAATGAATCCTTTACAAGACCATCTTCCATCTGGTAACCTGTGTCCTCACTGTGGGAAGCTGTGTGGATCTAGAATTGGCCTCCACAGTCACTTACGGACCCATCGCTAGAGTCTACACAATTTTCTTTAGAATTCTCCTCCTTTTAAAATCTCCTTTTTGTAAATTTTCTTTTTTATCCTGGAAGACAATCTTACTCGGTCACGAGTGATCGCCTGACTGACTGGCAACACACATTAACAAGTCAGGAGAAATGCAGTTTTTATAGTCTATAGATAGAATGTGATCCCATTAATCTTAACCCATTAGATCTTAACCCATTAGATCCGCTGGATGCTGTGGAGGTCCCTCTCCACCAGCAGAGACAAGCTCTTCTGGTGGGAGGAGGGCATCTATCCTGCGGCCCCAGTTACACCCGTGGAACATTCGACTGTAAACATAGCACTTGCAATGTTCCCACCAGCAGTAACCAGTGGAATGCCCTGAAATGGGGCATCCTGTAGGCAGGTGGGAGCAGCTTTGGAACCACTGAATCCAAAGCCCCTCTGTTTCCCAGCAAAGTCCCAGGATGCTGGCATAGGTTTTCCCCCCTCTCATTGAAATCAATGGTAAGAAAGGAAAAAGGGGTGAGATTTTCAGAAAGTAACTTGTTACTGTCCCACTGAAACCAATGAAACAAATTAGTCATAATTAATTTAATTGCTATTGTTTTCAATGGGAGTTGTCATAACTAATTTTAGCTGGATTGGGACCAAAATTTCATCACCCTTTTGGCATAATCCACATACTTAAAAAAAGTACAAGTTCATTTACATGTTAAATGTGGACACTGATCCTACAGGTGTCCTGGAGCAGAGCATTGAGTTATTCTTCAGGAAGGACTCCATAGGCTTGATTCTACCTTTTCAGATCTCAGGCACAACAAATTCTATCAATGCATATATGCTCAACGTATTCACTTTGTAAACCCATAGTCATAGTGATGGTTACATCTCCTATTTTGTTGAAATATATTTCTTAAGACCTTCATGAAGGATACCCAGTCATCATAACCATTCTTAGGTTGTAATCCTATACACACTTACCTGGGAGTAAAGCCCACTGAATTCAATGGGTCTTACTTCTGAACAGCCACATATGGATTGCACTGTAAGTGGCTATTTCAGTGGGGCTACGATCTAAATGGAGGTTGGCCTCTCACAAAGGTTCCATGGACTTTGAAGAAGCCCGAGTGCAAGGCGAAAGGGAGAAACATGCTAAGCGAAAAGCACGTCAAACGAATCCTTTACAGGGTCATCTTCCATCTGGTAACCTGTGTCCTCACTGTGGGAAGCTGTGTGGATCTAGAATTGGCCTCCACAGTCACTTACGGACCCATCGCTAGAGTCTACACAATTTTCTTTAGAATTTCCTCCTTTTAAAATTTTTCTTTTTGTAAAATTTTTTATCCTGGAAGACAATCTTACTTGGTCACAAGTGATCACCTGATGATGATGATGAGTAGTGGCTAAGCAGTTTGCCAGATTATACTGTTTGTTCTTTTTTTCTCTCTGGATGTTATCCTGATGAAATCAACAGAATACTCTTTGTGCACAGGTGTGGACAAAGGAAAACTGATTAGGGATGAATACTTCTTTGATTAAAGATAAATACTTTTGCATTTAATGCTAAATTTTTCCATCTTTACCAATATTATGGGGAGCTATATTTCTAACTTGTCCTGATACCCACAGGGCATGCTGTTTATGTTTATCGAAACCTAATTTGTTAGATTTAATCACCATATTATGTAATAGGATATTTTAAATATTGTTTCAGTAGATAAGCTTTTATCTCTTTCCATTACTAGCATGTCTGACTTTTTTATATACCTGAATTTCTTGCCCTGGCTATTTTAAAGTTTTATTTTCCCTGTGTTCACTTCAAGACAATGATTCATTGGAAACTGTGATAACCTAGGGCTTTGATTCCAGAGCTTTTCTTTCTCTCTCTCTCTCTCTCTCTCTCTCTCTCTCTCCTTTTCAATCACAGTACCTCTGACATTATTACTTCTTTTGTTATTATTTTGCAACCCAGCGTATTCCCTTGGTGTTTCTTCTCCTAAAACAATGAAGCAGGTTGAAGCACCTGATGGGAGATCAATCAGAATTCTGCATTTTCTATAAAACTACTCAATTATTTACTGAGATCTCTTCTGATCTTCAAGTTTTATTTTCCTCTAATCATTTTACAGTTTACGGGCCCCAATATGATTTACTCTGTAGACTTCGTTCTGCATTTGGGATTCCAAACACTCTTTTAAATAAGTCAATGTTTTACAGTCTTCATAAGATAAGAACACAACACACCCTTTATATTCATTCCTCTATATTCTGACTAAAGACCTTTCACTAAGAGAAGAATTGCGGTGGACTGATGAAGAAGGGCAAATTCCTCATTCTCAAAGGACACCTAGAAAACCCATAGTCACCCATAGGGCCTACAGATGATTTTTTTATTTTATGTTCCTATAATTTGCAGACTATCTGGATGAATATGGTAGACATATTGCACTTCTTGGTTCCACAAAGGTCCTGCACTTTATTTATTTTTAGATTCATTTTTAGTGTTTTATCTTCAGGAAGGGATTTTTGACATATAGCAAATCTGACATGCCTCCTCTCACGAGATGAGAGAAGAAACTTGAACAAATAAATGAAAAGGGGGGGGAATGTGGTAAACGGGAGTACTTTGCAAAAATGACAGCCAAGAAGACCAAAGTAGAATGGAAGAGGAGATGAATAACACTTATATTCTCAGAACCCTCAGAGTTTCCTGTCTCGCGATTCCAGCTGCTAACACCCATCAACAAACTCCACTCCACTGCTGCTACTGGAGCTGCAAGGATTAAGGCACACAAATAAGCAAGAGGGGGTGGGGGCATCAGGGAGGAGGAGATCATTCCTCAAAGTATGCTATGACAATGACACCTGCGCCTCCTCCATTCAGGCCTCCCCCACCCACCTCCAGGTGTGCAGAGCACTCAAGCATATCTACCACTCACCAAACTGCGGACGTGGGAAATATGTACTGGCTTAATATATTTAGTAATACCTTGGATTGCAAGTAACTTGGTCTGAGAGCGTTTTGCAAGACAAGCAAATTTTTTAAATTTTTTTGACTTGATAAACGAGCAAGGTCTTGCAAGACAAGTCGTAGGGATGTAACTGCTCGTCTTGAGCAGGCATGGCGAGCCGAAATCGGCCCCACTCACGCCCGCCAGAGACTCGCTTTGATATAAGAGTGTTTTGGATTACAAGCACGTTTCCGGAACGAATTATGCTCTCGATCCAAGGTATTACTGTACACTCCTCTTACTCAACAGATGGTAGTTGTTTCAAACCACACAGCAACAGAGGGCAAGTACACAAGTTCCATAAAGGGCAACAAGCCTTATAATGTAGATAAGCTCCCAGCATGGTGAAGGCAAGGAGAAGCATAGCCACCTGAGTTAGTGAACAACAGGCACTATCTATTGCCAGAGCTAGCCCAATGCCATGACTCATTTTTCCTTGCATCATATGACACATGGAGTAGAACAAACAGAAACTACAGAGTTCCCTACACTAGATGGCTGAGAATTGTTGCAATGACTATATTGTCTTATGCAACAGATGAAGCTCCAAGTATAGAAATCAAGGAAACTACCAATAGGAAAGTGGGAAGCTAGGCTGACAAATATCACTCTCACTCACTCACTCACCCATTCCTAATGAGCACCTGGTTTGGTTTCTAACATTTTTCCTATGACACTTTTAGTTTTGCATGTAAGTCTTCTAAGTAACACCATGGCATTCTGTGCAGCAGAAGACACTGTTGTCTTTTTCTGTTTGCCTGTGTGTTTTATGTGGATACTATATGTTCACTGCACTGGATAATATCTAGTGATGTGCAACACTGTAAATTCCATTCCATTTAAGTCTGATGGGATTCTGCAGCATTTGCATTCCGGTAAGCAGTGGAGGACTTTAGTGGATTTCCCCCCCCCCCCAATTCCAGAATAATGTTGTGCTTTTTTTCCCCTTCAGGTTCCACCATTTACGCAAATTGTAATTGATGCAATTTGGGGGTGGGGGATCTTGAAATCTGCGCAAATGGTGTCGTAATTTTTTTAAAATATCTTTTTATTGGCTAGTTTGTGCAAGTGCACACAATCGCAGGTCTGTCTGTCCATTATGTAGTCCCACAAAGGCATATTCCCCTCTTGTAAATATCCTTGTCAGTTTCATTCTCTCTAAGCACTGCTTTGTTTAGCCCAGCCAAGCCATATTTACTACTTGTCAGCTTGTCAATTTTATACTCCACTTTGGCACTTCCCTAGGGAGGAGTGGGGAAATTGACAACCATGAAATAGGGAATATGGGTCTGCTGGGCTAAAGGAAGTCCTGTGTGGAGAGGATGAAACTGACGAAGATATTTACAAGAGGGGAATATGCCTCTGTGGGGCTACATAGTAGACAGGCGGACTTGTGATCGTGCGCACAGTGCAAGATCACCAATTTTTTTTTTAAAAAAAATATATCATGACACCATTTGCACAAATTTCAAGATCCCTCCATTGCACAAATTGCCATAAAAAACCAACAGAAGCCGCGTATTGGCTCAACTTGCTACAGATCGAGTCGATGCCAGCGGGGGGGACGGGGGACGGAATGAAATTTGCAGGGCGAACCAGAAAAATCTGTCGAGTTTTCAACCCCCAAATGGAATTCTCATATATCGGTAGTGATATCATGGTGTGATTCTGCTGCTGTGAGTGCCATCTAGGCATGGCTAATATGGGGGTCATTGGTGCATCATACTTCTCGTGGGTACTAATAGTTTCCAGGGATACTGTGTGAGTGGCTGTTGTTATTGCTATGTCAGCTTTTGTTTCTAGTCAGCTATTGTGCTGTTGATTCTGCTACTGCTTGAGCATAGGATTGTGATATGTTATGCCAGTATTAGCCCTGGCATAATGGCTGCCTAGCATTCCAAGACCACAGGATCACCTTGCCTATGTTGTTTATTTAAATCCAGCTAAATCCAAGTGTAGCTTGTAACTTATGTATCTTGTAGATCAGGTACTTGAAACTGAAGGTATGGTTAGGCCATGTGAAGCCTATGGACTATAAATTGGTTGATTTCATTTTCCCCTTAAAATTAAAATTATTAAAAATAATTTTAATCTCTTTCACATGACCAACCAAACACTACCAAGTCACTACACAATGATGCTATTATATTAATTACCATGAGAGAAAAGGAAAACTATATTTTGTCAGCTGTCTTTAAAAAGTAACTATTAACTAGTACCTTTGTTGTTGTCCATTCCTCCAACTGCATACAGGGTCCCAACTGTGGATTTTCTTGGCTTAGTTCTTGGGCTTTGCATAAGAGTTCGTCTTTCTGGCAAAAGATGATATTTCATGGCTTCCAGAATCAGCTTCTGACATTCCAAGTCATCTTTAAAAAGTGCATGGTTTTCTAGGTCAGCTAAAATCTGTAAATTATATGAGTTGTGATTTAATAATGACATCCCATTCCTTATAGCCCGATCCCTAGAGTCCTCTGCTTGCACAAGCTTCAGTGACATGAATAGGACTTGGGCTGGCAGATGACCTTGAGGTGGGAAGCCTAATAAATAGACAGAAATAAAAGCCGCAGGAATAGCAGTCCAGATTACACAGGCAATATGATATGACCATTGAATCATCTTGGAGCAAGTAATACTTGAAACATGTATGCACCTTTGTTAATTGGAAATTAATCAGCATAACAACTTTATGTTGATTAATATCCACCTTAGTTCTCAATGAAGTAGTAAACACCTCTTCCAAACCACAGGTAGGGGTTTATATGACTGATGCTGCTCCATATGCAAATAAAAATCAGGCACTTAGAAAACTAGATGTTGGGCCGGACCAAAATCTCTCTCCCTGCTCCTCCTCCCAATTTGGTGGTTCCATTTTCAGGCCATGAAATTGGGGGGGGGGGGACTTGAAGGGTGAAAGCATCATTATTTTTGAGTGGAAACTCACTGAAACTGTTTTCATCTCTGGTTGGGTGTAGGCTTCTACTTCGTTCTTTCCCCAAGGATCTCCAGTGAGTTTCATCTTTCTGAAAATTGTGTGCCCCCAAAAGGTATAAGAAAGGAGGTGCTTTCATCCCTGAACATTCCTACATTTGGGGCGAACGTCCATACTTTCCATAGTTCAGGAAGAAGGGTAGACTAAATCCTTCTCCCTGACATCTAATTTGCTATCGGAAGTGATTTTTTTGGTCTTTTTATGAAGGTGTATTCAGTCATTATATTTTGGTCATCACCACATCTGCAGCCTGAAATGCTACAGCCCAGACACAGATTTACCACCTTAGTCAGTGACCTGGTTCACACAACTTGGTGTGGATCATCATGGGTTATTTAACCCACAATGATCTGTGCCACCCACGGGTGTCACTTTGCATAACATGCAAACCTGGCAAACATGGATTACACAAGTGTTAAACAAGAGATATTAGCTCCCAACCTCCCTTTTCACAGCTCCTTTTTGGAGCACTTACTGCTGTGGTTACTGTGGTTCCCTGAAAGGTCTAAAAAACAACAACCCAACAATAACCCTGAGAAGGTGGTTGAATGGGACAGAATGAATAGGGCCCCATTGGATGGTGGTGTGTAAGTACTGCTGGTGCTGGCAGCACATTGGCTCCATCCTGTTATGCCACCCTGTAATATATTTTTTTAACTGTCGAGAATATTTGCACATTTTTTTGGCCTGGGAAATATATGCAAATTTAATGACTTGGAAGGAAATGCAAGGAGGGGAAATTTGTGCCAATTTAAGGATTAGGAAGTAAATGGAGGGTAAATCTGCACACCTGCAGTAACTGTTGAGTTACTGCAGGTGTGCAAATTTACCTTCCACTTACTTCCCAGCCCTTTAATTGGTGCAAATTTCCCCGCCATAGCTATTCTTGCTGTCATGGTTTTTACTAGTTGCTCTGATACAAGTTATTGGAACAGTTGTGTGGTTTAACGAGGGATTCTGTTCCGCATCTTTCATGTGGAATTCAGTTAGAGTTGTGGCTCGCTCTTAACTAATTCAGTTAATGTTGTGAGGAGCGCCTTGCATTCTGAAAGAAAGTTTTTAATCTGAACAAGATCTTCTGCCCATCGTGTGCCCCTAAGCCAAAGGGCTTACTTACACAAGCAGAATGCATAGCCCATTTTGCTCAACTTGTAAAAGATCTGGACATAATAGTCTTAGACATAGACTCCATTCGGAGGGTAAAGTATATTTTTTGTAATTACCATTCCCCTCCATTTACTTCCAGCCATTAGATGTGTGTATATTTCTGTGGTATTTTTAGAACTGTCAGGAAACTACAGTAAACACAGCAGTAAGTACTCTGAAAAGGGACTGCAAAAAGTGTGGGTGGGAGCCAATATCTCCCCTTTGTGGAGTGGCTGAAGACTTGGGGAAGTGTTAAAAAGGAGGAGGGCACTGAGAAGTGTCAGTTCAACACTTAAAATTGAGAAGATTACATTGCTAAGTGGGTGATATTGTGCTCCCACCCTTTTGGTGCACCTACTTTCACTGATTTTTCCCCTTTAGCAGTGCTTTTCAATTCACAGCTAGGCAATTGACAGTTAGGCAACTGTGTGCAAATTGTCTATATGAAGTCTCTCCTTGTCAGTTTCCATGTATGCTACCTACTCCACTTCGCAGCTCCCTTTGACAGCTGTAACATATAAAGAAATTGAATAGGCAAGACTGCAAATATTGGAAAGCCACAAGTGCACTCGTGCACACTTGCAAAAGACTGACAAAAAAATAATAAAACAAAATTATGAACACAATTGAGCAATTTTTCG
The DNA here is from genome assembly GCA_021292165.1 of Shinisaurus crocodilurus. Taxonomy (NCBI): domain Eukaryota; kingdom Metazoa; phylum Chordata; class Lepidosauria; order Squamata; family Shinisauridae; genus Shinisaurus; species Shinisaurus crocodilurus. The sequence goes on from CM037878.1 coordinate 155,290,060, forward strand.
CGGGTGCAAAAAAAACAAGCTAACAAAACCCCGACCCTAATTGTACATTTTTTATGCTGAATTTTTTTTAAAATGGTGGCTAATGAAAAGGGGTAGCAATTGGGGGGGGGAACAAGATGGGTACTGCCGTGGCGGACACTGGGATCGGCTGGAGAACCGAGGGAGAAGGAGGGGGAGAACAAGCCATGGTGAGCCCGATCATCTGTTGGGTGCACCGTAGGTTGTTCCACAAACAGCCCATACTGCGTAGCTTATTCGCAGGGGGCAGTGACTAGCCTAGGATCACTCAGTGAGCTTCATGGCTAAGCAGTGATTTGGTCCAGGCTCTCCCTGTCTAAGTTCAGCACTTTCTATCCTTTGTACCACCACTGGCTCTATGTACATCAGAATGTACAGTGAAAGCCCAGGATCGCCCAATGAATTAATGACGAAGCAGAGACTTGAACTTCCATCTATCAAATTCACATCCAACATACTATATACTGGATTACAGTTGCATATAAAATAATGGTACATGCCTCAGAAACAGATTGGGTGGGATGTACTCATTCTATCCCAAAGATTTATCTCAGAGTTGATGCTCATCCCTAAAATATAGCAATTTAAACAATAACAGCAGCAACAAAAACTTAAACATGTTCTTGGATAACAGTCAAAACTAGTTTTACTATCTTCCTGGGATAAATTTAGAAATTATGACTGCTGCTGATGCTGTAAAAATCTCACATATAGTAGATTAACCCATAACGTTGGTTCATTCAGTAAGCCAACAAAGCAAATATTAGGCTCCTGCCCCTGTGCATTTCATCTTCCCAAAGTGTTACACGGAATAACTAAAATTTAATTAGCTACTGCCCTAGCTCCATCATAAACTTCCCTTCTATGCTGTGTATCCTCAGGGGAGTTGAGTAAATGGCTTGTTCAGAAATGAATAATACAAGAATGTGTCTCTATGTTTCTCTGACAATTTTTCAGTCAAGGGAAAGGACAGTATTTTCTTCTCCCTCTCTTTAATATCTAGACAACATGCCTATGTCCTGACATCACACTTTTGTGTGTTTGCCAGAACCCCTGCCACCACCAGCCAATTATGTGGAGCAGGAACATACAACTGGTGCAAGGAACCATACAGAACTGCAATGTACCAATACATGTCGTATGAAAAGAGTTGAATTTATATTAATTTGAAGATTGCTTTGGCGGTGCTATCTTTTCTGTGTGGTGGCTGGCTTTCGGAGCACAAGTACATTCCAGAGAAAGAAATTTCCACAATTAATAGGATACTGAAGTTTTAATCAGTTCATAATTTACAATATACTTGGCTATTTGGCCTTATTTAATTGGCCAGCACACCACTGACAATTTACAACATTAAGGAAGAGGATTTTTTTTCTTGTGATATTAGATTTCATATATAACAATTAAGAAAAGTGATATATATAGTTCGAGGAAATATTATTTCTAGTTGAAATGGTAATACCCTGGGGTTCCTTTGACTGAGATGACTGAGATGATGTATATGTATTGGAACTACTGACTGCCTTTGTAATTGACTGATATGGTTGATACAATGTATATGCCTTGAAATTATTGATTTTCTCTACAATTTTGTGCGCATAAATGATTGTGCATTAATTGCTTACATACATGTCTTCAAATTAATTAATTAATATAAATTCTACTCTTTTTGGTAAATTGCATATATATTGGTTAATTGCAGTTCTTTACGGTTCCTTGCACCTTGTGTCTTTTTGTTGAATTCTAATTGGGGATCCTGTCCTTTTTATTTTGTTAAGCAAGAAAATGCAACACCACAATGTTGGGGCATGGGGAAGAAGTTCTAGATGTTACAGAGTGGAGGAGGAGAAACATGCAGCTGCCATTTGTGGCACACACTGAACGCAACAGTTTTGTTAGCAATCATTTGCTCATTTGTATATAGAATGAACAACACTGGCTGCCAATATGCTTCCGAGATGAATTCAAGGTGCTGGTTCTAACCTATAAAGCCCTAGATGGCTTAGGACCTCAATACCTGATGGAACGCCTCTCCCAACCGCAATCTACCCGGACACTGCGCTCAACATCTGGGGCTCTCCTCTGACTGCCACCTCCAAGAGAGGCTCGGTTGGTGGCAACAAGGAGGAGGGCCTTTTCAGTGGTAGCCCCCCAATTATGGAATAAGCTCCCCATTGAGACCCACCTGGCACCAACCTTACTATCTTTTCGGTGCCAGGTTAAGACTTCCCTCTATGCCAAGACATTCGATATTTAATCTGTTCAAAATAGCACATGGGGGTGGGGTGGGGGTGACCTGTAGACTTAGTTTTATTAACTTTTTGTATTGTCATTTTAAACTGCTTTTAAATTTGGTTTTAATCTTTTTAACTATATCGTATATTTTATTGTTGGGTTGTTGTTTTTTAATGTAGATTTTATTGTATGAATTGTTTGTGAACCGCTCAGAGAGCTTCAGCTGTGGGGCGGTACAGAAATGAAATCAATCAATCAATCAATAAATACAAGCAGATGAGTCTACCTAGTACTACATCTAATTTACAGTTGACATTACAGATGACAGATGTCAGGTTGCTGAGCTGGGGCTTAGATATGAGCTCATAAAGGTTACTTCAAAGAAGTGGTGAACTTTACAAATCCCCAAATTCTTCTCTGACTTGGATTAATATCTAAGCCAGAGAAGAATTCCTGGCATCCCTTCACCCCACCCTGCCAGCACTTCCGATTCCCCAAACACCTTCCCCAATCCTCTTCTCCTATCCCTTAAAGACTTACTGGGCCAGTTCCGACAATCACCGTGGGTTAAACAAGTAATGGTGGCTGCTGTTGGGTTATTTGAGGGTTGTTTCCCTCTTCAACAAGCCATGCCACCCGAGTTCAGATGACATGACAAGCTGCGTCTGGGCAGGTGATTAGGCAAGTGGTGCTGGCACACACCATGGCTTAAACAAGCCACTGTGGCTTGTTTAACTCATGGTGATCATGTGAACCAGGTCACTGACGGCTGCCAGCAGGAGTAATAGCAGCTCACAGGAAGAGGGAAAGAGGGAAGTTTATCCTATCACACTCCCGCTCAGATGCCCTGGCAGGCTACCTGAGCCAAATTATTTCTGGATTTTGGGGTGGGTTTGGTGTGGCAGTGTCAAGGTTCCGCTGCTGCAGGGACCCCTTAACCTTCCTTTGGGAGATCTCTGCCTCTCCTCAAAGCCCCTCCCGTTCCAGGAGATCAAGTCCTTTTACAGCTTCCAATAGCATGGGTGTAGGCTGTAGACGTGGTGAATAAGTCACTCCAAACTCCAGGGTAAACAACAACACTTTACTTATAATATTAGGGTTTTTACTTAATAGAGTGGTTATAATTCAAAAGCAAGTATGGTAAAATAAAACAAACAAACAAACAATCCAATGTTCTCTAGTTTAACTTCAGACTACCTATCTGCTATGCAGCCAGTTTCTCTTTCTTTCTCTCTCTGCTTCTCTCTGCTGTTTCTTGCTGCTGCTTCTGGCTCTCTCTCAGCACTAACTAACTGCTAGCTGACCACACCCCACATATATAGCCTTCCCAGGAATGGAAGGTTATAATCATGTGACCTTGAATAGGAGATCTAGTTCTTAACTTCTATTGGGTAAACTAAAACTCTCAAACTCCCCCTCCCATCCAAGTGTTTGGGCCTTCAGGCTTCACTACTCGAGGGAAGTGTTTGGGCCTTCAGGCTTCAACAAACTCAAACCTGAGTAGGCCTCAATCCCTCACATCTTCCCCCCCTTCTTCTCAAGTGGAACAATTTCCCTTTTACAGAAGAGAATTGTGAAACGTTAACCTACACAAAAAGGCAATGGTTTTTTTAGTTATTTCCTAGACAAAGCATCAGCTATCACATTCTCCTTCCCAGGCACATGTTCAATGTTCATTTGAAATTCCTGCAATTTCCAAGACCATCTCTGAAGCTTGGAGTTGGTATTTTGCATTGTTTGTATCCATTGCAAGGCATGATGATCAGTCCATAAAGTAAATTCTTGTCCAAAAACATAAGGCTTGAGCTTGTCCAGAGCCCACACTACTGCCAGACATTCCTTTTGGATCGTAGACAGGTTTCTCTCCCTGGGTAGAAGCTTCCTACTCAGGTAGGCTACTGGGTGTTTAACAGAGTCATAGTCTTGTAACAATACAGCACCTATGCCAGTCTCAGAAGCATCAGTAGCTACAATAAAGGTTTTTTCAAAGTCAGGTGCTCTTAACACAGGCTTTGAGCTTAAAATGTCCTTTAGTCTATCAAAAGCTCTCTGACATTCATCAGTCCACACAATTTTGTCAGGTTTACATTTCTTGGTTAGATCAGTCAAAGGTCCAGCAATTTCACCAAAATGGGGAACAAATCTCCTGTAATACGCAGCAAATCCCAAGAATGACCTGACCTGTTTCTTGGTTGTAGGTATGTCCCAGGTTCTGATAGCTTCAACCTTGTCCCATAAAGGTGTGATATGACCATTTCCAACTCTGTGCCCTAAGTATACTACCTCTGGCACCTTCTGCACCTGTAAAACTACCCCACTCCTCTCATAGTGTGGCTTCATCATATTTACATGTACTACCTTTGGGCTTTTTTCAGATTTTTCTTTAACCACCACATAGGTTAAATCATCCATTTTCTCTCTGATTGTGTAGGGGCCTTCCCAAGCAGCCTTAAGCTTGTCTTTGCGCAGAGGAAGAAATATCATTACCTGATCCCCTACCTCAAATACTCTAGAACGTGCCTTTTGATCATACCAGAACTTTTGCACCTCTTGGGCTTTGGTTACATTGACTTGAACTAGTTTACAGAGTGTATCTAGGGTTTGTCTAAGTTTTAACACATAATCCACCACAGAGGTTTTGTTTTCTACGAGTTTACCTTCCCAGTTTTCCCTCAGGAGATCAAGAGGGCCTCTCACTCTTCTACCATACAACAGCTCGAAAGGTGAGAATCCCGTTGATTCCTGTTGAACTTCCCTGTAGGCAAAAAGTAGGTGTTGCAGTTTGTCATCCCAGTCATTTGGGTGTGTGTTTACATAAGCTCTAATCATTCCTTTGAGTGTGGCGTTAAATCTTTCCACCATTCCATTGCATTGGGGGTGATAAGGAGTGGTTTTCAAGTGTTTTACCCCACAACACTTCCACAGACATTCCATTATCTCGGAGAGGAAATTTGACCCACAATCTGTCAAGATTTCAGAGGGAAATCCAGTTCTGCAAAATATAGTTAGCAAAGCCTCAGCTACAGATGGAGCATCTATAGAGGCTAGTGCTACTGCTTCTGGGTATCTTGTGGCAAAATCCACCACTGTGAGGATGTACTTTTTTCCCTTGCGGGTGGGTTTAGTGAAAGGCCCTACAATATCCATGCCCACCCTGAAGAAAGCTTCTCCTATAATAGGCAGAGGCTGCAAAGGGGCTTTACTGTGATGCCCTGCCTTCCCCACACGCTGACAGGTTTCACAAGACCTGCAGTACTCTGCTACTTGCTTAGCAATTCCAGGCCAAAAAAAGTTTGCCATGAGCCTTTGTTTAGTCTTGTTTTTCCCCAAGTGCCCTGCGCATGGCACATCATGGGCTAGTTCTAGCAACCTTAGCTGGAATTGGTTAGGTACTACCAGTTGCTTTAGTGGTTCCCAGGTTAACTTTTGGGTTTTTGGTAACCACAGCATATTCAGCAATCCTTTCTCCCAAATAATCTGCTCCCTTCTTTCCTCAGAGAAGGGCTTCTCTTGAGGGAGAGCAACTCTTTTCAGAGGCTCCAAACTAGGATCACTGAGGACTCCCTGCTTGAATTCCTCTACTCCTCTTAAATCAGGAAAAGGGGTCTCTAGCGCCTTTTCCTCTACAGAACCACCTGTCTCGGTTGGTTCACTGGCTTTCAGGTCAACAGGTTGCATGGAGGCTTGTTCTGTTGTTTCGGTTTGGGGAGGGTCTGGGATTGGTTTTGGACCTTCCGGAATCACTGTGGGTTGTACCTCTAGTACCTTTTCTTTTACCCCATCAGCTTTTACCTGGTCCTGTCTTGAAAGTTCCTCCCTTTCCTTTTGCTTGCGGGCTACCATACATATTTGAGCTTCTGGTCCCATTATATCCTTTCCCACAATGATAGGGGCAAATTGGGTTGGAGCTTCCATCACCCCAACTTCATACAGACCCCTCCATCCCCTCCATTCTATGGATAACCTTGCTACTGGGACTTCAAAGGAGGGACCATTCACTCCCTGAATCTCAATAGACATTCCTGGTACCAAATCTTCAGGTGTCACCAAATCTGCTCAGATCAGAGAAACATCAGCTCCAGAATCCAACATTGCCATAATGGTCTTATCCTTTACATAAACAGGTTCTTTAAACTGATTATTAACCTCTTCCCTGTTGGTGATCACAAATCCACAATTATAAGGTTTTTTTACGCTTGCTATACCTTGTGGTTTGGTTTGTTCGGGTTTAGGACTACCTGGGTTAGCTGGTGTTACCGCTTGTAACTTGGGGCAGCTACTCCTGATGTGGCCTGTCTGACCACACGAATAGCAGGCACGGTCTCTGGGGTGAGAACGATCAAAGGGAGGTTTTTTGAACTCCTTTTTACTTGGGGCTTCCCATTTCCCCCCTTTCTTCTCAGACTCAATCCTGGGGCCTAACCCTTCCCGGTTTTCAATCAATTTGTCAGCCATTTCTGCAGCTTGGTTTACAGTTTCAGGATCTTTATCCTTAACCTTCAGTTTTATTTCTCTGGGCAACTGAAAATAAAACAGATCCAGAGCCATAAGCTCTAACACCTTTTCCCTGTTGTCTGCTTTTGCTTCATCCACCCATTTTAGTAGCAGGTTTTTTTAATTTTGTTGCAAACTCTACCATAGATTTACTTGGTTGAGGTGTTAACCCTCTGAACTTTTTCCTAAAGTGCTCAGGGCCTAACCTGAACCTTTTAAACACCGTTTCTTTGAATTGAGCATAGGAAACAGCCTCCCCCTCTGGCATGCTATTATAAATCTCTGCCAGCTCCCCTTTGATTAAATTAGGCACAAACTTCATGTAATCACCCTCCTGCAATCCCCACTTCTGTGCTGCCCTTTCAAAAGTGGTCAGGAACACTTGTGGGTCTTCTCCTGGGGTGTATGCTGTGAAGTCCTTCGGGGTAACTCTGACAGGCTGCTCCTCTAAGGATTTCATCATCCTTTCCTCGTGTCTGCGTTGTTCTTCTTGGGCTTGCAGTTGCTCTTTCTGGGCCTGAAGTTGCTCTTTCTGGGCCTGAAGTTGCTCTTTCTGGGCCTGAAGTTGCTCCTGCCGCGCCTTTTCCTCGTGTCTGCATTGTTCCTCTTGGGCTTGAAGTTTCTCCTGGTGCAGCTTTTCCTCATGTCTGCGTTGTTCTTCCTGGGCCTTAAGTTGCTCCTGCTGCAGACGAAGCCGCTCCCATTCCAACCGGGTCTCCTCTTCCTTCTGCTTTGCCACTAGCCGCAGTTCCTGTTCACGGAGCTCCCATTCTTTTGTTTGGGGTCCTGCTACCCTAGGGCTAAAGGGTGCAGCTCCTTCTATTGCCGCCTGGGAGATCAGCATAACTTTCAGTTCCTCTGCTGTTTTCTCCTCCCATGGCAAATTGTCCTTTTTACACTGCTCAATCAGGGCAGTTTTATTCATAGAGAGGTATTGGCTCATTTTACTAGCCTCACTGGGTCCCTATTCCTCAGTCCTGAAGTTAACACATACACTGCTTTTGCCAACTCTATTAGAAAAAAAAAAACCCAATCACTGTTTGGAGTGCTTAATCTCACTGTTCAGGATCGCTCCACTGCCACCATCTGTCAAGGTTCCGCTACTGCAGGGACCCCTTAACCTTCCTTTGGGAGATCTCTGCCTCTCCTCAAAGCCCCTCCCGTTCCAGGAGATCAAGTCCTTTTACAGCTTCCAATAGCATGGGTGTAGGCTGTAGACGTGGTGAATAAGTCACTCCAAACTCCAGGGTAAACAACAACACTTTACTTATAATATTAGGGTTTTTACTTAATAGAGTGGTTATAATTCAAAAGCAAGTATGATAAAATAAAACAAACAAACAAACAATCCAATGTTCTCTAGTATAACTTCAGACTACCTATCTGCTATGCAGCCAGTTTCTCTTTCTCTCTCTCTCTGCTTCTCTCTGCTGTTTCTCTGCTGCTGCTTCTGGCTCTCTCTCAGCACTAACTAACTGCTAGCTGACCACACCCCACATATATAGCCTTCCCAGGAATGGAAGGTTATAATTATGTGACCTTGAATAGGAGATCTAGTTCTTAACTTCTATTGGGTAAACTAAAACTCTCAAACTCCCCCTCCCATCCAAGTGTTTGGGCCTTCAGGCTTCACTACTCGAGGGAAGTGTTTGGGCCTTCAGGCTTCAACAAACTCAAGCCTGAGTAGGCCTCAATCCCTCACAGGCAGGGACAGCTTATTTCTGAACCAATCTAATGCGAGCAGGGAGACATTCACTTATTTCTACTCAATGATCCATAATGAATAGGATCCATAGCTAATAAGAAAACGAGTGTTGACTATAAGAAAAAATCCAAACTCCATATACCTTTATTAGGCCAACCTAATCAATTAAAAATGTGCAGGCTTTTGAGATCTCTATATCTCATAATCAGGCAAGATGTTACAAGGAGTGTGCTGGGGGGGCGGGCGGGATGGTAACTGGGGAGAAAAAAAAACCTGACTTGAGGGTGAAGTCACAGTGTCTGCATGTTCAGGCTTCCAAGATGAAGTATGGGAGGAGGCTCTGCAGACATTCAGATAAAAGGCTCTGCAGGTTTGGTTGGCCTAATACACTAATATGGATTTTGTAAGAAAAAAACAACAACCCTAAGAATTGGTTAACTTGGCCAGATTGAGAGTCCATTGCCATATCATTCAGTTCTCCAAGATTTGCCTGCTGTATGCCTTAAGGACAGGCACACAAGCATAGTTTGACAATATCAGCCATTCCCAGTCATTTATCACTAGCACCCTGCAGTTGGATGAATAAGAAAATGGAGGCTGTACTTTTCAAACTCATAGCTAGGAGCTATCAATGGATTTCATCCAATCTTAATTTTTAAAAACATACATGCTAGTAAGCATCCCAACAGTGAGTTGGAGAGCCAGTGTGGCGTAGTGGTTACGGTGCTGAACTAGGACTTGGGAGATCCGGGTTCTAGTCCCCGCTCGGCCATGAAACTCACTGGGTGACTTTGGGCCAGTCACTGACTCTCAGCCTAACCTACCTCACAGGGTTGTTGTGAGGATAAAATGGAGAGGAGGAGGAAGAGTATGTAAGCCGCCTTGGATTCCTTTTTTTTTTTTTTTAAGAATTTTAATCATATAAAAAAAAAAACATATACAACAAACAAAATTAAAATGGACTTCCAATCTTCTCCACAGCATATAAGCAACCACAATTATTCTTATAACATTTTCTATTAACCAAAATTCACTATCTATCCAACAGAAACTCCTTCACTTTTAATTTTAAAAATTAAAAAATGAGTGGCAGCTAACAAAACAGAAAAGGCATGTAAGCCATCTTTTTACTTTAAAAAAGGGGGGGAGGAAAAAAATACTCCCATTTAATGCCTCAAGGCCTACACAAAACATACAAATATATTTATATCTCAATTATAATCATAATTTCTCTTACATCACCATTAATATTTAAAATCCAAATAAGTCATATAAGCAGTCCCTTTACCCGCCTTGGGTTCCTTTCAAGAAAAAAGGTGGGGTATAAATATAATAAATAAAAATAAAGAAATAAATAAAACATCCAATGAATCTTCAAGTCATGTACAATTCTGGTGGAGTTCAGTTGTGACAAATGTGTTTTCCCATATATCCCAATATATTCAGAATGGAAAATGTTTTGGTGTTATGCCACAGCTGCTATGAGCATGCAGATTTTAGGGTACTTAAATAATCAGATAAAGTGCCCTAACCTCTTTCAACAGTGGAGCCAAATGGAGCATACCATAATAGGGAATAGGCTGACAGTTGAGAATATAGTTATTTAATGGTTACAGAACATCAATTTTGCAAAACCTAACTGTGCAAAACCTAAGTAGATCAGTTTGTTTAGAAGAAGGTATCTTCACAGATAAAGTATTAATAATTTAAATAACTCTCTTATACCAATAGAGAGGGTATAACTAGTATTATCTGATAGTAGCAAATGATGGGGAAAATGTTAATTAAGAACAAAAAAAAATCAAATGGAAGGTAAGCAAATGAGATGGTGACAATTAGCTGTCTTTCCATGAGATAAACAGATATGCAACAAGATCATATGCATATATAATCAAAAAGGGGGTTTATTGATAGAATATTAATTCATAGATCCATAGATCATAGAGTTGGAAGGGGCCTACAAGGCTATGAGTCCAACCTCCTGCTCAATGCAGGAAACTAGAGGAGGGGTCTCCCATCCAAGTAATAACCAGGCCTGACCCTGCTTAGCTTTCCACGCTCAGACAAGCTGAGCCAGAGTGAGCCACAGCCCTGTCACTATTGATTGGATGGAAGAGGATGAAAACAGACAGACATTCTAAAATGTGGTTTAAGTGGTTTAGGTTGCAATCCTACATACACTTCCTTGGGAGTAAACCCCATTGAACTCAATGGGGCTTACTTCTGAGTAGACACATACATAGGATTGCACTGTTAGACATACATTCACTGAATTCTAAGGCATTTAGGCTGCAATCTTATATACAGTATACTTATCTAGAAGTAAGGCCCACTGAACTCAATGGGGCTTGCTTCTGAATAGAGATGCATAACATTGCACTCTTAGGCTGTAATCCTATGCGCTGAACATAGTGGGGCTTACTTCTAAGTGCATAGGTTTGCACCATTAATTTCACAGAAAATAAGTGTCAAAATCACTTCCAGCATACTTAGAATGTCTGTCTGTTATCCAGTGCTTTTTTTCTGGAGAAAAGGGTACCGGAACTCTTGGATTACATTTCCTCAGGAGTAGATGGCGATTAAATTGTAATGCAATTAATAGAAGAAAAGGTGCTGGAACTCAGTTCCGGTGAGTTCCACCAGAAAAAAAGCCCTGCTGTTATCATTCTTAACTGAATGCAATGGCAAGTGTTGGGTTCAATTTTTTCAGATTTCTGAATATATTCCAGCTTTCCTATGGTTGGAGACCAGAACTGAGATGTAATGACTCACAGTTTTTCATAAACATTTTTGGAAGTGACAAAATCACCTCCTTTTTGGATATTTTGAAAAAATAATAATAATCAATTCATCTATATTGCCTTGTTTTGATTTCAGTCTCAGTTTTCTTCACTTGCACTCAGTGAAGCAGCGATATTTGATTGACTAAACACCAACATGATGTAATTAAGTTCATGGAATGGCACTGAAGGGAATCACCAAGTGATTAATCCAGGAATCATTACTACCAGTCTCAATTACCATGATGTGACTGCTGTGACTAAGGCAAAGCCGAAATTTGAATATTTCAAAATTTGAATATTCAAGCTTTTGGCTCAAATTTGCAGGAGGAGCGATAGAAGGGGGGGCATTTTACTGTGTGTGGGAGAAATTACCTCTTAAGTTTAGAGGTGAGAGATGGTGGACAGTAGTGGTGGCATTTTAAAAAAAATCTTTGCCACAGCCTCTTTAGCAGTGGTGGATCTTTTCTAAGTGGCTGCCAGCTGATGATGCTATTTTATTTTCCAGACATGCCCAGGATGAAGAATCATTCCAATATATTCTGAGGGGGTGGAATTGGTAATCCTCACTGGCAGCTGTCACTTTTCATGGCAGCTATCATTTTATTTTTCTAAAATGCCCCAGTTAAAGCTTCCTTTCTGGGCATTTTTTTTGGGGGGGGGGGAATGGCGGTGACCAGTAGAGCTATAACCTCCTCCCAGTATGATGCTATGTCTAGGCATTATGATGGCAGCCACCAAACAAAGCTCAGTTGCTGCCATGGGTAAGTTTACCCCTAAAATAACCCTACCACCCCAAAAAACTTGAAAAGCTGTCCCAATTCATTGCCTACAAATGGGACAGCAAAATTTAGAGGTCATTTCAGCTCACACTTAGTTATGATACCATCCTGTTCACATGGTTCCTGATATTTCACATGGATGATAACATGTGAAATACCATAAAATTTCAAAATATTTGAAACACAAGCAGGTTTCCAGGATTAGCCACAGCTCTATGTAGGGTGTACATCATGGGAAATTTGGGTTTCCTGACATGTAATGTGTGCAACAACCCATGCGAATAATAATAATAATAATAATAATAATAATAATAATAATAATAATAATAATAATATAATTATTATTATTATTATTATTATTATTATTATTATTATTATTATTATTATTATTATTATCCCACCTATACACAAAATTGGCTGCAGGTCATTGGCGAGTATACACTTGTGGCAAATTATGGTTTGCCCTACATAATGTATGAAATGGCCCTCAGCCCAAATGCAGGACCACACCCTTCAGGTATCAACCCAGGCAGCTAATCAGGGATTCAGGAAATCACATGGGAAACATGCAGTTGACTAAGGTTCTCCTGAGCTGCATGACCACCCCACCTTTGCTTTTCTTGTTTCCAAGATCACCGGGGGCTTCTCCATCCCAGGTGCAGGACACTAACAGTACACTAGCACTAAATCACCACTTGGATTTCCTCTCCCGAGGTTGCAGCTCTGTCTCAGAGAAGGGAAATGCACTACATCCTATGTTCCCTGGGATGCTCTGTAAGTCTCATAATAATATTGTATATTTTTGAAATAAGTGCTTGCTGTGTTATTGTACCTTCCAGAAATTGTTCAAGGTGGTTAGACATTTGGGTGTATCTTCATAGCTCCTAATTTGTACAGATTTATTGTAATGTATTATGTAATTATTATTTTACTTACTGTAAACTGTCCTGAGATCATTGGACAAAGGGTGGTATGAAAATCTTGTAAATAAATAAACACAAGAATACTCTATTAGTTATCCAAATATAAAAATTCATTCATCTCCTTGCACTCCTTTGTCTCCCTCTTCCCTCCCTGTTCCCTTTTCCATGTGTGTTGTGTCTTTTTAGATTGTAAGCCTGTGGGCAAGGACTGACTTGTTTAGGTGATTAAATGTAAACCACCATGGGTGCCTTTTTGACTGAGGAGCAGCATAAAAACACTTCAAATAAATAAAGCTAGTACAAAATAGTATTGATGCCAGGAGAGATAACACATGAGCAAATTGATGTTTATGCTCATTCCAAACTTTAATAACTGAATCTTTAATTTCTCTTTTAAAAAGTCTTCGATCCAATTCTTGCAGCCATGGCCATGAAGATAATGGCTAATTAAGGCCATCTTGTTCAATGTCCCACTGAGAGGTATCAAATCATAGACACATTGCAGTCAGGACAACTGCATGGTAACATTCTACAATGTTAGTGACAGATAAACCTCCTGATAAAATATCCTACTGGAACATTTTACTCATTGTATGCGGGGTTTTATGAAGCCAGATTTACTTATTCAACAATGGTTGTATGTGTTTTAACATTTTGTGACCAATTATCAAAGGCAAAGAAAGAAAAATGCCTCTACATTTTGCCATTATTTTCATTTTCATACCAGAAGTTCTTACTCTCCAGGATAATTTTTCTTTCTTCCAGCTATCAATAGTAGACCCACTTATCAAATCTACTAAGGATAATCTTCTTTATTAAAGGAACTGTCTTCTTTATTAAAGAATTGGGATTACCATTAGTAGATTTGATAAGTGGTCCGATACTTGTAAGTAATGGGTGTCCTTAGTCTCCCATTTAAGAACATAAGAAGAAAAGGAGAGTCCTGCTGGATCAGACCAAAGGCCAGCATTCTGTTCAGCATTCTGTTCCCACGGTGGCCAGCCAGATGCCAATAGAAAGCCCACAAGTAGAATATGAAAACAATAACACCCTCCCCACTTGTGTTCCTTAGCAATTGGTACTGAGAGGCAAATTGCTCTGTTACTGGAGGTAATGTAGCCATCATGAGTACCAGCCACTGATATGCTTATTCTCCATGAAAGTCTCTGTTTTAAGTTGTAAATCCAGTTTCAATTACTGAAACTAAAAACTTTCCAGCTCAAAATGGCCCAAAGTTGGAGTGGGGGAGAATTTAGAAGGCACAGGTCTGGGAGCAATTTCAGGGAAGGGTGAAATTAGGTACAGTCATGCCTTGGATTGAGAGCATAATTCGTTCCGGAAACATGCTTGTAATCCAAAACACTCTTATATCAAAACGAAATTCCCCCAAAAAAATTTGTACAGAGATTTTTAATTTAAGCCGTACTACAGTACTTGTATTGCAAGACGTCGCTTGTATATCAAGTCAAAATTGTTTAAATAAATATTTAAAAATTTGCTTGTCTTGCAAAACACTCTCAAACCAAGTTACTTGCAATCCAAGGTATTACTGTATCTAAGTTTGTGGAGCTGACAGTGAATAGTCATTTGTTAACAAGATAAGAAATTGTTGAGTCATCAGGAGGTTGGACATCATACTGACACCAATATTTTCAAACAAAGAACAATAATAATACGAAGATTAAAATAAAAACTTCATTAAAACAATCATAAAACAGATTGAAAACACAATAAAAACACAACAATAAAAGAAATAAAAACAGGACCCAAACCAATAAAACCCACTTCAGCAACAGACGAGCTTACATGCCTAATGACCTGCTTGAATAAAAATGTATTTGTCTGTAGGCAGAAGGAGAGTAGAGATATTAAGATTCAAAATGCAATGAGAAAAGAAAATACAGGGTTGGATCCAGACATTAGTCATGACAAACTGGAATTCCCTGCTGAGGGAGGCTAGGAAGGGTCTCTTCCTAGCCTCCCTCAGCAGGGAATTCCAGTTTGTCATGACTAATGTCTGGATCCAACCCTATATTTTCTTTTCTCATTGCATTTTGAATCTTAATATCTTGAATATTGTGATCTGTTCTTAACTTTGGCAGCCAGAGTGTCCATGCATAAACTGAATAATAGAGGAGATAAAAGTCTGACTCCACTATGCAAATTTATTTCTTGTGATAATTGTTCATTTATATGCTCTTGCTGAACTGCCTATCTTCTTGACCTATTTAATAAAGATAGTTCACATCCCAAAGGACTGCAATACTTCAAGTAACAATTCCATTCAATGCAATCAAAGGCCTTCTTGGCATAAAGGGGGGGGACTGTTGAAAATTACTTTTCTCAACCTATAATCCTAACAATTACTTGGGAGTCAGCTCCCAAGTTTAAAAGCTGCTGGCTCTGCAGGTGGCTTAGCAGAGGCAGCAAAAGTGGAATTCTGATGCATGTCACCAAGTTTCATTCAAAGACTGCTTCAGGAATAACACTCACATGTCCACACCAGAGCTCTGCTTATATTGCCACAAGCAAAGTCACCAGAAGCACTAGAAACTATTAAACTGGTGGGGGTTTTTTTAAATTACTACTACTACTATTACTATAGAAATAGAAAGGAAGTCACCCCCACTGCCACAGTATTCACCCTCCCATTCAATCCATTTTTGGAATTCACAATTGTGCCTCCTGAAAATTACTGCAAGAGTGCCCCAATTCACCTGCCAAAGGGGATGGCAAACTGGGCAGCTATTTCAGTTTGGCCTTAATGTTAATTGGTAAGCTCTTTAAACTCAAACCAGCCTTTCTTTTAGGATTTATTAATTTAAAAGATTGTAAACATCCTATTTTCATTTTTTATATTCTGTAACTGTTATCTTTATTATATTTTAATGTATTGTTTTATTGTTTTAATAAATTTTAATTGTGCCTGTAAGCTACCTTAAGTGCCATTTTGGGGTAGAAAGGCAGGGTACAAATAAAATAAATAAATAAAACAAAATACAATTTTAAAGTGTTTAAATATTGTTCATGCTATTTCTTAAGATGCATTTCTTGGACAACTGGTTTATTTTTATCTAAGATTTTCTTCAATCTTCTCAATTAAATGGGGGCAATATTGTTAACTGTATAAACCTAGGTTTGTTTCTGCATAATGCACAGGGTCATTTAGGGCACAATCTTATGCATGTTTAGACAGAAAAAAGTCCTACAACTCCCAGAACTTGTAGGACTTTTTTTCTGTCTAAACATGCATAGGATTGTACCTTTACAGTGTGTATAGCATGTATGTTTCTCACCATATCTTATTTTAGTTCATAATAAATATTTGGTATGAGTAGACAATACTTTCATAAATTGCTTCCTTTTTATTTTTGATAATTAGATTTTGCATTAATACTTTTGCTAGATGTTATAAGGAAATGTTTCAATTTATGTGATGGAGAAGAATAAGATTATACAACTATTTTGATATTTTCTACCAGTAATACAAAATACTCTTAAAAGCAGCCTAATTTTTTTTTTAATTGAAAAGAATAACTAGAGGATTATCACTTCAGATTTATTTGGATCAATTAAAAAAAAAAAAAAGCAAGTTTCTTCACAATGCAAGTTAAATAGGCTTCCTGTAAACATGAAGGAGAATGGGGCCTTACATACCAACTAGAACCTTTATAAAACCACATCTTAGGTGAAATGATTTCCGTTAGATCCAGTCCCATGAGTTCTGCATTGTAGGCATTTGATAATCTCTTCTAACTCCTTATCTTCGTGCAGTCTTTTCTAAACCTGTTTATATTTTTAGATGAATTCTAAAGCTACTCATTTTCTTGATCCCTTTCAGCTTGTATTTGGTTTTTTTAAAAAAGCCGTTTGAATGTTGCCAATATTTCCCAGCCACGGCAATATACTTGCTTGGCCTTTCTTCACAGGACTTCAGTCTGATCGGCCAGTTGCTGGTTATATTGTTTTGAGGTTAATAGGGTTGGTATTTTATTATCAGGGGGGAAATCACTGGTTCTGTACAAGCTCTGCAATGCATTCTAAGTGGTTCTTTGTTATTCCAATCCATATCAACATTCTGACAAAAAACAAGCTTAGGCATGTTCACAAATCTTAAGCCCTGCAGATACTGTCCTTTCTATTACAAAATTCTCAAAACTTACTACAAACAATTTTCTTCACACACAATGTTTTGTGTGTCCATGTGTGTTCTGGGGTGACTCTTGGAATTAAAGGAATTCCAAGAGTCATCACAGAACACACACACGGACACACAAAACAATGAAGAAAATACTGACCTTTTAAATGTCATCTTTTCACATTTCAAACTAATTCTCCCCCTCCACCCCGCCAATTCTTCCAAAGCACCAAATGGCAGTTAGACAACTGCGGTGACGAAAAGGTGGCAGAACCTGGATCATATACACAAGAAACTAGGAATCGGAGGATTTCCCCAATTCTATTCAGTCACTGTTCACTCTGCCCCATATTCCACTCTACTTGCTTTCTGGCTTAAGGTGGAGAATTTCTAAAATTAATTTTGCAAATGGCTCTAGAGATGGTGGTGAAGTTTACCCAAGTCAAGCCTGGAAACAAAATTAAGGGGCTCAAAAAGCCTGTCTCAAAGATGAGGCAAGCTTTTAAAGGCCCCAAACTCTTCTCTGTCTTGGATCCAAATCCAAGTCAGAATGCCTCATGCCCACCCCCTGCCTTCCACTGTCCCCAGAAGCATCCCACCCCCACAGCCCTGAAACATATTCTCCTCTCAGGCATGTGGTGTATGAATAGCCCCGCCCCCAGCTTTCCAACTTTTCTGATGCACTGATTAGTCAGTGCACTGGGATGGCAAAGGCTGGAGATTCAACTGAGATGTACTTCTCCCAAATGCTGTTGTAGTTTGGGGGGGGGGGGGACACGACTGGATAATTATTGCATTTTTAATTGGCACATTTGTTGATTATAGCAGCTTTTGGCTTATCTGATATCTTTTTCACAGGTCACCATTGCACACCAGCACATGTGTATGTTGATTAAATTACAGCACAAAAAGAATTGCTTATGTTGTGATTTAATCAGTACACCTAGGCACTGGCACAACAAACAAACAAAATTGAAAATGAAAGTCAAGAGGATCAAATCTCTCCACAATGCCTGAAGTTATTCAAAACCACATTAAAACAAGTTCAGCTAGAACGCATATTGGAGGTCAGGAAAGGTACCACAAAGTCCAAGGGTCACCAGCATATTTAATGAGCACTGTCAAAGAAGCTAGAAAAGAAGACTTCCTTCAGAAAACTGCCTAGGCACTGGCACAACAAACAACCAAAATTGAAAATGAAAGTCAAGAGGATCAAATCTCTCCACAATGCCTGAAGTTATTCAAAACCACATTAAAACAAGTTCAGCTAGAACGCATATTGGAGGTCAGGAAAGGTACCACAAAGTCCAAGGGTCACCAGCATATTTAATGAGCACTGTCAAAGAAGCTAGAAAAGAAGACTTCCTTCAGAAAACTGAATGCTAACCCAAATGAGGAGAACAAAAAGGGACACAAATGTATACATAAGAAATGCAAGCAGACAATATGGAATGTAAAAAAAAGCATATTGAGAAGCATATTGCTAGTGACATTAAAACCAACAATAAAAAAATATCTAAATACATCAGAAACAGGAATCCAGCTAGGGATGTGGTTGGATCACTGGGTGACAAGGGAATTAAAGGAGTACTAAAGGAAGATAAGGAGATTGCAGAGAGTCTGAAATAATTCTTTAAATCTGTCTTCAATACAAAAGATGTAGTTCAGATACCCATGACTGAACTGATTTTTTTTTTTCAGGGAGTCTGAGGAGTTGAGGCAAATAGGAGAAGAAGTTTTAGACCTAACTAATAATCAACCAGAGCATTCTTAAAGAACACAAATGTGAAACTGGCAATTTTCTAACAAAAATATGTAACATGTATGTAAGATTGGCCTCTGTACCAGAAGTTCGGAAAGTGGCCAATGTAACAGCAATTTTTAAAAACGGATACAGGGGAGATCCAGGAAAGGAAAGGTACAGGCTGGCTAACTTAACATCTGTTTTAGATAAACTGGCAGAAAATGTTATTAAACATAACGTTATCAAGCATGTGAAAGGACAAGTCTATTTTATTACTCATTGCGGATAATGAGACTTTTATTTTATTTTATTTTATTTATTGTTTGTATCACCTTCTTAAACAGAATCAAACTATGTTTGTGGTAGAAGAAAACCAGAGCTGATTGTTAAATTAATAAAATATAAACAGCAGCCAGGTTAAGAGCCAATATATACCTCATCTATTCCAATCTCAATTTTAACTTTGGCTTATAGCATTTTAAAAATCAATTTCCAGAAAACAAACGTATAACATTAATTCTTAAATAAGTTACGGCTCTTTCAATACATCGGGAAGCGCAATCCTATGAGGGTGCCTGCAACCCTCCGAACCCGGAGGATTGCGGGCATCCTATGCAGGGTGGGAGGAGCGTGGCAGATAGGATATCCGCCATGCTCCCCTCTCCCTCAGAAATATCTAGACTGCCGATTTCGGCCATCTAGATGTTTTTCCTCTCCTTGTGAGGAGGAGAGGCTGAGGTGCCGCCTGGATTCCTTGGAATTTGGTGGAGCCTTGTTCCTCCCCTCCCTGCCCCCAGGAACGCCCCCCATGAGGGGAACCGAAGACAGAAGAATGTCTTCGGTTCCCTGCCAGCGCAACAAAAACCGTACCGGCTAAGAGTAGAGGGGGTGAGTGCTCTACGGCACTGTGACCTCAGAAAAGATTTCCAAGGTCACAATGCCTTCCAGCCCCTATCCCATGTCCCCCCAGACAAGGTAGGAGGGACATCAGATCGCATCCTTAGTTATTTAACATTCTATATTATAAGTTCCTATAATTTCCAGTAACCTGTTCAATATATTGTACTCTATAAAAAATAAGTAAGACAATCCAAACAAAGCAGATAGCGCTCTAGGCATAAGCAGTTTATTTTGTGATTACATAACATTATGTAGCCACCTAACAAAAGGAAATACAAAATATATTTGGCTACACAGTATTGTATAACAATAATTGCTATAAAAATAAGTTGTGAACACCCAGTCTAAGACTCACTAACGAATGCAGTTTTAAACATAATTTTGCAAAATGTTTTGTGCTAAAATGTATAAGACTACAAGTCTGAGTGTAGCTGGGCCACTGAAATAAGCTGAACTTATTCTCTCCAAATGATGGAGAATGGTAAATCGCTATGTCCTCATGATCCTGTCTCCTTCTGTAGCTGTTCCAATGTCTTGTCCTACCCTGCATGAAATGAGCAATGCAAAGATTGACAGTTCTGCCCTGCTTGCCTTGCCACAGCTCCTACTTGGCACAAGGCTAGAGCATCAGATAATTTCCCATTTGCTTGCTTTCCATCCTTTAAAAAAAAAACCTAATCCCCAGCCAGTATGTCCAATGGCCACCAATGCTGGCAGCTGTAGTCCAAAACATCTGGAGGGCATCAGGTTGGGGAAGGTTACATTAGATGCATACAAAAAGAAAGAAAGAAAGGTTTAAAAAGTTTGAGATACTCTGTGGAATGTTTAAATAACTATGGCATATATACTACTGAGTGTCACAAAAACACTCATTCTAACTGATGGGAGAAATAACAGTAGATTAAAATGCTGCATTTTCCCTACCACAAAGTTCCCCAAATGGGCCAACAACTAAATCACTGAATGGGTCAATTCACACATGCAAGTTCACTACTTGATGACTGCAGTCTGTAGTGTTCATCTGCAGACTTGCATGTGTGGATGAACCATCATAAATCAATTTCTACAAGTCAAGGGTGAAATAACAAAATCTTCTGACAAAAAGATTTTATGTCCCTAACATATAACATGTCCTTAAGATTAGCCTCTGTACCAGAGGAATGGAGAATGGCCAGTGGAACACCAACTTTTTAAAAGAGGTGGGCTTATCACCTCAGATACAATGCGTTTCAGGAGAATCAGTTTGCAATTTAGAAGTGAGTATTCAAGAGCTGACTAATCATATGAGGCATCAAGTGATATACATATGTATGAACCTACCTATGTTGTATATATCAAAATCAAACCATTACTTTTCAAAATAAGTTGAATCTGTTACATAAAAAATACACATCTCTGCATGTCTTCTCCAAAGTGTCTACTCCAAAGTAAGTCTCATTGAGTTAACACATGGGATTAGACTGTAATATTTGTTTTTTGTTTTTTAAAGAAATCATGTCCTGATCTATAAAAACGGTTAAATTTGGTTTTAAGGAGTTGGAATGCGAACTGCACCATATTATTTGGACCTCTTTATATTTTTCAGTTATCCTCACATATTAAATACATACTTAAAAAAAAAAAATCTCTCCATTTTCTTTTCTCCAAAATACCACACTGTTATAACTGGAACATTTTTTCTTCATCTTTTTAGACCATATCATGAGATTCTATTCTAGGCAAGCTTAAGGATCCGTTTAAACAAATCTTTGCACAATGATGGGCATGCATTAGAAATGCAAATTACCTTTACTATCCCAATTGATCTAGTCTCACCTTAACCAATATTCTGATTTAGTTTGCTAGCAGTAAAATAAATCCAGTGTAATTATTCTGAATCCCTGCCTGAATCTATTTTAATTAAAAGTTGGCACTTTTCCATTGAAAGCTTTAAGCGGGTTTATCTGGTAAGATTTTAAAGTGTAACACTTTACATATGTAATCTCACTTAAAAGTAGAACGCTTAAAAATTGGAATCATAATTTATCTAGTTTAGCTTTTTGGTTTTCATCTGCATGGACTATTTCACATTCTGCTTTTACTTGCAATCAAAATATAATATGAATAAGTACAAAAGCTAGCTCCAATGCCCCACACCAGGAAGAAATCAAAGGCAAAAAAAAATCCCTTTTTGCCCATAGTAAAACAGTTTTCTGAAGAATTATGGGATTATACACGTTTCTAAATTGTCATGCATAATTATTAGTTTGAGTAAAAACTGCAACACCTGTAAAACACCTGTTTTACAGCAAATTTTAAAGAAGTAAACATACTGATAACACCTGACTTTTGTTTCTCCTTCAGATCTTAGGCTGCAATCCTAAAAACACTTACTAGGGAGCAAGCCCCACTGAACACAGTGAGACCTACCTCCAAGTAAACATGTGTAAGATAATTGTGATTTGTTTCAGTTAATTTTTCCCCACAGGGCATCGTGGGCTGCATGTGGCCTGCAGGCCATGTGTTGCGTTGTCCTGCCCATCCCAAGTTAGATCCCAAAGATCTAACTTTGTTAATGGAACTCCAAGTGAGTTCCATTACTCACTTGGAGCCACTGACTCCAAGTGAGTCAGTGGCTCAGAGAGACTTTCATCAGCTGCTAATGTGCCAGCTTGATCTCCTTGAAAGAAACAGCTTAGCCACTTATTCATTCCCTAGTAACCTCCAGATTTGATTTGTTGCTATGCATCCTAATTCACATGTGTAACTATGAATGTAGGACTAAATGGACCTTTACCAGATGTGTGGCATGCACACAACAGATTTATGCACCATGTTTCTACAAAATAGGAAAGTAGCTACTTTTAGCGTGGGGAGAGGTTAGCTCAAACAACCATTCAATTCTGGACTTTACAGTCACAGACTATTTTAACACACTTTATTCTTAACACACACATGTACATGTATCACAAAAGAAAAAGAAAAAACCCGGCTTGGTTAGTATACCAACTCCTAGTGCAACTTTCTCCAATCTGTCCTACAGATGTGTTGGACCAACTCCCATCAGACTCCTGACTGAATTGTGAAGCAGAACTGACCTGCCCCCAATCCTTGCCAAAGGCAGCAAGGCTGGGGAAGCTCATCGTCCTAACTCACAAACTGAGTTCTTCTTCGCAATAAGGCCAGGAAGTGGGAAACTCACAAGAGGGATGCTGTGAAGCTTATAAAGAGGAGCTATGATTAATGTAATGCAACAGAAATAGTGGTTTGACAATATAGTTTTTCATTATTATTTTTCTTTTTGTGGTAGACAAAATTCAGTTCCATTTTTCTTTTCACCCTACAAACAAACTATTAGTATGGGAAAACATTCATTGATAGCATCTGTGATAAGTAATCAAATTAAGCTGAAACTATTTTCACACCATTAACATTTCCCCAAAGATTATGATTTAATGAGCCCATCTATTAAAATGTTCAATATTATTTAGTATAACAGGTCCCTTGTTATCCCTTACCAACCTGTTTAAACCTTAGTTTAACTTGATTGTCAAATAAATACATACTTCTAGGCATCCATTGATTTAGTTGACTGCTGGATATAACTGAAGATATTCACCAAACATTCAGGAATGGATGATTATATTCTACAAGAAACCAGAGCTGTTTTACGTTAGGGAAAGCCTGTATGAAATGTCACCCACTAGATCAAATGCATGCCATCTGCCACTTTTTGTGGCCCATTAAGGGCTTGATGAACCTCTCTGTATTTGCCAGATGTGACACTGAAAGCTAAGAGGCATGGATTGGGCCAAGATCACCCAGTGAGCTTCATGGCTGAATAGGAATCTGAACCTGGGGCTCCCCTATCCCAGTGCAGCACTCTGACGACTAAACCACATTGGTTAGTGGGTTACCAATATGGTTAGTGGGTTACATTCAGCTTACTGGGTCAGAAGTTATCTGTCTCAAGTTACTGTTCCATACTAGGTCATTTATACCAATGAATATGTTATCTTGCAATCTTTATTTCAGGGTTCTCCAACCTTGGGTCCCCAGATGTTGCTGGCCTACAGCTCCCAGCATACCCACCCAGCATGGCTAATGGGAAGGGATTCTGGGAGCTGTAGTCCAGCAACTACAATCTTAATAACAGAACTTCTTTTTCCTTGCCCAGAGAAAGAAGTTCAAATGGAGAAATACCCATTTCCATTATTTTACAGTGTACAGTCTGATGTTGCAGGTTTCTTCTTATCCCTCATACTATTTAGCATATACATGAAACGGCTGGGACAGTTTGTCCAGAGTTTTGGGGTTCAATGCCACTGATATGCTGACAATGCCAAACTCTAACTCCCTTTCTATCTAAATTCTAGGAAACTATTCAAGTTCTATATCAGTGTCTAATGTTGATAATGGTGAACAAATTGAAGTTTAAGCTAGACAAGGCAGATGTCTTCCTGGTCTGTCAAAAGGCAGATCACAGAATAAGGACTCAACCAATGTTGAATGGGGTGATACTTCCCTTGAAGACTCCTGTTCGCAGTTTGTGCTTACTCCTGGATTCAGCCCTGAACCTTTGATGGTGGCTAGGAGTGCATATGCACAGCTAAGGCTAGTGTGCCAACTACACCCACTCTGGATATGTTGGATCTGGCCACAGTGACACATACCTTAGTTACATCCTGTTTAGACTACTGCAACCCACTCTACATATGGCTGCCTTTGAAGACTGTTCAGAAACTTAAGCTGCTCCAGAATGCTGTGGCCAGACTGTTGACTGGGGCTGGTTAAAAGGAGCATGTGACTCCCTTATTACAACAGCTTTACTGGCTACCCGTGCACAATTCAAAGTGCTGGTTACAACCTATAAAGCCCTACACAACTTGGGACCTGGCTATTTGAAAGACCGCATTATTTATCTCTAACAAGCCTGCCTGGGTTTTAAGATCTCTGAGAGAGGCCTTTGTCTCTTTCCCACCACAATCAGAGGTATGTTTGGTGGGAATGTGAGAAAGGGCCTTCTTGGTGGCTGCTCCCAGTTTCTGGAACTCCCTCCTAAGGGAGGCAAGGCTAGCTCCATCTTTATTGTTCTCCACTAACAGGCAAATACATATTTATTCAGGCAGGCTTTTGACTATTAAGCTGTTTTGTTTGCTGAACTGGGTTTTAACTGATGGGTGATGCTTATTTCTTTTTAACTTATAAGTTTTAATTTATGTGGTTATGTTTTAATTAGGTTACATTTTATCTGTATATTATTACGGTAGTCATCTTGAGCACTATTTTTAATGGGAAGTCAGGATACAAAATAAATAAATAAATGATATTTAAATCTTTAAAAGGAGGAATATGGGATAACCAGTGTCAGAACGGAATTGGAACAACCAAACAGCAGTGAGCATGTGTGCAACCCTCAAGTGGTTCATGAGCTGCATGTTTATGCAGTGGGCTTGGGGGGGGGGTATTTTTCACATCACCAGTGCTATAAAGATAAGCCAGGGCTAGAAACAACTGTTTTCATGAGTCTGTTTTCCCACCTGGAGTTAAAGGTGGTTTGAAAGAAGGATCTTTTGCTTCTGGTAAATCCATTTTTGCATTGTTTTAAAAAAGTGCAAAGCCTGTGTGACCAGAGGAACAGTGAGGCAAGAGAAATGCCTGTTCATCATGGGGGCATGAATGTTCTCTTTAACCACTTAACTCTCTAAAAAAAAACCTTATTGTCTGTCTCCAGCCTGACATATCCAGTGATGAGACTTATTCATGCAATCCAATATTTCTTTGATATTAGTGGTCTACTTGACATGCCTGAATGATATAAGCAGGCACAAAGGGCAGGCAGACAGTGCTGGTATCAAAGTTTATTAACTATTGTACCGATTTCTTCTAACTAACTCTTTCTGGCTTAAAATAGTTTGAAGGAATAGTTCTATTTTCTTTGACATCTAAATAAATACTACACATTTTGACGATTGAGTAAATTCGTTTGGTTCCTTATTGATCTCAGAAAACACTTGGAGAATATATAGCATGTTAAACTAAGGATCATTACGAGCACATTTTCTGCTTCCCTGTAAGTACTTAAGTGCTTTATGTAACTGCCCTGGAAATACCTATTGGAGGGTGGTATATAATTTCATTAAAACAAATCAATAAATTAGTGCATACATACATACTGAAATGATTTTTTTTTTAATTTTCCAAAGTCCCTGGCACAGAATGGTTCTGACTAGAAAAGGCGAACACTGTAGTGCCTATTCACTAATCTGCTTAAACACAAGACAAGTTACACCTTTTGCCAAGCAATTGTCCACACCCATTATGTTGCTGCCTTTTTAATAAATACACAGTACATGCTAATGGAAGGTAAGCCCACTAAGAACATATCAAGAAACATAGTTAAAACTACTACAGGATGATGCAGGACCTTCAGAGCAGGAGCTCTGAGGCTGTAGAATAGGCTTCCATTTGAGGCTTGGATATATACCTCACTGTTGTGGTTCAGAAAAATTTACAGCCTTTCTTCTTTGATAGATTTTGGGATAAGTAAACTGGGATCATGCAGCTGTAGTAACAAAAGGTATATATTTTTTTAACTTACTTCAGGTGAAATAGCAATGGGTCCTATCATCCAGGTGCACAGGTGGTTTACATATAATTTTTAAGTATGTCTCTTTCTCTGCATCTCTGCAACAGAGGTTACTGAGCTACCTTCTACCTGCAGTGGGGATGGGGGGAAGAGCATGTGACCTCAGAGTCTGCTCCCAGTTTTACAGCAGATGGAACCCTGGAGGTAAAGTCATGAATAAACAGGTCCTATGAGTCTTCTAGGATAGTTTTGGGCATGGAAAAAGAACATAGACCAGCAATGAAAAGAACTATGTAGCATGAGGAAGATATATGTGTAAGGATACCACAATTATAATGCTGCTAGTAAAAGAGAGCTCTTGATAATTCAAAAGGCAGGATGTTGATAACAGAAAAATGCTTATCAAAGCATTCTCCTTGATGTCCTGATACCTCAGAATTAACTAACGAAAGGGGGGGGAAACAGTACTGAAGACTTATTATGAATTCATTGTCATTAACTTGACATTTGTAATGAAAAAGGAGCTGATTTTAAATCCCTAACAAAATAAACTTCTACATTGGCTCATCTTTAATTTTGCGCAGCATAAAAGTGTCCTGCCAGTTATTCAAAGTTTCCATTGATAAAGCTGTAGAAGAATGGTCAGCTGGGTCAAACTGTGTATGTATAAGACAAAGAAATGTGATAGCTTTAGTATTGAGCTGTCACTGCCTTTTTATCTCAATAGCGTTTGTGACAGGTACAAAGAGTTCACATTAACTGTACTTAGTGGATAGATATTTGGGGAAGAACAGTACATGGAATTCCGAAAAAAAAGTTGACATTTCTGGTGTTTAAGGTTTCTCACTGTCACACAGCTACTGAGAAAAGTGATACTATCAGTTGTCAAGTGATTACAAAATTTTACACTACTCTGAAATTAGCTCAAAAGCTGTCAGGTCCTTTTGGACAAGTTATGCAAAGTCCATTGAGTTATCAAGTGAAATCTTTTTAAACAGAATCCAAATGAATGGACATGACAGCCCAGAAATCTATATGAGCTGCTAAGGAAGCATCTGATTAAATAATTCAAATAGATTAATACTAAGCCAATGCTTATGCATTTATACTCATACATCTGCTACTAGCTGTGGAACAGTATTAGTAAATGTACAGTGATGCACACTGGGGTAAAAAAAATCCTAACTTCGGAAATACACTGATGGGGTTTGAGCTGGAGGTGACTGACCACAACAGAGATTTGGGATTGTGGTGAATAGCTCAATGACAACATCAAAACAGCTATGCAACAGCTGTGAAAAAGGCAAATTCCATCTAGGGATCATTAGGAAAACTGTTGAAATCTAATGCCTTTATATAAATCTACAGTACAACCACACTTGGAATGCTGTGTACAGTACTGACTGCTGCATCTCAAAAAGGACAATGTAGAACTGCAAAAAGGTGCAGAAAAGGGCAAAGATCAGGGGGCTGGAGCAATTCTCACCATGAGGAAAGGCTCCAATTCTTGGAGCTTTTTAGTTTAGAGAAAAAGAGGTGAGGAAGGGAGGGACATGCTGGAGCACAGCCAATGATGAGGGATGATAGGAATTGTAGGCCAAAACATCTGGAGGGTCAGAAGTTGCCCACCCCTGCTTTATAGGATTCTGTCTCCAAAAACACTACAGTCATGCTGTCATTCTCACTTGACACCTAGAACACATGTTACATATAGGCATCTCTATGGCAAGCTTCACACACAGAGACGCTTGTCATAATAAGCTAGACATCACTCACTGTGTGCTTTGGAGCCATTATGTAATTAGTATGTCTGTCCCTAGCAGTGATTGCCAATCAGCTCAAGCTGGGGCACGAAATCTAACTACATCATGGTCCTGAAGCATGCTTGACACTGCAACTGGAAACTAAGCTCAGAGATACCAGTTCCCATGGTGAATGTAAAATTGTATCCTGGGCCTAATTCAGCTCTTCAAAGAGCTGCAGCAAGCCATGAGGATGGTGCCGAAAAAAGTTTTTAATGTGAATCACCATATTCCCTCCCTAAGGTTGTCAAGAATGTGACTGGCAACATGGAGATGCACAATGTGATCACCCCAATCCCTGTGTTGTATACTTTCATTTCAGGCATGTGTGATGAAAGAAAATCACCCAAATAATTTTGCCATTTTTATGTACACTCTACTTGCTTTCCTTAAAATTCCAAGAACAAATCTTTTGCTCTAACAGAACCCCCCAAATTCGTCTTGAAATTCTGTTTAAGATAAAATTCAGTGGCAACTCTATTACAGATGTTACAGCTGGGAGAACATCACAGGGCAGCATTCCCATGGAAACATACTGGGTTGGATCCAGACTTATTCATGCTTACAGTAGACCCACTAAAACCAATGAGATTTAATTTAGACAGGACTAACTGAAGTCCTATTAATTTCAATGGGGCTGCTCTAACAATGATTAAGTGTGGATCAAACCCAGTTCATGCTGTAATTCTCAACTATTTGCATATGAGTATACCACTGTGATTTCCCCACTTCCTGACATGCTTTACAGATCACCACCACTACTTCTGCCATTTTCTGTCACTTGCAGTCCAAATATCACAGGGTCTGATACAGAGGATCAGTCAACTAGGGTAGCTCTGTGAGGGCTGGTATGTGACAGGTAGAAGAGATGATTCCTTAGCCTTCTCACTCAAGTGGACATGTAGAGAACAATGGCTTTGTAAACTATAGTGGTCCATGGAACAACGCTTGAGAGCCAGTAGCTTAAGATACAATCCTATGCAAGTTTAGACAGCAAAAATGTCCTACAACTCCCAGCATTCCCCAGCCAGATGGCTGGGGAATGCTGGGAGTTGTAGGACATATTTCTGACAAAACATGCATAGGATTGTGCCCTTAAGACTCCGTAAACATATTTTTTTTTCTGACTACACATACGCCTTATATATGCTATATAACTTAAATATCCTATTAGATAGTGAGCTTCTCCTCAGGCTGTTTTATTCTAGTTGTACTACAAGCATAGCCATGATATACTTAGGATTATAATCAGTGAGTTTATTTCTTTTGTTTTTTTTCTGGTGTTCTTTTTTGTTGCCTGTATTTTTAAAATTTATTTCAAAATAAAATTCCTTGGAAAAATTCCATGAAATACTGCTTCCCCTCAAAATATATAACTGTAATTAACTGAGTAAGCTATTCACTTTGGAACTCTCTTTTTTTTTTTTTTTTTAAGGAAAAACATTTTGGTTAAAAACATTCATTTTAATAAGCAGAACAAAATAATAATTTACCTGTGGTGGAAGAAGTGGTAATCGGATGTAGGCAAGTAACATACTTAGGTCATTACATCTCCTTTGCATGTCATATTTAACCCACTTCATTAAGGCATCGAAAATGGTCTCTTCATCAGGAACATTCACATCATCACTGGCAAGAAGCTTATGGAGTTCCTCTGCTGGTAACAGTAAAAATTCTTGATTTCTAATAACCTCGATTATGTTCTCCTACAAAGAAAAATGAATGTTTCAGACTTTATTTTTCAGAGTAAAAAAATGCTACCAGTAAAATTACCAACCTAGAACAAGATGGTGGTTATGAATTCCTAACAAAAGCCTTGAGAATCAATCAGCTCTGAACAGATGTAGGAAAGCTATAGGTGATTTCTGAGGTCACACAACATAGTTTGTAAGGTAATGAACTTCAAAGTGAGCTAAATACCAACAACTTATGAATACCAGTACTCCTTTGGCCTAAGATGGCAGCCTCTGAGGTCTGAGTAACTAGGAATTACAAGTTTTTCTTCAAACATGTTCATCCAAAGAATTGGTAAACAGAAAAAATTTAATATTTATCTTTACCATTTGTGTAACCTTTCAAGATTAACCTGCATTTACATAACATTTCACAGGGACAATTAGCAAGCTTGTAACATATTTCAAATATTGTACAATGTTCTTTTTTGGGGGGGAAAGCTAGTTACCTAGATGGCTCTTCCTTCCCTTTACCTTAACCACTATTGCAGACATTTCCCCCTCCCATCTCTAAAAGCCTAATTTTAGCTAGGACATTTGTTGGGGAGGGATTGTGGTCTTTGCAGCACAATCTCGCCCCTGCTTCTCTTCACAGTGTTCCAGCATCACTTTCTGAAGAGAATGAGCTGATTCTGATCGGTTTCTTTTGTTTCAACAAATAAATTTGTGTTAAGTAGCTTTCGTCTTTTGTCTGCTCAGGTCATATAAGCTCTAAATGGAAGGAATTACACATAGTAAATCCCATGCTCAGATATATTACTTGCATTAGCAAAGATTTTGACCTGCTTGCTTTAGTCTAAACTAAATTTCAGGTTTATATGGTTCAGGATATTACACATTGCCTGGATCACAAACAGCTTAATACCAGGCAGTAGGGAGCAATTCCATGCTCGTTCCCAGTAGCAAATATAAACTATATTGACCATGGGGTACATTATTATTTATTGTATTTTTACTAATGCAAAAATATGTTCACTGGATTTAGAGGGGGCACATCGTGTGGGAAGTAACTGCTACTTGGACCCTCTCTTCTGGCAATAACGGTTAAAGTAAAAGGACAATAGTACATAAAAACCTGCCACATCTCTCTCACACACACCATGGTGGGTTCCCAATCTCAAAGAAGAAACAAGGGCAGGCAGAATAGAGAACTAAATAAATAGAAAAACCACTCTTTCCTGATATGAGCAAATGACCAGGTGCCTTTCCAACCATACTTCCCAACTTTTTTTTGTTATCTGTGTCACAAACAAATTAATGTGTTTGATTTGCATCAGTAATATGCCAATTAGACAGCCCAGATTTGGAGAACTGCAATATGGAAACCACATGCAAATAAGAACAGTGGGTTTGATCCAGATTTATGTTCATGCAACTGGGCTGACAGAAGAGGACGTTCCCACCTTCTCTTCCCTATGGTAGCCCCCCCTGGCCCTCTGAAAATGCCACACAGGGGGTCAGAGAACTATGCTGAGTGGGGTGAGCTGTGGTGCAGGGGACAGAAGGATCCCTGAAAATTGGACAGAGGCATCTTCTGTAAGCGGAGCCCTTCTATCCAAAGAAGGCAGATCCTGCATCCAACCCACTGTGCAGTGTTTTGAGAATTTATAACGAAAATGTTGACAGGCATTTAACCAAGTGTGTTAAATTACTTTCCTATCAATACATCATGTTCAAGAAATGTTAACTGCAGTTTTAAAAGTATTTTGTAACACAAGTTCAGCTATATTTGGTTAACAATTGGATCTAACCCCATTATAAAAAATTAATTTCATTTGATACTCAAAGAACCAAAATCAAAATTTGAAATTCTCTATTACTTCTCTAAGCAGAAGCCATAGAACACCTTTCATAAACTCACAGATCTGAAGACTGTCCTTGGAATCTATGTAACCATACAAAGATGTTTATTTAACAAACAAGATTAGTGTTTGCTTGGGAGCAGTGCAATAACTGGAAAGCCCCCCTAGACAAATGTAAGTACTTACTTTAATTGTTTTGAAATATTTTCAGATTTGGTTGCAAGGTTCCTCTCTATACTTTATGTGCAATTTTCACATCACATCCCTCCCACATTTGACCGAAAAGTTGGGAATTACCTTACACATTAAGTTGCATGTAATTATCTTACATATAGTTCTTCAGACCAAAGGCCTATCTGGTTCAGCATTCTGTTCCCACAGTGGCAAACCTGCTTTGCCTTGTGAGAAGCGCACAAGCAGGACGTGAGAACAATAGCACCCTCCTGCTTCTGTTCCCTAGCAATGTATACAGAGGCTAATTCTGAAGGTAATATATAGCTATCAGCAGGGGAGCCAGGTCACTCCTGTGTCAGTGGGGCTCCTTATCCATTGCATCTTTCGGTTTGAGCTTTATAGGAGCTATCCATTCTGTTGAACTCCATCCCCAACATAAGCTCACCACGATGGATAGCTCCTGTAAAGCTCAAACAAAAAGATGCAATGGATAAGGAGCCCACTGGCCTTCAGGACAAGTAGCCACTGATAGCCTTATCCTCCATTAATTTGTCTAATCCTTTTTTAAAGCTGTCCAGGTTGGTTGTCCAGGTTGGCTGTCGTAGTGAATTCGATAGTTTAACTATGTACAGTATGAAGTACTTTATACATTTTTTATTATTTATTTATTATTTTTATATCCCACCTTTTTTCCTGCAAGGAACTCAAGGTGGCTTACATAATCCTCCTCCTTCTCTCCATCTTATCCTCACAACAACCCTATGAGGTAGGTTAGGCTGAGAGTCAGTGACTGGCCCAAAGTCAGCCAGTGAGCTTCATGGACGAGTGGGGACTAGAACCTGGATCTCCCGAGTTCCAATCCAACACTCTAACCACTATGAAACACTGGTTCACTTCTTTTTATCTGTCCTGAATCTCCCACCATTCAGTTTTGTTGCATGACCCTAACCCTATCAACTTTCTTCACACCATACATAATTTTATACAGCTCTATCATGGCTCCCTTTCCTTGCCTTTTTTCTAAGCTAAAGAACCCAAAATGCTGGAACCTTTCCTAATAGGGGAGTTTGATCGTTTTTATTGCCTTTTCCTAAACGCTTTCAGTCCTTTTTGAGGTGTAGCAACCAGAACAGTACATATTAGTCTAAGTGTGGTTGCACACAGATTTGTATAAAGGCATTATGATATTGGAAGTGTTATTTCCTATTCCTTTTCTAATGATTCCCAACATGGAATTCACATTTTCAACAGCTGCTGCACCCTGGGTTGATGTTTTCATCCAACTCTCTATAACCCCAAGATCCCTTTTCTGGTCAGTCACCACTAGCTCAGGCCCCACTACCATATATGTAAGTTGGGATCTTTGCCCCAACTTTGAATCACTTTATATGTGCTTACCTTGAACCACATTTGCCATTCTTCTTTATCCTGCCCCCGCCCCACTACAACTTGCCTCCTGAATTCACAGGTTTTCATTATACACTAGCAAAACACCTATCATTATGATGAGCAGACAGTGGGCTTGTTCGCATGGCGTGGGAACCGTGGAGGAGCAGAAGTCCCCCGCAGGTTCCCGTGTCATGTGAACGCCGACCGGGGGTGCCCCCGTGGGACGGTCGTGCACGGGACGCATGCAAAGTGACCATGGGCAGTAGAGGGGTAAGCCCCTACCGCGCATGGCCACCCTGCCGTGCGAACAGCGGGCGGCCGTCCCGCAGGGTCCGCACAGAGGCGGCTGCCCAGAGCGGCTGGAGCGGCTGCCGCTCCAGCCTAAAGGGGCAAACGGCCCCTCTGGGCATCCTGAGCCCCCGCCCCCTAGTGCTGGGAGGCCCGTACTGCGGTGCGGGGAACTTCCGGCTCCACTGGGGTCCACCCACACGCATGGGACACAGGTCATCTGCAGCGCCCCGCCGGACCCTGCGGACGGCCCCGTGGTGCCTCCCCCGCCCGCCCGCAGCCTGGGTCGTGCAAACCGGCCCAGTGTGTGGCAGGAAGGCTTGCGTATTAGAAGAACGTCTTGAGAGGCGTGGAGTGTGTCATATGCTCTGAAACACAATGCATCCTAGTGTGGGGTCCTTATCAGTAAAGGCAAGGCTACTGAATGTCAGGAGAGGAAGGGAAGCATTTCCTTCACTTCTGCAAAGCTGCATGCTTTTTCCCAACAGAAGTGAATAGCAACCATCCACTTCTAATGTAAAGTGGTGCTATCGGGAACACTGCTGGGGTAGGGGTGAACATGCTGCCTGCCCCGGTGATTATAACCATTAGGTAGCAAGTCTGTTCATATCTGGATAGCCCCACCTCTTCATCCACATAAGCCTCATATGGGCTACTAGGAACATAGGAAGCTCCCTTATACTGAGCCAGAACATGGGTCCATCTAGCCCAGTATTGTCAATACTGACAGGCAGTGGCTCTCCAGGGTTTCAGGCAGGATTCTCTCCTAGCTCTACTTGGAGTTGCCAGGGATTTAACCTGGATCCTTTTGTATGCAATTCATGTATTCTATCACTAAGCTACAGCCCCTTCCTGGCTCCTGGTTATGGTATACTGTTGAACTGATCTATATAGGTAATTTTCAAATAAACAAGCCACTGCATCCCATAACTGTTGGTTGGATCCAGAGAAATGGAAAATTCTTTCCACTCGCACATGGGAGATTTACAGTACCCTTGAAGTAGTAGCCCTTTTCCAAAGTCCTCCTACTTACTATTCATAACATCATGAACCTAAAACCATCCAACTCTCCCTATACCTCTCTTATTTTCTCCCAGTTCAAAGGGCATGTGAATGGACTAGGTAGGTTTCTTCATGCATATTTGAAATATATATATGCACATTTCCCTCCAAAGTTAATTTCAGTAAAGATAGTAACCATAATATCTCCTCCTACCGAAATACAGAAAGCTTTGGGCATAAATGGCACATCTATTTAGCACAATAAAAACATAACATTGTAACTGGTGAAAGGGGCACCCACTTGAAACTGCAAAAGGAGGTTGATAAAGAATAACTAATGCAGTGTCACATCAATAAGTACACAGCTGAATATTTTATGTGCTCAAGTAGAAAATAGTAATTATATTTATTTCTAATTTCTTTTTCAAATTTAAATGAGTTCGAATCACAAAATTGTGATTTATATTATTTTGTGACACAAAATTGTGTTTATATTACTCTAAAGACTGCACTTAAAAAAAAACTGTGTGGGAGGAAAGCCCCTTACCACTGCATGTAGTGAAGCAGAACAGTTATGCCAGTGGGGCTGTTTATTGCAGCAACTGATTTTTTGTAAGGGATTTCCAAGTTATATGCTAACCTATTTTGACCTTACTTTAAAAAAATTCAGCAGGCTCACAGAACAAAATAATAAGCCTGTAGGTACGTGCAGAAGCATACCTTTAAAGTCTAGTTTCAGAAGGCACCTTAAGGAGAAGATGAATATCCTTCTCACACATGTCAATAACCCTTCAACCCAATCCCAGCTGTTTCTCAATTAACTCTTTTCTGCTGCACAGGAAGCTTGATTCTGAAAAAGAACACTTCAGCAATTTCCCCAAGCCAAAATTACCATTTCTCTTTCTTTGAATTGCCTACTGCCCTAAAGACAGGGAGTACTTCATCACTGGGGTACCTGCCCCATAAACTTGCCTACAGCAGTCTCCAGAACAAGACAAACAAACAGCTCTAAGCTGGTCCTGCCTATTGACCCCCCCCCCTCTCTCACACACACACACACCCTCACTTTCTTCACATTTTCTATAATAATAAAAGAGGATGCCTGTCTATCAACACCATTGCTCCAAGACTATGAGACCTAGAAACCAGAACTTTGGCATGCATACTAAGGGGACCCCAGGGGTGTGCACCTCAGGGTGATTTGTTTGTTAAAATGCATTAATTAAAATGTGTTTATTTACGTATTTATTTATTTATTTATTATATTTATACCCCGCCTTTTTTCCTGCAAGGAACCCAAGGCGGCTTACATAATCCCCTTTCTCCTATCCACTTTCACCTCACAACAACCCTGTGAGGTAGGTTAGGCTGAGAGTCAGTGACTGGCCCAAAGTCGCCCAGTGAGTTTCATGGCCGAGCAGACTAGAACCTGGATCTGTGCTTGAAGCCTACAGTACCATCTTCAGTCACTTAGTGGCAGAATTCTCTACCAATCCATAGTTTTGAAGCTGAGACAGTTTGAAATGGGGTGAGGGGGGAAATAATCCGAGTAGGCAGACCCTCCCTCATGGGTTTCAAGGAGTGTACCATGGTAGGGGCTGTGCCTAGGGGTGCCAGGGGCTGTGGCTTAAGTCAGATGGGGTGGGCAGAGTGTGTCCAAGCCTGACCGCTGCATAACTTTTCATGACTGCTTCTCTGTAACAAACAAAAGGCTATTCCAACCTGTACGAAGCTGGGTACGTTCACTAGCACTAAATAACATGACTGAACATACACAGGAGTTTCATAGATTTCATAGATCACAGAGTTGGAAGGAGCCTACACGGCTATCGAGTCCAACCCCCTGCTCAATGCAGGAAACTAGAGGAGGGGTCTCCCATCCAAGTAATAACCAGGCCCTTTCCACACTCAGACAAACTGAGCCAGCATGAGCCACAGGCTTGATGATCTTAATGCAGTACACGATAGTGCAGAAACAAATCATGGTACAAATGGAATGGTGGAGGCAATGTTTCTCAAGGGTAGATAGATTTGTTTATTTGTATAGAGTCATCAGACACACACAAAACAAACATTTAGCAAAGATATATCAACACAAAAATAACATATTTACATAAAGTTAAAGCAAACCCAAGTCATATAGGAAAAATTAAAATTCTGGATCTCTAGCTAAAATAAGTAAAATTACAAACTTGTGTAAAATTATAAAATTGCCCAAACCTAAAATTCAGAATCGCACTGGTAAGACACAGCATTCTCCTTTTCCCTAGCACCAATTCCTGCAGATAAAAATTGTAGTTGCCTTAGCAGTTAAATATCTATCTTGCTCAGAAAGCAAATCACAGTCTCACGCATAGATCACCCCAAATCTCTCTCTAAATTCTGACCCAAATACTGTTCCCTTAGCACATTATACAAGGGACAATATAAAATAACATGTACAAAATCTGCTACATGTTTTAAAGCACAAGGACAAGTACGTTGGGAATATGGCCTATCCCTGTATCTTCCGTCTAACACAGCTGAAGGCATCAGATTTAACTGAGCTTTACTAAAGGCCATCCTGTCTCTGAGTCTCTTCAAATCCTTTAGATAACAAGATAGAACGTAAGGAGTGCAAGAGAAATTCTTATACAATGATGCTGTTTTAGAAACTGATATTGTTGCCCTGTCCATCAGTAAGAATATATCGGACAGTCTCTGCCTCAGACTTTTTCGCGAGCTCCATGCCCAACTTCTTCAGATAAACTTCAGAAAAGCCTAATTTTACTGCTAAGGATGAAACAAACCACTTATAAGAATTATTATTAATTTCTTCTAAGGCTATCCTAAGAGGGCATGAAGGCTCGCTAAAGATAATTTTAACCAATAGTTTAGCATCATTTATATGCAACTGTTTGTATTGTTACTATACCCAATTCAGCCTCTACATAAATCAGAAGGAACTGAAGTGGGGAGTGCTATTTTGAACTGTCTCCAATGGGTTTAAATTCGAAGAAAACCACACCTAGGCCCCATAGAGAACTTATGGAATAAGTTTCCTATTATACAGTTCCAATGCTGGTGCTACTAGAGGTCCACCTCGGATTCTCTAGAAACGTAAAATACCCAAAGCTATTTTTGCCACTTTCTCCTTTGTAAATTCTACATGTGTTCAAATGTGTGTTCAAATTCCTGACTGTGAATACACCACCCAAGTGAGCTGAAAACCCGTACCTGCTCAATTTCCAGAACTGCAGGGCCTGCACCCAGAATTACATCTTCCCTCAGCCATTAAGGCTGGAGATTTGAGAATATCTTCTCAAGATGTTTTGACCATTTAATCTGCCTATCTGTTGTGGTTTGAACTGATTCAATGCTATGACTTTGTTCAGGAGAATTACATCTCCCCTCAGCCATTAAGGCTGGAGATTTGAGAATATCTTCTCAAGATGTTTTGACCATTTAATCTGCCTATCTGTTGTGGTTTGAACCGATTCAATGCTATGACTTTGTTCAGGAGACAGAAGTTGTATTTCACCATTAAATAAAAACTGAACCAACAAAGGCTGGTGGTTACTTTCTGACATTTATTTATTTTATTTATTTATTACATTTTTTAATCGTCCATCTGGCCGGTCACTCGCTGCATAACTGCGATAACTGCCACCCTGGGTGATGTACAATCAATAAAATACAATAATAAAACAGAATTAAAATACAGTTCATATTCCCGCCAGGAAAACCAAGTTTTTAATGCACGGCGGGAGCTCATCAAAGAGGGGGCATGGCGAAAGTCACTGAGGAGGGAGTTCCATAACTTGGGGGCCAACACAGAAAAGGGTCTCTTCCTAGGCCCCACCAGCCTGGCTGCTCTGGCTGATGGGTCAAGGAGAAGGCTGTCCGTGGCAGATCTTGTTGAGCGGCCTACCTGATGTTGCTGGAGGTGCTCCTTGAGATTTCTCCCACTTCAAATTGAAAAAAACTTCTTTCTCTAAAGCAGATGCAATGACCACATAATCCACTACACTTGCTCCTGCGGGATATGTGAACTACTCATCCAAATAATTCCTGCAGTTTCCATTTAAAATAATGAAATCAAACTTATTTACTAACTGAATAAACTGTGTAACCCAGATTTGTTAACTTTACAGTCCTTTGATATCTGATTACTCATCTTGTCTTCTTCGTCCAAAAAGACAAAGACTTTCACCATATAAAGTGAGAGGGAGCCAGTGTGGCGTAGTGGTGAGAGTGTTGGACTGGGACTTGGGAGATCCGGGTTCTAGTCCCCGCTCAGCCATGAAACTCACTGGGTGACTTTGGGCCAGTCACTGCCTCTCAGCCTAACCTACCTCACAGGGTTGTTGTGAGGATAAAATGGAGCGGAGGAGGATGATTATGTAAGCCGCCTTGGGTTCCTTGCAGGAAAAAAGGTGGGGTATAAATATAATAAATAAATAAATAAATAAATATAAATTAAGGTATTTCAATCCTTACCAGTATGGGTATTACTGTCTCCCATTAACACAACTTCTGCACTGATATACTCATTTTGCATATTTAAAAAATAATCCTCCAATTCATTCCAAAGGAAGACATCATATAATGGAGAAATCTGGAGTGGAATATACATATTAATCAACAACAATTATTGTATTTCTATTTTAACCAGGACAGCCATAGCAACACTACTAAGCAGACCTAAAAGAGTTACTGCAATTCTTAATGTTGTGGCTATCAGGAAGGCTAAGCCTCCTGTTGGTTTACCACTCTTTACAAGAGCGACTTCTGGTAGCACGTATGCTAAATACCCATTAACTACCATCTCTGTAAGCATCCAGGTTTCCTACAAAGCACTATATCAAACTTAAAAAAATAAAGGTGGAATCACAAGTCTTATTTGCCCAGCCAGCAATATTCCATGAGATCAAGTATAGTGCGTCCTCATTTTGAGCTGCCTATGCCATGAAGACTGACCAGTAATTATACCATCGTGAACATTTCCCCAATCTACTGATCTATTTTTCCAGAGGTTAAAGGTGTAGGTCTAGCCTCATTACACTCAACTATTTCCCTCCTTTCCTCTTTTCCTTTTTTTAAATAGGTGAGCCCATTTCATGAGGTTTCAAATATTTATAGATCAACCACTCCTTATTGGACAATAGTGTCTTGGAATTTGCTCTATTACTTGAAGAGCAGTTTTTAGCAATAGTCTGAATTTCTTTCCTCCTAGCAGGAACTACAGGCTGCTCTGTCTGAGGGGTTGGCAAGTTCAGAGGACGCCCTTTCCCCAAATTACTCCTATCTAATAGTTTCCTTTGCAAAATATTTAATCTCTCAAGCATAGCTCTATTTCATATAGAGCACCAACATGAGTCCAACAAGGTTTCCTCAGCTGGCTCTACTTTTACCAGGGCATCTTCAGTAGGTTTAGAATTTCTACATTCTCTTACTAATGGTTCTTCCCAGTAAATACTGAACCTTCACAAAGTTGGAGGCTGTATCTCCCCACTCGTGTATCATCCTATAACTCTGGAAGACGGGTCTTCTAACCGTGTCCACATAAAAACAATAAGGGACAATTCCATAATACAAAAATAGCTTTCTTTTCCTAAGAATTAAGGCAGGGATTTCTGCACTTCCAAAGATTACCAAAATCTTTTTATCTTGGGGGAAGTCATTCAATATTTCTAAAGATCTGATATCTATTTGCATATAACTCAAATTTAAAATAAAACTTAGATGACTCAGAGCAAGACATTTTGAATCCCAGGAGGGCACATTTCCCCTCCAAGTATATATATATATATTGAGGACGATCTGTTTTGGTTGAAAAACTAAATCACTGTCCTTCCCATTCCTCAATTTAGTATTCCAGTTTTTATTATTAGATAGTTCATTCATGTTCTCCCTGAGTTCTCCCCATTTATTACTTGCCAAGTCTATATTACCCCTTCTATTCCGTTTATCCCAGCTATCAGGTTCACTTGAAGAAATTAATTTAGCAATAGTTTCTAGCTGATGGTAAATTAATTATAAGGTCTTAGCAACAAAGAAGCTATGCTCTGTAAGAAGTTCTAAATAAACTTTATCTCTTTGATTTTCGTATCTCTATCTTGTGTTGGTACATTACCTAGGTTTGGCTTCTCATGTGATGGTGCTGGTTGATCCAATTTCAATAGGGAGAATTTATTTGAGAGGGGAATACTAAACTCCCCTGCATCCTTTTTGTGTGTGTGGAAGAAATTGCTCCATTTCCTTTAAAAAGGGGGGGGGGGGGAGAGAATAGGCCTAAAAAATTACATGAGTGCTTTTTTGGCCCCACCCTGTTTTCCTTTAACATCTTCAAAATTTCTCTACCCTTAAGAAAACAAACACTCTACTCTTCCTCACAGTGTATTACTATGTATTCCTACTCACAGTGTAGGACTACATAAGGTTGTTGTAGGAAGAGAACCATGTATGCTGGGTGGGATTTAAAAATGGATTGTATCCAGTGTTATAAGAAAATGTCCAAATCTACATAAATAGTCAGTCATATATCTAGTCAAATATATGTATCATTATATCTTACAGAATGATCAGACTTGGACAGATTCTAAAAACATTTCTTTTAAACATCAGTCTGCTCTTTTAAACAAGTTTGT
The DNA here is from genome assembly GCA_021292165.1 of Shinisaurus crocodilurus. NCBI lineage: Eukaryota > Metazoa > Chordata > Lepidosauria > Squamata > Shinisauridae > Shinisaurus > Shinisaurus crocodilurus. The sequence continues at coordinate 155,331,166 of CM037878.1, forward strand.
GATGGAATGTTAAATATTTATAACATATGATATTATAGACACTAAATATACTACCATAGAATGGAAAACGACTTCCTCATTTTTCCTACCAAGATAAATCTGCAGATTGTATTGTCATTCATCCCAAATTAACTACTCTTATAAACTCTTTCAGGAGAGCATTATGATACAAGTCACCAGGAAATAAGTCACCAGGAACCTGTCACATTAAGTTGTTTTACCCTGACAGAACGCTTACAAACTGCTCATTGAATGCTGAAAATTTGCCAATGTGCTCTCTGATCCCCACAGATAAATTTCAGACTAAATTGAGATTGGAAAGCATTTTTCATGTGGCACATTATATCGATTAAACTGACAAATTCGCCTGTTTTATTGGTCTTTGGCAAATTGCATACTCTGAAGGAACATGCATCGTGCCCTATTTTGTCAGAAGTATCAAATGATCTCATACTGTCAACAAGCCGTAACATGCAATTATTTCTTCCTTCTCAGCTTATTGCTGAATAAATGAAACAAGAGCAGTTTTGTGGAGTTCCCTGTGCTTTGTAGACTTGGCAACCGTCCCTAGGTAATCTGATCAGGAAGCATTTTTTCACTGAGACTTAAATATTGGCCTAGTTCAGATATAACTAGAAACCACAGTTTCCCACTATATGAGCAAGCTGTTGCAAATCCTGGGGTTACACACACAACCTTTCCTTCTCTTCTGCACAGCAGAGGATATCAGAAACATTTGCTTCTGATTTTAAACAAACCTCAATTCCCTTCCCTGTAATTTCAAATTCTGGGGAAAGTTGTTTGTTTAAACTATGGTTTCAGAACAAGCCAGGAACAGAAACTATGGTTTGATCCTGACTTGTTTTCACTAAGCATAATTTAAACCAGTGGTGAGGAACCTCAGGCCCACAGGCCAGATCCAGTCCACCAAGCCTCCCCATCTGGCCCACCACCTCTCCCATCAAATCACATCCCCTCTCAGCCACATGCTCACATATCCCTTTTCTGCAGCAATCTGGTAATGCAAGAAGAAACCAGTATCTTCCTCCTTTTCCAGATCACTTACATGCTTCACTGTGCATGGAGAAAGGGACTCTCTTCTTGGTGTTTTTCTACATCACCAAAATGCTTGCATTACTCCCTGTGCATAAAGAAAGGGGCAGCCCCTTTCCTAGTGCACAGAGAAGAAAATGGAGAGGAGGAAGAAGGAAAGAAGGAACTGAAGTATTTTTTTTGTGGGGTGGGGGACCCGAATTCTGTGTAAGCCTAACAGGAGAGAAGAGGAGGCAAAAAGGAAAGAAACAGAAATGCGGAAGGGAAGAGAAGATTCATCAAGGCTGCCTCTCTTGGGGACTGTTCTGCTCTGAGATCTCCACCTGTGGCTTCGCAACTGTGGAATTGCTGCTGCTGCTGATGCTTAATTCAAGCATACTCTCTCAGCTTCCACGTCCAGAGGCACAGCTGAAGGCTATGTCTGCACACAGCAATCTGAAAGGTTATCCCATGCATCACACTCCTCATGAGGAAGCAAGTAGGCAGCAGTGGAAGTAGCAACAGCATTGTCGAGGGGGCACAGCAGCAAGAACTCATTATTTATTTATTTTTATTTAAATAAAATATCTAAACAGATTCCTGAAAGGTAAACAATAAAAAGATAAAACAGATAAAATAATAAAACAATGTATTAAAAACAGGATATCAGTAAAACCGTGCTTGGTCAAAAAAGGAAGGCTTCCTGAAATAAAGATGTTTTCAGCAGGCACAAAAACAACACAATGTCAGAACCTGCCTGACCTCCAGAGGCAGGTAGTTCCATAGAAATGGAGCCACTACACTGAAGGCTCTTCTCCTGGTGGACTCCAGTTGGGCCATAGGTCTATGTGAAACCACCAGGAGCATGCCCTCTGATGACCTCAGTGACCGGGCAGGTTGGTAAGGGAGAAGGCGCTCTCTCGGGTATCCTGGTCCCAAGTTGTTTAGGGCTTTGTACACTAGTGCAAGAAGCTTAAACCTGGCCCAGTAGCGAATAGGTAGCCAGTGCAGTTCCTTCAGCAAAGGAGTTGCATGCTGAAAAGTTGCATGCTGCTGCATTTTGCACTAGCTCCAGCTTCCGGACCAGCCGCAAGGGCAGCCCCACATAGAGTGCATTGCAGTAATCCAATTTGGAGGTTACTAGTGCTTGTATCACTGTAGCTGGCAAACCAATCGAAGATGGTAAAAGGTACTCTGAGCTGCCGTGGTCACTTGGGATTCCAGCGACAGTGATGGATCTAGGAGTACCGAGTACCCACAGACTACGAACCTGATCTTTCAAAGGGAGTGCAACCTCACCCAGAACAGGCAATAAGCCTATCTCCCAGAGTCAGGAACCACTCACCCACAGGGCTTCCATCTTGCCAGGATTCAGCTTCAGTTTACTGGCCCTCATCTAGCCCATCACTGAGTCCAGGCACTGATTCAGAACTTGCACAGCCTCACCTGATTCAGATGTCACAGGGAGATAAAGCTGTGTTTCATCAGCATACTGATGGAACATGGCTCCAAATCCCCTAATGGCCCTAATGGCCGCTCCCAGCAGCTTCATATAGATGTTAAACAACATTGGGGACAAGATAGTACCCTGAGGAACCCCATAACTTAATTGCCAAGGGGCTGAGGAACAGTCACCCAATGTTACTTTCTGAAATCAACCCCACAAGTAAGACCGGAATCACTGTAACACAGTGCCTCCAATGCCCAACCTACGGAGCCGATCCAGGAGGATACCATGGTCAATGGTATCAAAAGCGAACGAGAGATCAAGCAGAATACAGGGTTGTGCTTCCCCTGTCCATCTCCTGATAAAGGTTATCCATCAGGGCGACCAAGGCTGATTAGGTCCCGTAACCAGGTCGAAACCCAAACTGGAATAGGTCTAGATAATCAGTATCCTCCAAGAGTGCCTGCAGTTGCTCTGCCACAACCCTCTCAAGTACCTTCTCTATGAAAGGGGTATTTACAACTGGGCAGTAGTTGTCAAGTACCATTGTGTCCAGGGTGGGTTTTTCAGGAGTGATCGCACTACTACCTCCTTAAGGACAGCAGAAACCACCCCTTCACAGAGAGATGCATTTACCACTCCCTGGACCCACCCAGCCATACCCCTTCAACTAGCTTTTATTAGCCAGCAGGGGCAAGGATCGAGAGGGGACGTGGTCAGTCGCACTGCTACAAGCACCTTGTCCACATCATCGGGCCACAGCAACTGAAAGTGATCCATCAAAATCAGGTAGATGGTGGCTTCAGATACCTCGACTGGAGCTGCACTAACAACAGCATCACGTTTGCTGGGGAGACAAGCTATTTTGTCCTCAAAGTGCAATGCAGAAAGGTCACAGTGGGTCTTTGAGGGGGCCATTTTCTGGGGAGAGTGTTAACAGCCCCCAGACCACCCAAAAGAGCTCTGCTGGACAGCTACTCAAGGACACAATGGAGGGAGCAAAGTAAAGCTTCTTTGCTTCCCACATTGATGCACAACAGGCATGATTATGCGCTCTAGTGTGTTTGATCATCTTTGATTCAAGTCTTACACCAGTTGCACTCTAGCTGACGTCCAGCCTGTTTCATTGTCCGCAGCTCCCCAGTATACCAAGGAGCAGAGTGGGTTCTACAATGCCAAAGAAGGCATTTGGGTGCGATCAAGTTGATGGCCCTCCACATCTCACTGTTGCACAGTGAGACTAGGGCTTCAGCTAGGTCCACCAAGTCTATCCACTGGAAAATCCCCAAGAGCATTCAGAAATTCACTGGATTCCATCAGTCTCCTGGGGCAGACCATCCATTAGCCACCCACTGAGCAGCAACGCAAGAGAATGAACTTTTATGGTGGAGGTCAGAAGCGGACAGAGGCTGTACTAGCTGAGCAGTTCAGGAGCTGAGCCTCAACTCATCCCAAGGAAGCCAGTGGCTGATGGCTGAGGCTGCTACATGCATATGCCATTGCCATCCATCCATCATGCTGTGGCGCCAGGGCTCGCACGAGGAAGAGAGGTGGTGGCTAATGCACTGCCCAGATCTGTGCCCTCAACACAAGCTTCGTTTCTTACATTTCTACACTGTTTTCCCATCCTAAAAGGACTTATTCACAGGTAATGTTAAAATTGCTTTAACGGCAATAAAGAAAAGAAACAAATCAGAGGTACTACCTTTTTCTTCCCTGAAACAATAAGCCAAAGAACAAACCATTTTGTCCATAATATTCCACACAGCTACATCAAACTAAGCAAAATAGAAACATTAGCTTTTATGTTTTTCTTTTTTTACAAGTCATAAAGACAGTATGACCTCTGCCCAGTTTGAATGTGTACATAAAAGTCAACTGTATTTCTGAATGCCAATTAAAGAGACTGACGCTGCCTCAGCATTTAGTCAGCACAGTAGGGTCATTTTTCATCTAAACTGAAATGCAAAGGAGTGCATTCCCCTGCATAAAAGGTGACATATGCCTTTCATTACACAATCTGGACATTGCAGAATGTAAAACAATTGTTATCGCTATCTGTCCTAATGCTATTGCTGCAATACTTTAGCAGAACAAACATGAAGCTTAAAACTTTAGAACAGCTTGAGACAGCCACAGCACAAAAGGTGCTGTGTTGGTGGAGGAATAGCTAACCTGGTATGTATTATTGACACCCAGTAGTATGAGATGAGTGGACCTATACTGGCTCAGCATGTTCTGGCTAGGTACCTAGTCCAGTATCAATCTCAGGGTGGAGGCTGGGGAGCTGGAGTAGATATGACTCTCAAGGACTGCTTTTTCTTCTGCAGGTACCCAGTGCAAAATAGAGTCTGGTCTTGAACGCGTATTTGTAATGTCGGGCACATACCGGTAATTTGAGCTCTATTGGTTACAAAGCACTCAGTAGACTCTCTGAGCTGGCAGAGATTATCTTGAGACAGGTGTTGAAGACAACCAAACTTACTGTACTGAATGGCTTCAATGCTGAAGTCCTGTCTGCACACCTCAGGACATCATAGTTTCATGGCCCCCATGGAATGGTCACAGGTTGTAATGGACCATACACACACGTAAGTTCACACGCTGGATTTGCTATTCTGCACTGTTCAGGATTTTGATGATCTGGTGACTGAAGGTATTGATATTACGCTGTTGTTATGGTCGGATCATTACAGTAGCAAGTCATCTCCACTGGAATGGTGGACCAATTAGAATGTTCTGTCTTTTAAGTTTCTAGAATGTTGTGAGGAAAGTAATGAGACATTATGGAGATTGCTCACTTGATGCTCATAGAAGGATTTCCCCACTGAGCTTTGACACAGTCTTCCCTTTTCAGTTTTGAAACATTGCACAATCTTTATTTTGGCAAAGTTTAAGTGAGCCTGGTTGGTTTAGCTTTTGTCAGTTTAACTTGCTGTTCTTACAGCTGACTTTTAAACTTATTCTATTAGCTTTTATTTATCTATGTGAGCCACTTTGAGTAAAGGAAAAGCCACATACATGTGTTTTAAGTAAATAAATTAAAAAACCCCAATACCTTTATATTTAGTGCACCAGAGAAAAGAAGCCATGGGTCATTTTTCTCTCTATTTCCTAACAGAATCACTACATTCAGGCAAGAGCAGTCTCTTGGCAGCCAATAGGACCTGTGAGGGTAATGAGGGGTAGTACTTCATTGTCACTCACCAGTTTTGAATTCAATTTTCCCGGGACCAGAAAAATCTGAAATCTTACTAATCTTGCAGAAGGACGCAAAGCCTTTCATTACTTTAGTTACAAGCAACTCAACTTTGACTTGATAGTCACTGTGTTGAGAGGCTGATGGACAAAACGGCTCTTTTATTAATATTAGCCCATAGCACCTTCCAAACAATTATATACGTAGCTGTCGAACTTAAAAACATTGTTCTCAGATCAAATTTTTAAAAGAATAAGGCTTTGGGCCTATTCAGTTTTTGGAAGTAAACCAAATTAATCCATCAATGTAATGTAGTGTTGTTACATGCATTTTGAAGGATTATGGATCTAAACAAATATACTCTCCTAAAATACAGTTCCCTCTGTTTCTCTGCATAATATCATCACTTAAATTAACATCAGTGAGGTCCAATTACATGGACTAATTAGGTGAGAAAAATAATACCCAAATTAACATTACTGGGTCAGGGCACAAATTACTCTCTCACTTACAACAGAAACATATCCCATTCAGTCTAATGCTAAAATGCTTGCTAAAAGTTGGCTCAGTTCCGGATGGCTTCTATGTAACTCCTTAGTGGAGTAATTAGAACAAAGAGAATGGGGCAATACTATTGGCTATGAAGGATATACGAGAGTTTGATCTCGTACACGCAACAGTATATGATCCTGGTGAAAAGAATATAATTAAGGCCAAGCAGTCTACCCATGATAACAGTATTTGAAATTTCACCACTAATATTATGGCTTACTTTCAGGGTTAACCTCTATCATCCTGAAAAGGGCTCTTGACATATGTTCCAGAATTCTACCTGTACTGCATATCTTGCTGTTTCAATATGATGTAAAGAAAAATAAACTTGGACAATGAAGTTACCTATAATATTTGAATCCGGTATCCTCTTTGACAAATATATAGGCTAATATATTTAATAATTCACTGAAGGAAATGTTTTGAATAAATTCTTTTAAGACATAAAGTACATTAAAAAAAATGTAAGCATACTCTTAACTACCTCATGTAGCAACTACATGCTAAACTTGGAAACCATGCAGTATTTGGGAGTGAAAAACATGAGAAAATTACATATATGACAGGTAAAGTTGATAAACTCTAGCAGGTAGCCTGTTTTTCTTGCACAACATTATTATTTACACTTACATAAGTGTGGTGTTGTGGTGAGAGTGTTGGACTGGGACTCGGGAAATCCGGGTTCTAGTCTCCGCTCGGCCATGAAACTTACTGGGTGACTTTGGGCCAGTCACTGACTCTCAGCCTAACCTACCTCACAGGGTTGTTGTGAGGATAAAATGGAGAGGAGGAGGATTATGTAAGCCGCCTTGGGTTCCTTGCAGGAAAAAAGGTGGGGTATAAATATAATAAATAAATAAATAAATATTATATCCCATACTCCTTTTGAAAAATCCATACTAGCTTACATTAAGACTCACAAACAATCTTCTATCCAGGCATCTACCAAATGAATTCCTGCTTAAATACCACATTCTTTTAACAGGTACATCATGTGCCCTGCTGCATATGTGTTTAACATATATAGGAATGTATTGCATTTTGGTATACTGAGATGTAATGTATTGCAATTCTGAGCTGGGAGTTCAGTGCTTGACCAAGAACAAGCTGTGTTTTTTAAAATCAACTGAAATTTGGAAATACTGATCACTAATGAGGGGAAAAAAATACATAGTTCACTTTCGTTCTTTTACTCTAAAGGAGGTAACAGGCCTTTTCCAGGTTGTTCCATACTTGTAACTTAAGATATGGGGGCTGGCAGAATCATTGGATAAAGCCATATATCTAGTACCTTAATTTTTTTATTTAATCATTCCCTGCTATCTCTTACATCTTTGTTAGTAAGCATAATGACTGGCAGACTTGATGCAATCTGCTAGGCAAGACAGCGTCTCAACAGAAGTTCAGGCAAGGATCTTAGCAGTCTATGAACAGAAAAAGTGATGACTTACTCAGACAGAGCAGCTGGGCCAGTCAGCACTTATATAACCCCAGATAGGACCCTGTTGATTCCCTGGTCTGAAAGTTGCAATACACCCTCTGGCAGTGGCGGTACTGGAGTGTTTAGAGTTCAGGCCAGCCATTTGCTCTGCTTACAAGTCCCTGGGCCCCATTACCAGAGTCTCCTGTTCAAGATCCCAGGGTTTTACAGTGAGTCTCCCACATGGTATCAGACTCAAGAGCTAGGCCATGGGAGGCTGTATCTAAAACCAGACCTAGAGTGTCTGTTCAACCCAGAGTCCCTGCCATCAGTTGCTGGAGCTTGGAAAGCAGTGGGAAGAAGGCACTACTGGTTGAACAGACATGGCCAAAAATGCTGGACTCCTAGCATTTATACTAGGCCTGGCAAACCTACAGATTGTATAGTGCCTGCCAGTCATAGGAGTTGATGCAGCATATCGCTATCCCCTTTTGCACATGAAGAGGGCTCTGAGGCCTAGATCACTATGCTTGCTCTCAGGTCATGTGGTTGCTGGTTCTACCTGTGGAGTCCTTGACACACAGAACAAAATAGAATCCTTTTCCCCCTGGTTGGCCAGTGTGGAAAACACTGGCAAACTTATGTACTAAGAGTGCAGAAATGTCATTTTATTCTTGTATATGTGCAGGGAATAAAATGGTGAACAACTCCTGGTTAGTTACTCAGTACTTTATCTTCACACGCCATACTATCATCAGCAGGCACATCTCGCATTCTGTTCTCACAAGAAAACAGAGTTGGCAACACTGGTTCAGCACAAACATGGCTTGTTACCAAAAGTTCTTACAGAAATATAAAAACATAATTTTGTACAGTGTAAGTGGTAAGCCAGGGTTTGTTTCCACAAAGAAAGTAAAATTTAATTTTAGGGTAGTTTTTGGTGCTTTCTGTCCTGAAGATTTCCATCCTAAATGTAAAATTACTTGATTCAAGCAGCAGGTCAGATGTTATCCATGCAGTAATTCAGCCTTATTTTCTAGCATGTTAATTTCTTTTTGTGGATTTTAAGCAATAAAGATGGAGTTCTTGGAGTTAAATTAGGCATCAGATTGCAGACTAATTCACCATGGACTATTTACTTAACTACTTTTTGGATAGGATCTGAGGCATTTCACTACCAGCAGTTGTCTTCCTTATATGCCTCTTAATTGACTTGTTGTCCATACGCTGGTCCCTTAAATGTTTTTACTTTGTCTCTTCTCCCCACTGTGCCTTGATGGAGTGGTGCTCTAATGCACTGTGGCATCATTGCTGTATTAGAGAAAGCTTATCATAAAACAGTTCCACACTGTGATAAGTGTGCTAGTTATCTCCAATCATTTCAAACAAGCACCTCCAGATAGCCAAACCACAAGCAGTGATCTTATGAAGTACAACTGTTTATGGTAAAAACGGGGGTGGAGGAAAAGAGATATTAAAAGCAAGGAAGGTTTAAAGGCTCTTTTAACTTCAAGAACACAAAGAGACACAGCTTTTCTATTGATCTATGAAAGCCTGGTTATCCAACAGATGATGATATTGTTATTTCTCTTCTATTCCTAGTTCATATCTACATATATTAAATGGATCACTATTTTGCAATATAAGTTGCAGGCATGGGGACCCGATCTGGATTTCCCCCTTGCACTTACACTAGAGTAAAAATGAAGAAAGTTTTAAAATAAAAACACGACATAGCTACTAATTACATCTTTAAAGTAATGTCTACTTTGGCCCTTACTTATGTGGGAGAAAATAAAGAGATACAACTGAAGATACAACTGGGAAGCTAAATCTACCTTCTCCCCTGACCCCAGACTCTAAGGTGATGGTCAGATTTTACTCCTTCTTAGCTGAGTTCCAGATCACAGCTTATTTATTTGGTCCTGATGAATCACTGAGCACTGATTCAGCCTTTATCCACCTAATCTTACTCCATCTTAATTTTTTGGAGTGTGGTAGTACTCTGGGCTCTCTCTCTCTCTCTTTCTCTCTCTCTCTCTCTCTCTCACACACACACATCCATGTGTTATTACTTTCATATGTCAAACAATTGCTAGCAATGGTGTTTAACATAAATAATAGAACAAAACAAAAACATCCCTTAAGAATGTCCCAAGAAATATCCCAAGAATGTCCCAAGTCTAAATAAAAATTGAAGATTTAGCAAATTATTATTATCTTGCATGATTATAAAGATATACAGGCCAATCCATCACCGACTTAGACTTGCTATACTTAAATGAAACCTATAAAGTCAAATAGAAGCCAAAGAGGTTAAGTTGTCTTAAACTCACATTCAATTTTAAAAAAACTTTCCAGTTTAAGACCAGAGTTAAGGCTATCTCATATTGGCTCAACCTCCACAAAGCCAAGAAATTGGAAGCTAAGGCTGATGCCTTAACTGACATGCCCCGTGATCTGTGCGAAAAATCCCTACTTCTGATATAGATCCACATTGCCCCCTAGAGCACCTGCCTCCCCCCCCCCATTTCTCTTTTTTCCTAAATAAACTTTTTGTATGTTTGGAGATTTGGCCGTGTTGTTTTAAAAGGGATTTCTCACTATTCTCTTCCCCACATGAAAGATGGCATGGTTACAAAGCTTGTGTTTTGAGATTTTTGGAAGGGTTTTTGGTAAGCTCTCTGTTTCTGGGCTTTGGGAGGGAAAGTCCAAAGTACCTTTCATTTTTCTTTTTCCCTAGAGCTGGGCTAAAGGGAGGGGTCATAAGAACATAAGAAGAGTCATGCTGGATCAGACCAACAGTCCATCTAGTCCAGCATTCTGTTCACACAGTGGCCAGCCAGCTGCCCACAGGAAACAAAAAGCAGGACATGAGTGCAAGTGCAACAGCATCCTCCAGCCCATGTTCCCCAGCAACTGGTGTACATAGGCATACTGCCTCTAATACTGCATATAGCCATCAGAACTAGTAGCCATTCATAACTTTCTCCTCCATGAATTTGTCCAATCCCCTTTTAAAGCCCTCCAAATTGGTGGCCATCACTACATCTTGTGGAAGTGAATTCCATAGTTTAACTACCGGTATGTGCTGTGTGAAGAAGTACTTCCTTTTCCTTGGCAATGGGGCTCAAAAACTCCCCAAGCAGCTGGACAGACTAGGGTGTGTCAAGAGGTTCATCTTGATTCATGGTAGCCTATCAGAGATTCTTTTCCTGAGGAACCCACATAAAGAAGGGGTCCACCAGGAGGAAAATGTAGTCCCACTCCCTATCCCATAACAGTCAGAAATTGTGCTTGGTTACAACTTACCCTCCATGCAATGGTGTGCGTGGAAATTTGAGGGTGGCAAGTGAGGGTGGGAAGCTGAAATCTTCCCTCCACCAGAGCGCCTCAGCCCTGATCTGAACTGGGGCCATGCGCACTTACACTAAAGTAAATAATCCAATCACGCATAGCTGTGATGAATGTTGAGTTTGGCCCTCACAAAGCCATTTTAGTTCATTTTTATTTTCAAACCTATGTACTTCTGTTTACCTAGGGAGTTTCCCAAGCATCTAGAAATCACTGCCTTATTTTTTGTTCCAAACTGATAGGCACCCAACCAGGCAAGAGGGGATGATATACAGTGAAATACTACAAAAAACAAAAAAAAAAAAACCCAACACCCTCACAAGCAGAAAACTTGTGAACTATCTTCATAAATATTAAGGTTTTACCCATGTATTACCACGGTACTTCAAGCATTGTTTGGCACAGGTACACATGCCCAGGAACAGAAACAGTTTTTTTCCCTACCAACTGAATATAATAAAATAGAACAGAAGTCACAACAGAAAGGCATTCGTGCAATAGACCTCAGCACACTCTCGGTTCATAGTGGCAACCATTTGCCTGACTTGCTTATTTAAAGTGCAGCAGCTATGTGCTTCAAATGTGACAATGCTTAGTGTACTATGTACACACACACACACATATGTGTGTGTGTGTGTGTGTGTGTATGTGTGTATATATATATATATATATATAATTTTTAATATTATTGATGATTTAATTCTATTTTTAACTTTTGTATTTTTCTATTTCTGTTTTAATTGTATGAGTTTTAAAGGTTGTGAGCTGCCTTGGGTCCCAGTGTTGGGGAAAAGGCGGGATACAAATAATAATAATAATAATAATAATAATAATAATAATAATAATAATAGCAAATGTCCAAAATGTTTTGCCTGTAAAATTGATTTATTGTTCCTCTTTTTAACATCCACACTTACGTTTTTATGTGTTTCTTTAATGTGTTCTACATTACTTTCATTTGAATGACAATATTAAGCTTCTCTACTATATGGTATGGCTGACAAAAAATTGCTTTACAAAAATTGCATTGTACTACCAGATTGCATTGTTAAGAAAAGAAAACTATGTGACAAACACTTTGGTCACACAGAATGCTCTGGAGTGCAAGGTTTTTCTTTCACAAATAGCCACACCAAGGGGAGGGGGTTAGATCATGACTGTTCCATGAAAGAAGGGGGGGTTAACCTTTGACCCACCACAAGCCAGATTGGAATCCTAAACTTACTCCAGCAATTTGCAATGGGAGGAAAGCTTTTTTTCCCCTTTTCTTTTTTCTTCCTTTCTTTAAAGCAAGTTTCGAGCCTTTTTGGAAGTACTGTATGTAGGCTGAAATCTCAGAAGCCAGGATAGGTGGCTGAATGAGATTTCCAATGCCCAAGGGCGATACATCAGTGCCCTGCATACCTCCGAACCCCCAGTTTACCTGACAAAACCAGAACACAAAACAGCAAAAATGCTGAATAACTGTTTATGTAACACGAAAAATGTATTGATATTCACATTCACATAATTTATACAATTCTTTGACTGTGGACTCCTATGTGTGTTTGTACAGTCTGATAGTTCATGGGAAAAGTTTTCACTAAGTAGACAATTGGGCTGCTCTTTGATATTAAAGGTTTTATACAGAGTAACCCTGTAAAGGATAGCTATACATTGCTATCGCCACCTGAAATAATATAGGGGGCAGAAATCATTTTGCTTGTGTGAGGTCACAGAGGATAACTAAAGAGCAATGGGAAGAAGCCATTTTGGATATTAGGGCTGCTGCACTAATGTTGGTTTATGACTAGTTTTGCCTTTGTGCTTGCCTTTGTGCTCCTGTAATGCCTACTTGTTTGTAAAACAAACTTTATTATGAAGACACCATAAATCTCTGGTACTCTATCCTCCAAAGGAAACTTACCGTATTAAAGTTCAGGTTCAGAAAAGGAGAACCTGAAACAATATACCGTATTGGATTCAAGTTTTCTCTTCTCACATGTGAGTTATACAGCTTCTGAAGAGATGCATATAGAATGGTGATTTTTTTTGGACCCAATTCGTTCTCATCTGAACAAATAATGGTCACAGGTATGTTCCAGCTGTGCACTTCCAGGTTCTATTGATTTCAGTGGAGAAGATTTACTTACCCAGGAGCAAGTCTCACTATGTTCAATGGAGTTTACTCCCAGGTAGGTGTGCACAAGCACATGGCTATAAATAAACCAAGCACTAAATTACTAAGGGTGCTTCCAGATGGTCAGCTGCTAGTGCTGCCAGTCAAAAGACATTGCACAGCTACTTTGTCTTTTCCTCCTTAACTGATTTTTTGTGGAAAGAAAAAAGATGGAAGAGGCAGTGAAATAATATGGGAAGATTACAAATGGAAGCGGACATCTGTACCCCCCATAAGATTCCATGAATGAGGCAGGGCATTTGCATGATAAGAGCTTCATCTGGAAGCATCTCACCCGTAGCTTTAGTCAGATCATACCCCTATTTTGTGGTGCTTACTTTCCTTAACACAGTATCTTCTGAGAATAGTGTGCCTTCGCATACATTATCTTTAATCCTCTGCTCTTGTTGAATCCTCACCTCAGTCTCTCACACAACTTTAACTATTTCTTAAAAGGTCTATTGGTTTGTTTTGTGGTGTTTTCTTTCCTTTTTGAAGCATTTATTTTCCTCTCTTCCTCTTTTATGTTAAATGTTCACCTAGTCTCCTTCTCCTTCCTTTTCTTCCCTGCTAGCTTTGACAGTATCTGTTTTTCAGTTTTTGCACTGGATTACAATTCAAGTTCAATATGGACCTTTTATTAGGTGGAAAATCCAATGCATACTGAACAATCTGTGACAAGTTCCAGGCATGTGAGAGTAGCATTGACACTGCTGGATTCATATGGTGAATTGTTATATTTGCTCTTGAACTCAAGGATGGTCTAACTTTAAAGACTTCTATGAGTTGCTGTCAAGGTTCTGCTACTGCAGGGACCCCTTAACCTTCCTTTGGGAGATTTCTGCCTCTCCTCAAAGCCCCTCCCGTTCCAGGAGATCAAGTCCTTTTACAGCTTCCAATAGCATGGGTGTAGGCTATAGACGTGGTGAATAAGTCACTCCAAACTCCAGGGTAAACAACAACACTTTACTTATAATATTAGGATTCTTACTTAATAGAGTGGTTATAATTCAAAAGCAAGTATGATAAAATAAAACAAACAAACAATCCAATGTTCTTTAGTCTAACTTCAGACTACCTATCTGCTATGCAGCCAGTTTCTCTTTCTCTCTCTCTGCTGTTTCTCTGCTGCTGCTTCTGGCTCTCTCTCAGCACACTAACTGCTAGCTGACCACACCCCACATATATAGCCTTCCCAGGAATGGAAGGTTATAATCATGTGACCTTGAATAGGAGATCTAATTCTTAACTTCTATTGGGTAAACTAAAACTCTCAAACTCCCCCTCCCATCCAAGTGTTTGGGCCTTCAGGCTTCACTACTCGAGGGAAGTGTTTGGGCCTTCAGGCTTCAACAAACTCAAGCCTGAATAGGCCTCAATCCCTCACATCTTCCCCCCCTTCTTCTCAAGTGGAACAATTTCCCTTTTACAGAAGAGAATTGTGAAACGTTAACCTACACAAAAAGGCAACTGTTTTTTGGTTATTTCCTAGACAAAGCATCGGCTATCACATTCTCCTTCCCAGGCACATGTTCAATGTTCATTTGAAATTCCTGCAATTTCCAAGACCATCCCTGAAGCTTGGAGTTGGTATTTTGCATTGTTTGTATCCATTGCAAGGCATGATGATCAGTCCATAAAGTAAATTCTTGTCCAAAAACATCAGGCTTGAGCTTGTCCAGAGCCCACACTACTGCCAGACATTCCTTTTGGATCGTAGACAGGTTTCTCTCCCTGGGTAGAAGCTTCCTACTCAGGTAGGCTACTGGGTGTTTAACAGAGTCATAGTCTTGTAACAATACAGCACCTATGCCAGTCTCAGAGGCATCAGTAGCTACAATAAAGGTTTTTTCAAAGTCAGGTGCACTTAACACCGGCTTTGAGCTTAAAATGTCCTTTAGTCTATCAAAAGCTCTTTGACATTCATCAGTCCACACAATTTTGTCAGGTTTACATTTCTTGGTTAAATCAGTCAAAGGTCCAGCAATTTCACCAAAATGGGGAACAAATCTCCTGTAATACCCAGCAAATCCCAAGAATGACCTGACCTGTTCCTTGGTTGTAGGTATGTCCCAGGTTCTGATAGCTTCAACCTTGTCCCATAAAGGTGTGATATGACCATTTCCAACCCTGTGCCCTAAGTATACTACCTCTGGCATTCCAAACTGACATTTGCTTAGTTTTACTGTTAGACCCGCCTCACGTATAGCCTGCAATACTGTTCTTAGGTGTACCAAGTGATCCTCCACATTTTCACTAAATATGGCTATATCGTCGATAAAGGCCACTGCAAATGCACTCAATCCATTTAGCAATCAATTGATTAGCCTCTGGAAGGAGGCAGGACTGTTCCTCAATCCAAAAGGCAATACATTAAATTCGAATAACCCATCAGGTGTGACAAACGCTGTTTTGGGTTTCGCAGCTTCATCCAGGCTCATCTGCCAAAACCCCTTGCACAAGTCAAGAGTGGAAATGATTTTAGCAGCTCCCAACTGATCTAAAAGAGTATCAGGTCGTGGCATGGGATACGCATCGGGCTTGGTTATCTTGTTTAATTTCCTGAAATCAATGCAGAACCTGATGGTGTTATCTGGTTTTTTCACCAGGACCACTGGGGCAGACCAGGGGCTCAAAGAGGGTCTGATTACTCCTAACCTTAACATCTCTTCTACCTCCCTGCGTATGTCTCCCAGCACCTTTCCATTTACCCTATAAGGGAGTGACCTTATGGGGAGATTGTCTCCTGTATCAATGCTGTGTACAGCCAAATCCATTTTCCCTGGTCTGTTCTGAAAGACCTCAGAAAATTCTGTTACAACTGACAGTATTCTCCTCCTGTCCTCAAGGTTGAGTTGTTCTGACCATCTTAGCTGGTCTGGATTGCACTCTTCTAACCAGTGGTCTAAGATGTCTACTATCTCTTCTCCCCCTGTCTCTAGGTTTTCTTCTGGGACCTTCTGCACCTGTAAAACTACTCCACTCCTCTCATAGTGTGGCTTCATCATATTTACATGTACTACCTTTGGTCTTTTTTCAGATTTTTCTTTAACCACCACATAGGTTAAATCATCAATTTTCTCTCTGACTGTGTAGGGGCCCTCCCAAGCAGCCTTAAGCTTGTCTTTGCGCAGAGGAAGAAATATCATTACCTGATCCCCTACCTCAAATACTCTAGAACGTGCCTTTTGATCATACCAGAACTTTTGCACCTCTTGGGCTTTGGTTACATTGGCTTGAACTAGTTTACAGAGTGTATCTAGGGTTTGTCTAAGTTTTAACACATAATCCACCACAGAGGTTTTGTTTTCTACGAATTTACCTTCCCAGTTTTCCCTCAGGAGATCAAGAGGGCCTCTCACTCTTCTGCCATACAACAGCTCAAAAGGTGAGAATCCAGTTGATTCCTGTGGAACTTCCCTGTAGGCAAAAAGTAGGTGTTGCAGTTTGTCATCCCAAACAATGACAATGACAATGACATTTGGGTGTGTATTTACATAAGCTCTAATCATTCCTTTAAATGTGGCGTTAAATCTTTCCACCATTCCATTGCCTTGTGGGTGATAAGGAGTGGTTTTCAAGTGTTTTACCCCGCAACACTTCCACAGACATTCCATTATCTCGGAGAGGAAATTTGACCCACAATCTGTCAAGATTTCAGAGGGAAATCCAGTTCTGCAAAATATAGTTAGCAAAGCCTCAGCTACAGATGGAGCATCTATAGAGGCTAGTGCTACTGCTTCTGGGTATCTTGTGGCAAAATCCACCACTGTGAGTATGTACTTTTTTCCCTTGCGGGTGGGTTTAGTGAAAGGCCCTACAATATCCATGCCCACCCTGAAGAAAGCTTCTCCTATAATAGGCAGAGGCTGCAAAGGGGCTTTACTGTGAAGTCCTGCCTTCCCCACACGCTGACAGGTTTCACAAGACCTGCAGTACTCTGCTACTTGCTTAGCAATTCCAGGCCAAAAAAAGTTTCCCATGAGCCTTTGTTTAGTCTTGTTTTTCCCCAAGTGTCCTGCACATGGCACATCATGGGCTAGTTCTAGCAACCTTATCCGGAATTGGTTAGGTACTACCAGTTGCTTTAGTGGTTCCCAGGTTAACTCTTGGGTTTTTGGTAACCACAGCCTATACAGCAATCCTTTCTCCCAAATAATCTGCTCCCTTCTTTCCTCAGAGAAGGGTCTCTCTTGAGGGAGAGCAACTCTTTTCAGAGGCTCCAAACTAGGATCACTGAGGACTCCCTGCTTGAATTCCTCTACTCCTCTTAAATCAGGAAAAGGGGTCTCTAGCACCTTCTCCTCTACAGAACCACCTGCCTCGGTTGTTTCACTGGCTTTCAGGTCTCCAGGTTGCATGGAGGCTTGTTCTGTTGTTTTGGTTTGGGGAGGGTCTGGGGTTGGTTTTGGACCTTCCGGAATCACTGTGGGTTGTACCTCTAGTACCTTTTCTTTTACCCCATCAGCTTTTACCTGGTCCTGTCTTGAAAGTTCCTCCCTTTCCTTTTGTTTGCAGGTTACCACACATATTTGAGCTTCTGCTCCCATTATATCCCTTCCCACAATGATAGGGGCAAATTGGGTTGGAGGTTCCATCACCCCAACTTCATACAGACCCCTCCATCCCCTCCATTCTATGGATAACCTTGCTACTGGGACTTCAAAGGAGGAACCATTCACTCCCTGGATCTCAATAGACATTCCTGGTACCAAATCTTCAGGTCTCACCAAATCTGCTCGGATCAGAGAAACATCAGCTCCAGAATCCAACATTGCCATAATGGTCTTATCCTTTACATAAACAGGTTCTTTAAACTGATTATTAACCTCTTCCCTGTTGGTGATCACAAATCCACAATTATAAGGTTTTTTTACGCTTGCTACACCTTGTGGCTTGGTTTGTTCGGGTTTAGGACTACCTAGGTTAGCTGGTGTTATTGCTTGTAACTTGGGACAGCTACTCTTGATGTGGCCTGTCTGACCACACGAATAACAGGCACGGTCTCTGGGTGAGAAGGATCAAAAGGAGGTTTTTTGAACTCCTTTTTACTTGGGGCTTCCCATTTCCCCCCCTTCTTCTCAGACTCAATCCTGGGGCCTAACCCTTCCCGGTTTTCAATCAATTTGTCAGCCATTTCTGCAGCTTGGTTTACAGTTTCAGGATCTTTATCCTTAACCTTCAGTTTTATTTCTCTGGGCAACCGAAAATAAAACTGATACAGGGCCATAAGCTCTAACACCTTTTCCCTGTTGTCAGCTTTTGCTTCATCCACCCATTTTAATAGCAGGTTTTTTAATTTTGTTGCAAACTCTACGATAGATTTACCTGGTTGAGGTGTTAACCCTCTGAACTTTTTCCTAAAGTGCTCAGGGCCTAACCTGAACCTTTTAAACACCGTTTCTTTGAATTGAGCATAGGAAACAGCCTCCCCCTCTGGCATGCTATTATAAATCTCTGCCAGCTCCCCTTTAATTAAATTAGGCACAAACTTCATATAATCACCCTCCTGCAATCCCCACTTCTGTGCTGCCCTTTCAAAAGTGGTCAGGAACACTTGTGGGTCTTCTCCTGGGGTGTATGCTGTGAAGTCCTTCGGGGTAACTCTGACAGGCTGCTCCTCTTTCAATTTCATCATCCTTTCCTCGTGTCTGCGTTGTTCTTCCTGGGCCTGAAGTTGCTCCTGCCGCGCCTTTTCCTCGTGTCTGCGTTGTTCCTCTTGGGCTTGCAGTTTCTCCTGGTGCAGCTTTTCCTCATGTCTGCGTTGCTCTTCCTCGTGTCTGCGAGGACAACAACTGCGTTGTTCTTGCTGGGCTTTAAGCTGCTCCTGCTGCAGCCTTAGCCTCTCCCACTCTAACCGGGTCTCCTCTTCCTTCTGCTTTGCCACTAGCCGCAGTTCCTGTTCACGGAGCTCCCATTCTTTTGTTTGGGGTCCTGTTACACTAGGGCTAGAGGGTGCAGCTCCTTCTATTGCCGCCTGGGAGATCAGCATAACTTTCAGTTCCTCTGCTGTTTTCTCCTCCCATGGCAAATTGTCCTTTTTACACTGCTCAATCAGGGCAGTTTTATTCATGGAGAGATACTGGCTCATTTTGCTAGCCTCACTGGGTCCCTATTCCGCAGTCCTGAAGTTCAAACATACACTGCTTTTACCAGCTCTATTAATAAAAAAAAACCCAATTTCTGTTTGGAGTGCTTAATCTCACTTTTCAGGATCGCTCCGCTGCCACCATCTGTCAAGGTTCCGCTACTGCAGGGACCCCTTAACCTTCCTTTGGGAGATTTCTGCCTCTCCTCAAAGCCCCTCCCGTTCCAGGAGATCAAGTCCTCTTACATCTTTCAACAGCATGGGTGTAGGCTGTAGACGTGGTGAATAAGTCACTCCAAACTCCAGGGTAAACAACAACACTTTATTTATAATATTAGGGTTTTTACTTAATAGAGTGGTTATAATTCAAAAGCAAGTATGATAAAATAAAACAAACAAACAATCCAATGTTCTTTAGTCTAACTTCAGACTACCTATCTGCTATGCAGCCAGTTTCTCTTTCTCTCTCTCTGCTGTTTCTCTGCTGCTGCTTCTGGCTCTCTCTCAGCACACTAACTGCTAGCTGACCACCAGGGATGTTGAAGAGTCCTTGGTCTCGAGTCACGAGTCGAGTCACGAGTCTTTGGACCCGAGTCTCGAGTCCGAGTCCAAGTCCTTGGTCCAAAATGGTGACTCCCGAGTCCCGAGTCACTCCCAAAGCTGACTCCACGAGTCCCTATTAAAATCAATGGGTTTTTTCCCCAACAAAATAAGGCTACTTCAGATGTGTGGCTTAAATAAATTCTAGGCACAAGTGTGCCTTTTTATCTCAAAACTCTGCAACTGATTTTGACAAGAACAGACCAGGCAGACAAACCCAAAATAACCAGGCAGGCAGAGGAGGCAGGGAACCCCAAAGCAGGCAGGCAGAGGTGTTTGTCTTGGACATTTCAAACTGTGGAACTGGTTAAGAAGAGACCAGGCAGGCAGAGGAGGCTGGGAACCCCAAACAGGCAGGCAGAGGCAGCCAAACCCAAAATGTCTGAAAGGTTGCATTAGGAGAATGATGTTAAAAAAATAAACTTGGATTGTTACTGCAACTAGGTCCAGACAGCACTTGCAGGTGGCATCAAGCAGGGATGTTGACGAGTCCTTGGTCTCGAGTCCCGAGTCGAGTCTCGAGTCCCATTAAAAATATTGGGACTTGAGTCCGAGTCGAGTCAGAGGGGGGACTCAGTCCGACTCACGAGTCGAGTCCTGGAGTCTGAGTCCCCATCCCTGCTGACCACACCCCACATATATAGCCTTCCCAGGAATGGAAGGTTATAATCATGTGACCTTGAATAGGAGATCTAATTCTTCTATTGGGTAAACTAAAACTCTCAAACTCCCCCTCCCATCCAAGTGTTTGGGCCTTCAGGCTTCAACTACTCGAGGGAAGTGTTTGGGCCTTCAGGCTTCAACAAACTCAAGCCTGAGTAGGCCTCAATCCTTTACAGTTGCTCTTCAGCAGGATGCAGCATAGGAGCAGCTGCAGGTTTCCTTTCAGTCACAGCACTCTGCTTTTTTTAGGCTCTCTCAACGCTCTTCAGTTCACTCACTAGCCACTCTATTGTGGGTTCCATGCTGGATTCAACATTCTGGGGGCTCTTTTTCCTATTTCGCTTGTCAGCACTTTCAAACAATGGAAAGATGCCTGTATATTTGTATTTACTGATGCATTTTATTAGAGCTTTTCAACACACCAAACAAAACATATCCGAACTGCATAATATTTGTTGCAGGACACTCCTTCATGTCCTGATTCAGCACTAATAGTGCCATTTCCATTCTGCACATGACTGACAGGGTGGAATAACCTTGCTGCCCAGGGATAATCATGCTGGGAGGAGGGGAAGGAAAGAGTCGTTCTGCTGCCCTACTGTGAAAAAATGCCTGTATATAACTATTGCGGTTCTGTAATGTGTACTTTGTGTGGCCTTTGTGAGGCAATAATGTATCTGAGTAGGCTTGAGGTCTTGTTTTGTTGCTGACAAAGCCCTGTGTAGTAGTTGCTGAGTGACATTCTGAAGGGGAAGAGAGAGACAATCGGTTTGAATATTGTTAGATGAGGCTTGGATCAGGTAAATTCAATTCTGATTAGCTGGGGATTCTAGCAAGATGGAAAAGAGCAGTTGGGAAATGCCAGTTAAGGTATGACAGTTGACAAGAGTTTAGCCAAGGGGAGTCTGTGGAGAGAGAGAGGGAGAAGGTCTGCTATGTGGTATAAAAAGGACTAGGAGAAAGCTGAGGAGAAAGTTAATAGCTATTCTTTCTCTGTGGATAACCTTAAGTGGCTGGTGAAGATCTGAAGTAGAAAACAGGTGGCTGTGTTATGCCAAGAGACTGCCCTAAGACCTTGTCAGAGGAAGGTTATACAAGCCGGTAGTAAAAACCCAGATAAACCGTCCAAGCAGCCAGAAATACAACAGGAGGGGCTTGGGTGTCAGAGGAAGACTGTATCCCCAAGTTGGACCTGGTTGTAAGGGTATTTGGCTGGGGTGAAGGTTTAGAGAATTTGGCCTGTGGTAAAAGGAGTCTTTAGAAACTTGTAACAACAACAGTGCCTCTTGTGTCCTAAAGAATTGTCACTAAGTTGTCTTTTGAAAACCCCAAGGTAAATATTAGTAGTTCCTTACATACAAAATATCCCTTTAATACATTACTTGTTTAATTGTTCGACTTGTCTCTAGTGTTAGTGCCCATCTCACGCCTAAGCCAGCTACCAGCTACTAAGCTTCAAAGAGGTTTTCAAGTATTCTAACAGAATTGGTGGCAGCGGGAAAAAGTCAGCTGGTGGAACTCTGAGTTATAGTGGCAGAGAAACACCATAGGTGGGACTGCACAGTGAAGGAGCAGTTTCCCCGTAGGGAATGGTAGTAATGGGGAGAGGAAATCCTGCATACCTACCCTTTTAAAAAGGACTTAGATTTGTGATTCAGCACAGGAGACACGAGTCCAGAGCACTGAACATTGGGCTTTTAAAAGGATCACAAAATAGTAAGGCAGTAAGCAGGGAAAGAGGTAGTAGTATTTCTCTTCACAGCAATGTTTACCAAGAGAAAAAAAAATCTGGGTGAGGGCTCCAGCACTGGGGTTGCACAATATAGGACATGATTTCCACAGTGAGGGCTGATGGATGGGGCCATGCTTTATCCTTCCGGCCCTCACTGCACCTGTCAGCTGCAGGAACCCCTTCCTCAGCAGGTTATCACTGTCTATATAATTGGCAGGAGTGGCGAATCAGTGCTGCACAGGAACTTCCCATTCTAGGCGACTTAGTCATGGCATAGTTTCATAGATCATAGAGTTGGAAGGAGCCTACAAGGCTATCGAGTCCAACCCCCTGCTCAATGCAGGAAACTAGAGGGGGGGTCTCCCATCCAAGTAATAACCAAGCTTGAGCCTGCTTAGCTTTCCACGCTCAGACAAGCTGAGCCAGCATAAGCCACAGGCCTGTCTAGAAGCCTCCTTCCTGTATTAATGTAGTGAAGGGAGCTCTGCACATTGAAGGGGCAGTGGGGCCAAGCTTTCGGCCCTGCCCCTGATGTTGCACAGTTTCCCTGTCCCTGACGTCTACGTGATGAGCATGGATGTCTCCAGTGAGGAAGCATATGCAGAAGTCTTTATGTGTGGCAGACACCCATGCTCAACATGTGGACATCGGCGGTGGGATTGGGATGCTGTGTGACATTGGGGGCAGGGACAGTGGTGCAGCCCAACTGCCCCTTCACTGAATGCAACCCCCTTCATGTGATTAACATGTGAGTTGTGGATTAATCCAACACTGAGAAAGTCATACTGCAGCCCCTCTTACAGTATACAAGTTTGCCCTGGTACACAGTTTGTGTACAGTTTGTGTACTGGTGTACAAGAACAAAGACACTGAAGGATTTGACTTTAAATAAATTGACAACATTATGGTGGAGGGGAGAAGGTGTATTATACTCAATGCTAATTGTCTCACAGAGAATATATAGCAGGTGTCTATGAAACTCAAACACTTTTCTCCTGACAATAGTCATTGCAAATGCAATGGATGCACAATCCAGGGGGAAATACTGAATTTCACTAGGTAAAAATGATGGGAGTTTCAATTCAATACTCAGAAAATGTGATATTCCTACCAGAAAAGTGAACCCTCTAGGGAAGACCTGAGGACTCTTCACAACAAATGACTAACAAATATGCATTCTTTGCACAAAATCACAAAGGCCTTCAAGGAAAAGATCGCTCCTTTCATATCTTTTCAAGCCTCTCTCAGAGCTATCTGAATAGTTTTTTTCACCTGGATTTTTGCAGATACTACTTCATTATATATGTCCAAAACTGTAGGTTTTGTTCCATTAGTTCACTTTTCACAGCCTGTGCTGCCCTTTACTGTATATTCTTCCTTTTTATTTGGTACTACTACTACTAAATTATTTATTGCTAACAATGTGTGCCAGGCACTGGTTTTTGCAAGGTTTATTTTTCTGACCTGATGCTTAACTCAAGCTATACCACATAAAACTGAGTGTCCTCATCACTGTTTCGTATTTATTCTTCTCTTTTGGAGAAGTACTATATGATATGTACCCCATGATTTATATCAGCATATTAATTTGGCATACCTAACTTTATGAAACTGCTCAAAACTATTTCTTACTTTGCCTATACTTATTCATTAGGCATAAAATATTTGTGGAGGAATATTGTTTTCCATACTTATTATTCTGTTCTTGTCCCTTCAGGCATCTCACATCATTCCACATTTATAGAAAGAAGCATCCTTATCTGTGCAAGATGTCCTTCCTATCTTGTTTTAAATTAAAATATGCTTGATGAAATTGTATCAACACAATTTTCACCTAGCTGGTTCTTGCACCTCCATCTACCCTTATACAGCTCTAAGAGCTTGTTTTGCAGCCCCATAATGTTTAATATTAGAACCTTGTTGTAACTTATAAAAAATATTATGCTACTATGATGCATCAGTAGTAAACATGAGTTAACAGGAGAAGGTTGGAGAGATTCAAAGTCTTCAATCCTAGATTAAATTTGTGAAAAGGATCAAAGCCCGTCCTTTGTGTGGGTTCAGGCACCAACGGGTTAACCGGAGTGGGGCTAGCCCTTTATGCGCAGTCCGCGGCACTTAAACTCAAGTCGCGACCAATTTTAACACTAGAACAGTGAAAGAAGCAGTCTTATGAATGGGAACCACTACACTGTTTATAGGTAAACAGTTTAATTGAGCATATCAAAACATACACAAAAGCAACACGCAAGGCACGCGTCTGCAATTGACAATGGTATAGAGCGAGCCGTAGCAGTAATACACACAAGGGTTACCTGGAATGACCCTGATTCCTCAATAGCCGCATATCTCAGCGGCTAGGAGAATTCAGTTAGTTTCACTGGGAGCTTCCTGGGGCTGGATCCTGAGGTCGGACCGGAGCCCTGGACCTCCACACTGCTTGCTGCCCACGACCAACAACCTTTTCCCACCACAACCCTCTTTCTTATCCCCTCTTCTTGGCTCCCCCCTCCCTCTTGCGCCCCCTCCCCTCCTGACCGGTTGAATGAGTCAGGAGTACCTGTTTCTCTGGGTGCTTTAGGGTGCTTAGGAGTACTTGTTACTGCTTTGTGGCCACAAGGCATCCTGGCGCCCCTCTTACAGTTTGGAATGTTTTGCAGCTCATCCGGCTGCCAGGGGAGAGGAAGTTGCCAGGGGGTATGCAGATGTGTTCCATTGTGAGCAAGTGCGGTATCAGGGGAAAGGTGGGGGTCTGGGTCTGTGTGGTCTGTGTATACCTGCCTTGGCTTTCTCTTCACAAAATTATTTAAAACTACCTTGGATAATTGCTATGGATAATTGCAACCCTGAGGTTTAAGTAAAGTTTGTGTAACTACAGCTGCTGAATGAGTACTGACATCCATAGATCTGCATGAAATACAGAAGCTTGAAACCAGCTTTCAAACCAGGAATAAAAATGTGTGCCCTCAGAATTAGATTATAGTTCTTATTTGGATTATACATACTCCCTGAAGATTGTTAGTTTCAAAGCAAAGGAGTCTATCCAATGTTAGTCTAACTTAAATCATATTCATTTCAATGGGTCTACTCTAAGTAAGACTAACACTGGATACAACCCAAAATATTATTGCAATTATATCCTGTTCTCCATTTCAATAGATATATTAAGATTTTTGAACCAGTGTAGGAATTTAATAGAACAGCAAAATCAAACCAGCATTGGATAAATGCCAGTTCAAACATACTCACTCTTGCATTGTTTAAGTTTTAGTGGAAATTTGGAATTTCCTCCTTCAGAAGCAACAAAAGCCTCAATAAGACTAGCAACATTTATCAAAGAGAGGTAGGGGGTCTAGGCATTCCTATGTTACTACCATGTTTTGTCTGAAGTGAAATGTCAATGCAAATGTGAAGGTTCCTGCTGGGTGTAACAGCTGAGAAACTGAAGAAACAAAAAAGAGTTTCCAATGAAACTAGCTCAGTTTTCAAGGTGGAGGTTTCTGAGCATTGAGGAGGAGTATAACTCAGTGGTACAGCACATACCATCTTGAGACAGGACTGGTAAAGACTGGAAAGACACTGCCAGCCATTGTACACAAAACTAAGCTGCTGGATTGATTAATGGTCCAATACAATATAAGGCAGCTTCCTATCACTACACTTACTCTATACAGACCGAATGAAGCTCTTGAAAAGAGAAATACTGAATTGATTGTCTTGTATTTTCTTTCAAATCCATCCTCATTTAGAAGATGCATTTAACTATTTTTGGTGTAACAAAGGTAGCATTCATAGGGTACAATCTAACATGGCATTATGAGCACTTAAGCTTACTGAAATCATTGGTCTTCAGTGCACTTAACCTTTTGTTGAATGGTGGCCATTGCCTATATTTTCTCATCTGATCCAGTTTCAACTTCTTCTTGCCTTATATTCTTTAGTGACAGTGCAGAATAGAGGCACAACCTAATTAATACTACAGAATTTCATTGTGTTATTTTTAAAGAAATTATCTGAATCACCTTACTGAAATTTAAAATACCTGTAACTTATTTCACAATTTTCACAGTAAGGCCTACAATTATTAGGAGCATGAATCAAAATATTTACCCTAGTAGATTTGTATCTGTCAGCAGATCATATTATCTAAATATCCAAGCAATAGTGCTGCTTGCTCTAATGGAAATCTGGCTCAGCAAGCTTAGCAGCTGCATTTAAAGCTCTGTTGATTACTACAGTAATCATTTCAATCTAGACCAGAAGGAACTGTTATCTCCGTAGACATTAAAGGCTTTGGTCTTTCTACCTCAGCTAAACTTCATAAGCTACATATTGTTATATTTTATGAAACCTTACAGAATGAATTGGTTTAAGCAAAGATTTGATATTTTAGTTAGAATAGTTCTTTTGTTACATTTACTTTTAAGGTGCTTGTAATTAGTGATTCTTAAATACTGTAAGATATACAGTATTTTTCCATGTATAAGACTATACTTTTTCCTAAAATCGCTAGACTAAAAATTGAGGGTCATCTTATACATGGAAGTAAGCCAAGGAGAGAACCGTGCGGTTGCAAAACTGCCCAGTAGGGGGCGTCTTATACATGGGGGCGTCTTATAGACGGAAAAATACGGTATGTTTTTCTTACACCCAGTGCTGAAACCCTATTAATGTACTGAGGTACTTAATTCCAAGTCACAACTGGAATCCGAAGATGACTATGGTGACTTTTTTCTTTTGTTAGCCCCCCCCCACCCCCATGGAGGGGTAGGGGTTTGATTTTGGGAAGCAGATGGTGGGGGAGAAGGTTTAATTCCCCCCCCCCCGAATGCTGTGGTTCCAATCCGAATCAGAGCCATGTACACTTATACTAGAATAAAACAAAAGACAGGTCTCAGATATGTTAGAATATGGCATTGCATATTCTGGTTTTGCCTTCATGCAAGAAAGTCTGCCATAGAAACAGCAGTTATGTCCAAGGTCTTTGAATGAGATAATTTCACCTTTGGCACAGTTAACATGGCTTACAGTTTTTTCTTACGGACTACAAGGTCGTTCGAGCCGGGGAGGTTTGCAGCTGGCATTACCTCATACCATGGGTGTGCCTATACAGGATTGTATTTCAGGTGTTTAATGTGTCTGTGTTCTTGTTGGGAGTAAGGCGTTGGATTATCAGTAAGCATGTATTGATAAGAGATAGTTGTGTATGTTTAGACTGTTCATTATTTTTTGTGTCTAACATACTGTTCTCTAGTATTTTTGTATTTAGCACTCTGTATATGCTCTGTTCCTGTTTTGTTTTACAAGTCTGTTTTTAGTAAACTTTTGCTAAGTAAACTGGCTTGTGTTTTGTTTTGCCATACTGGACTAGCCTAAGCCACTAACGCCACGTTCACACCGCTGCTACATCTGCTGCTGCTGGGGAACATAGTTGTTGAACTTTGTTTTTCCCCCAGGAGCCTCAGATTCCAACAAGATACACACTGTATGTTTAGCATAATGTGTAGCTTGGCTCCTAGTGTGCATACCAAAGCACTTTGAAAATCTCTCCTTCCGATTTCTACTTCTGTGAACAGTTCATCGCATTATGTTGTATGCCATTATAAAGGATCCACTGATGTTCTAAAATGGCTTCTTTTTTTGAAGATCAAGGGGAGAGAACGGGAGGGATGCTGAGAAGGCCTCTGAGCAGCTCTCTGAATCAAACCCAATGTGTTTAGAATGTAGACATCCCAACTCTACTATTCTATGACTCTGTGATTACTATAATGGTGCAATGTAACTTGTTAGATTTGTTGAAAAGATCTAAATCTTCTCAGCATCTATATCTACTTTCCCCCCCCTTTCATTGAAGTATGTGCAAACCAAAGCAGTGTTTAATATGTGGCTATAATGTGATGTTGTTAGGGTCTTTGGAAAGTCTTTACCCCTCTCCTTACTGTGGCACCTAAAGCACACTAAGGATCCATAGCTGCCAGCATCCATCGAAAGACCAATGGAAATTCTTATCATCAAGTGAATGATGATGATTCATCATCAGGCGATCACTCGTGACCGAGTAAGATTGTCTTCCAGGATAAAAATTTACAAAAAGGAAATTTTAAAAGGAGGAAATTCTAAAGAAAAATTGTGTAGACCAGGGGTCTTCAAACTACAGCCCGTGGGCCACATCCGGTCGGCCGGGTCTTTTCATCCGGTCTGGCGGCCGATCTAGAGTTGTGAGGGAAGAGGGCCGGCTGAACCGGCGGGGGGGCATGGGCCGCCTGCCGGGCCGCCTGCCTACCTGCCGCCCTGCATCTCCTGCAGGGGGGGGAAGGGGAGGAGGGGCGGCTTAGCCAGTAGCGGGGCGCGGACAGGCTTTACTTTATCCGCCTCGCTGCCCGCTGGTCCCATCGTGTCACTTCCGGCGCGGCGGAAGTGACGCGACGGGACCCTGCTCCGGCGCGTCCATCCTGGACCCCG
Source organism: Shinisaurus crocodilurus (assembly GCA_021292165.1). Taxonomy (NCBI): domain Eukaryota; kingdom Metazoa; phylum Chordata; class Lepidosauria; order Squamata; family Shinisauridae; genus Shinisaurus; species Shinisaurus crocodilurus. Next base: position 155,359,873 of record CM037878.1, read on the forward strand.
CCCGCGCTGTTTATCAAAACTGAGCGCAGGCGGAGTCCAGGATGGACGCGCCTGAGCAGCACCGGCGGCGGCGGACTCGGGCGGTGGCGGAGGCCAGGTAGGACAGCGGCAGGGATGAAGGCAGGAAGTGGAGGGTTACAGTGGGTGGGTGGGTGGGCGGGAAGCGGCGGGTTACGGTGGGTGGGTGGGCGGGAAGCGGCGGGTTACGGTGGGTGGAAAGCGGCGGGTTACGGTGGGTGGGTGGGTGGAAAGCGGCGGGTTATGGTGGGTGGGTGGGTGGGCGGGCGGGAAGCAGCGGGTTATGGTCGGTGGGTGGGCGGGAAGCGGGGGGGGCTTTACCTCATCCGCCTCGCCGCCCGCTGGTCCCGTCGCGTCACTTCCAACACGGCGGAAGTGACACGACGGGACCCTGCTCCGGCACGTCTATCCTGGACCGCGCCCGCGCTGTTTTCAAAACTGAGCGCGGGCAGAGTCCAGGATGGATGTGACGGAGCGGCGGCGGCAGCCTCGAGCGGAGGCTGTGGCGGAGGCACCGGCAGCAGCAGCAGCGCGCAGGGGACCAGGTAGGATGGCGGCGGCGGCGGGGGGGTTATGGCGGTGGGGGGGTGGGGAGTCCTGCAGCGGTGGCAGCGGGGCGGTCCTGTGGCGGCGGGGGCAGGGGATGGCAGCGGGGGGTCCGGCAGCAGCGGCAGCGGGGGGGTCCTGCACCGGCGGCAGCAGGGGGGCAGCATGAAGGAGGCGGCACAGGGGAGTCCCAGTGAGTCCAGTCCCCCAACAGGCTGAGGGACAATGAACTGGCCCCCCGTGTAAAAAGTTTGAGGACCCCTGGTGTAGACTCTAGCGATGGGTCCGTAAGTGACTGTGGAGGCCAATTCTAGATCCACACAGCTTCCCACAGTGAGGACACAGGTTACCAGATGGAAGATGGTCCTGTAAAGGATTCATTTGACGTGCTTTTCGCTTAGCACATTTCTCCCTTTCACCTTGCACTCGGGCTTCTTCAAAGTCCATAGAACCTTTGTGAAAGGCCAACCTTCAGTTAGATCGTTCATGGGCCAGAGCTTCCCAGTTTTCGATGTTTATATTGCATTTTTTTAGATTAGCCTTAAGAACACCTTTAGATTAGATTAGCTTTAAGAACATGATGATTACTGGAATGATGATTCCAGTTAAGAGATTTAATGGAGATACCAAGATAAATCTCAATCCGCATCTATTCAACTGCCCCCAAAGGATTATCATATTCTGCATAATAATTTGGCTGAAAGGACAATGCATCATCATGGTGTGAAATAATCCAAAATAGAATCCCCCAAATCAGAACACAATGGTTCACTTAACCAAGAAGTTAAATAATGAAACTAACACATAGGACATAAAATTGCAACCAACGAAATATCTCTATGTAACATGCAGTTATTCAGCTTAGGAGTGCCTTAGGAGATACTGCATTATTAATTAAGCAGTCCTATTCATAATGCTATAGTTTTCAAATATACATAATAACTTACATAAAACTACCTTCATGATATATCAGGAAACAAAACAAAATCACAGGGAAAAATCTGAATGCTAGGAAAATCTATGTACCCTTTGACTCTATTCTGCTATGATAAGGTATATTTGAACTGCCTTACCATGGTATAGTTGTGAGCCACTTTCATAAGCTCTGTGCATCCTTGAGCATCTGCAAATGCCCGGATTCCCAAACAGTTAGATGGATGTAAAAGCTTCATTAGAAAATGACAACATACTTCAACTACTTGAGGGAGTTGAAGAAGACATGCAGCTGCCAGGAGATTTTCAATGGTATCTTCCTTAAGTTCCAAACAACCTGTATAAGAGATTAAAATACACATGCAAATTTTGCCATTCATATGTGTGCATATCTTAAACAAATTGAGCCAATTGCAATTTTAATAAAGAAGCAAAAGGGGAAAATTTCAACCATTTTGATAACAGATAAAAAATAAACTTTACAATTAGTGAGCAGTCATTATGCTTCCATTTGCAAAGGTTTAGAAGAAAATGTAACACTTCTCTGAACTCCTCAATTAATCTTTCCTTTATTAGACATCAGTCCTCCAAAAGAATGCCATTGCACAGCTGGTCCACTGCAATACAAAAGAATCTGGCATGCAATATTACCCAGTGGTACATTGTATTGTACTAACAAATTAAACATTTGAAGTTTGGAGAGATCTGTTCCTCTGAGGTCTGTATTCTCATCTTTCTTTCACTGATTAGGGGAAACCAGGGAAAGACTTGGATCTGTAATACCTTTATTTTAATATTCAGATTTCCAGTGTTTAAACTAAATGGATACAAAAGCATTTACTTGCTAAATCAGCTTGCAGTCTTCAACTTCTAGCTCCAGTGGGTTCAGTGAGGCAGCCCTTCCTGAAACATGATACCAAAGCATCAGATGTGCTGATACTTTGATTCCAACTGTGTTTCCCCCCATTAATTTCATTTTCAACCAATAAAGCTGACTCATTGTGAACCCAAATTTAGAGAAGGGATAACATTAATAAGCTGCATATACACGAAACTAATTTAGGTCCTCGCCAGGACATCATTACTGATTCAGATAAATGTGGTATGCCATCTGGGGAAGCAAAATATGAATGGGTCAACCAGCTCTTTCAATTGATCTGAAATGGTTGTAAGAACTCTTAAAAGCATCTTCCACACATTTTCAAGGTAACTATGTTCCCTTGTACACAGGAAATAAAAGATATAGCAATAGGAGTTTTGATCAGAAACACAGGTTTGCAGTTTCTGTTGTGGTGCATTTGTTTGTCAGGCCAAAACTGAGTATTATATTCCATTAATTTCTATTGTTACTTGAAACAGATAGGTGTATATAAAATACAGGTAGTTCACCCTTTCAAATGCCATTTACCTTACAAATAGGCATGGGCCCCATTTCAGCTAAAGTTACTAATGATTAGCATCACAACCTATGCAAGCTTACTAATAAGTAAATCCTATGTTCAAAGGGGCTTACTCCTAAATAAGTATACTCAGTATTAAGTATGGGTGACTAAAGCAAAAAAATCATTTTGCTTTCACATTTGTTTTAGTTTTAAAAGTTTCATTTGTTTAATTTTACATTTGTTTGAATTTCATTAATTTCATTTCCCATTCATAGAAAAAATGATTTTATTTGTTTGAATTTCATTTTTCATTCATTGAAAAAAATATTTTAATGAGTGACCCAGCCAGCCTTCTGCTACTTGCAACTGTGGTGTTTTCCATCCAAATAGCATAAAATTTGCAGGCTTTCTACTACCCTTCAGCAGAGCATCAGACTTACCAAATTTCAGGCAGTTTGGACAAAGGGTCCCAATTTTATAGGCCATTAAAAAAGCACATATCCTGTAAGCTTCCTGTTGTTGTCTCTTCTGCTGCCTTTAACCTTGCTTTTGCTATCCAAATTTTACAAGCATTCTACCACTTTTCCAAGTTATCAAAACCACAATATTTCAGACAGATTGGGGCACAGGGTCCCTCTTATAGAGGCAATTTAAAAAGGCATCCATCCTATGAGCTTCTCCTTCCTTTGGAAGGAGACTGAGCTGTTTTTTTCATTTATGGAAACATCTGTGCTTTCTATCCTATTGGCTCAAAATTTCAAGGCATTGTACCGCACCTCCAAATTTCAGACAGATGAAACAAAGGGTCCCAATTCTAGAGACCCCAAATTTTGTCATCACTGCTCTCTCTCTCTCTCTCTCTCTCTTCCCTGCTCCTGTAACAACTTTGTATCCTGTACAGGCTCTGCTAGAATGTTGCAAATTTTTTTTATCACAGGAGAAATGAATGAAAAGGAATCAAACAAATGAAAAACGAATGCATTTTTTTTCCATTTCTCATTCAAATTCTCATTCATTCAAAAGGAATGAAATGAATGGGCTCATTCATTTAGTTTTTCATTAGTTTTAAAAATAAATACACACCCAGGAATAGAGCCTAAGCTTCACTGAAAGCATTGTTCTTAGGTTAGTCATGCGTAGTTTGTTCCACTGATTTCAATGGGACTTAGCTGGATTGGATCCAGACTTAGTAATACTTAGAGTAGACCCAGTGAAATCAATGGAACTTAGGTTAGTCATGACTAATTTTAGTCCCATTGATTTAAATGCAAGTCTGGATCCAACTCAATGTCTTTAATTTCAGTATAACTATAAACATGGCTGTGTCTGTAAGAGGGAGGCTTTAAAATTTGGTGCTTTACACTATTAAGGATTACAGTGGGAATGAGAGACTGAGCCATTAGATGAATTGACAAGATTTATTGGGCAGGATAAGAAAATATAAGCTACTGAGTGCTCACAGATGTGAATACATTCATCTCCACTGTTGGCAATTACTGAGGAATCATTTTATTTTATTCTAGTCACCAAAGCATAAATTAGGGTAATCACCAGGGTGATCAATATTTCAGCTGTTTGCCTCTATATTTAAAAACACTTGAATAGGAGAACTTTAACATGAATTTGGCACATTAAAACATATTTTTAGAATGTAATGTCTTCAAGACCAAAAGGATAATCATTAAGGAACTACATCAACAGTAGATAATCCATTTCATTAATTGTTATATTCTATTTTAGATTGTCATCTAATCTGAGTGATAGAAAGGGGTAGAAAATATTCTGATTTTATTCCTGATTTATTAGTTTCGGGGGGGGTCTACTTATGGCACAATACTGTTCTGTATATAACATCAATTGATATATGGATAAAGTCTGAGATGTTGCAGCAATGTCAAAACTGATGCATGTTGTTAAATGTAGAGGCGGCTAGTATAATTTAGGGGGTGGCCAAGTTGTAGTACAAGAGATAGCTAATAGCTGCTGCTGTTCCATCCCACTGTCTTTGTGTCCTGCAGCAAAAGTTCAGTTACTTTTATGCAGTGCTCAAGCTGATGCTGCCTCCCCACAAGCACAGGAGGGGGAAAGACAGTGTCCTGAGCATCTGAATGGGAGAATTGGCAAGAGGGGTTGAGTAGCAACTCCACCCCACCAATTCTCCCCTACAAATACTCTGCCCCCACAGCTATGTGGGTTCAGGAACCCATGTTTGTTGAAATAATGTATAGTTCTGCCCTGAGATGAACCTCATTCAGTGCCTAACTAGTGTAATGTCTCTTAGTTGCTTAGAAGCTTACAAGGTTTATAGAAGCAGATTCAGCACTGCCATTACTGCAGCCAACATACCTGCATGACTTACTGCACAAATAACGACTCACACAGGTGAGTTCATTGGGTTGAACAGTAAATAACAATGACTGAGGCATGAGAAAGAGTGAGTTGTCTATAGAAATGCACTTCTTTTAGCAGCACCTGCAGATACAGAGAGAGAATGAACAAATGGATGGATAAACATATGAAGGTATCATAGGGGGAAATGAATACAAAGACATTATTGAAAGGGGCTAAAATAATGCTTATAATCTGAAAGAATGAGGCAGATGTGAAATGGAAATACCTGTGTCTTGTGCTATCACTCAGTATCTCACTAAAACTTCTCATCAGCGGTTGGTAACTCTGATAGGCAATTACAGATTCCATTCAGACAAAATCTTGAAAAGGTTTGCTGCAAGTATCCTCCAGCTATAATTGGTAATCTTGCCTTCAGTTTTGTCAGATTATAGTATTTGTGTATTGAAGAAATCAGAGAGACTGTAGGAAATTGTTAATATTATTGTACTGAAAAAAACATAGGAAACAGATATACTAAAGACATGATCATGCAACTTATCTAGGGATATCTATGCATCAATGGAAAGGAAATGGATTGTGCCCACTAGTCCTACCCCAACTGTGCATCGTGCAGAGACCCAGGAAACTTCCATATGTGTGAGGATGCCAATAGGGGGATGAAAATCCAATGGATTTTCTCAACACAGCCCCACGGATTCCGTTCTGTCAACCCTGTGCTGGCCCTGACTCAATCTGACATGAGTCGGGCCAGGATGCATACTTCCATTTTTAAAAAGGGTCATGTTTTGCACAATAATAATAATAATAATAATAATAATAATAATAATAATAATAATAATAATAAAAATAAATAAAAAAGAGCTGGGGAAATTTACATAAAATTCGAGCCTCCATTCTGCAAATTTGCACAAACTGTGTACATTTATCAAATTTGCACAAATTGCCGAGTGGAGGTCCGAATTTTGCACAAATCTGAAATTAACTGTCAGAAAATTCAAGGTGGAGTGTCTGCATATGCAGTGAGAGGAGGATACTTCCATATTTCTTTTGTTAAATGCTACAACAAGAACAACCAGAAGAGCAACAACGATGAATCTAACGAGTTGGCCCCAATTTGCATAAACCATGATCTGCGCAAATTATGCTAGAGATATGCAGTTCTCAGCTTCAAATTTCTGCAAATATTTCAAGCAATTTCACAGAAACCGACCCCTCACTTGGCCCCGTTTTGGCCATCAGGTCAGAAATGTGTCGAAAGCCCATCAAGCTCAAACAGAATGAGTCTTCCAGTGTTGTAGCGGACGGGACCCCTTGCTGCAAAGCCCACACCCTCAATGAGTACTTCGCTCTCACCAAGTGCCCCCTTGTATGGGTCACTTCAGACTTTTACTTGAAGCAGGGTGCCCCTCCGTTAATTCACTTCTTACTTTCCTGTCACCAGTCAGACTCTGGAGAATTAGAATTTTGAATAAAAAGATTGATTTATTGTTCTAACAAAGTCTCAAAACTGATATTCAACTCAGGAACAGATAACTTGGATTTTCAACAGTTAATTCAAACTTGTTCTTTGCTTAGATTCAGGTTAAAGGCAGGCAGATGTTATACAGTGCTCTTTGTATCAATTTGGCTTGGTTACTTGAAAGTTACAGTATCAGACCAGGGAACTTAACTATCCCTCACACTAGTCCAGAGTTTCACCTTCTTCCTCAGACAGAAGGTCCTTCACTCCCTAAGTGGAGACTCCTGTGAATTGTTCTATACTAACACCTTCACATTTGCTTTCTCACAGCTTAGTTACTAGATTTCCTGTCTGAACTCTTCTCTTCAGTACCACCTTTCCCTACCTACGCTATTAACCTCCCACTCCCTCTCTCACTCCAACCCACTCTCTTCCCCAACTGACAACCAACAGCCCTTAACTGTCAACTCCCTGGGGTTCTATGCTCTCCTTCAACCAATCAGAGCCTCTGGAATGTTCAGGTTGGCCCCTCCCTGGGCTTCTGCCTGTCACTCCGCCACAGGCCCCGTTTTGGCCATCAGGTCAGAAATGTGTCGAAAGTCCATCAAGCTCAAACAGAATGAGTCTTCCAGTGTTGCACATCCCTACAATATGGAGGGCTCCTCACACTAGCAATCAAAAGGCATGGTGCAGTTATTCTGTCTTTTTCTCCTTAACAGATATTTTTTTTTGGGGGGGGGGAATATTGAGAAAACACAGGAGGGATACAAATTGAAGATGAACCTAGGCTCTACACAAAGGATTGGATCAATACATGATGAGGGCCAGGGCCAGCAGGCATAATTCTGCTCCCCACTCCATACTTTAATATACCCATGCATGCCATGTGTACAAAGTGTAACAGTGAAGAAATCTAGGAACACACTTGGGAATATCTCCAATAACAGAATTAATGTACCCTTGAGTGAATGAATGCAAACTGATGCTTTTTTATTTAACACTGCTAACTTTGAATACTTAATCTGCCATATTGTCATAGAACCTAAGTGGGTTTGTTTGTTTATTTTAAACCAAATGCAAACAATATGGGAGTTCAAAGTAAGCCTTATAAATCTGTAAACTCCTTTCAGAACCTTTGCTGAGTTTAAACAGGTGTGTATATGTGCACGTGTAACAAATACTTACTCCAAGACTACATTATACAACTGCTTCAACACCACCTTGCATCAGCTTCCTGAGGCTGAAGTATAAAAGGGTGGGCTGCCTGGGTGTGGGCCTGCCACCACTGAAGGAATGATACCCCTTTAGGGGAGCCACTGGGGGTGAACAAGAGCCATCCTGTTTATTGAACAGAGGGGAGAGCGGAAATGATTGCCCGTACTTCTGCCTGCCTATTTTGTATATTGTTATTAGAGCTGTGGTTATTGCTGGCTGGTGGGAGAGATGTGTTTCAAAAAGGGACAGGGAGGTGGTGGGAAACAGGAAATGTCCATTGGAACAGTAGAGGGCAGAGGTAGATATGACAATGGAAGGCAGTTAGGCCATTGTAGGAAGTCCAGCAGGGTGTTGGTTGCCTCTGCTTGTCCAACTATTATTCAGTTTGTATAGCCTAAGGATATGGACTGGATCCTGGGAGAATCGAGGCCTACCCACGTGTGTGCCAGACCCTTAACTGTCCTGGCTTATAAGAGCAGCTGGGGAGGAGGACTGGCCAAGTGGGTAAGAGTAACGGTGAATGCCTCTTTAGGGCAAGGTATGATTCCATCTTGCCTAAAGGAGGCAGTCATGTGATCTCTGATCAGGAAACCCATCCTGAACCCCACCGTACTGGGTAATTTCTGGTCGGTCTCCAATATTCTATTCTTGGGCAATGTGTTGTGTGTGCAATGGCTTCCCAGCTCCAATGGCTTCTGGATGAAGTAGATTATCTAGATCCATTTCAATCTGGCTTCAGGCATGGTTATGGGACAGAGACTACTTTGGTCATCTTGGTGGATGATCTCCACCAGAAGCTGGACAGGGGTGTGTGTCCCTGTTGGTTCTGCTGGAATGTTCGGCTGCTTTTGATACCATCAACCATGGTATCCTTCTGGGGTGTCTGTCTGAGATGCTCCATTTTATGGTGGCTCTTGACCTTCTTGGAGGGGCAATTTCAAAAGGTGGTGCTTGTGGGTTACTGACACTGTGACCATTGGCCTGTGGTGTTCCCCAGGGCTCCATCTTGTTCCCCATGCTTTTGACATATACATGAAACCATTTGAGAGGTTGTCAGGAGTTCAGGGGTTCAGTGCCATCAGTATGCTGATGACACCCAGCTCTATCTATCTCTCCTTTCCATCTAAATCCAAGGAAGCTTTTCTAGTTATAAATCATTGCCTGATGTCAGTAATGAGGATGAACAAATTGAAGCTTAATCCAGAAAAGACAGATTTGCTCCTGGTTAGTCAAAAGGCAGATCAGGAAATGGGTCAACCTGTACTGAATGCAGTTACCCATATATACTCAAGTATAAGCTGACCCTAATATAAGCCGAGGCACCTAATTTTACCCCCCAAAACTGGGAAAACTTATTGACTCCAGTATAAGCCTAGGGTGGGAAATGCAGCAGCTACTGGTAAATTTAAAAAATAAAGATAGATACCGGTACCAATAAAATTAACATTAATTGAGGCATCAGTAGGTTAAATGTTCTTAAATATTTATTTCAAAGAAAAACAGTAAACTAGCTCTGTAAGTGGAAAAGGGGGTCAACAAAAACAATATGGTATCAAAAATACCGTAACTTTAAAAGTACAACAACCTTAGCTCAATCAGCAACCAAGCTAAAACACAAGAGCTAAAATCCTTCAAAACTGGAGTTCTCCTCATCATCATCTGTATGTCCAAACAGAGCTTCAGCTTCAGTAAAATGTAGGAATGTAAGTCTATATTTTCAATCTAGCTAGCCTTTCAATCTAGTAGCCAGAGAGGCAGAGGCTGTTAAATTAGCATTACAAATCCTGGTGTTTGTTAGTAGGATTAGCATAAGTGCATAGAGGTTTTGGTTTTCCTCAAGTTGGAGTTAGAAGAAAGTTTATGTAGATGTACCACCAATTAAGAGACAAAAGCTTGAGTTTCTGGCAGCTATCTCTCAAGCGAGCTTCAACTTCAAGCAAAGATTTTGCTGTTCGTGACTCAGCGAGCAGGGAGGGGGGAGGTGATTTGTGAGTCAGCTACTGAAGACTCGCTCCAGACGCTGACTCGAGTATAAGCCATGGGGGGCATTTTTCAGCACAAAAAATGTGCTGAAAAACTCGGCTTATATTCGAGTATATACGGTACACTCCCCTTGAAAATTCAGGTTACAGTTTGGGTATACTCCTGGATTCAGCCCTGAACCTGGATGCCCAGAAGTGGCCAGGAGTTTTTGCACAGCTGAGACTATACACGAACTGCACCTATTCCTAGAGATGTCTGATCTGGTCATGATTATGCATAAGATGCATAATCCATAAGATGCTCTATATAGGGCTGCCTTTGAAAAGTGTTCGTAAACCTCAGCTGATCCAGAATGGTGCACCAGACTGCTGAATGGGGCAGGTTACAATGAGCACATGACTCCCTTGTTACAACAGCTTCACTGGCTGCTAGTCTGTTTCCATGGCAATTCAAAGTGCTGGCCATGACCTATAAAGCCCTGTACAACTTAGGACCAGGCTACCTGAAAGACCACATTCTCCCACATGAGCATGCCTAGGTTGAAAGATCTTTGGGGGAGGTCCTTCTCTCTCTCTCCCACCACCACTGGAGGCGTGTTTGGTGGAGATGCGAAAAGACTTCTCGGCAACCATTCCCAGCCTCTGGAACTCCCTGCTAGGTTGGCCCTCCTCCCTGTTGTCCTTCCACCAGCAGGAAGGTATGTTTTTATTCAGGCAGGCCTTTGACATGTAAGCTGGTCTGTTGCTGAAGGGGTTTTTAATTGTCTAGGTGCGGCTGTCTATTTCTTGTATTGTTGTGTTTTAAATTATGTTTTAATGGATCTGTTTTCATGTTAGGTTTTAATTAAGATTTTGTTTTTCATTTGTGCTTCACATTGTTAGCCACCTTGAGCACAATTTTTGGTGGAAACGTGGGATATAAATTAATTAATTACCTAGTGAGTGCTTCTCCCCACCCCACCCCATCCCATATCAGCTCCCTTTACAACTCCTTTAGATTGTCTGGGAAGGCCCTGCTCTATGGAGATTTGCTGGTTTGAGACACAAACTAGGTCAAGGCTCAAACTAATGGCACCACGATTATGCAATACATTATCCAGGGGGACATTTGCTAATTTTGGGAAACAAGTGATTATTTTTTTCATCATAGCAAGTTACCTAAGAAAAGAGAAGATAATTGCTTTTGCTGTTTCTATATTGTTACTTGTTTTTACAGTGTTTTATAATATTTTATAATTGATATTTTTATAACATACCTGATACTATTTTACTAGTGAATTGTGGCTTTAAAGAATTGACTTAGAAATGCAAATTGCCTTGGATGCCTAATGACAAAGGTGATCCAGAAATGGCATGAATGAAAGAACGAATGGTTATTTTTGATAAGTGTATGGATGAACAAGAAATACACATATTTGCATAAACATATATGATTAAAAAAATCAACAGGCAAGGTTGTATTTATCAATGACAAACGTAAAAGTGGTATTGTCTATGCAGGAATTTATAAACTGTTAGAAATAAATGTCCAGCTTACAAAAGGTGCCATCAAAATACAAAATACTTTTACGCACTTTTTTTAATTGGTGCCATATCAACTGCTCAGACTTCCCAACAAATCCTATAAGCATGACATTGCAAAGGAAGGATGCCAGATTGTTTAAATTCCTTTTTTACAATTTTGTTAGAAACATCATTGATTCTGATAACTTTGTCACAGAAAAATGATCTAAGAAGCCCTCTGTGATGTTTCTGGCAGCTTTAAAATCGTTTCCCAGGTGCAACTATGCCTTTTCTTCCCTTCACTTCTCTTTTAAGCTAAACACATGTGTGCCTGGGACTTAAAGCCCAGCTAGAAAGTCAGCTGTTATCTATGAAAACCTTTGACCTTGTATTTTATGGATTTCTAAAACCACTGTTGCTGTTAACTGATCACTTATCAGAAACACACATCCCTGTGATAATCAGAGTCAAGTGGAAGTTCCCTGCCTAGCCCAGATCCCAGGCACAGGAGATCGCCGGGTCTGCAGTATGATTATCACCGACCTGCAGTTTCTTACTTCATTTTCCCATATGTCTATCACTTTCATAATCATATATGCAACACTGAAACAACTTTCCCCTCACCACCAATTTTTCACACACTCTCTTTCCTTAATCTCTCCTTAACTCCCCTTTCTTCAACTTTTATTGTAATTTCTTCCTTGCTCCACTATACTGAATTCTTCTCTACACTCTCTAAACCAGTTAATATTATATATCGAACAGATGGAAAGCTTTTTAATCTCAGCAGGCTGAAAGCAAAAAGTAAGGTAATTACAACCTCCGTTGTGGAACTTCAGTATGCTGATGATAATGTGGTCTCCGCACATTCAGAGGATGATCTCCAAACTATCCTAAATGCTTTTGCAGAAGCATACGAAAAACTTGGTCTCTCACTTAACATCAAAAAAACCAAAGTGCTTCATCAGCAAGTGCAAGCCAATCCTTTGGTGATGCCATCTATCCAGCTTGGCGGGACAATACTGGAAAATGTCGATCATTTTCTCTATCTTGGCAGCTATCTTTCTGTTACAGCTAACATTGACAGTGAAATCCAGCATCGTCTGAGTTCCGCAAGTGCCGCATTTTCTCGAATGAAACATAGAGTGTTCGAGGATCGGGATATTTGTAAGAAGACCAAAACACTGGTTTATGAAGCCATTGTATTACCAACTTTATTGTATGCCTGCGAAACATGGACTATCTATAAACGTCACTTCCACCTCCTTGAAAGGTTTCATCAACGTTGCCTCCGGAAAATCCTGCAAATTACTTGGGAAGATAGGCGAACAAATGTCAGTGTACTGGAAGAAGCAAAGACTACTAGCATTGAAAAAATGATCCTTCAACGCCAACTTCAGTGGACCGGTCATGTTGTTCGAATGCCTGACTGCCGTCTCCCAAAGCAGTTACTTTACTCCCAACTCAAGGATGGAAAGCGGAATATCGGTGGTCAATATAAGAGGTTTAAAGATGTTCATAAGGCTAATCTAAAAAAATGCAATATAAACATCGAAAACTGGGAAGCTCTGGCCCATGAACGATCTAAATGGAGGTTGGCCTTTCACAAAGGTTCCATGGACTTTGAAGAAGCCCGAGTGCAAGGTGAAAGGGAGAAACGTGCTAAGCGAAAAGCACGTCAAATGAATCCTTTACAGGACCATCTTCTACCTGGTAACCTGTGTCCTCACTGTGGGAAGCTGTGTGGATCTAGAATTGGCCTCCACAGTCACTTACGGACCCATCGCTAGAGTCTACACAATCTTCTTTAGAATTTCCTCCTTTTATCCCGGAAGACAATCTTACTCGGTCACGAGTGATCGCCTGATGACCCTCAGCTACCCTTAATTGTTCCCAAACACCCAGATCAGTGGCTACATGCCATCCAAAAGGTGCCAAAAATCTACTGTGCCAAAAACCTAGTGAAAAGGGTGGGAGGCTTTCCTCCTACCCAACCATTTTTGTTGCCAGGCAGATTATAATAGTAGGGAGAATTAAGACTTACCTGTTTCTCTTCTCCCTGTTTTTGAGCAAAAAAAGTGCAGGACAGTAGCAACTATTGAACTGCTTACTTTAACTCTGACTTGCACCACCACACATGTGCACAATCCTATCATGTTTAGACAGGAAAAAGTCCTACAACTCCCAGCATTCTCCAGCCAGCATGTCTGGCTGGAGGATGCTGGGAGTTATAGGACTCTTTTCTGTCTAAACATGCATAGGATTGTGCCATGTATCAAACACAGCACCAGCCAATGTTTGTGGCTTGCCATGGGCTTGAACAGCCCACATTTTTTTTTAGTCTCAAGCAGACAACAAGCCCATGCAGTTTATCAAGTCTCTGGAAAGGCTGCCACATGTGGCTGGTGGTCAACATTCATTTTGGTTTGTAACAAGCCTGCTTTAACTCAATACCCTATCAATTGACATTTTTGTTAAGAAAAGCAAAAGATGAAAGCTTACAAGTTACACAGGATGGTAGCCTACATCCATAAATATTTACAACAACATAAAAAGAAAGTTCAGAAAACCTTCACAATATCTCTGTATTATAGTTCCATTACTAACAAGTTTTATAACCAGTGTTTATGACATGGTGTCGCCAGAAATAGCATTCTTGGTCGTTGTAATATCATTCATCACACAATCTCAGCCATGCAGAATGTGATGCCATTCCCAGTCTCAGAAAAATACTGACATAATTAGTGGCTTACAGAGGAGAAACTGTCATTATCAGGACCAAGTTGGCCTGCAAGCAGGAGGCTAAGAGGCAACTCTCCCATACCCCATTTTACAGACCCTTATTCTCAGGTCCCACTGAGGAGTACCAAAAGGAATTACACAGTCTGATAAAGGAATTTCCTATTGACGTGCAGGACCAAATCTACATAGACACACCTCAAGATCCTTCTGGCAGGCATCTTCTACTTACTACCCAAACTAGGCAACACTGGACACCCTATTGTTCAAGATATTATCTCAGTTGAGGTATATGGTTATACAGATTCCATTCTCAGGTCATATACTACCAGTAACTGAAGTTATATATATATGACTTCTGGAGGAAACAACAGTCCACTGAAAGCAACAGTCCTTCTTCTGAGGGCCAACATAAACATTCTCCTAGTCATGCACCGTAGAGCTATGCATGATTGTTTTCTCTACTCTCCTGCAAGTGTGTGTAGTCCCAATTCAGATCAGGACCATGGCACTTTGGGAGAGGAGGGTTTAATCATTTTCATCCCCAAATCTACCCCTCACAAGGGAGTTAAAAAAAGAAAACCTCCACTGATTCCAATGGAGACCTTCCCCCCCCCTTTTTAAAGCCCACTGGTGGGGTGGAATTTTGGGAGAAAAACAGGTGGGAGGGAAGTTTAAACCCTCCTCTCCTGAAGTGCCATGGTTCCATACTGAATCAGTGTCTCATGCGCTTGCAGGAGAGTAGGGAAAACAATCACGCATAGCTCCACTATGCATGATTAGGAGAACATTTCATTTGGCTTTAAGTTACCTAGGAAGGTCAACTGTCACCATTGCCTTCCCCACCTATGGCTGCTGTTTCAAGAAGCAGGGACTGGGCATCTCCTCCCTTCACAGAGGCCATTCCAATGAACTGTCCTGTGAGCAGGAGAGAAAGAAGGAGTAAATGGTCACCGTCACCATCACCATCTCTTCAAATAGGCCTTTTTGTTTGTTTTTTTTACATTTCTAATGATATAGATAATTCTTCCCTTCCCTTCCTATCCCTTATTCCTTGTGTGTCATGACTTAATTTATACTGTAAGTCTGAGAGCAGGGACTGTCATGTACCTATCTTTGTAAGCTGCTCTGGGAGCCTTTTGGCTGTAAGCTGGGGGATAAATGCTGTAAATAATAAAATAACAGCAACAACAATCATCTCCGAGAAACCACCATCCTAGCTACCATGGATGTTAAGACCCTTTAAACCAACACCCCCTCCCCCAGCGATGAGCTACATGCCATTAAGAATATTATCCCTGATTATGCTACAGCAGTGATGGCGAACCTTTTTGAGCCCGAGTGCCCAAACTGCAACACAAAACCAACTTATTTATTTCAAAGTGCCTTAAATTTGGCAGGATGGAGGAGGGGGCACTAGCTAATCGCACCCCGCTCTGTCTCAGGGCATGGCTCTTCACCGGGCGCGCAAAGATTCGGGTGCGCATGCGCTGTGCTTCTGGGCTGTCTGTTCAGTTAGAAGGAGGGCTGGGTGCCTGCGCAGTCCGCTTCTGGGGGTGGAGATGTTGGAGTGTGCCTGCCTGTGGAGGCCAGCGAAGAATGAGTGGAGATGAGTTACTATGGAAACCCGACGCTGAATGCAGAAGGGGACGGTCTTTTCGCGATCTGGCAACCAATGGCTTGAGTGCCCACAGAGAGGTCCCTGCGTGCCAGCTGTGGCACGCGTGCCATAGGTTCGCCATCACTGTGCTACAGCATATTTAGCTACTAAACTCTGTCACTTTGTACTTACCCACAATTATTTCAGCTTTTGGGCAAGTATATATCTTCAGATCAATGGTACTGCTCTGGGAACATGCATGGTCCCATAGCATGCCAATATCTTCAAGCCTGACATTTATTTATTTATTTTATTTATACCCCACCTTTTTTCCTGTAAGGAACCCAAGGCGGCTTACATCCTCCTCCTCTTCTCCATTTTAGAGCATTGCTTTCTCAGCTCCTGTCCCCAAAAGCCTCTTCTCTACCTGAGATACACTGATGGCATCTTTATTATCTGGAATCATGAACAGGAGGGCCTGGCAAAGTTCCAGTAGGAATTCAGTAACTTTCAGCCCACCATTAACCAGTCCACACAACAGGTTTACTTTCTGGACACTACTATGCAACTATATAAGCACCACCTTACAGTATATCAGAAACCTACTGATTGCTATGCATATTTACACATGCCTACAGCATCTATCCAAAAAACATGACAAAATGCATTGTCTACAACTAAGCTCTTAAGTGCAGCTGTATGTATTCAGACTCATCAGACAAAGACTTGGAACTATTTAAACCAGGCATTTCTCAAGACTACAGTACCACCCTACAAAGTGTGTGTGTGTGGGGGGGGGGGGGGCGGAACAGATCAACAGGGCCAAAGTAATACTCAGGAATAATCTACTACAGGACAGACCCTGAAGAGAAAATGACAGAGCACCATTTGTTGTCACTTACAGTTCCCAGCTAAAAAACCACTCAAACATATTGTCAGTGATCTACAGCCCATCCTGGACAATGATACTTTCACAGTATCATTTCACAGGCCCTAGAGGTGGCCCTCTATTGGCTTACAAAGCCACCCAACCTAAAACAGGTACTCAGCAGTAACAACAGACCATGTAACACTTGTAACAGAGATAGTGATTCAGGAATCTGACCCTGTGGCTGACCCAGATGCCAATTCTATCCCCCATATCTTCTCTGGCAACACAATTAATACTATTAATAACACGATTAATAACACCTAATAATGTCATCTACATACACCTACTCATCTTCAAATGTGATACAGACCATCATTTTCCAGTAATGCCCTTACTGCACTTACATAGGATGAACACGCCAGTCTCTACACAAAAGAATAAATGGACATAAATCTGATATTAAAAAGGCAATATTCAAAAAGCACTGGGGGAACATTTTAACCTCATTTTAAAAGTGGCCATTCAAAGGAATCTGTCTTTGAAGAACAAAGGAACTTCAAAGACAGATTTCAATGCGAGATGAGTGACTTACAGTTCATCAAGAGGTTCAACTCTTAATCATGTGGCTTGCATAGGAAGCTGCCTTATACTGAGCCAGAACACTGGTCCATCTTGCCCAGTATTGTCGTCACTGACTGGCAGTGGCTCCCCAGGTTTTCAGGCAGGATTCTTTCCTAGCCCTAGCTGGAGATCCTGGGGATTAAACCTGAGGCCTTCTGCATACAAAGCATGTGCTCTACCACTGAGCCACAGCCCCTCAATAGGGACAAGGGATTTCTATTGCACTACATATGTTAACCAGTTCAGCAATGCAAGGATGTCTGTTATTAACCAACAACTATTTTGTGAATGGCCACTGTTAATAAGGTTATTATCACTGTCTGTACTTTCTGAATTTCAAATCCTTCTAACATATAATTTACAATACGTGGAACTCTGGAAACACTTCATGTAGTCCACAAAAGCTCATGCCATAATAGATTTGTAAGTCTTTAAGGTGCCCCAAGACTCTTTGTTGCTTTTTCTGCAACAGACTAAAACAGCTGTATTCTGGATATGGTAGCCTGTGTCCAAGACAAATTATTGCTAGAAATTTTTGCTTTCATGCCACAGCAGGATTTGTTTTATTTTTATTTTCCTTGTTTGCAAACCTTCTTGGAGAAAACCACCCTCCCATTTTTTTAGTGGCTTAGATCCTGAGTTGCCCTTCCACAAACACAAGGCCTCGTTCCATACAACAGTAGGAGCAGAGAGGCTCCTGTTGGTGGAAGGGGTGTGAACTGATTTTTTTTCCCCCACCAATTCCCCCTTCCCCTGCAGCCTCTAGTGCCATTCTCTATGCTGTTCCAGAGAGTCCCTGAACCTTCCAGAGCAGATTTATGGGGGCTTCAAGGGAAAAAATCACCCGCACTTCCATCAGCAGGAGCACCACAGGAACAGAGTTCCACTCACAGAAATATCCAAGCAGAAAATTGCAGCAACAATAGCCCTATGCACACATTCTCCCAAACACTTGAGGACTCAAACCTGTATAGAGGGATGAGCTACAGAAGCTGGCCCTACCCATCAGTTCTCAACCTTGCCATGTTGGAATGGGAAGGTCTGAAGAGGGTCTCTACTCATGTTTGTTTGAACATGAGTCTCTGCTCATGCGGAGAGTTCTACTCACATTCAAGCAAATGGAGACCCTCTTCAGACCTCCCTGCTCAATGTGGGGACCTTGAAGACTGGGGGGGAGGGGCAGTGAGGGAGCATGCTGAGGGGGCAGGGAGAGACATAAGGGTGGGGCCAGTATGCACAGACCCATGCCCCTTACTCATTTTAGGACAGACAAAATGGTTACATGAAGCACAAGTGTTCATCATGAACAAAGTACACAGTCCTCCTCATACAGTTGTGAAATGTGGTGATTGTGCATATGCTGCTCAGGTTACTAGTAATTCACAATTCATGATTATTGCACTATTATATTTGTGCAACTGTTAAAATTATGGTATACGTATGTAGTGTTGTTTTATGTTGAAAAAAATGTCGGGCCAGTTAGCCCCCCCACATATTGTTAATGTAGAGTATTGAACTTTACATTATGAGGTATTAATGACCCTGATTACTTATGTGCAACTATACTGTTTTATTGGGAAAGGGAAGGTATCAATAAAGGCATGATTATTATTTTTTTAACCTGCAAATGCTATCATGCTTAACCATTTCCACCAGATATTTTATTTGTATGGGTTTCTTGGAGTACATTTGACTCCAATACTGGATTGGTACAGTCCTTTTTTTTATTGATAGAGTGCTAATGAAAGCATGAGAGCAAGGCAAAACAATATTGTTTACTGAAACCTGCTCTCCGAATGTCCCCTTTGCAGTCACACATTTGAAACTGCACGTACCACAATATGGAAGTTTCTATTGCTTGGGAGATGCAACTGTGTTGCCCTGTCCACTACTGCTGCCTATTCCTCCTGCCTTCCTCTTCTTCTGCCTCAATCTGGAGAAAGCTACGGTGTTGAAACGTTTTCTCCAGGTGCTGAAGGTGGCAGGAGCAAGCATAAGGTACCAGAAGAAGCACATGAGAGAGCAACAGGGGAGGGGACAAGACTGACAGGTTGTTATGCTCATCTGACAATTCTGCTGTGTTGGCAGGCCCAGAACACAGATGAAATCCATGAGCCTTGTTATATCTGTAATTGCTGTAAACTGCCCAGAGAGCTTCGGCTATTGGGCGGTATAAAAATGAAATAAATAAATAAATAAATATCTGTATCTCCAGCCATAAAATGATGGCAGCCACCCACCTGATTTACCATTCCATACATTAAACCAGGGGAGTAAAGATGTCGTTTTGAGCAGCATACCTGTGATAAATATAACATGTGGTGTCCAGTTCTGAGATGCCATTTTAAACTCATTGGGGAGTACCTTTCTGTATTATATGCAGAGTACAATCCAGGGACTCTTGCACAACAGGTGGCTGATGGCTTGCACAGTTTATTGGAACTGTCAATTGTGACAACACTGACCATGTGTTATGGGAGAAGGGGTGCTTGGAATCAGATGATCTGTCACTACCCATATGACCCCACTCTCCAGTTCCCTTCTCCACATGAGGAAATCCAGAAGAATTATTCATAAATGGAAACTAGTTTGAACACCCAGCTAGATATTGCCATCTTAGCCAAAGGTTTATTCCTCATTGCACATCAAAAATTACATATTTTAAAAACCAGTCAGTCTTAACCTACTGGTATGGAAAGCTATATAATTAGTGTTCTAGAGAAAACAAGCATAAATTGCAGTGATATGTTACTGATACATTTGTATAACACATACCATTTGAATTAAACTGGCAGTCCTAATGAAACAGTAATTTTGTTTAAGTTGTAATGAAAACTCTATATTGAGTTTATATTATAAAATAGCATACAGAAATCCCATTATAACAAGAAAATGTATTAACAAATATCTTAATATTCAATTAAAACACTTAATGGAAAGGAAAAAATCAGTTAGCACAAAAATCAGTTAGCACCACAGCAGCCATTCCAGCAGGCTGAGAGGAGGGAGATGAGAGAGAGTGCAGGGCCATTCCACCAGCCCTGCCATTAATATTCCCCCTTCTTCCCTCCCCATTCCTTTTTCCTTGTGTATCGTGTCTTTTTAGATTGTAAGCCTGCGGGCAGGGACTATCTTGTTAATTGCTGTAAACCACCCAGAGAGCTTTGGCTATTGGGCGGTATAAAAATGAAATAAATAAATAAATAAATATGTAATGCTATGTAATATCTTTATGTATATTTCTTTATTATATTTTTCAGACTAAACAAGTTGCTCTTGAAGTTCAGTCATTTTGCTAAGGGTGCTGCATAGAGAAACATTAATATTTCATTGTCAATAAATGTTTGCAATTTGGCACTTTAATTTTTTATTCATCTTCCTAATACCCATCCTATAAAGATAGTTGGTTTTATTTAACTAAAATGTTAATCAGTTCAGTGCAGGGTTTGAGATTCTCCTTGTACCCATGGGGCAGCACAATCCAATATGGCTTCCGTAACCCTCTGAACTCGGGAGGATTACGGGCATCCTATGGAGGGCGGAGGCGAAGGTTAGATGACCAATTTTGATTTAGTCCCGATTTCGGTTTTCTATGTCTTTGCCCCAGAGCAGGAGGAGGAGAGGCTAAGGTGCCACCAGCATAGTTCATATGCTGGTGGAGCCTCTCTCCTCCCCTCCCCGCCTCCTGGAATGCACACAAACCTCTGGCTCCAAGGTTGGTTTTCCAACCTCAGAGCCACAGCCAGCACGGTTCTTTCCATACTCACAGCAAGGGTGAGGGGAGGGTGCTCCAAGGTTAAAGTCCCAGCTCCGATGTCGGAGCGCGTTTCTGAGGTTGGAGGTGGGACTCCGACCTCTCCTTTGGGATTGCACCCTAAGTTTGTGAAAGCCTCATTTATTTACACACTTCACTGAACACAGTGCATTTCCTG
This sequence comes from Shinisaurus crocodilurus, assembly GCA_021292165.1. Classification (NCBI taxonomy): domain Eukaryota; kingdom Metazoa; phylum Chordata; class Lepidosauria; order Squamata; family Shinisauridae; genus Shinisaurus; species Shinisaurus crocodilurus. Next base: position 155,381,026 of record CM037878.1, read on the forward strand.
TATCATCTCATGATACTAATGGCTATAAGGGGCTAACCAGATGTTACATAGGGGGTTTTTCCTATGCAAATTGCAGGTGTGGGGGCCGCAATTCAGTTCAGGAACACAGCAAGGACAAATGTTTAAAGCCCACCAATCCCCTCACTTGAGTCCTGATCCAGATCGGATCCCTCATATTTACAGGGCTGTCAAAAAGCCCTGGGTAGCCTTGTAAAAAAAACAAAACCATTTTAAAAGGAAGCCTGAGCTTTGACAGCTGTCTCCCATAAAAGGGGTGGCTTGCACTTTTGCACCTTCCCAAGCACATAGTGTCTCAAGAAAGGGTGGAAAAGATGCAGGACACTGAGAACAGTCAGGTCCAGACCAAAAAAGTAGAGGATATCATCGCAACGGGGGGTGATCTAATGGCCACCCTTTTCATGAGCAAAGATCACTCACAGCTTTGCTTTCCCTTGACAGTTCAACTTTTGACAGCTGTCAGGGGAAAGCAAAGTAAAAGATAACCCTATTTGTAGCCTCTCTGGGTCAATGACCATGGTGGGTGCCTGCTACACTTTGACAGCAGAAACCTCCCAGGACATTGCCCAGGTGAGGCTTCCTTTTTCAGACCTGCAGAAGTGCATACCTCCACAGTTGTGCAAATCCGACTTTTTAAAAAAAAAATTATGAAAATGTTTGCACACATTTGGGGCACTGACAGCCCCTCCAATGTGCTGCTTGGGCACTTTGGAGGGGCTGTCACTGGCTTCCACTTGGAGATCGCAAAAAGCAATATCCGGGGGGGGGAGGGAAAGGGGGGGAAGCTGCAGTGTACGAAAAAGGGCTCACGGTTACCAACAGGGATGCTGAGCCGGTGATGGTTGCTGCACCATGCCGCTCAGGCATCAGTGAGGCAGCTGTCACTGGCAGTGGCCCAGGCAAGCTCAGCAAGAGCAGTAAGGGTTTTTTGCTGCTCTTGCCTAGCGTCTCTCTCACTGCTTTCCTCGACGCACAGTGGGGTCAGTCACCTGGTTTTGGACGACATAACAATCCATCATGGGTCCAACAACCTCTAAACAAGCCATGGGTTGTCAGGCTGGCTTGTTGCCCTCAAACAAGCCACCCTGCAGGAAGCGGTCCAAGTTCACACAACAACCCACCATGGCTTGTCACCCATGGTGGGTTGTTGTGCTGCGCAAACCCAGTCATTAAAAGTAATATTTAGCTTGACTCTTGGAGCAGAACAGGGGCAAGCAAGGGAAGTGGATGGATACCCTTTTTCCATGCCCCCCCCCAGCACACCCCCATGTCACAACAGATATTTGCTCTTGCATTTGAAAGGAAAACTCCTCCATGCTCAGAGAAAGTAACCAATATCTATATGTGTGGGAAGGCTGGGTTAGGGGTGTTTGCGCGCACTACTTTGAAGTTCAGTTTTTCTCCCTGTTCTGAAGGAGAGAAATACATTCATAGATTTCATAGATCATAGAGTTGGAAGGGGCCTGCAAGGCAATCGAGTCCAACCCCCTGCTCTGCAGGAAACTAGAGGAGGGGTCTCCCATCCAAGTAATAACCAGGCTTGTTCCTGCTTAGCTTTCCATGCTCAGACAAGCTGAGCCAGCATAAGCCACAGGCCTGTATTCAAATAGGTTCAGCTTAACTTTCTGCTAGTCACATTGCTGAGCTCCTTCTCATGACTAAGGGCAATGTGAGATGCCCGAGACTACACATCAGGAGCCCATGCTGCAGTTTCTCCTCTGCCAGATTTATTTATTTATTTTATTATCTTTATACCCCACCTTTCTTCCTGCAAGGAACCCAAGGCGGCTTACATAATCCTCCTCCACCTCTCCATTTTATCCTCACAACAACCCTGTGAGGTAGGTTAGGCTGAGAGTCAGTGACTGGCCCAAAGTCACCCAGTGAGTTTCATGGCCGAGCGGGGACTAGAACCCAGATCTCCCGGGTCCCAGTCCAACACTCTCACCACTATGCCACACTGGCATCACTAACCCCAGTGATGTAGTGGAGTAAAAACACAGAGGAGTGCAGCTCTGGGACTTTTCTCAGAGGAAGAGTGATGCTGCCATCTGCCAGAGTGCCAGGATAACTGACAGACCTTCCCTGCTCTTGCAAATGAATGAGATGATAACGAAGTGTTCAGGGTTTTATTCTCATTTGTAATAGTAGTATCAAATGAAGAAAATGATATAGCAGATACTTCTTTCCTTTCCTTTGGTGGCGTTCCTACTTCATGCTAGCTGTTTAAATGGTTACCCTTTTTTGCAATATTGCTTGCATCCTTATTTAACAGCTAAGGATTCCATTCAGCTGACTGAAGATATATTGTTAAAGCACAATGGATTTTACAAGTTGAGCCTTGTCGTGAAAACGTCAAGTTTTACAGCTACACCACTGATTAACACACTTTCTGAAGAGCTAACACAGGCGTGTAGAGGAGCTATGGCGTAGGTTCCTATGTCCTCCTGCATTGTTCGAGGCTTATAGATTTCATAGATCATAGAGTTGGAAGGAGTCTATGTTACTTCAGTGGTGTGGAAAAGAACAGCACTCCTGTGGCTTACACACCACCAGAGCAACTTGAGAACTAGACCTAAGTAGAGCTCAGCCCTATAGTATTTTAAAAAGCAAGGAAGGTAAATCTATCTGTGTTTACTAAGAGAGCTTTGGCTATTGGGCAGTTTAGAAATGTAATAAATAAATAATAAATAAATACTGACCAACAGGATGAAGTAATGCATTCACATTTGCAATCTGTCCCTTAACCACCAAGTCATATTAGTCATAACTTCAAATTCCTTGATTGCATTCCACTTAAGTTGTTTTGTATTTTGAATTTTCTCCCACACATTCAAGATAAACTGCAATACAGAGTTATCTCTCTGTAGATATAAACAATTATTTGAAAACTAATTATTTCACATTAGTGAAAACCATTCTCATTTTTCCCCCTAGCAACAATGAGAAGTGATGTACTTTCTCTATACTAATATTGATACATGTCTCTCCAATTTGGGCACAACAATACAACAACCATTTATAGCAGAAAGGAACTTTGGGCCAATATACGTATACAGAAAATTTCTCCATCAGCCCACAGTGTTATCTTGCTGTACTGGAAAAACATGAAGTCGCCGTACAATCATAAATGAGTTGAAATGCCATGTTCCATTTGTACAAAGCAAGCATGCATTGAAAGCAACAATCCTCAAAGGCTGGCTGGCTCATATTCTTAGGGATCAAGGGCATAATTCTCTCCCACAATTGCACATGGAAGGAATTTCTGCTTCAATGCATCCAACCATTTGTAATAACCCAAGGCTCCCACATCTTACTTACAACCATTCACTCCTCTCCAATGCACCGGGAATTCCAGCAAGGGTCCTGCAGTCCTGGCAGGGGAGGACAATGGTCCAAATATTTATAAATATCATAAAAGACGCAGCATGCCATTCTTTCCCACCTTTTTTTACAATCCCTAGCATAATAAATCTATTATTTCAGGTTAAGCAGACTGAAGATGGTATAATATGCCCTTGTGGTTAAAGAAAGATAAACAAATGAACCAGTCTTCACGGTGGAAAATATAATTTAATGCATTACAGTACCTGTATATGCAAACTGAACAAGATCCCAGAGTGCACTTGGGTCAATGCCTTCCATTTTGATTTCCTCTTGCTTGGCTTCACAAACATCACTTGTAAACATGGCAGCAAAGTAATCAGAAACGGAACTCAGAACAAGTCTAGGGGGGGGGAAATCACATATATATCCATTAATTTATTATATTTCACATTACTGTTGAGCAGCCCAGTTCTCAATGTGCTCAGCTAGCAGCAACCCTCTGAAAACTTCAAGTACTTTTGAGATTTGGATTTTTTTTTACAGCACACATTATATTTCAAATATTGGTATGACTTAGATGGCAATCCTATGCACACTAACCTGGTAGAAAGCATCACTGAACACAGAGGGACTTACTTCCGAGTAAGCATGCATATGACTGCACTTTAAGAAAGCTACCTTTTATTAAAAATAAATAAACTGAACAAAAAGTAACTTTTTTCTAAACTCACCCAAATTAGTAACAAATCATTCATTTTATTTATTGTTCAATAACCATCCAGCAGCAAAAGAGAGAATAAACAATCCAGCAGCAATTCAGGATTGATGGTACCATTAAAGCCAATAGTAGAGTTCTATTGTTTTTGGAGACAGAGGATATGTTTGGTGACAGGTTTATGCCCTGAACAGAAGAGGTTTTGCATTTCACTGTTCAGTCTGGTGGCTTGGTTGCTACACTACAATGGGCTGATGCTTAACTTCACTCAAAATGCCAAAACAGACATTATAAGAGACACAGAGCTGCTGTCAGTCCATGCCTTCTCCCTCTCTTCCTGCTTGTCAAACACAAACAAGATGCAACATGACATCATTGCATTATGCATCTCCCTGCTGCACTGGCCAATTACGTGAGGCGAGAGCAGGGAGATGCACAAACTCAATGACGCCACAGCACATTTTGTTGGTGTTAGTTGTTAAGAGGAAGAGCGAAGAGCAGGAGAAACAAAACAGAGAATGGCAGCAGCTCCACGTCTCTAATAACATCTAGCCTGATCCTAACTCCAACTATTTTCCTCTCTTAGTAGGTTGGTAGTGAACTGACTATAGCTAAGGATCCTCTAGACCCTTGAGCCAAAGAACGACACATAAGTGAATCTACTTAGCATAAAGCCTTTCCCAAAAAACACATCCTGTTTGTCACCACTGTTGAAATTTCCAAGATAAAACAGAGATACAGCACTCTGACAAGTATCTTCTCACTATTGTGAGTGTGCTTTTTGAAGCTCATCTCCTGCCCTTCTTCACCTCAGGCTCCACTGTGCTGGACACACAGGAAGCTCACCAGCCCACTGAATGGATCCAGAGGAACTGGAAGGGAAAAGAAAAGATGCAGGGAACTGACCCATTAATAAGCCTACCGGTAAATAAGGAGAGGCAGAGGAAGGTATTCATGGCAGAGAAGGCATGGGGATTAATGGAGTGTATTTCCTTTCTATTCTACTTGCTTTTCCACTGAAACTTCCTCATCTATTTTTGTTTTTGTTCTTGATCTTGAAACCACAGATCCAGAACTCATAGGGAGAGAGGAAGCTGAGGAGAAAGTTTCAGGGGAAAAGCTAATAGCAGAAGAAGGGTAAAATATTCCCTTTTCCCTCACCCCTTCTCTGTTGTGGTGCCCCTCTCAAGGATGCTTTACAATGTAGAGGTGGCCATAAAGCTCAGTTGCTAAAGTGCAAGGATTCTCCAGTTGCCTCTTCAGCAGGGAGGAAAGAACAAGGCAAGAAGGCACAGTACCTGCCTGCTGGAATGGTGAGTTCCTTGGGTTTTGTCAAAGCACTGCAACATTCCTGCATTCAGACCTATATATGTAAACTCTCAAGTGTGGCACACTGCACAGGGGCAAAACAGATATCCTATAGTTTTATTATTTGTTCTGTAATCATAATTTCAGTTTCTATTGTGAATTTATTTATAACCCAGCTTCTTCAACCTCAAGGGCCCCCAGAGCAGTTTACAATCACATAAAAATCCATTAAAATAATCTATGTACTATATATTAAAACACCTGCATTAAAACAATTGCCAAAGAAGGAATAAATCAGCAAAAACATCAGAAGCAACACAAACACAATACTATCAACTATTATTAAAGAAAGTACACGAAAGCAGCAGTTTCCCCCTTCTGCCAGGATGTACTAAGAGATCAAGCCAGCTGAACCTCCCAAGATAAGAAATTTCACAATCTGGGCACTGGCACTTGTGATGGACTCATCGTGCGTGCCCAGCCTCCGCACTTCACGAGGTAAAGAGACACACAAAAGAGCTTTTCCTGATTATCTCAGAGCACAGGCAGTTTCATGTGGGTGGAGGCAATCCTTCAGATAACCCATTTCCAAACCATTTAGGGGTTTATGGTGTATGATTCTTCATGAATTCACATTCTTTAAAGTCCTATTCCATATCCAATTTTATACAGTAACTTATAGTATTTCATTATAAAATAGAAGAGTGATCAACATTCAAAAAGTGTTACTATTTCAGTCTTCACTGTCCTTGGTGTATTATTTTCTTACTTTTATCTCAACTAGGGTCAAATATACACTTGGGTGAGAGCCAGTGTGGCGTAGTGGTGAGAGAGTTGGTCTGGGACTCGGGAGATCTGGGTTCTAGTCCCCGCTCGGCCATGAAACTCACTGGGTGACTTTGGGCCAGTCACTGACTCTCAGCCTAACCTACCTCACAGGGTTGTTGTGAGGATAAAATGGGGAGGAGGAAGAGGATTATGTAAGCCGCCTTGGGTTCCTTGCAGGAAAAAAAGGCAATATTTATTATATTATAAATATAATAAATAAAGAAATAAATAAAAAGATATCTCACCAGTTTGTTTATTTATAAGATTTTTATCTTGCCTTTCAGCTACAGGAGCCTCCAAGTTGGCTTATAATTTAGATTAAAAATATATACAATAAAATCACAAAAATATCTGAATAAAATACAAAAGCAGTGAGAGTTAAAAACCAGGGGGCATAAACCATTTGTAGCAGCAGGCACACAGTTAAAATAATCCAAAGGCCTGGCCTAAAAAGAATGACTTGACAAGCCGCCTGAAGGCTAAAAGACAGGAAACAATGGAGCTTCCTGAGGAAAGGCATTCCATATAGCCCAGGTACAGTTATTAAAAGAGCAATCTTACCAGTGGGGGCAGGAAGATCCAAAGGTAGAAGAACCACCTTATCCAAAGTCCTGCTGGGCTCATGCCAGCAGGGCAAGAAAGAGGGAAGAGCAGCATTTGTTTTTTCTTCCCCCTTTCAGGGGTTTTGTTTTGTTTGTCTGTGTGAGGATTTCCCTGCCATTGAAACAAATGGAATTATTATGCATGCCAGCTCCAGGGTTAATGTACATTTCCCATATTGGGGGCATGTTTGGGGACAGAGAGAACTTTATAGCCTGCAGATCACAGGATGTATCCTGATCTGCCCCCTTTTTGCTCTGACATCAGAGAGGTAAGGACCTCAGAAGTTTCTATGGGTGCTGGAGGGGGCATCTAAGGTTGGATCCTCCTCCTCTGAGGGTGGACCTCTCTCCCTGCCCTGGGAGGGGGAGAGCTGATCTATCCTATGCCCCCTAGGACACTCTCCCAGGGACCATAGTGTTGCAGTCTAAAAAGGCCTGTCCCATGTTCCAACCAACCATGCATCTGGCTTCAACTGGCAATTGCAGAAGGCGGGCAGACTCTATTCTTCTTTCTTTTTAATTTTGTCCCTAAGTTGCCATCTTTATTGCATTATGAAAAATATACTATGTGATAATAAGGTTATTGGAAATCCTGAAATTAAGTGGTTCTGCAAGATCTGTTCAGGATAATAATAAATAGTACTGCATCCCACCCACACTCCATTTGAAACTGTCTGATGAATGCAGCACCTACAGAGACAGAAATATCCAAGTACTCAGCGAATGTCTAAAATTGTCTTTGCATCCTGATTATGTATCTTCCCATGTGACACTCATACAAGCAAGCAAAGGTCTGGGTTTTTCTGAAACATGTATTGTATTAATTCATCAATATATATATTTTTGTATGAGCAGGAATTAGGAAATAGCATTACATGTTTAAACATACTTTTCTAACTTCCTAGCACAGCTATTTTTCACTAGCTTTGAACCAGGTGAAACAACAAATGAAAGGTGCCTCATAATTAATCTTAATTCTGAGGGATGGCATCATACTAAATCATCCAATATTCAAAAGAAAAATAAAGATGGCTTTGGGACTCACTGAATTCTCAATGAACTGTTGCTTTCTGCACCTCAGAGGGCTGCAGGTGGTGGTAAATCTTGGCTCTGAGGCATGCTGACCTATTCAGCAGAAAGGTCAGTTGTCTTCTGCATGTCATTTTCTTCTTTCCAATTTCTGCTATGCTACAGGAATAAACTAATGAACCTTGTTTCCTCTATGGAATGTTGCATACTACATGCAGCCCAAATATAATCCATCAACTCAGAAATTATTTGGATATAAATAAGCACGATTGGTTTTACATTTCCAAGCCAGCATTTAATTAAACCTTCTGCTACCACATACACAATTTGGTTTGTGATAAAACTGAACCTATGGCTTTGCAGAGGCCTGAACAATTGGAAAATTACTACAACTCCTTATTACCTTATTAACATCCCAAGTGGCCAAACTTTATCCCCATTGGTTTCTGTTCAACCTGTGTTAAGAATCTGTTAGAATTTCAAAATAGTGAATTTCTTGTGAGAGGAGTTGCAAATGAAGTTATGAAAGTTCTACACCTACTTTGCATGTATTATCTGTATCAGAAAATATGGATTACCTAATGATATACTGTAGAAATTAGGGATACCATAGTAATCTACCAGGTACAATTTACAACATGGATAGTGTAGTTCTGTTAGTGTGGGCAAGGATCCCAGCTCCTCCCTTATGTACAGTTCTATCCAATTAATTGCCATCAGAAAAGAATTTTGTTGGTGGCTGGATGCTCAAACTCTTGCTAGTGCTTGTCAAAGGCAACAAACAAACAACAGATGAGAATGGACACCCAAGACCCTGAGCAAGTCCAATTCTGTGCAAATCTAGCAGGAAGCTGGCACACCATGAGAAAGGCAGCTAGACAGCCAGTAGAAATGACAAGCTTTGCCCTTGCACTTCTGCAGCATGTCTAAAGAAACCCCTTCACTGTAGAGTCCAGATTCACATCTATAATGAAGGAGCTTCTCCCAACTCACTACAGAAGAATGAAGGGAAAGCTTGCCACTTTCAGTGCTGCTTTTTGCTGCCTTTGCTGGAGACTACATAATGTGCAATTAGCTCTGAAAATGTAACTTGTGGTGCAAATAACCAGCAACTTTGTGCATGTCTTTGAGCATGTAAAATGCCAACATACATGTGCCAGCTCTCTGCTACAATGCACACTTGTTTCTGCAAGTGCACTTTGGGGATTTAATAAAATATGTACAGTATGTTAAAAAGGATGAAAAATATAGGGTAGAAATAAGGAAAATTCTGCATAACTATAAAGGTCTGATTTCACACATGAATAGAAATCAACAATAATTTCTTCTAGTGTGATTCAGTGGAAGGGGAATAGGCTGCACTTCTTGATCTTCCGGCTGACATGCATCTATCAACAGAACAGAGCCTTGGGGGGGGGGGAGGTAGCAACCTAAGCTCTCTTCTTTGTGTCATCTGTGGATAAACTTTGCATGTACTTTATTCATTCCTGCTTTCTGTTTGTGATCTAGATTGGGTTAGGTTAATCTGCAGTTGGCATCATGCATGGATAGTGGCAAGGGGCTTGGTTAGCAGGGCATTTTTAATGAGCGCAAATCCTGAGCCACATGATCTTGCCTACTCACATTCTTCAGGTTGTCGGAATCTCTGAAATCAAAAGTTTGCAAAACTAGCTGCTTGAAATACTTTACGAGTTATTCACCATGAAGTAGTTGTTTCCCCCCTAGGAATGGTTGCTTGAGATCAAGTGACTATTTGCATTTCTGTGTTATAGGACAATGCATGTTAGGGTGAAATAGTTTACATGCATCTTCTTGCTTTTCTCTTGTCTACATAGATTAGTGGTTCTTGTAGAAGTCTTTTAAGAAACACTGATGCGGTAAATGGTTTTCAGCTTCTACAGCAGCTAGAACAAGGGTGGGGAACCAATGGCACCCATGCAATCTTTTTTTTAATCCGAATTGCTGCAGATGGGGATGGGTGCCAAGGACAGGATGGAGAGGCCTCACATGCTGCATCTGTCCAGTGGGCCAGAGGCTGCCCACCCTGTGCTAGAAAATAAAAGCCTCCCCCCTTCTGTTTCTCATATTTACACATTATTTCACAGCCTAACAATTTAATTTGAGCAGGATGTGGAGGGCTGTGTGTGTGTGTGTAGTGTATTGATGTAATAGAGCTGGTTGTTGACTGCAAATAGATTGGAAGTCAGAAATAATATACAAGCATGTCTGGACCTTTAACTACAAAACAAAAATGTGATTCAGCTTTTATTTCACGGGCAAGCTTATATTTATTAAAGCAATTCTTTTCTTCTCCAAAAGGATCTGGTTGCTGTTGAACTGAAATAGGTACAAAATCAAATTCAGTGCAAACACACACGAATACAAATATTCCCATTAAACCCCTGAATAAAAATTGTATGAAAGGAGCAGAAATCACATTTCTCCTCTTCTATCCAGCAAGCACTTTGTCACAGCATCTAAACTTGGCAAGTGTATATGATGTAGCCACCGTGAACTGCCTAAAATAAATCAGAGAGGTAACATGAAGAGAAATCAGCTCTATATTATGTCCTTAGTGTCTTATGTTGGTCCAGATGAATAGAGTTAAGTGCAGGTTTGATATATTTAACCTAGGTTTTCACTGTGGGCTACGGATGGACCCAAGAGGCACAGGCCTTGCAAAACCATACAATTTAGTATGCCCCTTTTAAGGCATTGTCACCAGCACTTTGTTATACAATGTATCCAAAGCATAGACATGTGCTGTTTACTATTTATTGTGAATAAAAATACATCCCCGGGTAGAAATGTATCACAAATGCAATTGACATTTGCATATAGGATGAACTTGTAGCCCACAGTCATTAAATAAATAAATAATTGTTGAGTTGTTCATGGATATATTTTAAGGTGATTTTATATTTGTATTCTTATATTCTTATGCTCTATTTATTGTTTGTACACTGTCTTGTGAGGGCTTTAAGCCCTGAAAGGTGGTTTAGAAATCCTCTAAATAAATAAATAAATATGTAATGGAGGTACAACACCACTCCAGCTTATTTTAAACACTTCTTTTTCAAACTGAAGTGTCCCTGAAAGTGTTAACTACCTTCAATTATTCTTAAGTACAATTACTGACTCACCATGATATCTTAGAAGCTGTAATTCAACTATCTTCTAGTTGCTATGTTTTATGGACATGTGTATCTGCTCCCAGGGCAGAAGATTTGAATGGTTCATTATTATTTTTTCAGAGAGAGGGAGCTAGCAGAAAACTGACACACCATGAGAATGGCAGTTAGACAACCATGTTGTACAACAAGTCCTTCCGAGTTTAATATCACTTACTTTCAACTAAGTGTGCATAGGAGTTCAGCCTTAATTTTATAATCCTTGTACAACTTTTCCCTCCATTTCATCTTTGCCTCACCTATCCTAAGGCAGCCCACACACATCTGGCATCCTTTGTGTTGTGGTTACCAAATGCACATAAGGTACTCTACTCTGAACGTGGTTAGGAGTAAACAATTATCCAATCCCTTCAAGACTCGTTGACTTATCGCTTCCCTTCCTTGAGAAGAAATAGTATTATAGTGATAATTATCTTTTGTACCTCCATGGGTGTCCCTGTAATTTTCCTTTGCAAAGATGCTAGCAAATGGTGAAAAGAAGTGGCATCCTTTCCCCTGCTTTGGATTATATTGTTTGGTAGCACTACCCTCAGTATTCCTAATCTGTAAAATGGTTAGGAATTTAATTAATTAGTTAGTTGCCTGTGTGAGCAGGTCTCAGTGTAGCTCTCCTGGTACATTTTTAATTTCAATGTGCTGATGTGATTTATACTTTTATAACTAAGTCTGACTGGGTATCTGGGATCATAGAATGCAGGAGGTAATTCTGACTGGCTCTGACCCCAAGCTGCCATTTTCCATCAAATGCCAGTCCCAAGCCTCCATTTTGAAAATAGCTGCAATTAGAGGATACAGTATCTCTGTCTGTCTATCCCAAAACTGCCTCTTTTGTTCTGTAAAGAAATGCCTGTATATAACTATTGTGGTCCTGTAGTGTGTACTTTGTGTGGCCTCTGTGAAGTTACAATATATCTGAGTAGGCCTGAGGTCTTGTTTTGTTTCTGTCAAAAGCCTGCATAGTAGTTGCTCAGCGACATTCTGAAGGGGGAGAGAGACAAGCGCTTTGTTAGATGTGGCCTGGAGCAGGTAAATTCAGTTCTGATTGGCTAGCGATTCTAGCTAGGTGGAAAAGAGAGGTTGAAAATGGCAGTTAAAGTATGACAGTTGACAGGAGTTTAGTCAGGGAGAGTGACTCTGTGGAGCGAGAGGGAAAAGGTCTGCTGGTTGGTGTGTGGTGTTTGAGAAGGACTGAAAGAAAGCTGAGGAGAAAGGGAATGTTAAGCTATTCTTTCTCTGTGAGATAACCTTAGGTGGCTGGTGAAGCTCTGGAGTACGGAGCAGGTGGTTGTGTTATGCCAAGTGGCTGCCCTAAGACCTTGCCAGAGGAAAGATATACAAGCAGACAGTAAAAACCCAGATAAATCATACAGGCAGCCAGTAGTACAATGGGAGGAGCTTGGGTGCCAGGGGAAGACTGTACCCCGAAGCTGGACCTGGTTGTAAGGGTATTTGGCTAGGTTTAGGGGATTTGGCCTCAGGCAAAAGAAGTCTGAGGTTTTCAAGTATTCTAACAGAATTGGTGGCAGCAGGAGAGGGTCAGCTTGTGGAACTCTGAGTTATAGCGGCAGAGAGTTCCTTAGTCACAGAAATATAAGCATTTGTGATAAATAAGAAGCCCCATAGGATAGGTGGACTACCCAGTGAAGGAGCAGTTTCCGCATAGTGGTGGCAGTATTGGCGAGAGATAATCCCCCATAGTTCCTACACACACACACACACACACACACACACACACACCCCTCCTCACTTTATGCTCTTAAGGGTTAGCTCCCATAAAGTGACATCCACTGGCTATATTGGGCCATTAAGAAACATTAACATTATTTTGTAAAATCCCAGACTCTGATCAGGTATTGCTTTAAGGCAGAACCATAGTGACAGACCTATTTATAGTAATCAGACAGCACACACAACATTTTTTTCAAGAAGTGCAGGGAAAGAGAGAAAGTTTATTTGTTCAAAGCCAAGTTTTAAAAGACCCTGTAAAGGTTTGCCTGTTCAAAAACAGATTAGGCTGAGTAACACCGTGCCAAGAGCTTTCAACCAAATAAACCTGGTTTTATCAACACTAGTCCACAAAAGCTTATGCCATAATATATTTCTTAGTTTTCATGGTGCTACAATACTCTTTGTTGTTTTTGTTGCAACAGACTAACACTAGCTCTGAAAACTATATCAGGATTTTGAACATTCTATATACAGTACTACTGAAGGCACTTAATCCATGGATGCAGTGTTACTTGATACTTTTGAACTGACTGCATGGATTCTATAATAATAATTTAGCTTAGATACATTCTCAGACATAACCAGTTTGATACACTGGGCAATTCACATAACAGAATAATTTTCTTTAAGCAATGTCCTAGCAAAATTTTCAATATTGATACAGGTACCAATTTGTGTGATCTGTACAGGTAATGCATTAAATTACATGGCAGGCACTCTTTGAGATGTCAGTGTTGAGTCACTTGGGCTGCAATTTTATATCATTATATACAGATATTATTATCAAGATGGAATTATTATTTGGAAAACAAAACAAAGTTTTTTTTTTAAAGTAAGGGCATGGCTGCAAGACTGAGGTACAATCACAATTAATTTATTCCCAGTCCATACGTCACAGGTATTACCTTTTAATAAGTTAAATACCCTTCAGAATACATTTTTCAAAAAATTACTAAGACTTCTACCTGGCACTCCTGCAGCTATGGTTCGGGCAGAGGTATACTTTCCTTCCATTAGATCCCGCATTCATTTTACTTTATTCAATTATTGGAAGAGGGTAAAAGATTCTTCAGTCAGAGTATTCCCCAAGCTATGTTTTGAACAGTTATTAAACTGCAAAAGCTGGAGTTTAAGATATTATAAATTGCTCGAATTGTATCCTGCTCCACTTGACAATTTTTCTATGATGAATTCAAAAGAGAAACTTCGCAAATATATTTTTGATCATAATGCCCAACTGGACAGACAGGTTATTAACAACTCTAAATTTTCAAAATGGTATAGGCTTTATAAATTTGACCACCAAAGGGCCGTTTATCTTGTAAAGCTCACGGTTCCAAAACTTAGGCAAGCATTTACAGCCCTTCACTTTCAAACCATGCCTACAGCTTTGATTGATGGCAGATACTCTCATACTCCTTTGGCCCTCCGGTTGTGTATTTGCGGGGCCTCTGAAATTGAGGATCTGCCTCATTATTTGTTCTATTGTTCTTTGTATTCTGAACCAAGAACCAAATTTCTGGAACTTATTTTCTCCCATTCACATTCCTATACCATTTCAGAAAAGATTTTTTATCTCCTGTCTGACACCAACTCTAAGATCACCCACAAGGTTTCTCTTTTTGCCCTTGCAGCAATTAAAATTCGGGCAAGATTCATTTCTGAGATTGCAGTTGACTGTTCTGGAGATAGTCTTATTATTATTTTAAAAATACTATAATTAAATAACAATTAACGCTTTTAAACTGTATTGTATTTTATCCTGTTAACATGTAAGATTCATATGTGATTTTATGTAAGGTTTTTTCTTCCCCAATAATAATGGTAATAATTGCTTTTAAATTGTCTTGTATTTTATCCTGTTAATATATAAGAATCATGTGTGATTTTATGTAAGGTTTTTTTGTTTTGGTTTTTTTTTTAACCGCCATGCTGTTGTAGTTTTTATTATTATCATTATTATTGTTGTACTGTTGTACTTTTTTATATTGTTTTTATTTATTCTGTATGTGAAAGGCCTATGGCTTAAGCATTAATAATAAATACTGATACTGATACTGAATAAGTTAAATACTGTACATTATCACTTACCTATGTGCAGGTATCTTACGGTTCCCAGCAATCAGGATAACATCACAGAGTTGCTGTTGCTTCAGGTAGCTTTCCATCTTTCTGAAGGTTTGTTCAGCATGATGTACAGCTTGATAGAACTCCTCAGAACTACTGGAGTCCATATCACATTGAGGTGTCAGGGGAAGGCTAGCTGCCGACAACCTGTAAACCCCAAATAGAAGAAAAAATGAGAGGAAAATGAGCCATGATGAAATGCCGCTGGAAGTAGTGACTCAGGCTTTGAAAGCTGATAAGCAAAGGGCTCAATGTGCCTTTTCCTGTTCTCATGACTTAGAATCACAATAGACGAAAGTCTCCTGGTAAAGTAAATTATGTACAAAAATCGGTATGACACCACTGGAAAATATTCTGCATCTTTGCACTACCTTTTTTAAATCTATAAGACGACAGAAATCAAACACAAGTCACATATTCAGTTTAGATCCATCATTGTCATCGTCATCATCTATAAATTGCCACACAAAATAATCCATCTAGAGCCTCCCAGCCATTCTTCCTCCACTATCAGGCCCAACATCAGGGATCCATATCATCAGCCATCTGCCAAGGTCCATTGGCCTACCAATAACCATAGCCCCCAAAAGCAACCTCTGACACTAGCTCTGACAACACAAATCAGCAAACTTATTATGAATGAATCAAGCTGATTATGCATAGCTCATGAACTGAGGCTCCCCGTTTTTCCTTTTTGGCCATTACAGGCCACAGGACAGCCTTGGACTGTTGCCCCATAACTACAGAGGCCACTGAAATGTGGCAGCTGTTGGCAAAAAGGTGAATGTGACTAGGTAAGAACTGATAGGCACTTTCTTCCTAATATATACTTTTTATCATGTATTTCTTAATTGGAGAACTCAAAAGCGTGGATTTCAAAGGATAATTGAGTTTCAGTTCACATATAGGTTTGAAAGTGCAAAATAAGGTAAATTAAAATGTAAAGCAAATCCTTATCATCATGTCATTCTCTGTTCTTTATGTTTCCTCCAACTCTAGTTCTCCTCCCAACTCTGATTTTGGTTCATCTGCATGTTTCCTTCCTGTCTTGTCTGTCTTTTCCTTCTTGTCCTGTTGAGTTTGCTCTCATCCTCCTGCCAGTTCCCAGCTTCTCCCACATTTTCTTCCATTTCCTCTCTGTCTGCTGAGCCACTTTTCTCCTCCTCCTTGATGGCTTTTTCTTTCTCCATCTTCATGCCTGCTTTCACCCTTCCCCTCCTTCCTAAACACTTCTTTCCTTTCTATCTACTTTGTGCTGTACTGCCTGCAGCTGGGATTTAAATGTATCTCTGCTGAAAGCTAGCCATGCCCCTCTCTTCTCCTTCCAGCATCCAGTCTGTACGATGGACCACAATGGACTTCTGAGATGGACCATGGATTCCCAATGCTCACTACCAGCATTGCTTGTGGCTGTCAGCACCTGCAGCCAGCCTTGGTTGCCGCTAGCAACATCAGAGAGGTAAGGAGGAAGCATGCTGGATCACTGACATCAACCTATTCTGGACTGCTTGTCTCCAACTGTTAATTAGAATACACCATTATTCAAAATAAAGCAGTTATTTATTTGACTGTATGTATATATTTTTTCTCATTTATATAGATGGTTCTAGACACTGTAGTATTAACCTTAAACAAGTGGGAAACACATTGGTGATTTTAGAAAAGTATATTTATTTTCCCTTCTGAACAGCTGTACTCATTGCTAAATAAATTTTGACTTGGAGCTGAATAAACCATATGGCTGAGCTTGCTTTTAAAAGAGAAAGTAACAGGTTTTCCTGACAACTAAATGAATTCTGTTTGGAGAGTTCTCCGAGGGAGATGTATTGTATGAAACTGGATTTCTGTCTGAACCGTCTGTCATTTTATATACTTGGGAATCTGTGCACTGGAATATTATGTCAGTTTAATAATAAGTTAAAAGATAAATAGCTCCATCCTAAAAAAAACATTAGTGGTAGTGAGAGTCCTTCTGAATTCAGCAAGGATTCTATCTAGTTGTTGTTGTTGTTTTAGTTTTGGGACTGAGATCCTGGGATGAAGGGCGGGTTAAAAATCTGTTTAAAAAATAAACAAAACAGTTAAGTACACTTCAACACGTTTAGGACTGTTCACACTCTTGCAAGTATAGAATGAACACGAGGAGGATGAGGAAGAACAGTCCCCCTGGTCCAACCTCTATGTGTTCATCCAAAACTACAGACAGAGCCTACCCATGTCGAACTTATACGGGTGCAGAGAGTCTACAACATATACATTATATGTTCTGTTCATAAGTTCAGATGAATGCGTGGAGGTTGGAATGTTACTAGCAGCCAAAATCTTATTTACTTCCAAGTTCATTCTACACAGGTGGATATGTGAACACCTATTGTTCACATATTATTATTAATATGTGAACAAGATTATTAATAATAATTAGAAAGACAAGCAATTCTGTCAGACAGTCTATTTATGAGCTTCTAAAAAAACCCAGCTTGAGCCTTCCTAGAGGCCGAGAGACAGGCCTCCTAGAGAGGTACAGACAGTTGCTTTCTTTTCCTGAATTCTCCAATTTGTACCTTGATTGCCCACTGGGACACGATGAATGTCCCTACACTTGTGTTGACAGTCAGTATTGTGAATCAATGGAGCAACTTTATATTGGTACTTGTCAAATAGACTTTTCTAGCAATAATGTCTCCCATATCTCCCTATCATTCTATCAGTACCAGAACAATTTCTGCAACTACTTATGTAAGCTACTTATTAATGAAGCCTTGTTAATTGTACCCTTGTGAGCACAACAGTGGGATTTTGTTGTTCCATTTTTAGCCAATGCACATAAAAGAACTTACTTCTATGCAGGGGGTACTAAAAGATGGAGCAGTGACACCATAAGTCCTAATTCTGTCTTCATACTTTGTGGGTCTGTTGTTGACAACTGCTGTTGTAGAATCAGATGTCAGTGACAATATGATAAACTGCCTGACTTGACTCATATAATGAATGAATGAATTTTCTGCAACCCTGTTGTATATTATGAGACAAAATTATGTTTCATTTAGGCCAGTGTTTTCCGAGGGCCACTGGTAACTCCCAGTCACCTCAGGTGTGGCTCTCTGCCCCCCCCCCTCTCTCTTTTATTCTCTCTCTCTCTCTGCAGTAGCTGTTCTCTCTCAGCAGGGTCTCTCTAGCTTTGCCTTGTTGTTTGCCTTAGCAGTGGGCCAGCTGCTGTGATCTGTGCTACCAGAGGCTTTAGGGATGGAGAGTTAGCAGACCTGCTGCTCATCAGTTGTAAGATAGCTGTGTGCGGGGGTGGGGGGGGAGTAGAATACAGGTGCAATCAGTCAATAGTGGGGAGGGGAAGAAGCCGAAGAAGCAAAAAGCAATGTGATTGACTAACTGCAGCAGTGCACAGGGCAGGAGGTGGAGGAGAAATTGAATGTGTGGGTGAGAGAGAGCAATGCGGACCTGCACATGGATATTTTGCACCACTTAGAGAAGAAAAAGATCCATCCCAATCTAATGACCAAGTGAGCCTGTTGGAATTTGCAAGACTTGGTGACTGATTAATGAAGCCTTGTTTGGATGACGTGGAGGGGGATAGCGAGGAGAGCCCCGAAAAGCTCTCCAGCCAAGTCTAGTGCACAGCTTTGATGCTTGACTGGTAGGAAGGGGAGAGCAGCAGAGCCACCCACCCACGGCCCGGGAAAAGCCTCCAAGTGGCCTTAGTGGCCATATCAGGAGCCAAAGTGGCTCCCGCTTGAAAAAATAGTGAAGATCACTGATTAGGCATTGGTAGGACCACTAATTCATATTCTGAAATGCTGCTGGTTGTTACATGCTTTTCTTAATGAATTTATTCTTATTAAAGAAAACTAGTAGGAGAACTGGATGTGTTCACTGTACCTGATACTCAAAAGAGGCTGCATGAACCACCGGCTACAACGTTGCCTGGTGAACTGCTAAGTAGCTGAAATAGATTCTTAGAAACAAGTTGGAGCCAATAGCCCTTTTAATACTTAATAAAACATTGTGCAATACTCTGGTTTCCAGGCTGTCTTGTCTGGCTATAAAGAATGCTTCTGGAAGTGACAGCAACAAACTGTAATACCTTCCAGGCTGAGACCCCTGTGAGGGCCTATGACTGCATGAATTAAGGACTCCATGTGAAGCAGCTGGACTTTGATGACAATGACAAAAATCCCACTGACTTAAGATAGAATGAATACATCATCCCAAATTCAAGCTCCATTTTGCTGGATGTATCTGTAAATGATGTATACTTTGCAACTTTATCCATGTTTTTGGCACTAAATGAGTTGTGATAATCAAAGCCGCCATCTCATACCTGTTTTCTTGGAGTTTATCTTTTTGAGATCAAGGACAAATGGATTGACTTTTTCCTCTCCAAGCAAGGCTTTAGCTACATACACAACACTTACACAGTTAATTACTTGAGAGTTTATTTTGTCTGTATTTTAATGTATTTTAAAAGATGTTTACTGGAAGTACCCTTTCTGTACACTGATGGGAACTATGCATTCTAAATGCTTCAAGCTTCTATTACCAAATACATTAAGCTTTCTCCACAGATTAGTATTATTTTGCCAAAACACCCAAATACATGCCATATTTTAAATACTTAACCCAACCCAACTTAATTATTTACACTGGAAAGACAAAATGTCTTGTAAATATGATGATGAAGATATATTCAACCATTGTTCCAAAAAAAAAATTAGCTTGCTTCAGATGTGATAATAATATTAATGTTTTTAGAAATCTCTTTTACTCCTGGCTAAAGCCCAAATAGTTAAAATGAAGGACAGGAAAGTCAACTAATTTATAAACACATTTGCAACTTAATCATAAAGTATGTAACTTTGGCTAATAGATTTAGTCAGGGTGTTGTTGCCAGTTCATATATCATATCAGCTATGAATTCACTAGGTGTTCTTAGGCAAAATTTTCTCTCTCACACACACAGACACACTCAAAAACACACAATATGGGGACAATAATACTCATCTACTGTATATCATAGCGTTGTAATAATGATTACTGTGGAATTATATGTGTAATGTTTAGAACTCATATGAAAAATGCATCATCATTATTATTATCATCATTCCTATTATTAATTTAGGATTGAAAGTAACAAGAAAGTTGAGCTACAGCAGCATCACAGATATTCATGCTGGCACTGCAGTGATACTTTGGCAGTATTGTAGGCAAATATACCAGCACAAATGGTCAATACCTAGCATGATCCAGATCCCACCACATGCACATATTATATGGTCTTCTGCATTCATTTCAATGGATGTTACAGTGATACCCATGTACAATGTATCCATGCCATGGAGAGACTTCCACCACTGAAATGAATAGGGGAAGCTCTTTTAGACAGGAGAGGTGTGTGTGCATATCAGAGAGCCCAGGCCATAAGAGGTCACTGGATCAGGGCAAGAGAGAAACCCTGAGTCAAGAACCAGTAAATGTATTAAGATGATTATGATTATGATTACTAGTAGCAGTAATAATAGTAGTATTTACTAATATTTTCTAAGCCCTGTACATATATTGAAAGACAAGACAGTCCTTGATTGCAGGCTCATAATCTATAAAAAGGGAATGGGTAGGGAAGAAACAAGCAAGTTCTGGCAGCAGCGGCTCCTTATCTGGCCAATCGATGGGGCCAGATTGGTCTCCCCCTTGCCATGAAGTTCGTCCTGGGAGGCAGGAGTTGGGATCTATGAGAATTTCAGTTCAGTTCACATGCAATGTCCGCAACCCCAAATACGAACATGAATGGGAGCACATTTCTCGGCCAAAGCTTCCCAAGCGTATGATCATAAAAACCATGCATTCGCTAGAAAAATGCACACTTTAAAATTTGCTTTTTAAAAATAAAACAAAACACACTTTCATGCTTTAGTAGGGGAAAGTACTCATTTGGGTGTGTGCTCTTAAAAAAATGTGCACCAAAATGCACATTTTTTCAGTTGGGGGGGGGGAGAAAAAACTTGTTTTGGGAATGGACCAATGCAAAATCAGAGAACCTTGACAAGCTTAACCCTTGCTGATTTCCCTCATCCCTACAGGGGTTGCAACCTTCCAATGGCCATGGTCTCCTGGCTAATGGCAGAAGACAGATTGTACCATCCTTCAGCTCTGCAGTCCCAGGGCATTTGACAGGTGAAACAGAGTTTTCTTTCTGACAGGGAGAGTTTTCTAATTTTCTCAGAGTCTGTTAATGGACTCCATTTCTGAACTAAATGGACAAAGCACAGACAATATAGAAAAAATGAAGATATTACTGCAGAAAAACCTGCGCCCCATTCCCACACTGAATTTACTAGAAAGTTCCTTGCACAAAGTGGCTTCTTCTGTTTACTCCTCCCAGCTATGGAGAAGTAGTACTACTTTTGATCCCATTTTCCTATCTCAAGAAATTAGAACTAACATTTTCTAATTAGAACTAAGTGAAAACGATAGAATCATGCAGGATTTTTCAAACAACATAATATATGCATCAGCCAAATAAGTATAAGGTAATCTCTCTTGTTGTGTTCTTAAGAATAGCTGTTTCATTAATATAGTTGAAGCAGTGCTTGTTGGGAGGCGTAGTATTGCTATACAGGAAACAGGAAGTAGGAGGGAGAAGTTCAGGCCTAGGCCTAGTTAAGTTAATGGGTGAGCCGGCAACTGCTATACAAGTATGATAGTGTAGAATAAAGAATAAACATTGTTATTTTTGGAATTCTGCTTGTGGCCTAATTGCTGATACAATATTTGGCAATGAGGATGGCTCTCCTGCCCCTGAACCTACCTACATTTTTTTTTCAAAGCCCTGGTGAGCCTCCAACTGCTTTCACTGCTTGGATTCAGATGTTTGAGAATTACCTGCTTGCTGTTTATGATGAAGAGGTCTCTGAAGTAAGAAAACATGCACTGTTTATTCATTGTATTGGAGCAGAAGAGAAATGGATTTTCTACACCTTTCCTTTTGCAGATGGTAAATATATGACTGCACTGTGTTACAGAATTTTTTGTGCCCAAAGTTAATATGATAGCTAATACAGTAGTTACAAATGTTGTGACATGTAGCACAAACACCAGCTGTGGCACACTGTTTACATATGTAAGGTACAGAATGGCTGGTAAACAAGTCATGTTTAGTCTTCTACTTCCTGCCTGTTTCTCATGGGAAAAGTAGGTGTGAAAGAAATACGAGCTGGTCACATGGTTTGTATGTTCTGGTGACGTACTGATTTGTTAGCTTTCTGTTCTGTGGCCATTTTGGAGAGAGGTGGAATTGCTTTCTTCTTTTTCTCTCTGGTCTTCTGACTAGTGCTTGCTGGACTTAATGCAATCATGTAACGTCTTAGCTGAGGTGGAGTAACTAGCTCCACTGGATTAATGCTTGCTATGCATTGTTCTCTGCACATGGACTGTAATTAGGGGATGTATGCTCTGTAGGATATACTTGCTATGGTAAATAAACAGGTAGAACAATAACCTGTGGAGTTTACAGAGTTATTTCCTTATTACTGGGATCTGCAAGGAGGAGGCTGAACTGGCTGACATCCGATACGCTTGGAATGCTGCGTGGAGTGGGAGAGACAGGTCTGAACTTCTGTGTGTAGATTTATGGGTGTCTGCACACGAGAATAGGATTTTAAATCTTCCATCTCACACAAGTGAAGCGCTCTGCTTTTCCAGGAGGCTTGCGCGCCTTCAGGGTTGTGTCAACACCTTCAACAAATTCCACCAGCGTGAACAAAGACCAGGGGAACCAACCCTGCAGTACATTGCTGCTTTAAGGGGCCTGATTGTTCCATGTGAATTTGGAACAATGGCAGACGAGATGATATGGGATAAGCTTATTGAAGAAACAAATCTGCTTTGCATAAGGGAACACTTGCTTCTGGAGCTGGCTCAGCTTGTCTGAGTGTGGAAAGCTAAGCAGGGTCGGGCCTGGTTATTACTTGGATGGGAGACCCCTCCTCTAGTTTCCTGCATTGAGCAGGGGGTTGGACTCGATGGCCTTGTAGGCTGCTTCCAACTCTGTGTTCTATGAAATCTATGAAAGCCCTGACTATTGCAACCCAGATTGAGGTCGCTCTTGCTGAAGCCAAAATAATGACTTTGGATACAAAAGCAAGTACAATACAAACAAGTACAATTCAAAGGCCAGGCCTGTGGCTCACGCTGGCTCAGCTTGTACTGAGTGTGGAAAGCTTGGCAGGGATTTATTTGCTGCCTTACACCTTACCGTAGTTCAAAGACCTATTGCTCCTCCTCAACCAGACTGCACTGACCATGATCAGACTACTCCACCAGAGCAACTGCCAGTCTCAGTGGATCATTCTGCAGAGACGTTGGGCTGTGCAAATGGGTTTGTTCACAAAGTTAAAATGTGATCTAATGTGCCACCTGTCTGCCAGAAATTACAGCGCTTACCATTTTCAGTCCAGGATGCTATATCAGAAGAACTTAAGAAATTAGTACAGATAGACATTACTGAAGATACTGACTCGTCTGAATGGGTTTCACCTATAGTGGTGGTACAGAGGAAGGGTGGAGGCATTCACCTTTGTGTGGATCTACGGGAACCAAATAAGGCCAGTTGTAATTGACAGTCATCTGCTTCCACATATAGAAGTATTTGCAGAACTCTGTGGAGCAAATGTGTTTTCTACCCTTGATCTGCAGAGTGCATATCACAGGTTAATTAATTAATTAATTAATTATATTTATATCCCGCCTTTTTTCCTGCAAGGAACCCAAGGCTGGCTTACATAATCCTCCTCCTCCATTTTATCCTCACAACAATCCTGTGAGGTAGGTTAGGCTGAGAGTCACATCTTCCTATCCTCCAATAAAAAGCGCTACATCCCATGAAATTTCTATTAACTCGTACAAAATTAGTTTTTCAGTATGGGACCACTGCAGCAGAAAGCAGATTCCTGCTAGTCAGGAATCTCTTTCAGGAGTCAGTAGCTCTATTACACTGGGAAGGAAAAGCTGTGCTGTTTCTTAGTTTTGCCATGCAAGATACCTAGAAGGACCCACACGAAACACTGTGCCTGATGGCCACATGAGGCAAAAATTCAACAGGTTCTATTCCCCCACCTCCTGCCCCAAAAGACAGGGATGCAGTGATAGGGAAAATTGAGCTCATGTCTTTCTAACATCTCAGGTTATGTTGCATGAAGACAGTAGGGACCTCACAGCATTCATTACACATGATGGACTCTTCCGTTTTAAGCGTGTTCCATGTGGCCTTGCATCAGCGCCCCATACTTTTCAAAAGATGATGTCTTTAATCCTCAAGAACCAACATGGATTCCAATGTTATCTGGACAATATTATTGTGACTGGGAAGACCCCTGAAGAGCATGAAAGTAATTTGCAATCTGTACTTACCTGCATCAGTGCAGCAGGCCTGAAGCTCAACTTGTCTAAATGCAAATTCAGGCACAAAGAACTTGCCTTTCTGAGGCATACCATTTCACCAGCTGGCCTGAAGCCTGATCCAGACCACGTTCTAGCTGTCTCACAAGCACCTGCTCCTACTGCCTTGCAAGCCTTGCATTCCTTCTTGGGCCTCACCTCATGGTATGCAAAATTTATTCCAAACTACACATCTGTCATTGAACCACTCCAAGAATTATAACTGGGGACCTCAAGCTTGGTCTGGACACCTACTGAGCAAACTAGTTTTGATTCTTTAAAGCACATGATTGTCAATAGCCCAGCCCTTGTGCTGTTTAATCCTGCATTACCTACAGTTGTGACAACCTATGCTTCTGATTATGGACTAGGAGCTGTACTCACTCAGTTCCATGAGAACAACAAAGAGAGGACTGTTGCCTTTACTTCCAGAACTCTCACTGAGGCTGAGAGGAAATACCTAATGGTTGAAAAAGAAGCACTTGCTTGTGTCTGGGCTGCAGAAAAGTGGAAAACATACTTGTGGGGGCGATGCATTCAAATTGTGTACTGATCACAGCCGCTTGACAACTCTATTAACTATGAAGGAACTGGGATGAAGGGAAACCATATTGCTTGATGGTCAGCCAGATTACTCTCTTTTACTTATGAAATGGAGTGTACAGACCAGGAATCCAAATCTGACAGCTAACTGCTTGTCCCGCCTGCCATTGCCTTCACCAGATATTCCTCTAGATGATGATGTGGAAGTTGTTGCACTTCTCACAACTACTCTCACTGCAGTAATGCAATAGCAATTTCAGCATGCCCAGTCCAACAGAGACTGTGGGAATTTCTGACAAAGAGATGGCCTAACAATCCCAAAGGACTTGACCCAATCTTGTTACCTTACTCAGAGTACATTATGAGCTTTCTTTACAAGATGGCTGTGTGCCACGAGGGACACACCAGCTACTCGTGCTGGAGGAATTGCAGCCCACATTCATAAGTCTTGCCCATGATTTTCATAGATCATAGAGTTGAGTTGGAAGGCGCCTACAAGGCCATCGAGTCCAACCCCCTGCTCAATGCAGGAAACTAGAGGAGGGGGTCTCCCATCCAAATAATAACCAGGCCTGACCCTGCTTAGCTTTCCACACTCAGACAAGCTGAGCCTGAGCCAGCATGAGCCACACATCACGGTATTGTCAGAACTAAACAGTGACTACGCAATCTATATTGGTGGCCAGGAATGGACTCCCTGACTGAAGCAGCTATTAAGACCTGTGTTAGCTGTCAACTGCATAAGACAGCAGTGACACATGCAACTCCAGTGCAGCCAGTCCCTGTTCCAAATTCTGCATGGGAAAATGTTGCAATTGACATTGTAGGTCCCTTTGATATTGTTCCAAGTGATTATTATGCTATCACATTAATAGACTACTTCAGTAAATGGCCTGAAAACGCATTCACATCACAGATCACCTCTGCTAGTCATCAAATTCCTTTCTGTGGTTTTTATCAGGGAAGCAAATCCTAAAGAACTAGTTTCTGACAATGGCCCTCAGTTTACTTCATTGGAATTTGACACTTTCCCCGCAGAACAGAATATTATTCATAGAAGATCATCAGCGTTTTACCCTCAAGCTATTGAACGATTTAATAGAAGCTTGAAAGACAGTTTGCAGACAGCTATGTTGGAAGGAAAGGCATGAAAGTCCTTCACCAATGATTTCTTGCAAGCTTACAGAGCTACTAAACATGCCACAACACAATGGTCACCAGCAGAACTTCTGCATGGAAGAGAGATGCATACTAAACTCAATGTTGCTGGGCTGATAAAGCCAAGCAGATCTGATGCATCTCTAGGATCTGATATTAGAGAAATGGTTGTACAAAAGCAGGAGGAATATAAGGCTTACACAGATGACCACCGTGGTGCCAAGGAACCAAAATTTCAATGTGGCTCCTTTGTTCAAGCAAGGAAACCTGGAATTGTGCAGAAAGGTGAAAGCAAATTTACAGGTCCTCTCAAAATTGTTGAGAAATGAGGACCTTATACCTACAGAATTTCTGATGGTCATATCTGGAATGCTTTTTGTGAAGGACTGCAACCGGTCCTTTACCTTAAGGCAAGAGATCAAAGGCGCCAATCTGCCATCTTTGACTCTTATCGCCTTGAGACTGATTCCCTCTGGGCCTCTTTCTTGGCCTAGACACTGCACTTAGCATGGAACTGATAGAGAAACACACACACTGTGTGGAGTAAAACCAGGAAAGTTTATTTAGGGTAAACCGGTTACAATAAAAGGTGGGAGATAAGGGAAAGGAATCCGTGGGGAGACACTTTGGTACACACAGTCAGAGCTACAAAATAACAAAGCTATTCCCTCACTAAACACCCAGGCACTTACACTTTGCTTGGGGGGACTGCTCTTCCTTTGGCTTTGCCTCGGCAACAGCCCACTCCGCGCTTCCTAGCACCAAGACACAACAAGCACCAGAAGCCACGGGCTGGCTGTATAGCAAATTTTCCCCGTTCCCCCTTTGATAGCCTGACTCTCCTTGGCCAATCAGGACTGTTTCATCAGAGCTAGTTTTCCTGACCATACATGGGGTGCCCGACTGAAGCCCTTGGTAATTTACATACAAATGAGCAGCAGACTTGGAGGTGGGGGGGGGGACTGGATGGGATTATGCATAGTTTACAGGAGATTTCCAGCCTCCTGCTTAGGCTCAACATATTTACATGGTTTTTGTTAGGGAAAACATAGGCACAGCCATGTGCTTTTCTTCACACTTCTTATCTGACACCTGCTAAAGGTAAACAAGGTACAGAGGATGCCCGTTCTCAGTCGTTATTGGATGACATCACCCTGCCACCAGCACAACAGAATGCACCACCAGAGATTGCAACTGAACGCCCAGAATGAGGAAACCTGCTTGGACTAGGGACTATGTAATGTAACTGTCTCAGTTTAACTGTCTGCTTGTTTATGTGTCCTTACTTACAGGTGTATAGAAAGTTTTGTTTGCCTTATTAGGTCAATAAGTTATCAATATGGAATTCTATTTTAAAAAGGGAGAAATGTGTTCTTAAGAATAGCTGTTTCTTTAAGTAACATAGTTGAAGCAGTGCTTGTTGGGAGATGTAGTATTGCTGTACAGGAAGCAGGAGGGAGAAGTTCAGACCTAGACCTAGTTAAGTTACTGGGTGAGGCAGTAACTGCTATACAAGTATGATTGTAAAGAATAAAGAATAAACATGGGTTGTTTGGAATTCTGCTTGAAGCCTAATTGCTGATACAACATCTCCCACTCTCTCTTTTTAATAACACACATTTCTTATGAGCAGATAATTAGATCTGATTATATAATCCTCTAGCTAGTCTTTTAATCCACTCTATTATGTTCATGAAGTTTTCTTTATTGATTTTTCCTTGTTTTAACTAAAGGGAATAACAAACAGAAAAAGATATAAGGACATTATACAAACAAGCTTTCACTACTACCCTGGGGATTTCTTCAAATCTTTTCTTCTAAGTAGATTTGAAAAGAAAGTATGGGGTATTTTGATTTCAGGAAGAAAAGGAAAATCACTTTACCTAAATGAAAAGAGGGAAAACTTAGTCATCTAACACTTTATCTCCTGGAACTAGTAAGCAGACTATTGGTGTGTAGCCCAGCATTGTTTACTGAGATTAGCTTTAAGATCTCCAAGGTCTGCAGAGGTCTGTCCCAGCCCTACTGCTTCACATGTGACAGTAATTTATAAATTCTTATTTCTTGATAGTATTTAGTACCTGTCATTCTAGCCTTTTATGTAACCTCAAGAAATGACTACTGAAATGCATTCTACTAAATGGAGTAGTTGTTTGAACTACTGAGAAATTGTTTGAAAGGTGCAGCCAATGCAAAAGATGGAAGACTTATAGTGCAATCCTATGCACATCTACTACCTATACACATTACACATTACTCAGAGGTCCCATAGAAATCAATGGGGGCTTACTCCCATGTAAGTGAATAAAGATCACATCCTGCACCACGTTCCTGCTTTTAAAAAAAAATATGGGTTCCTCCTTTAACAAACGTTAAACTAACTTTTAGACATCCACACAAATATGTCTGGAAATATGAAACAATACAATCTGAAAAGCTCTTAAGCATCTATAAATTAAAGAAAATAATTGAAGACACTCAGAGCTCAGCAGTAGAGCACATGCTTTGCTTGTTGTGAAGGACTGCAACCAGTCCTTTATCTCAACAAGAGATCAAAGGCGCCACACTGCCAGCCTTGTCTCTGCCATCCTGACACCGATTTTCTCAGGGCTTTGCCCTTGGTCTGTACACTGGATTTGAGCACTGAACCACAGAGGAACTACACACACCGTGTGGGGTAGAACCAGGAAAGTTTATTTAAGGTAAACCAATTACAATACAAGGTGGGAAATGAGGGAAGGGGAAAAGGTGGGGAGACACTTTGGTATACACAAGTAGAGCTACAAAACAACAAAACTAGTTATGTTACTATATGAACACCCAGGCACTTACTCTTTGCCTGGGGGGTTGATCTTCTTAGGGCCTGCCTCAGCAAAAGCCCTACTCCGTGCTCCTTCGTGTCCAGACAACAACAACCAAACCCAGAAGCCACGGCTGGCAGTATCGATTTCCCCCCCTCCCCTCCTTTCGGTAGCCTGGCTGTCCTTGGCCAATCAGGATAAATTTCATCTGGGCTAGGCAGGGGAGGGGTGGTTCCTAGGTGTCAGAGGGGTGAACTCCTGACCATGACTAGAGTGCTTGGGGAACATTTGCATGCGAATACATCGGAGATTCTGAGGCAGCACAAAGCCATCAGAGAAAACTATGTACATTTGCATGAGGTTCCCAGCCTCTGGCTGGAATTACACTTGTTTACACGTGTGTGGTGGAGAAGGACACAGAGACCCGGTCTGCTTTTCTTCACACTTGTATATTCTCCCAGGTTCAATCCCTGAAATTTCCATTTAAAAGGATCTCAGGCATTAGAACTGAGAAATTATCTTTCCCTGAGACCTTGGAGAGCCCCGCCAGTCAGAATAGGCAGTGCTGGGCTGGATGGCCAGACTTGGTATAAGGCAGCTTATCTTCCTGTAACTAATTATTTTTTCCTTTCCAACAAAGATAAAAACTAACCACAAAAATATCATTTACAATGAAATTACTATGACTTACGTGGCTGCCAGGGTTTCATATACCGGTACTGTTTGCATACTTGGCAAAAATAAATACATAAATCCCAACTTAGTAGCACAATATAGTACAATAATAGCACTGGAGCTGAACTATACATAGTTATAAAATATTGCTGCTGCCACAGCATGGAAGAGAAGTCCTAGGCAAAAGAGTATTTTGAGGCAGCACTGAAGATGGAAAAGAGGCTCGGGATGCTGACAGTGCTTTGCACCACTTCCCAATAGGAACGAAGTTGCATCAGCAAAAATAAGCCAAGCAAGCAAAATGATGAGATCAGTGTTAATACCGATCATATCTGTTGTGCATGAATATTTTACAATGGATCCGAGCTTTCCAGCTCATGGTCCTTAATTATAATTTTAAAGCTACTTTAATAGCACAAAATATCATTCTGGCATTAAAGATGTGGGAACATTCATACACGCTCCACTGTTCTGCACAACAAAACAAAGTGTAAGGCAAAAGTTTGTCCTCCAAGCCATCAGTGTACTTGCAGCAATACATATTATAAACAAATTAGTTGAAAATGTTCACATATGGGGGCCAACTATGAAACTGAGCCATTAGCCTTTCAAGACGAGGCTCATGTTTCTCCTGCTTTAAACACTGCTGTTTTTGCAAACAGAAAGTTCATGACATAGCAGCAATATAAAACACACGTGATGGCATTTTTATTTATTTCATTTGGTACATTTATTTTTATTTACTCAATTTGTACTGGACCTTCCCATAAAATATGCCCAAGGCATCTAACAACAGAAAAATCCAAAATTAAAAAGTAACATAATAAATATAAAAACACTTATAAGAGCATATAAAAATAGCAGCCAGTTAAATCATCATTACGGTAAATACAGAGCAACACAGTAGACAAATCAGCTCTATAGGCCAAATGCCTGTTTAAATAAGAAGGTTTTTGCTTGCCAGCCATCAACAAGAGAGTTTAACATTGAGCCTCTCTTGGTAGGGGGTTCCAAAGTCTGGATGCAGCCACTGACAAAGCCTCAGTGCCCATAACAGGACCAAACAAAAGGCATTGGGCAACTATTCCATCTTTTCTTCCTTAACATATGTTTTTCTGGTAAGAAAAAAGGATTGAAGCAGCTGTGGAAAAACATGGGAGGGTTACTAAATGAAGACATAATCTGGAATCCCTGAAACGTACTGTGAATAAGGAAGGACAATTGCACAGTAAAAGCCTTCTTTGGAAGTACACTGGATCAGTATCACTGGATACTGGTCTCAATTACGCTGATGTGAATACCAGATAATGCATAACATTTTTAAATCAAATTTCTTTTCAAAACAATCCTGCAGGGGATCCTCACAAAACTAAACTGCTTTGGGAGACAGCAGTGTACTGGAAGAAGCAAAGACTACTAGCATTGAAAAAATGATCCTTCAACGCCAACTTCAGTGGACCGGTCATGTTGTTCGAATGCCTGACTGCCGTCTCCCAAAGCAGTTACTTTATTCCCAACTCAAGGATGGAAAGCGGAATATCGGTGGTCAGTATAAGAGGTTTAAAGATGTTCTTAAGACTAATCTAAAAAAATGCAATACAGTAATACCTTGGATTGCAAGTAACTTGGTTTGAGAGCGTTTTGCAAGACAAGCAAATTTTTAAATATTTAATTTATTTTTTTTACTTGATATACAAGCAACGTCTTGCAATACAAGTACTGTACTATGGCTTAAATTAAAAATCTCTGTACAAATTTTTTTGGGGGGGATTTCGTTTTGATATAAGAGTGTTTTGGATTACAAGCACGTTTCCGGAACGAATTAAACTCTCAATCCAAGGCATGACTGTATAAACATCGAAAACTGGGAAGCTCTAGCAGCCCATGAACGATCTAAATGGAGGCTGGCCTTTCACAAAGATTCCATGGACTTTGAAGAAGCCCGAGTGCAAGGTGAAAGGGAGAAACGTGCTAAGCAAAAAGCACGTCAAACGAATCCTTTACAGGACCATCTTCCATCTGGTAACCTGTGTTCTCACTGTGGGAAGCTGTGTGGATCTAGAATTGGCCTCCACAGTCACTTACAGACCCATCGCTAGCGTCTATACAATTTTTTTAGAATTTCCTCCTCTTATAATTTTCTTTTTGTTATCCTGGAAGACAATCTTACTTGGTCACGAGTGATCGCCGACTAAAGCAAGACATAAAACATTATCTCTCATAGTGCTTCAGTAATTTTCTAGGATATTTTTCAGCCTAGTTCACTATCCAGAACTAGTTAAAAAAAAAAAAAAAGAGCTCTCAACAAGACAGAATTTCTAAACAGTAAAGATGTTTAGAGATTCTACAGATCACTCTGTCTTTTACATTCATCATGGTAGAAAATTCTTTACATCTACTGATTTGAAAAAGCTCTTCCCTTATCAAATAAGTATATTGAATTGCCCTGGGAATATGATTGAAGGGTGGTATAAA
The DNA here is from genome assembly GCA_021292165.1 of Shinisaurus crocodilurus. NCBI lineage: Eukaryota > Metazoa > Chordata > Lepidosauria > Squamata > Shinisauridae > Shinisaurus > Shinisaurus crocodilurus. The sequence continues at coordinate 155,412,995 of CM037878.1, forward strand.
AATACCTAAGCAAGGTGGATATAACTCCAAGTGTATCAACCTTTCACAAAGGTTACAAGTGAAGTAATCTTTTGAAAGCCCTTTAGCTCCAAAAGCTGAAGCCTTTCATTGAAGCCAGTTTGTTCTTAGCTGAAATATTAACAATTTTAAGGCTTTCTTCTCTGTGCTTAGGAAATCTTCAAAATATTCCTATTCAGCAGATGGATTCAGCGGGTGAATTAAACTTTCATTCCAGATTTAAAGTTTCATAAGGTTTAAGGTTATCAAATTTTAATTTGGAGGTTGAGATTCTGAAATGTTCAGTTTAAAAGAGAGCAACTACCGTATTTTTCGGACCATAAGACACACTTTTCTCCCCCCCAAAAGGAGGGGGAAATGTCTGTGCGTCTTATGGAGGGAATGCTAAAAAAACAAACAAAAAAAACACCCCAATGATTTATTTTTCCCTACCTTCTTCTGCGCGCCTCAAACCGGTCCGGCGTAAGAGCGGAGGGCTCCTGGACGGAGCGGGGCAAGGCCGCCCATGCCTGCCACAAACTTTGCCATGGCAGCGGCGCCCCCCCAGCAGGGACGTGGGCGGGCACAGGGCCAGCTCTGCTTCGCGTGGCTCCTGCGCAGAGTGGGACAAGGCCGCCCACTCTCCCGAAAGCTTTGGCGCGGCGGTGGTGCGGCGCCAGCGGCGGCGCCCCCCCCATGGCAGCAGGGACGTGGACGCAGGACCAGCTCTGCTCCGCGCCACTCCTGCGTAGAGCGGGACAAGACCGCCCACTCTCCCGAAAGCTTTGGCGCAGCGGTGGTGCGGCGCCAGTGGCGGCGCCCCCCCCATGGCAGCAGGGACGCGGGCGGGCGGGCGCAGGGCCAGCTCTGCTCCGTGCAGCTCCTGCGCAGAGCGGGACAAGGCCGCCCGCTCTCCCAAAAATTTTGGTGTGGTGGTGCGGCGGCGGCGGCAGCGGCACCCCTTCCCCCCCCACGGCAGCAGGGACGCGAGCTGCGCGGAGCGGGACAAGGCCGCCCGCTTCCAAAAAACTTTGTCGCAGCAGCACCGCGCCGCCCCTGCCCCCCCCCAGCCCGGCAGCAGGGACGCGAGCGGGCGGGCGCAGGGCCAGCTTTGCCGCGGTGACTTCCGGAGCCCACCGTCCCTGCCCCGCCCACCGGCGGAAGAGTGGAGGCCTCCTGGGTAGAGCAGCGCAAGCCCCTGCCTCCCAGCTGATTCCCCCCCTTACCAGCTGATTCCCGGCCGCTTGATTCCCGCCAGCAGCAGCGCAACTCCCAGCCAGCCGCGCTCTCATTGGAGGCGCCGCGGCTGAGGGACGGAGGGGGGCCGGCCAATGGACAATGCTGCCGCCGCCACCAACACTGAAATCCTGTGGCAGCGCGGGCAGCAGGCTAGGTGGGGAGTCGGATTTCTTCATAAAACCTATGTGGGTATTATTACCCTGCTGCTTTAAAATGATCCTGGAATTATGTAAGAATATCCTATCCATTATTGGGAGGGAAATGTGAGTTGTACCATTTTGTATACCCCACCTTTTTTCCTGCAAGGAACTCAAGGCGGCTGGTACTGGTAATCCTAATCCTCCTCTCCATTGTATCCTCACAACAACCCTGTGAGGTAGTAACATTATAAACATTTTATAAACACAGTACTAAATTAAAGAAATTGCTTAGCCACTACACCAGTGCTCAGTGTAAAGCTGGCAAATGTACTCAGAGGCAGGCACCTTTATTCTTTTATATCTCTTCCATAATTGAGGTGGTAACAATAACAATCTCATAACAATGAAGGACACATTACTGATAGTTCCTTCATTAACTGTAGTATTTTCTTGCAGAAAAATACCACCGAATATTTTTTTTTCTTGTTTTCTTCCTCCAAAACCTACGTACCGGTAAGTGCATCTTATATTTTTTTTCCTTGTTTTCTTCCTCCAAAACCTAAGTGCGTCTTATGGTCCGGGGCGTCTTATGGAGCGAAAAATACGGTATATAACTTCCAGAATGAAAAATGCACATCACTGTGCACATCATTACCTACAAGTCTGGTTTATAGACAACTTTTCATTCTTTTCTGTCAAACTATTTTCATAAATGCATGAAAGTCAAAACAAAAAAATATATAATCTAGGTGGTCATATTTTCAAAAACTTTGTAAAAAAAATAATCTGACCCCAGATAAAGAAAAATGGACAACATTAAAAAATTTCCAATAGAAATAGCCCTCAGAAATTGTTAAGGTAGGATTATCAAATATCAATAACCAATATTTACAAAAACTAGGATTTAGGGCTTCAAAGTCCATGTACACTGATTTCTCCATCTTTGTAGGACTTGCTTATATTTCTTCAATCTTGGGTTAGCTCATTGAATGTGGTTCACGTGCCAATTGCCTCTGAACAGTTGCGTACACCCTTCTGCTCAGACTTACAGCACTTTCACACATTTTTACGCATGTTTGGCCTCCCCACCATGCCCATGTTGAATATCTGGAGATGAGGCATATAGTCAGGGAAGTAATTTGAGGAAGAAGTGGCAAAGGTTTTGTAATGCCTAATTTTAATGTGTGGGTTCAAAGACATATTGCAAGGCAACAAATGCTATCAATTACCACCTATATCAGTGATGGCGAACCTATGGCACGCGTGCCACAGCTGGCACGTGGGGACGGCTCTGCCGGCACACAAGCCATAGGTCGCCAGGGGCACAGAGCTCAAACAGAGCTCGAAAGCAGGGGGGCGAAGCGGCCGCTCCTGCCTGCCGCGTGTCCCCCGGCATCCCACAGGCCACCTCCTCTGCCAGGGAAGGGCCGAGGTCCTCCCAGGACAGGGCGGGGCGGGCCTGGAGAGTCACTGCCCGGCGGCAGCGTCACACCACGTGCCGCGCGCTCCCTCCCAACGAGGCGCTGACGGCAAAGGAGGAGGAGGAGGAAGAGAAGGGAGACGAGCCACAGCCCCGCCGGTGTCCAGCAGAGGAGCGGACCCGAGGCAGAGAGGCAGGCCTATTTTCTGCAGGAGGAGGAGGAGGGGAAGCAGGAGAAGGAAGGCAGGGCAGGCGCATGGCGCAGAGAGAGCTCCGCGTCCCATCCACCCGTCCTTCCCCCATTTTGGTAGTTTATTGGAAGGGTGAGAGGGTCTCTACTTCTTACCATGATGGCCTCCGCTTGCTTGGAGTCCAGCTCTGACCCTTTCCAACCCCCCTCTGCCCACCTCCCTCTCTTCAGCCTCAGGCCGCCGCCTCTGCCAACCGCCAACCGGCCGCCCTTTCGCCTGTCAGGATGCAGCAGCGGCGCTGGGTCCGGCACCTGACGGAGCGGACCCGGCCTTGGCGTGACGGCGACCAGGAGCCGGCTCCATCATGGCCCAGCCCGGGGCCGCCCCAGCTTTGGAGTCGAGCAACGGTGAGGGCCGGGAGCGAGGCAGAGCGAGCAGCGCGAGCTCCGGAGGCGGCGTCCGGGGGTGGGGGGCGTGGCCTGAGGAGGCTGCCTCGGTCTGGGTGCCAGAATATTATCTACCCACCACCTTAATAGTCGCTTCTCCTCCTCCCCCCGCATTGTCTTCTTCCCCGCTGCAATGGCCCTCAGGAGACGCTGGGGGACGCTGTGCCCATAGACGTCTTTCTATGTCTGTGGCCGCAGCTGAGGAACTTCTAGCCCCCATACTTCCTGTCTCTACTCTCCCCCATCCTCTGTGCTGCCTTCCCTTTCTCTCTCGCCTGCCGCCGCTGTGGTAACGGCTGTAGTGCCCGACCATGTCCTCGCACAAGACATTCAAGATCAAGCAATTCCTAGCTAAGAAGCAGAAACAGAACCGGCCCATTCCACAATGGATCCGCATGAAAACTGGCAATAAGATCAGGTACAACTCCAAAAGGAGGCACTGGAGGAGGACTAAGCTGGGCTTGTAAAGGGAAGCCACTACAATCCTGCATCAAGCTTTCCGATCAACCTGTCACAGCTCTATTTTCAGGGCTGAATCCTGTCATGTGCTATGAAGTTTTTTCTTTGCTAAAACCTTCAGTTTTGCATGGAGTTTCTGAAAGAATTAAAACTGAATAATTACCTGCCTTAATAGTCGCTTCTCCCCCTTCCCCCACACTGCTTTCTTCCTATCAGCCTCCCCTTCTCGATATTGCTTCCCTTCCCTTCTTGTGCTCCTCCCCCCCTCTCATTTCTCCCCGTTTGCATCATCTTAATAATTACTTCTGGCTCCCCGCTCCACACCCCAGTCGTTTCTTCTTCCTCTCATGGCAGCCAAACCCCTGCAGCCAATGCTCCTAATATTTTCTTCCCCCCCCCCCATAGTGCTTCCTCCTCTTCCCTCCCTTTCCCCTCCAGATTCCTTCTCTCCCTCCCCCGTTTTGTATCTAGGTCCCTAATTATGTTATATCTAGGTCCCTAATTATCTCATGATCAATTGTTGGAACTTTTTTTAATCAGTCAAATCATTTTTATTGTCAGGATTATCCTCTTTTATCATTATTTTTATCATTTTTAATATTATATTTATTGTTTATTATATTCATTATTTATTTTATCATATATAAATAATATATGTGTTGGACTGGGACTGGGAGTGTTGGACTGGGCCAGTCACTGACTCTCAGCCTAACTTACCTCAAAGGGTTGTTGTGAGGATAAAATGGACAGCAGGAGGATTATGTAAGCCACTTTGGGTTCCTTGCAGGTGTTTGCAGTCCAAGACATAAAGGTTGTTTAAAATGTGTTAAGCACGTTTAGTTTTCTTGTTTATCTTGCTCATCCTAGTACAGGTTGACTTTTACTTTTACTAATCCAGCACCTGTAGAAGCAGGGAAAGGACCCAGAGTAAAGCTTGCCCCATACAATTTCAGTCTGGCATATAATCATATTACAAGTTGAGAATCCCTTACCCAAAAATAGATGCACCTAATTATTTAAAAAGTTTATCTAAATTACCTTCAGGCTATGTGTACATTGTAGTACTATTAAAAAAAATTGTGTTGATTTTTCAATAAAAAACTGTTTGTATCATTGAAAGCTCTGTTATTGTGTTTTTCTTTTAAGACAAAATATGTTAATTAGTTCGGACAACTGTATGAGTTGTTTTTACTAAACTAAAACCCCGGTATTCAGGTTTAATTGCAGCGTTGGCACTTTGAAATAAATAAGTTGGTTTTGTGTTGCAGTTTGGGCACTCAAAAAAGGTTCGCCATCACTGGTATATACCAAAGGTAATGATGTTCTTGTTTATATTTATATATATATATATATATATATATATATGAAAATGAAATGAAGGCAATCAAAGAAGAGTTTCTTTGCTTCCCTTGCAACTTACTTCTGTCCCTAATTTGCAACTTGGTTTTAAAACAAAATGAAGACCGAAGAGTTCAGTGATTATTTTTTAAAAATAAGATCATGCAAACCATCCCAGCTAAGGCAAAAATTTTCAGCTCTGACTAGGTTGAATTACTCAACCCTAAATAGTGTGGTGCTGTCAGTATACTGTGGTACCCAATCGTATGCACATTTACTCAGAAGTAAATCCACTGTGTACAATGAGCTTACTCCAAGGTGCATAGAATTGTAAACTGGGATATTGAAATCTGATGTGGTTAGCAGAGTGGTTAAGTGTATGACCAATGAGCTCCTGCTTCAAAGCTGATCTAAACTAAGCTATGAATTCAGCTTGTGCAAGCCACTTATATGTTGGCCTGCATATAACTTTGTCCCCAGGGCAAGCAGCTTCGATGTCATAGTTCTTCGCAACCTGCTATAATGACTCAGCACGTGGGCTATCCTAATGATCACACAGAGACTTTCCCAGCATCCAGCATTGACAAAGACACTTTCCATGTGATTAGGAGGATCTGCATGGCAACTGTTGAATAAATTACATCAGGGTAAGGAGAAATGCCAAATGGACAATTTATTCATTAATTTGTTTCAAACATTTAAATATAGTTTTTCAGGTACAGGTAACCTCTCAAAGCAGTTTATCCTCATATCAAAACAAAAAAAATGAAAACAAATCCACACACTAATAATCAGTAACAGAGAAAACTTCTTTTAAAGTCTGATGAAACCACCGGGCTAAAGCCAACACAAACTGGAAAGATGTGAACAAATAAAATGGTCTTCATCTTCTGCTGAAAGGATAGAACAGTCTGCACCAGTCAAGCCTCCCTGAGGGGTTCCCACCCACCTTACTTCAGACGGCAGAGAGTGCTGCAGAGAGAGATAACTTGTATCTGGCTATAATACTCAAATCTCAGATACTTACGGTATATACTAAGGGGAGTGATGGTGTGGCCTTTCTTATAGAGTTAAGAGTTGAGCAAGATAATTAGTATGTAATTACACACTGGTTTATAAAAATATATTATAGTTTCTAAGGACTAGTGCACACATTACCTTGAAAAGACATCAGCACTCCTGTGGTAAATTGCTTCCGTTTGCGCCCACTGACCTGGTTTGCACATCACAGCAGCAATTCCTGGGTTGTCTCCTCGGATGAGCGAAGTGCACGTGTTGTTTCCGCTTTTAATTAACAACCCAGGAACACCCCAATCCTGGGTTGTTTCATGTTGTCTGAACCTAGAAACTCCTAAACCACCCAGACTTAACCCAGCAACAAACTCTGGGTTGTTTAACCCTTAAACAACCTAGTTTCTCGGTTTCAATGTCACAAAATTGAAAATGACGAGTGCACAGAAGGCAGCATTGTCACTCCACTCATCCTCACCAATTTCTGAGTTAAACAACCCAGGAATTCTTGCCATGTGAGCAAACCAGGTCACTATGTATACAGCAGCTTTCCATAAGGACAGCCACCATTGCATGGAGAGTCTCTGCATCTTTGGTATATCATATGCAACAGCTCTAATAATTTAACCTTTGCTCTCCTATGATGTATGCAGTCTGGGGCTGGAGTAGTGCCCAAAACTCTTTTCTAAACACCTTTCCTCCCATTCCAGATATAGGGTGCTTTCAGATGGAGGGCTCCTAACACTACCAATGAGAAGGGATAATGGATTTTCTGCATAAGAGAAAACATGGAAGAAACATTGGGAAAACATGGGAAGGTTATGAGTTGAAGATGACATTGTCTGGACACCCTGTAAAATTCGGTAACTGAGGCAGGTCAATGGTGCCATGAATGCAACACCTGGAAGCACCCAACTGCATTATTTAAGGCAGGAGGAGATTAACATTTTGAGTGGTCTACTCCAGAGGTGGGAAGAAAGCAGATGTTTTGGACTTCAGCTGCCAGCATTCCTGATCACTGGCCATGCCAGCAGGGTCCTCTGGTTGTTGTTTTTATTTTGTTGTTGTTGTTGTTTTACTAAAAGCACAATGTGCCACCAATGTATTTCAAATTTATGAAGCAAGTATGTATATCAGGATCTCTTTATAATCGTTAAGGCATAGCTAATCTGTGTTAAGTGCATAGGAACTCTTGCTTCAGAACTTAAGAAAAGCCTCACACCTAGTCCATCATTTTTTGCAAGAATTCCAGGAACCACCAGGCACTGGGTGGTCCACTGAAAATTGGCCACCATCTGTGGACCAGAGTGTACATATTGTTGAACCATGATTAAGGCACATCTGCACTACAAATATGTATCAGTTTTATACCATTTTAACTGGCATGGCTTAACACAAAGAATTATGAGAACTATAGAATCATCCCTAGCCCTTCTTTCACAGACCAATTCCCAGAAGAGAGACTGGTTACTGTATCAGTTTAAGTCTCTAGTCTAGATATGCTATTAGTGTTTTGATACTCCTGAACATTAATTTAAGACAAGTCACTGATTATGTTATTTATTTCACTGCCTGAAACAATATTTGCTTCACCAGTACATGATACTTTGGTCAACCGCCAATTAACCACAACTCTGTTGTTGTTGTTGTTGTTGTTGTTGCAATCCTAGGCTGTTCCCTTCAGCACTCTAACAGTTAACTTCTATATGTGAAACACCACCCTTGTCCCATAGGACAGCATAGCTTCTTGTAGTTTTTTGTTGTTGTTTTTAATTACAAAAAGGAAAATATAGTATCAGAACGTTAAAATGAATTCCATTGAAAACAGTCAAAATAATGATAGTACTGTGCACATTAAAAGAGGTTTCGTGTAAGACACAACACTGCTCTTTTACCCCTATTATATTGAAACTCTTTTAATGCTCTTTCAAATATAAGTCTGCTGTAGCTTGATTCCCAATGGCACTAAATCCTATTAAGTATGTATCAACACAAAAAGAGTAACAAGGCTGAAATATGTTCATGGAGAGCCATAATATGTTTATTCAAAAATAATTATCTACTTGATAAGCAGGTCACCATCTACAGTTCATTATCCATCTAAGGTTGCCTGGTGTATAAATCCTTGGCAGCTGTCAAAGATAATTGCAATGACTGCAAACACCATGTACTTTATATTGTTGTACAGCAAGCCAAATATGAATTAAATAAAGTGGTGTGTGTGCGCGCGTGTGTGTGCATGTGTAGAGGACTATCTGGACTAAATCTAGGAAATCCAATATCAAATTTGACATTTTCCATAAAATATTTATTTATTTGATGTATGCCCTCTCTGCCTTTCCATCAAGGAAATGGTGCACAAGGCAGTTGACAATAAAAACTGAAACTTAAAATAAAAACTTTACAGTTCTCCATATTGCACTCACAACACAATTCATAGTTGGCCATACATATTAGAAGAAGCAGTTTCAACCTCCTAGTTTCCATTCTCCAGATGACTCTTCCAAAAGTACCTGAATACCTTCTCAGAATCTGGCCAGAGTCCATGGTACTCGTGATGGATGGTCTTAGCCATCTTAATAATATTGCTCCCTGTTCATCTCCTCTCCTCTCCCTCAAGGAAAGTAACTTATTTAGCAGCCTGTTACTGGATATCCACCATTCCCTGCCATTTAATAAAGCTATCCTTCATTGCTTAGTCTCTCCATCTCTTTCCAAGCATTTCTTTACAGTTCATGGCATATACACACTGACCTGGAAGGAGATCATCCATCTATTTGGGTTTAATTTGTCACTAAAATTGTTGTTCAAAACATTCTGAAACATTTCTGAGATAAGATTTGTGTCCATTTATTCTTTTGTGTAGCAACTGGCCTGTTTTGCGTAGAGACTGGCCTGTAGAATGCAGTAGGGCATTGCTGTCAAATGATGGCATATATCTCATTGGAAAATGAGCATGTGTATCCCTGATGTTGTGGATGGCATCTAGACAGAGCTGGCATCTGGGAAATGGCATTATTCAAAAACCAGTGGAGGAATCCTACAATCTCCTGGGACACTCTATCAGGGCCAAGATAGGCATTACTTTACATCTGTGTCTAGCAGTTACATCTTTTCCATTTTTACTCTAGAGTAGGCACTTGTCTCCCAATCTGGATCTTAAAAGCTGCCCTACATTCCCTCCCTGCCACCCAGCTAGGGAACTGTGTCCTAAATCTGTTAGACACAGATTTAAAATAATTTCTGGTTTGGCCCTCAATGACCTTAAGGTAGCCATTCTTGAACAAAAAGAACTTCAAAGACAGATATCAACACAAAACATTGCTGAAGTACAATTCACCAATAAATTCAACTCCATTTCTTGTGGTTTGAATTAGGACAAAGGTGTTTGTTTTTAAATCACACTATAAATCTGCTCACCGATACACTGATGTGTTTTTATCTCCCAGTAATGTTTTGTGAATGGCAACAGTTCAGGTAATTATCACTGTCTGTACTTTTGCAAATCAATTCTCTGACATCACTGTTTTATAATAGCTCACCCACAAGCATGTGTATACAGATCTGGCAGCTTGAGGTTGGCACTTCATGCATTGGATGAAGTGGGCAATTTCCACAAAAGCTTATGCAGTCATAGATTTGTTAATCTTTAAGGTGCCAGAAGACTCTTTGTTGTTTATGGCATGGAGCTAGATCTCTCTAGACCCATGTCACGTCACGTGCACACAGAGCCTAGAAGGTGGGACTTTGGTGAAGGGAAACAGGGAAAAGTCACTTTGCAAACAAAGGGAGCACCAGGACATTCCTAGGTACTTCAGCACATTCCTAACAGTTCTCTTCCTAGAACTCTAACAGGTACGGTACTTTGTCTTGGGACTTCAAACACTAACACCAAACTCCACTCAAACAACTGGGGCTGTCAGCCAGAACAGCTCCCCACACAGATAAGCCAGGGAATGGAAAATACATGCTACGAAGTAGAACTGCTGCAACCATCTCTCATATCTCCTCCCACCCCTTTTGCTATATATGAATACTCTGTCTTATCTGAACTGTATTGCTATAGCAGTCTTTCTTCCCACATGCACAGCTGGCATTCATCCCCACTTGTGCATAAGTTCTTTGTTAGCAAAGTCCAGGCACTCCACCTCAGCCACTGCAAGTGCTAACCCATGAGCACTTTTTCTTCATTATTTTTATTTATTTAATTTTATTTCTATACCACCCCATAGCTGAAGCTCTCTGGGCGGTTTTGCAGAATTGTAGCCCGGATGCATGGAGTAGAACAAGCGAGTTCCACTTCAATCCTCAAAGGGAGAAGCATATCCACAGTCACTCCAGTCTCTCCCTCCACCCCACCCCCAGGTGGGGAGGACTGGCTGAGAATTCAAGTGACACCACTTCTTCTCTCTCACACCCTCATTTTCATAAGTTGGTTACGCTGTATGAAGAACATCCTTTTCTTTAGCCTGAATCTATATAATACTATACTACTAATACAATTTGTATCAACAGGGGCCAACAATTTCGCTCACCACAGCATGTGCCCAGCCAGCCTCTAGAAGCATGAGAACTAAGGCTTCTTTCCAACCCTGGGGCTGCAAGGGTGGGGGGATGATCCTGCCTCTTTAACAGCCTCAAAATTTGGAGGAAGCTTGGGATTTGTGTTGGCTCTGTACTTACTGGACACTCAGTGTTTTGGCAAACACATAGCCAACCCAAGTCTCAGCCTCCTCAGTCCAGCTCCAAGTTGGTACCTCAAGCTCCTGGCAAGCACAGAGAGAACCCAAGCTTCAACTGCCCCTGACTAGCTCCAAGTTGGTGGGGTAGTGGGAAAAGTATGTCAGCTTGTCTCTGAACTTGCCAGGCACTTGGGTGCCCAGCAAACACAGAGAAAACCCAACCCAAGTTAAGCTTACAAAAGGATCTGGCTGAATATTCCGCCGGGCATTAAAAACGTGGCTTTTCAGGCAGGAATATGGGGTGGGTTAGGATTTTTAAGTTTTGTACTGTTTTTAATTGTGTTAGGTTTCACTTTTTGCCATTTAAAAAAATGAAATTATGGAGAAACAATTTCTTTCAGGTTGTTTATGAAATTGCTAATGAAAATTATCAATGGCTGCACCATGGGAGAAAAATACCTACTTACAAGGAATTGGTATTCATGGTGGAAGGTCTTATTTATAAAATGGCACCTGTGCTGACCTAGTAGTTCATCTGGTAATTCAGCAGATGGTACTTAAGAAGCCTAGTTCGATTTTTAACTTTTATTTCCTTCTTTGTTAGGATTCAGAAGAAACATTTACAACCTTATTTCTAATCTTTGCTTGGCAATGAATTTCAGTGTTTTCAGTAGCAGAAAAGTTCATTAAGATCAGGGTATTAGTATAAAGCTATGGTTAGAGTAGACCACTTCCGGTTTTCAAAGAGGGAGGCCACGTCCCAAAGAGCTCCGGTATTTTTTCAGGTTTTAATTAGTCTTAAATATGTTTTAATCTGTTTTAAGCTCTCCCAAATTGGGCAAAGTTTTTAATTTGCTCCTTCTTCAAGAGCCGGCATTATCTTGGGGTTTTATTAACTCTACTGCTAAACAAACTTTTAACGAAGCTTAAACAAAGCTAACTGCCTGGACGCTGGGATCCTGCCAAATTGAAACGCACTGATAAGATAGTGAAGCACTGTTGTGGAGTTCTGGAAAGAGCTTGCCTTGCCTCACGCTGGAACCAGTGTGTTAAGAATATAGTCAGCAAGAAGCACTTTTGCATTCTGCTGCTATGAGCTTTGGAATAAAAAGTCATGCAGAGATTTAAACTTTAAAGAAGTATAACTGTTAGAACTCCTGCTTGATCGTTTTGTTCAACTACATAGGGTACTTAAAGGAGACGTCTCTGCAACTGCAAGAAATCACAACCAGGATAATAGCCTCCCATACTTAGGAACTATACAGCTGGTTGCTGGTGTAGATAACACTGAGAACAGAACGAAGTTATAGAGCGAATTTTAAGAAACCTTGTTTACAAAGTATTTTAATGAAGGTAAGGAGTGTAATTTAAGAACCGTTTACAAAGTATTTTAACGTTGGGACTTATAATTATCACCATCTGAATTTTGTTTTCTAATAATGGTTTTGACAAGGAGACAACATTTGCTTTTCAAAGCCTCTCAAGACAATGCTACCAAGCCTCAAACTCAAAAATTAATAAAGGATTATTTCTCCCCATTGACGGAATGTGTTCCTACAGAGGAAAGTTTAGAAGAAGAAGGGGTATGGGTAGGTGATCTGGAGGAAAGGGACCCAGAGGACTTCTCCATATTTGAGGTGAAATCCCAGGAAACCATCATATCACAGCAGCATCTTCCCCAGCTGGATTCTTACACAAGTCTTAAAACTCCTACAAACCATGATGGGAACATACATATTGGCTCTTCTGTTTTTGATCCTGAAAGGACAGACATTGAGAACCAACATTCTAACAGTTTAAGTGAGTTCAATATAGATCCCTCAGCTTCTTTAGGGAACCACTGCTTCTTGACTACTGCACTTGCTGATCAAATTTTCAGTGGAATAACTCAACTTAAACAAAAAGTGTCTGGTCTTGAAGCCACTATTTCTGTTCTATGCGGTCTGATAGAAACCGGTATAATGACGTTTGCTCCTCCAACAAATATTCTAAATATGGAGAAGTATATGGGCAAGCGAGCAAACTATGGAAAGCCTCCTGTCAGCTGTGAAGATCTTCTAAAGTCTCCAATTCAGACTGACTCTAAGTTTCTGTCAGTGAACTCCCTTAGCAATGTGTTATCTCCAACAGATGTTAGTTTACCTAGCGAAAGACTAGTAGATCGTGACCTGCTGGGGGAATTTACGTACATGGATGGTTCCCTGGCTAACTACGCAAATAGAAATTTGTCGGAGGAGTCCATGTGGACTTTGGATGAACTTAGTGAAAACTCAAACGGGTCCCTAGATGACAAGGAATCCAACAGCTTTAAAGATACATCTCTGCCAAACAAACTCCCAGATAACTTAGTTGCTACTCATCCCATCTCAACACCCAAAAACAGCCTAAAGTCAAATTCCCCAGAGATATTAATGAAGCCCTCAATTCTAACCTTCCATAATTGGAAGGTAAAGAATTCACAGGGTTCTTTCATTGGCAAGCATGCAATACTTAGAGACTTGTACTGTTTTTCGGGAGTTCATTTAGAATGGGAGGAAGTTGAGTTGTTAAATGTATATTACTCAAATGGATCATATGGGAGTGTTGAATTGGGTTTTACCATCCCTAATGTTTGTTTGAAAGTTTGGGAAATGATGTCATATTCTCAATCCCACAATTTACTGTTGGAAATTGGACCTATTCAACCCAAGCCTTTATTAACCACTCCCCACTTCAGAAAGAAGCCTTTAAACCTAGATCCAAAGTCTCTATTGGAATTTAAGGAGGACTTCAAAACAATAACTTTATGCTATCTTAGGGAGGGGAGAAGGAACTCCCCATTGACTTTCCCAAATAGCATACCAATCCGAACCCCCCGTATGATAGCCTCAAGATTTCCAAACATCTTGTATGAGCAAGGAAATCCTATTAGTAAATTGACACTGAATCAAAGGAAAGGAGTAGGTAGCCTGCATGATCGACCAAAATTAAGAGCATCGTTTGAGCATTTGCTCACAAAGGAAGACAGTCATTGCCCTGTGAATTTAACATCAACGAACAGAGAAATCATCCATGAGGATATCTTCTTATCAAATCGCTTCACCCCACTTAGTCTTCTAAATGACTGACTAGGTTCTTCAGATATCTCCCTTCCAAGTTCTACCCTTCAGATTCTTTCTTGGAATGTAGCAGGATGGAGAAACAAACTTGTGGACTTTGAATTTTTACAATTTATCCAAACCTTTGATATCATCGCCATCCAGGAAACATGGCTACTGGAGGATAATTCTGTTCTTGTACAGGGTTATAAATCATTAGAAATACCAGCAACTAAAGGCCAAAAATTTGGCCGGGGTAGTGGAGGGCTTTTACTATTAGTCTCAATTGAATTAGACATGGAAACAGTGCATCTGGAGAAGTATACAAACAATTTCATTCAGGTTGTGCTCCTTAGTAATTCTCATATGGGCAGATTTATCTGCCTAAATATTTATGTTCCCCCTCAACATACCCTTTTCCCCACAGATGGCTGGTCCAAACTGGATGAGACTTTATATAACATCTCAAAAGATTACCCAGAGACAAAACTCATTCTATGTGGGGACTTTAATGCTCGGATGGGTGCAGACTATCAATCCCTGGGAAAGGGAATGAAACTGGATATCGAGACGCTTTTTACTCAGGAATGGCTATCACAAGACCAAAAGGTTAATAAGGCTGGACAAGCATTGTTTTATATAATGTTTAAATATCAGCTATCTCGTGTAAATGGGAGCCCTAAGGATAACTCTAAGGGTTATTTCACTTATTTATCAGACAGAGGTGCTAGTGTGGTGGACTATATATTAGTCTCCACATCTCTCTGGAATCAAGTTTTACATTTAACAATAGGAAACAGAGCTGAAAGCGACCACCTGCCCCTGATATTGACAGTGTTGCTGCCTGTCTGCCATTTTACAATGCATCCTAACCCTGTGGTAGGCAATCTTATTGGTGAAAAAAGACTTAAATGGTCAATTAAGTTGGAGGAAGAAATTGATGCAGTCTTACTAAGTGAAAACCTCTGTAACCTTAGACATTTATGCCTTGAAAGGGATGGTAATATTATAGAGCTTTACCAGGAAATAGCTGTTGTATTAAGACCCTATGTAACAGCTGCCTGTACCATAAAAAGGAACACCCAACCATTTACATGGTATGATAAGGAGTGTCGGAACAGGAAAAAGAGGCTATCCAAGCTGCTTAAGGCAGCTAGGATAGATAGATCAGATGAAGTTAACCAAGCCATTTTAGTCCAACGACAGAGTTATAAAAATCTGCTTAAACAGAAGAAAGCAGCATTTTATGAGAGGGAATAGTTGGCCCTGAGGCAGGCGATGGCAGATAGGAATGAGGCTAAATTTTGGAGACTGGTGACAGTAGGGGAAGAGAAGGGGAGATTTACACAGGAGGCTCTAATCCCCCCCAATGAATGGGTAATGCATTTTGGTAAAACCTTTGGGAGCTCCTCAAACAAACACCCAGCCCCCCCTGCCCTCCCCATGAACCAGGTTCTACCCCAATGGCAACCAGTGACATCAGAGGAGGTGCTGGAAGATATCGCAGCACTTCCAAAAGGGAAAGCACCAGGGGGTGATATGTTACCTCCTGAGTTATTTAAGACCAATCCCGAATGGTGGGCCCCTGTACTCGCCAAACTCTTTACACATATTAATACAACAGGCATCCTACCCTCAGGGTGGTCTTCTAGCGTGATTATTCCTGTATTTAAAAAAGGAAACATCCATGATCCTAACAACTATAGACCAATAAGTCTGTTGAATGTAGTTTCAAAACTATACTCTAAACAACTATTACGTAAATTAATAGCTTGGGAGGAAGCAAATAATGTATTTAGTGAAGCACAAGCAGGTTTCCGCAAAGGTCGAAGCACAATAGATCAGTGCTTCGTCCTTTACCATCTAATTAAAAAAACTACACAAGGACCCTCCAAAAAATTATACGCGGCTTTCATTGACCTGTCTTCCGCATTTGACTCAGTAAATAGGACCCGTCTTTGGGAGAAGCTTGCTGATTCCAACATTGACACAAGATTACTGTGGTTAATTAAAATTCTTCATCATAGAAATGTGACCCAGGTAAGAGTGGGATTAAATGGTCATCTTACAGAAGTCATAGATGTAGTCCAGGGAGTCCGCCAGGGTTGTATATTGGCTCCCTTTTTATTTAATTTCTTTCTCAATAATGTAGTTCAGGAAATGGAATCTCCACTTTTCTTTCCCCCTACTCTTGATTCAAGTAAGGTCCCAATCCTGATGTACGCGGACGATGTAGTTCTCCTGTCACTTAACCAAATAGGCTTGAGACGAATGTTAGTTAAGTTTAGTGCTTTTTGTAGAAATGAGCAGCTTAGTATTAACTATTCCAAAACCAAGATAGTGGTTTTTGGGAAAGGACGTAAAAAGCATAAATGGACAATGGATGGTCATCCTATTGAGCAATGTAGCTCATTTAAATATTTGGGTATCCACTTCGATGAAAGAATTAATTGGAAAACACATTATGATGCAATTAAATTGATGGTATCTAGGTCCATACAACAGATTCTAAAAATTTTCTTCTCCAAGGGTGGCCAATTAGTAGAACCCATCTTAAAAATATTTGCAGGGAAAGTAATTGCTCAAATATGCTATGGAGCTGAAATTTGGGGTGAAGGGAATTTTGCTTCACTGGAAACACTCCAGAATGGTTTTATAAGGAAAATACCTGGTCTATCTCCAGGCACACCAGCAGCCCTGTTAAGAGCAGAGTCTGGTCTGCCCTCTATCGAATCTAAAGTCAACAAAAGTATGATACGATACTGGTGCAGACTGAACGAAATGGATGACTCTAGATTCCCCAAGAAATGCTGGTACGAACAACTTAGACAAGGGGGATGGGCGAAGATATGTCAACAAAGAATGATCACATATTCAATTACTATAGATTTTGCAGCCACATCTGGATTTCAGTCCAGGATAAACCAAGAAATAGGAAAATTCCATCTTCACCTTGATAGGGAGATTATTAATAACAATCGTTCCTCACTATGGTTTGCTGCAATTAAAAAAGACAGTCTGCTTCCAAAGTATTTAAAAACTATTACTTATCCACTCTTGAGGAAGGCCTTCACAGAACTAAGATTTCAACAAATGCCTTCAGCTTATCTGGACGGCAGGTACACCCACATTCCTGCAGATCAGAGATTCTGTATTTGTGGAAATGGTTGTGTGGAGGATCTAGTACATTATTTATTGTGCTGCCCATTGTATGCTCATCCTAGAGAACGTTTCTTGTCCTATTTTGTGTCACAATGCAGTGGATGGCCAGTCCAGCATATAATAATCCACTTACTTTCTGATAAGCAGGAGTACGTGTCACACCAAGTTGCTTTGTTTGCAATTGCAGCAAAGAAAATCAGAGCAAGAACCCTGAATGAGATGGCAGTAGACTGCAAGGGAGATTCAAAGATCTGATAAGATTACCATACTAGGAACTAACAAGTTTTAAGTCCCATTTTATACCGGAGCATTTTAAGTTCTATGTGTATTTTACTTAAGTTTTATATTAGTATTTTTACTAGCATTTTATAGCTTGATTATGTGGGTAACCTTAGCAAAATCAGGCCTAGTATGAAAGGGAATGTTTTATACCGGAGCATTTTAACTTCTATGAGTATTTTACTTAAGTTTTATATTAGTATTTTTACCAGCATTTTATAGCTTGATTATGTGGGTATCCTTAGCAAAATCAGGCCTAGTATGAAAGGGAATGTTTTTAAGGTGTATTTTAATTGTATTGTTTAAACACCATGTATGTTTTCTTTATCATTATATTTTTCTTATTTCTCCTGTTGGATGTTGTTTTGCTTGCACTTGCAATGGCCTATGGCTAAAGCAATAAACATATGATGATGATGGTTAGAGTAGAATCACATTTATTTAAAGGAAAAGGGAGGGAAAGGAACTGGTTTGGGGAAGAAGAAGAAAATGTCAACATATCAACAGAAAGATGGAAACATTGAAGAACTGGCTCAAAGATGAAAATGAGTCAAAGTTCTATGGCATAACAATGACAGTTCAGATTTATTCACAGCAATTTTAGCAATAAAATAAAATGACAGTCCATGTGTAGAAACCCTACAAAAAAACCTGTTTCTCTTATAGTTTCCATGGCTGCCCTGAGTGAGTCTTTTCGAGGCAATATTCCAACGCTTACTCTGCAATTTGAATCCAAATGAAACCAAACAGGATTTACGGTAAGTAGGATACCCCCAATCTCTCTCTGTTTGAACATCCAGCCTTTACAAGTTGTTGCATTAATAAAGATTTCTCCAAGCGAGTCTTCTAACCTCTGGAGGAGTTTGAACCAGCACAAAAAATAGAAAACCAACCAAAAATCCCCCCAGCACAAGAAGAATATTAGTTCCTCTGAACATGTTGGTATGGCAGTGTATGAGTAAGGAGCCAGAGAAGTACCAAGACAGAGCAGAACAGTGGGTGGCCCACTCCTGAAAATGTATATACTTCCTAAAAATGTATATACAAAGCTGAGCTATATTTGGGCTTATTGATTAATCTCAGCACCATTACCTTATCACACATTTTATGACAGGTTTACCTTTGCTGGATAAAGGACCAAAAAAAAGAACAAGTAGTTACTAGTGTAGTCTGTTTTGAAGCATAAACCAGAGCTTTAAGGCTGAGTATATGGATTTTTGAGCTAACACAATGCCATAACTTATGCCACTGCAGTGTGATTGGCCCAGGAGTTCTAGCCAAGAAATGTAGTTAGATGTTACTATAAGTTTACACTTCTGCAGAGGCAGAAGCAAGGAGGCCTCTCCAGAGACTTATGAATTGCCAAAGTTCCTTCTTCCCCATGAAAAACCAGAGAAGCAGGAATAGGCTAGAGACAATAAGGTTTTTTCTTTCTTCCAGAATTTGAGAGTGGTATGCTAGTGCAATTGTAATGTGTACATTCATCCCACTGCTATCTCTAGCCTTATTCATATAACAGGGCAGGTACTAGCTTCAGTGACAGCAAGGAGGCGATCACAGCTGCTAGTCCTGCTCCAACCACTGCATTTTCCACCAAAAGTCTGACTAGAGACTACTCACATTGGACATCCCACCTTCCACAGGGCTCCTGACTGCAGTAAGAAAACCTATGAGTGTGCATGTGTGCAAGCTCTACTCAGACCCTGAGCTGAACACAGGAGGTTAGGAGTGGGGACAGTGGGCATGTCCTGATTCCACACACCCCTGCTCATCTTCAGTGAGTACCGTATTTTTCCGTGTATAAGACGCCCCCCATTGGGCAGTTTCGCAACCGCGCGGTTCTCTCCTCGGCTTACTTCCGTGTATAAGACGACCCTCAATTTTTAGTCTAACGATTTTAGGAAAAAGTATAGTCTTATACATGGAAAAATACTGTATGTGAAAAGGGCTTCTGTTCACAAGTTTTGCAGTGTTTTCTAATGCTTCAAAACCTGTTTTACTGTAGAGGATAGTGGGTTAGTGGGTGGGGGAATAAGAATATACTACAGCTTCAGTCCTCCTATGATCTATTGTTTCCAGTCACAGCTAACAATAACATCAACATAACCAACGAAGTAATAAACTACGTATTTTCACACAAAGAGCATGGGTTGTATTTTTGGTGTTCAATATGTTCTCTGTACCAGAGGTGTTTTCATCATTGACATAAAGTTATTTTTATATATATGATACAATCCAGATGCTGTTGTAGTAACAGTACATGTTTTAAAAAGAACAACAAAGAGATTTGTGGCACCTTAAGAACTTGGATGGGAGACCCCTCCTCTAGTTTCCTGCATTGAGCAGGGGGTTGGACTCAATGGCCTTGTAGGCCCCTTCTAACTCTATGATCTATGAATCTATAACACGCTTATTATAGCATAAGCTTCTATGGACTGTAGTCCATAAACTCTTATGCCATTATAAATCTGATTAGTATATTAAGACCATTTAAAAGATCTCCCAAATGTGTTGTCTTATGGGGATTCATCTGTATCTGCACTGTAATTTGGCTTCATGGTTTAGAAGGGTGCCATGCTCTATTAAAAATTTAGGTACAAGTGCAACATCTCCAAAAATCCTTTATGTTAGTAGAAATCTATTAATAAGCATTTCACTTCAGTGCAGGCTCTGTTATTGTAAGTGGACGTTGCATTACACAGAATGTTTGGTTCCTGACTTACAGTTCATGTCTTGGTCTCTCTTGGTTTGCCGGATTCCTGCAAAATAATAATGAATAATTCTCTTACTTCTTGGGACTGCAGTGGTGGATTTGTAAATTACAAAAACTATTCTAAGCTTTCAGATTATATTAATATTTTAATACCTTTGTCTGATCATGTCAATTATCATCAATTTCTGTTGTTCTTAATTTCCAGAAGAGTAGCTGTGTTAAGTTTGCTGTTTTTGCTTGTAGTTAGGAACCTAAATCTTCCGGGTAATGCAATGTCCATTTACAGTAGTAGAGCCTTCATTGAAGTGAAATGCTTATCAACAGATTTCTATGGCACTTGTGCCTACATTTTTAATAGAGCACGGCACCTTTATTTTAATACATACTCTCTCCCTTCAAATCTATCTTCAAAACCCACCTTTTCCGTGAAGCCTTCGGGTTATTTCCTACTGCAGGGATGTTGAACCTCAGGCCTGCAGGCCAAATCCAGCCTACCTGGGGTCCCTAGCTGGCCCTCCAGCATTCCCTAGATAGCCACATGTCTTCCCCTGCCCACATCCCCTTTCCCCCCTGACCACCAATCATTTGGTGGCTTCCCAGATTTGGCAGTTTTTTCCTATTCTAAAAGGTTGACCTGCCTCTCCTAAGGCTTAGTTACTGGCAGTAATTTATTTATTTATTTATTTATTTATTATATTTATATACCCCGCCTTTTTTCCTGCAAGGAACCCAAGGCGGCTTACATTATATTTATTATCCTCCTCCTCCTCTCCATTTTATCCTCACAACAACCCTGTGAGGTAGGTTAGGCTGAGAGTCAGTGACTGGCCCAAAGTCACCCAGTGAGTTTCATGGCCAAGCGGGGACTAGAACCCGGATCTCCCGAGTCCCAGTCCAACACCCTAACCACTACACCACACTGGCTTTCAAAAAGTAAGAGCTTTAAGCTACATTAGGCTGGTTATCGTTTGGTATTTCTGGCCCTGAGCCTGCCTTCTTTTGCCTTCAGTCCCACTCACCACTGGAATGCAGCCCCCAAGAGCTTCTCCGAAATTGAACTTGGCTTTCGGACTAAAAGAGTTTCGACACTCAGTTGCATATTGCATAGGAAAGAATATTGTTTCCATTCTTCTGCAACCTCAAGCTACTGTCAAATTTTAGATGGTAAATGCCACAGGGCAGGGAACCGTCTTCTTGTTTGCTGCTCTATAAAGCATATTGATGGAACAATTATAATTATTATTGTTATTTAGATATATTTTTTGATAAATTATGAAACTAATCTGACTTCTTTACTCTATGACAGTTGTTCAAGCACTATTGTTGGGTGCAACCCATCTCTACCCATGGAGAAGTAGTTATACATAGATAACAAGCAGTACCAAATCCAGAAGTACATCTTCATATTATTTATTGCTATATTTATATCACTATTTTCCTCTGAGGGGCTCAAAGGAATACATGTGGTTCTTTCCCCACCCATTCTATCACAATAATCCTGTGAGGCAGGTTAGGCTGAGAGACAGTAACTACCCAAAGGTCACCCAGGGATCTTCATGTCATGGCTGAGCAAACAGTTGAACTGGAATCTCCTTAATCCTAATCCAACACTCTTAACCACTACACCACACTGGCTCTCATACACATCAAAAGACATATCCAGCCAATTTAATGGGACTCATATAAGCACTGTGATGTGGCTGTGGAGCATGTACATAGATTTCATATTTCATAGATCATAGAATTGGAAGGAGCCTACAAGGCTATCGAGTCCAACCCCCTGCTCAATGCAGGAAACTAGAGGAGGGGTCTCCCATCCAAATAATAACCAGGTGGCAGGTTTTCTAAAATGTATTTTGCAAATGTTTGTATCCTTAATCCCATATTAAGTACTCACTTCCTTATACTGAATGATATTATCAAAACTTTACTACCATGATCTTTGCTAGTAGCACTTTTCCTTTTCTTTCAGATGTTGCACATTTATGTTGTTTATATTGCATAGCTGCTGTGAAATGAACCATGTTCATTGATAAACACACTAAAGGCTTATTTCAAGTAGATTAAACATTATTTTTCTTCTGCAGCTGAAAACATTACATAATTCTAAAGTAGTTTCTGTCAGACTAATTTTTATCTTATGATATGCCAGGCAGGTTTCACAGTCTGGATATATTACTATATTGAAATATTCAACACAATATATTTTATTTATTATATAAAGACTAGAAAGCCATGCAAAAGAGTAATTGCACTTAACACTTTTATCTAGAAATACTACTGCAGATTCACTAATTAACGACAAGAAAAGATATATAAAGGAAGATGCAAATACAATTTGTTAAAACACTGAAAGAAATGGAACTAACAAGGGGATGACCTGGGAGTCTGTCTCTTCAGTGCCTTTTGTACCACAAAATTTTTGTATCCACTCAGTCTGATACATACATAATTACTTTAAATTGTGCATTAGTTGATCACCTGCAGTGAAACCAACAAGGATATAAAACACAGAGATCGTCTAGAAGATAGTTAATTCTCTTTTTAACACACACACACACACACACACATTTATTTTAAAATATTCAAAAACTTTACAAACATCTAAGTTAAACAAAGCTGAAAGTGCTCAGCAGCATGGCACTCCAATCATTAGGTAATATGGACAAACTGAAATGTTTCTAGAAATTCATCTCCAGCCTAAGTAAATGCCATGACATTAATTTTAAGGCACTGACAAGATAAGGCAAAACAAGGATACTGTGAATCCCAAAGGGAAGCAAAGACAGAAATATGCCTAGGGTTTTTTCCCCCCCTTTGTCATTCCAGTTTTAGGCTGAGACAAGCAACAGTTGTAAAACAGTTTTTAAGAAAACTACGTCGAAACTCAGGTTTAAGGACAAATTACATTAGCATTGTGTTTAAAATAGCATGTTTCAGACTGGCCATGACTTTCTTAACATAGAGAAGCAATGTGTGGTCCCTGATGCGAATCAAAACTGTATCACAGGAGGACAGCAGTTTTAACCCTTTTCCTCCACGCTATTTCTCCAGCTGAAACCCGCATGCCACCCCAGTTCCTATTTTAAACACACTGTTAATGTCATGTATAGTTTGGATCTTATTTCTTATGTCCCAATGATATTTCTCAAACAGGTTTTTGAAAGACTACAAAATTGGCCAACAGTGAGACACTGTGTGTGAACATACAACAAGCTCTATTACATCACCTTCCACTCTTTGAAAAACTATCATCCATCTCCAGCTTTAACTGTGATGGTATTGGAGATAATCTCTAGGAAAGAAAAATAAATAAAGTATAACACATGCCATCATATTTTTGGTCTAAATACCCATGCCTGAAGAAGAATTTCACTCCAAATTCAAAGCTTTCAAACATTCAAAAGAAGGCATTACCGGTATTTCACTTTTTCAGTTCCTTCCATTCTGTAGAATCACCAGCACAGCTACAAATGCCCTGATGCTCACTAAGTATGAAAAATAAATGAATACCTGAAAAACTTTCCAATAAAAAAGTCAAATTGTATGAAATCAGCCTCCCAGCTCCATAGCCTTGAAACTGATTCATATATCATTATATGCACAAATAACTGCTTGAAACAGTCCACTCACGTGAGTAGCCTAGCAATGGAGCCAAGATCTCACACAGGTTTCATAGATTTCATAGATCATAGAGTTGGAAGGGGCCTACAAGGCCATCGAGTCCAACCCCCTGCTCGATGCAGGAAACTAGAGGAGGGGTCTCCCATCCAAGTAACAATCAGGCCTGACCCTGCTTAGCTTTCCACGCTCAGGCAAGCCGAGCCCTCACCTGCCATTACATATGAGGCTGTTCCACTCTGTTCAACAAACAGCAAACCATTGTTTTTGTTTTCCAAACTAAAGCAGTGGCTGGACTGGGTGGAACTTCACATAAGGCAGGAGACACATGCCAAAGAGGAGGTTGGGCATTTTCAAAAGAAAAGCAGCAAGCTGGACTTTGGGTTCTGGTTTCCCATTCACTGATTTTCTTGGGAAACCCCACAGGTACTTCCCCCACTTGCCCAGAGATCCACAACATGTTTTCTGCAAAAGTATTAACCAATGTCAGAATGGAGGGTTGCAGAGAAAAACCAGAAGATGGGGGAAAGTTTAGCAGCCACACTGCCCCTGTAAATGCACCCCACCTCCAGCTCCGCTTGGCATATATGGTTACAATCACAAAATTAGGAAATACACACAGGGCAGCAGTCGTCCAGTCTGTGTTTGCTGCTGAACTTGTGGTACCACTTTGAGACTCAATTCATGATACAAGACTTAGAACAGATTAATAATTGCTTAGGTGAGCACCTGTTAGTGTAGCACATTAATTGTCTCTCAGTGTAACATTTTTCAGCTACTTCTGTAGTTTAAAAAAAAGTTTGCTATTATGGAATAGAGACTCAGTCCTCCTACAAGTAACACTATTCCATACTGCAGTTTTCATTAATGTAAAGCTCAGAAAAGCTAAAGGAACCTTCAAAACATTTCCATAAGTTTGCCCCATTCTTGTCACACTGCTTACCTGTTAGTTTTTCAATCTCCTTTTTCCACTACTTTCTATTTTGAATTTTTGTTAACTGAAAATACATAATAACTTTCTTCCTGACTGATTTAATCATTACCTACACTTATGCAGTGGTGTAGCAGGGAGTTTCTCCTGATAACTGCACGAATATGAAGGTGAAATAAGGTAATACAGATTCCACCTCTTGTTTTCAGAGTGAAGATAACTGAATTCTATGGAGTATCATAAAAGACACAAAAGGGGTCTGATCCTTGGTGAAATGAGAAGTATAAACAGCATTTAACTTAAAGGAGCTCAGAATTCCTTCCCACCTTTATGTCCTTGGTCTTTTGGGAAAGAGGATCTAGAACCTGGAAAAATAATAACTAGGTACAGATTCAATTATCTGCTGTTAGTTTGTGGAAGATACACAGATATTGCAGAAGAATTTGGGGGAAATGCAACAGTAGCCCCCAAAGCTAGAACTTTAGTTGTAGCATTCAAGAAAGGGCCACACAGAAGTCTAATGCTAAATGCCATTAGACATCTCTGGCCTCTAGACTTAGGGGTGAAAATGTGAATTGTCTGAGCACATCATAACAAGCAAAACACATGTTATATCAATGCAGGTGCAGATGGTCAATGATCATTTTAGGTTAAAATCCTATACCCATTTAGCTTGAAGTAAGCCCCATGGAACTCAATGCGACTTACTTTTGAGTAGGCATGTATAGGATTGTACTCTGTATAGGATTGCAACCCTGTGCCTGTTGATACTTGACAATTAGAAAAGTTTTTCCAGTCCTGATTTGACATTCAGTCATCTGAGAAAGCAGAATAAACTGGGACATATTAAAATAAGTAGCAGGAAATGAAACATATGTTGTTCCTGCGACAAGGAAAGGCATTATTTCTTATTGCATTTATGTCTCATACCAAACAGAAATGCAAACAGAACACTTCATCAGACTAAATGTAAATATGCATGGTTATTAGTACAAATACTTGTGAAACTCAACCCAAAGCATATTTACTCGGAAGTAAGTCCTCTTCATTTCAATGGTACTCTCTTCATGGTAAGAGCACACAGTATTCCATCTCTGTGAATGAGTGACAAGGATCCCATATACGTAGTTTGTTTGAGGCTGCCAGAATTGTATGATTTCAGGAGGCATCACAGCAAACATTGGTCATAGAAATTTTTTTCAAAACAAGTAGCTTTAACTGACTCTCAGATTTTTAATATAATACATTACAGTAATACCTTGGATTGAAAGCATAATTCGTTCCGGAACCGTGCTTGTAATCCAAAACACTCTTATATCAAAATGAGTCTCTAGCGGGCGTGAGTGGGGCCGATTTCGACCCGCTACACCCGCTCGAGGCAAGCGGTTACATCCCTACCTTGTATCGCAAGACGTCGCTTGTTTATCAAGTCAAAATTTATTTTAAAAAATTGCTTGTCTTGCAAAACGCTCTCAGACCAAGTTACTTGCAATCCAAGGTATTACTGTAATTGGCTCATTAGTAAAAAGGATTTTAATAACTTTCCATACTTTTAATACAAACAAATATAATTTAATAAGTTCACCGGCTTAATGGAACAAGTTCAGAAACTAGGCACTCTGATCAGTCCGTGGGATTGTTTGTGTCTTCAGCAACAGTATACATTTAAAATATGTGTGCCTGGAGATTTAAAAGGCAGCACTTAATTTTTAAAATGAGATGCCAGAGTGCACATGTGCACCCTTTGTCCTACAAGTCTTCATCACCTAATTGTAGGTGTGTGGGGACTGGTTGTGGTTACTTACAGCATAATCCTAGATGTATACTCAAAAATGAGTCCCATTGAGTCTAATGGAACTTACTACTCTCAGAAAATTGGGGATAGAAAGGCGTTCTGCACATATTCAAATACACTCCTCCTTACAGTATTAGTTCATGTGTTAGAGAGCTAAGCCCCAGCACTGAAACAGATTCTGGGGCAAGGCTCTACTTGAGCCTAGCTCGAATTAAACTGTCTGAAGTTATTATACAAGTTTCCTTTTGTGGGAAGATTGTTTTCAATTTGGTCACATCAACTTGTGATTAGAGAGTTATGCTACTGTGCCTTCACTCAGAGGACATTGACATTGGATGGTCTTCTTGCAACGTGATTTTTTGTTAACCATCTTGTTATAAAACTCCAGAGAGGGAGGGGAGAATTCAGCACCCTCTTCAGTAGATCAGGGTGGGCAGACAGTCTAGCCAAAGTGAAGTGCTTTTAAATCCTTCAAATTTCAGGGGGAATGCTTTAACCATGAATTTGTCACTGACCGCAAACACACTTAAAAGTACATAGCTTCAGCTGCATTGTGTCTAGTATTTATAGCCTATGTACTACACACAGCAGGGGCCATGCAAAGTCAGAACTAATTGGATATACATTTGGAACATGGAATTCAATTAACACCAAGTGTATGCAGTGCATACAAAACCATGTAGTATATAAGTAAATAGGACTGAATTGGAAAGTCTCCCATCTGGAATCTGTCTAGCTCCATGTGAACTCCTACAATTTTAGTAAATTGCAAAGTACTCTTCCTCACTGTATCCTTCTTCTTGTTAAACTAATGGATCTGAAGCAGCATTTGTAGGCAAAAGTGTAAAGGCATGGCATGCAAGACTAAAAGTATGATCCAACCAAAGTTAAGCCACTTAAAACTCCATTCATGTTAAAGGGAGAGTTAAGCATACACTTAAATCCTTCCCTTTGAACTTACTGATGTGCAGTGGATTCCTATCCATGTTTACTCAGAAGTAAATTCCACTGTATTAAAAACACTGAAGGCTATAATCCTATCCACACACCTAGGACTAAGTCCCACTGAACAGAGTAAACTATAGGTCTGCAATTCTGTGTGCAGTTACCGAAGAGTGCGCCCCATTGAGTTCAGCTTCCATGTGAACCTGCACAGGATTGGGCTGTTCATGCGCTTAGGACCGCAGCCTTATAGTCAAAAGTCAGTGTCTGTGTTTAAAGTCAAGAGGGCTCACACAGCGCTCTGTGGGGCTTGTTCCCATGAAAACGTGCATCAGGCTGAAGTTGGCTGGATTCTGCCTTATTAAGTGTATTGGGGCTTTCAGTTATTATTATGTAAAAAACCAACGGTGTGCAAAAAAAAAAAAAAAAAGTCATTAATTCCACTGTAGAGTGAGGTGCAGAATGACTACTAAGTGCAGTGGATTCAACCAGGACAAACAAACAGAAAACTCCAAAGAGGACAAGCACTGTGGTCCGCCCAAGGAAGGCATGCCTCCATTGGAAAACACCTCCAACACCCCACCCACACCCCCAAAACACACGCCAAACCCGGAGGAGTTTGCCTGGCTTTGCTAGCCGTTTCCTTGGCAAGGAGAGGACCGGAGCCACTGCTACTGTACCTGTGCACGGCCGCTTCACCTGTTGCCTGGCCGCTGCCATCCAAAAAGGGCACGGGCTCTTCTTTGACCTCGCGCAACACCAGCGTTTTCTCCTGTTCGCGGGTAAACTCCCCCAGCCCGCCTCCGCCGGGCCCCTCCTCCAGGGACTCCACGTAGAAGACCGTGCGAGGGGCCGGCCGGTGCCGTTGCTGCTCGGCCAGTCCATGGAGCCTGGTGGCGGGTAGCAAAGTCCCGTTGAGGGGCGACGAGGAGGCAGCGCAGGGCGACGAGGAGGAGGAGGAGGAAGAAGAAGAAGAAGAAGAAGAAGAAGAGGCGGTTTTCTTCCAGAAGGCGCCGCTGCCCCTCTCCTGGCTCTTCAGCAGGCGGCTCTGGCTCGGCCCCCAGTGCTCGAAGCTGCTGTCGGGCTGCAAACAGCCGCCTGCCGGGGCCGCCGGGTGGCTGAACAGTTTCCAGCGGAGGCGCAAAATGTGCTTCACGTCAAAGTCCTTTCTACCCGAGTTCGACATGCTGCCGCCTCTGCTGTTGCCGCCGGGGAGGAGGCGGTGCGTGGCGCAGGCAAATGGCACGGGCAAGGCTGGAGCGAAGCGCCGCGCGCTCGCTCTCTGTGCCCGCGCCGGTGGAAGGACGGCTTCAAGGCACTTCCCTCGCCTCCGGGAGGAGGAAAGCGCGAGGGGAAAGGAAAGGGAGAGAGGAGGAGAAGAAGAGCCGGGGAGTTGTGAAGAAGACGCCAGAGATGTACAGGAAAAGGAGGAAGCCCTCAGCGGGGAAACCAACAAGGAGAGCTGACGGAAGGTGCCTCAAAATTGCAGGAGAGATGCGCAGCACGAGAGGAGAAGGAACAAGAGGGGCTCCCGCCAAAGACAGAGAGTGACTGAGGGAGGGAGGCTGCGAAAAGCCCGCGCTGCTCTAATTGGAGGTGGGGGGAGAGATTCCCCGTGTGTGTGTCCCCACCACCACCGCTTTAGCAGCAGCTCCAGTAGAAAGCAGGTGGCTTCTTCAGCAGCAGCAGCAGCAGCAGCAGAAGCCTCCTCCTCTTTCTGGCGCTGAAGTGTGTGAAAAGAGCCTGGAGTTATTAGGCGTCCCCCCCCCCCTCAAAAGCCTCCACTGAGCTATTCGGGGTGGGGGAGAGGAATAACAACGTTTAAAGTTACATAACCTTTCAGGGCTAGTTAGCAAAAGGGGAAGAAGGCGGAGCTGCTTTTATAGGCAGGGTATTATATCTCCTCTCTCTCTCTCTCTCTCACACACACACACACACACAAAGAGCTGCCAAGATCCTCATTGAACCATTTTCTCTCTGCTTGCTGCCTCCTCAGCGCCTCCCTTTTCAACATTGTCAATAAATGATGCAGATGTTCAGAGAAGCCTTGGGTTGGAAGAGATGCCAGATGACCCTAATTTAAAGAGTTATACTTTACATGAGCATTAAGGTTGCAATGTGGGCTGAGGGTTAGCATTTCAGCATATTGCTGCTACTTGGAACATAAGGGATATCCCATATTTTAGAACGCCACATTTCCCAAAACACACACACACACACACACACGACCTCTGCAGTACTGCTTGAGCAAGTTTGCAGGAACAACTAGTAATGCTGGGAACTTTCATCCTGTCCTGAGCTCATATTGATACTCTGAAAGCATGCCCAGGATCAGACACGATTCCACAAATAGTATTTACCTCTTCAGGAGTGTTTTTGCAATGATTTCCCAAGATGGCCACATTCTGTATGTTGGAGTGGTGCACTCTTTTCCTCAGACTAGAAGTGTATTTTGCCATACAAACTGCCCCCCTCAGGACTGACTCCATAATAAAGGAAGCTTCCACACTAGCCTTTTTCCCCTTCTTGCACTGACTCCATACACTCATTTATTCCTAAGAATTTAAATGGTGTTCAACCCAAACTGTTGGGTTCCCATGTTTTTAAATGCTGATTTAGTGTGATTTTAAAAATGAACAAACTAAAAAATTCCACAGTAATCATAGCACAATCCTTTCTAGTGTGAATTGTAGGGCTACTGTCCCACTTCATGTAAGGGCGTGGGTTTTGAAATGGTTGCTAACTATGTAACCCCATCTCTTCTGCTTTAACTGCCTCATGGAAATTAGGCAGGGAATCCCAAAGACAGGATAAAACTGTCTCCAGACTGGATCCTCAGAGAAAAGAGGGAAAGTTATGGTAGAATTTAAAAACCATATAGATTTTACCGCCAAGATCTGCGAGTAGGATCCAGCAGAATTCTAAATGATGCTTACAAATCTTTCCTGGAATGAATTTCCCATTCTGATAGTGTTTTATACATGTATTCCTTTGTGGGAGCCTTTCCAAAAGGCCTCCTATGGAGGATAACCACCTTACTACTACTATTAAATTTAATATTTACAATAGATGCAGCCAACAGTGCTCAAGGTATTTGGAATAACCCCAGAGAGCTCTAGCTTTGGGAAGAAATATGGATGTACAGGAAACTAGAAGGGGGGAAAACACTATAGAGTTTTGTTGTGCCATCCCTGCGATAAACTGTAGCCTAGACTGGGTTGTTGAGTGAATATTTCCCCAAATGAATGGGTGCTTCACATGATACATTAAAATCAGAGGCGTAGCGTGGGGGGGTAGCTGCGGCCGCACCGGGCCAACATTGGGGCGCTGACTAGTTCCCCAAAGAGAAGGAGGAGCGGACAAGGCCCCGCGTCTCCCTCTGTCCTCCGGGGCTCGCACCCTCGGCAACGCCGGCTGCTGCTGCTGCGCGCGCGCGCACACACACACACACACACACCCTAATTGCCGCGCCGCGTCTTCCGTTTGAGCGGAGCAGCGGCAGCAACCGGGAGGCGGGCTGAGCCTGCGAGGGAGCTCCCCAACTCGCTCTCTGCTGCGGCTCCGCCAGCCCCAGCCACGACTGGATTCTTCCAATAGATAGAACGAAGGACAAGACGGGAGGCGAGGGGAAGGAAGAGGGAGAGGTCAGGGAAGTGAGCACGTGTGAATGGCGGAGGACGAGCGAGCGATGGTGGGGAGGGGTCAGGAAAGGCCACCTCATGGCAGAACTGGGTCAACGGGAGTCGCTGGAAGGAGGTGAGACAAGAACGTTTAAAGCAGCCTTCCTCCATCTCCAGATATCTTGCGCTACAACTCCCAATGTTCCTGACCATTGACTATGCGGGCCAGGGCTGATGTGAGTTGAAGTCCAAAATGTCTGGAGGGCACCAGATTGGGGAAGGATGGTTCAAGGCATGAAGCCCATCTCTAGATCCCAGAGGGATTTCAGGGACACGGCTTAATTATTATTTTTGTTGTTAGTTGCATTTTTACTGTGCCTTTCCTCCAAGGTTCTTTCCCGCCTCCACCTCCCTGTTTTATCCTCCCAATAACCCTGCGGGGTAGGTTAGGGGGAGAGATAGTGACTGGCTTAATGGGGATTGGAACATGGTCCTAGGCAGGCACTCTAACCACTTCATCACGCGCACACACACTGGTTCTGATAATGGGTTTCTTGAAACCAAATATTGGCCTTGGCTTAGAGGTGATGACATGTCTACCACTACCTTGTTTCGAGTGCCCTGAGCACCATGGGACCCATAGGCTCTCCCTTCATTTAGGACCTCAGTCACAACTCCCTAGGTGAAGCCATCTCAGTAGTTTTGGGGCCATGCACCTCCTGAAATTTTCAGTCCAGCAGCCCTCTTTGTACAGTACCTGCAGCAATGCAGCTGCTGCCATCCCATAGCTGTTTCCATGCCACTCCCTGTAACATGCTGTGCTTCTGCCAATGAGATTAGGGTGGATGGTGTGGTTATGCTTCACACTAGTGAAACCCGCCCTACTGAGAAATACAGGTAGTAGCCTATGTAGTCTGAATGTTCCCTCTTTATAAATTAACATTACATATATATGTGCAAATGACAGACAGGTTTGACAGGTTCTTACTCCCAAAGGGCTTACAATCACAAAACAGACACAGGGAAAACAACAGCGAAAAGGGCAGGAAATGGAGGCAAGGTTAGTAGGGGGGAAATATGCTATTATTTAAGTTACACACATATTTTGATTAATTAATTAATTTTATTTTATTTATTATATTTATACCCCACCTTTTTTCCTGCAAGGAACCCAAGGCGGCTTACATAATCCTCCTCCTCCTCCTCCTCCTCCTCCTCTCCATTTTACCCTCCAACCCCTGTGAGGTAGGTTAGGCTGAGAGTCAGTGACTGGCCCAAAGTCACCCAGTGAGTTTCATGGCCGAGCGGGGACTAGAACCTGGATCTCCCGAGTCCCAGTCCAACACTCTAACCACTACGCCACACTGGCTCTATATTGTATTAAATTACAATATAGTGTTGTGACTATTTGAGGTGACTTTTGAGGAGAGTTCATCAAACTCCTCCAAAACAACTTGTTTCTACTTTTCTCCCCTCATCCCTGGCTTTGCAAAACCTCCAGCTATTTTGCATTATTGTGGGTCTCAAGTATCCTCCCTTAATTTTATGCCATTTCTGTCATATTTTGGGCACATTTCTCTGCTGGCTGGGGCATGCTGGGAGTTGTAGGCCAAAAACATCTGGGGACCCAAGGTTGGAGAACACTGCTCTAGGCACAATTGTCTGTGTGCAAGAAACAAAAGAACAAACAAAATGTCTTGTAGTGGGTACACAGAGGGTTTCTTTAACTAATCTAGTGGAAGAGACTCAAGTGCTAAAATCCACGGGTTAGGGGGCGCAAATTACTTGCCCTGCCCCGGGTGCTGACAACCCACGCTACGCCACTGATTAAAATGAGTTCCCATATTTCCACTGTGTTCATTGTACCTTTTGAAGTGGACAGTGTCCATGAAAACTTATGCCAGAATAAATGTGTTTAAGGTGTTTTTTTGTTTTCACAGACTAACACAGCTACCCCTCTGGAAACTCTATCTTTTCTGTAGCATTCGAAGAGAATCTGTATGTTTAAGGATACATGGTAAACACACACATCCCAAAAAACAAGACTGAGGGCCGGTTCGCACGACCCAGGCTGTGGGCGGGGGAGGCACCACGGGGCGATTTGCGGGGTCCGGCGGGGCGCCACAGACGACCTGCACCCTGCACATGTGGGCGGACCCCGCAGTCCCCGCACCGCAGTGCGGGCCTCCTGGTGCTAGGGGGCGTGGCCCCGGGATGCCCAGAGGGGCCGTTTGCCCCTACAGGCTAGAGCGGTGGCAGCTCCGGTCGGTCTGGGCAGCCGCCTCTGTGCGGACCCCGCAGGACAGCTGCCCGCTGTTTGCACGGCACGGTGGCCACGCGTGGTAGGGACTTACCCCTCTACCGACCATGGTCACTTTGCGTGCGTCCTGCACGCGGCCCTCCCACGGGGGCACCCCCCGGTTGGCGTTCACACGACACGGGAACCGCGTGGGACTTCTGCTCCCCCGCGGTTCCTGTGTCATGCGAACAAGCCCTGAGTGTGTATATGTCTACTGCATGGCTCCAGCTGCCCCCCCCCCAACATATGAATGCCCTGCAAATGTTTACAGGGGAAAAGGTAGTCAACCCACAATGAAAATGCGAGGATCCACCTGCAATTGTCTTTAATGTGCGAAGTGTTCCTAGCTGGTAATTTGGTGCAGTGGTTTCCTTTGTATGGGCCCAATAAATTCTGAATAAATAACTTGGGTTGTATCTAATGGTTGGGCAAGGTCAACATTTAGAAAGGGTGATGTGGTATCCCCTCTTTTTCAACCCACATGCAATTATTTCCAAGGTGACCCTACATTTCTAGCCAACATATTAGTACTACCCACTGAATCAAATGGGCTAATCATTTAATGGACCTGTGTATTAGGTATGCATGGCAAATGTACCCTTTTTAAAACCCAAGTGCCTTTGTGTTTATTTAAGACTTTGTATTTATTTAAGAAGCATGACTGTTTAACCTGTTCATAACATTTTGATACATTTATAAGGGGTTTGTTTGTTTTGCAATATAATCTTTAATAAATCTAAGAGTGATTCTTTAAATCTTGCTAAGTATCTTTTTCCCCACTCCTAACTTTTTCTGTGGTTAGTTATGATCTATCTACTGACCTTGACCAGGGATTCCATTTCTTTGATTGTTGTGTGAGAGAAGGAAGGAGAAAATGAACAAATACATCCCCCCCCCATCATTGCAGCATTGTGATGAATGTGGGGCAGGGGCTTCTTGGGTGCAGCACCCAGTTTGTGGGAATCCTTCTTAAAATTGGCCCAGTTGGCTTCTTCTCTCAATCTGTTCAAGCAAATAGCATATACTTTTTGCGTTGTTTTACCAAGCATTTAATTAACATTTATTTCCTGCTGTTCGAATGTTTTTATGGTCTCTGCCACCAGAATGTTGTAATAACTCTGTTTTAATATGTTGGGTTTTTGTATATATTTATTTTTATGGCTGTATGTTGCCTTGGGAGCTCTTTTAAAGACTGAAAGATGGGGTATGATGGAAGAAAACACTCCTGTTGAATGTCTACTGCCCATGAAAGGGTAAAGATGCATTATTTGAGACTGGAGACAAAAAGTCAAGCTTATTTAATATACAGACATATCTGACAACCTTAGTTGTCACATTCTTTTTCAGTTTGGTTCCAAGACAGCTTACATGGCAGTAAACTACAGCAAAAGGAAAAAAAAAAAAGTGCCACCACAAAACAGAAAAGGAAAGAGCTTGAATCATAAGCAAGTGTATCAATCATATGCTGGGATTAGGTTATAGGCTAAAGGCTTTGCCTGCACAATGCATTAATTAGCCTTATAGCTTTACTTTCTTATTATGGGCAGAGATACTAGACAGAGAGGAAGGCATTGTGTGCATTAGATAGGGAATATTAGCTTTGGGCTGTGACTTTAATGTATGCAGACAATAGTGAACATTCTGTTCAGTCACAACATAGACAATTGCCTAGGGGCATTTACTTACCTGTGTGTGTGTGTGTTTTTCTCTCTCCAAAGGTTGCACTATGCAGCTGGGACATAATTACAGAAGGAATGGCTCCATGGGTAGAAGCTAGGAGAGAAGTGGTGAAACTGCATTGCATGGCATTGCCTTCTAGCTCATAAATCATCATATAAAATGCATGAAAGACTAGGCAATAAAATGATACACACAGTCGTGGCAAACCACTTCCCTTACAGAAATTAGGTATTTGGAAGAGGAAGGAACAGGTCTCCCCTTTTAGGGGGGAGGGAGAATATAAAATCCATGCTATATATATTTCTTGGGTTTAAAAACATTTTATTCTTCCTCCAAAGTGCATTCAAAAGAGTATCATACCAAGTTCATAGTGAATGCAACCGGCAAAGGGTGAGGAATGGCTTTCTTAACTCAGCTAGGAATGTTTTTGCTCCTTGTTCATGAAAAAGCTGCAGCTTCAAAAACCCATTTGCAAAGCACAGATGCTAGACACCTGGGATAATAATTCCAGTTCTTTTTGACTTATCACCAGGCTAGTAAATCCAGTTACAACCTTCTGTTAAGGATTGTACTTATCTCTAGACAAAGCTACATATTTTAACAGAACAAGAAACCTAGTCACTAGGCCCTATTTTTAGGGGAAGAAAAATCACTACTGCACATTTTAAATATTGATTTATGCCATAACTGGATCACAAAATCCCCCATGCCATGACTTAGTTCTCACTATTCAGTGATAAAACAAGGCAAAGGTCACTTAAAGCAAATAGCAAAGACAGGTCATTTTTATCCAGACTGCAATCAACTGCTAAGGACACCTGCACAAGCCCCATTAAAATGAATGGGAGCTGCATAAGAGTTATTGTACTCCCATTCATTTTAGTGGTGCTTGATAGGGACCTTAACACTGGCTAACCCTAGACTGATTAGGTATGAGAGAACAGTAGAGGTGCATATAGCTGCGGAAACAGTGGTCAAACTTTGCCACAAAGGCTGAATCACTGTGGAGCAAAAATATTAAATTTTTTATGTCAGGCAGGCATTATTTATGAAGGGAAAAATACATGTCCTCATATACTCATTTCAAATGGCAATGTCAAAATAATAATCTGCCATTTCAGAAGGCCTCTGCACTTTTCTAACTTTTACATTAAAAAAAACCCCTCATCCTGACATTAAAGATTTTTCATTTTCACCACTTTTCCTTATACCACTAAAAACCTGAAACACAAGGAAATCAGTGTTTGTGCATTCAAGAAACTTTCCAGACACTTGAGAAATTAAGATAGAAATGCTAAGAGATACTAACGGCTCATTTGCGGAGCAATCCTATGCACATCTACTCAGAAATAAGCTCCACTGAGTTCATTGGGGCTTGTTTCCCGGAAATGTGTATGGGATTGCACAGCCTTAGTCTAGTATGTCAGTCCTGACTGGCTGCAGGTCTTCTGTTCAGCAGTTCAAAGGCTCATGCAAAGGTAGTTCCAGATCTGCCACAGGAGTTGTTAGAGACTAAATTGTGGTCTCAAGATACATAAGACACTAAGCACAATCCTATGCAGCTAAGTAATCACACTGAATTCAATGGGGCTTATTTGCAGATAAGCGAGTATAGGATTGCAGCCTCAAGCTACTGCTCTTTTCCCAAGAGCTGTCCCTGTTGGTGAATTCATATACACTTTATTGCCCCACAGATTAGTAGATCCCACACCTGTCCTCCACTCTCCCCTGTAACTTTCTCCCTACATTTCCAGACCTTTGCATCTTGTGCCAGCCCAAGAAGAAACCCTGATCAAAAGAGTGAAAATACACATGTGTGAGCAGCACCAAGCCGAACAGACAGCATTGCACTGCCACAGTGCCATGGGCCCTTGTTCGCAATGCACTTTGCATAGTACAAAGAGTCTGGGCACGCACAATGCTGGTACTCAAACTCACTGTGATCGTAGTAGTAATTTGGAGATACATTAGTAACTAAAGTTCGAACAGTACCTTTTGACAAATTCATATACGTAATATAAAACGTTTCAAAGTAATTGTAATATCAACTTGGGTTTGATTTTTATAGTTGGACTTTTAGTTCTTAAATTCCATAAGAATGAATTTGTAATCATCATCATCATCATCATCATCATCATCATCATCATCATCATCTTCATCTCAGTCTGTCTTGCTCCTGATTTTGAGCTCAGTGGAATATGAAGTTCCTGGAATTATTTCTTCATCATATCTAATTACCGGTACATGCTCCATTCACCATTATTTTGCTTAGAGCAGTGGTCCCCAACCTTTTTGGAACCAGGGACTGGGTTCCGTGGAATAAATTTTTCCATGGACCAGGGTGGTGGTCGCCCACTGCTCGCCTCCTGCTGTGCGGCCCCGGCGCATCACTTCCTGGTTCTCTGGTGCTGCTCTTTTAACATAAATAACATGGTAAAGTACCTTAAAACGGCTGCGATTTGCTATTTGAAGTGAGGCAGGTGGCTACCAGGAGGAGGGCCTTTTCTGCTGTGGCACCCCAGTTGTAGAATGAGCTCCCCAAAGAGGCTCACCTGGCGCCTACTTTGTACTCTTTCCGGCGCCAGGTGAAGACCTTTCTATTCTCCCAGGCATTTAAATCATTTTAATTATTTTAATTTTCTAGTTGTTTTTAACTGTTATTGTAACTGCTGCTGCTAGCTCTGCTGTTTGTTTTAATCTATGGTTTAAAATTTTATATTTATTTTATATTGTATTTTATGGTTTTAACTGTTGTAAAGCTGCCCAGAGAGCTTCGGCTATTGGACGGTACAAAAATGTATTAAATAAATAAATAATACAAGAGGGAATTGCTGCAAGTGATACTGGCCATGGAGAATGTAAGAAAAGCTGCACATTCCAGACTTCCCTCTTCCACACAACTATTAAAGGAATAGGAGCTCTATAACTCTTTGCATAGGAGCAGGGACATTGAAAGGAAGGAAGGAAGGAAGGAAGGGCAGAAAGTTGGTCTACAGATGTTTTGGACTTCAACTCCCAGCATTCCTGATAATTGCCCATGTTGGCAGGGGCTTCTGGGAGATGAAGTCCAAAACATCTGAAGATCTACTGCCCACCCTTGAAATAAAGTGTGTGACTGTTTGTACATATACAGAGACAAAACGAACATGGAAATACATACAAACAGGTAAGGAAGAAGCCTGGAGAAAAAGCATGAGAAGACTAGTATTAATGCAGGATTTTTCAGGAGCCAGATGCTTCTGGGAAGTCAACAACCAGGGCATGATGGTCACAGCAGCCCTGCTCAACTATTTCTTTTCCAGTAACTTGAACAGAGGTACACTGCCTTTGAAAAAGGAGGTTCCATTATCATGGCTACTATCCTTTGATTAGTGTGTCTAATCATACACACACACACATGATTACACACACTAATGATCTATCTATCTATCTATCTATCTATCTATCTATCTATGGCCAGAGTCCTCAAAACCTATTATGGCAACAAATCTCATAAGTTAATCATAACTTGGTGCAGAAAAATACGTGGGGGAAGGAAACACAGTTGGATACAAGGTAGAGTAGGTCTGAGAAATTGCTCGCGAAGACGCGAAGGAGAACAAGGACTTTGCTGCAATAGGAGAAGCGAGGGGAGCTTGCTAAGGATGGGACAGAGAGCAGACCTATACGGGAATCAAGGAAGGTCTTCTGTTACCTTCGGCTGTCCTGGCGCCGTGCAATGCTTGGACATGACACCGCAGCCACCGCCCGCCTTCTCTGCCGGCAGGTGGTCAACCCCACGCTGTTACCTGTTGCAAAAGAAGCCGGACCCTCCTCGCTGCCCCAGTGGCCCCGCAACCACCGCTGCTGAGATAGACCACCTGGGACTGCATGGCCCCTATGGGCAAAGGAGAAGAGGAGGACCAAGGCCCGGGGGCAAGGGTACCATCAAGACACAGAGTCCCTCCGGAAACTGCATCCGCTGCTCGTAGGGCCAGGACGAGACAGAAATGCGGTGCGCACAAGAGAACGGAGAGGGGCACGGGGAGGCAGACATCGACGTGCTACTACAACCTTAAATGGGGGTGTTGGTGCTTAGGAGGTCTTGTAGCACCCCCCGCTGCTTGTCCCTCTGCTCGCCTCCCGACGAGCATTTTTGTAAAACCGGGCAGCGTGGCAGCTGGGTGCCGCACGGACCAGTTCTTAACAGGCCACGGACCGGGATCGGTCCGTAGCCCGGGGGTTGGGGACCCCTGGCTTAGAGGGCTGAGAGCATGGTAGCTTTAACATGAATCCATTTGAAATCAGGATACATTTGTTGGCTGCAGACAAAAGATATGTTGGGAAAGGGAGAGGACTCATAATCCTGTTTACAATATCATGGCACTTTAATTGAAAATACTGAATATTTGTGACAAACTCTGATTCTCCTACTTTTCATGCATTGCATACTAGGAACTATTATATAGGATGTACTGGCTGTTCAGAAGAGTTGTGGTGATGATATAGAGTAGTTGTGGGAGAGAATTCATCTCTGTAACTCCTTGACTCCAGTCAGATAAATTAGCACAATGCTAGCTCCTCTTGCCCCATTTCCTGGAGCCAATTCGCAAACATTTAAAGGAATAGGATATAGTCTGAGTCATCTGTATTCCATTTATCTTTTTTTGGGTGTGTGTGTGTAAATTTTTTTATTTGAATTTTAAAATCCATAAAAACAAAATACAAAGAACAGCACAGAACAAGAACCAACCAAACATACACTACAAAGACCAAACAACATTGAACTGAAGGGGTTTCCGGTGGAGTTTAAAATGTCGAACTGACGCTTCCTCAGAATCGGGGGGGGGGGGGAACCGACGCGGCTGTAAAATCCAGTCAAGATGTTATCCTGGCTGGTTAATCTCCTCGGAATAAGAGGATGATCTAAGAGTGATTCCCAGCATATCTCTAAATGCTCTCTCTGTGAGTTATTTTGCAGTGGATTGGGCGACTGCAGTTTCTCTCGGGGAGGAGTAGAGAGTGGGAGTATCCATCATTGCTCACCGCCTGCATTTGGAGTTCTTTTTTCAAGAACCTGAAGATTGACAACTCCATTTCTTAAAGATTTATTGCCAATTAGCAACAAAGAGAAATTTTATCCACAATCAGGACTAAATACCCTTTTCTCTGGAATATTAAAAAGAAAATATGCTTTAAAAACTTCATAATGGGAAGATCAACAAATGTGCTTTTAAACGAGAAAGAAAGAGGTATTGTAACTCCTTTTACTTTGTATTTTGGAAAAGTCTAAAACAGTAGTAGCAGTCTGTTAAATTTATACTGCGTCACAGACAAGATGGCTACTTATGATTTGTGGCTGAAGTTAGCCGACGAGTTGATGGTGATGTTTAAAGTATTCAAAAAAAAAACTGCTGGGAAGGTTGGTGAAATCAGAAGTGCGGAATGTACAAATAAATCAAAAATTCCAGGATAATACTGAGGTTTAGTTTCCCAAATGGATTGGTGGGAGGAATCCAAATGGGAGAAATCTAAAGGGATCGCTGATAGTGATCCAAAGAGAACATTCATAAATCTGAACCTAAAGGGGTGGGTGAGAGGAACCCCTTTGAGGGAAAGGAGAACTTCTCCAGTGTGAGGTGGTTTTTCTTTGTATTTTTTATTAATGTGGTGGCTTTGATCTTGAAAGTGGCATAGTTGGGAAGGATGGGATTAGAAAAAAGATTATTTGCTGAGTAAAATAAGAATAAGGTTTAATATTGAATTAGAATCTGAATAGTAATTGGTTATTGGTAAAAATGTATTGAGTCTGGATGAAACTTAGCATTGAGAATGATTAATGGAAAGGAGCCAACTAAATGTGGAATAAAATTTAGGATGTGAAGTAATGTGGAAATGTGAAACTATTTAAAAAAAAATGAAATAAAAGCTAGGCTGTTTGTTTTTATAAATAGAAAGAAAGAAGATAGAGATTTTCATTAAATATAAGTAGAAATATTAAATATTGTTCAAGTAGAAGGATGTTTAGGAGTAAAGTGCTGTAAGATTTCGAGGCTTTGTGAATTTGTGAGGTTGATAAATAAGAGAGGGGGAACATTTTGCTTAAGAGAAAAAAGAAAGCAATTTCTTTATAATTATTATATAGAATATTTGATGTTACTTATACTTGGTTGTGGAAAAATTGGAAGTCCTTTTTTTTTTTTTTTTTTTAGTTTTTTTGTATTCCATTTATCCATCCATCCATGCCCTGTCTTTATGACCAACAGGCCCAAAAAAGCCAGCTTGCACCATTAACTTAAAGAAGTCAAAACTATTTAAAACATTGATTTGCTTTATAATATTTATGGATTCTTGGCTCTCCCCATTTCCATTGATCTAATCACGTTTGCCTGCAGGTTTGTTTGTTTGTTTGTTTGTTGCAAGCCTTGCTTGTTTCCCTTGATGAATAAAATGTACAAACATTTTTTGTCATTGTGCCAGATCTCTTGAGTCAATTATTATGGGAAGCGTTTGGAAAAAAATAATTTAATTTTGGTATTGCTACCATTTTTATAGCACTAATACTACCTCAATTCAAGTATTAACTTTCACAGCCCTAAATGGCTTGGGTCAGGTTACCTGAAGGATTTCCTCCCATGTATACCTGCCCAGACCCTAAGATTGTCTTCAGAGGCCCTTCTCTGAGTGCCGCTACCAAATGAAATGAATGAGGTGGGAAGTTACTAAGGAGAAGACCTTTTTCATTGTGGCACCCCAGTTGTGGAATGACCTCCCCAGAGAGGCTCGTCTAGCACCTACATCATGGTCTTTTCCACACCAGTTGAAGACCTCCTTATTTTCCCAGGCATTGTAGCCTTTCAGTGTCTGTTGGTTTTAAATCTGTTAATGTATTTTAGATCTTTACAATCCTGCGCGTGTTGATTTTGGATTAGTACTGTAGTTTTAGACTTTTACATAATGTAAACATTTTACATTATGTTTTATCGTGCTATTATTAAAAAAATTTAAATTTAAAAATAATATAATAATTTTATTATTATAATTGTTGTGAACTGTCCAGAGAGCTTCAGCTATTGGGTGGTATAGAAATGTAATAAATGAATAAAATAATTGTTAAATGTACCCGAGAACATCTTTTGTTATCCTTTTTTATTTGCCTGATCACTGAATGTAGATTTAACTGCTGCAGTTTATTTACATTTTTTGAAATAATTATTCCTAGGTATTTAAATGATTTATGAAATGTTGGAATGCCCAAATGACTTTGAATTGCATGTTGCACTTTGAGTTTAATATTTAAATATAATATTTCAGATTTTTTATAATTAACATGCAATTCTGCCACTATTTCATATTCGCTGATCTCTCCCATTAATTCTGGCAAGGCTTCTTTACGATTGTGGTAAGTATTGTGACATGATCAGCAAATAGGCTGATCTTATGTATTTGGCTATTTATTTCTAGGTCTCTAATATTGTTATTATTTCTTATAGCAGTTGCCAGAGATTTTAGGAAGAGAACATGGTGCAGGGGTGACAGAGGGCAGCCCTCTTTTGATCCTCTATTCCAGG
This sequence comes from Shinisaurus crocodilurus, assembly GCA_021292165.1. NCBI lineage: Eukaryota > Metazoa > Chordata > Lepidosauria > Squamata > Shinisauridae > Shinisaurus > Shinisaurus crocodilurus. Next base: position 155,455,587 of record CM037878.1, read on the forward strand.
GCTCTCCAACCTTGGGTCCACAGATGTTTCTGGCCTACAGCTCCCCACATACCCAGCCAGCATGGCTAATGGCAAGTGATTCTGGGAGCTGTAGTCCAACAACATTTGGGGATCCAAGGTTGGAGAGCTAGAGCCCTGCTTTATTCAGAAGAACTTTTCTTGAATCAAATCCATTTACTCTTACCATAGTTTTTTATTTTTGGTAAACTGACTGAATCGCTTTCATAAAATATTGCTGTTTATTTTTTTCTTTCATGAATCCAATTATGAAATCCCATTCCAAATGATCAAATGCTTCCAGTGCATCAAGGGATAAGATTGTTAATGGTGTCTCTTTCTTTTCAGTTTATGGATGGCATTAAGTACTCTATGCATTGGGTCAGCTACTTGCCATTGAAGTATGAATCCCAGTTGGTGTGGGGAGACATATTCTGTGATTATACTGCTCAATCGTGATACAATGACCACTGTGAAAAATTTTGCATCCTGATTTAATCATGCTATTGCCTGATAGGAATCTAATTGATCCATTTTCTTTTCTGGTTTTAAGACCACTGTGATAATCACATTTTCCCATGAGTATGGTGGTTGTTCTGCGTTCATTATCTGATTAAATAATATTGTCATATATGACAATAATAACTCTTTAAACTGTTTATAAAATTCTGCCCCATGGCATCTATTCATGGGGACTTTTTATATTTATTATATTTTCTATTCCTTTGCTTTTAATGGGTTTATTTAATATTTCTCTGTGTATTATTGAGCTGTACAATATTTAATTTTTTAAATAGTCTTATATTTTTTTCCCCAAGTGGCTTATCTGAAGAGTATAATTTTTTAATAGTTCTGTGCTATATATTTGTGTATTATTATATTCTATTGCTGCTATTTCCCCCTATTTTTGTGTTTTTTCAAAGTGTTTGCTAACCATTTTGAACTCTTGTTACCAAATGCATAGTGATTCTGTTTAATATATAATAGTTGTGCTGAAATAGAGTCCAGTTCAGTGATCTCTAACTCTTTCCTTTTAATTGTTAAATTTCTATATATCCTTTTTGATCCTGTTGTTTTATGTTGCATTTCTAATTCTCTTATTTCTGCCTGTAATCTTAATTTGTCATGGTTAATATTATTTTTCAGTCTAGCCAGTTCTGGCATATATTGACCTCTTACCACAAATTTTAATGCATCCCATATTACATGCATAGGCATTCCTTCAGTTATATTTTCTTTATGCCTTATGTATTCTTTTTCTAGATTCTAATTTAGTTAATGGAATGGTATTTACTCTCCATGTGTAAATTGTGGGTTTCTGTCCAAGAATATTCAAATCTAACCAAACTGGTGCATGATCAGATATTTTCATCATACAGTCTCTACTTTTACAATGTTTTGCATTAAGTGAGCTTATGGTAAAATAAAATCTATTCTGGAATTTGTATTGTGTCTGTGTGAATAATATGTAAAGTTTGTCCTTAGTGGTATATCTACTCTCCAGGCATCTATGAGATCAAATTATTGTAACAAGTTTGCCAATCTATTTCCCCACATTTCCAGAAATATCCCCATTACTTCCATGTTTGTTACACCCAAATTTTGCTCATATAAATAAACAAGAGCAATATTCAAAGTGGAAACAAAAAGGGTTTTATAAAATGTGGGGTTTCTATGAAAATGAAACCCCTCTCATGGTAGCAAAACAAGAAGAAAAGCTTTAGGGAAAGCAATTGAATTGGATTCTCCATCAAATGTATAATTTTATTACAACTCCTCTAGTAAGAGAAAATATTATTAGAAGTATAACAAAATTTGAAGGTATATTATTGGAACATTTGTTCAATATAAAAAATATTGGTCTAAAATCTATTCAGCTCTTATTGAAATAGACACAAATACATCAGATGGATTGAAAATAATATGGGAAGATGATATTGATATTGGGATGACAATAGAGCAAACAGTATGCAATAAACTATGGATAACTCAATTAAAGGAAACTGTATCAATAATCCTGGGGAGAATTAGTTAAAATTGTTACAGTGATGGTATATTACACCAGTGCATCTGGCAAGAATAGCAGACACAAACAATACCTGATTTGCAGGTAGCACCACATCTGACTTCCACGCAAGTTGGGCAAGTGAAACCATTGGCTCCATTTAAAAAAAATGGAATAAATTTAATTAGCCACAATATCACAATTGTGCTGCAGGTATATAGAATTTCAGATTCTTTAAATTTGGGCATCCCATTATCGAAACCAGCTGAGAGCAAATGTTAGACTAACAAAAATAGTATAGTAATTGGTTTCTGATTACTCCAGTCTTGATCCCTTGCCCAGGTGCAAACTGGCAATGATTCTATTGTGCCAACACTTAGATGTGATCCTATCTTCTCTTATGTTCATAAATATGATTGGACTGATGAGTCCTTTGAGAAGGTGCTTTGAACTTACAATCTATATATCTTCCTTTGTATTTCTGTAGGTTACTTGTATTAAAAACATAGCAAAACTTGTGCATTTAAAAGTGTCTGCAGTCATGGAAAATTGGCTTTATAGAGCTGTAAAGTTGCAAAGGATATGAGGCAGGATGCTGCTGGCAGGAACATTGCTGAACAAACCATGCAAATTAGGCACTGGTTATATAGTATTAGGACAGAAAGAAACTTAGAAAGAGGTCAAAGTATGACTTTTAAAAAGTTAAGAAAAATTAGTAAGATTCTGCAGAGATCAAATGTAGTTCTACTTGAAAATGTTAAATATATTTTAGAAAGCAGTACCATAATTAAGGCTCCCAAATGGAGGTGCTAGTTTCTTACAAACAGTACTTCCCCACCAACTCCTATGAACCCCATTAAGCTTCTATCCCACTATAACGGAGAAAGTTATCTGTGACCAAAATATGAAGGAATTAATTGTAAACTTGTTAACTGTGGCTAGGCTAATGATAGCGAGAAAATGGAAAGTACAACATGTCTTTTTAATTACTAGTATAAAGAAGTATGGGATATAGCCCTAAACGATAAATTAACCTGTAATATCAAATGCAAAAAGGGACAGTTAAAGAAAAACAATTTTACGGATATTTGGAATCAATTATTAGAGTACTGTATGTATTAATAAAGGGGAAGGGGAGTATGCCTTGTCAGGATATGTTATATTTTTGGAATATGGAATGTAATTGATTAACGGGATGGAAGTATAGCAATTGGTCCCTAGGAGGGTGGGGGGTGCACTTTATGATGTTGTGTATACAGGTTTAGTTGTGTGTTTTTGTTATATTGTGTTGTATTTAGTTTACAAAAATTAAATAAAATATAATAATAATAGTAGTAGTAGTAGTAGTAATAATAATAATAATAATAATAATAATAATAATAGCAGCAGCTTCTATCCAACTAGCATCCCTGTGGAGTATGCCTGAGATGCTCATCTGTGATGTGCCTGAGATGCTCATCTATGCCTGAGAGATATTCTTCATGGTTGTTTGGACTGGCTGCCAGCAAGTGTGTGAACCACCACACACTGTGTTTGATGATCATAAAAACTAAGGCAGGACCATACTGCTCTGTGTGATGGAAAAGGAAAGAATCTTATTTGTTTACATAGCTTTGACTTTCCATTGCCAGGAATGGAATGGAAATCCTATTTAATCATAGTTCCTTAGATCAGAAACTATGCCAAACCCAATGGTGTTAATGGAACTTAAATGTGTGTAACCTTAAATTAGATAGTCTTTGAAGATAATCATCAGGGTATTATTACAGTATCTCTCATCTATCTATCTATCTATCTATCTATCTGCAATCAGTAAGCCTGGATGAAAAATTCAAAACACATACCCTTTGCAGGAATCAGGTCCTGAAGGAAACAATAACAGAACTCAACTTTTAACTATGATGCTCATCTGCCCTTCAGTGTCTATGTCTCTAAAACTACAAGCATCTTTGACCAGGATGCTGGCATCCATAGCCCACATGGAATAATACATATCTTTCCCTGGGCTTCCAGGTCCACAAAACAGAAAACGATTGGATGCATCCCGTCTGCCAGAGATACCCAAAGCCTTTCCTTTTTATCTAAGACTTTGATAGCCCATCTCCTAGACCAGTGTTCTCCAACCTTGGGTCCCCAGATGTTTTTGGCCTACAACTCCCAGCATGCCCCAGCCAACGTAGCTGGCTGGGGCATGCTGGGAGTTGTAGGCCAAAAACATCTGGGGACCCAAGGTTGGAGAACACTGGTCTAGACCCAATGGGTGTGAAGAGGACTTTCCAGTTTATGTGCCATTGCTCTGATTGATGAAACTTGTTTGGCAGTCATCCCTGCCCCCACCCCCACCGGCCAAATAAATTAAAACTGGACTTTAGTTATTTATTCCTTTGTCACTATGGTCCATCACTTGGTCATTCTGTCACCTTGGTTGCCTTCTCCTTTGACCACCCAAAGATGCTGCATGTGTTACAACTCTAGGTGACCCCTGCATTGTGAATATTTTACCCCAAAGAGTTTGGCACTCCCTCCACCCCAGCCTTTGCCACCTGCCTAACTAAAGTATTGACCATGGTGGACAGGATTACACACTCTTTGAAAGCCAGATTTGCAATTTGGGGATACTCCAGGATCCGGCATTGCTCCAAATTCCCCAGTGGTGTCTATGGTTGGGAGTGCTTTTACTTAGATTAGGCTTAAACCACCTGTGCCTGTTCCTGGAGAGGGCAGACCTGGTCACAGTCCTTCCTGCCTTAGAGCATTTGTACATGAGGCTGTCAATCGGCTGTTAATCCAATGTATCTGCTTTTGGTTTTGTCGCAGAACTGAGATTTGAGCGCTACAACAAGAGCCTTTCCTTTCCTGTTTTTTTGTTTGTTTCTTTTTTGCTACATAACCTCTAAGTGGCACTGTGGAATAGCGGAATAGTGCAAATACACAAGTGAAAAAAAGCTATTTCTTTCACTTCCACAATTAAATGCCACATTTTCCCTGCTCTAAAAAAAACTTGTGGAAAGTGCTTGTTAGACACAGAAGCAAAATTGGAGGGTCACAAAGTCATCTAAAGAACCTGTAAACAGCAGAGTAAGGAATGCTGAGTGCATGATAAATGTCTTGTGTAGAAAAGCCCTTTGTTTCATGTAGATTGGACAACTGAAATACACTCTATATGGAGCTTCTTTTGAAGATTGTTCGGAAACTTAAGTTGGTACAAAATGCTTCTACAGAAATTTGGCTAGTGCTGGCATGTTACTCCATTGTCATGCCAACTATCTATGTATTTATTACAATAAATGTAATATCCCACATTTCCATTAATGTGCATTTATTACAATAAATGTAATATCCCACATTTCCATTAATGTGCTCAAGGTGGCTAACAACAACAGAGATCATTAAAAAAAAAACAAAGCACCCTAATATAAACATAATCTTAACTCATCTAAAACATAGCAGCAGAGATAGTCAAGTAAAACATATAAATAAAAGTGAGCAAGCAATAAATATCCTTAAAACAATTAAAAACCAGGGAGAGAAATAAAATACCTACAAGGCCTGCTTATAATTATTAATTAATTAATCATTTATTGTGGTCCATTGACCTGCACAAGGCCTGCTTATAAGGGAAGCTCTTTGTGTAGTGGTAAAAAGTCATCAATGAGGGAGCAAGATGCACTTGGATGGGCAATGTAGGGGCAGTCACCAATAAGTCCTTGTTTTGCTTTTCTGCCAAGTGAATTTCTGAAAGAGTAGCTCTCCAGGAAATCTTAACATCCAGGCAAGCTTCACATCTCTGGGTGCAATTCAAAGTCCTGGTTATCATCTTGGAAGCCATACATGACATAAGATCAGGATACCTAAGGGGCCATCTCCACCCATATGGATTGGCTCAGTCAGTAAGATTGTCTGGGGAGAACTGGGTGTCCTGCCACTTTCTGAGATACAGTTAGCAGGAAGGAACCCATCAAAAGGCCTTTTTTTGTTGTGGCACCCAAAATGTGGAGCTTCCTGACCCAGGATGTTCAGTTGACCCCTCTTTACTGGTGTTCTCCTGTTGGTTGAAGACTCTGCTGTTCCAGCAAACCTCTGGTCTGTCTGCTACTGGGGTGCATTAATTAGCTCTTTATTGTTTCACTTACTGTTTTTATGCTCAATGAGATTATTTTTACACTTGTCTAGATTTTTTAAAATTGTTTAATTTTTAAATTATTGATCTTTGAGCACCTCCTTGGAATGGAAAGGCTGGAAATAAATCCTCTTACGAACAAACAAACAAACAAAGATCTATTATGGATAATGTACAGCAGGGGGAAAGGCATTTTGGCTCCATATTTAAAGAGCCAGAAAACATACACTGAGGCTGCAAGCCTAAGTGCACTCACTAGGAAGTAAGTCCCATTGAAATCCCTGGGACCTGCTTCAGAATGAACATGTTCAGGACCGGGTCCTTAGAAGCGATTTCAGCATCGCTTATTTTAATGGCTCCAAAAAGGCATTAAAATAAGCAGCAATTTGAAAAACAAGTTAGAGTGCTAAGCAATTTTTAGCCAATCAAGTACACCTGCTTCCTTACACATTGTTTCCTACTATGAGCACTCCTGCAATTAGAGGAGAGTAGCACTTTTCATGTGACAGCAATATAAACAGTAATACAGAAAAAAGAGAATACTACGTCAGCCGGAGAGCTTTAAATGGAACTAAAGATTTGGTGTTGTGTTTTTTTTAATACACCAAAACCAGATGAGAGTAGGTCACTTTTCAACAGTTTGCCAAGATTTAGAAGTTAAGTGGTTTCATCATTCTTTCTACTCAAGTGACCAGCACAGTAACTTGTCAACCGTAGTAATACTCAAACAGAAATGGTCAACTCTACTATTGCACTCAATGCTTTCGAAAGAAATATGCATTTTGTAATCAATCTTCTCTCTCTCCTACTAGCTTGAATCCAAACATTCTGAGAACTGGGCTGCAATTAAATGCAGAAGAAGATTGCCTCTGAAAAAGGCAGTCCTATGGCTTGTTTCCATGTCATTACATTATGTATTTTCCTGACCTCCACTTCACATCATCATCAGTAACCACTGAGGATACAGGTAAATACCCAAACATTAAAGAGAGATGGGGATAATTCAACACAGGCTGCTGTTTTCAGTGGCAGTCCTAAATCGAATGTATTGTCCCCCCTTAAATTGCATAGTCAGGGCCATTTGCTTAACACATTATTTTGACAGATGATCTTCTGAATATTACAAGTTCCTTAGTTTGCAGGAAGTATGCTGATACAGATGCATAAAGGTTTTCAAAATATAATATAATAAATAAAAATCTAAACATTCAAAAGTGAAGATCAAGAAATAAAAATAACGTTTGTTCTTGTGCTGTATTGCTGCATCATATTTCATGCTTTATTCTTACTGTTAGTGAGTTTTTAATTTGCTTTCATTTTATGATAAGCCACCCTGAGAACTATTGGCCTTTAAATGTTGCAAAATAAATAAATAAGCAACATTGGATTGGATCCAGTCCAGAGTAAGTTAGCCACACTTTCATCCCACTGAAATCAATGGGTCAAGTTAGTCATAATTAACTTTAGTTCCATTGATTTCAGGGGGACTAAAACGTAACTCACATAATCTGGATCTATCCAGCCCATTATTTCTATGTATTATGTTTGCATTTTTATGGCATGGGTTCTAGCTTTTTAGGTTCCAAAAAAACTTGTATTAAACTTTGTATGAATACTAATGTGACCTTTTCATTACTGAATGTGACCAACCACAACCCCCTCACACACACACACACACACACAGAGAGAGAGAGAGAGAGAGAGAAAGAGAAACACCTGAATGTAGGCTTTGCATAATAATCTTTTCTTAGAGTAGAAACCACGCAAGCTAGGGCCACAAATGAATCTGAAGAGGTGACAGCCAGTATTTGAAGCAATATATTATTGTTCACAGCAAGTCAGTTCACTCCTTCTCTTTCTCAGAGTCCTTTGACTATTTGCTTCACTGAGCTTTCGCAAAGAAAGGAGTGCTTGTCTTTTGATCGCTTCATCCACAATCCAGTTAAGTCAGACTACTTTGGTTTAAACCAATTTGTCTTCATTCGGGAATTTCACAAGTGATTCCAAAAAGGGTACTTGAATTTCCCACTTTGGTCAATTGAATGGGGGAGCCATACTGACCCAAATGTATGCATTTAATCTAAACTTTAATCTCCCTCTTTCTCTATATATAATAATTACCACATTGAGAAGAAATGCATCCCACACAAAGAGCCATCCTTACTCATTTCTTAGTGCTGCATCTGAAAGCACCTAATGTCCATAGTGGACCTAAGGAAATCCAAGTACTTACATTTCATTGGCTTATGGACTGAGGTGAGGCTGTAAATATTTTGACATTACAATCCTATGTGTGTCTACTCAAAAGTAAACCTCACTGAATTTAATGGGCCTTACTCCCAGGTAAATGTGTAGACAATTGCAGCCGTAATCTACCAAAGTTATAATGCAATTCTGTATCTAGTATCTAGAAATAAATCATAAACCTTTTATAACTGATTAAAAAAAAAAGAGCAAGAGAAATGTCATACTTATCCTACAGGTTCTGTATCGGAAAGTTAGCACATGTAAGTATGAATAAATTATCTCTTTTAAACTGTGTAGAAAAGCTTGTGAAACTGTATATTATTTAATATAATTTATCAAAACTCTTAGAGGTTCTGCTGAGTCTTATAGCTCGTTCACCACTCACTGACTGCAGTATTGCTTTCTTCTTCCTTCCCCATTCATTTTTTCCTTTTGTATCATGTCTTTTAGATTGGAAGCCTGCACATAGGAGCATACCTTTTTTTTTTTTTAACCTGGGAAACAATACTTAAAATAAGAATTTATACAATGGGTTAATCAAGTTATGTTGATTGAGTTGAAAACAGGCTGATAGGATGGTTCAGCAGTTCAGGTATAGGCAGGGCAGGTACTGTAGGTCCAGGACTGAATATCTAGACCCATTGCAGTCTGGGTTCAGGCCTGGTTTTGGGACCGAATCAGACTTGGTCAGGGGGGACACAGTCAATGAGGGCACATGGCAGTCTTTATGTTGCTCCTGTGTCCTCACTGGCCATTCCCCTACCCAAAGGGAATGCCACCTACCAGCAGCCATTCCAGCAGGCTGAGACGAGGGAGCGCAGGGCCATTCCACCAGCCCTGCCAGGAGTATTCATTAATATTCCCCCTTCTTCCCTCCCCATTCCTTTTCCCTTGTGTGTCGTGTCTTTTTAGATTGTAAGCCTGCGAGCAGGGACTGTCTTGTTAATTGCTGTAAACCGCCCAGAGAGCTTCGGCTATTGGGCGGTATAAAAATGAAATAAATAAATAAAGGCAGTGTCTTTTTTGGTTCAGATTGCTGCTGCTCAAAATGAAAGGGTTTTTTTTTAAAATTAAAAAAAACTTTTAAAATGGGGCACCGCGGGGCCTGCAGGCTCAGCCAAGGCAATTTCTTTTGCCAGTGGTGCTGGCCAGGTGGGCAAAGAGGAAGAGAATGGCAGCAGCTTTGGCAGGCTCAGGAATAGGGATGGGTGCTTCTGAACCTCTGGGCCCTCAGCAGCCGCCAAAGCTCCCCGGGACAGGCACCTCCCCATACGATCAGGAGTCCTTCAGGTCTTGAATTAGTGCAAGTAAATTGTGAGAACCTGCCACCACAATCACACTCTCCCCCTACCCCATTTATGCACATTCATATTCCCAGTTTGTCATTTGAAAAAGGCTTCCACTTTTTCCCTTATTTTTTAGGAAGAAGGGAAGCCAAAATAATTTGAAAAGAAAATAAGTTATTTTTTAACGTTTAAAGTGGTGCAATTCTTTGTGAAATTCATGGGATTGTCCCCTTGTGAACTATATGTCTGAACTCTTAATAAACCATATTGTTTGTGTAGACTATAATGGGAAGCTGTCATATTCATATAATCATCATCCAGACATGGGAAATCAGCAGTTGGAGGCTCTTTGGGGACTAAACTCCCTTAAAGAGTGCTAACTACACCATCCATCATTTAGCAATGCAAAGGTAAGAGAAGTGTACTGTATGGGCAAAGTGTTGTCTTGGGGTATGGGGGTGACCACACTCCAACCACCCTCAAAGTGGTCCTTTCCATGAAACTAATTGTTTAACAGGATGATATGATCACTGCAAAATCAAGGTAACCTAGAAGAAACTGCAAGTTAAATGCTGAATCTTGAAAAATGGTCCAGTCGGAGTTGCCCAGCGGGGACCCCAATTTTTACAGCAGTATAATCAGATGCAAGCTGAATCTCCCTATTGCTACTTTTAGAAATCTCATTTAACATGAATCTGTTTTGGGATATAGCAGATGCTGGTTTGAATTTGATGCTTCACTTCTTTTAATTTTGTGTATGGCTGTGTGTGTGCGATTTAAATGAAGGTTGGTTAAATCTTTGAAGCCACAACTGTTCCTATTGCCTATACATCCATCAAGGGTTATCTTTACTTTACATTCCAGCAAGTGCATATTGAATAAATGGCATGAATGCATTATAAATTAGCTTCAGACAGATGGTCTTTATTATCCTTATGAGAACGGCCCGGAGCTTTTCATACATGCTTGGACAACTGTACCTCATTTAATTCTTTGAGTGGAAATACATTTGATCTATCTTAACAGCAGTTATCTTTTTCAAAAGTAGGTGGGATTTTACCTGGTCTCTGACATGCAGCTACCACTTCTGAAATAATAGATAGCAGTCTATTGAACCTGCACTAATGGCATGATCTACTAAGGTCCATGGAAATAAAATCATGTACTTGAGAAGAGCAATTTAGATGTTACAAGTATTTTTACATCTTGTTAATCTGTGAGCATACTCACTAATGGAATGATTGGAGACAATTACTTCTTTTTTTTAATAAATAGAATATATTAATGCTAAGCACAAACTGATTTCTCAACATTTGGCATTAAGCATCACATTGACAGTCATATCTTGATTATATTTATTGCTAAATTAATATTAATATTTTCTAAGTATTTTAAATACTAGATTGCAGCATCAAAAATCTCAAATTCTTCAACTAGAAATCCTATCTGATATTACGTTACACATTTGCATTTTTTTTTTAAAATCTATATAGCTAGGAGAAACCCAGGAGTGATAGAAATAGATCTTTGGGGTGGGATGTACTAATATCAGAATCCACTCAGACCAGAACATATTTTTGGAACATAACATCCAGAACAAGTAGTCAACTGATATAGAATGCATGTCTCCAGATAGCTAGTATACCACTCTTACAGTGCAGTCCTATCCATGTCTATTCAGACATAAGTCCCATTGACTCCAATGTGACATACTCCCTCACAGATAAGTACATATAAGCTTGCAAGCCTTAACTGTGATATCTGCTTAGAAGCTGCTGATGTTGAAAAAGATGTTCCGCTGCTGTGGAATTTGCACACAGGGGCGGGATGTATTTTCCCTGTTCATTTATTAAATATTCTTTTAGCATTCCTTGTGTTGTTGAGTTAATTTGAAGTGAGGGCAGGATATTGAGTAGCTTGTGCTAGTGCATATAGTGGCACAACCCTGCAGTTTCAGCAGCAGAATCATAGAACCAGGCCACCACGACCACACTGTTATGCAGAAGGCTAACTACTAGTATCAAATATGTGCTAACCTAGAACATAAAGCAAACATATGGTATCAAATATTATACAACCTCCATATCATCCTAGAACTAAATAAGAATGGATTTTGAGTATGATGAAGCTGACATCAAATATGCTAAGCAAGGCTACTAATCTTTGACAAATAATCCAAAGAAGAGTGGATCTCAGCTAATGATATTGTTGGCTGCATACTGTGTTTATATTATAATGCAGTAATAGTTTATTACAAGATTAATAAAATGTGACAGCTGTGGCAGTCCTAGTTTTGAAATCGCCATATGCTCACTGGACTTTAGGTTGTTCTGTGGTTAATAATGCACTTGCAAGTACAAACAATGCTTTGTAGGTTTCTTTGTAATTAATCCAAGATTAATGTATGACTGCATCTATTATATCAGATTTTTAAATAATGCAGGTCATTATTACTTTGGCTCTGGTTTGGAGTGAGCAAGGAAAAGATATGTAGGATTTGCTGGCTGTGACACAGAGTATGGTTTTCTAAATCTATTTCCTGTTTATTCAAAATTGGTTAGTCCACTAAAGCAAAAATTAAAATTTAATTCCTTTTCCTTTCCAATTCATTTTTGCCTCCACTTTCATCTCCAGCAGTCTATCTCCTGTTCAAATCCCTCCTCATAATCAGAGTTGTTTCTGCATTTCAAATAGGATGAAATTTTAATCAAATCTGGAGATGTAATGATGCTGGGCTGTAGGCAACCCACAGAGTCAGCCAGGTGAAAAGCAGTCGTCACAAGCCCCACAGCAGATCCTCAGTAGAATCCAATGGGCAGGCAGAGTAGCAAGCCTTCCCATACACAAGAGATGAGTCTAATAGACATGATCAAAATATGCAATTTGACTGTTGCTTAGGAAAAGGCCTTGTGTGCCCCAAAAGCTTTTATAACCCTTCCAGGTCAGAAAACCCCTCCCAATGGGCTGCCTGGATAGGTAGACTGACAGCCAAAAGAGACATTACTTTAATCCTTATCTAGCAGCTATGGGTGGTTTGTTTTTCCATTTTTACTCTAGAGTAGGCACAGGGGCCTTGATCCAGAACAGGACCCTATCATGTGGTTGGGGGACTTTTAAGATCTGGATCGGTGGCAGGGGCTGGGCTGGGCGTGCTCCACCTACTCTACAATACAAATGCAAGAAGAAAGATGTAGCTGCTAGACACAGATTTAAAGTCATGTCCGTTTTGGCCCTGACCCTGGAGTACATCATAGACCTGAGAACCTTTGGATTTGTAGTCCTGAATGGCTCTTCAGAAGGGCCAGCAGAACACTGGCCTAAGGGTTCCCAGTTCTAGCCCAGGAAGCTCCTGACACCTACTCAAATAAAACAGCAGTAGGAATTTTTGAGGGATGTAAAATACAGTATTTCACTAAGCTAAAACCATTTTTCTTCTACAAAGCTTTCCCTTAAGCATAATAACCTCTCCTTTTTGTGCTTTCTGATATCATTTGACCCTCCTGCCTCTTGCCAAAGCCTCTCCTTACCCTGCAACGTTCTCAGCCCATATTACAAAGATACTGAGAATGTTATTAAGGCAGGAATGCCTTCATTTCTATATTCCCTTCTGTAGCTTTCAGTGCTGGCAGAAAATGTTAAATAGCAGTGGAAGGGAAACGGCTATTTTATTTAAAATTCTGGACATTACCACTAAAACCTTAGATCATAATCTTCAAGGCACTTATTCCAAAGAAGTCGCTTAAAAGTCAGTAGGAGCATTCATTTAAAGCCAAATCACATGCTGAGCAGTAATTTTATCAGATTTCAAACTTGCCATTTTAAATTTGGAGGATTTCTGCTACATACTTCTAAAGATATTATTTTTAACTTCTCGACATTTGAATAATCAGAAGGGTTGCGTAACTGAGGCTTACAAAAGGAAGGTGTTTCTGTTAATCAGTTGCATATACACCAACCTTTTCAGGAAGTAAGCCACAACCATAGGAACCCCAGAAGTGATGATCCCTTGATATGTGCTCACATGGCTAGCCTTTAGCCATATGAAGATGCCTTATACGGTTATACCAAGTCAGGTTATAAGATTTTTTTCATTCAGTACTACTACCTGCTTTGAGGCCATTGACCAATCTCACACAGATAGTCAGCAGGTCTCCAAGGCCTCCAGGGGAGGCCGGTGATTCCTATTTCAGTGGGGCTCCTAATCCATTGCCAGTTTTATTTGGAGATTTATTGGAGCTATCCATGGTGCTGAACTCTATCCCCAAAATAGGTTCACCATCATGGAGCACCATGGATAGCTCCTATAAAGCTCCAGATAAAAGCTGCAATGGATGAGGAGCCCCACCAAATTAGGAGTCACCAGCCTTCACTGCCAGGTCTTTCCACCTCTGCTACTTGAGATACTTTTAACTAGAGATCCTAGGAGTTAAGCCTGAGACCTTCTGCATGACAAGCTTGTACTCTATCACTTGGCCCTCTCAAGATAACCTTACTCATGACATGCAGTTCCTTTTAAGCAATGATTCAGGATCCATTAACACACACACAGAGAGAGAGAGATGGCCCCAAATAGCTCCTTTACAAAGCAGGAAAGTCCATGGAGGTCTGGATGTGTTTTGGTGCATACAAAAGCCCTCTTCAGCTGTTGTTTTTTTGTGGAAAGAAGTGTGAGGAAGAGAAGCCTCACCCCCCCCCCTTCCTCCATCACCTTTTCCATTGCCTTCTACACATGGAAGGTAATTTCCTGAAGGGGAGAGCCTCTTCAATCCATGGAGGCTTTCCCAGCATTCCAAATCATGGAAAGAGTCCCCATGGATATAGGAGCCTCTCCCCTTCTGAATTCACCCTCCACATGCAAAGGGCAATGGAAACGCTGGTGGAGGGGGCAGGGCTAGCACCCGCCTGCTCCTTATGGTTTCACTTTACACAAAAACAGAAGAGAGCTAACATGATTGTTCAATCATTCTTGCACTGCAATCCAGTACATAGATTTCATAAATCATAGAGTTGGAAGGAGCCTACAAGGCTATCGAGTCCAACCCCCTGCTCAATGCAGGAAACTAGAGGAGGGGGTCTCCCATCCAAGTAATAACCAGGCCTGACCCTGCTTAGCTTTCCACACTCAGACAAACTGAGCCAGCGTAAGCCACAGGCCTGTATCTCAGAAGTGCGTCCCTCTGAATCCAACAGGGCATACTCCCAGGTAAGTGGGTATAGAATCGCAGCCTGTCATCCCACTTTCTTTTTTCTTTGTTATTTGCTATAGTACCATATCCTGATTAGAGAGAAGCAAGACAAAATCAGCAGCATCTGGTGGAGACTGAAGTAACTTGACTTGTTTTTTTGTCCATTTGAACTACAGAGCAGTTGGGTCGCACACACACGCACACACGCACAGACAGTATGCAGATCATTCAGTGAGGGCAGGCATCAAATACCCGAAATCAGGAAAACATTTTAAACGCAATAAAATATAAGGATTCTAAGATCGTTTGATATGCATAAGAGGCTAGTATGACGCACTGGAAATACAATGTGCCACTGAACTAACAAAGTGGTGTACATATGTGAATTGTCCTCACAGCAACAGTGGTGCTCTGCTGATGAAACTTTCACCAATGAATTGTAAATACAGTGAGTCATTTCCTGGAATTGGTTGAGTGTGGACATTTTGTGTAGCCAGTGATTTGAGATGCCTGCTGTTCTCTTTTCAATTTCTTTTTCAACAAGACTCTAGTCAGGTAGAAGTGTTATCACAGATAATTATGCACCATTCGCTCCCAGTTTTATCTCTTGCCATAGTTTCAGGGATCCTATTCAATGACTGCTATGGAACACGAGATTGCCATTCCTGATCCTGCTCAGATTCTTTGTCCCCATTCCCTCCTCACAACACCGGCAGCCCCAACTGCACAGAGCAATCTGATTCCCTGATTAGAGTCCCAAGCAGGGAACTGGATTACTGTGTGCAAAACAGTGCTACTGTTTAACGTAAGAGATACTGCCATGCTGCAGGGTCTGTTCTATGGGGGTCTGTAGAGCAAGGGATAAATGAATTCTGAAACTCACATTACTCATTAAGCTCTATGGTGGTAGATCACAAGATTTGCAGGTCTGTCAAGCCAAACACAGCACACTAGCCATGTATCGTGGTCTGCCAGGTGTTTGACAACCCACCTGTTTTTGCAATCCCAGGCAGTCAGCAAAACCAAGATGATTATGGGTTGCTATATGTGATTGGAAGGTTGTATTTGGCCCAGTGGTTCACATGGTATATAGGCCTGATCTATGACCTGTGATGTTCTGAATAAGGGGCAGCTTCTTTTAAAGAATGGGCCTTGAATGAAAGGAGAGTGCATGCTCTAGTCCAGGGATAGGCACGCTGTTGCCCTCTAAATGTTTTGGACAACAAAATCATTCATGACCATTGGCCATGCTGGTTGAGGATTATGCAAATTCTTGTAGTCCGATCGGGAGGGCTACCACTGTATAATCTACGGAATGTAACAGACCTTCTTTCTTGTGTGGACCTGCCTTTGTGGACTTTGTCACGAGGTGTCAAAAGACAAGGTGGGTGGATAAGAAGAGCTGAAGATATTTTCCACTCAGTATGGCTCCAAAAGGAAGCAGACTGCACAGGTCTCTAATCTTCCAGAAAGGACCTGGCATTAGCCAGAACCTGCTGTTATTGCTGGATGCATTATGGATTCATTTGTATTGAAAGTGAACAGCTCGCAACTTAATCACTGACTGCAAAATATCCATGCTCAGATGAATCTGGGCAGTGACTCACTACAGTTGTGATATGGTGGTGAACACTACACCAATAAGTGTTATAGTACAATTACTGGGAACTCAGAAATTTCTAAGAAAAAAAGAGAGAGAGAGAGAGACATAATTTATTAGAATTCTGCTTGCCTTGCCAGCTGCCCAGCATGACTTTCCATCTTTTCCTTTCTCCCATCTTATTTGTGCCTCTCCCCAGGTGCTGAACATTTATGTTAATTGGTCTTTCAAAGTCTAACATGACTGAAGCTAAAATGCATGCTGGCAGGTGGCATGCATATTCACGAAGTAATTCCTTGACTTCAATTAAGGCCAGGATAATTCATTTCCTTTATAATGCCCATCAAATGGATGCCCTGGTGTTAGAGCCATAACAAATCATGGTTGAATTTCAAGGGTCAGCAACATTTCAGGATTCTGTCCTGTCCTGGGCAACTCCTATGTCTTTCTGTAAGGTGTTCATTCCTATGACTTGATACAGTGGTCCAGAACATTTTTCTTAGGGGAAGGACCATAGCTCAGTGATGGACAACATGCTTTGCATGTAGAAGGTCCCAGGTTCAATCTATGGCATCTCCAGTTAAATGGTCAGGTAGGAGGCAATAGGAAAGACATCTGCTGGGGAGGCACAGCCAGAGTAGACAATACCAGGCTAGATGAACCAATGGTCTGACTCAGTAGAAGGCAGCTTTATAGATAACAATGTTGATCAATTGTAGTATAAAGGTGAAAGAATGAAGCTAAACAAAAGAATAACATGCCTATTTTTGTGTTGGGCAGGGGCAGGCAACTTGTGGCCCTCCAACTGTTTTGGCCAACAACTCCATCAGCCCTAGCCAGCATAGCCAGTGGTGAGAGATCATGGGAGTTGTAAACCAAAACATCTGGGAGGCTACAAGTTGCTCACCCCTGCTGTAGGTTATGTATTCCAAGAGTTGCACTGAAGAAATGGCTGGAGCAGGGTAACTGGCACCAAGACAATAATGAATTATCCATCCATCCACCCATCAGACAACTTAAATTCCCCTGGAAAAGAGTTCCATAGGAAAGGTGCCACTATGGAGAAGTCCCTGGTTCAAGTTACCACCACCTACCAAATGTTGATTGACCTCTTTATGCAGTTATAAATGCCAAGGCACAATAAGTACTGTAAAATGTTTATTCAGTTTCTTCTGGTATTAAAAAGATATTTTATGACTAATTTCCCTTAAAAGTGGTTGGGAAATCAAAGCATTTTTTATTTTTTTTATTGACTTCAGGTTTTCATATAGATGTTTTCATATAAATTTTAAATTAGTAGTTATTATAGATTTCATAGATTTCATAGATAGAGTTGGAAGGAGCCTACAAGGCTATCGAGTCCAACCCCCTGCTCAATGCAGGAAACTAGAGGAGGGGTCTCTCATCCAAGTAATAACCAGGCTTGACCCTGCTTAGCTTTCCATGCTCAGACAAGCTGAGCCAGCATAAGCCACAGGCCTGTATAATAATAATAATAATAATAATAATAATAATAATAATAATAATAATAATAATAATTTATTTCATTTCTATACTGCCCAATAGCTGAATATTTATAATATTATTATTATTATATTTCCAGGACAATGATGTAATTTTAATATAGTCCACTCTTACGCATATTACACTCAAAAGTAAGTCCCACTGAATTCCATGTGTATAGGATCACATGCTTGGGTTTTATCCATTAGAGGTATTTCATCTTCATGGCAGTCCTTAAATGGTTTTACTTAGCTAATGCTAGAAGTATAATAAGCCAATGTTCACAATATATTTTTAAAAAAGTAATTATACAGGCAGTGTAAAAACAGTGTAAATTTTCACTGTGTGGGAAAGTTTGAGTCACCCAGTTAATGATTGTGTATAAGCAATGAATACAGTGTCAGGGCCACAGAACACTTATGATCAAAATTTAAAAGTTTTGGAAAACATGGTGAGTCCATTAATCCTCTGTCTGCAACTTGTCCTAGTTAGGCAGTAAATAAGTGAGATGGAGTAAATAGTATTGCACTGCATATTTTGTTGAAGCTGATGGTGACCTCCAGCGGATACATATCTTTATAATAACAGACTGACATATTTCAACTACTGTCACCATTTAAAACAGAGATGGGCAACTTGTAGCCCTCCTGATGTTCTGGCCTACACCTCACATCAGCCCTAGCCAGAATAGCCAATGGCAAGGGATGATGGGAGTTGTAGGCTAAAACATCTGGAGGACCACAAGTTGCCCACCCCTGATTTAATACAAAAGGAACATTTTTAAATGTCCAAACATTGTCGATATTTATAACAGCTATAAATATTTTGACTCAGTTCTTAACTAGTTTTATGGCGGCAATTTTGATAATATCTTTTTTGCAAGATGCTCATTTTCATATATGATGTGTCACCACAATATGAAAATGTAATTGTCTTCATTTATTAGTGCAGAACATCATGATTGGTAAGCACTAGGACACATAAACTAAATTGCTTCATGGCATAGCCTGCTGTAATATGGTAGGCGAAGCTAAATTGAAGCTAAATAAAGCACTGAAATGAGCTCTACTAATTGTTCTCTAAAATTAGAATATTTTAACAGTGAGAAGAAATTAACACTGGAGTATGTCAGAAATCAGGTTTGCATACATCCCTGAGCGATAGCATTCCTTCTGCTGTCTATCAAGAAAGGTAATCATTTTGTCCTCATTTGTATGGGTGCAGTGTAGGGGTTAATGAGAAAAGGAGAACTGGGAAAGTCTTGAGAGAAACGGTTACTCTTACTTGAGAAAGTGAAGCTCGTTATTTCTACCCTTCCTTCCAGACAACATTTGGAGGTGGTGGTCAAGCAATATTAGGAAGAACAGTGTTGGGGATTGCCAAGGCTAGCCAGGAGCTCACCAAAGCATTTAAAGGATCAGGTCAGAAAGATATGCCTCAATGAAGCCAAGAAAGATGGAACTTCACTTGGAAGTCACAGACAGAAATAGAGGGTAAGGTTGTGGGAAGGACTACTACAAAGCCCATGGTGTATCAGGAAATAGGGGCAGGGAGACAAGGAATTAATCTCAACTATATCAAAATTGGAAGCTAAAGGGGCTTGTAGAGCAATACTCCAGACCTTGCTGGGGCTACCAATGAGTTCAGGGCCAGGTGGTGTCCACACAGAGGCAATATTTGTGAGTGAAAGTTCTGTTGTGATCATGCAAATCCATGACAGTGGTGGCTGTGTATATAGAGCACACACACCCAGCACTGCTTATTACAAATAGCACCTCCACATGTACCACCCAGCTGTGAGGCCAGCATTAGCACCCATGTGCTTCCAAGGCAGTGAAGGCACTCACATGTTGACTGCCATAGCAGATATGTTTGCTCATTTTCCAGTTATTTGAGAGAGGAAGCAAAAGAAGCAGTGTGATTTCTAAACCAAGGTTTAACATGTCATTTACTACAGGGAAGTATAAACAGACAGGCAGGGATACTTACAGGGGAAACTGTTATGTTAAATCTGCTTCAAACAGTAGTGAGAACATAGTCAAGAAACAGAACGTTACTCGAAGGGAATAAAGGTAGAAACAGGACATTATTTTCTTGATATCAAAAGTAAAATAACTATATAACTATCCCAACTGGGGTAAACTGGCATTGGTCTACCAGAGCAAAGCAATTTACCCTACCTGCAATTTTCTCTGAGAAGACACTGCTCTTGGTATGGTTTGTTTGTTTTTAAATAATGGTGCCACCCATTAGGTTAAATACTGTGAAACTATGTCCCCAAACCCCCCAAATAGAACTAAATGTATCATTTACATGTAAGGACAAATCGATTACAACCAAGCCTACATCTGTAATACTGAAGTGGGTAGCATTAGAGAACCTTTGAGTTATATTTGTCTGTGGTTACAAGTATGCCAATGTGACCCATGAAAGGGGAAAATTGCATGTTTTATTTAATTTACTGTCGCTGCTGTTCATCTTACATACTTGTGTTTATGGCCCCTTTTGGATATAATATCTTACACTAAATTCAGACCTTTCCTGCAGTTTCGGGAGGCACAACACACAGCCTCTAATTTTTGTTGACTCAGTTTTAATAAAAGTAAGCAACCCGCCCACAGACACTTTTTTATAGCATCAGTTATACTTTAATATAGGTAGTAAAAGGGAAAAGAGCAGGAAACACAAGATAAGAGGAAAGAGAACATTCAAGGCAGTAAAAGTCATTAGCACACATCTAGTTATAGAAGTTATATCTGTGGACTCACTTTTAACCAGTTTGTCATTTGCTCTCTATATGAGAGGGAAGCTTGAAGTTATAAATAGCCCCTATAAAGGCATGCACAATTATTTTTCAAGTGAGCATTTCTAGTTTTCATTCCAGTGAGAGAGAGAATAAATGTCAGCACTGTATACATTTTCAGGTTGATCCATGAGAGCCTTTTCGTATCACTCTGTCACATACCACCACTACAGCATATAGTAACAGAATCATGCAGTACTTCCATTCATGGAATGTGATCTTGGGCACAAATATTCACGAATGCAGAGCTTCATTTATTCTTCAAATGTGGGTTTTCTTATTGCTTAGGCTCAGGCCTGAAGAAAGCAATACAATGAAAAGTGGGTCTCTGGATGTGTGCTGAGCAGCTTCCTCCACTACTATGTAAATAGCAGCCTTGTATTTAAGCACTAGCCTGGTACCCATAGGTAATAAGGAACTGCATGTTAGCGAGAACGTGGAATTCCATGCAGGCAAGTGAGCACACCGGTGCAGGAGGGAAGGGGGAGAATTTTGTTTGGTTGGCATTTTGATAAGAATTTCCCAAATTTGCATGTCCTGAACCAATGTGCACACTAGAACTCAGTTATCCTTTGGCGTTTGCACTTCTCAGAATTTTGTAATGCAATTCTCAGCGCCCAAATAAATGGGATTAGAAAGAGCAGCTTCCAGACCAGAGGGTATAACTTGATGGCAGTAGCCCTCAGTTTCAAAAATAAGCAACGCCATGTCACAAGACAAAAGTAAAGGAAGTAGAAGATTGGGGGGGAGGGTGCCCCATTTCTGCAGGGAATGAAGAAGATCAGTGGATGATTAGCCTCTTGTCAACATGATTAAGTAAGACAAGCCTCTTGTCTTTAGCCTATTTTTGACCCTATACTCAGAGTGTAGACATTATAAATAGAGTAATCCCCCCTGAAAAGTGTTCTAGAAAGTGGGGGAGGGCTTTGGAGCAGCAGTGGGAGAAGCTGTCATCAGAACGAGACATCTTACAGCTATGAAAGTGCTTGGGCATTCATATAGGGTACTTGGATCTCGGGTGATTTTTATGGTTTGAACAGCAAAGGTTGAATTCTGGTTCTGTTGTAGTAATTGTAGAATTTCACAATTGAAAAATTCCTATAACATTAAAAATCTCCAAACCTTACTTATCTGGAACAACAACAACAACTCACAATATAATTGATGGCATATATCAATTGGTTACCTAAAGTCGTTTATGAATATTTCATAGGTAAATGAAATTTCTGTCTTCAGTTACTTAATCATGTGTCATTTCTGGTAAGAGGAGGGCACTGCTATCCTTACCTTGTCCTCATTTTCCTCCATTGACTTCCCTATTATCTATTTTATATTGTAAGCTCCTATAGAGCAGGGACTTGGCATTTATTTTTATTTTGCCTATGAAACTCTTCTTAGGGAGCAATCCTATATATGTTTAGACAGAAAAAAATCCCATAACTCCCAGCATTCCCCAGCCAACATGGCTGGCTGGCGAATGCTGGGAGTTGTAGGACTTTTTTCTGTCTAAACGTGCATAGGATTGCGCCTTTAGTCACCAACACATGCTGCTATGTCCAAGGAGCGGAACCCATGATCAGGCTATACCAGGGGTGGGCAACACATGGTCCACAGGTCACATGCAGCTCTCATTGCCATTTTTGTCTAATCAAAATTAAGTCCCGTTGTGTTCAATGGGGCTTACTCCCAGGAAAATGTGAATAAATTAGTGTCTTAATCAGGCCTGTGGCTCATGCTGGCTCAGCTTGTCTGAGTGTGGAAAGTTAAGCAGGGTCAGGCGTGGTTATTACTTGGATGGGAGACCCCTCCTCTAGTTTCCTGCATTGAGCAGCCGGGGGTTGGACTCAATGGCCTTATAGGCCCCTTCCAACTCTATGATCTATGAATCTAGGTACAAATAATAATTAGAAATTAACTCATTTGTAATGTGAAATCTCTGCCAGACATCCATGGTAAAGACTGAGGGAGGGTATGAGGGGCAGACACGCTTTCTTTTTGAAAATAAAATAAAAGAAAACGCATTGTATATTTCTTAAAAGACAGAAGTATTAGAAGGTTTGCACTGGAGATATACCAGCTGTATAAGCCTATACCTTTTGGCTTATTGGCCTGCTTGAAGTGAAGATCTTGCCTTTAACTCTGGATATAAAAAGTTTTTAGAGCCATTTCAACATTTTGAAGAGAGAGAGAATAGTAAAGCAACCTGAAGATTTTCTTTCCAGTATAGTATAAAAATGCTTGCTTTATGTGTTTACATATTTTTATATATTTTGTATATTTTGTATGTATATGCTTCCCCACCCCAAATTCTTGGGGACATCCATCAGAATCACTATGGATTCTCCTTGGGGTGTGTGGCTACATGGGGGACTGTCATGATGAGCACCAGCATTTCAAAATTTACCACTATACCATGCTAAATGATCTGGAGTCAGCAGTAAGGCCAAGTTTATTGATGGCATCAAATTATTTACGGTGGTTAAAACAAAAGGGACAGCAAAGAGCTCCAAAATATTTTCCTCCGAACTGGGGGGATGGCCAGCAACATGGCAAATGAGGTTCAATGTAAGCAAGTGTTAAGTGATGCACATTGGGGCAGTAAAGACTGTCCTGTTCTGTCAGGCTTATAATGTTTAATATTTTTGCCTCTCTCTAATTTTAATGCTCTATGTAAATTGTAAAGTATGTTCCTTTGTTCCTTAGGTTTCATGTGACATTTTTATGTTTTTATTGTACATCGTCCCAAGTTCCTGCTAGGCAGAGGGTGTGATTTCATAAATCAAATCAAATATACAAAGATTGGTAAAAGATGTGTGTGTGTGGGGGGGTCTGCATCAGTCCAAACAGTCCCCAAAATTAAATCTGGAGTTTTAAAATCAGTAGGACTTCATCTGAGTGTGGAAAGCTAAGCAGGGTCAGGCCTGGTTATCACTCAGATGGGAGACCCCTCCTCTAGTTTCTTGCACTGAGCAGGGGGTTGGACTCGATGGCCTTGTAGGCTCCTTCCAACTCTCTGATCTATGAAATCTATGCAATCTATGCAATCTGCATCGCTCACAATCCTTAGACCTGGGGTGCTTCCAGATGAGGCTTTTAGTACTTTTATTTTAAAAATTATTTTTAGGCTACCATCCTTCATTTACTCAGTTTTAAGGTTCCAGATGTCATGATTAAGGCATAGTGGGAGGAGTTGTCCATGAAGAAGATGGGATGACATGTTGGGGATTCCCCTCCCTTCTCTAGCTTGCAATGAATGTCCACTTTCAGAACCAACTAACAAGCAGGGAAAATCAAGCCAACAAGTTTCCAAGCCAGTGTAAAATGAGGGCCAGTGTTAAGGGTAGGCATGGTTGGGCACCTGCCGAGGGCCCACACCCCAGCAGAAGCTCACTGACAAGATCCCCCTGGAGTCGCTCCTCCTCTTCACCATTGCAACCTGCTTTCTCACCTGCCTCTCACTCTGGTCCAGACAACAGTGGTGGTGAGAAAGAGGAGCAGTAGATGTCCCTGCCTGCCTGGTTCACTGGCTTTCTGTCTGTCAAGAAGCCAAGTGGTAGCAATGATGGGAAAAAGGATGAAGAGCAGCAGCAGCAGCTGGTGACAATGGCAGCGAGAAGGTAGATTCGCTAAGGGAGGGAGCTCATTGAGGGTGTTTTGCCGAAAGGCCCTCAATAACCCAAACTTGCACTTCACAGAGCACCACTTCACCAGTTTAGGCTGCAAGAGCAAGGAAAGTGTGAAAAGGAATGACTCTGCCACTTTGCTTCCCTCCAAGAACCATGGAATGCTATAGTTATCAAGTGATAAACATGCACGTGTGAACCAGGCTGTTCATGTTATCCTTTCTTCTCATTGAGGAGGAAATAATACAACTAGTATCTCTCACTTTGCCAATTTGATCTGGAACTATTTAATTAAAGTGTTACATTACAGGTCTGTCCCCCACTTTAAGGAATATTTACTGAAGCTCTCAGTAGAAGCTGAAATTATCTTTAGGGCCATTGACTGTGAGGTCATATAAACAGCTGATGAAATATTGATGAAGATTTATAAGCAAGAAATGCATACACATGGCAGCCCTCATTTTACATTCCTGAGAAGTTGTGAGAAAGAGCGCTGGAAACACTTTATAGGAATGTGGCATTGCAGTCTTCATAAAACATTTATGAGTGTTTCAAGATTATGTAAGGATGCTATGAAAAGTAACAACTGTGGGCACAAGGTAGCTATTTTTCAAAATTTAATATCTTGAACTTTCCTAAGTATCTTTTAATACATTAAAGACAATCTATCCTCAGAGCATTCAGAGATGCTATATATTGATGGTGAAATGCCCTGTTTATTCATTGTAGCGCACCACCAATGGAAAAGTGGACATTAACAGCTCATTACGAAATCTTTAATTTCATAGATTTCATAGATCATAGAGTTGGAAGGAGCCTACAAGGCTATCGAGTCCAACCCCCTGCTCAATGCAGGAAACTAGAGGAGGGGTCTCCCATCCAAGTAATAACCAGGCTTGACCCTGCTTAGCTTTCCACACTCAGACAAGATGAGCCAGCATAAGCCACATATATGGACCCCTCTCATAAAAATTATATTGATTATTTACTGTTTATCACAGATATATTTTTATGGTTAAGATATTATTAATTATTTGTTTTGCTGGGCACAACAAAAAAAGTTAAGACCAGCACCTTGAATCGGGCTCGGAAGCGTACAGGCACTGTTGGAAACAGGATGAACCTTCCTTCTGATCCTGCAACATCCTCCTATATTCTTACAAGTAGTGTGAAATACTACCTATTTAAGCTGCAGTCTGGTTCACCTTACTTTGGGAATAATGCTTATAATGTTAAGAACCCACTGAGTCTTGGCTGGATGTAAAGATACTTTTTTGTTCTCTTCCTATAAGGAACATTGTCAGAGTTGTGAAAAAGTATTTGTTTCACACAGCTTGTTAAAAAGATTGTGCTTTTTCTAGACACCGTCACATTTCTTTCACCCTCAGGTGTCCTTTAGATCTGCTTCCCCTGCCAGCTGTGTGTGGGATGTTTACCCATGAGCACCTCCCATGCAAATGAAAGAGCATTTCAAATGACCCAACCACATGGGCAGGGGCAATCACATGGGTCTTTCCCACTGAAATGGCAGCACACTCTTTGCAGTATGATGCAATTTCATTGGGAAAGACCCACAAGGTCATTGCCTGCTCATGTGGTTGGGTCATTTGAACACTCCCCAGTCATGCATGAGCTGCTCATGGATAAGTGGCTGCCGGTTGACTAGGATAGTGTTGAAGGATATTTTAAGTAATATCTTTATACTGGACACTTCCAATTCAGACCTTATGGGTTGCATCCAATTGGTTGTATCCAATGTTAGTCTAACTTAATTTCATTGGGTCTAATATTGGATACAACCCAATAATTTTCCATCAATGAATCTGGTCCCAAGAAGTTTAGAATCTAAATTTTGACAATGGGTAGACAAGAGAGGGAGGGGAAAGCAAGACAAGGCATGGGAAACAAACAAACAAGGAGGGGAAAAGGTAACAAAGGATGAATGTGGGCAAATGTAGCTACATGGATGTAGGAGGACTCAGTGGGTTCTTAACATTATAAGCATTATTCCCATAGTAAGGTGAACCAGACTGCAGCTTAAATAGGTAGTATTTCACACTACTTGTAAGAATATAGGAGGATGTTGCAGGATCAGAAGGAAGGTTCATGCTGTTTCCAACAGTGCTTCCGAACAGGCTCATCCTGTTTCCAACAGTGCCTGTATGCTTCCGAGCCCGATTCAAGGTGCTGGTCTTAACTTTAAAGCCCTATGGCTTGGGGACCGCAATACTTGATGGAAAGCCTCCCCCAACCACTACCCAGACACTACGCTCAACGTCTGGGGCCTTCCTCCGACTGCCACCTCCAAAGGAGGGCAACAACAAGGGGGGGGCTTTGCTGTGGTAGCCCCGCAACTCTGGAACAAGCTCCCCCCTGAGGCCCGCCTGGTGCCAACTCTGTCATCTTTTCGGTGCCAGGTTAAGACTGCCCTCTATGTCGAGGCTTTTAACAATGCTAAATAGTGCATGGTGGTAGGTGGGTTATTTTTAACTTTTCCACTGGTAATGTTGTATTAACTTGTTTTTAGCTATTTGTGTTATTTTAAATTTGGTTTTTAAATTTTTTTATAATGTTTTATTGTGTATTTTATATTGTATTTTTTAATTGTTGTACACTGCCCAGAGAGCTTCGGCTATTGGGCGGTATAGAAATAAAATTAATAATAATAATATCAACAGTGGCCATCTAGATACCTTTGGCAAGTCAACAAGCAGGACATAAAGGGAACAGGCCATCTCCATTGTTTGCCCTCAGGAACTAGTATTCAGAGGCATCTGTCTCTGAACATGGATGTTCTAGTTATCTATCATGGCCACTACTCTTGATAGACTTAGCTGCCATAAATTTGTCTAATTCAGAGGTTCTCAACCTGAAGTCCATGGACCATTCAAGTGGGTCACCATGGAAAGGTGGCAGGAAATTAAAACCAACTGGTTCCAATTGGCCCAAATTACACATTTTACTTCAATTCCTGAAGTGAATGCACAGGTGGTACAACCTCTAACCAAGTTTGAACTCCTACTGGCAGAAATTAATCCCAGCTCTAAAGGTCTGGTCTCACAAATATACAAAATGCTTATAGAAGTATCAATGGGAGGCACTAATGGCATCAGGCAGGTATGGGGAAAAGATTTAGGTATCACCACTGAAGATGGTCAGTGGAATTCATTGTGGGCTCTGTCCCTGTACAAATCAATTTCATCTAAGCTGAGGAAAAATGCAATTAAACAATATATAGGTGGTATCTCACACCAGTAAAAATCAGCTATATTTACAAGGGGAGCAGTCCCTAATGCTGGAGAGGCTGTGCTCAGAGAGGGACTTATAAACACATGTGGTGGGATTGCAAAGTCATAGAAAGATTCTGGGTAGAGATATTTCATTTGGCAAGAAAAGTTACAGATCAAGACATATGTAAAACAGCGGAACTGGGACTACTCTCCTTCTTTGTGGGAGACAACAAGCACCTACTGCATAAAGGTTTACTAACATTCTTCTGGACTGTGGCAAGAATGGAAATCACATCAGTCTGGAAATCTACATGTGGATCTTCAATTGAAAGCTAGGAAAGGAGACTTTCTAGTAAGGGATATTGCATTACTAGAAAAATTAACCAAAGAACTAATGGCCATGCACAATAATGGAATTGACAATGACTTTTACACATGCTGGCAACCCTGGATTTCTTTAGCTAACCAGAGAGATGGGGGGTTAAAACCTTCACAATCACATGTAGCCATCTGGAAAGACCTAATTAATACTCCCTAGCTAAATTTAGATTGGTATACCCTCCAGAGGAAGCATAACCCTACAGTTTTATATATCTGTATTGCTATATTCAGGTCATTGTTGATAGGTTATTTCATGCTTGGTGTCAGTTATGTTTTCATGTTGTATTGTTTGTTGATAAAATAATTTAAAAACTAAAAAAAACCCCCAATAACAACAGCCAAGTATATTTGTATTTATCTCGCACTTGATTAATTTTTTTCTGAGGACAAAGATCAAGGGTGTTTTGACCAGGGTGAGATTACTAAACAGGCTCCATGGTTTTCATACTACGTTGCTGGTGCAGTCTACTATTTTTTCCCTGTAAATATTTACCTGTTAAAGGGGCCCTTCTCAGCAGCTTGGGCTAGCAGGGCTGGCCCTACCATTAGGCAGAGTGAGGCAGCTGCCTCAGGCTGCAGGTTTTATGATACCATGAAAAGGCAGCAAATTGTTAGCTGTTAATTTATTATTGTTGTATTTTTACAGCCAAGGGGGTGGGGAAGAAAAGTGCTTGCCAGACTTTCTGCTTCAGGTACCAAAGTACTTTGGTTGGGATTTTACTATTATGCCACTTGATCTGGGGAGAGAACACCATTTACTGCTCCACTTCAGACAGCAAAATATATTGAGCTGGCCCTGTGAGCTGGGGCCTGTGATTTTCATGATACAGCACTGGTTTTGATGGTGATGCCAGCACTGAAGGAAAAATATATATTAAAATATGATTCATGTATGTGCTTTGATTTGTAGAACAACCCCACTCCCAAAAAACCCAGGTGTTTTCTACTGAAAGCACCAGTAATTTTCAAGTGGTTCACAAACAACAACAAGTTTGAGAACCACTGGTCTAATCCCTTTTTAATGTTTTCAAAGTCAGAGGCCATCTCAACACATTTGGTGACAGTGAATTCTGTAAGTTAATAATTCATTTTGGATTCCCTTGAATCTATGACCATTGCACTCATTGGCAACCCCAAGTTCTGGTGCTATGAGGGAGAGAAAATTCTCTTTTCACACAGTTCATTGGGTTGGATACAGACTTAGTCATGCTTAGCGTATACTCAATGGGACTTTAGTCATGACTAATTTGTGCTATTTATTACAATGAATCTAACCCACACTCTCATAAACATCTATTTTCTGTCCCCCTGAATCATCTTTTTCTTTTTTCTAAACTGAAAAGACAGAAATTTATTAGCCCTTCTGGGGAGGAGAGGTGCTCTTTCCCCTTGATCATTTGGCTGTCCTTTTTCTGCACCCATTCAGCTTGAGCATATCCTTTAAGATGAGGAGACCGCAGAGCTGGAAAAGGCACAGAAGAAAAGAACAACCAAAATGCTACTTCGGCAGAATCTTACATGAGATAAAGGAAGCCATCCCTGGATTTTGTATTAATATAATGCATTATCGTCACAGGATATAGTGGGGGAGGGAGGAAATGAGAAGTGCCTGCTCTTCTCAGCATTCTATTTCTGGGAAGAGAAAGCTATTTTCTAACTATATTAATGACAGGTTTTTGTTCTTTCCTTTTCATTAGATTTGATTGATTACTAACCATATATACATTTCCCCTCGGGTAAACTGATTACTTTACATGCCCATCATCATTCAAACAAAAAGAAGATATGTGTGTTTTTTCTAGAAAATTTTGATGTTTATTAAAATGGAATGTTAGTTGCTGTAGAGTGGTACCTTTTCATCTCTTCTGACTTATTTGTCATTCCATCCTCCGTTGGCCTTGCCACACACAATGTATCAATTCCCGCAGGTAAAACAACAACCTATTTTTCTGACTCACTCGTCCTTATGAAGTATTATTGTACTAGGAAAATAGAATGATTTTGAATATCTTGCAAATAAGATAGACATTTGCCAAAGCTCACAGAAAGCACTGTAAATTAAATGACAGATATTCCAAGTTTCTGACATACTGGTCCAGAGCACATTGTGCTAAGATTATGCTGTCTCCGGCTGTGATGCAGTTCCCTTCCTGGCTTCCTGATAGGTCTAGGACAGCATTAGAGAGGACAAGGTTTCTGGGAGAAGATAATAGAGCACATATTTCCAGACAAGGTTAGAGCACAGTGAAATACAAAGTCATAATACAGCCAACCTGTCTTGCAATTATTATTGAGCTGAAAGAAAAAAGCAGCAAGCTTGTTATATATGATATTTAAAATTAAAAAACCTTACCCAATCCCAAGGGCTCTAAATGGGTTCCCAATATATGTAAAGATTTATAATGAAAAACAAAAGAAAGTCATTGTTAGACCTGGCTTCCCCTCACCCCATACCCCCTTTCTCATCTATGCCCTCCCATTCCTGCTCCTATTCTCTTACGTTATAGAGCCTTCTCCTCATCCAAATTCAGAGGCAATATAACAGACGAAGGTCAATACAACCCTGGCACAGTACCCCTGTGTTAATGTGAAATCCCTTGCACCATTTTGGTTCTCAGGCCTCACAGTGCAGAGAACTTCTGTTCTACTCATTTATGCTTCCCCACTCAGATGGGAAGCATACTATTTTTATCTATTTCTTATATTTATTAATTGGCCATCTGGCCGGTCACCTGGCCACCCTAATATCCCCCCTACTCAGCCCCCTCCCTGACACCTAACAACAGTCCAAACAGTAAATCAAAGTAAACCCTCTCCCACACTATATTCTTTGTTCTTCCCCTCCCTCAGTCATGTTTCCATTTGTACTGAAGGACATAGCACTGTGTTTTATGTTCTGCACTGGCTGCCAGTCCATTTCCTGGCCCAATTCAAGGTGCTGGTATTAACCTACCAATCCCTAAATGGCTGCAGGCCAGGTTGCCTAAAGGATCATCTCCTTCCATATATACTTGCCCAAACCCTAAGATCATCCTCAGAAGCCCTTCTCCAGGTGCCTCCACCAAATGACGTGAGACAACTGACTTCTACGGAGGGGGGCATCTCAGTGGTGGCACCCCAGTTGCGAAATGCCCTCCCAAGAGAGACTCGCCTGGCATTTACATTGTGGTCTTTTCAGTGCAAGGTGCAAAAATTCATTTTGCTCATGGAAGAAGATAAAGAGAGATTAATTGTCTGTTTCTTTTTAGGTGTTCAGAGAGATCTTCAACAAACAGCAAAGAAGAACTTTTTATTTTCCCAAGCTTTTTAGCCCTCTAGTTTTGAAAATTCTGTTAGTGCGTTTTTATATATTTGCACTGCTGTGGGTTTTTTTTATCTTGGATCTTTCTTTGTTTTTATTCTGTTTTTAAACATATGGTTTTTATATTATGTTTTACTGTGTTAGTGTATTTTATGGTTTGAAATTCTGTTTTTCGAACTGCTCAGATCACTGCTACAAGTAGACATGAAAGGCATCAGAGAATTCCTCTGAGAGGTAAATTTGGAGCTGGCCCTCACAACCCCCTGCATCAAGAAGAGTTATCACCAAAGGGAGCAGAAGGCTTCAAGCCATTATGTGAGAAAGACCCTGGAACTTGGGTGGGGAACTTGAGGCCCTCCAGATTTTTGGCTGCAACTCCCATCTTCCCTCACCATTGACTGATGGGAGTGTCAGTCCAACAACATCTGGAGAGTGACACATTCCCCACCTCTGCCTAAGATCATCATGTTCAGCTTCAGAGCAATAAAGCTTTAACTGCTGGTGTCTCCCTGTCAGGGATGAGCATGGCTAATGCCGACAAACTCTGGTGCAAAAAATATCAAGATGAGGAGAAGATGCTATCTTATGTAAACACCATAAGAGTTGGAGAGGTAAGAATGTCACTTTGTGGCACCCTTGGGTGACAGAAGCCCCCATGCCCAAGGCCAAATTAGTGAAGTGTTCAGTAGTTGGCATGCTCCAGGTGAGAAGTGAGGGACTGGTTGGTGGTGGCATATCTTTATCACCCTCTCCATTTAGGAACCACTAGATTGGGAGTTGTTTGCACAGTGGGGTGAACAAATACATTGGGACATATAGCTGCAATGCATGGCAGTTCATGCAAATGTCACTTTCCCCTTCCCTTAGTAACATGACACCTTGTGATGATGATGATGATGATGATGATGAGGAGGAGGAGGAGGAGGAGGAGGAGGAGGAGGAGGAGGAGGAGGATTTTAATTGTTATTATTTACATAGTGATAGCAATGTGCATGGCCCTTTACAAGGTAATATGGGCAGAAGAGACAGGTCCTTGCCCCAAGGAACTTAGAGTCTAAATTGTGGATGTGCAAGAGATCACAGAGACAGGGAAGGGAAAGGAGAAAAACAGGTATTATGGCATGAATATATGCAAGTCCATTTATAGATCCTTTGGCTTCATTTTGCTCAGGGAAGAAGATAAAGAGAGATTAATTGTCTGTTTCTTTTTAGGTGTTTGGAGAGATCTTCAACAAACAGCAAAGAAGATGCTTCCTGAAAATGGCTTTGCTAGCTATTTATGATCCACTGTTAAAAGTGAGTGAAGCTGGGATCCTCCTTGTTTATTCCTTTCTTGGGAATGGAGATGATCTAATAGGGAAGGAGGTGAGCTACTGGGTTAAGGTTGCTAGTGCAGGGAAGGGGACAGAACATGAAGTGCCAGCCCTTTTCCAGGATTAAAAAAGGCTTCTGATGTTTGGGGAATTTTCTTCCACCTCTCCAGGCAAAGGAAGTGCAGGAAAGAATCCAGCACGAGTTCCACAGATTTTGGGCCTGTAGAGAGTTGCCTGCATCAGTGCGAAGTCTCTGTGCATGTAAAGGTAATGTGCATTTCCAAAGAAAGTGGAAGGCAGAAAACACCATCACCAAAGTCAGAGAATGCACATGAGCCACTCACTCTCCACACCAAAGGTCATCATCCCTAGCCTTAGCTGGTCTCTTAGGAGCCAATAAAGGCTCCAAATTTATTGCAGTAATGCATGGCGTGGGAAGATTTCAGGCTTGTGGGATCTACTCCCCCCCCCACCCAGAACTCTGAAATCCACCAACAGGTGCCTGGTGCAGAAGATATACACTTAGAATTAAAACATTCTGAAGCTAGGGATCAAGAGTAGTGGGATTAAACAGAGATCACAGTCCTTCCACACAAAAATCCATTCCTGGTTACCCAAAGCATTCTTAATTTCAGCCGTATAATTGAGGGTTTGGGGAGAGACATTTTGTTGCTTCAAGAAATCCTTTCTGATCTACAGCAGATTACCCAGAAATCTACTAGTAGATCCCAGTCTACTTTCTGCCCACCCCTGCTGCAATGCGTGTGAGTGAGACCACCCAAGTGATCATGTCTTGATGGGTCAGAAAACCTTATGCAAGTTTATGCATCAGAACATTCCTTTTTTGACCCCATGCACATGTGCAGCACATCCAGGAAAGCTGGGAACCATGGGACTGCTGTGGGTACATCATGGATGTCTGGAAGCATCCAGGGGCCTCAGATCCTGCTGCAGCCCTCTCAACCCTCTTCTCCCCCTTCTTCAAGGGCCTAAACATCCCGTCTGGACAATCAAATACAGAGTCTGAATGAACTTTCTGGGTGCCCATATAGAAATGCATCCACCAATGTTGTGGGATTGTTTCTAGAGAAGATTTTGGGTGGAATGTCCATCCCTGATTAGCTTCCATCAGTAGGGATGTATGATAAATTTGTTTCAGTTCATTTTTGATCAGGATTTACCCACCTTCTGGACTGAGCATGGACTCAAACACAATCTGCGGTCCATACAGTTCTGAGCTTGCAATGCGATTTTTGGACCCGCCAAAAATGTGTTCAACAGCATGCGTTCCTTTGAAAAATGTGCATGAAAAATGTGTACTTTTGAAAAATGAACAGAAATATACTTTAACCAATGGGAGAAGAATGTGTACATTTGGAAAAATATACATGAAGATATAGATTTTCATGCCAAAAGGGGGGGGGGGGAAGCAAGCTCAGAATCTGATATGGACTTGAGTTGGAACGAGCTTCGAGATGGAACTCAAGTTCTGCTGATTCACACATCCCTACGGTGCCAATTACTTGCTGCCTAGCTGCACTTTTTTGGTTAATTCTGTAGCTGTTTACTGTCCCTGGACTGTACTAAATGAAATGTTGCCCATGCCAAAAGGCAAACATGGTTCTTTCTGAGAAAGCCTCTACAACCAAATCCCAGGTTTTGAAGCACCTACCGGTACTTTGGGAGCTCCAATGCTAGCACCAAGCCATGAACAAGGTTTCCACTTTTTCATGCATCCAGGGTAGTATAATGGTTAGAGTGTTGGGCAGGACCAGAGAGACCCAGGTTTAAATCCCCACTCAGCCAAAAGGTTCACTGACCTTGGACGGTTATTCTTGCTCAGCCAAATCTACATCACATGGTTGGTGGAAAGACAAAATGGGTGTGGAGAGAACCATGTACACCACTCTGAGCTTCTTGGAGGAAGGGAGGGATACAAATGATATCAACTGCTACTACTGCTGCTCCAGTAACCTCTCCTCCCTACCATTTCTTAAATCCAAAATCAAATCAGCAGGTATAATTACATCCCCCTTCTCTTCTCTTCCACTCAGGGGATATGATAATGGAGGATCTTGAAGAGACAGACAATTAAATCCATCCATCCATCCTTCCGTCCTTCCTACCTTCCTTCCTCTCTCTCTTTTGCTCTCTTTCTTTTTTAAAAATTATTTTCTTTTCATGTTTCTCGCCTATCTTTTCCTCTCCTTTCCTTTCTCCTCTGGTGATCAGCTGGGCCTATCTGGAGAAGATTGACCGGGCTGTGCCGGTTACAGCACTCCGAGGAGCTTGTCACAGGTATAACTGGAGCGCCTGGGGTGTACGTGCCCCCTCTTCCTGGCAGATCTCCTATCCACTGGTGGAGGGCTACCTTCGCCTCATTTTAAGCCCCTGCAGCTAGTGGTTCTGGAGGTCAGGATTGCTCAGTAAGTCATTTGGGGGCATCTTTATGATGTAGTGAAAAGAATTAAGCACAAGCAGCGAAAAAACATTGACTGAAGATCCAGTTAAACTCCTTCACTGTAATAAAGGCATTTCCCCTACACAAGTAGACACAAAATACTTTGCAAGCTTAATATCTTTTTTTAATTATGTGCACCCGGTTCTGTTTTTAAATTTAATTTCTGGAATAGAATCTCATATCCTAAAGGTTAGATGTAAATGCCAGAGTCCCAAATCTCCAGGTGATAGCACTGGTAATTAGCTGCAGGTCCAAACAGAGCAAATGTAAATGTGATACAGAAGAAGTAATGTCTTTACAGAATCTTAAATATATGTATTGAATTTTCACCTTTCCCTTTTTAACTGCTAATCATTAAGCCTCCAGTCATGAGCCCAGTTATGCATACTTAAATCCCATTGATTTCATGCATAACTGGGTGCAGGATAGCATTCTAGGTTCAATGTAATTTTTTTTGCCTTGGGTTTTAAACAGCGTGTATCTACAATATACAGTAATGTAAAAAGTCTGGAGTAACAAAAGTAACATAGCTGCACTATTTTCATACACCTTGTTTACAAACAATGATAATAATACATAACAATTAGAAAGAACAATGACAATAATATTATAATTACTTACTAAGTCCCTTGGAATGCCAATAGAGACTTCATTTCAAATTTCAGTGGATTTTTTAGGGAATTGCAAGATTCACAAGGTTCTAATCCTGCTCTTGCACATATGCACTATTTATATATATTGCCCCTCTTTGGGAAAGGTGACTGAGTGGATGGTTGCTGTGCAGCTCCAAGCATTCATGGATGACACTGATGATCTGGATGCATTTCAATCTGCTTTCTGGGTTTGGTCCAGAAATTGCCTTGGTTTCCCTGATTCAGGGCCGGTGCAAGGCAGTTTGGTGCCCTAGGCAAGATCAGATATTTAGCGCCCCCCACTTCCCACTTGAGCCCTCCCTCCCTCCAGCTCTATGCCCATTATGAAATAAAAGTCAATTGGCTCCAATTCAGCGGCACTTACTTCCGAGTAGACTCGTAGGCCCGGCGGCCCTGCGCCGGCTGGACCTTCGCAAGGGACGCCGCCCACGGAACCCTTCCCATAAATGCCTGTGGAGGCAACACAGCTGGAGGCGCGATTCCCTCCGCTGTGGCGGTGCTGGCTGGCGTTTGGCGGCACACACCTGGGGAGCCGGAGAGGAGCCACCGTGTGGGGGAAGCGGCGGCGGATCCCGCCTGGCTGCCGGTGGGCTGGTCGCATTGCCGCAGGAGCGGAGAGCCCCTCTCTGAGCCAGCCCTCCACCCGCCTGCCTCGGTCGTGCCATCCAGCAGGCAAGCCGCTGCCCAGGCAGGCGCCGCATCCGAGCGATACAGCACTAAAAAATTTCAAGGCATTTCTGGCGCCCCCTTTAGCCCTGCACCCTAGGCAGCTGCCTAGTTGGCCTAATGGTAGCACCGGCCCTGCCCTGATTACATAAGTCCAGGAGAAGGAACAAGGGACTTGTTGATGCTCCTGGAATAGCTCAGCAGCTTTTGATATCATATGCAATCTTCTGGACAGCCAATCTATATTGGGAATTGGGGAAATGGTTATACCGTGGCTCCACTCGGACTTGGAGGGCCAATTCCAGAACAGAAGGTACTACTGGGGAACTAATGCTCAGCCCTGTGCCATTTATGCTATGGGCCCCAGACAGTTCTATGTTGTTCCCCATGCTATTTAACTTTTACATGTTACACTTACATGGAGAGAATTGCACTCCCCTAAAGGTGTCCATAGATCCAGTGCATTTTAAAGCTATTTGGTTTAAAAGCATTTACAGTATGCCTTATTATATAACCCCAGGTGTAGGTGAAGCCGAAGCACAATTTCATGGGGTCAAAACCAAGAGAGAGACTTCCTCACCATTGAATAGCATTCCAGAGGTCTAGGAACCATATAGAAATAAAAATAAATATCTGTCTTAAATGCTATTTTATCTAAATTTCTGGCATTGTTTTGTCTAGGATTCCTTGTACTGGTCATCTACAATGGCTACATAATAGTAGAACCCAAGCACCAAGGCCCTTACAATGTCTGTCCAGCAGCAGCTAGAGAATTTTTTTCATTTCCCCCAACAATGTTGAATGTAGACACCCTTGTGCTAAATCATAGTATTAGGTACAATCAATTTTCTTAAGTCAATTGTAGAGGACGGGACCCCTCCTCCAACCTCACACCTTTAATGTGTTCTTCACTCTCACTAAGTGCCACCTTGTATTGGTCACTTCAGACTTTAAGTTGTATTCTTTTCTCACACAGCTAAATGTGTCTCTCTAGACTGCTGGTGAGAGCTCCATCTTCTTAAACTGCGTTAGCCGATTATATGTCTTAGGTCTTATATGTAGCTGTTCAGCCCATGTTTGTCTTTGTTAAGAGCAGTTTGTTTTAATTGATTTCTTGAAGTAGGGTGCCCCTCTGTTAATTCCCTTCTTACTTTCCTGTCCACCAGTCAGACTCTGGAGACTTAGAACTTTGAATGAAATGATTGAGGGGGCGGAGCCACGCTGGAGATGGAGTGGCAGCCTTCCATAGAGCTCCCAAGAATGAACTGATTAAAAGCATAAATCACCAAAAAAAATAATGAGAGAAATGTGAGTGTTCAACTTTTCCTATTGTTTTCCGTCTTTTCCGTCGTCTAACGAGTTTGTGGGGGAAGATCTAAGTGGAGAAAGTAGAAATTAGAATGAGTTACTGTGTCTCTCCAGGCTGCCAGAAGTCCTTATGAAAGCACGGGATAAAAAACAAAGATTAATTCCGCACTGGAAGAGAGAGAAAAAGCACCCGTCTGATGTTAGTGTATCCAGATTAACTAGATTGTCAGCTGATACTAGTTCAACAACAGAAGATAACTTACAGTTTAAATCTGGTCAGCTGTAAACGGGAAATTTAGCTGCGTCACAGTCTGAAGCGAGGAAGACTAAGGGAGATAATATGGCCGATCCATCTGGCAAAGGGCCAGGAGCAAGGGCAAAAATCCCTGGACAGTCTCCAAGTAAAATTCAGCAGACTTTACCAAACATAGATCAAATGTTGACGCACCTGACAGCTCTTATCACGGAGGGAAATGTTTCACTTTCAGAGAAAATGGATAAAAGAGATGTACAGCTGACGGTTCGATTAGACAAAATGCAGAAATCTCTTGATGGTGCTTTGAGTCAAATGAATAAGCTGACTTTTAGAGTGGATGATCTGGAAAAAACAACAGCTCAGTATGATACGAGATTTAATGAAGTGGAGATACAGATGATTAATTTACAGGACAGACAACGTCGTCTTAATATTCGGATTCGAGGTTTCCCAAGAGAGGCAGGGGAGACTACAAGCAGTTTAAGGGCTTCTATTTTGGAATGGCTTGCGGGGGTTGTTCCCCAAGAACATTGGCTGGATCAAGACCTGGAGAGAGCACACCGGGTGGGTGCTTTTCGGAGAGGAATGACAAATAGAGATATTATAGTATGTTTTTCCAGTTTTTACAAGAAGAATATTGTAATGCAAGCACTGAGACAGAAATCAGATCAAATAGTATACAGTGGATCTACTTTACAAGTTTATAATGACTTATGTCCTCAAACAATTGCCTGGAGGAGAACGGTGAAACCTTGTACTGAAGTGCTGAGAAAGAAAGGTCTCAAATACAATTGGGGTTATCCAGTATTTCTGTCTTTCGTGGTGGATGACAAGAGATGTAAAATTACATCATATAACCAAGGAATGAGCCTGCTTGGAGAGATGGGATTGTTGGATGGACAGCCTGGAGACAGGAAGAGTCCAGAAGAAGCTGTGGGAGGAGTTATTTAATTCAAGATTTTGTTGGAGTTTAAGGAGAGGAGTGGTGGCAGAGAAGAAGGAAGAAAGAAGAGATGGAGTTGTTTGTTTGTTTTTGTTGTTTTGTCTTCGTTGTTTCTTTTTGTTTGTTTGTCTGTTTCCTTTTTTCCCTTTTTGTTTCCCCCCCTCTTCCTTCCTTTTTTTTTTTTTTTCCTTTTAATTACTCTAAATACTCACTTCTCTCTTGAAGGAAAAGGTTAATATGGTGAATGAGAGACATTTTTTTGGGGGGGGGAGGGCCTTGGAGGTTGCTGTCCTGAAGGGTTTGGTTTCGTCCCCCCCCCGAGTAGGAGGGTAGGGTTAGAGCGGGGCATGTTGCCCTGGCATGGTAAGGGGGGAGAATTCTATAGATGTGGGATAGGTGGGAGGATATGTGTTTATTGTCTTCACTAGAGGGGGCCAAAGATTCAGAATTGTTCTAGTAATTGATGGATCCTAAATTGAGAATTTCTACGTTGAACGTTAAAGGCCTGGGAACTGTTATTAAAAGACGGCGCATTGAAGCACTCCTAAAGAAAGACAAGGCGGACATTATCTTTCTGCAAGAAACACACCAGTCAAAGAAAGGGGAGAACGAATTAAAACTGAGGTGGTCCAGTGTGTATGAAACGGCATTTGGATCTACTAATTCAAGAGGCAATTATTATTTCTAAAAACTGTGGTTTTGGAGTCTTAAAGGTTAAGAAGGATGCCAGAGGGAGACATATTATAATTAATGGTACCATGGGGGGGAGAAGAATTTGTATTAATTAATGTTTATGCACCAAATCAGAATCAAGGGGAATTTTATCAAATGGTGTTTAAGGAAATGGGTGTTATACAGAATCAGAGGGTTATTATGGCTGGTGACTTTAATATGGTGATGGATAAAAGGGTAGATAAATCAAACCCCACGGATGGGGAGAGGAGGAATAACATTACATTTTTGAATAAGGTGATCACAAAGGAAGGCTTGGTGGATGTTTGGAGAGAAGTTAAAGGGCAAGATAGAAGATATACGTATTATTCATCAGCTTTTAAGAATTTTTCTAGGATAGATTGTATATTTGTGTCTAGGAGCTTGGTTTCTAGGGTCATGAGTACTGAGATAGGTATTATAAAAATTACGGATCATGCGTTGGTCAATTTGGATTTAAAGATAGGGAAGGATTATAGAGAGGCTAGAAGATGGAGGTTGAATTGTAACATTTTTAAAGCAAAACATATAACTGAAAAGATAGAGAAAGAGATGATGGAAATATGGGAATTTAATCAAACAGAGGATTGTAGTCAAGCTATAATATGGGATACTATGAAAAGTGTTATGAGAGGTATAGGAATAAGAGAGGGAGTTAATTTAAGAAAACAGCAGGAGGCTTTTAATAAACAGATAGAAGAAGAGATTAGGGAGTTAGAAGAATCCTTTTTAAAGAATAGGGATAAGAAGGTATTTGCTGAACTGCAAGCTAAGAGGAAAGAATTTGAGAATAAAGATATAGATAAAGTGCAAAGGAATTTGATATATATGAAAAGAGAGTTTTTTGAGAATAGTAATAAAAATTCTAAAATGTTAGCTAGATCTGCGCAAAAAAAAGGGAGAAAAATTTAGTGGGGGTGATTAAAGATAAGAAGGGTAAGGAATATAATTTAATGAAGGATAAATTAAAAATATTTCATGAATTTTATTCTGAATTGTATAAGGCTGGGTTATGTTCTGAAGTAAGGATTAAAGAATATATTGAAAATTTTTTGAAAATAAAAATATTAGAAGAGGATAGGGATTATATGGAACAACCTTTTACGGAGTTAGAAATAGAGTTTGCTATAAATAAATTAAAAGATGGTAAAACTCCCGGAATAGATGGTTTAGGGGCTGAATATTATAAGGTTTTCAAGAAAATGTTAATTCCCAAGTTAAAAAACTTGTTTAATGATATTTTACAGGGGGGAGAGATTCCTCCTTCTTGGAAACAATCTTTGACCATTTTAATCCTGAAACCGAATAAGGATCCGGCAGACCCAGGATCCTATAGACCAATTTCATTAATTAATCAAGATGCAAAATTAATGTCTGCAATATTAGCTAGAAGAATGAATAGTTTTGTTAGTAAGTATATTGGTTTAGATCAATGTGGTTTTGTACAAGGTAGACAAATGGCAGATTTGACTAGAAGAGTGTTAAATATAATATATTTAATTAAGAAAAATAATTTGAAGGCAGGGGTTTTAGCATTAGATATTTTCAAGGCCTTTGATTGTGTGGAATGGCCAGCATTAAAGAGGATAATAAAAACTATGGGGTTTGGCGAAAAGTTTCGAGGAGTTATTGATCAACTATATGCTCAAAATATGACGTCAGTTGTAGTAAATGATGGTATAACAGATCAAATTTATCTAGGCCGAGGTACCAGACAGGGCTGTCCCCTTTCCCCAATCTTATTTGTGTTAGTTATGGAGGTTTTGGCAAATGTAGTTAGAGAGGATAGTAATTTAAAAGGGATAGGGATAAAGGATAAGATAAAAATTAATCTTTTTGCAGATGATACTCTGTTAACAATTGAAAATCCCATGGAAATGATGGATAGGTTAGAGAATCATTTAAAGGAGTTTAGGGAAGTTACGGGGTTGCAAGTAAATTGGGATAAATCTGAGATTATGTTGTTTAATTATAGTAAAATAGAGGAGCTAGAAGGGATTAAAAAAAGAGTAAATATTAAGGTTAAAAGTATGATTAAATATTTAGGTATAGATATTTTAAAAGAGCTAGAAAAAATAGGAGAACAAAATTTTAGAAAGTTAAAGAATGAGGTAAAAAAAAAGATAGAGGAATATAAAAAAATTGGACTTTCATGGTTTGGTAGAATAGCTTTGATAAAAGTGAAGATATTACCAAAGATAATTTTTTTATTTAGAATGATACCAAGTTGTTTATCAGAGAAGGAAATTAGGGAATGGCAAGCAATAATCAATAATTTTTGTAATGGGGGGGAAAAGGCGAGGATTACTAAGAGTAAATGGTATAAATCCCAAAAAGAAGGGGGGCTTGGCCTTCCTAATATCAAGTGGTATTATATAGCTAATCAGTTAAGGTTTATTACGGATATTTTAGTTAGGAAGAATATTTTGTGGTTAGAAATAGAAACGCAGGAAATAGAAATTGGGATGGAAAAATTTCTATTTTCAAAAAAAAGTATTACTAGTGTAAAAAGAATAGAAAATCCCTTCTTGAAAAATATGGTAGGGATTTGGAATAGTAACAGACAGATCTTTATACCAGGGATATCACCGTTAACTCCAGTTGTAGCAATGGAGGACTTTCCAGAAAATGCACAACATTGGGAGGCAATATTTAGGGAAAATAAGGTTATAAAATTAATGGATTGGATGGGAAAAATTGAGACTAGACAACAAATATTGGAAATGATTGGGCCAGATAGAATTTCATGGTTAAATTTAATGCAATTAGATCAGTGGACTAAGAAATGGAAGAAGAGAAACGAGTATGAAAGGGAGTTTTACTGGATTTGAAAAGAAAGTGTTGTCTAGAGAACTTATAGAAGGGAATGTTTCTTCTAGAGGGTTAACTAAGGAGATATATAAAATGATGTAGAGGATTGAAGTGAAAAAAGATAACCTTAAGATGATGTGGGAAATGGAATTTGAGGAGGAGATATCGAATGCGGGGTGGAGAAATATTTGGGGCAGACGTAGATTAAGAAATATGTCAGTAAGGATAAAAGAGAATTTTTTAAAAACTGTTTGGAGATGGTATCTGACTCCAGTAAGATTAAACAAAATAGATAGTAATTGTGCTCCATTGTGTTGGAGAGGATGTCAGGAACTTGGTACTTATGGTCATATGTGGTGGAGTTGTAAAAGCGTATTGGTTTTTTGGAATAAATTTTTTGTAGAAATTTCAGAAATTATTGGTATTAATGTGGAGGTCTGTCCAAAATTAGCATTGTTATCAATAACGGAGAAACTTCTGTGCTCACAAGAGAAAAAGGAACTAATTGTAAGTTTATTAGCGGCAGGGAGATTACTGATAGCAAGGAACTGGAAAGTTCAATACCAGTACTTAATAATAGATTGGTATAAAGAGGTTTGGGATATTGCTTTAAATGATAAACTAACATGTAGTATTAAATGTAAAAGGGGACAATTAAAGAAAAATAATTTTAAGGAAATATGGGGGTCATTTTTAGATTATGTTTTGGTAAAGGGGAAAGGGAGTAAGCCATGTCATGATATGATGTATTTTTGGAATATAGATTAATAATGGATTATGTGGATAGAATTGGTTTTGGCCCCGGGGTGACGGGTGCACTTGGAGTTTATGATTTGTAGGTTTATGTGTTTTTTTTTGTATGTGTGTTCTTTTAAAAAAATATAAATAAATTTTTAAAAAAAGAAAGAAAGAAACGATTGATTTATTGTTCTAACAAAGTCTCTAAACTGATATTCAACTCAGGAACAGATAACTTGGATTTTCAATGGTTACATTCAAACTTGTTCTATACTTAAGTTCAGGTTAAAGGTAGGCAGATGTTATACAGTGCTTTTCTGTATCAACTTGGCTTGGTTACTTGAAGTTACAGTATCAGAAGACCAGGGAACTTAGCTATCCTTCTCACTAGTCCAGAGCTTCACAGTCCTTCCTCAGACAGAAGGTCCTTCACTCCCTAAGAGGAAACTCCTGTGAAGTGTTCTTCACTAACTCCTTCACGTTTGCTTTCTCACAACTTAATTACTAGTTTTTCTTGTCTGAACTCTTTTCTTCAGTACCACCTTTTCCCTACCTACTCTACTAACCTCCCACTCCCTCTCTCCTTCCAACCCACTCTCACACAACTGACCACCGCCCCCCTCTAACTGCCAACTCCCTGGGGTTCTATGCTCTCTGG
This sequence comes from Shinisaurus crocodilurus, assembly GCA_021292165.1. Classification (NCBI taxonomy): domain Eukaryota; kingdom Metazoa; phylum Chordata; class Lepidosauria; order Squamata; family Shinisauridae; genus Shinisaurus; species Shinisaurus crocodilurus. Next base: position 155,499,387 of record CM037878.1, read on the forward strand.
TTCAACCAATCAGAGCCTCTGGAATGCTCAGGTTGGCCCTCCCCAGGCTTCTGCCTGTCACTCCACCACATCAATCTATTGATTAACCATGTTACTGTAAGAATGTGTTACAGTAAGAACATGTTACACAGGTCATTAAGCCTGGGAGAACTAAATGCAGAAAGTTAATTACTCCTATAGTGCAATCCTATCCTTAGGTTATCCCAGCTGGATGGAGATGACAATGATTGCTATTAAATCCCACATGCTGGTGTAGGGAAGACATGACTGTCTAGCGTAAGGATGAGCGATTCAGCAAAATTCATGCTCATCCAGGTTCTCCGAATTCGACCTTGAAGCTCATTCCATTTTCTTTCCATATCAAACTGCAAGCTTCCCCCCCCCTTCTCGCATGAAAATTAGTGCGTATTTTCATGCATTTTCCCAAAGATACACATCAGCTCCAACTGACAGTTCCCTGAGGCGGCAGACTCTGGCCTCATCCATCGGCCAGAGAACCAAGAGCCATTGGGAGGCTGCACCCCATGCCTCCCAGGAGTAACATCACAGCAAAGGGGAGACCAACCTGGCCCCATACATCAGCTGGAGAGGGAGCACCTGCAGGGAGCTTGTTTTGCCCTTCCATGCCAAAAAAAAAAAAAAAAGAAAGAAAAAGAAAAAAAGAAAGAAAAACCTATAAGAACCTTTTAAACGAAGGACTGGTGCCTGAGTTTTGCATTCTTCTTCCTCCCTCCCAATCCCTTTTCCTTTTGTGTCATGTCTTTTAGATTGTGAGCCTGAGGGCAGGGACTGTCTTATTATTAATCTTTGTAAGCCGCTCTGAGAGCCTTTTCTCGATGAAGAGTGGGGTATAAACGCAATAAATAAATAAATAAATAGTGCACATTTTCCAAAAATACACATTTTTTAATGTGCTAATGTATGTATTTTTCAAACGTGTGTTGTATGTGGGGCTGGAGCTACCTTTGCAGTCTTCTCCGAAACTTCAGTTAGTTCAGAGAATGGTGTGTCGTAACCCCACAATTCAGTTCCCTTGTGTATGTCTGCATTAGTATGTTTAGTGAGTATAGAATGTTGAACGGAGTGGTTGTGGTTTGTGATGTCTTGGAAAGGGTGGGGGGAGGAGTATATAAGGAGTGTTTGAGTGATGTCAGAGTTAGTGTGTTGGGAGTTGGGGAGTTAGGTTAGTCGGGTTGTTGTCTTTTCCTTCTTACAGTTATTCGTGTCTTGTCTGTCAGGAGTTTTGAGAGAAATCAGTGCTTGTCTGAAGAGTTAAAGTATTTGGAGTTATAGGGAATTAGGTTAATTACAAAGTGTTTGGGGTCGGCAGGTTTAAAGCTATTTTCTGGAACTAAGCTTTTGAGAATTAAAATAAACTTATTTTTATTTCGTTTGCTACCCAAATCCTACATTTCAGCTTGGCGTTATTAACTTGCATTACGGTTAAATCTACACACACACACCTTTGTACCCACAGTATCATAGATTTAAAATAGATCCTTAATGACCTGTATTAATCTTTTACCTAGGGGAAAGGTTTCATCTGAGCCTCCCCTCAGGTTTTTTAGTGTTGGTGCTTAGCCTGAGAAGGGTTTATGCGCCTGGTCCTAGTGTGAAGGGGCCGTGTGGTCGCATATGGCTTCGAGGCTAATTGGGAGCAGCTATCGTGACTGTATTCCACTAGTTCTTAAACAGCTTCACTGGGTTTTGGTTTCTAAGGGCAATTCAAAGTGCTGGTGCTGACCTAAATGTCTTGGGACCACGGCCTCTGAAGGACCGCCTTCTCCTGATGATCCTTCCCAGTGGTGGCTGGTGCCCATTATGGCTGGTGGGGCAGAGGATAGGGCAGCTAATAGGGGGAGCCAGAGGCAGGTGGAACTGGGGGATGAGAAGCAGAATATGCATAGCAAGGGGCAATAGGCAGAGCCCAGGATAATAGGCAGAGGTGGGACTTGACCACCACAACACAGAACCACTACTTTGAACTTTGCAGGATCAGTCAGGGAGATGAGATGGGAGAGAGACTGAGAGTGGTGTATAAGGAGGATACTGCTGCTGGTTTTTCCTGGTGTTTTGGCTTGGGTGTTCATTGCCCTGTCCGCACTTTGATTAGATCCACCACTGATGTGGCAATCATCATTAGAAGCATTCTCTGAATCCCCCCACCTTCTGAAGTGAGGCAGGTGTAATCTGAAGGGAGGGTCTTTTCAGTGGTGACACCCCACATGTGGAATGTTCTTCCCAAGGAGACTTGCACAGTGCCAAATTTGATGTCTTTCCTTCACTGCGCAACATCTTTTCTGTTTCCCTAGGCAAATAAAACATGTTGTCTAGCCGGTTTGTTGTCTGGCAATCTTTTACTGATTTCTGTTGTTCTTGTTATTCTGAATGTGACTTGTTTATTTAATAATTTATTATTAAATGTAGTAATTTATAATAATAATAATAATAATAATAATAATAATAACAACAACAACAAAAAAATTTGTGAGCTGCACCAAGAATTTCAAAATTGAAGGGTGGCATATAAACATTTTAACTAATAAATTATAAAATACTGGCTTTCCAGGGATAGGGAGGTTTTTTGATGTGGGACAGCAACTGTAAAGGTGATTCCTCAACTAAATCCCAAAGCTTAAAGGTGGCTGTACCACATGCTTCCCCTAAAAGGTTAGATCAGCCCTTCACATCGCAAACCTAAGCAGAAATTACATGAATGCAAGCCCCACTGGTTTAGGAATCCCAGTAATGTGCTTAAGCTCAGGATGTAAGGCTCGCAGCTTTAATCATGCTATTTTAGTCTAAAATGTCTCTGTGAGTGTCCAGGCATACCTCAAACCAAGAGCCAGTGTGTGGTTTTTGTTCCTCAGATTAAGCCGAATTTCCCTTTACCTCCACACCATGAATGACAATGTGCCTACTTCTGCGCTGAATGCTGATTTCCTTTCAATCCCCCCCCCCACCGTCCCATGTTTCAGACAGCTTGTTCACCTTTTTGTTGTTCAATTGCTGCTTGTACATTTATGCTTTTAAATATTATTTGGCACTTTGTAAAGTAAAAAGGAATCACTCCCCCCCTTTTTTTAGTGAAGTCCTATACTTGCGATACGTTGGCCGAGGAGCCATAGGATACAGTTTAATTTAAGCCACGTTACGCTGGTGGAATGTGAGATCGGCTGCTGCCATCATGAACGACATACCGGTGGAACACTGTGCCAGCGCATTCATTCCACTTGCACAAGAGCAGCCAAAATGGGACAGAGACATGAGCGGGGCAAGGGTAACACAGGGGAGGAGCAGACTTAGGCCAAATCCTATAATCCCTTAACCCCCCAACCATACTCCCGACGGCAGAACTTTGTACCAATGCCCAAGCCAGTGGAAGGAAAATTCCTCCCCTTTAACTCAAAAGAGAGGGGGAGAGCACCAAAAAGTCACACACACTGTCCTGTCCACATCACCACAATAAAGTATAGGATGTAGTGGCCATTGGACTGTTGTAGCAGTGGCATATCTCGCCCGGCTGGCATAATTGGTGCGCAACTATTCAGGTATAATTTAAAGTGCAGTCATGGCCTATGCCAGGCTATTTGAAAGATCATATTCTCTCATATGAGCCCGCCTGGATTTTAGGATCCTTGGGAGAGGCCCTTTTCTCTGTTCTGCCACTACTGGAGCACATTTGGTGGGAATGCATGAGAAGACCTTCTTGGTAGCTGCTCCCAAGCTCTGAGACACACTGCCAAGGGAGGCCAGACTATTTCTTCTTCTTCTTCTTCTTCTTCTTCTTCTTCTTCTTCTTCTTCTTCTTCTTCTTCTTCTTCTTCTTCTTCTTCTGACAGGCTTTTGACTTTTACACTGACTTATTTGCTGAAGAAGAATAACTGGTGGATACTCTTTATTTCTTAACATTATTGATGTGTTTTTAATTGATTTGCTTTTATGTTCTCATTATACTTTTGCATTTGATCATGTATTTTATTGTTGTTAGTGGCCTTGAGCACCATTTGTGGTGGAAAGGGAGGATATAGATTTAATAAATAAATAGGATTTTTCTACTGCAGCTGAAAAACTGTTGGAGGCATTGGGGCAGGGGATGTGGGTTTGGGATGTCACAAGCTCCCAGCCATTCAGCCCCATGCACATCTGGTTTCTGGTGCCAACTGGTTGAACCAGATTCCCCTGAGCTTGATCCTTGATCCTGATCCTATTATAGATCTGACTCTGGGATGATAGGTCTTCCAGAGTGCTGTGACTTCTGTTTTTAAAGGTTCAATCCTATGCAAGTTTAGACAGAAAAAAGGCCTACAACTCCCAGCATGCCGGCATGCTGGGAGTTGTAGGCTCCCCCCCCCCGTCTAAACTTGAATAGGATTGTGTCCTAAGTGTGTGTCTGCACTCTCCTTCTATATGTACTATTATTCTGTTAGTGATAGTTTCAGGTATTTTATGTACTAGATGCTGCTCTCTTCTTGTGGGGATTCTGTTTATTTTTATGAGAAATGCTGAAGTTCCCAATTTAGTTGCAAAGGTCACCTATTCATATAGACTGTAAAATTGTTATGCCTAGCAACAGGGAGAAATGTGTGCAGCTGGTGTACTTGTAAATGTCAAGCAAGCTGCTTTTGGGGATAAAAAGGATCGTTGTAATTGAACATCCCTGCATAGCTGTAAAAGTAAGCAATTAGAATATATTTAGAATTTCTTCACCTGGAAGCAGCATAAAATGTGTATCTAACTGATAACGCAGATTTTTAAATGACATTTTGCTTCCCTGACCTCTCACTGATGGCGTTGGGTTTTTTTGGCCATAACCTTTGAAGCTGTTCTTGTGCCAGTCTTGGTAGGGCCTGGGCAGTAAATGAGGATCTGGGAAAATAGCTTGCTGCCAAATAATTGAAAAGAAGCAATGGGGAAGGTGCAGTTTGGATGAGGGAAGCAGTGGGAGGGGGAGGGGTACTTAGACCTTCCTTGCCTGATGTTTCTTCCCTGCTCCCCCCTCCATGGCAAACACTCATCTGAGAATCTCACATGGAGAAAAATAAGTTGGGTGAAGGGGGCACAGCCAGGAGAGGCTGGTGAGTCGTGACTCGTATTTCTGTGCAGCTTCTAGCCCATCGCATCTTTTTGTTAGAGCTTTATAGGAGCTATCCATGGTGCTGAACCCCATCACCAAAACAGGTTCACCACCATGGAGCATCATGGATAGCTCCTATAAAGTTCTAACAGAAAGTTGGATAAGGAGCCCCCTGACAAAGAGGAGTCACCAGCCTCCACTGGACTGCACAGCATACAAGAAGCTGGAAGAGAAAGAACTACATCCACTGTCTTGCCTCCACACTGCCTGATTCAGTAGTGATATAATTTCCCAGGCCTGGGTCTCCCAGTGAATGACTAATATAGCCCTAAGAGTAGAGTATACCCCTTTAAGCAAAGGTAAAGTATTCATTTGAAGGCACCCATTCATGGACTACAGACCAATTTATCAGGTGCATAAACTGTGATCCTGATGAAGTGGATTGTAGTCCACAAAAGCTTATGCTATAGGAAACTTTTTTGTCTTTAAGGTACCACAAGACTCTTTATTGTTTTATTATTTTTTTTGCTGCAGCAGACTAATATGGCTACCACTCTGGAACTTTCATGTGAACATGGTGTACACCTCAATAATTTACAATGTCAGAGAGAAAAGCTTCCTCTGTGATGGGGTTAAATGGATGAGGGGCTACTTTTATGTGCAAGCACTTTCAAATAAACACCTCCACACATGAAACTTTAGGTACTATGGCCCTCACCCGAGGCCTGTACCACGTATGAGAAGCACATGAAAAAAGCCACTAAAATGATATCAATAGCATGTTTTTCAATAGGGTTGTTGGTTAGTGCAGTAGAAAACTTCAGTCCTGTCTCATGGCTGGACTACTTGTGTAGCCTTCAATGTCACTATTTTTTGCTCCTGATTTCTCCATCTATAAAACAGGGACAAAATGACCTACTTCATAGGGCTGATGTGAAGGTGAACATCATCAAGCACTTCACAAAATTAAAAATGCTAGACAAGTAATAAGCATTCAATGGGCAGGGAGATTCTGATATGGAGGAGCTTTCAAATGATGCAGGTTTTGAGATGACCATGGAAGGCTGTACCATGTACACTGTGAATGTTTGAATGGATTGTATTGTATCTATTTTTTATATCTATATATCTGTCATACCTCACACCTCAATAGGGCCTGAAGCTTGCCCTCCTTATTGGGATCTCTGGGTATGCTTATGTAAGGTTGGGGGTTTCTTTTCCACTAACCCTTACCCTTACACTTCTCACACTGACTTTGGGATGTCTAATCTCTACCTTATACCTCTTTGACCTGGTACAATAAGCACAGCTTCCCACACAAGCTGTTTCAAATAACAAAGAAAAGTTTCTTTTAAAATACAGTAATACCTTGGATTACTGAGCATAATTCGTTCCAGAACCATGCTTGTAATCCAAAACAATCGCATATCAAAGCGAGTTTTCCCATTAGAAATAATGGGAACTCAGATGATTCGTTCCACAACCATTCACTCACTGCTTTGCTGGTTCCCTGGCAGGGAGCCCCATGGAGGGAGCCTGCAAAGCAGTGATTAAATGGTGCGTGGAGGGCAGGCACGGCGCAGCCACTCGCTCTGCAGGTGCCTCGCGTGCTGCCATGCCAGCTCCCGGGCAGGGAAGTGGCACGGCAGCGCGCAAGGTGCCCGCAGCGCGAGTGGCCGCGCCTCTGTGCCAGGGAGCCGGCAAAGCACTTTGTCAGCTCCCTGCCAGGGAGCTGCATGGAGGCATTCCCGCTGCTCCCTACCTATTCCAGGGTCGGTTCGCCTCCTCGGTGAGCCACCCGCGCTGCCATCGCTGGTCCCGTCGCGTCCCTTGCTGCCCTGGAAGTGACGTGACGGGACCCTCGCGCTGCCGCTTTGCTCGCCAGGGAGCTGTGTGGAGCTTTGCCAGGGAGCTGCGTGGAGGCGTTCCCGCTGCTCCCTGCCTCTTCCAGGGGCGGTTTGCCTCCTCGGCGAGCCGCCCGCGCTGCTATCGCCGGTCCCGCCGCGTCCCTTGCTGTCCTGGAAGTGATGCGACGGGACCCTGCAGTTCCCGTCGCGTCACTTCCGGAGCAGCAAGGGACGCGACGGGACCGGCGATAGCAGCGCGGGCGGCTCGCAGAGAGGCGAGCCCCCGCTGGAAGAGGCAGGGAGCAGCGGGAACGCCTCCACGCAGCTCCCTGGCAAAGTTCCACACAGCTCCCTGGCAAGTAAAGTGGCAGCGCGAGGTGCAGGCAGAGCGAGTGGCCGCTCCCTCGCCTCCATTGGGCTCCCTGACAGAGAGCCCAATGGAGGCGTGGCGCGGCCTCTCGCTCTGTGTGTGCCTCGCGCTGCCGCTTTGCCGGCTCCCAGGCAGGAAGCAGGCAAAGCAGCAGCGCGAGGCGCACACAGAGCGAGCGACGCAGCTCCCTCGCCTCATCTCCATGGGGTGCTTTGCTGGCTCCCGGGCAGGGAGCCAGCGCAGCGGTGCAAGGCGCCGCCGCAGGGGCACAAGGCGCCCGCACAGCGAGCGGCCTCACTTCCATGGGGCTCCCAGGCAGGGAGCCGGCGCAGCAGCTCGAGGCGCCCGCAGAGTGAGCGGCTGCGCCTCGCCTCCATGGGGCTCCCTCCCGGCTAGGCAAAGCCGGGGAGCTGGCACTTTAAGTGCTAGTCGGGGGCACAGCATGTGGCTCGTGTTCCGAGACACGCTCGTCCTCCAAATCGAAACAAATGATAAAATTTTGCTCATTTTACGAGAAGCTCGTATACCGAGTTACTCGTAATCCGAGGTATTACTGTACAAGTTCTGTAAATAAGTTTTATGTGTAAGTTTCAGTTAATCCTAAGTAATGTACTATCTTAGATTCATAGATTATAGAGTTGGAAGGGGCCTACAAGGCCATTGAGTCCTCTTATCCTAGTACCAGTGTTGTAAAAATTCAGTAACTAATGAGTTAAAATTAATGAAATGCTTCTCTCTGCATTTTTTTTGTTGCTTAGACTGATGTTTAGACTATGAGACAGAGTCAGGAATGCTGCTGTCCTGCTATCTTCTTTCCTTGAGCTAGCTAAAGACAGTGGGTGAAAGGGGACTGAAGGAGTTAGCATGACCTGACTTACCTCTGTTCCAGTAGTTTAGTATGCATGTTTAAGATTTTGTTTATCTTTCTGTATTTTTCCCTTTCTCTGCTAGAAATTCCTGTTAGTACGGCGCATGCGTGGAACTGCATCAGAAGATACTGTATAAATTGATAAGATTTCTGTATCCATTTTGAGATGCAGCTTTGCAGTGTTATACTCCTGTATCTCCTATTCTATAGAATAAATCTGTTGGACCACTGCCAGCCTTTCTCTCCTTCCTAATGTGCATGATTTGAACTGGGTACATTAGGATCTAGCATATTTGTGCAACACCAGTCCTCCCTCAACAACTGTTCCCAATATCAATCCCTGCACTCACTAGCTAAACTCTTAACAATCCTAATATAAATGCTCAACTCTCTTCAGTCAGATTCATACTCCAAAACAACACTTCACACTCCCTCTTTCCCCACACACTTCTCCCTACTCCTGCGCTCTCTTCACAAATCCCCTCAAAACCTGCCTGAACAGCACCACCCACTGTTTATATAACACAGGCTCTACCCCCCTTCTCACTCTCTCAGCCAATCATGTCACAAATGTAAATACACCCTTCTTCCTGCCCATCACTTCTCACTCACCCAGATACAGCAGGAATACATACTTATACTTAATACACAAACACATTATACTTACCACCTATACACTTTAAATTTAAACCCAGATAACATAACATCACAATATCCAACAAAAATATTTCTCAGGTTTTAAGTGCTGACCATAATCCAGTGGAGACCAGCATTCTGCAGGCTAATCAACTCCAGTAGGCATTTTCCTGTTGATATTGAAATAAGAGTTGTTTTATAGCCTGACAAACTATAAACTTTAAATTCTTTATTCCGTACATTTTTGTAGGGAATGCTTGTGGAGTTGGCTTATATATGCATTACAGCACAGCATGGAAACAACAACTGCTGACTACAAAGAAATATTGTTTCGTGCAAGTAACCAAGATACGCGATAACCCCCCCCCCCCCAACATCAACAGCTAAAAGCCCTTAGATCCTGGCTCAACCCTTTTAGATCACAGCTCTTTAGAAAAAGCTATGAAGCATGATAAGGCAAAAAGCTGTCCAGTGTATGAGAACTTTGGATAAGGAGGATAAATCTAACACTAATGGCAGATGGAAAGCCACCATGAACTGATTAATGTTTGTGCTTGTTGCAAAATCTGAGGATACAAAAAGTACAAAAGCCTGATTACACATTGTGTAAATGGAAAGATAAGACCAAACCAGACATAGGTACCTGAACATTCGAGTTCCTTCACAGCCAAGGAAGTGGCATATAAAAATCAAGGTGTGAAGGAGAATTAGAAAGAAATATGGGGATTTCATTTGGTCAAGATATATATGCAGCCTAAAAAGGAAGCAGTATTGAGGACCGATCTGGTGTTTGTGGTTTTTACCCCCTTTCTTCTTTTCTCTTTTCCTCTCTTCCTTCTTGTCCTGCACTTCTGCTGATTTGATTTTCTCTTATATTGTTGTTTGTGGAGATATGAATGTATGTGAGTATTTGATTGGATAAATGGTTCAAAGCGAGATGGGAAGTCTTAAATAGAGAAGGGTTTATATTCAGTGTATCCAATGGAGCTCCTGCTGGTGCATGACGGTCTGTTCAATTTTGTGCAATTGCCCCCATATGATATAGTCCTCCCTATTTGGGAAGGTCCCCTGGAGATGTTTTTTTTTTTTTTTTTGGCAAGTGCAGGGGGGGCTGTAAGGAGGAGGTAGAAAACAGAAAGATTGGTTGTGTGAGCTGCTGTCTCCATTGATACAACTCTAGGACTTTTCCAGGTTGAAATTATACCAGATAATGCTAGGAAGTGCAGCCTGGGGAATTTGGGAAATTTAATGGAGATTTGTAAAAAAATAAAAAAATAAGAAAATGGTTCAAAAAACTTCTTGCTGATTTACACATTTGAATTAAATTAATAAAGTATAATTTACAAAACAGAGCATGACAACAGTAATTCCCATATGCAGCTCCTATTTGTTTTCAATATGGCTGGTGGATTGTGCCCAAGGGTTGCAAGTTATCCATTTAGTGCCTAAGAAGAGTTGGTTTCGTTTTGGTTTTTCAAGCAAGACAAAATTAATATTTCTCTCTCAAGAAGGAAAACCATCTTCCATATTCTTTAGGAATGAATAAGCTGAGCTGCTGAAATCATGACTTGAATGGAATTAACCTCAAGCAAGATTATCAGTTCAGCTCATCCCAATGAAATATATATATACTGACTTCTCTGGAGAACTTTTAAACTTCTGACAGTTACTGGGGAAAACTTTATATGCCAAAATACAAGGAGTTTTAAATAGGCCTGTCTAACTTACGAGTTATGAATTACATTTTTGCAATGCAATATTGTGGTTTCAAATCATTTGTAATGTTGAGGCATTCCATATGATGACAGTTTCCCCTTACAATTCACCATGGGAAAAGAAAAGATTTCCATTAATTCTAAGATAAGCAATAAGATTAAAATATTGAAAGGACTTATCTATCGGCGGGTTATTTTTTGTCCAGTCATATAACAGGCGGGGTATAAATATAATAAATAAATAAATAAATAAACCTTTCAGAATATGATTGTATATTGTGGCCATTTTAACACATCATGCTAACTAGGCTTCTGCAAGACCCAGACTTCACAATCAGAACTGTCAATCTAAAAAACCTCATCTGTATTGTATTGTTTTAAGATAGGCCTACATGACCATCAAACCCACTAGCCATCTCTGGTGGGTCCCCAAACTTGATAAACCTCCTGTTTTTCTGCCTGTCAGGAATGACAAGAACAGGGAGGTTGTTAAGTACTTTGCAGGCCAGAATACATTGCTAGTGGCTGGGAGTGGGGGCAGTGCTGTCTCCATGTTTTAAGGGGCCCTTGGGCACAGTGCTTTCATTTGGCCCAATCCTGAGTGCATCCACTTCCTTCTCATTGCTGGTGCCACTGTCTCTTTGCTTGCCCTCTCCCTTTGGGGAGGAAAAGCCAAAAAAGAGGAACTACATCACCAAAAAAGAGAACAAAAAAAGGACAATGATTTGTATAAAAATTTGTATAAGCCAATTTATATGTATAGATGCAAATTTAGAAATTATTATTATAATTTAAATAGAAATACAGTACATCTCACCATAGTGTGAAACACTAACCAGGTGACCTATGTGCCTTATTCACTCTGCCGTGCTGCTGATGGGCAAATTCGAGGCACAGCTTTTCCTTCTTATGGACCATCTTTCAACTGGACTTGGACTGGACAGCCCTTCAAAAAGAAGACACCTTAAAAGTAAATGATATAACTTTACATGGAGGACTGTCCTTTGTAAAAGAGGACACATGGCCACCCTACCGGAGGTGCCGAGACAGAGCCGGCAAAGCAACTGGAAGCTGCTGCTCCTTCTCCTTGCTCCTTCACTGCTCACTTGCTTATAGGGGACAGGCTGATCAGGCAGCGACAGAAGTACGGGAGAGCAACAGAGCCAGGGTGCTCCAGGTTTGGCAATGGACCCCCTGTAGGTGTGTGGGCCTCAGCATGTGCCCAGCATGGTCACCTCCTAACACCAGGGTCCGATGGGGGATGGTGGGGAGAGAAACACTTTTGTTGAAGTCTGTTTTAAAGTGAATGCAGTATATACAGGTAAGTGTGTATGTGCGGTCATTTTTTTTGTGGGAACACACTTTTTAAAGATTTATGATTTAAGAAACCTCTTGAGGCATTCTGTGTCTCTAGGGGTTCACATAGCCCGCCCTGAGCAATGAATTTCCATGCATCGTCCAGCCACCTCAAAGCAGGCTACAGCCTACCTGGTGAAAAGCTCCCTCCTACCATATGATTCGATTCCCACCGAGGATTCATACCGTCATCAAGGGTGGAGGAGATGTGCTCACCAGTTTAATATATCTCGACGTTGGGCCGAAAAGCAGGGATCATCCTCTGGCATCATCCTCTGAGGCCAATCTTAGTTCCCAGGAAGGTGTGCATGTTTCTATCAGATAACCTGGCCCCAAACAATTTAGGGCTTTAAAGGACAAAACCAGCATTTTAAAGTGAGTCTGAAAATGAATAGCAGGCAATGTAATTGGTACACTATCAGTGTAATATGATCTGAAGCTGCCACTCCCCACCCCAGCATTCTGGTGACTGTATTCTGTACCAGCTGAAACTTAGTGTTAATAAAAACAGCTATACCTGATAATAGACCAGAAGATCTTGTATTTTAAAAATGATGTCCTTATTCAGCAGTGGGGTAGCAAGGGGGATCACAATAGTTACCCCACTGGCATCATCCACCTCACCAACCTCTAGACAAAGACCCTGGGGCTGTATGCATCACTCGACAGCTCACGGTGGGTTATTGAACCCACAGCGAGGCTGCAGGGCATGTGTGTCCACCATTTTGAATATGCAAGCCCCGCTTGCTTGGGTTGTGCCATACAAACCCTCACATAACCCATGCCCGCCAGGTTTGGTCAACATGACAACCCCCAAGTGGGGGTTGCATATGCAAAATGGTGCCTGTGGGTGCCATGGCTCATCGTGGGCTAAATAAACCCACGAGGAAACACGGCATGTCATCTGAACCCAGACATAAGGTCCTTCAGGTCAACTGCCCACATACAGTAACTGCATCTCACGCCAATTGAATCAAGTTCCTGATGTGCCTGTTATATACAATTTTAATAATAATAATAATAATAATAATAATAATAATAATAATAATAATAATAATATGCACATCTAGAGGAACTCTCCATTTCTTCCCATGAATCCCACCCAAAGTCCTTATTCCTCTTCTGGGCATGGAAAATAATTTCTAATGTGCAAAGTACTAACAAATCCCATCAGGTAAAAGCAAGCGAAAGCGAAGAGCTGTATTTCTTCCATTTCTAATAAGACACAGTTCTAAATTAAGTCTACTCTTAAAACCAAAATGCTTATCTGCAGTTAAATAAGGGTGCATTAATTCAAACATTTTAAAAGATCATTTTATATCCCCAGTAACACATTCCTGTGAAAAGTTATTAAACAGCTGCTTATCCTAGGCTATTAAAATCAGTAAGCTTTAGGTCATGGCTCATAACACAGGTAAGAACTTATATATATATATATATATATATATATATATATGCATTGCACTTGTTAACCGGTTAAATATATCAAGCAGTGTGTCCTTTGTTTTAATTAAATTATCCTCTTGCATGAATGTTGTTCCTTGCTTTCTAAATCGGCACAAAAGTAATAAATGCTACATTTGGAACCAGAATACTAGAACAGCTGAGCAGAAAGGTAGTAGATTATGCTAGGACTCATAACCATGCCTCCTTGCAACACATACATGTTGTGACAGGGGTCTCCCTGCCTGTGCTCAACAGACGTAGCCAGAAATCCTTCACATGCATAGCACCACAAAAAGAAGTGGGGGACATTCCAAGGACAAGGAGATGAAGCTGATGTGGCAAAACTGGGTTGACTTGACTGAAATGTTGCTGCTGAAGCCAGGATGGGACCACACATACTCTTGTGATTAGAAAGGGTAGGTTATTCTCTCATCATTGTACAATACACTGACTTGTCATAATGAGAGCCAGCTTCCCAGGTCTGAGGGGGCCCTGGGCAAAGTGCCCTCTGGTGGGCCCACATGTACATCAGTGAGCCTTGGTGGACTTACCATGGCGGTGGTGGGCAACAACAGTACTCCAATAAGCACCAGGTGGCTTGGAGCCACCATTTTAATTTTGCATATGCCCTTAATGCTATGATGGGGGCACTGTGGGAAATTAACATGGCAAGTGGCTCCCAGACCCAGCTATCTGGTCCAGGAGGCCCTGCAATGGGCCCTGATGGGAGCTTGGGTCATAGCCTGCTGCACAACAATGCTGTGTCCTCAGGGCCAGTGCAAGGCAGTTTGGTGCCTAGGCAAGATCAGATATTTAGTGCCCCCCCTTCCCACTTGAGCCCTCACTCCCTCCAGCCCTATGCTCCTGGCGCCCTCTTTAGCCCGGCGCCCTAGGCAGCTGCCTAGTTGGCCTAATGACACCGGCCCTGTGTGTCCTAGTGCTGGGTCTGGCCATGATCTACAACTGAGCTATGGTCCAGCCTTAGATGGGTTGCCCCAATGGTACCAATGCTATTTTCTTATTAAGAGGAGGAGAAAAACAAATGACAAAATGTGTAAAGGAGGAGGGTAAACACTTACTAAAAACAAGCTGGGGTTAAAGAAGGATCTGCAAAAGTTGAGTCCACTGTTATAAGGACTAGAGGAGACAATTCCTCAAAGCAAGGACAGAGCAGTATCAGCCCATAGCTGCTCTGTTGAAGAAGTCATATGCTCCATAAAACTAAAGCCAAAGGGTTTTTTTTTTGCTACAGGGATAAAGTGGATGGAAGTGACCTTTGGACATCTGGAGAGCACTGAGTTGGGGAAGGCTGCTTTAGGGATTCTGCCCTGCAGAAAATGTACACACCCAGACCTAACAAAGGGAGCTTTCTGCTTCATTGCAGAGATTACCCTTCTCTCAGCTGCCTCGTGTTGCTGGGGAGAATTTTGCGCGTAGGGTGGGGGAAGAGGGTCAAACCACAATCAGGCCACTGCCTCGGGCCAATCAGCCCAACGAGGGGCAGAGTGACCTGGCCTCTTTTAAGGTCTGGCATCTCCGCCCTGAGGCAGCACTCTTTTTTCCAGCTCCCTCCTCCCTCCCTCCCTGTTTAGCAGTGTGGGTTTTACTGGTTGTCCTATTGGGGGCCGAGTAGGAATTTTGACCTGCTGTCCTGATTGGCCTTGGGCAGTGGGTGTGTCTCAGCCTACTCCACACTGTGAAGCAGGGTTGGGTTAGATTTTGACCTTTGGTCACATTTGGCGGGAAGTGCGGAAATAGGTAGACATTTTAGGGTTTGGTGATCATCCAATGGCACCATTCAGGTGACTGGCGATAACCTGGCACTCTCCTGGCTGTTGTCCTGTGGCGCAGCTTGTGGGAGGTTGGGCCACCTTTGGGGCCTTCCCCTCCTCACTCACCGGTTGTCCTGCGGCGCCGGGCAGAGCAGACGCCGGGAAGGCCCTCCAGCATCAAGTGGTGTAAAGCTTGGGGGCGGCGAATAAACATGCCAACCCTTTTGGCTTGGATGCTTTCGCCCGATTATGATTATTATACTGGCCGTTGGCTGGTTTCAGTTAGAACCGCACCCCTCCCTTCACAGATCTTTGATTGATTAATAAATGTGGCCCTGATTTGATCCCATACTCTGTGTCTGGTCTCTTCATTTCCTACCTTACACAGTGCAATCATTATATCAGATCTGCAGAAGTTGTGATTTCTCAAGTGAAATACAGCCCTCCAGCCATGGCCCGTACTACCTGCCATGGACTGCAAAAGAGGAGATTGACTGAGCTGCTGGTGGTCCATATACACACATGGCTGCATTCAGCTTGGTGAGTCACCAGTTGCTCAAGCCTTTACTCCAGCTACAGTTGCCAATACAGAAGTGTTCACCAATGCTCTCCCCTTCCTGGTTCAGAAACGAAAAGATGACGGGATAGAAATGGACACGTCTATGTCAGAAGAAACAGCTTTTAGAAGATGTGGAATGAAATCAGAAGAGAAACCCTGCAATGGTGAACTCTTAGAACTGAGAGGTGAATGAAAGGCAGATCAATTACTTCTTGTTCCTTTGGGAACTGTCTGTCTGTATACAGTAATACCTTGGATTGCAAGTAACTTGGTTTGAGAGCGTTTTGCAAGACAAGCAAATTTTTAAATATTTATTTATTTATTTTTTACTTGATATACAAGCGAACGTCTTGCAATACAAGTACTGTAGTACAGCTTAAATTAAAAATATATGTACAAATTTTTTTGGGAGGATGTCGTTTTGATATAAGAGTGTTTTGGATTACAAGCACGTTTCCGGAACAAATTATGCTCTCAATCCAAGGCATGACTGTACATTGTCAGAAAGGTATCAGGCCAACAATGCCTGCCCTACTAATATATGTTTACCTCTTGCAGTTTTCAGGAAAAGAGCTGAAGCCTTATTTGTAAAGGGGAGACCTAATTCTGAATATTCTAGGCCATATCAACAACTGGGTGCAGGGAATATAAATAAGTTTCAGTTTGTTAGCTCATATTTCTCCCAGCACAAACATTGTTATTATTAAATATTTATCCATCATTCTTCTTATCTTTTTGTTTTGTTTTGTTTAGAAAACTTGGATACCTTCCATAAATCTAGCAGCCTCCCATTCAGGCATTAATCAAGTTCTACCTGCTTAGATTCAACAAGGCTACAGTATCAGGTACTCCCTGACCATTAACTGGACCCTGAAAGTGGACTATAAACAATCAAAACCCCATTCCCAGCCTCCCCACACTCCTAACAGAATTGCATATAGAAGCTGTAGATGACAGTCATAGCCAGTGTGGCATAGTGGTTAGGGTGTTGGACTGGGACTTGGGCGACCTGGGTTCTAGTCCCCACCCAGCCATGAAGCCCACTGGTTGACTTGGAGCCAGTCACTGACTCAGCCTAACCTACCTCACAGAGTTGTTGTGAGGATAAAATGGAGAGGAGGATGAGGAGGATTACGTAAGCCGCTTTGAGTTCCTTTCAGGAAAAAGGCAGGATATAAATATAATAAATAAATAACTGAGAAGAAAGCAAGGACATAAATATAATAAATAAATAACTGAGAAGAAAGCAAGGACTGAACCATGCACCCACAAACCATGCACCCACAAACTATGTACTAGTCACTAAGGTGTTTAACAACCCTTCTTGTTTTGTTTTGGTTTTGTTTTGATTTTCCAGAGGGGTAGCCATGTTAGTCTGCTGCAGCAGAAAAACAACAAAGGGACTTGTGGTACCTTAAAAGACTAAACATATTTATTCTGGCATAAGCTTCTGTGGACACTGTCCACTTCGGATTCATCTGATGAAGTGGACAGTGTCCATGAAAGCTTATGCCAGAATAAATTTGTTAGTTCTTAAGGTGCCACAAGACTCTTTGCTGTTTCTCTTCTTCTTTTTGTGCCCCAGGCAGGGGGCAAAAATCAGGTGATTTAATAAGTGCCTTGTGGGTCGCCATACATGGCTGATGAATTGTGTTAGACCGGATGGGTCACAGCCTGTCTGTAGATCTGCTCTAATTCAAGCTACACATTTTCCTATGGTAGGCAGGAGATGTCATGAAATAAATGTGTAGAAAAGAAAGCAGAGGACAATCCAAAGGGTGCACATCTGCACCAGCAGCATCAATCAGCATGTTCCAATGAAAAACACCTACAGGCAGCAACAGGATAAAAGTATCTTGCACTGGCAGACATAAGGGCCCCATTATCAGCACAGGTTGCAATGTCGCCCCCAAGGACATTTGAGCATTATCTTAACCACTATTGTCAGAGGATAGTATTGTACTATAAGCTGGATGACTTATGTTATACAATTGGCTTTAAAGTGAGTGATTGAGAAGTATCATAAGGAAAAAAGAATGATACAGGTTACTGGAATAGGCTAGGGACATTTCTACCCTCAGGCTCACCAAACAGCTTTTGTTCTGGATACATAAAGGGGACTGGAATTTATCTTCTCCACCCTGCCCCCAGTTCAGTTTGGCTATTGGGATGATTAGTTTTTTCTTTTTATAAGGGATGTCTTAATGAGATCAGCAGGTGAGGTCTTGCTTTGGGTGTCACTGCTATTTGAAGTAAGATGGGTTGTTACTAGGAATAGGACATCTTTTGATGGTGGTGCCTGTTTCGTTGTTGAACTCTCTCACAAGAAAGAAAAAATATCCAGGTCCACTCCATTAAAGTCTTTACGTGACCAGAAAGGCCATACTTTTTTGCCAGGCTTTTCAAGAGTCTGAATATGAATCATATATATATATGATAGATAGACTAACAACAGAGTAATTTCAAAATATATTTAGAGCTAAACTAAACGTTTTGGCTTCTGCCCTCATCAGTAGCTGTGATGTTAAATGGTTACCAAGAGTGGCAGTTTGGAATGCTGGGAAATAAAAAATCCTATGGAGAAAAAAACCCAGAGGTATAAGTGGTATAAAGCTCATGAATTGTCCTCCAGATTAAGGCCAGATAGACTAAGCATTCTGTAGATCCAGAAGTTTTCCTTTTTGTTAAGCATGTCAGTTTCCTTTGTTTGTTCAACTGGAAAGAATTGTAAATCTGAGGGACTATGTGCAGGTGAGTTAGAATGTCTTGCATCGGGTTGCTCTAGTTATTTTTGTAAGAATCGCAGATTTGTGGATACGGAATCTTGTTCTCAGGTCCGTTGTAGTTTTCCCTACATATTGCATACAACATCCTTTTTAAAAAACAAAACATTCAATTAAATAAATCACTTTAGTAGAAGTGCATGTTACTGATCATCTAATGCAATAAGTTTTGTTAGTAACTGTGCTCCTAAAAGAAGTGGTTTCTTGGAAGTAACTGCAGGTAACGCAATGCGCTGATTTACATTGGTATGATCTGGGGTTGCAAATATCTTGTTTAAGTACCGGTACTGCTTTAACTAACCATTTACACAAATTGGGTGGTTTTCTGAATGCGATGCATGGTGGAGAATTAATGGCTTCCATTAAATGAGCACAATAGGATATAATAGGGTAACTATCTTTCATTATCTGGTGGTAATTAGGGGTAGCAGGATGGTGGTCCCCAACAAATGGGAATAGGCAGAAGCCAATATATTTAGCTCTAAATATATTTTGAAATTACTCTGTTGTTAGCCTCTTTCTTATATATTTTAATTTAAGACTGACTGAATCCTTAGTGGATCTAGAGCAGTGATGGCGAACATTTTTGAGCCCGAGTGCCCAAACTGCAACACAAAACCAACTTATTTATTTCAAAGTGCCAACACTGCAATTAAACCTGAATACCGAGGTTTTAATTTTAGAAAAACAACTCATACAGTTGTCCGAACTAATTAACATCTTTTGTCTTTAAAGAAAAACACAGTAACAGAGCTTTCAATGATACAAACAGTTTTTTGTTGGGGAAAAAATCAACTCAAAAAATTATTATAGTACTACATTGTACACATAGCCTGAAGGAAATTTATACAAACTTTTTAAATAATTAGGCACATGTATTTTTGGATAAGGGATTCTCAACTTGTAATATGATTACCGGTATATGCCAGACTGAAATTGTATGGGGCAAGCTTTACCCCAGGTCCTTTCCCTGCTTCTACAGGTGTTGGATTAGTAAAAGTAAAAGTCAACCTGTACTAGGATGAGCAAGATAAACAAGAAAACTAAACGTGCTTAACACATTTTAAACACTTCATGTCTTGGACTGCAAACACTGCATTAGGTAAAAGTTTGCATTGGGCATGCTTTTGCACAATTAATGTGTTTTTTGCTATTGCACGCATGCTGATAATTTGTCAAACCTTGGCTCATACTCCGTTAGTTTGAGAGCAACACGTGCAGCACTCGGGTCAACTGTTGGGGCTTTACATCCAAGCCATGCTCTGTGCATTCATTCTTCAAAATCTTTTAAATGTGATAACAATGTAGAAAAGAATTCTGTAACAGGAATTCTAGAATAAAATCATTTTGTTCCACACTGTGAGAAAGAACAAGATCATGAGTGTTTTGCAGAAGGGGACGGTCTTTTCACGATCTGGTGACCAATGGCTCGAGTGCCCACAGAGAGGTCCCTGCGTACCAGCTGTGGCACCCGTGCCATAGGTTCGCCATCACTGATCTAGAGCCTCCTTGTTGTATTGCTGTTGTGCCGCTTTTTATTATGGTTGCTTAGCTGTTGTGTTCTCTCTCTCTCTCTCTCTCTCTCTCAATCTTTTTCTTTATATATGTATACACACACACACACACACACACACACACAAAATCTCTTTGGGACTTTCCGATAGTGCCTATTTTGTATTACTGTTTCCTTCAGTGAAGGGAGGAAGTTGTTTGTTGTTTTTAAATGGGATTATTCATGACATTTTATGGTATTTTATGCTTTGTTCTAAGCAGCTTTGAGGGCCATAGAGCTATAGTTTTAAATATATGTTTAAATGTACATAAAAAATAAAGAGGCAACTATGTGGAGCCATTAATCTGAGTCACAAGTAGCCCAGGATATTTTGGTGCCTGAGCGGAAAAAAATCTGAATGTTATCCCCTCCCTCCGTCATGGCAGTAAATATATAATAATTAAATTAAATAAATACAATGTGCTGGCCTTTAATGGTCAGGGATGTTGAAGAGTCCTTGGTCTCGAGTCACGAGTTGAGTCACGAGTCTTTGGACCCAAGTCTCGAGTCGAGTCTCGAGTCCGAGGTCCAAAATGGTGACTCGAGTCCCGAGTCACTCCCAAAGCGGCGGTGGCGGAGTCCTTGGTCTCGAGTCCCGAGTCGAGTCTCGAGTCCCATCAAAAATATTGGGACTCAAGTCTGACTCGAGTCAGAGGGGGGACTCAGTCCGACTCACGGGTACCCCAAAATCTGCTTCCTGAGAGGCTCACGTGCCTAACAATAGTGCAAACGCTGATGAGCCAAATTGATGTATTTTGAGCCAAAGTGAAGTCCTGTTCTCTCAAATGTTTCAGAACATGGAGTCATTAGAAAATCTTTGCCTGTGGTTGTGTGCACATTTACCACACATGTAGGATTTAGCCTTTATCACACCCCAAAGAGTTAAAAAAAAGAAAAGAAAAGAACTTATGACAGTAACTCAAGTCATGCTATGTTGAAGAAAAGGAATGAGTTATTATTCTGAGGGAGTGCGATTAATTACAGCACTTGATGCAGAAGAAATACTCATACATTGGGAACCAGTTAGCAGTCAGTCACTCAATGTTAGGTTTCAAACACGACTCATGAATATGACAATCATACAGCGTTATGCATCAGCATATAGCTCTGATGGAGAGATCAAACATCAATTCTGCAATAACTGGCAACGTTTGACTGGTATAGTTCCCAAGCATGACATCTGCTTAGAAATAGGAGACTTAATTCTAATGTCATGGTTTACTAAAACAATGCAGAGAGTGTAATTCATAAGCTTTGGTTTCTAACTTCAAAGTGGAAGAGGACTAGAAGGAATGACAATTGGGGTTCAATTGAAGGATTCTCTGTTTCTATATAAACACTGATGTCCTATAATCAGGCGAAAGCAGATGCATCCATTTAAGGCCACAATCCAAAGCATACTTACTTGGAAGTACATCCCATTGGAGATGGATACAATTGAACTTTACATTGGTATTTAAGATTCCAGTCCACAACATATTAAAACTACAATGCTATATACCCCCTTATCTGGCAGTAATCCCCATTGAAGTCAATGGGACTTACTTCTGAGTAGACATGTAAAGGATTGCACTCTTAGCTGATATGGCTGAACTGAAATCAACGAGAGAGGCTGAACATTGGAATTTAAACTGATGTAATTGGGTTGCGGAATGAGCTGCTCTCATGTTAAGAAACATGATCCTTTGTCCCTCTTCCCCACCAAAGAAAATAATTTAAGAAAGGTTTTATTGTTTTTATTTTGAGAGGTTCTATTAGCAATTATTCTAGGTTACTGGATTTAGGAGTCATTTTTGAAGAATGGGAAGTACTCATCATCCCAGTGGGAAAGGTTAAGGGCATAGGCACACTACATACTTAAGGTGCAATCCTATGCATGTTCAAACAGAAAAAAGTCCTACAACTCCCCAGCATGCCCCAGCCAGCCAACTAAACTGATTTAACAGTCATTGCTTCTTCCAGGGATATTAAGCCCAAAGACCAAGACTAGGCTGGATGACTACCACAAGACAAAGCAAATCTCTTAGGGTGCAATCCTATTGGTTGTGTCCTCACCACTCGGAAGCCCCTGAATGTGGAGGCTTCCGAGTTTCCTATACCCTGCCAGGCTGAAGCCAGCAGGGCGGGAGGAGCAGCAGAGGCGATCTTTGTCTCCTGGCTCTCTGATCTCCAGTATTTTTGCTAGACGTGCTTTTTAGTCTGTCTAGCAAGGGAGTTTTGGAGGGGGAGGGAAGGAGGCTGGAAGAGGCTCAGGATAGCTCATATCCTGGCCTCTCTGGTCTGCTCCCTTTCCCACCCACCAGAAGGCCCCCTTTCCCCCCTCTCCGAGGTTGAGTTTCTAGCCTCAGAGAGGCAGCTGGCATGGTTCTTTCCATGCTGGCTGCAAGGGGAAGGGGTCTGGGGTCAGATCTCTCCCCCCCCCCGTTCCAGGGTTGGAGCGCTGTCTCTGACATGGGCTGGGGGTTACGAGCAATTCTATCGTCCCTGGGATGCTCAGCCGGGACCATAGGATTGCTCCTTTAGCTTACTGTTGAATAGGAGAACATGGATTTGCTGTATGCATTAAAAGTGCTCTTCATAATGTGTTATGAGATCCTGGCAACTATAGTTCTGTGATGGCAAGTGATCTCTAACAGAGAATTCTCAGCCCCTCACCAAATTACAGTTCTCATGATTCTTTGTGGGAAACTATTTGTTTATTCAGTTCATTTTCTGTACTGCCTAATAGCCGAAGCACTCTGGGCGGTGTACAACAACGACAGTTTAACAACAATTTAACAACTATGACAGTTAAGTTGATATGAAACTGATATAAATGTGCAGACATGAGTTCATGCCTGAATATTGGAGATGGGGGGGGGGGATAACTGAAGTGGCCATGTGCAGGTTGCTGATGAGGCATAATTTTTAAGCCATAATCTCTAACGTTTGGGAAGGTGTGTGAACTAGCTTTGCAGCGTATTCTCCACAGAGAAGACCACAGAACATGTCCTATAGGATTGTGTTAAATGTAGCCAGTACAGCTGGAGAGGGAAACTTGTATTATAAAACTTCATGAACCCAGTACCACACTTTCACCATAAAGAGAATTTTGCAAGATAGTGAAATATGGGTCTTTCAGGTGGTTGTTGTTTTTCTTTCCCCCTTTTTGGAGGAATACTGGATTGAGCAGGTGTACATAGAACATGGAACTGTGATTAATTTTTTTTGGCCAGTAGGTGGCGGTCATAAAGTCTATTTAGGCTCTACAACTTCAGTAAACCACAACAGCAGCAGAATATAAGCATGTGTTGCTAAAAAAATAAAAAATAAAAAGATTACAGATCAGTATGTGGGACATCATCGTATGATGATGTGATAATTTTATAAACTACATCAGTCACAAAAGGGCTCAAACAAGTAATAGGATTTTGGAAAATGTAGTTTAATTTAAAGATAGACTTAGCTTTCAAGTGAAAATGGGAGGTCAACCCCTTAATCAACTTGTTGCAATTGTGCGAGGATGGTAATGCTAGGGTGAAACTGATGATCCAGTGACCTAATTCCAGAAGAAGAGCCTTGTGAGTCCATAGCAGTAATAAGAGCTGTTATTTTTTTGAAGCCATTTCATATGAAGTTGAAGAAGAACATTAAAGAAAAAGATGTCCAAGTGAGATTGCAATCATGTGCACCCTTACCTGGGAGTAAACTGCACTGAACTGCATTAATTCAGTCCTGCCTAATAAAGTTCCTTAGGATGGCTCTGAATATCACACTTCTGCTTTCCCCACTTTTGTTCACCCAAAGATGAATCCTGGATCTTGCAGATTTCTCTTCCGATGAGAGTTTCCCTTCGAGGCCAATAGCCTGGCAGGGGATTTTTGTTGGGACATTGGTGGGTGAAGAGTTCTTAAAAACTCTTAAAGTTCTTAAAAACTCTACCTGGGCATCACAGTCCCACAGAAAATCTCTTCCACACATGCTAGTAACAATTAGTAGTAGTAGTAGTAGTAGAAGAAGAAGAAGAAGAAGAAGAAGAAGAAGAAGAAGAAGAAGAAGCAGCAGCAGCAGCAGCAGCAGAAGCAGAAGCAGAAGCAGAAGCAGAAGCAGAAGCAGAAGCAGAAGAAGAAGAAGAAGAAGAAGAAGCAATAGCTAGCAACGTGTTTAGCATCACATCATCACATCCTATGAGCCCTATTTCACATGTCACATATCACACCAGAAATGGGGAAACATGCAGCTCTCTCCGGCATCTACTTTTCCCACTTCCATGCAAAATTTGAACCAGCTATCAGAGACTCTGTGATTATTGTGGTATGAAGCACAGGTGAACAAAATGGACAGAGAGGATGGTACAGTAGGTATATTTATACCAGTATTGTAGGTAAGCCCACAGAAGTGACTACCCATAATGTTTTTTGCTAGCCTACTAAGGGGGTAGTAGCCTGTGTTTCCATGCTGATCACAACAGGGGAAGCCCCCTGTTCCATGGTCAGCATGGAAATATAAGATACTAGCCTCTTAGCATGCTAGTAGAAGTGTTCCCTTCCACTAAACAGGCTGGCAGAGAAGAGACAAAGCTGAGGGATGGGCTTCCTTTCCTCTGGAGCCAGCACAGAAACCAAGAGATCTATCCTTCCTCCACCAGCCCCACTTACATGCAAAGAATTATATGTCCTTGCCTGAATGGGATTCTTGGCCACCTGTGGCAACCAGGCAAGTTGTTAAATACAAGGCTGATATATACACATGGGCACACTGTGTTAAACCAAGTTCCCAAGAGTGAACAGGAATAGTCCCACCATGCCAATGACTATGGCAGCAGGAGTACAAAACATGAATCCTGTACAATGCTGTCTTATGCTTCCCTCTTCCTCGAGTAATAGGACATTCCAAGGCAGCTGTTTGGGGTCAGTTTCCTTGTGAGAAGAGAGTGCTGGAGACTTCTGAAGTGTTTTTTATAATATCCAACCTAGAACTGGAGATCTTGAAAGCTTGCCTACAATTTTGTGCATATTTGGTTGGTCCTAATAAAGGTATTGCCTATTGATTTGGGAATTGTTTCTTATGGATCAGCACAGCTTACTTGGTTTTATTTATTATATCCATTTATTTATAAATATACAAGTTTATTTACAAATATACAAATATACAGGCAGTAAGCAAGAGGTCATACAGATAAGGAAATCTAGTCCTGAAGTAGGGTCAGTCTGCAATTCTATGGACACTTATCTGAGAGTAAGCCCTATTGAACATAGTGGGACTTACCTCTGAATGAACATGCATAGGATTGCACGGTCAAGTCTCTGAAAGCTAGAGTACACACTTGCACATTCTTGCCAGCCAGCTGTAACAACAACAACAACAGAAATCCCCTTTCCCCTGCTAAATTCAAACATCTCTCTTTTTCTCCTTTAGATCAAAGTCTGCATCGCCTTTCAGCTCGTGCCAAGACAGGTGGATATGACACCCCTACCTCGACTACCAATTAGCTAAACCGAATTAACTAACATAAACCCTATTCAGGCTCTGGGAAACACTAGCACTCCATTCATTCAAATTCTGCGGCACTTTAGCACTAACTGTTTGGATTTATTTTAGGTGGAGTGACCCCTGAGGTCACAGGCACCATCCAGGGATATTAAAATGCATTCCCAATGGTTTCACTGTCTTCATCCGCATTTGTATCCAATTATCCTTTTACGAGATGAGATCATCCTGTTTGGACAATGAAACCCATAGAAGGGCACTGCTGGCAGATGATGAAAATACAAGAGACATACTATGTTTGAGGACAAGCAAGGGGAATGGTGTTATAAGGAGTTATTCTTGCTATTAACAACAAAGAGCTTTGTGATACCTTCAAGACTAACAAATTTATTGTGGCATCAGCTTTCATGCACTATAACCCACTTTCATGAACGCTTAGGCCTTAATAAATTTTCCACCCACAAGACTCTTCATTGTGTTTGGTGCAACCATCTAACATGGCTACCAGTCTGGAAATAATTTTTATTGTTACTGATTGGTAATTTTAATTTGGTTTATTTTTAATGTGTTCATAATGCTGCCCTGACAGATTTATTTATTTATTTATTTATTACCAAAGTGTGGGGTACTGTCCAAAAAGTATGCCCATATCTTTCCCTCCATAGGGAAAAGCATCTGGGAGCCATTTTGAATGGGAAAATAGCAGGAAGGGGAAAGCTTAGACTGCTTCTCTCCCTGGCATTCTTCCTTTTAAACTTGAAGCCTTCCATAAGATTGTTTGGGCACCCAGGAAAATGCAGAGCATTGATCTACAGTAGAGTACAGTTTTATTACAACATGATTATCAAGTGAGTACTTAGATTGAGGTCTACCAGAATCTTTCATGTCCAGGCTTAGTTTGTGCAGCGAGAAAACGTCAGTCCTGTGTAAAACCTGGGTTGCAAGTGCTCCATATTCCAGTATGCTTAAACCATTAGGAAAACTTTGAATGGCTTTCTAAACATTACAGCTTCCAAGGTTGCTTTTGGTTGAAGAAGAAGAGGAAGAGGAGGAGGAGGAGGAGGAGGAGGAGGAGGAGGAGGAGAAGGAGAAGAAGAAGAAGAAGAAGAAGAAGAAGAAGAAGAAGAAGAAGAAGAAGAAGAAGAAGAAGAAGAAGAAGAAGAAGGTGACAATGGCTCATTCCAGGTTTGGGCCTCAGATACATCCAAAATTAAACAAGAGAGATTGAAAATGTATGATTAAGATCAGCCCTCATACCAGCTCTAATCATCCAATCAGACCCTCCTTTCTGTTCCTTTTGCATCTGAAATGAGAACTGTTGTGACTAGCAAGAAGCAAGTCCTTTACATCTATTGGCCCAAGCCTGTGGAACAGAGCTTCATCCAGAAGTACATAGCTCCGCTCTTTATTGGCCTGCAGGAACTGGGTTTTTAAGGCACATCTCTCACATTTATGGCATTTACCTTGAATGGTTAGTCTGTTGGATCTTGGGGGTGGTGGTTCTTCCCTTATTCTGCGTTTTTATGATATTCAGATTTTTATTGTATAAATCACTTTGAACTGTGGAAAGGTGGCAAAAAATTGAGAGGGCATCCAAATGGAAAACAGGTGTTTTATCTATTGAGCAATGGTGAAATAAAATATAGAATACTAAACTAAACATGATTTAGTTAGAGGGGAGAGAAATTAGGATGTTTTGTTTGAATGTGTGGATAACTGGAATTTTTTTTTGAACTTCTGGAATTAAAGTTCCAGCCAAAATACCCTGGGTGTCATATTCCCCCTTAGCTCTACTAAACAGAATGTGTAGTTGCGTGATATATGTTTTCTTCTTCTAACTTTGTTTCAGGTTTTATTATTGTTTAATTACTATTTCAAGGTAAAATTAAATGGCAATAGTTTTTTTTGTTTTTTTTTAAATAGCACCAGTAACCCCATTAAGCTAATTCTTATTGGTACCTGATTCTAATGAGGATTCACAGCTGTAACAGGCCTATGGCTCACACTGGCTCAGCTTGTCTGAGTGTGGAAAGCTAAGCAGGGTCAGGCCTGGTTATTACTTGGATGGGAGACCCCTCCTCTAGTTTCCTGCATTGAGCAGGGGGTTGGACTTGATGGCCTTGTAGGCCCCTTCCAACTCTATGGTCCTATGATATCCTATGATACTCTCAGGGATTTGAAATGGATGAAAGTACACAGCTCTTCCCTCCACTGAAGTGAATGAGGAGCCTTGTTCATATAGGGATATATGCATATTGGAGCACATTCAAAGCTCTCATTTGCCTATTTACGTATTAAAGTAGGATTTACCTTTAAAAAGAAACAAGCATGTCTGTATGCTGGAGGAATACAACACTGGGTCCATACTTTTTTATTATTAAATCTGTATTAAATCATATTTTCATTCTATAAGTAGCTCCTCCAAGATCTGGTGATACACTGCCAATTCTGTTCATAAATTTGCAGGTTCAGTATGCTAGCAAATATCATTTCTCATCAGTTATCACCTTCTCTGGAGGTGCTTTTTGGAATGATATAACAATAAATCATGGTCGGCATGATGAAGGAGCATTATCGCTGTCTAATACTCACTCACTCAACCTTAAAGAACTATGCACAGTTCTGTCACTATTGGAGTTGTGTGAATATTGTGTAACAAAATGAGATTTTGTTCCTAACGTAAATCATGGCCAACATTTGTTGGAAGGTCCACTAACCTTTTGGCAGGTTTGGTCTATTACAGAAATTTAGGATATTAGGTTAATCTGACTTGTGCCTTGTGAAAGAAATTAACAGACTTTTGACTCTGTTTTCAGTTGCTTCAGTTTTATTTCTAGCATTGGATTTGCTTGCAATTCTGATGGGAAAGATTAGCATACATTTGCAATCAATACTGCTAGTAAAGTGAGAGTCCCCTGAAGCACACAAATGTTTTCAGATGTTGAGAATTTAGGTATCCAGTAAATATCATTTATATCTCTGTGTGGATAATCTGTCTGGACACATTAGTCAATCTTAAAACTGAAAACTTATTCTGAAATAAGGGAGAAAAGTTAATATAGTGCAAATGAGAATCCAAAAAGAATTGGGCAAGCTACTTGAATTAATAGTCATTTCAGTTACTTGTTTTAAACTTATCTTGCAATGATGTTATAATGATACAGGATATGGCATATGAATGAGTTATCATTCATATGTCTGATATCAATCCAGGTTTGATGAACTTTATTATTTATTTATTTATTGCAGTGAAAAATAAAAGATGAAACAGACAAAAGAATAAAACTATGTTAAAAACAAAATCAATAAAACCCAGGCTGGTTAGATCAGGAAGGCTTCCTGAAATGTGTTTTCAGGAGGCGCTGAAAACAATACAATGTTGGCACCTGTCTGACCTCCAGAGGCAGGGAGTTCCATAGAAATGGAGCCACCACACTGAAGACTCTTCTCCTGGTGGACTCCAGTTGGGCCATAGGTCCCTATGGAACCACCAGCAGGAATATGCCATCCAATGACCTCAGTGACTGGGCAGGTTGGTGAGGGAGAAGGCGCTCTCTCAGATATCCTGGTCCCAAGTTATTTAGGGCTTTATACACTAGGACTAAAACCTTAAACCTGGCCCAATAGCAAATAGGCAGCCAGTGCAGTTCCCTCAGCAAAGGAGTTGCATGCTGAAAAGGGGCAGCTCCTGACAACAGCTGAGCTGCTGCATTCTGCACTAGCTCCAGCTTCTGGACCAGCCTTAAGAGCAACCCCACATAGAGCGCATTGCAGTAATCCAGTCCATTCCAACTTGCCTTGCAAAACCATGATTGCATAAAAGGTGCTTCAGGCACGCACTCTACCCTGTTCTTTTCAAATAGCCCTAAGGCAGGGAGTGGGGAATCTGGGGATCCTCTTTCAACCTGAGGGCCAAATACAATTTTGGAGAAGCTCTCCAGGGCTGCATTCCAGTGACAGATGGGGCCAAATGTAAAAGCGTGGGGCTGAAAAGACAACAACAAAAAATACCACCAGGTACTGTAGCTTAAAGCTGTTATTGCCAGTAACTTAGTCTTAGGAGAGCCATTTCAACCTTTTAGAATGGGGAAAAAACTTCACAAAAGCCATGAAACCACCAAATGATTGGTGGTTGGGGGAGAGGGGTTGGGCCAGAGGAAGGGGGTGTGGCCTCCTGGGGGACCCTGGAAGGGGTGGATTGGGACCCTAGTAGGGCCAGATTTAGCCCCAGGGCCTGAGGTTCTCCATTTTCCCCATCTCTGCCTTAAGATGATACATAAGGAGATGTCTGTTCCACCCCAGCATAATCACATCATAGGAGATTGTTGTGCAAAGTCTATCAGAGCTAATGCAGATGAAAAACAGCAAAGCCCCCACTGGAATTGAGATCTTCATCCCAATCCTAAGCATGGTTACTATACTAGATTCCCACTTTAAATGAGACTTCCTCTCAGGATAGCAGCCTTAGTGTTGCAGAAAGCACAAGGTGCCAGACAGGGAAGGAAAAGGAAGGCTTTATTTTGGTCTCAAAGGTTGCTCAGGTTCACCATCCGGTTTTGTTAAAAAAAAGAAAAAAACCTACCAGCCTAAAGTAGAAATAAAGCTTATATGATTCATCATTCATCCTTGTAGATTTCCTGTTTTTAAGATTTGTAATTAGCAAAGGGCAATGGAGCCCCTTCCAAGAGACACTCCAGTTCACTCCCTATTATCTGTGTTGCTGCTGCAAGGAGAACAAGAATAATACATAACGGTAATATATATGCGTGGCTTCAGAATACGCACAGGAAGCCAAGCCAACCTGCTGAATGGAGAGCAAAAGTAATTTTTTTCAAAGCATCTGTATTACGGATGGTGACGATTCGGTTTTATTTAGCACCTAGTTTCGCTTGCCAAGAAAACAACGGAGAGCAGAAGCTACAAACCTTTGCAGGTATTCCCCCTGGATTTGTGCTGTTCTCAAAAGAAGCCTTGGGTCTAAGAGCTTCAGCCATCTCCTTTTATGTGAATGAAAGGAGCAAGCCACTGCCACGGGACTGATTCCAAAGGATCTGCGAGCATCTGAGCAATTCCTTTCCATTTTGCCTTTGGTTACTTACTAGCACTAGCCTAACTCTCAAGAAATACATTCTGTTCTTTTTTATATATACACTTCAAACATATAATTTTGTTTCCCACTGTTGCCTCATGTGCTTGCAATTGGCTGGAGCGTCTGGAGAGTTATTTCTTTTTGCAGTTATTATGCAGCATCAGACAGCATCTATATTACTGTCTTTTACTATGGCAGGCTTTCTTCTCTCCTTCAGAATTAGCAAATAGTGCAGGCAAAACCTTCTGAGAGCCTACCTAGAAAGATACATTTTTGGGGGGTATGTCTCCCATTACTACCTCACCAGAAAGCTTTTGTTATCCCTGAATTGCCTTGTAGGAATTGCTTGGCTTAAAGTAATTATTATTTTGGCTTCATCTCCACAGGGCAAAAATCCCACTTCTAATGATCAATTTAATATCCCAAGGACATGTCAGTGGTAGCTTAGAAGCCTGAACTTGTGAGGTGCCAATTAGGTAGAATGTGTATTACTGGTTTCTAGTCATTTTGTGATAGTTTGATGGTTATCTTTTGAAGTGAACTTTGGGAGGAAGAGGGTTCTCTGAGGGCCTGAGCAACTAGGTGTGTGCCTCAGGAAACAATACTTCTGGCCACACCCATGCTTCCTGTCCCATTCTGCCTTAAAAGCAAAGACAATTCAGGCATTTGGCCTAGTTCTGAGGGTTGCAGGCCCATGCCTTGGAAATATGCATGCCCACCAGTGAGCTGAGTTTATATACATGCTATGCATTTGATTTCTATGATACCTCTACCATTTTTAGGAGAGGGAAGATGACTGAAATTGGGTGACTACCTGCCAGAGGGTCAGGCCCATTTCCCCAGTCATTCAAAAAGGACTGAATGAAATCAACCCTGCTTTGTCAATCTACAGTGTAATCATAAAAACGTAACGAAACCGTGAAACTATCATGATAAAAATATCTGGATTCAACTGAAAATGCCTGGGGGGAGGGGCTAGTTTTCAGGGTGAGGGGCATGCACAGTTTGCCATAAAGTTGAACTTTAAGTTTCATACACACTATGGCTCTTCTATATTAGAAGCAGGATGCAAGATTTTATTTTTATTTTTTTTTCATTTCCCCCCCTCCATTTTTTCCCATACAGAGCGTTGGAGTTTAACAGCCTAGTAAATTAGCACATCTGAAGTATTTACTAACACAATTAACCTTTAAAACAACACTCTTCCCCCCCCTCCCCAAATGTCAAGGTTTACAGTATCTATTATTATGATAAATAGGCTTTTTGCATTCATATAGTTAGAGAAATGAGCATATTCAACCCAAATGCTGTGCCCTCAAAAGATTTACAATAATAGTAATAAAAAAAAACACACTACTTGTCACACTTGAAATTATGCTAATTAAAATAACACCTTTTGGCATACTCATCAGTTTTGGTCTCTTGTTTACAGTAGACTGTTGCTTTCCCTCTGAAATGTAAACAACTGTGTTGTTTTTCAGGTTTAATTAATAGTGCCCTTGTAATGGTGATGAGGCATCCTTAGAGGATTTCTTTCCTTCTTTCTCGCTCTCTCTGCCCCTTCCTATGTTCCCTATCTTGATTGGCAAGTTTTCTGCTTAACCATCTGTCTGTCTTTATTGCCAAAGACAGCTATCCTGATGAGCTGTTTCAGAGATAAAGGACCACTACCAGGAATTATGTTAGATGCAAAATATGAATTGTCTTGACTTTGCATTATTGGTTTCCACAGAGCACAACAATAATGGGAACATAACTAAGATGGATTTAGCAAATGCTGTATAATAATGCACACAGGACTCTGAGCTGAAAAAGAACGTACTGCACAAGCATTCTTACCATTCATGCAGGTTGCTATGAAAATAGTGTCTATCAATTATAGATGTCGGCAATCTCTGCAATGCCTGGACATTCCCTCCCCACCGGCTTTTAGGAATTTGTCCCCTATGGATCCATAGAATACACCAACTGCTGGTGTATTGTCAGAAGTAATTCACTGTGACTATTGCTATAAAATGGGCCCAGTTTCTTGGTGTGCATGTCAAAAGTACAATCACTTTGTGATTTTTATTTTTTTTAAAGGGTGTGGGAGGTTGTTTTAGCTGCATTGATAATATTATGGCTATTATGAGGTAGAAAGAAAGGAACTACAATACATGCTAACAAAACAAACTGTTAATTTACAATTTAATCTTAGAGTGTTTAACTGAAGCTTGGTTTGAATATCAGTGAACTATCTTCTCCCTACTGAAATCCAAAATAGCATTCTTCTGGGCGCAACAGCATCCAATGAGCCTAGAGAATAACTGTGCCTTGAACCCTTATGGCTTATTTTTTAATGTTTACATTTATTTGGATTTTGTTTAATATTTCATGCCCTAAGTACCTAACTGTGGTAGAAAGGTAAATCTGAAGCTTTAACAGTGAATAAAAAGAATAAACCTATATCCTAGGAACAATACAACTTAGTCCCTTGGATTACACCGGTGTTCAGTATTTTAGCATGTGCTATTTTGCAACTTCCAGATGGTTGTCACAAGTTTCATTACAACAAAATGTGAGTAGGATGATCAGGTCAATTGATGGGGCAAATCCAGTTTTCTAACTTAACAAATATAAAGTTCCTCAATATTTACAAGATGTAAAGTCAATTTGCAATTCCTTTAGGAAAACAAACCCAAGTTTGTATACATTTCAGCATTTCTTGTCTGAGAGCATCATTTTCTGATTTTGCAGAAGGAGCAAAATTATTTCAATTACCGTAAGTAATGGCTGGCTAGGGAATGCTGGGAGTTGTAGGACTTTTTCCTGTCTAAATATGCATAGGCTTGCAGCCTAAATGTATCGATTTGTTTAGGAATGTAGAAAGTTGGCTTATACTGAGTCAGACCATTGGTCCATCTATTTCCATATTGTCTACACTGACTGGTAGTAGCTATCCAAGGGTTCATACGGACTCTTTCCCAGCAGTATGTGGAGATGCCAGGGATTGAACCGGAAACCTTTTGCATACAAAGTATGTGCTCTACTTTCTGTGTAGCTCTCTCTGCTGCTGCAGGTGATCACCTGCCATTAATTTCATACAATAATTGTGAAGGTTCTGTGTCCTCTGAAGGCCATTTTGAAGGAAACGAAATAGTTAAAAGAAAACCTTACAAGATTTTCTAGCCAGGCATGTAGACAGATTGCCGGGGTCCTGACTAATACTAAAAAAATGTAGTCAATGGCTGGTAATGACTGTAGCAATAACTGACAATAGCCGTCAATAGCTGTTGTTGATTCTCTAAGGTTGAGGTGTTTTGCTGTCTCACCCTGCATACGTGACCAAGATAAGAAAATACCTAGCAGCTGCTTGATTGTAAGATCATCTTCCTGTCTCCTTGTAAGGAAATCCCCCTCCCCTAAAGCAAACCCCCCCTTTTGTCTTGAGCTTGCTGACCAATGTAAAGAACTGTTGCCAAATGACCAGACTTATGTATGCTATAAAAGTGGTTTTAAAACCCCCGCCCGGGGTTCTGCTTTGCGACACAGTCCGCAGGACCAATTGTGCACAATAAACCTCTTTCCAATAACCCGAGTTGGTCCTCGTTGTCCTTATCTGAGTTAAAGGGTGACCACTTCATCTGGCGACCACGAAGGGACCGCAAGGAAGCTTTGCAGCTTGCTCGGGGCACAGCCCACCGCTGCCCCCTAAGGAGAGGCCTTGCGGAGCTCCCAGCGTGCATCACAGCACTTGGCTGTGAGGGAATCCGAACAGGGGGCCTGACGGGGCAGTGGTCGGACGGTGACTCCAAGAACCAACAAAACTCGGTGTGGAACTAGGACCAAGGGGGCCGGACCGGCGGAACAGGCGAGTATACTCTAGGGTTCCTACAGGAGAGAATAGGAACAAGGGGAGGAGGATTGGCCATCCTCCGGGGATTGGACCTACGAGGCAGCTGAAAAAAGCTGAACTGGTTCTTTCCCTTTTGGGTAAAGGAATAAAGGATTGGGCCTACGAGGCAGCTGAAAAAGGCTGAACTAGTTCTTTCCCTTTTGGTAAAGGAATATAAGAGATCTCGGGAGGGAATGTGTTGGTATGTGTGGTGAAGTGTGAATGCTGCTGCAGTTTCCGTAGGTGACCGTGGAACGTCCGGGGCCACGGGTCAGCGGAGCGTGTGTGTGAAATCCCTTAACGTCTAACAGGAGAGACCCCTTACTCTCCTGTCCGTACCCCACCCTTCTGTTTCTGTTCTTGTTGTTGGTCTTAGAATTAAGAGAATGGGGTGGGGGGGGGGAAGCAGCGTCCCAAGGACACAGCTTCAATGCACGGAAAGGAATTTCAAAGCAGGGTTTGGGAGAGACTACGGGCGAAAACTTAAACGCCAAACTCTCCAGACCCTGTGCAAGGTAGAGAGTGGCCATCCATGGGAGTGGGGTGGCCAGCACAAACCCACCCCATGGTTAAAAAGGAGTGCAAGATGGGGGCGGCACACATAATGATTGCCTGGAAAGAGACCCTGCCCTGGCCCAGAAAAGAGGAACGTGCCAGACCAAAAGAAAGGCAGAAGAAAAAATAAATAAATAAGTGAGTGCAGCTGTCCCTTTAAAGTAAAACCTCTGCCTGCTCACCCAGTTGCCTAGGGAAAAAAAGCACAGACTAGCTAATCACATTCATAATGGATTAGAAGTCAAACACAAGATCTAGGAATGGCAAGAAGTACTGGTACTCAAAGAACCCTGTGTTGTGTTAAAGAAATACAACAACAACAAAAATGTTTGTGAGCTTTTTGTGCAAAGAGTTCCTGACCATACGCAAAGTTTTGGTGCCTTTTAGAGTCTCCACCAGTCCTGTGTTTAGAAAAAAGGAAGAGAGTGTGCTCCTAACCAAAGCACATACTTCCTCAGATCTGAACTAGAGGCGAGAAGTCCCAAAATGAAAAGAAATATATATATATATTTGTTATAGCTGCTAGCAAAATCAAACAGTTCTCCAAGGAAATGGGCAGAAATAAATTGAAATACCTCCTTTTCATTTTCTTCTGGTTCTTGATTATTGCATTGTGTTATTGATATTGTGTTATTGTTATTGATGTTGAAAGGTTTAAGGTTTAGAAAAGAGAGAAACCTTCAATAAGGGTAGTATACATGTGCATGTGAAAATGTCTGTGTGCATGAATGTTGTTAAATTTATAAGCTGTTGAAAGACAGACAGGCCCATCTCTCTCTCCTTCGCTTATTAGAATTCATAAGCTGTTGAAGCTGGAGATTGTGGGTTTGAGTCCCACCAGAGTCAACAGACAGGGACACCCCCCCTTCTTTCCAAACCTCCCTGCTGATGAATGCATATAAGTCGCTGAACAAGATCTGGGACTAAATCAGGTCAAGACGCCCTGATCTCTGTTGCGGCAGAGTTTCAAAAGCAAGTGGGCCTGATTGAACCCCCCTCCCATGATCCAGTGACATGCGAATGTTGTGTGCCTGTTTGTGAATTAAACCAAAGCACTACACACACACACACAGAGTGAGGAGCTCAAAAAGGTAGAATTCTGTGCCACAGTACATCATAGGTGGGAACCAAAATGCTCCAAAAGGGGCACCTTTAGCAATAGTACTCCAAGAATTTGCCTCTTTACCTAGAAGTAAGACTTTGTCAAAAACATAGTGGCAAACTCTTTGTACTGAAGAATGGCCATGCAGAAAGAGAAGTACTTGGCCCAAAATTAGGTCCTGAGAAAAACAGATCCTAAGGGACCTTCTGGTGGCCCTAGAAGACAAATTCCCAGAACAATTAGATGATTGGTATGTTTAGACAGAAGTGAGATTTCAAAAGGGCTACCTTAAGCCTTCCGAAGTAAGTTCACCAGACAAAAAGTGCTTCATGATGCTTTAAGAACTTTAAGAACTCAAGCAATTGAAAACAGTTAAAGAATGCTTGCAGTTGTCAGCAGAATCTCCAGCACAATTTCTGTACAGGTGAAAACAACAAATCCACTTGTTTAGAGGGGTAGATCCTGAAGGCCCAGCAAAATGAGTCTTTAGTGATATCCATTTGTAAAACATTCTCAAAGGGGAAAGAAAAAACATGTAAATGAGATTCTGGCTACTGCAAGCCACGTGTGTAGCCAAAAAAAAAAAAAAAAAAAGGTTTATGTTCAAGTTAAATGTTTATTCTTCCAAGTGGGGCTAGTTGATGGTGTAAATTGAAAAAGTTGTTATTTTGTTTTGAGTGTGTGTTAAATCTCTGAAGTAAGCAAAGATAGAAAAAAAAATGTTGCTCCTGGTTATGCAAATGCGAGGTTGCTTCCTCTTGTATGGCAAAAGCGACTGGAAATGTGAGAAGATTAGCAGCCATGAATTGCAAAAATTTTAAAGTGGAAAAGAAGGTTGAGAAAAAAGTTTATCCCTTGCACCTCGAAAACAAACAAACAAACAAAAACCCTCAAGTGACTGCAGGTTTCCTGGTATGCAAGAATTGGCCAATCATGCTCCCAGAGAATCAGCAGCTAACCACTAGAGCTAAAAACGATACTAAAGTGTTTTTTTAAGAACTGTAATTGAGAGAGTCTGAGTATTAAAAATGCAAGTTTTCTGAGCATAAACAAAGTGTTAGTGCCTTTTGAGAATTGAACTGTGTTAGCTTTAAAAGGTCAGAAAAAGTCTGCCCCTGATCAAGGCAGGCTTTTTCTCTGAGACTACAGCTGATGCAGAATAAGCTCAAAAAGAAATAGTTAACTATTTTTCACAGAAGATTCAAGAGCTTCACCAATGAGTAGAGCCAAAAGGTTTTTGAAAAAAGAAAAGAAATGATTATTTAAAGGCATGTAGACTGTCCCCTCTGCCCCGAGGAGGGGGGGGGGAGAAGAGGGCCGTAAAAAAAAAAGAAAAAGAGATGGCAAGTAGAAAGTTTAAAAAAAAATGTGAAAAAGAAAAAGAAAGACTAAGCAAAGAGAAAGGTTGGACAAAGGCAGATGCAAAAGAAACATTAGAGTTGCAAACAAAGGGCATAGAAAAGGAAATAAAACCCTCTCTGCCCAAGTTATGCAGGCAAAAGAAAGTTGTAAAAGATGTGATAAGAAGTAAAGATTTTGAAAAAAAGCTATTTGAAAGAAAGTTGTGTGAAGCAGTGTCAAAAAACAAACAAAAAGGAGAATGTGTATCTTTAAATATATATATATTGAGAAGTAATGTGCAGTTCTGTTCTTAACAAGGCAGATTAGAAATCAAAAGTTTTCTTGTCTTCTTGAAAAAAATAAAAAATGGTTCTGTTAAGTCATGATGGATTGTGTAAACTAAAGGCTACAATAGAATGTAGTCCCAATTCTCCTGGCATTTGCTGAGTCTCTGGGGAATGAAAAAACAAAAACAAAAACAGGGCTTTCCGCCAATATTGGCTTTGGTACCAGCAGAATATTAGGCGGAAAACTAAACAAAAGTAAGACTCTTAAAAGTCTGCTTCTCTGGTTCAAATAGAAAAAAAAAAAAAAGGAGATATGCTGCAATATCCCCTCCCTCGAGAAGCAATAAATGCTATAAGGCTCATTAGGTAACTTTGAGTCAGTCACAGACTCTCAGCTGTACCTACCTCAAAGGGTTGTTGTAAAGAGAAAAATCCAGAAAAATTGTAAAATGCTGTGTCACTTAAAAACCTTGCCACCTTGCTGCTGCTCCCAACAGAAGGGAAGGGTAAGCAAGGGGAGGGGGAGCATGATTATTTACCAGCAATAAAAGAAGTGCAGCTATCAAAGATAAATCTAAACTACTAACTCAGTTTTTGTACGTTTTAGTGCCCAGTTTTGTTGAAATGGGCTTTCCTGAAATTTTACCCTCTTTATTGTCCTTTTCAAAGATGTATGCTTAGTTAGTTTTTGCCAAAGGCAAACCAACAGGGCAGCTTTGGTAAATTTGAACAGTTTAGTTGCAAAATGTATGCTTGTCTAGTAGCTTTTATAGCAAGCTAACAGAGCACGTTTGTAAAATAAGTATTTAAGTGTAGCATAACACAATGGCACCAAAATACCAAAAGAATTGCAATCCTTCTGTTGTTGTTAAGTTAGTTTTCAAACAGTTGTACAAATGACTTGTTGTGTTTTATGTGATTTTCAAAAGCTTGGTTTGCCTTGCTAAAAATAAAAGTCTGTGGCTCATGCTGGCTCTCAGCTTATCTGAAGTGTAGAAAGCTGAGCAAAGTCAGACCTGGGTATTACTTAGATAAAGAACCCCTCCTCTGGTTTCCTGCATTGAGTGGGGGGGGTTGGGCTTGATGGCCTTGTGAGTCCCTTCCAACTCAAAACAAGTCAGTTTCTCCTGCATTCTTTATAGCAATGTCACAAATTAGCAAGTTGCTTTCCTGCTAAAGACTCTGTACAGCGTCATTCAGAAAAGCAAATTTAGTTATTGGTTTGATTGTTGACAAAAAGAGTAGTTTAAATTAATTTTTACATCTGCAGTGACTCAGTACTTTGCCCAGTGTGCCAGGCTCATAATACTAAAAAACCTGTGAAAGACAGGGTGAGCATACAACGTCACCCTGAAGACCTTTTTTGTGGTGTACAATTTGATTTTGTTGAAATGCCTAAGTATTGTTCCTATCAATATGTGTTTGCAGTTGTTTGTATGTATTCTAAGTAAGTAGAACATGCCCCTGTGTGAGAGCTAACGCCACGGCAGCAGAGAGAGAATCCTTTTTGCTAAAATATTGGAAGACAAGCTGGCCAAAGTATGTACAGAGACGAGACTGATGTGGCCAGATGCACCTTCCATGGCCCTTGTGTGTGTGAGATCCAGGCCAAGTCGAGTGGCGAGACCTGACCCCTCGTGAAATGTTGATGAGACATTCAATTCAGAATTACTGCAAGGCCCTGGTGAGATGTGTGAAGACTCTTCATTCATGGGTGAAGGCGGCTCAGCACCAGCCCAGCACGGAGGGACACTCTGTCCCAGGTGAATGAATTCATATTCAAGTACAGCGAAAAGAATTATCGCTGGATTCGAAGTGTACTTAACGCTGTGAAGTGCCAAGGACTTCAGCCATAAAAAGCCTCTAACCCCTAACAAGAATGAGGACATAATAACGCCTCCAACGATTCGGGGTGAATGTGCTAGAACCTCTTCCCCTGAAACAGAAGAATTTGTGCCAGAACATCAATATCATCTCAGACCTCGGACGGGATGGCCATCAAAAACAACACCCAGAGGATCGGACGAGATGAACTGATGTCAACTCCAGCTCAGTCTGAACCAGCCTTACCTATCAGCCCTTAATTAAAAGTGACCCTCAGTGTGCATTCACTTAGAATCAAAAAGAGAGAATGTGGTAAAGTGTAGTTTCAAAATGTAATTTCTATATTGTATAAACGTATAACCTGTAGCCAATGTTTACTATTGTTATTCTGCTTGAATGTAATCCTATGGCTTACATATGCATCCAGTCCAGACCTAGAAAGGGCTCGATCTAGGAGAAGCTTTCTCTAGATGGTTCCCCAAGTTACCAGGGTTGCAAGCGATAGGGCTAATCGCAATGGGTTGCATCCTGCTCCCTTGTGTCCTCCCTATTGTGGTCCGGACAATCCAAAATAGCCTGAGCCTATTGGCAGAAAAAGGGCGGCTGCCCAGGTCCTGGCTATGTGGGAGTATCACCCCATCCCCCAGGGTGAAACTCCAGATAGGTGTTGAAGTTTCAAGGGGAGGAGTGAAGGAAACGAAATAGTTAAAAGAAAACCTTACAAGATTTTCTAGCCAGGCATGTAGACAGATTGCCAGGGTCCTGACTAATACTAAAAAAATGTAGTCAATGGCTGGTAATGACTGTGGCAATAACTGACAATAGCCGTCAATAACTGTTGTTGATTCTCTAAGGTTGAGGTGTTTTGCTGTCTCACCCTGCATACGTGACCAAGATAAGAAAATACCTAGCAGCTGCTTGATTGTAAGATCATCTTCCTGTCTCCTTGTAAGGAAATCCCCCTCCCCTAAAGCAAACCCCCCCTTTTGTCTTGAGCTTGCTGACCAATGTAAAGAACTGTTGCCAAACGACCAGACTTATGTATGCTATAAAAGTGGTTGTAAAAACCCCCGCCCGGGGTTCTGCTTTGCGACACAGTCCGCAGGACCAATTGTGCACAATAAACCTCTTTCCAATAACCCGAGTTGGTCCTCGTTGTCCTTATCTGAGTTAAAGGGTCAATTTAGATCATAGGATCATAGAGTTGGAAGGGACCTACAAGGCTATTGAGTCCAACCCCCTGCTCAATGCAGGAAACTAGAGGAGGGGTCTCCCATCCAAGTAATAACCAGGCCTGACCCTGCTTAGCTTTCCACACTCAGACAAGCTGAGCCAGCGTGAGCCACAGTTAATGATCGGTTTCAGTGTAGGCCAAATAATATTTTCCAACAGCATTCAGATTTTGGAATATCTGTGCAGAGAAGGGCAGAGATCCAAAGCTCTAGCTTACTAACAAAACCACAACAACAATTTACAACAGGAAAAGTCATATTTAGAGCGAAACCAGATAGAATAGCAGCTTTGGAGGAATTTAAATTGGCAAAGTGATGTAAGATGGTATGATGAACCCTTCATTCTGAACAGTGTCCCCTAGACCATTTGCATTTTGATGCCATCTGTGGAGCTTCTCAATAGGCAAATATCTTTGACTTTATTTCAATATACACATCCTGAAGTTAATCCTCTTTTTCTTTTCTTTTTTTTACAATATCTCCTCAACTGGTTGCAACTAGTAACTCTTTTATAATGTAAGTTCATGGTCTATAGAAGTCTGATTGGCCATCTGGCCCACAGTCAAAACTCTGCTCAAGCAAGTATGTAACTGGCCAATACATAGAACAATCCTATACTCTCTAATGCAGAATTCAGCTATTGGAGCCTGAGATCTATCCTAAGCCTGATGGATTATTTCTGGCAGGGCAGAAGAGAGAAATGAGCACTCCGCATCCCCACCTGGGCTACCGCATTTTCCAGGCAAGAAAACAAATTCCCTCTGGGATTTTTTAAGAGCAGATTCAGGGTCTCTTTCTGCCCTCGGAGGGGAAAATTCACCATATCCCTCCCAGGGACCATAGGGTTGCTCTCTACATTAGATTGCCTTTTTAATTTCATCTGTCATTGTGTGTGATTTGGTACCTTCCTTTCCCTTTCCCTTCCTTTTCCCAAGTAAATGTCATTTTACAGATCGACGTTTGCCTGCATGGTTTTAAAAAGGTATTTCTCTGTAATTTCTCACTAATAAAATCTCCCCTAGGTGCTAAGACTGCACAGGTATTAAACTACCCCTTACGTTGTTAAGATATTTCAGAAAGTTTTGTTCAGATTGGTATCCTCTGGGCTTTGGGAAAGTAAATCCAAAAGCTCCTTACTGCTTAATATCTCTAGGGCTGGGCTGAAGGGAAGGGTCCTTGACAGTAGAGCTTAAAACTCCCCAAGCAGCGGTAGAGCAGCCTTCCCCAACCTGGTGCTCTCCAGATGTTTTGGACTACAACTCCCAGCATTCCTGACCATTGGCCATGCTGATTGTAGTTTCTGTCCAAAATATCTGGTGGATACTAGGTTACGGACAGCTGGCCTAGAGTGTTCCAGCTAGGATTAGCCTGTGGTGGAGTGGAGCCTATCAGGATTTTGGAAGGTGGCAGCGGCGGCGGGGGGGGGGGGGCTTACAGAAAAGGGATCTGCCAGTAGTCAAAGACTACCCACCAATCCATTGTGGAGGGGTTAATCTGTCTTCCCCCTGTGCTATGGTCTTGAAGAAATTTAGAGATCCCCCATGGCTGTGTTTAAGGAAAAAAACAAAAATGTCAGGAGTTCCAATCACAAATATCTCAGGTTTAGAATGTGCAGATACTCAGTAAATTCAAAGCTAGGAACCTAAAATAAACCAGGCATAAAAATAGTGCAGAAGCAGAACAAGTTTTGTCCAACTACACTTGAGGCAGAAGACAAGTGCAAGCCTTAAACAGGACCTTTACTTAAAAGTAACAGGCATCTTTTTCTTACAACTAAAAACAGGCAAAATCAGTAGGCAAAAGGTAGTGGCTTTTCAACCAGTTATTTCCCTCACCATACGGTGGGTTTTTGGAACAAATTCCTGTTGCTTATTCCAACAAAAAAATTCATGGGGCATGGTATCCCCAGAAAGAGAAAAAAGATCAGAGCCTGCAAGTTGCAAATCCAAGCACGCTTCACACAGTGTCACGTTCTGCTGTGCATGAACTTAGGTATTTACTAATCTCCTAGCAGCTACAAATTTTGAA
The DNA here is from genome assembly GCA_021292165.1 of Shinisaurus crocodilurus. Lineage (NCBI taxonomy): Eukaryota > Metazoa > Chordata > Lepidosauria > Squamata > Shinisauridae > Shinisaurus > Shinisaurus crocodilurus. The sequence goes on from CM037878.1 coordinate 155,542,169, forward strand.
AGTGCTAGTGGATGAAATTATTTTATGACTTTCTACAGACTTCCTGTGCCTTCTGATAACAATACAGATGGATGTTTACTGTGATGTTTACTGTTTGCTATTTACTATGATGTTTACTGTCCTGCTGCACAATGATTCTTTTATTGATCTAAGGATTTCTACAGATAATGCAGTGGGGCGGGGAACGGGTTTGTCAGGAAACACACATGGGACAACAATTAAAAACAGAGGGCAGCAACTTTTTCAGAGCTGCTATTCTATGTTCTGAATTATTTTAATGCAGGCTGGTTTAATATTCTGGTTTGTATTTGATGCTGCCCTGGCATTAGTGCGGTTCCTTTTGTCCTTAAAAAAAAATAGGGGTGACATTGTAGTTGGTTTCATTAAGGTTGCAATCCTATACTCACTGATTTGTTGGCAGAGAGACATTAGGATAAGGTAGAAGGCACCAGTGCCACCAGAACTGCAGATATCCACCACCTCCACTGAATACACGCCCATGGAAATGCCTCGATGCCCTGCAGAAATGTTCTGTCAGCAAAATTCTGTCCATGGATTCCTGAAAACGGGGAGGAGTCATAGGCAGGGCATGGGCAGCATTCAGAGAAGTATACCTATGCTATCTCATCACCCACTCAATTCTACAGACACACCCACAAACGTAGAGGAAATCTATGCCAGGGCAGGAGATGGCATAAGCAATTCTCATGCCATTGACTCCAATGAAGGATACAATGAAGACTTATTTCCCTACATCCCACCACACTTTTTCTGCATTTTCTCCCTCCCTCCCCCCAAGCTGGGAATGGTTTAGATGAAACAGATGTTCTTCAACTATACCTATGGCTGTTCCCCCCACATCACAGAGATGTGACTGTAGGATTGCTCTGCTAGGGATGGGGGAGAATTTCATTTGGTTTGCATTTTTAAGTGAACCAACCTAATTCACACTTTCCAGATTAATTTGCAGATGGAACAGAGTTATCTTTCCATCCTGCTGTTTTAAAAACACACACACATATATTTGTTGGTACTTAGGGATGCTTCCAGGTGAGGCTTTTATTGTGCAATTAGCCTGCCTCAGACATGGAATTTCACGAGGGATCCAGATGATGAGTGGTCCAGGGGTCCACAAGGGGTTCAGACAATACAATAACCCACACTCAAGGATTGAGTATGGGTAGGTTGAGTGTAGGTTGTCGCTGAACTGTGGGTTGTTGTTGAAACATGGGTTATCATGTTGTCTGACCCCAGCTGTGTTAACAAACCACAAACAACCCATAAAGAGAACCCATGGTTTGTTGTTGCGTTGTGAACTGTGGGTTGCTTGTGTTTAACAAACCATGGTTTATTAGCATGGCTGGGTTGAGACAACATGATAACCCACATTTCAAGAACAACCCACAGTTCAACAACAACCCACACTCAACCCTTGAGTGTGGGTTATCATGTTGTCTGAACCTAGCCGATGTCTTCCATTTATAACCCTCCCATGTTTTCCCCCCACTTCCTCCATCTTTTTTCTTACCATTAAAAAAAAATCCCTTTAAGAAGGGAAAGATAGAATAGCTCCACAATGTCTTTATAGTGCTAGGAGCTGTCTGTCTGGAAGCAACCTAGGATATAAATGGTCAGAGTCCCAAAACAATACAATTGCATTTTACACCTTCAGCTCTCCTTAACTACCATTTCCATACTTTCACTGCTTAACTTTTGGATTACATCCCTGGTATTTTTATTATCCCATTTAGAAGTCCCTCTGTAGTAATCCCCTCTTTTCTTCACTGTACTTAGAATTTTATCTGATCTACAGTTTTGATGGAAATATTTATTAGCAAAACTGTATTTAAATTCGCGTTTAGGAAACACGAGTTAGTTGGGAAGCTGTCAAAAATGAAAAGACTTTTTGGGCAAGCCTTAAATGCATTCATTCATTATGCATGCTATGAATATATAACGGGGACTGAGCAGTAATAATAAAGGCAGAATTAAATTGCAGGATGCCTGCCATGTGTAGCTCCATTTATAGCTGCCCTTATATTGATTACGTGTACTTTTTATAGCGGATCTTGACACAACTGTATAGGGGAAGACAGCAATTAGAAGCCTGCATTTTTCCTATCTTACTATTTCTGCTTCTAATGTATGCTGTGCATACTATTACCACTTCCTTTCTCTTTTAATGCTGTGCACTGCAAATGGGACATGCATGATTCATTCCCTTTTTCTTTTTGGTAATCTCTAGCCCTGTGGAGCTGACTAAATGCAGGGATAATCAGCCTGTGGAATCGGAAGCAGTATGTCACAGCTGGCCCTGCCACTGATCTCCATATATTGATAAGTTCTTCTGCACTAGAGTTTTTAGGTTGGGTCCAGAGGAAGTTAGTAAGTTATGCTTTAGTCCCATTGAAATCAGTGGGGGACAAGTCAGTCGAAACTGTCTTAAGAAGTTCTGTTGATTTCAATGGATGGAAGTGTGCCTAATTTTCTCTAGGTTCAACTGTAGTGTACAGACACCCCGTAGCTTGCCAGAAAACCCAAAAACAAATGCAGGGCACAGCTCATATAAACAGAGCCTACCCATTCTCCAGGCATTGATTATTCCCACATTCGGTCATCTGCACAGGACTACTGTAACACTGATATAAGTGTTTGGGAGTATCGGTCTGTAGGTATAATGTATAAAATAAACATAGGTAGGGTTAAATCTAATGTTGGGCAAGAGGACTTCCCCTTATGCAGCAGGACTTTCCTTTGGTCTCCGCTCCCCTGCAGCCTACCTGTGTGTCCTCAAAATCTGTTCCAGTTGGCCCCCCAACCCTCCGTAACACATTAGTGGGATGAATCCATTCCTCTCGCAGTTTCTGTTCCATATGGTGGATAGCCACCATTGACTCCAACCCATAATAACAGATTTCTTTTTTCTAAAGCAGTGTTCTCCAACCTTGGGTCCCCAGATGTTTTTGGCCTACAACTCCCAGCATGCCCCAGCCAGCGCTGGCTGGGGCATGCTGGGAGTTGTAGGCCAAAAACATCTGGGGACCCAAGGTTGGAGAATACTGTTCTAAAGGGAAGAGGTGAGTTTGTGGTGAAATACAGAAAACATATTTTACACCTCCAAACTTTTGGATGGCAGATACAGTAAAATCCCAGTGAAAAATAGATGCTGCCCCTGCAACAACGAGGAGGTGGAATCTGTTGTGCATGTTCTATTTAATTGCAGTTTCTATCGAGGGGCTAGAGAGACTCTAATACATCCAATCACCCAAACTTTCCCTGGACGATCTTTAGAGTCTCTTTTGACCATTTTGCTTGATGGCTCGAATAGTTTAATCACTAAGGAAGTTGCAAAATTCTTGAATGTTGCTATTTTGACTAGGCCTTCTATGCTTGCCTGATTCGGTTTTATTGTATATTTTTATTCTGAGTGTATAACTGAGAGCTGGTATATCTTGTTTGTATTATATATATATATATATATTGGTGTGGTTGGTAGACCGTAAATAATCATCATCATCATCATCATCATCATCATCATCATCATCATCATCATTATTATTTTACACCAGATTCAATTGTGGAGAATGTAGCTCTGGCTATTTGATCACCGTCCATGACCTCCTCTTTGAAGTACTGTGTTCAAATTTTGGCCAAGCCATAGACTCACTAAGTTTCATTGGACAAGTCATTGTCATGCTCCAAAGAGGTCCCACTCCCAGGTCCTCCATAATTTGACTATTGGTATGTGATGGAATTTTATTATGGCAGCATTTGATAGAAAACATTCCATAGTACAGTCATGCCTTGGATTGAGAGCATAATTCATTCCGGAAACGTGCTTGTAATCCAAAACACTCTTATATCAAAACGAAATCCCCCCCAAAATTTTGTACAGAGATTTTTAATTTAAGCTGTACTACAGTACAAGACGTTGCTTGTATATCAAGTAATAAATAAATAATAAATAAATAAATATTTAAAAATTTGCTTGTCTTGCAAAACGCTCTCAAACCAAGTTACTTGCAATCCAAGGTATTACTGTATGCAGCTTTTATAGCTGACTGCTAACCCTAAACTTACGGTATGCAGAATTAGGGATGCATAAGTCAATTGTAATCAATGGGTTTATGGGCACCTGTTTACAAGACTGCAGCTATTTGAAGCTTGTTAAAAATCAAAATGATCACGAGATAACAACCCATCTACAGAATTTGAATGTTTAAATCTTGACTTAAAAACAAATATTTGAAACAAGAACTTGAATTTTGCTGAGAGGTTTCTCAGAAATTCCCTAAATTCACTCAAATATCTGTTGCCGCTCTAGTTACAACTTACATGCCCAATAGATTTCAATGGGACTTACAGTAATTGTGACTAACTTTAGCTGGATTGTGCCCAATGTTTTACAGTGAAGTTAGTTCACATCTTCAGAAAGTTTTTTAGTTAATCAGTGAGTGGAAATGATGTGATGTATGTGCATGTGTGTGAGCCATACCTGAGTGCCTAATACCACAACAGGCCTGTGGCTCACGCTGGCTCAGCTTGTCTGAGCGTGGAAAGCTAAGCAGGGTCAAGCCTGGTTATTACTTGGATGGGAGACCCCTCCTCTAGTTTCCTGCATTGAGCAGGGGGGTTGGACTTGATGGCCTTGTAGGCCCCTTCCAACTCTATGATCTATGAAATCTATGAAACCTCTGCTCCCCAAGACACACTGGAATGCTCTGGAATTCTTGGTCCCTTATGCTGATTACCTCCTTAACTGTTTCCCACCTCATCTATTGTGGGGAAGGGCCATAGCTCAGTGGTAGAGCACATGTTTTACATGCAGGAGGTCCAGGTTCAATCCCCAGCATCTCCAGGTAGGGCTGGAAAGACTCCTGTCTAAAACACTGCCAGTCAGTGTATCTAAGGGTAGGTAAGTTGCTGCCCTCCAAATGTTTTGGGCTGTAACTCCCAGAATCCCTGACTCTTGGCCATGCTGGCTGGGCCTTATGTAGTCTAAAACATCTGGAGGGCACCAGATTAACTACCCCTTGTGTAGACAATATTGAACTAGATGGACCAAATGCTTTGAACTGGTATAAGGCAGCTTTCTGTGTTCCCTTCCAGTGTGATAGGTACTGGGATCTACTCAGAAGGAACTACAGGGCCTCTGAGAACTTTTCTACACAAGACATTTATTGTGTGCTTGTGATTCCTTACTCATGGTTGTTTCCAGGCTCTTTAGATGACATTGTGCTCTTCCAGTTTCACTCCTGTTTTTTATGAGCACTTTCCTGTTTGTTTGTTTGTTTGTTTGTTTGTTTTTAGAATGGGGAAAATGGGGAATGCAGGAAATGGCGCAGTTTCTCCTTGTGTATTTGAGCTATTCGGCTATAGCACTGCTCCACCTAGAGGTTATGTAGCAGAAAATCAGGAAAGAAGAGCTCTTTGTGTAGAGCTTGGATCTCAATGCTGTGTGAAACAGAATGTAGATACAATGATTAACAGCCTCGTGTAGAAAAGCCCCAGGACTCTAAAAGCACCTCATTTCATACAAGCAGTTTCCCTGCATCTACTCCCCTCTTCCAGTTTCTATATTCATATGCCCTTTCCTTGTCTCTCATTCCCTTATTTCCCTGTCTGCTGCCTCTTCAGTAAGAAGAGCCGAGGTGCAGTCTAATTGGATAGTCAAAAACAGAAGGAATAGTAATTGCAACAACTTTTAAATTACAATATCCAACCAAAGCAAACTTTAGACAAATGACAGTTTAATTTGGGTTTTTTTTTTACTGTTAAATGTCAGAGTTTTGTCTATCCACTCCCACTGCCCCAAAGAATGAAGAATGGAGCTTGTCTGACCTTAACAAAATGAATCCTGAAATTACTTTTTTTTACAAGGAACTCATAAATGTGAACGGGGAAAATAGGTGTGTGGTTTGTTTTTTTCTGTGACTGACAGAGGCAAGAATTTTATGCATCCTTTTGGGTAAGGAGCACAGGGAGAGGAAATATTTTATGGAGGATATTAGCCATCCCAATCAATAAAGTCAGCACCGAGCTTTTAAAGTCACTTTCTCAAAAAGTAGACAGGTTTGTTGCTCCTTTGCCTGTGCATCTTACACTCTCCCATCATTGCACAATATGCACTGAACAGCAGAGTGGAAGACGGAAGACACCAGAGACCACGCTCAATGCTGAAGGAATTATGAATGTTTTTGAGCTTGTGAAATGGGGGACAAATGCCATTTTGTTCCACTTCTTCTTCCAAGCAAAAGAAAAGAGCTTAGCAGTTTCCTTAAACTCACCTCTTTGGATCAGTAAATGGTGTTCCACCTTTATACTCCTCTTACCTTTATAACTGACTCCCTTGTAACTGAATCAAAATGTATGTATAAATAAATGTATGATAAATAGGCTTGGAAAGAATCTGGTACTGGTTGATGGATCTCTCCTGAGGCATTTGTATCTAACCTACCTCACAGGGTTGTTGTGAGGATAAAATGGAGAGGAGGAGGATTATGTAAGCCACCTTGGGTTCCTTGAAGGAAAAAAGGCGGGGCATAAATATAATAAATAAATAAATAAATAAAATAGGTAAGAAATATAACGAAATATAGGGCAGAAAAACTGGGCTCCTTGCCAAACTTGCAACACAGTCGTATAGCTTAGAGTTGCCATCAAAATCCACCTAAAATCTAATTTGGTGGTAGATCTGGAATTTCACCTGAATGGAAATGAGGGAGTCATACAAACTCATTACAGTTTAGGATTGCTGAATGCTTTGGTCTGCACCGTTTAGCCGATCCACACTGTACAGCTGGGGTGGGCAACTTTGGGAGCCTTGGAGACACTTTTGACCCCCCCGACTCACCCCCCCCATGGGCCATAATCTGTGGGGCACCACATATTCCATGGGGTGTCAGAGAAAAGACAGTTAGCCTTTGAAACCTGGCAGCAAGCCACTATGGTATGCTAAAAGGTTCAAATTAGCTTGTTCTTGAAATAAATTTGACCTTTTCAGTACTCCTTAATACTAAAACTGTCAGGATCTGCTCCACCAGTGCAGCCGCTATCTGGACAGCAGCCCAGCTTCCTGCTAGCTTCGCAGGATCCTGCCCCAGGCCTTCAGCTGTCCCAGGTCTGCTAATGCAGCCCTGCTGGGAGCTGCTGGGAGCCCTATATAAAGATGGCCTCTGCACTGCAGTCTTTGCCACAGCAAGATGGTCCTATGTGCTAGCTGCAGCCTGTTCCTGAGCTCTTGCTACATCCAACTCTGCCTTGCTGTGCTTGACCTCCTGCTTGTCCCTGACCAATGCTCCTGCCTCTGGCCCTGCTCAGCCTGGTATGTCTTGGTTCCTGAACCCTGCCTCTTCCTGGACCCTGTGCCTGTTGCCTGGACCTGCCCTCTGCCTCTGGCCCCTGTTTGGACTCTGTTGCCCTGAACCCGTGCAGAACTTTGGGCCTACTGTCTTTCTCTGCCTCCATCTTTCCTGGCCCTGGTGTTCCAGCCCTGAACCCTTGCTGCCCACAACCTGGACCCTGACAAAAACTGCCACTTTTCTCCACTCACCACCAAATTCAGTGACATGGGGTGGGGGTGGCATGGGCCACAGTGGAGGTAGTGGGGCTTATGGCCATGTGTTGCCCACCTCTGCTGGACAGGCAGGAGCATGTGATGGTATCTTTGCATTTATTAAAAGCTGTTCCAGACATGACAATCACTGAATGTGGGGTGGGGGTAAAGGAAAAAACAAGAAGCGCTTCCTGTGAGGAACCTTTTTTCACCTCCCACAACTTGAGAGCCACAAGTTCCTAATGCGGAGTTGTCTTACACCCCCACACTGCTGATGGAAGATGAAGCACAGGAAGAAACTGCAAGTTCTATAATCAGATCCAAAACCAGTCCCAGTATCTGCACAGACACCCTCAGCTACTGCAAACTTCACACAACTTTATTGAATGACCTTGATTCAGACCTCTTCCTATTCTTCTCCAACAGTGAGAGTTCCTTGTCCTTGAAGCCATGGAGAACGCTTCTAAGTATTGCCTTAGAAAAACACTGTATCAGTCATTCAAACAAATGCCCTGTGACATAAGCTCACTTATTTACATTTTACCACTCTGAAAATGAGCCCAAGAGGAGGCAACTGCCAGGATTTTCAGCAATGGGTCAATTCAAACCACAAACTCTTAAGAAGCTGGTCTGAAAGGCCTGATTCCCGAGGCCATGATGATGAACTGGATGCTTGCTTTCCTTCACTCTAACCCACAGTTCTGCACTTTCCTGTTTGCATAGAAGTTTGTTGACTTTCCCTGTGCTACAAAGCGTGTACCTCACATTGACTCCATACCTTGTCCTTCCTCTCTTTGATGCTGCTATACTTCTTCATTCTGAATCCCCCCCCCCCCCGGTTCTCTGGTTCCACCACTAAACATTTAATATTTTATTTCAACATACTGTGAAATGTGATATATTCACTTGATTTTCAAGCTATTTTCTGTGGAATTCTGGCCCTTGGGAAGCTCTCATTGTGGAGAGGAAGGGCCATAACGTAGTGGCAAAAGGTCCCAGGTTCAATCCCCAAGTGGGGTTGGGAAAGACACCCGTCTGAAACCTGAGAGAGCCAGTGCCAGTCAATGTAGACGATACTGAGTTAAAATGGACCAATGGTCTGATTCAGTACAAGGCTGCTTCCTATGAGAGCAAATGAGAATAGTTTGCCCACCACATTGCATTCTTCTGCAATGCACAGCCACAGGGAAATGTTCAGTGTGTTTTAGGAGATGCTTTGAGGTCACAGTAGTTGATAGAAGTGAGACCCAGCGCAGCATCATGTGAACTGAATGTGCACCTTAGAATATGCTCCAGAATCCTCTGCAGTGGGCAGGTTCAGTATCAGAGCCAATTTACAGTACCAGAGACAGTATGTCCAGTATCAGAAGCAGTTGCTGGGGAACATGGGTGGGAGGGTGCTGTTGCACTCATGTCCTGCTTGCGGGAACCCATGGGCAGCTGGTTGGCTACTGTGTGAACATAATGCTGGACTAGATGGACCCTTGGTCTGATCCAGCATAGCTCTTCTTATGTTCTTATTCTTATGTTCTGTGGTAGAGGTTCCTTACAAAATGTTGATGTGGAAAGTGTTCCATGAAGATGAAAGGTCTGAAAAATGCAGTAATGTATACCCACATTATATTGGCTTTCAATATTTGCATATTACCTATTGAATATGTAAATATGTCAGATCAGGAGTCCAATATTCAGAGAATATGCAGGGAGTATTCGGCACCAACATTTTCAAGGGGATTTTGAAGAGAATTTTGGGGTGCAAATTTTGCTCCCTCTCTAATTGCAACTCTTGTAAATTCCATTGATTCCAATTGGACTTAACCCAGCTAACTTGACTGGGAACACTATATTCGAAGTGAATATAAAAGGCCCAGTTTTTGTTTGTGTCACTTCTCAAAACACATTTTGGGAGGTGCAAACTTGAGGTAAAACTATGGTAAATGTTTAATTGAATGAATAAACTGTGAGGCCATAATAGGAAACATAAATAAGTAGATTATTTAACTGCCACATGAAGATATCATTAATAATGAAAATAATTACAGTCCCCTAATGGAAAGGTCTTCACAGCCACTGCTCCAAATGTGGTAATTGCAATCAATTAAAATTCAAGTTAAGGAAATAAATCCATTTCTGTCTAAGTTGATTATTTCCTACTCTCTTCTCTAATGAATTTGGGAGGGAGAGATACAATAAAGTGTAATTTCTTCCTGTTCTTTTGTAACTGGTAAAAAGAAATGAAAATGTATTGTTCTATGGCCTCATTCACACATAAAGCTAATCTTTATTGGATGTGCAGGCAAGAGAGAGAGAGCAACTTGGACCTGTTCCGTGAGATTTAGATCCAAAATATTGTTATGTTATGTATTGTTACCTTTGTTTGTGATAGGGATTGCTCGTTAATGACCCAGAATGACTGGGAGATGTTTCTTTAATGGGCGCTGGTGGGCTGGGGGATATACAGATCCCTGTCTGAAATGTTTGGAAGGGGGAAACCCATCAGAGCAGGGAAAAAGAGACACCCATTTATTTATTTATTTATTTATTTATATTTCATTTCTATACCGCCCAATAGCCAAAGCTCTCTGGGCGGTTCACAACCATTCACAAAAACACTGGCTTCTCCGTGGCCCTGCATCCCCTCTCATCTCCCAGGGTCGGGGGGGGGCAGTCCAGCTGGAGCAGACCCTGATGTTCCCTATGCCTGCCCCTGCCTCCTTCGCTGAAGCTATGTTTTCCAAAGGAAGCCAAATCCTAGAAGTTCTCACTGCTTAATGAAGTCAGTCAGGGAATGTGTAACAATATGTTCAGATTTTGCTTTTGGCGGTCCATAACGAAGAGTTATGGAATGACCACCAATACCACCTCTTTTTCTGCTCTTACTGTTTGTAGGAAACCGACAGACAACACAAGCAGGAGACTGTCATTCAGAATTCAGAATTTGGGGTATCTAAGCTATCCACACCTTGACCCCCTTTGGGCAACATGTGGATAGAAGCAAGATTATGCATGCACACCCCTGCTTTTGGATTGTGTGCTCTGCACATGGATTACCTGCATTCATCATCATCATCTGTACATGTGGTTTGTTGATTAATGAAGTTGGCTTTTTGGAGGGAGGGGGAGAGACTGAATTCAGCCCCTCCCCCATCACCATCAGGAAGCAGGGGGAGTTTAAATTTAGGGTTCCTCATCCTTTTCAAACATGACAGGGGCAAACTCTGTTGACTGGTGAAGTGCCTTGTAAGAAAATAAATGGAAAAAGAAATCTCATGGGGGACCTGAGCTGAAACTACTCACAGCTTTTGTGAACATTTTGGAGCAACATTGGAGGAAAAAAATACTCCTTATTTTGTTGTCTCTGTTAGCACTCCTTGCAAAGTGTTTGTTTGTTCTTTTAATTTCTCTTCACGTGCTCTCAGATTCTAGTGCCCTCACTGACGTCATCATGCATAACAGGCTCACACTCACGCTGGATCAGCTTGTCTGAGTGTGGAAAGCTAAGCAGGGCCAGGCCTGGTTATTACTTGGATGGGAGACCCCTCCTCTAGTTTTCTGCATTGAGCAGGGGGTTGGACTCGATGGCCTTGTAGGCCCCTTCCAACTCTATGATCCTATGAAGGCAATTCTGGCAGGGCTATAGCATTTTGATGTCATTCTCACTGATCTCCCCACTGGGAGATCCACTGAGGTCCACCTGGTGCCAACATTGCCAACATCGGCACCAGGTTAACCCTGTCTCTACTCCCAGGCATTCAATGGCATATGATGACCCTTTTTAATGTCAGTTTTATCCGGTCCCAGTATCTCATTGAAATTGTTTTTAGCTGTTTAAATTGTTTTTAAATTTTATGTGTTAAAAGGTTTTTTAATATTATGTTTTCTCATTTTTGAGAACTGCCCAGAAAGCTTTGGCTATTGGGTAATATAGAAATGAAATGAATGAATCCCTATTTATTGAGTGATCTGTGAGTGGATGGGGTTACTATGGGTAGTACCCAATGCTGCCCTGCCCCTGCACTAGCAGGAATGAACACTAGCACAACAGAAAGTTAGTGTTGGATACCAAAACTGGAAACTAGCTGAAACTACAGCTTCCAGAATGAGGAAAAATCAGCAGAATTAATGGAAGGGAGCTCCGTTGACCTGTCCTGTTCTGGAAGTGGTAGTTTTGGCTAGGTTCCTGGGTTGTGCTAACAATTGCTAGCTTCCTGCTGTGCTGGCTATCATTCCTGCTAGTGCAAAGGGGTTTAGGGTGCTGCTTTATGTGGCTGATGTAAACAGGAGGAAGAAGCTGCAGGGAAATTGTTTCCACCACACAAGACAGAATATGGAAACATTTACAGCGGCCTCCCCCAACCTTGCACCCTCTAGATGTGCTGCTGCCCTAGAAATCTCATCATCCCTAATGCTGTATGGGGATGATGGGGTTTATAGTCTAACACAACTGGAGGGGGGCAGGCTGATTTACAGTATGGATTTCAGTGTGTCTGCACATGGGGTGGGGCAGGGCCCAGGAATCCACTCTATCCACACAAGCTGGAAAGCCACAATATGTACATCATGTGTATCCAGTGAAATCACCACCACCACCATTTGGCAACAATAACATCAACAACATCTACCCCACCTTTCAACATCACAGCCCCAAGTGGGCTTACAACAATGTAAAAAGACAATATACAATCAAATCTCTGCAATAAATACAATTATCAATAGAGAGCTGAAAGAAATAATGTGTCTGATCATCACTGATGTTCTGTAAGCAATTTGCCCACTATTTCCTACATAGAATTCTTTCCCTGTGGTTAGAGCATAACATTTGAAGTAGCACTGAGGCTGGATTGGCAAACTTCATATGTGTGGCAGGAGGACTAAGCACCACTTCTCTTAAGCAGGGGAGGCTGGTGACTCCTATTTCGGTGGTGCTACAGGTTTTGCAGCTTTTATTTGGAGCTTCGTAGGAGCTATCCATGGTGCTCCATGGTGGTGAACCTATTTGGGAGGTGGAGTTCAGCACCATGGAGAACTCCTATGAAGCTCCAATAAAACCTGCAATGGAAAAGGAGCCCCACCCAAATAGGAGTCACCAGCCCCCCCTGCTCTGAAGCAAATGGGGAGATTTGATTTGTCAGAGAGAATGAGGGAGGCTGGAGGAGGGGCTCTTAACCCCAACCATTGCTTTTCTCTGCATTAGTTCCTCCAGCTGGGATTCTAGAGCTGTGTTTCCAGAGATACTCCTGGAATACCAGTGGAGGGAAAGAAGCTCGGAAAGGGGAGCAGCAGGGCAAAATTGGTGGTGGGCAGGCTGTAGAAGGGTTAATCATTCACCCTCCCACCCACCACTTCTCTCCTGCACTTTGCAGTTCCCCATTGCTCTGGACATAGCGAAGCACGGAAATTGAATCACCGCGCAGGAATGAGGCAGTAAACAAATCATGCATCACACCTCCACTGAATATTCTGACATTCAGTGCAAGGTGCATCATTGTGACATCTTTAAAAGGAGTGGGGGGGGGGACACACACTCAGCCAGGAGAAGTCAGATTGTCACAATGGATAAACACTTTGGGGAGAGCACTGAAAGTGCTTGTCAAGCTTTTGGCTTTCTTTTGGCAAATGCGTTTATTACAAACTGCTACAATCTATGTGTTTGCCTCAAGCTGTCATCGGTCCCACTTCATTAGCTGTTTATGAGTCTGTGATTGAATCCACGGTGCTTGCTATGTAGGAGCAAAACATTGCAGGGGGGTGCGGGGGAGGATGCAAAGTTCATTTATGATAGTTGAATGTTTATCTTCCAGTTTAGCTCCGATGCTAAATTGTAGTACCTGCTGCAAGAGGGGTCTGAAAAGCAAATACAAGATTTTTGCAAAACCACCCTTCTACTCAAATCAGGAAGGGATGCATGTTTTGAAGTTTGTGGGGTGGGGGCGGGGGCGGGGGCGGGGGGAATCTTAGCTTTTCATATGGTTGGACAAATCTTTCAGATTCTTTCTCCCACATTCAGTAGATAGAGTTGCAGCTGATGTACCAGCCAAAGTTGGAAAAAGGCACTCCTGACTATTGCTACTACTTGTGCTTCAGTAAGTAACAAGTCCAGAAGGCCCCCAAACCTATGGGTTTGGTCCTTCAGGCTGAGTGCAACCCCACTGAATACCAGCTGAAACCCTCTCTCCAGATCAACAGATCATACTTCTCTGTCTTGTCAGGATTAAGCTTCAGCCCTCATCAACCCCAAAACTGCTACCAAGCACTTATTCTGGAGTTTCACAGCCTCCCTAAGATTTGTAGGTGGAAAACAAAGGTAGAGCTGCATATCACCCACATACCGGTGATACCCCAGCCTAAACATCTGGATCACTTCCCCCATCAGTTTCATGTGGATGTTAAAGCTGGGGTAACTCATGTATGCTGCCTTGAGTTTCAGGATGGAACTAAGAAAGGTGGGATGTAAATGGATTAAGTAAGGGCAGTATACAACACTGCCGGTCCAGTTATGTTATTGACGTACTGCTAGCATAAGCGACCTCTAGCACTATGCCACTAGCTTAAGCTGGCATGATGAGTTTTCTGGGGAAATCAACTGTTACTGGCAGTGTTGGATACTGCCCTAAGTAAATAAATGAAAAGGTCCTCATGTATAGAATGTCCTACTTTTATCCATGAAATGCTGGAGGGTGTGCTCTTCTTACTCTCAGTTGAGGCATTCCTTATTCTTACCTGACATAGGCTATTTTCATTCACTTGGTATATGAAGCAATGCAACAGTGTCAAGAAGATTTATTTCATCTTCGACACAATACGTCTTGGCACTAAAATTAATGTTCTGTTCAAAATACATTGCCACAATGGGTTGGCTTTTGTAAACTGACTATTTAGGGTTAGGTTTCCCAGCTAAAAATCAAATAACAGTTTTTGAGGCAGGTAGGGGGATTTCACTTTCATTGATATTTGAACTCAGATCCTAACCCATGTGTTATTATTAATTTGATAATGATATGAGAGAGAGAGAGAGAGAGAGAGAGAGAGGACCCAAATATAAATCAATCAATTCATTGCACACATTTGAAAGGACCCAGTTCTACTAAAACAGGTGCTTGACCCTTATTTTGTCTGAAATGCACCAACCTCTGCTAAAAAAACAAAACAACCAAGAACAAAACCCTCCCTGAACCCCACCATGCTGAATAATTTCCAGCCAGTCTCCAATAGTCCATTCTTAGACAAGGTGTTAGAGCATGTGATGGCATCTTAGCGTCAGGGGTTTCCTGGATGAGATGGAATATCTAGATCCATTTCCAACTGGTGTAGGGATTGGGCCCACTCTTCCTACAGAGGAGGATCTGGGAACAGATTCTGAGGATGACAGGGAGGATGAGGAGATGGAGGGGAGGGAACCTGCAGCTGGTTCCCCAATGCCAGCGGACTTTGAATTAGATCCAACAGTCAGGGAGGATCTATCGGTGTCAAATTCCATGGGAAAGCAATCTGAGCTCTCTGATCGGGAGAAAGGCGAATCAAGCATCACTAATCCCCAGGTCAGACGTCAGCTAAGGAGGATGGACCAGCTAAGCAGTGTCAGGCGCTCCAAGAGATTGGCCCTTAAGAATAAAGAACCACCTTAGGGGTGTGGGCGTGGGTAATATGAGTCTGGAAGGGAGGAGAGGCTTCCAGTTTAGAATCAACTTCTCAATAGGGCAATCTTCCTTAATGGCTGGTATTCTAAGTTTGTTTCTTTTGTGATTGATCTTGCAATCCACTTCCTTTGTACTTCTAAGCCAGTTTGCCAGGCTGGCATCTTTTCTAATAAAACTTTTCAGTTAGAAGCCATTGTATGGATTTTCTTGGAAGGAGGAGGGGAAGTACGGCCTCAACAACTAGCTTCAGGGCTGGTTATGGGACAGAGACTGCTTTGGTTGCCTTGGTGGATGATCTAAGTCAGGAAGTTCACAGAAGGAGTATGTCCTTGTTGGTTCTGCTGGACCTCTTGGTGGCTTTCAGTACCATTGACTATGGAATCCTACTGAGGCAGCTGTCTTGAGATGGGACTGGGAAGCACTGTTTTTTGTTTGTTTGTTTTTTAGTTTTTAAAATGTGAATTACACCAAAACAAAACAAAAACCATTAAAAATGAAGGAGGAAAATGAACATCAACAATACAATTTTCTTACAGTATTTTAAATGGATCACTTACAGTAAATATGTATGAAATATATATCCATAAGTATCAAAAAGTATGCAGTAATACAATTATCCATAAAGATAGTTATGCATAAACATCATAAAAAGCAGACCAAATATCCATGCATTTATCCATCTGCAGGTGGCATCTAAATACCACCTGCTCAAATGTTGAAAGCGTTATTAGGTCCTCAATCTATTGTGCTATGGGAGGTGAGCGTTTATCTTTCCAGTGTTGTAATAGTCTTTTGGCTGTCAAGAAGTCATGGAAAATCCACATGCATTGTCCTTGTGATAAATTCCATATAGCAGGTACATAATTTAAAAGAATGTGTGCATTGGTAAATATTAAAGAGCATTCTAATACTATATTTATCTGTACTATGACCTCTACCCAAAAAGAAGCAACCACTGGGCATTGCCAAAACATGGGTGAATGAAGCATTCACAGTATTGCACCTCTAACAGTTAGCTGACTTAGACAAACTCTTATTAAAAAGACATTGTGGTGTCCAATAAAACAAAAGTTTTTGCTGAATAAGACGTAACCTAAGTTCCATAGACCCTTCTGACACAGACACAAAAACAATGTTCCATTGATTAGGCAACATAAGACCATCTAATTCCCTATTCCATTCATCTTTAAGACTCTGTGTATCGTACTTATTCACCGATAATAAGTATTTATAAACATGAATCGTAGGTCGATATAACTGCTCAGCCTCAATCAATGTATCCAATAGCAAAGGAGGCTCTGAAGCTGTAAAAGCAGCCAGACCAAACCAGGGATGGGGACTCGGACTCCAGGACTCGACTCGTGAGTCAGACTGAGTCCCCCCTCTGACTCGAGTCAGACTCAAGTCCCAGTATTTTTAATGGGACTCGAGACTCGACTCGGGACTTGAGATCAAGGACTCGTGTTCCAAAATCGTGTTCCTCAAATGCAACATGGATAGGTTTTAGGAAGTACAGCAAGTTTAATTTTTAAAATCATTTCCCTAAAATGCAACCTTTCAGACATTTTGGGTTTGGCTGCCTCTGCCTGCCTGTTTGGGGTTCCCTGCCTCCTCTGCCTGCCTGGTCCCTTCTTGACCAGTTCCACAGTTTGAATTGTCCAAGACAAGGGCCTCTGCCTGTCTGGTTATTTTGGGTTTGTCTGCCTGGTCTGTTCTTGCCCAAATCAGTTGCAGAGTTTTGAAATAAAAAGGCACACTTATGCCTAGAATTTATTTAAGCCACACATCTGAAATAGCCTTATTTTGTTGGGGGAAAAACCCATTGATTTTAATAGGGACTCGTGGAGTCAGCTTTGGGAGTGACTCGTGACTCGTGAGTCACCATTTTGGACCAAGGACTCAGACTCGGACTCGAGACTCGGGTCCAAAGACTCGTGACTCGACTCGTGACTTGAAACCAAGGACTCTTCAACATCCCTGGACCAAACCTAGATACTAACTGTCAAGGTTCCGCTACTGCAGGGACCCCTCGACCTGCCTTTGGAAGATCTCTGCCTCTTCTCAAAGCCTCTCCCGTTCCAGGAGATCAAATCCTTTGCCTATTTCCAGTAGCATGGGTGTAGGCTTTAGACGTGGTGAATAAGTCACTCCAACAAACCAGGGTACTCAACAAACTTTACTTATTATATTAGGGTATTTACTTAATAGAGCAGTTGTAATTCAAAAGCAAGTATGATAAAATCAAACAAACAAATAATACAAGGTTCTCTAGCTTATCTTCAGACTACCTCTCTCCTCTGCAGTCAGTCTCTCTCTGCAGTCTCTCTCTAGCTGCTGTCTGCTGACCACACCCCACACATATATAGCCCTCCCAGGACTGGAAGGTTATAACCACGTGACCTTGATCAGGAGACTAATTCTTAACTTCTATTGGGTGAACTAAACTCTCAAACTCCCCCTCCCATCCTGGAGTGTTTGGGCCTTCAGGCTTCAACTAATCTAGGGAAGTGTTTGGGCCTTCAGGCTTCAACAAACTTAAGCCTGTGTAGGCCTCAATCCTTCACACTAACAAATGTTGCAATTGCAAGTATTGCCATTCAGCTGAAGCAAGTTATATATATTTAGTACGCAAAGCCGAAATGGACAAAAACCCATAATCTACACTCACTAATTGATCCAAAGTAAAAAATCAACCTGTCTGTCCAAGTCCCCCACAGGAATGTTTTCTTACCAATTTTTAAATCTGGATTACCCCATAAAGTCAGTTTAGCATGAGAAAATGAGTCAAACTGTAATGGGCAAGATATAATAGGCTACACCTCTTTAACTGCTGTAATTGTAGGAGGCACCCTATCCATTTTAGTGTAGCGAGACCCTAATGCCATCCATTTGGAGAGAGGATCCAGACATAAGGATTCCAAAACTGATCTAGGTGGATAATCTAAGTGGAAAAGACCAGAATTTAGAACTAGTCAACAAATAAACCCTATGATATAAGGCAAGATCTGGAAAACCAAACCCACCTTCTTTAGTTGCAAGTTGCATCCTTTTCAAAGAGATTTGTGAGGTGAGGAACCCCAGAAAAATTTGCGAAACAAAACAAAGCATTACATTTTTGAAAATAATTGCCAGGTATAAATAGAGGAATCCCACACATAAAACTTATACAATCCTAGGTATGATATTCATCTTAAATGTATTAACCTTACCCCACAAACTGAACTTAATGCCCATCTATCTATATCCCATGAGATCCCATTAGTCAACTTACTCAAATTAAGTTTACTCATTTGGGATATGTCTCTAGGGATAAGTATTCCCAAGTAAGCAATAAAATCTGGGCACCATTGAAATTGCCACTGAGTTAATACACTCTGAGATATATTATCTCCAATCAGCATCAGTTCCGACTTTGACCAATTAATTAAATAGCCAGACAAATCACCAAGTTTCGAAATAAACAATAAAAGATCATCAGCCTAGAGAATAATTTTAAATTCTAAATAATCATGTAAAAATCCATGAATACTACTATTCTGTCCAATAGTACACAGCAGGGGTTCCAAACATAAGTCAAATATCAATGGAGAAGTGGACACTGAGAAGCACTGTTATATGGCAGCTACGGTCCTTCTTGGAGGGATGATTTTAGAAGGTGATGCTGAGGGATTCCTGTTCGATGCTATGGCCTTTGAATATGGTGTCTCTCAGGGTTCCATCTTATCCCCAATGCTATTTAACTTATACATGAACTGCTGAGAGAGGTTGTCCAGAGTTTGGGGGTTCAGTGTCACCAATATGCTGGTGACACCCAACTCTATCTCTCCATCTAAATCCAAGGAAGGTGTTCTAGCTCTAAATTGGTATCTGATGTCAGTAATGGACTGGATGAGAGCAAACAGATTGAAACTTAATCCAGACAAATCAGAGGTGCTTGTGGCCAGTCAAAAGGCAGAACAGGCTGCCTGAGAGACCACCTTCTCCCATACAAGCCTGCCCGGTTCTTAAGATCTTCTGGAGAGGCCATTCTTTTGAGACCACCACCTTCAGAGGTGCATTTGGTGGTGGCACAAAAGAGGGCCTTATTGGTGCCTGCTTGCAGACTGTGGAACTCCCTCCCAAGGGAGGCTAGGTTTGCTCCCTTGGTAGAAAGGCAGGGTACAAATCAAATCAAAAGATAAATGATAAACCCTTTTATTTGCCCGGGTGATTTTGATTTGGCTTTAGTTGCTGTGTTTTTTTAAATCACTAATGCTGCAATCCTGTGCACACATAGATGGGAGTAAGTCCCATTGATCTAAATGAGGTTGTATATTGACCCCACTCACTGGTCAGTTCTTGGCTGCAGGCATCTAGCATCAATTGAACGGCTTTATTGGAAATTTGGCAAGAGGATAGGAAGTAGTCATATGATTGGTCGGGGATCCTTGTGTTCAGCATATACAAACCGATCTACATTTACTGCATCCTCATTCAGACCTGCTGTTGGAAAATTTGAGGTGTCATGGTAACAGGCGTAGAGTCAAAAGCTTGTATGTATGAAGAAACTACAGGAACTGCTTAACCAGTTACATACACAACATGCCTCACTTGGTCATCTGAATGGTCCTCAGTTACAGTGATTTTGGTGGTGGATTCTCACATTTCCTTTTTGTTGCCCTTTCCTGTTTTTGGGTGTGGTGGTGGGTTTCTTTTCTTATTTTTAGGGGACATGATACATATGCATAGTATATTTTCTCATCTAAGGCCTCTGAAATAAAATAACCTACTATTAAATAAACAATGTTTTTAAATGACCAAAGATGAGCCATGGCTGCTAAATACAACCCAAGAAAAGTGAAAAACAATCAGCCCAGCCTGGTGTCAGTTTAATCTCTACTATCCCTGACATAAATTCTCTCATTCTACACATCAATTCACTATGCATTTCAGTGCACCATTTGTCAGCACAATAATTAGAGTCTGAGTTCACACACACACACACACACACACACACACACCACTTGTTCTATATGGAAATGCCTAGTGTTGGATTACTGGCAGCTGAAAAGTGTGATCTGACTCCATTGGAAAAGAAATATTGCATTTGAGGTGGCATCACATTATATGAAAGTTCTATTTGTGGTGTTAGATCTCTGATGGCTCATTCACACATGCAGGTTGTCATTTGGTGTGGCAATCGTCAAGAGAAGAGCATGTATCTTCGAACCAGCTCTGATGGCCATCAGAAAAAGACATGAACACACGTCCCCTATTCTGCACTCTATTGGAACAAGGACTGAATTATCTCCCTCTTTCTCCCAGTGGGTTGTATTAACTGGATGTAATTAATGGAACACATTGCCTTTTTGAGATGGGTGGGGGAAAGAAACTGACATTTATGAAAAAAGGCATAAATTTACCTTAACATTTGCCTGATCAGCTATTTTTTTATTATTATTATTTAGCTGTGAAGTGTTTGGATTTGTGGGCAAAAAACAAAACAAAAACCTGCTGTATAAGCTGTCTTTAAATTATTTTATATTGAGTTCCCTGCTAAAAACCATTCATTAGACATTTTATTGTTATCAGCCAGAGTGCAAAGCTCCACTGCTACCACCATAAGGTGGAGGAAGTTGTGATTTTTACGACTTGGTTCCATTAATTAATTTATTAAATATTAATGATGGAAAGCAATTCAAATGATGCTCTACGAACAGCCCCTGCAATGCTAACATGTTATTACTCCATTCATCAGCGCTTGCGCTTGAGATGAACAGAGTAATATAACTGTTAGATGAGGTATATTCAAACCATATGTTGTTAATCTAGTTAATGGAATAACAAATATATAGCTGGGTCTATTATGTTAGAGACTTAACAATATTCATTTATGCACACACATTTCATCAGCTACAGACTGGATGATTACACTTTCTTTTTGACACCGGATGACAATGGCTACATAAATTGATGCATTCAATGACCATGCACACGGGTTACGGATCTAATTCCATTGATATCTATTCTGTAATCAATAGGAGTATACAGCATTACAGGGAATTGTCCTTTTCAGCCTTATCATGAGACTTGAGCTGTGCACATAGCTTTAGATAAGATCCAAAGTGGCCTGAATCAAGAGCCCTGAAGTTGCTCACTTAACTAGATTGTGTCTTTGGAAATGAGATGGCCTGGACATTATTACTCCTGCTGAAGCACATTTATAAGAGATGGGGAAAGCTCAAAGGAAAAGTTGGCAGAAATGAGGCAGAGAGGAAAGGCTGGAGCAGTGGAAGGTGGGAGGGGCAGGGGATAAAGGTGGAAAGAGCTGTTATAAACGATGGGGAGCACTTCCTTTAACTAAAATTAGCCTGTGTTTTTGAGCTATGTGATGTGTAACTGATCTGGCCATTTAAAAGATATCTTCTATTCTGCTTCCAATGATCAGGGGAGAGTGCCCACACATATGTATCTAAAACACCAGCACCCACCCACAAGAAGATTGCAAACCTCAGGGAACCCTGAGGTTTGCAGAAATACACACACACACACACACACACACACACACATATTTGGGGGAAAATCTTAAGGAGCTGCCCCCACCTCCCAAACAACCCAATGATAACTGAGCATGCGCCCTGGGACAAATTGCTGACAGTTGGAGGAGGAGCAGAAAGCCTGGTGGGAGAGGGAATGGAATGAAGTGGCTGGAAAAGGAGGAGGGAGGAACAGGTATACAGATATCAGAATGGTAGGGAACCATCACATTGTCTGGATAGGTCATGTCCTGGTTCACACTGAGAAGCTACTTTTAAATGTCCCCAAGGATGGAAGTGAGAACTGCCCATAGAAACCAATGGAGAATTCCAAGATTTTAATGTAGCTGGGATTGGGCACTAGTGTGTCCACAATATCTCCCCCATAACCCTCCCCTGTAATGGTAGTACCACAGAAAAAAGCTCCCGTGCTTTCTACATCAGTTTATATTTAGTGTGAAACATTTGAAAAATATAATCCTGCTAATGCAAATTCCAATGCAAAGGTTGTTCATTGTCCCCATATTGCAGGTTGGGAGAAAGTTGCTTATGACAGCCCTGCTCTGTCGTTTACACTGAATACTGCATATCAGGCTCTGATTCATTTACAAGAATCCGACATGTTGTCCTGTAATATTCAACCTCTAGTGCAGGTTGGGCACTGGGCTGGGCCGGACCCACTGGAACAGTCAAAAGCCTCCTGTGAGGCTTTAGCGAAGCACTTCGCAGATAAAATCGATCGGATTAGGAGTGGGATATCGTACGTCGTGGACACAGGGAGTGAGCGGGAGGAGGCCAATGGCAGACCAGTTTTGTGGGATCGGTTTCGGCTTCTTCCTTCTGATGAAGTGGACAAGGTGCTTTCATCTGTGAGGCCGACCACCTGCTTGCTTGACCCTTGCCCATCCTGGCTCATCATGAGCTGCAGGGAGAGACTGGGTGAGGGGATCAAGGCGGTGGTGAATGCCTCCTCGAGGAGGGAGTGATGCCATCAGCCCTCAAGGAGGCAGTAATAAGACCGCTTCTAAAGAAGCCCTCCTTGGATCCCCAGGATTTAAACAACTTTCGCCCAGTCTCCAATTTACCATTTCTGGGCAAGGTGATCGAGCGGGTGGTGGGTGCTCAGTTGAAGGCACACTTGGATGAAGCCGATTATTTGGATCCGTGCCAGTCGGGCTTCAGGTCTGGACATGGGACGGAGACGGCCTTGGTCGCCTTGGTGGATGATATGAGGAGGGCTTTGGATAGGGGCGAATGCTCCTTTCTAGTCCTCCTCGATCTCTCAGCGGCTTTTGATACCGTTGACCACGGTATCCTCCTGGACCGTCTGGAGGGGTTGGGCTTAGGAGGCACTGTATTGCAGTGGTTCCGGTCCTTCCTCTCTGGAAGGTATCAGAGGGTAGTTCTCGGGGAGGAGGCTTCGGACCCTCGGCTGCTCACTTGTGGAGTGCCGCAGGGTTCCATCCTCTCCCCGATGTTATTCAACATCTACCTCAAGCCGCTGGGAGCTATCATCAGGAGGTTTGGGGTGCAGTGTCATCAGTATGCGGATGACACGCAGCTCTACCTCTGTTTTAAGTCCTCACCGAGGTTGGCCGTTGAAACCCTGTCCAAGTGCCTGGAGTCAGTGGCTGGCTGGATGGGAAGGAACATGCTGAAACTGAACCCCGACAAGATCGAGGTACTTCTGGTGGGGGACAAGGGAAGGTTAGGGGATGTTGACCTGGTGCTGAATGGGGTACATCTACCCCTGAAGGACCAGGTCCGCAGCTTGGGGGTCATTCTAGACTCCCAGCTGTCCATGGAGGCTCAGGTGGCAGCTGTGAGCCGGGCGGCGCTGTATCAACTCCATCTGATACGGCAGCTGCGCCCCTACCTTCCTAATCACCTGCTCCCATCAGTGGTTCATGCCTTGGTCTCCTCTCGCCTAGACTACTGTAATGCGCTCTACGTGGGGTTACCCTTGAAGACGGTCTGGAAGCTTCAGCTGGTACAGAATGCGGCGGCTCGCCTGATTAAGGGCAGCTGCCGGCGTGATCACATCACGCCAGTGCTTAAAGAGTTGCACTGGCTACCAGTTGCTTGCCGAGCCGAATTCAAGGTGTTGGTTTTGACCTTTAAAACCCTACACGGCTCTGGCCCAGCTTATCTCAAGGAGCGCCTCCAGCAACATCAAGTAGGCCGCTCAACAAGGTCTGCCACGGACGGCCTTCTCCTTATCCCATCAGCCAGAGCAGCCAGGCTGGTGGGGACTAGGAACAGGGCCTTCTCTGTGGCGGCCCCCACATTATGGAACTCCCTCCCTAGTGACCTTCGCCATGCCCCCTCCGTGATGAGCTTCCGCCGTGCATTAAAAACATGGCTGTTCAGGCGGGAATATGGGGTGGGTTAGGTTTTTAATGAGAATTTTTTATATTGTTTTAATTATTATATTTTATTGTGTTTTATTGTATTTTAATTGTACATCGCCCAGGGTGGCCGGGTGACCGGCCAGATGGGCGATTGATAAATGTAATAAATAAATAAATAAATAAATAAAATTAAAGAGTACAAGAACCCTGTGTTATCCATTGCATTTATCCCCCCCATTGCAGGTTGGGTGAGCTGAGTAGTACTGAGTAGTCAGTACACTGACCCTGCAGTGTAATTCACTGTTATACCCTTATTGCATGCTGGAGGGCTGTGCTGAGAGAGAGAGAGAGAGAGAGAGAGAGAGAGAGAGAGAGAGAGTAGCCTACAGGAGTCCTGCAATATTCACATTGCATGTCACAGGTGAGGTATCAGCAGGCTTGGGGAACTCCAAACTTTGCATAACATTATTAGGGGGGGGAATCCCTAAGGGTAGGGGGGGTAAAAGCCAAAACAGCCCAATCAGGACTGAGCATGCTCAGTGGTCATGCAGTGCGGATGGGAGTGGAGGTGGAAAACTAGGTAGGAGGGGGAATTGAATGGAGTATCACAGCAAAGGCATCACTGACTCTCTGGAACGCTGAACAGAAACACTCCGCAATGCAACGTTTTGTTGCGGGTCACTACTGATGGCATCATTTTCACTTTTTCTTAACATTTTAGAAGCTGACTGGTTTCTAGTGCCTGCTCCTTTAGACACGAGTGCAGGACAGGCTATTACTGAGTAAACGAATACAACACAAAGCCTGCAGAGAAGAGGTAGGGGAGGGGCTCAACGAGTCATCCTTGGTGCGAGAAGGAGTGTTAAAAATACATACGTCCACATTTTAATCTGTGAAATGTTGGAGGGTCTGGATAACTGAAATTCAGTTTCTGTATGCAGAAAAGTTATAGTCTTCCAAGTAATTAAATCTCTAACATCATTTAGGAAGATTTTGTTTATTGATAAGTACAGATTCCTGCCTGAATGCTCTTTCCTCCCACTGCCGTTTGTCACCATTTGTTGCAGTATATCAATATGAATTGTCATCCTCCTGCTGTTCCGCTGAAGTAAATATAATAAAACGTCAATCTTCAGAGCTTCTACTCTAGTTGAATATCAATTGTTAGAGGCTGGAATCCACTTTTGTGCTGTGGTTACTGACCTAAACCTCAGGGACAAAACATATAAATGGTTATGGAGTGGTTTTCATGTTCTATCCCTTATTCTGGAGTCCCTCAAACCTTCAGAGTGGTTCTATATGAACTCAGAGACTGAGCATCTGGCTTTACGATGCTATGGATACAGCTTAGTGGCAGCTAACCCTCAGAGGCTACATTGGCATACTGGAAACGTTGGTTTTAAAACATCAGTTAAATGCAAACCCCAAATGTTAACTTTGTCAAGCCAGGTGAGAGAGGAACTAGGCAAGAAAGACAGCATTAATGGCATTAAAACGAGATGTAGAGTTGTCCCCCAAATTCTCCCCTATTCACAGATGGCAAAACTGGGGAGACAATTTGCTGAATATTCTCCAGGAGGACATTCTCCAACAGTTTAGGAGGAGCTTGGAAAAGGAAACATTCATTCAAACATTTATCAGAAAATTCTCTTCTGAGAAACTGCGGCCTGCCCTTACTTGCATTGTACCTATACAAACTGTACTTGCATAGGCTTGTATATGCAGTTGGGGACCTTGCAAAAAGCACAGTCCCTAACCATGTATATGAGTCTATGAACATGTGAATGTGTCCTGTTCCTGCCATCCCTATCATGAAGGCCAGTCCCTGCCTTATCAGGAGCAGTGCAGTAGTTCAAGAATCAGGAAGGTCAGGATAACAGGGGAGCTGTCCAGCAGAGAGCACAGTACAAAAAGTGTTGCTTCAGCAAGGACTAGGTTCCAAGTGAGCAACTTTACAGGGGGTGCTGATGCCCCAGCCCTTCCTGGCTTGTCATTTGGGTCCAAATTAAGTAGGACTCAAGGATATTTGATACACTACCAGATGGGCACTGCATCTCCAGCTCTGGGTATCTGTCCAGGCATGCTGCCATCTTTGGTCCTGGGGGTGATCCTGGGGGTGATCCTGAGCAGGGGGATCAGACCAGTCCAGATGCTTTGGTTGTAAAACCACAATCTTCTCGACTGGGACATCACTCCTGGTGGTGGTGTCAGGAGTGCTATCAGCATCCTCTAAATTTCCTGGACTCTTGCAAACATTGCTAGGACCAGTGACAGGATCCTCCTCCTCCTCAGTCTCCTTAAGTTCTAGGGTTGTCGCATAAGGAAGGTGGTGAGATACAACAGAATGGCAAAGGGTGGGGCTTCCCATGGTGATCCTGCTCACCCCTGTGCATATTGATTACAAACCTGAATAGTGGTATAGTTTTGTAACATCATTAGCAAATTCACATGAGTTTGTTACAAAGAAACAGGCTAAAGGTAGTGTGGGAAAATGAGGTTGAAGGCAGAAAAAATGGTTTCAAGAAGCAGCAGAACAAAAGGATGTCAAACAGCATTAAACAACAAGAATATATTTGCAACAACAAGGTTTTTTAAAAAGTGCCAAAGATGGGAGCCACTTTTGCCCATGCAAATACCAAGCTACTGTAACTAAGTAGTTTTATCCCAATAGTAGTCCAAAAATTGTTATACTTATATAAACAAGTGTCGTTGTTTAAAGATAACTTAGATCTTATTAAGGAGTACTTTGTATAAAGAGGTTCTCACTCTGAACTAGGCGTCATATATTCATACCTGCTACTGTATATCCTGATGTACATTCATATTAAAGTAAATGAAGCAAAACAACAACAACACTGTTTTGCCATAGAAGAAATGGCTCCATTATTGGTAAGCCAGCAAGTAAAACCACTTTGGACATGGTTAACAGAATGGCAGGCACAGATCTTGTTGTCATTCTAAACAGGGAAAAGCAGACCAAGTTTGAAACTAATTCTATGCTATATACAATTCCAACAGGGATTTCCGTTGTTCTCCGCAACCTTCTGTTTATAGAATTTTCTTTTATGACACTTGGAATCAATCTTGCCATGTTTTCCCAGTGCATGTGTATTCATTACATCATTTGTCATCTATCCCATGTCCTAGAGTTATAGCCACTGGCAAGGTAAAATGTCAACATCTGTGAGACAGAAGTACAAATAGAATTTGGGAAGCATTTGGTATTATTTTTAACAAATTACATAGATATATATCTGTGCATGTGGTCACATTTAAAAACAAAAATTAACATAATTTCACCCAAAACAATTTCACTAGAACAGAATCTGTTACACTTCATGCTTTGGTTCCAAGGACTTTGCACCAAGTTCAAACACTTCAGGTTTGGTTTCTGATACTGGTTCCCACAACCCCAGCACAGCATGGACAAGCATGGACAACACTAGGGATGGCCAAATTTGTCCATTTCAATTTCTCTCAGTTTCTCAATCTGATCTTCAGCTAGCTCCATCCCATTTCCACATCTGTTTGTGATTTTTTTTAAAAAAGTCAGCACAAAGTTATGTCTCATATGGATTTCTTCTAATATACACATTTTTGTACACAATTTTGCCTAAGATGTGAATTTTTGCAAGTAATTTCACGAAGATATGCATTTTTGTCTATACATTTGCCTAGTGTACATGATTTGTGCATATTTCTGTAATGGAAAACTGCATGGCCAAATTCACAGGAGCACAAATTCCAAAGGATAACTGCATTTTGTTTCATGTATTGGTTCAGGAACTATGATAACTTGCATTAAAATGCAAGCTGAATGAATTTCTCCCCCATCCCTATAAAATTGCAAGAAACAAGTAAGCCCTACTCAAAAAATATATTTGCCATTAAAATGGGACAGATGGATTACATAAGTAGTCCCTGTTTAGATAGGCATTTATGCACTTGAGTAATGTGTTGATGCCTCTTCATATTATTATTATTATTATTATTATTATTATTATTGATTGTGTATTCTCCAGCATTTCACAGATAGTGAGGAGGCATTCTTGTATACTGTAATACGTATGTTCTAACATGAAGGATTTTTAAAAAGCCTCCCCAAAAGGCAAATGACAAACAAAATAGGGACATTGTTTTACCAGGGACAGGTAGTATTACAAAACAGGGACATTGCCTTCTAAACAGCAACCGTCAGAGCAATTGGTGTTTCATTTCAATTTTTTGGAAAATGCTTCCATTGCTGCTTGAGGGAAACTGGAGGTGGCACTGAGAGAGAAGGCTGGAATAAGACTGAGGGAAAAATGGATACCATTGCAGAATTATCCTCATGGACATCTGGGGAAGCTGTGTGCCTTCAGCTGAAGCTAGTCTTTGCAGCATCTTTCAACTCTGGCCAGAGGAGGGATGATGCTGATGATTTCAATTAATGAGTCACCATATAGCCAAAGCTCTCACGGCGACGTATATAATAAAAGCAAAAACAATACAACCAATGATAACACCAATAATAAAAGATATTAAAAAGTATTTTTTTAAAACAGCAACAAAAATACAGCACTTAAAAGAGATAAATAACCGAGCAGCTACAAACAGAGAAGATGATTTTAATGTGCAACATTACACATATTAAAAACAAAGCAAGCTGCAGTTAAAATACTTTTTTTTTTAAAGGCCTTGGTAAATAGAAAGGTCTTTTTCTGGCACCGAAAAGTCAACGAAGTAGGCACCAGGTGGACCTCTCTGGGCATTCCACAATTTGGGAGCCACCACAGAATATCCTGCCCAAAAATTCTAGAAATCTACCAGACCTTCAAGACATCTACTAGGTAATACCCAGTGTGGTGTAGTGATTATTGTGTCAGACCAGGACTAGGAAGACCTGAGTTCAAATCCCCACTCACCTGGGAAGCTCAGGATCAGTCATTACCTCTCATCCTAGCCTATCTTACAGAGTTGATGTGAGGATATAAAATGGAGGGAGGGGGAAGGCGATGAACCATATACATTGCTGTGAGCTCCTTGGAGGAAACACAGAATATAGATGTAATAAATAAATAAGCCATCTGGCAACAGGAGCTTTGCCTTTGAGTTCTATCCTGCCAGTTTGGTTTGAGCAGCAAAGGTACTCAACTTGTTGCTCCGTTACATCTATCAGCCATACACCTATCTTGCTTCATCAATGTTTTGCTTGTTTTTGCCTTGCTGACCTATCTTTCTCCATCCAGATTTTTCTGGTCCCTTGCCTTGCTGACCTATCTTGCTTCATCCAGGTTTTGCTAGTCCTTTACCCTACTGACCTTTACCAGTGCCTTGCTCTTTGGCCTTTGCTACCCCCACTCCCATAATCTCCACTGCCTCAGCAGAAGGTGGATCTGACAAACCTCCACACAATGGTCTTGATGTTTGTAATGTAGACATACTTCTATAGAAAGACATACTTCTTTTTACCAGAGGAGGAAAGCAAGTTAGTACTGTATCTAATAGTGACTTTCCAGGCAATACAAAATGTGTGTTCCACACCTTGTTTTCACACACTACACTTCCCATGTAGGGAAATGCACAAGGGAAATGCACTGACATGGGAGAAAGTGCATGCCACTTGAACCTAGGAATGGAAAAATCTGTCAGTTTTGATTTATCTCAATTTCTCTCTTCTTTTTTTTCAGTCTTCAGTTCAGTTCATCCCAAACTTTTTAAAAAACTTTTTAAAAAAAGAATTTTTTAAAAAAATTGCATGAAAATCCATACACAGTCCTAATACAGTCCTAATACATAATTCCCCCTTCCATTTTGCTTAATATACACAATTTTTGCAAATATTTTTTCTAATAAATTGCACTTTTGAACATTGTTTTCATTAATATACATATTTTTGTGTGCGTGTTCTGTTATTATATACATTTTGTATGCATTTTTTGATTGGAGAACTCCATTGCAAAATATAGAGAAGTGAGAATTTTGAAGGATAATTGAGTTTCGGTTTGGATATTGGTTCAAAAGTGTATGTATGTATGTATGTATTTATTATTAATACTTAAGCCATAGGCCATTCGCATACAGAATAAAAACAATATAAAAAAGTACAACAGTACAACAATAAAAAAAAAACCTACAACAGTACGGCGGTTAAAAAAAAACACCTTACATAAAATCACACATGATTCTTACATGTTAACTGGATAGAATACAGTACAGTTTAAAAGCAATTAATACTATTATTATTGGGGAAGAAAAAACCTTACATAAAATCACATATGAATCTTACATGTAGAGGTGGGGACGAACCTGCCCGGGGGGCCACCTTGCTGCCGCCTCACCTCTCCGCAGCGGCAGCTCCCCGCCTCGTTCTTCTGAGCGGTGCGGAGCTGTTCTCCGTGCCGCTTGAGCTGCTGGCATGCCAGAAGTGACGCGACGGGACCCTGCACCGGTGCGCTGGACCCCCGCGCTATGTTTTTTGTGGGGAAACCAGGGCAACAGCCTGCGATTTCGGCCTGCTATGCCCCGCGAGGCGATACGGTCCACCCCTAATGTTAACAGGGTAAAATACAGTACAGTTTAAACGCATTAATTATTGTTATTATCACTTGAATCAATTGATTGCATCACTCCGGTGCTCAAGGAGCTGCATTGGCTACCAATTGTTTGCTGAGCTGAATTCAAGGTGTTGGTTTTGACCTTTAAAACCCTATACGGCTCCGGTCCAGTTTATCTCAAGGAGCATCTTCAGCAACATCAAGTAGGCCGCTCAACAAGATCTTCCACCGACGGCCTTCTCCCTGTCCCATCAGCCAGCGAAACCAGGCTGGTGGGGACTAGGAGGAGGGCCTTTTCTGTGGCAGCCCCCAATTTATGGAACTCTCTCCCAGTGACCTCCGCCATGCCCTTTCCTTGATTAGCTTCCACCGTGCATTAAAAACGTGTCTTTTCAGGCGGGAATGTGGGGTGCGTTAGGCATTTTTAAGTTTTGTACTGTTTTTAATTGTGTTTTACACTCTGTTTTTTCTTCTTCTTGTATTTTATTGGACTGTACATCGCTCAGGGGTGGCTGGATGACTGGCCAGATGGGCGATTCAAAAATATAATATAATAAAATAAATAAATACATTATTATTATTATTATTATTATTATTATTATTATTTTAAAAATACTATAATTAAATAAGACTATCTCCAGAACAGTCAACTGCAATCTCAGTAATGAATCTTGCCCGAATTTTCATTGCTATAAGGGGAAAAAGAGAAACCTTGTGGGTGATTTCATAGATTTCATAGATTTCAAAGATCATAGAGTTGGTCCAACCCCCTGATCTTAGAGTCGGTGTCAGACAGGAGATAAAAAATATTTTCTGAAATGGTATTGGAATGTAAATGGGACAAAATAGGTTCCAGAAATTTGGTTCTTGGTTCAGAATACAATGAACAATAGAACAAATAATTAGGGGGATCCTCAATTTCAGAGGCCCCACAAATACACAACTGGAGGGCCAAAGGAGTATGAGAGTATCTGCCATCAATCAAAGCTGTAGGCATGGTTTGAAAGCGAAGGGCTGTGGATGCTTGCCTAAGTTTTGGATCTGTGAGCTTTACAAAATAAACAGCCCTTTGGTGGTCAGATTTATAAAGCCTATACCATTTCAAAAATTTAGAGTTGTTAATAACCTGTCTGTCCAGTTGGGCATCATGATCAAAAATATATTTGCGAAGTTTCTCTTTTGAATTTCAAAAGTGTGAAATTAGGTAAGCTCACTTCAAAATACGAACTGAACTAATTTCTCCCCCATCCATACTTGCATGATACTTGCAGGAATCAGACATGGCAGACACAGCTCGCTCACATGTTCTGTGTAGCTGCTGCCACATCTTATGTGAAGCAGTGCTAAGCCCACTAAGTAAGAACACAGGTTTGTAGGCAAATACATATAACATGTCTCATTCATCCTTAATGGTAATACATCTTCAGTATCAGGCATCAGAGTATTATAGCCATTTTGCAGGTGGAGAACTACAGCAGTGAATGATAATTTCTTCAAGCCTTAGTGTGAACGAATGGCAGAATAAGTATTGGGCCATAGACATGTGTCACATCTTGGTCCTGTCTTCTCCCATGTCAGACCTTCCAAGTTCAAAAAGCAGAAGTGATTACAGTGAGTTCTAGTACATGTTCAATACCTCTCATTAGAAAGTGAAGTACATATGAATGACCACAGCAGTATGCCCTCCTCCAAATCCTTGTCATTTTCCAACTAAAAAACAAAGCTTCTTGAATGCTTAATCTTCAGTTTTATATAAATATTTTTTTCTCCTGCCAATTGCATATTGATATAATATATGTGGAGCAGGCAAAATAGAAAAACACATCCTGATTCTGCAATGATGGCTTCCGCTTGTGATTGTCCAAAGGAAAGCTTTCAAAAAATTCTTCTCAGAATTCCTAATTGGATGGAGTGTGTGTTGATTGACAGCACCACATAGAGGTGAATTGAAGGAGACACCTCCAGATGAGATATATATTTGGAAAGTGGGATTCAATCTGCATTAATGAGCATTGAATAATGCACTGGGCATTGAATTTATTTAACTTTTTTCAGTGCCTAATTTGGACACAGACTCTCTTTAGAATAATAATTTATGAATTCTGTATGGGTTATTTCATCAGTATTTAAGAAATGGGGGAAAGGAAAAAAATGAAACAGTGCTGTCCTTAATATTTGATGACTCAGTGCAAAATTAATGCCATATTTATAATGCCATATATATTATGTGTTCTTTACAGGAAAAGCATCACATATATTCCTTACAGAACAATGAGAACAGATCCAGGGTCATTTTTCAAATTTAATTTATGAAAAACAATTACATCATAACAAACAAATGTTAACATCATCCAGATGTTTTGCTAAACCATATATATCTGCACAGTCCCCAAAACACTTAGAATTATTCATACATCATAGAGTTGGAAGGAGCCTACAAGGCTATCGAGTCCAACCCCCTGCTCAATGCAGGAAACTAGAGGAGGGGTCTCCCATCCAAGTAATAACCAGGCCTGACTCTGCTTAGCTTTCCACACCTAGCCAAGCTGAGCCAGCATAAGCCACAGGCCTGAAGACCCATCACACTCTTCTAATGGACAGCTGATATGTTTCCTTTACCCATGCTTGGGCTTTTTCTACATCCAAGTCTCAACTGGAGATGGGGTATGCTACTTTCCCTTGCAGAATGTGCATCGCTTCACAGGGGAAATGCACATCTCCCCAGCTGAGCCTGATTATCATAGGCAACAAGGAATTCCATGCAGGTGGACTGGTGAGTGGACTGGTGAAGGAGAAGGGAAGACCCCCTTCTTGGCGCTCCATGTAGAATGCCCCTCCCAGTCACGCGTAGCTGTGGCGGCGGGGGGGGACAATTTTCACGCGGGGGAATAACAGATCAGACCACAATGGTCTGATTTTGATCTTCCAATCACGGGGCATAATGGGAGGGCCAGTAGAGCAGTTTTTAGGCTCGCACGCCCTCTCCCTCTGCCTCCTTTCTGACGCGGCTCCCTCCCTCCCATCCCTGTTTGCAGGGTAGGTTTTACTGGTCGCCTGTTTCCAGGGGCCGAGTAGGAATTTTGGTTCATTGTCCTAATTGGCCGGGGGCAATGTTCGTGTTTCACCTACTCTACACTGTATTTCAGGGGTTGGGTGCTTAGTGGCATTTTCAATTCGGTCACATTGGTGGTTAAGTGCGGGATTAGGCAGTTTTAGGGGCTCGGTGATCGTCCTATGGCACCTTTCAGGTGAGAGGCGTGCCTGAGGCTCCTGCTGCCGACTGCCTCATGGCTTGGTTTTGGGGAGATAAGGCACGTCTCTGAGGTCTTCCTACCTCACCTGGCGGTACCTCACGGGCCGGTCGAGGCTGACTGCAGGGAAGACCTTCCAGCACCGTGTGGTGTTAAGCATGGAGGGGGATGATTTGGATGCCGTCACCCTCCTTGCTGGATGTTTCGCCCTATAGCAATGGTGACCGGCGGATAGCCGGTGTAATTAGCACCCACACTTTTTATCCCTTCGTAGATCTCCTATTGATGATTCAATAAATGTGGCCCATTACTTTTACCACAATTTGTACCCTACAACTGTGTCTGAGTCGTTATCTCTCCTCTACGCATGCAAATGTTGTTGGCTACTGCAAGAGGGACTGGGGTTTCCTCTGCCAGCCCCCAGCAGACTAGTAACTTTCGTTATGTGGGCTTGTTTACAAGGCTGACTTAGGATGAGATCCTGAAACACGGAGAGAGGAAGCACAAGTTGATTCTACATATTCCATGCAAACATCTTATTCACATTACTACATATGATATGTTAACATAACAGATATCAGCACTATACAATTATCCTGCTGCTACTTCCATTCACTGATCCTGTAACTACTAGACATTCTGGCAGATGTGGGGCTGCTACTGCTGGCCCCAGGCCTCTCATCCCCTCCCCAAAGTCATTGCACTTTGAGTTTCCTTGCCCCCACAAATGGCAACCATGGGAGCAGAGCAGAGGTGAGGAACCTGCAGTGTGATTATCGTGCCATGTTGGCTAGATGTTATGGAAAAGACATGGTGCTGCTATAACATTTAGTTCCAGAATCATCGTTCTGAGCCTTACTTAGATAACTCCACTTTTTGGCGTTTCCCTTCATAAAATCTGGGGCAATTGCAGCTTTGCTACAAACCCTCTGGCAGTTGGTTTCCCCCCACAGATTTACTAAATGTTCATGCAGGAATTCTACTGAAGTCCTTTCTCCTTTTTATACAACTACTGTCATGCTAGCCAAAGGGATTCCGCCCCCCCTTTCGACCTTTTAATTGAGCTTCCCTTTCAGCATTTTGGCATCTTAGAACCCCGTCATCTTCTGTGTTTCCACTCAGTAGGTTTGGCAGCATGGTCCCATCATCCTTATTAGACAGTATAGAGCTGTGTAAAATATTCTTCCCACTTTTTTTTTTTAAATCTCAAGGATTATTTTATCCAAAATCATTGAATGTTCTTGGGAGGAAAGGTCCACTCAGATCCCTGAACTTCATGACAATTGTTCTTTGCCACTATTTCTGCTTCCCTGCATGTTTCAGCAAGCCACCCACTCCCGCCCCCTCTTAACCTGTCTTATTACTCTTGTTACCCAGATGTTCTTCTTCATTATAACACCCACTGGAACGATGCCATGTTTTAGGTTCTTTTTACATTCACATAGTTACTGGATTTCTTTTGATATCCGGTTTGTTGAGCTCTTCCTTTACCTCAGTCCTTATGCTTTCTTTGCAGCCTCATTATATTCAGTTTTGATAATGTTCCACCATTCTCTGACATTTGACCCTATCTTTTCACACTTCTCTAAATTGTCTCTAAGAATCTAGTTAAACTCTTGCAGGGTTTCTAAGTTTTTCAGTGTGTTCCAATTACATTTCTTTTTCATCTTCCAGCCATTTTTACAACTTTATTTATCCTCAAGGAGGCCAGTATCATCTTTTGATCTCATCCGAACACAGTCACCCATACAAAAAATCTACATGATGATACGTTGGATTCTTCTCATTATTAACAAAAGGCAGTCAATAATGTGCCTGGCTCTGCATTGTGGAGAGATCCAGTTAATTACCTACATGCATTTGTTTGCTTAATAATGTCTTTGCAACATCCAAGTTAATTTTTTCACAGTAAGGTCAGGAGCCTTTCATCTTTCTGATTTGGTTGCTAAAAATGCACTACAAAAATAAGAACCAGGTGGTAGAGCACACTAAGAAAGCTTTGATGAAATGAGAATCAAGTCATTATGATATGTTATTAGAAACTTGAAGGTAGTAGTTCCTACATGTACCTGAATATGAAAGCTCAGACACTCTTTTCGAGCAATGAAGTTATGAAGCGGAAAAGCGGGAATTGAGGTAAACGTGACTGTTTAGATCTGAAGAAGCAATACATGCATTGGGAAGGAGCTCTAGATGAAGATATTCTACATTCACATACAGACAGCCAGCAGACCTGTGAAATATAATTCTAAAGAGGAAGAATCTCCCATAGCTTGGCAGAAGTTTTGTACCGGAAAATCTGTCGATTTTGGCTTCTCTCGGTTTCTCATTCTTCCAAACTTAGTATTTTTCGCTCCATAACACGCACCTGGCCATAACACGCACCTAGGTTTTAGAGGAAGAAAACAAGGAAAAAATATTCTGACAAGAAAAAGTATTCTGAACCAAATGGTGAACTAAAATATTTTTATTTCAACCATGTAAAGTGAACAGCAGTCAACAGTGGCATTAAGAACCATCATCACATAACAAATGTGGAGAGAGTTTAAGTTTCCAGTGCTCTGTTTCCATGTTCCTTAGCATATTTTACTACCTCCAGTTTAAAAGGAATTTTATATGCTAGTCTTTTCTGCTTTATCATCCTTGTATGGTACCGGTATGTAGAATTAGGAGGTGGCACAGTATTTTTCTGCAAGAAAATACAGTTATGAAGGAACTGTCAGTAATGTGTCCTTCATTGTTATGAGATTGTTATTGTTACCTCAAGTTTGAAATACAACCCTACTCACCAGCATCATGCCTGGTTGGTGGCATTGGCTACACAGGTGGCAGGAGTCTACCACCATCTGCCATGGCCACACACTTTTCAATCCTGCCTCCTGTGTAGCGCCCGCCCCTAGCTGTCACTGAACTACAGCAAACATTGGTATGTTTGAGTACAGTACATGCAATGGGAATCAAAAAGCTGTTTTAACAACTGGCTTGCAGCATTTTTCACTGCGGCTTGTTGAAAACTCAGTAGGCAGTTTGGTGCCCTAGGCAAGATCAGATAAGACACCTGAGATCCAGGGACTTCCACCAGGGCACAAAGAAAGGACTGCCAGGCAGACGGCTTAAGCTCTGCTCCAGGCATTCCCCTCATCATCATAATAAAGTGTTTCCAAAACAAAGCCCTGTCCAGTGAATGGAATTACAAGCCCCACTCACAGGCAAAGAAACAGTGGCAGGATGGGGAAAAAGACAGAGACCAGGGGAAAAAGACAGAGACCGATCTTTTGGGTGCTTTCAACAGCTGAACTCCCTGTTTTGTTTTTTCCACAGGGGAGCATGTACAGAAAGAACATTATCCCGTGAGGTTGGGCCCCCAGGGCAGGGACTGTCTTATTATTACCGTAATCTTTGTAAGCCACTCTGAGAGCCTTTTCTGGACTGAAGAGCAGGGTATACCGGCAAATGCAATAAATAAATAAATAAATAAATACAAAGGGTCCAGAGTCACAGTAGAATACTGTAGTAGGTGTAGGTAGTACCGTAATTTGCTGAGCCCCAGGGCTTTGCTGCAAATTGAGGCTCCTTCCCCCTCCTTGCTGGCGAAGCGTGATCTCTTCCTGGCTCCCCCACGCCTGTAGATACCCAGCAGGAGAAACGCGCAGCAGACGAGAGAGAGGAGGCGGGGGAAGGGGGAGGGGGGAAGGTGCTCACAGTAGGTGGGAACCCACAGAGGCAGCAAACTCCCCCAGTCTGC
Organism: Shinisaurus crocodilurus; assembly: GCA_021292165.1. NCBI lineage: Eukaryota > Metazoa > Chordata > Lepidosauria > Squamata > Shinisauridae > Shinisaurus > Shinisaurus crocodilurus. Next base: position 155,579,759 of record CM037878.1, read on the forward strand.
AGTTGCCAGTCTCTGGCTGCAAAGAGGCTGAGAAGAAGGTGGTGCATTTCTCCTGCTGGGTATCTACAGGCGTGGGGGAGCCAGGAAGAGATCATGCTTCGCCAGCAAGGAGGGGGAAGGAGCCTCAATTTGCAGCAAAGCCCTGGGGCTCAGCATTTACGGTAGTACCTACACCTACTACGGTATTCTACTGTGACTCTGCACCCTTAAACAAATATAAATGCGGCATGGCTGGCAACTGCAGACTGGGGGAGTTTGCTGCCTCTGTGGGTTCCCACCTACTGTGAGCACCCTTCCCCCTTCCCCCGCCTCTCTCGTCTGCCGCGTTTATATTTGTTTATGTTTGCCGCCGCTGCTGGAGCAGCTGAGAGGAGCGGAATCAGCTGTTCCCAGGGAATCAGCTGTTCCGGGAAATCAGCTGTTAAGCGGCAGAGGGAGGTATGAAAAAAAAATATTCTGGCTGGCCCTGCACTCGCCCGTCCCTGCCTGCAGAGGGAGGTATGGGGGGAAAATTAAGTTTTAAAAAAAATAAAAAAATTTTTACACTATTTTTACAATATTCACTCCATAACACGCACAGACATTTCCCCCTATTTTTTTTGGGGGGGGAAGTGCGTGTTATGGAGCGAAAAATACGGTAAGTTCACTTCACCCCATTTCTACAGCAGTTTGCGATTTCTAAGAAAAGTCGGCACAAACATTCAGTAGCCTTTTCATGACAATTTATCCTGATATATATGCATTGTTTCAGGCAATTCTGCCCAATATAATGCATGTTTGTATGTTATTTTCCCTAATACTGTATATGCATTTTTGTACACATTTTTTGATTGGCAAACTGCATCACAAAATTTGGAAAAGTGCAAATATCAAAGTGAAAGTGTGCTTCGGTTCACATGTCGGTGTGGGAAGAGCAAATTATGGAGGTTTGCATTAAAATGCAAACTGAGCAAATTTCTCTCTCAGCCCTAGAGAAACATCTTGCCTCTGCCCCTCAGACAGGACAAACACAAATATCAGAGTTTGTTGACAGGTGATGCATGGCCTGTTTAGAGACTGGGATAGTAGTAACACTTGGATAAAGAAGAGGAATTACCTGAGGCAAAGATTTCTTCTGACAAACCTTTGGGCCAATGTGGCTCCTGGCTATAAGTCTGGGGATTTAAGAGAATTTAAAAAACAAAGTTATAAACACTGCAAAAGTCTTACGTGACTGCACTAATCTCAAGAAATGATAACTGTTGTACTATAAGAAGAGCTGAAGAATACCATTACAAAACCAAATTCAGTAGGTGGCGCATCCAATATATGTGTTTAAGATTAGTACATTCATAAAAAAATCCCTTCATTATATTCTCCATCTTATTTAGTTTAGAGCAACTGCACTGTGTTACGTAAATGGCAATAAGAAATACCGAAAATTTTAACAATAAATTAACAGCATTTCTTTCTGCCGCCTCCATCTTCCTGGAAAAAAATATGGCTCCTTGAGCTTAGTGCAATATTTAATAAAACTACCATAACACTGAAGCTTCAATATGCTATAAAATATACTTTAGACAAAACGTATTAAAAATAAACAATATGTCTGCAGTGATAAATACTAAGTGAATTTCATGAGTGCAAGTATATGTGCATTTCTATCTAATCTAGTTTAAGCAGAGCAATAATATTTGATGTCTTTCTTTATATAAACCTCTGTTGATTAATTCTTTCACTTATCTGATGCAATTTCCTAGCCACACTATTTCTAAGTATTTTACTATTATTGGTTATGTGACCTGAATGTGGGTTTTAATTTTTGTTTCTCCCTTCCAAATATGTCATTGCATATACGTTATTACCATACATACTATACTGCGAAAATATTCACTGTTTGAAAACCAAGATCTTTCTTCCCTTTCTTAACTGAAGGCATAACATTAGCTTGGAAATCTCATGATATGTTCAGATCAAATACATACAAACTACTTCAAGAAAGCATTCCTGTCTCAGCTTAATTTTGGCAATACTTTCATTGAGTATCTTGAACATACTCTTTAGAAATTGAACTTCAAGGATGGATGTGTTATTGTTGTGATCTATTGTAACAAAGGTATCCCAGATCCCCCATAAATATTATTTCCCCAAGGATCAAAACAAACCTTCCCCAGTCTAGATTTGGATCCTGGCATGGGAGTTGGAGGGCTATGGACCCAATCCAGGTAGGGACCACAGTCCCTGAAATTTATATTGCAAAATACTGATACATTTGCAAAATAGTGATCCATTAAACTAATGATTGCTTTGGCCCCAAGATCATGCATTTATTGTTTGAATAACTCCAGTTTCATAATATTGATCATGGGCACATTCCAACCAAAGTTAAACCCCAATGATTTCAACTGGAGAGTTAAGAACATACTTAAATCTCTCTCATTGATAACAGTGAAACTTCTTTTTGGTTGATTCATGGCATGTGTACCATGTCAAGATCTGGGGCCAGGCCTTGTGGACCCAAGTCTCCTTGTGGTTCCCAAACTGAGTAGGAAAATGGAATAGAAATGTATTAAACAAAACAAAAAAAACCCCTCATGGATTCTTCTAATAGATCTCTTGATGTGGAAATGTTACACCGAATAAGCTGTTTGGATGGCACTTTCTAAAACAAATTCCCTTCTGGATCCATGACTGTGTCCAGGATAGCTAGGTATCCAATTTAGCATTAAGCTGGAGGGGGATGGGATGGGGGTGAAGAAGATGTTTAAAGTTAAATGGGAGTTTGTACAACAATCCAAAGGGAACCTACTATTTGGACTTTGATGGCCCCCATAAATGTAGGTTCCTCGTCTGTATTGCCAGTGATTAGCACAGTGCTCATGCTTTACAGACACTGCATGCACTGACACAACAACCCTGACTATAAACAAATCCTCCATCTAGAAGCACTCTAACATCCAGGAGCCTGTTTGCAGGATTGTCCTTGAACACATTGTTTGGAATGATGCATTTGGGCAAACATTTCCATATGTACAGTATCTGCAACATGGCTTTGATGTCCAGAATGCCCTGCTATTGCAAATTGGCTTGTCGCAATAACTTGCTTTTATTCTTCATCTTGCTCCATGATCCTAGTGTGCCTCTCTTGTATTTCATTCATCTAAAGTGGTCTCAGCTGTATCCTGTTAGAATTAGCCTCAGCATCCCATCAGGAAGTTGGAAGAAGATGTTTAAAGTTAAATGGGAGTTTGTACAACAATCCAAAGGGAACCTACTATTTGGACTTTGATGGCCCCCATAAATGTAGGTTCCTCGTCTGTATTGCCAGTGATTAGCACAGTGCTCATGCTTTACAGACACTGCATGCACTGACACAACAACCCTGACTATAAACAAATCCTCCATCTAGAAGCACTCTAACATCCAGGAGTGCTTCTGTGTTTATTGGCTCTGCTGAAATCGTTTTCCACTGAGGTTTTCTTGTAATTTAGAAACAAAACAAAAATAAATAAATAAAATGAATTGGATAAACTCATAAAGGATAGTAATGGCTCTAGGCCTCAATAGCTAGCTTAGCTACGGAACCTCTAGGTTCAAAGACAATATAGTCTGATTGCTAGAGGCTGGTAGCGAATAAAAAAAGACCACTATCTGGTATCATCCACTGGGGGTTCTTGCTGGCTATTGCTGGAGACAGAATGATGGATTATTAGGTGGACTGCTGCAATGCTGTATGAGATAGTGTGACCCAGCATGGCAGTTTTTATATTCAATTCTGTCTGAGCCTACCTCTTGACTGGTCACTCTATATGCTAGTCCTATTATCTGTATCCATCTCAATATGATCATACCAATTAGGATCTCCTCCCATGCCTTCAGAATCAACCGAATCTTCAAGCACTAGATGCCCCCACAGTCTCATTGCAAGAGCCTGAGCTTCAGACAAAGACAATCACTATCCAAGCAGCCTGTGGTAAAAAGCTGGACTTTGATTGGCTAGTGGTGCTCCTGTTCAAGTTGATGTGGCATTAAGGGCACAATCCTATGTATATTTAGACAGAAAATAGTCATATAACTCCCAGCATTGCCCAGCCAGCAATGCTGGGGAATGCTGTGAGTTGTAGAACGTTTTTTTCTGTCTAAACATGCATAGGATTGCACCCTAAAAATATGGGACTGGAAACTGCTCAGTTCTATATTGGCTCAGTCATGAACACAGTGTCTTAGCCTGAGCCATACAATTGTAATATGGGGATAATAAAACTGCCCTACTTAAGAGTTGTTGGAAAGATTATATTACAGAGACAGGGGGAAAGAACATAAATAGTGATTAATGTTTGTTTCTAGAGAAATGCCTGTCCTTATGATGGCCATGCAGGGGCAGGTGGAGGAAGAGCCCGGGAGTTGCAGTGCAACTTCCATTTACTGCACACAGAGAAACTTCGTTTGGACCTCCCCCTGAAGTCCCTATTATCAGAGACTGAGCCTCCCACTCTCAACGGTGGTGGGTGCATTTCTCCCACTGCAACATCTCCTAGTGCAGTGTGCTATTTTCACCCATGTGAACAGCAATCTATCACTAAAGAAAATAAAGGAGGACACTTGGGGACACCCATTGGCACCAATGGGAACTGGAACTCCTCCTCCTCCTTCACTAGTCGCACATGCTGCGTGTGTATGTATTTTTGGGTGGGTAATGAGCTGACCCATGAGTGTGAAGTACTAGTTCTCCTCTACTCAGCACTGGTTAGGCCTCATCTTGAGGGCTGCGTCCAGTTCTGGGCACCACATTTTAAGAAGGATATAAACAAACTGGAAAGGGTTCAGATGAGGGCAACAAAGATGATCAGGGGACTGGAAACAAAGCCCTATGAGTAGAGACTGAAAGAACTGGGCATGTTTAGCCTTCAGAGGAGAAGACTGATGGGAGATATGATAGCACTCTTCAAGTACTTGAAAGGTTGTCACATAGGGGAGGGCCAGGATCTCTTTTCGATCATCCCAGTTTGCAGGACACAGAATGGGCTCAAGTTACAGGAAGCCAGATTCTGCCTAAACATCAGGAAAAATTTCCTGACTGTTAGAGCAATATGACAATGGAACCAACTACCTAGGGAGGTGTTGGGCTCTCCCACACTGGAGACATTCAAGGTGTAGCTGGACAGCCATCTGTAAGGGATGCTTTGACTTGGATTCCTGCATTCAGCAGGGGGTTGGACTCGATGGCCTTATAGGCCCCTTCCAACTCTACTATTCTATGATTCGCTCTCCACATGCTGTGAAACCAATAACAATCCCCCTGCAAGCTGTAATTAATTTAAGTAAAACAACAGCCATTGCTACATGCTACACATTAAGCATAATGTGTACTTTGGCCCTGAGTGAGACAAATCCTGGCAACTAGCATGTGTATATCTTAGCCCTGAATCAGCACTATCCATGTACAACTACCTGTATGCAACAACTAGTGGCTCCAGATTTATTTAATTAATTAATCCGAGAGATTTCTGATTTGGCCATCCACTCAATGAGTGCTTGAGGTGATTTACAATAAAACCATACAAATAAATTATAACAACTCCAAACAAAAACTAAAACAGAATTGATCAAATAGCTAACAGGGGAATCTTCTAAAAGAGGAGCCTTAAATCAGTACTGTCATGGCAGAACAGTATAGTTTTACCAGCCACTGTGGCGTAATGGTGCGAGTGTTGGACTGGAACCCGGGAGATCTGGGTTCTAGTCCCCACTCGGCCATGAAGCTCACTGGGTGACTTTGGGCCAGTCACTGACTCTCAGCCTAACCTACCTCACAGGGTTGTTGTGAGGATAAAATGGAGAGGAGGATTATGTAAGCTGTCTTCGGTTCCTTGCAGGAAAAAAGGTGGGGTATAAATATAACAAATAAAAAAATAAAAGAGTGCATCTTGAAGCCAATAACAAGAGCGCCAACCAATTGGTGATTAGCATTTCTATCCCCATCAAACGATGTAGCCAGCCTTTCTAGGGATGGGGATGATATTTGCTTCAGTTTGTTTTGACCAGAATTTAACCAATTTGCATCTTCCAGAACCGAATGTATATTTGAATACAATTTGCATTCAGAAGTCCACGCATTTCCAAGCTTCCAATGTGACTAAGGCAACAAAAAAAATGCATCCAAGAATGCGTACATTTGGGAAATGGGCATGAAAAAATGCATACATTTATTTATTTATTTATTTCATTTCATTTCATTTCATTTATACCCCGCTCTTCAGCCAGAAAGGAGAGCGGCTTACACAAATTAATAATAAGACTGTCCCTGCCCTCAGGCTCACGGTCTAAAAGACATGAACACAAAACATAAAAAAACACTGAATATAATATTAAAAAAAAAAAAATAATCTACAGAATATAAGAACAGCAATACAAGTTAAAAAATACCAAAAAACCCCACTAAATATTAAAAAAAAATACAACAGAAATAATTACAGATAACAAACAAAGGCAGGAGCAGCAGCAGCTTTTGTGACTGGAGTCAGTCAGGCCCCACCCTCCCTGGCCAGGTGTGATGAGCCAGGGAAGCAGGGACTCACAGCTAGATGGTCTTGCAGGACTCACAGCTAGATGGTCTCCAGGCACCTTCAGCAGGAGCAGCAGCAGCCTTTGTAGCTGGAGTCAGTCGGGCCCCACCCTCCCTGGCCAGGTGTGATGAACCAGGGAAGCAGGGACCCGGTCTTGCAGGACTCACAGCTAGATGGTCTCCAGGCACCTTCAGCAGGAGCAGCAGCAGCCTTTGTAGCTGGAGTCAGTCGGGCCCCACCCTCCCTGGCCAGGTGTGATGAACCAGGGAAGCAGGGACCAGGTCTTGCAGGACTCACAGCTAGATGGTCTCCAATACTTCAGCAGGAAGTATTTATTTATTTAAAGATGCACACAAACAAAGTTGGGAGAAAAATGCATACAGTCTACAAATGGGCACAGAGATATGTAATATGCACAATTTCCCATGCGGGTTGCAGAGCTCACAATCAAATACAGATCCAGGTCAGAACAGACCCAAGTTTGAACCTTGACAAACTTGAGCTTGGCAGATCCAAACATCCCCAGTCTCTTCATGGTGGCATGGATGAACATCATGGTTCAGATTCGCATCCAGGATCATATCTGGATCTACATTGCAGCACATGCAGAGGCAAGCTTTCACGCACAGATACCCGTATTTTTCCGTGTATAAGACGCCCCCATGTATAAGACGCCCCCCACTGGGCAGTTTCTCAACCACGCGGTTCTCTCCTCAGCTTACTTCCATGTATAAGACGACCCTCAATTTTTAGTCTAACAATTTTTAGGAAAAAGTATAGTCTTATACATGGAAAAATACTGTACTTGCTTGCAAATTGATACCGGTGAACTTTCTCATGGGCTTCATGCATCTCTTTTAGAATCTCTGTCTACCCACTAGTTTAGAAGCAGTTGATACCACATCCCGCCTTCTATTTTTGCAGTTTTAATCTAACTTCTTTTTCCCTTCAGCACCTCCAAAATAGATAGGAAGCAGTGAATTGTGATGATGCAGTACTCTGTGAAAGTAATGATCTTGGTCTGCATTAGGAAGTGGTAGATATAACATGTGACAGAACTGAATGGTAGTATTTATTAACCCATCCATCTTCAAGCTAACCCAGGGTGAAAAGCTTCTTCATTACTCTTTGTACTTCATTGAGAAAAGGCTTGGCTGTAACCCTGCCACACTTGGCGCACAGTAATTTGGCAAGGGCATGACACTATTAGAGTCCACTCTTTGCAAAATGAGTGCTAAGGAAAAACTTGGCAAGTACTGTCATTCCCCAGAGCATTATACAAGTATTTCCTCTCTTTTCATGCCTGATGTTGCTTGCTCACAGATTCTGAAAAGGCTCTGCAGCTCTAAGCTATTATTAAGCAGGTTGGATGGGGTGAAGTGGCAAAACTAGTAAACAGAGAGTAATAGTGCAATCCTAGACGTATCTACACAGAAGTGAGTTCAGTGAGGCCTCCTCCGAGGTAAGTGTGTATAGGACGGCAGCTTAAAGGGAGAGATCTGCATCTTGTGCCTAAATACATTAAGCACAATCCAGAGATAATTAAGCATAGTTTAATTTCAATGAACTCAGTGGGTCTGGGTAAGCTCTATGTCTTTAAGGGATCATTGATGAAGAAAAATGGATGGTTTCTTCCTTACTATTTATTTATTTATTATTTATTTCATTTTTATACCGTCCAATAGCTGAAGCTCTCTGGGCGGTTCACAGCAATTAACAAGACAGGCTGAAACTAGACAAAAAAACACGCGGCTGCCCTGCATCTCCTCTTCTTTTCCCCCTTTATTTCTAGTGATACATGCCCTCAGAGCAACACTGACTGAAACCATTCTTAACTCACAGCAGCTGGCAAGCCATACCCCCAAAAAGGGGAAGCAGCAACTCAGGGCACATGGAAGAGAAATTGGGACACATGGCCCTCTAAATCAGGGGTGCAGAACCTCAGGGCTGGGGACCAAATCCAGCTATCTGAGGGTTCCAATCCAGCCCTCTGAGGTTCCCCAGAAGGCCCCACCCCTTCCCCTGGCCCCACCCCCTCTCCCCCAACCACTGATCATTTGATGATTTCCCTGGCTTTTGTGCAGTTTTCACTGATTTGAAAAGGTTGAAACATGTGACATGACATCATGATGCTGCAAGTTTTCCTGCCACCACACCGGCTGTGGGACAGGGAAGCTCACAATGCGACGATGACGTTTCATCCCATGTTTTGTATGTTAGATATTACCAGCTGAGAGCAGAAGAATGAGCCGCCCCGCTCCTGCTTTTAGCAGGCAGCCCGTGGCTTAGATCTAGGATCCACCTTCCATGAGAGAAGGGGCTCTGCTCACAGAAGGACCCCCGCCCTGAGTTTTGGGGATCCCCTCCCGCACACACCACAGCTCACCCCTGTCGCACAGGGTCTCCTGACTCTCGGTGTAGCATTTTCAGGGGTCAGGAGTGCCTGCTGTAGGAAGGAAGGGATGGGGAAGAATTTGAGTGTGATCACACCCAGCAGGAAGGAAGCCAACATATCCTTGTTAAACGTAGGCTAATACTCAACTGTAAGGCAAAAGCCTCAAATTCAGTCTCGTTTTTAGCAGAGGTGGGATGAAACCCACACTTTTGAGAGGACCATTCATCCCCTGTAAAATGGGGGAAGATTTTCTGCTTTGGGGAGAGGGGGTTAGCACTTATCTTTACTCTTAACTTTACGAGCTGGCCCAGTCTTTTTCTTCTTCTTCCTCTTGCTGCTTAAACTTTTTTAAAAGCCTGGATTGGGGCAGTATCTCAGAGACTCACAGCTAAAGCCCTACATTCAAAATGAAATAACTATAAATAGAAACCTGAAATCATGTTCTGGTATTATGGCATACTTCTGAGCAATAACACTTGCTAAGTGACAAATAGTTTTCAATTGCATGTCCTTCTTCCTTTCCTAGAACATTAATCTAAAAGTGAATGATGTTGAGCATCTATACCTCTACCTTTTTTATGAATACATTATCACTGATCTTAAATCCCATTTAATACTTTCGATGTCATATCATATACATCTGCATGTAAATTACGGTGTCCCAAAACCTGCAAGCTGCAAGCCCATTCCTGCGTTCTGCCTTGCTTATTATTAAACAAAAGAAGGAAGGACTTTGCTCATGCTCCTGGGATGTGGGGGGTTGGTGATGGCCCTTCCTTATCCCATTACATTGGGATGGTGCTCCTGTGCTATTCTGGGACTTCTTCCCAGCACTCTCTCCCTCTCCTTCTCTGCATATTAATGGAAATGCGTGGAGAGGAGATACAGAATGCTGAGATATCCGGTATCTCACCATGGCTGAGTCTGTCTGTAATTCTGATGTTCAACTGTACTTCTCAGCCTTTTGGCTAAGATCAAGTGTAGTATCTGTATTTGGTATATTTGTGAAATATCAGGACAGAACTATCCTGTTTCCATTGTAGGTGGTCCTGTGCAGCTAGCACATACAGCTTTTATTTTCCTAACCTGAAGATTATAAAGACTATAGACCAGAGGGAGGAGGCATCCTGGTGTCCTTCAGATGTTTTGGACTATAGCTCCAATAATTCCTGACCAATGCCCATGCCACCTGGAGCTTATGGGAGTTGTAGTCCAAAAATATGCAGGACACTATGGGTTGTATCCATCTCTGCACAGTAACACACAGAACCAGTCTTTTTACTCCGCAGCAGCCAGAAAGGGAAAACTGGGGCACACATAAACTTAAGGTCATGCCTGCAAAGGTCAAGATGATGATGATGATGATGATGATGATGATGATATGATGATGATGGTGATTATGCCCTCAGAGCAACACTGACTGAAACCATTCTTAACTCACAGCAGCTGGCAAGCCATACCCCCAAAAAGGGGAAGCAGCAACTCAGGGCACATGGAAGAGAAATTGGGACACATGGCCCTCTAAATCAGGGGTGCAGAACCACAGGCCTGGGGACCAAATCCAGCTATCTGAGGGTTCCAATCCAGCCCTCTGAGGTTCCCCAGAAGGCCCCACCCCTTCCCCTGGCCCCACCCCCTCTCCCCCAACCACTGATCATTTGATGATTTCCCTGGCTTTTGTGCAGTTTTCACTGATTTGAAAAGGTTGAAACGCATCACTGAAGGCTCAGTTATTGGCAGGAAGAGCTTTAAGCTATATAAATATGCTGGTATTTGTGGGGGAGGGTTGTAGTTTTTGCCCCATCCTTTTTTCCTTCAGCCCCGCCCACCACTGGAATATACCCCTCAATTGGAATTCAGCCCTTGGGCTGAAAGATTCTGCACTCCTGTCCTAAACCATGCCTTCAAAGCATAGGGTGGGGGACGATGACAACAACAACAACAACAACAACAACAACACAGAAAGGGGAAACAGAGGCATATGAACTGTAAGATCATGCCTTCCAAGCACAGCAACCACAAAAACAGACAAGATGGGCTCCAAAAAGACCAGAAACATTTTTTCTGGGATGCCAGCAAGCATCCAGAATCAGTCCCCACCCCCAAAAAAGTTAAATAAAACACCACTCACATGCTGCTTTATATATATATATATATATAATTAAATAAAAAACATTGCCAGGCAAAACAACGCACAAGCACTTAAAAAAAATGAAAATGAAAACACAGATTGTAAGCAAACACACACACACACACACACACACAGAAAACAATTGAGAACTTTCAACTCAGCTCAAGGTATAACCTCCATGCCCATCACAACATAGTAGTTGCCATGACTGAAGAACAAAGGAATTAAGTATGAACAGAGGGGTGGTATAGGAATAAGTGAGTGATTACGTATGTTTGAACCATCGAGATGGGGCATGAGAGTTCAGAGAAGCCGATTGTAGAGAGCCAGCAAGAACTCTGTGTGGGTGGTTCGAAGGTAGAAGAGGCTACGGATTATGTGAACTTGACCATAATAATGCAGATTCGGGAGAGCTGCATGCATAAATGAATCCAGGAGGGGAAGGAGGTACCATAGAGTGACCATCATTTCAGGCAATGTCACCTCCTGGTGTATTAACTGCAATTCTACTGCACACTTTTGCGTCACCCAAAGCATCTGCATGTAATTTTCTGCAATGAATGAACTAAACTGAGCACAGACCTTTAGTAGCCGGCACCACCTATCCTTCTTTGCTGCCAGTGCTGACGTCTTCCAGGCTGCATCTGATTGACACAAATTGGAATTCTTCATTGGTTCTTCTTACCAGCTTAAGATCTGAGCCAGGGATATATGTAATGAGAAGATAATTACCTCCCCACACCCAGGCTACACACACTGCCATGATCCTGGCTCTCTTGATTCAGCTGTGACTCAGCAGAAGGGGCCTTCATATAACTCCTCTCCATCTGAATCCAAAGATTCAAATTACCTCTTTACTTGCAGTATAAATGCCAGCCGCCTGCCAGAGTCCGTGCACTTCCCGTGTGTGTGTGTGTGACCGCTCAAGATGACATTGCGCATACAATATACGGGTCACGGAACAAGCTGCCTTCTTAGCCATGAACATTATTCCTTTCACTCTGGCATGAGGCATGTATAATCTGTTATGTTTCCTGTCTCATCTCAACATAATTGGCAGGTAGGGACGGACTGTGTGGAATGAGATGCTATCGGTGTGAGTCACAAAAATTAAATGGGTGAGGAAGGTTAAGAGGTTTCAGTGTCACATAGATTTTTGATTTTGGGATTATATGAATACCAGTGGGACCTGCAACTCAATCCTGCAGTGTATGCCCAGCCCTTAAGGGAAAAGTTTATGTTCAGAGCTCTAGCCAGCCTTGAATAGGAGTCTTATACTGCTGTTAAGGCCTGCCAGGCTGGGGGAGTTTCATGTGAGTGTGAGGAAAGGATAAAGCACACTATGTTATCCCCTCCCCCCCAGCCCCACCCTCTCCTACTGTACTATATAGGGCTAGAGCAGGAAGGGGGAAAAGGAGATCCCCAGTTGAGTTGGACTTCAACTCCAACCATTCTTGATCACTGGCCATGCCAGCAGCGGCTTCTGGGAGTCGAAATCCAAAACATCTGGAGATCTACCCTCTGTCCACGCCAGTGCTGGAGGACTGCCAGCCCGAAACCTGAGCATTTTATAGCTATATAGTAGGGCAGGAAAGTTCTTAACCACCCCTGTATGGTGCAGCAGGAGTGGGTTTTTTACCTCATGAGATGGTGCATTCTCCACAGTCCTAATCCCCCCTCCCCGTCCCAGACTACTTACCATCAGCTGTTTGGGACTCAAGCAGGCCAATTTATTTATTTATTATATTTATATCACACCTTTCTTTCCCAACACTCTAACCATTACACCACACTGGCTCTCAATTCCATCTCCTCCTCCTCCTCCTCCTCCTCCTCCTCTTCTTCTTCGTATGTGTGTGCAGGTTCAACTGCCACCCTGAAACGTGTCACACTCAAGAGGATACTGTCTGGCAAGATCTGTTACACCAGGCAGAAAATCACCGGTAAGTCCAGAAATCTAATGGATATTACCAGGTACAAGTGCCCTGGTTGCCAGCTGCAGCATGTTGGGAAAACAGCTACAGTACTTTGCATTTGTTTCAGTAAATTGCAAGTCAGTGCTCACAACTACAAAAAACTTGAACAAACTAATGCCAGTTATTTCAACCTAGATGGCCAGAAGCTGTCAGACTTGGAACTATTTCCGAGCAAACAGCTGTCCAATTCTGATACACGACAAGGAAAAAGTGTGTGTTTGTTTTTCCAACATAATGCACTGCTTTTCCGGTCACTGCCATTTTAGCAATGTAAAAATGTTCTCCCACCCCCCACCCCATTATACATTTATTCCAAAGCAAACATTAAACACTTCAAGCAAACTTTTCATAGAGAATAATCAGGCAATCATGCTTAAAAAATTTTTTTAAGTGTTTTAGTGCTAATCAAATAATGATTTTTTAAAATTGCTGGGATTTATTTATTATTTATTATATTTATATCCCACCTTTTTTCTTGCAAGGAACCCAGGGTGGCATACATAATCCTCCTCCTCTCCATTTGATCCTCACAACAACCCTGTGAGGTAGGTTAGGTTGAGAGTCAGTGACTGGCCCAGTGAGTTTCATGGCAGAGCGGGGACTAGAACCCGGATCTCCCGAGTCCCAGTCTAACACCCTAACCACTACACCACACTGGCCATTTTTAAATAGCCACTCAGGTGGACCTTCCTTTTCCCCACCCAGCATGACTATGTCATGCCCACCAATGGGGGTGGAACTTAGCAGGAAGTACACATAGGCAAAGCACAGTCCCTTTGATAGTATGGAAAGTCAACTGCGCAGTTCCATTTGTAGCCATGCTGAGATATCTCTAGAAGCTGCCTGCCTTTGCAGTAGGTGAAATTTGGGTGGCAATTATAAATTAATAAGAGGGGTAGTATGAGAAAAAGAGGTAAAACAAGTTTACCTTCTTACATATCATAGAGGTCATGGGAGGTCATGGGAGTCACTGTGATATTTAGGGTGTGTTTCTCCCACACACACATCTGCCTGAAAATTATTCAGCTAGACAGGTGCATTGGCTGCAAAAAGTATTCATCAACACAGAATCTAAAATACACAGCTGTATAACACCATATGGATGGCACCTGGCCAACCACAAGACACATGGATAAGCAAGGATTTCATAGATCTGCTTTGGAAAACAACATATTTAATTTAACCTAATGTGGTTACTCCGAGTTTAATTCTCCACTGCTCTACCAAATCAGGCTGGCTGTGGTCTAGTCCAGCTTTGCACTCATGCAAAAAGAAAAGGGGGGGGGAGAAAAGAAGATGAAATGAGTGTAGTGAAGTGTGAACAATTCAAATTATTTCTGATTTGCCCTTCACATAGACCACAATGCCAAGGGTGGAGATGAAATTGTATGAGTGCCAACGCACTGTAAAATCTCTGGGCTACAATCTCTTAACTACAAGTACTTTCACACAGGTAAATGGAAGTGGGTACCTACTATATGAATGGTAATCCTGCCAGCTTTATTTAGGTTAAAACCTATTCTCCCCTCCCCCCCAATTCAAAGACATAATTGATCAAAAGCATGATGTAATAGCATCCTGGTTTCTATCATGTCCTAGAGTTCCAAAATAAAATAGACCAGTTTTGTACAAAGAACATGTTGTGTCCTTCCTTCAATGTTATATAATGTTTTGATAGTGATAGTGTCTTAATATCCCAAACCTTTCTTAATCCTTCATCAGCTTACAATTGCTTATTACACTTCTGATGTTTTGTTACAAACAGCCAAGCTGTCATAAATGTAAAATCTATCTTTCATCTTGGTAAGCCTTTATTTTCCCCCCTCAATACTTTCGTTTTTTAAAAAATGGCATATCTATTTCTGTTTGTATTGATATAATCCTATATATTTCAACATGTGAGTATTATATGTGTGTGTTGCCCAAATTGCTATAGCGTTTGATGCACACTTCAGTCTGAATTAAAACTGGAGGCACACTTCACTCTTTCACCTCAAACATGTTACTTTTAGAACAGGGGTAGGTAATGTGGCACCTGTGGGAACCAATGTGCCCCCAAACACCTTTCGTGGTGTCCGTCAAGGCGTCCTACACTTCCCAGTTTTTGGAAACAAAATTAACACATTTTCTTACTGCTAGCTGGGATCGCTTGTAAGCAAAGTGAGGGCCTCCAAGTGCTCTGATAATCATTTCCCATGAATGCCTCTGGGGTCTGGGCTATGTGATGGAGCTCAGAGAGATTCTTAGGAAATGAAGATGGAGGGAGGTTGCAGACCGATGCTGTGCTCTGCAACACACCCAGCCACCAAGGGAAAAGGGAAAAAAGAAAAGAAGGTGCTGAAAACTGTGGGTTCAAATGTGTTGTTTAGTACAGGGGTCCCCAAACTTTTTGGACCTGTAGGCACATTTAGGCATTTGAGAACCTGCTGTGGGTGCCACCACAAAATAGCTCCCATGGAAGATGTAGCTAGTCACATAATGACTGCTGCGGGGGCTTGGCTAGTCAAACGGCGGAGGGAGAAATAGCGAGGCTAGACTCTGGACAGGAGGGGAAAATAGAGGGGAGGGAAAGAGTGAGGCTAGAGGCTATGAGGGGGGGGGGAGAAACAGCAAGGTATAGAGGTGGTGGTGGGAGAGAAATATGTAGCAAGGCTAGAGGCTGGGAGTGGACAGAAACAGCAAGATGAAGGGGTGAGTGGGAGAGAAAGAGCAAGGCTTGGGGCTAGGAAGGGAGAGAAAGAAGAAGGCTAGGGATGAGCAAGGCCAGGGAGAGAAATACTGTGAACAAATGACCCACTCTCAGGGGAGTTCACCCTCAGTGTTTCTCCACGAGTCACTGTGATTCTGGAACTAGCTTCTGATTAGACTCATGCAGAGATTCAACAGACAGCCTCTTTGGAGGGGATTCTTCTGAATTCCATACTTCCAACCAGCACAGAGATGCAGCAGTATTATCTGCTCCAGCAGAGACTGATTAAAAGCAAGCAAAAGCCTTCTTCAGGCATTCTGAAGAATGTGTGAGGGATCAAACTGGTGACAGGGTCACGCACGCACACTGACCTCACTTACAATGTCCCCCTGCATGCTAGGCTCCACCCCTACATGCCCCAACCACACTGCTCCACATGATGAGGTATGAAGTGGGTTCTACTATTGTTCAATTGAATGCAAGTTGAATGCTCTGTGTGATCGGTGAACCTGCTTTATCAGGGTTCCCAGTCATGTGGAGTGTTCTACTTGCATTCAATTGAGCATAAGTAGAACCCTGCTTCAGAACTTATCACTCCATGGAATGATGTCAGAGAAAGAAGGGGTGGGGCCTGGTGCACATGGGGTCATTGTGGGTGGGACCAGTGTGTGTGAGGACTAAGATCTTAGGAGCTTCTGGATCTGTGTGGAGCTCCCCTGTACAGTGAACCACTGAACTTCAGGTGGCAGCCTTCTGAATAAAGTACCTTCAGGCCCTTGGCAGACCCAAGCTGGCCACCGGATCCTTCTGGGCAGAAAGGAGTATAACAGGCTTCCTGTTCCTGCTGACCCTTGCTTGAGCAATATGGTCTTCTTGAATTCTGGTGTGTTCCTATATCCATGCTTATACTTGTTCCTGACTTCTGGCTTGCTTCTTTCTCCTGCTTTATCTGCTGGCTTTCATTTGCACATTGGGCACAGTCCTGACTTGTGTCCTGCTCCTCCTTCCTGCCTCCTGATTTGGCCTTTGGTCCTGATATATTCTTTCATTTTGACAACTGGCTTGTGAGCCAGGAGCCATGGGACATCTGACTAGTGTCCACAGTTCAGTTCAGCCCTGCCCTGACACAGGAGCAGAGCAATGGATAACAGGTCTCTCTGAATTGGTACTTTGGGCTCACAGGACCCTCTGATTATTTTAGTAACCTGTTTCTCAAAATGCACTAGCAATTCTGCAGCAACTAGTGTGTGTCCTGGCACACCATTCAGGAATTTTTAATTTAAGCTTTAGAGATCCCATAGCAGTTGGTGAGATTAAAGTAGAACAATGGCAGCTAGAAGATATGACCAATAACAACAGGAAATTGTGCCAGAATGAAAACTAACATAAATATGTTTGTTTTTTCCATTCAGTTTTGCATTCAAAGCTGCTGCCCATGGACTGAGGCTGGGCCATTTAGAGAGGCCTTGTACAGCAACTTTAGTTAACAGATCTTGGGTAGAAGAGCTAGGAAAGACATCTACATGAGACCTTGGAGATCTCCTTACTGTTAGACTAGCCTTCCCCCATGATCATGTTGGCTCAGTAGGGTTGTGTTAGGATTTCGTTTGGGGGGCAAAGTCTGGCAAATTCGCTGGGCTCGACCCCTCCAAACTCCGTCCCACCTACCTGCTTCCCTGGCTCGACTTGCATTCTCCCAAGTCGAGCTGGGGAAGCAACTTCTGGGTTCCCGGTCAAGCGCTTTTTATGTAGAAAATGGCATAACATATGTTAAAAATGGCCCCAATTTGTGCAAGTTACGCAAATTGCAGCCAGTTTTAACTTATCTTATGCTATTTTCTATGTAAAAAGCGCTCGGCCGGGAACTCAGAAGTTCGCCGAGCAGCTCAGCTGGTGTCCGCTTTTGTCCTGGCGTGGCAGCCGTGGCGGCAGCACTCACCGAGCATCCAGCGAGTTGGGTGGTGGGTGGATTGCCCACCACTAGCTTGGCTGGAGTTCTAGTCCAGTACATCTGGAGGGCACTAGGTTGGGGTAGGCTGGAGTACACAATAGTGAGTTAGATCAGGGGTCTCCAGCCTTTTTAGTTCATTGGGCACATTTGGAAATTTGAGAAAGTATTCTGGGCACTCTCACAAAATTGCTGCCATGGAAGCTTGTCCATTCATAAAATGGCTGCCATGGTGGGCATGACTGGTCGCAAGACACTCATTTTCCCAAAGGCAAACTGGTGAGACTAAAAGAAAAGTAACTTGCTCAGGAACCTAAGTAAAAGGCAGAGGTGGGGTCTGAGCTCCAATACCAAAGCCACTCTTTTGAACTGAAATAAAGATGGAACTGGAGGACAGCTCTTTACTTTGCAGTATACGAACCACAACATTAAATATATATGTTAAGAAATAAAAACCAGAGGGGGCAGGAGCCCGGCAGGTGCCAGGAGAGATATCCTTGGGCACATTGGTGCCCATGAGCTCCACGTTGAATACCCCAGGGCTGAATGGACCAATGATCTATATTAAGAAGTTGTATATGCTCCTTTACTGGCATTTCAGATTTGTTGTGCTCTATAAAAAAACCCTATTAAATATTCTCAAATTAACTATTTCAGCAATGAACAGGACAAGAATTACTTGATTTTTTGTACAATGCCTGCTCGGTTAAGCTAGTTAATATAAGAGTAAGTACGCTGCCAAGTTTTAAATCATTTGACAGCTTTAAAAAAATCATTTTTTAAAATCTTGTTGGTACTAGGGGAAGAAACAAAGCAAGCTACTTGTTTGGAACTGCATGGCTTGTCTCAAACTGCTGACAGGTTTTCTACTCCTGTTTTCAATTTGCCTACTCTTTCTCAACACCTGCCCAGAAAGACAGCTACGGTGTTCATTGTTCTGGTTCCTCTTGCTTTGTTCTCCCTCAGTAAATCAACCCAGCTCCACTCAAGTGTATTGCAAGAGGGGGCCCATTCATACATCCCTCTGAGTAGAACAAATGGAGGGCAGATCAGGGTCCCACTCGCTGGTCCTACCTCCCAACCTAGGGTTTTGCCTTCTTCTCTGCATTTATACTGTACTCATCAAGGAAATAAATGCAGTGGAGGAGAAAATGTTTCCTTTGGCATGGGAAATGAATTTCCTCAGCCTAACATACCTGGAGATGGTTGCAAGAGTTCCTTGAAGGCCCTTGCCTGAGGGTTTGAAGGAAGAAAGAAAGCACAGCAGTCATGGATGTTGGTTTCTCTCCCCA
Organism: Shinisaurus crocodilurus; assembly: GCA_021292165.1. NCBI lineage: Eukaryota > Metazoa > Chordata > Lepidosauria > Squamata > Shinisauridae > Shinisaurus > Shinisaurus crocodilurus. The sequence continues at coordinate 155,598,735 of CM037878.1, forward strand.
CCCCCTCCACTGTTTACTCCCATTGGCCGTTTTAAGTATTTGCTACCCATGCTAAGGCTGCAATGGGACTCAGGTCATTGTCTGCCTGACTGGCTAGAACAGGGCAGCCGGGAGCACTTTAAGATAAACATGGCTCATGGTTTCATTAGAGAGAGAAAAGCCATCAGTGGGCAACACTTGGTAAGCTATTGCAAAGTGCCATCTCCCAAGAATAGTTTAGCTTTTGCCAAAGGTCATTCTAAGCCTTAGAGAGGAATAAAAACCAGGCAAGAAGGTTATTAAAACTGCTTATGTCCCTGTGCTATTCCTTTAGAGATTCCCTTACTCTGCTTTTCATGCTGAGAGTATAGCTGGGTTGGAATGGGGGGGGGGAGCATTTTCACTTGAGAAATTAAGTGAGTGGCACATACAACCTGAGAAATGAATTCTTAGATACCTGCAAATTGTGTCATGATGTGATATGACATGACTGGCATTAAAACACATGTGGAATTTAGCCTAATATCACAGCTCCTGATCCAACTAAAGTTAGCTGTGATTAAGTCCCATCAAAAGCAATGAAGCAGTCAGCCTCATAATGAATTTAATTCCTGTTGCTTTCATAAGAACGTAAGACGAGCCATGCTGGATCAGACCAAGGGCCTGATCTATTCCAGCATTCTATTCACAAAATGGCCAATTAGCTGCCTGTGGGAAACCCAAAAGTAGGGCTTGAGTGCAATAGCAAGCTCCCACTTGTGTTTCCCAGCAACTGAAAGGCATACTGACTCTGAATCTGGGGGTAATATAGTCATCATGATCCATAGACATGGATCACCTCACCTTATCCTCCCTGAATTTGTCTAATTCCCTTTTTAAAGCCATCCAACCAAGTTGGTGGCCATCACTACATCTTGTGATAGCATGGTTTAACTCTACACTGTGTGAAGAACTACTTCCTTTTATCTGTCCTGAATCCCCCACCAATCAGCTTCATGGAATGACCCCGGCTTCAGGTATTATGGGAGAGGGAGAAAAACCTCTCCCTCTCCACATGCTGCATTATTTTGTACATCTCTGTCAAGTCTCCCTGTACTCACCTTTCAATGAAACTGAAGCTGCAATCCTAAACCCCCTCTCTCTGTGGGAGTAAGTCCCATGGAACTCAAGGGGATTTGCTTCTGAGTAGACACGTATAGGATTGTGCTGTTAGTCATAACTAACTTTAACTAGGTGGGGGTCAGAGTGGTATGCAATGGGCTATATGGGCTATATCCAACGTTACGCAAGTGGACATCAGCTCATGCAATGGGATTTTCCCTTCCCCTTCTCCCCTCAGCATCTTCCACCCCCCTGCTGCAAACTCTGCTCTGGAAATTTCCCCAACCCTCTGGAACAAATTTGGAGTGTATGTGGTGAATGGCAGAGGGAGCGGGAAATTCAGTCTTCCAGCAGTATCCATTCCCTTGGTGTAAGGACACCACTGGATACAACTCAATGTGACTCGGTTCTTACTTTGGTGATGTGAGAGCCACAGTGCCTTACTGTGCCATTAGGGTAATGTGAGTAACCACAGAAGAGGAACCCCATGCAGTGGCTCCTATCTATGTCAATGTTAACACCATTTTTCAAGGGTTGACACTGGCATGAGGAGAAGCTACGGCATGGACTTCTCATTTTGCTCCGGCAACCTGGTAAGGAATTGTGCTGTTGTGGCTTCCATACCACTGAAATAATGTAAGATTAGTAGTGCCCTTCATGCTACTACACATGTGAAGGAGCTCTATGCAATAAAAGATAACTAAGGTTGCACCATTGCCCCTGCCCCTGACATGTACCCACTTGCCTGGTTCCACCACCTCAACTCCATGTGTTGAGCAAAGGTCAGAAGGTCAGATGAACTTGTGAAGGCTCCTTCACATGACTGGGAGGTGCCAATATGTTTCTCTTGGGATTGTCACATTCATGTCCAGAGGAAGCACTACCATGAGGTAAAGAGACATAAGAGCCATGCTGGATCAGACCAAAGACCTATCCAGTCCAGCATTTTGTTCACACACTGGCAAACCAGAAACCAGATGCCTATGGGAAACCCACAAGCAGCTGCCTCAGACAGTAGATTTTGGGCATCATCGAAGATAGCAAAATGGGAGCCAGATAGATTTGTCCAATGGTCAAATCCACCATAAGTTGTCTAGCAGATATCCCTCTGAAATGAACAACACTACCTTAGGCTTGTACAGTGTGACTTCCTGAAAGATTGTGTTCTGTGTTAATGAAAAAAGACTATGCAAGGGGAGGAGGTAGATTAGAATTTCTGCATCAGACAAAACACATTTAACCAGCCATGCTTACCTAAGACATGTATGACAAACTCCAGATCTGCAGGCTTTCTAGAAAAATAAAATAAGTTGTACATTCCAGAGGTTATTCGTACATAGATATTCATTCAATATTTCAAAATTGATGGAAGATAGTGATCCGTAAATAAATATGAAAGAAGGTAATAGAAGGTTCTGCAATTGTGGGACAAGATTGAACTTTCCTATATTTTAATATTGGTTTGCCTGACATCACACATGTATTATTGCAGTTTATGGTGCTAAGGTATGAAGCTCTTCCTGGTCTGCCATGAGACCACGTGACGTCGCACTCTTCCATAGGCATTCAGGAAGAGCAGCCAGGCTGGAGAAGCCTTTCTGTAAAGAGTCCTGCACGGCTGCAAGCACAGGGGATGTTTTTAAAGTAAAAAAAGGGGGGGATACCCATCAACCCCCTCCTACACATAAAAAGTTAAATGGAGCCCCTGCCCCCGTCCCCAAGGAGAACATTATTCAAAATTCTCACCTCCTCAGCCACTTTTGCCATAGTTTTCATTTTATCTCCATTTCCCATGAATTGCTGAAAATGGAAGAATCAAAATATTCGGCACAGCACTAAGAACCAGCTGAAGGGCAACCCCACATAGAGGACCTTAATGAAATCCAAATCAGAAGCTCTAAAGGCATGTGTGATAGTGGCCATGATCTTCCAAAAGATGGAACTGCTAGGGATGGGCAAATCTGTCAGTTTCACTTTCTCCAGCAGTCGAATTTGTTAAAATCTCAAGTTCTTTCTCTCCCAGATATGTAGAATTTTGAAAATTTTGGTAATTTTTACTGAAAACAAACAGAAAGAAAACTCTCTTGCATCCCTAGCTAGAGTACACCCAATGCTGGAATAAAGGTACTCCCGAGTCCCGACCACTGTAGTGACCTTGGCATTCAGGCCAATATAGTATACACTATATAAAGTTATGTATGGACTGCAGGATGAGAGCCATGCCATTTTGAGTTTTCAAAGGAAAAACCATGGTATATTGGCCATGAGAGCTGTTGACAATCACTCATCAGCCTGTGGATTACAATGAACAAGTCTCTAAAATGACTTGTGACTGCAATAGCAGTAGCGTTTTTTAGACAAACATTAAAAAAAGAAGAAGCTCTGAATCAATATAAAGCCTACCTCGCCCAAGGCAGATCTATCACAGCTGTACATTTATGATTCATAAATTATGAGCATTACAAATTTCAGACCAATTTTTACCTGAAAATGTGTCATCAAACAGGGAAAGCGTGGATATTGACTTTATGATGTATGTGAGAATATTTAGGGAAGCCTTTTCTTTACCCCATAAATCAATATTTTCTCCCTCTCTCACTCCCACACATACATATGAATTTGACAACATGCCCACTTGGGTATTTTTCAGAGATTTCCATTCCCAACAGTCAGTTCATTACCAAAATTAACCTAGGCAGGTTAATTTTCCCAGCTGTTCCTAGGCACATGTAAAATGTGCTTAGACACATGTGCACATGCACACACAGTTTACACATGATTGGGTATTTTGAAACATGAGTCTGCCACTGCCAAGTGTAGTTCAGCCTTAAGCGGATAAATAGATTATGGGTACAGATCATAACTTAGGCAATAAAATACACCTTGCCATTCCATTGCCAAGTTATTTATACCACTAATATTCCTGATAAACCCTAGAAGTAGGCATTTATAGTAACTCTGGAGATTGCTTCTACTGATTTCAATGAGATTCGAGGATGTCTAAATCTCATTGTGCCCCAGACACCTGCAGAATCCCTATATAATTCAGAAGACTGACATCCAAGGGTTTCCCCCCCCCCGTCCATTATTGCACATAATCATGCCTGACTTTTTATCAGTAAACCTTGTCATTGTTTCTTTCCTATGTAAAATGAAGGGTTGTTCACCTGTTATCAGGAGGAGATCCAAGAAATGGGTATTTAAATATTGGCCCCTAAAGCTGGCATGCACAAACTAGCTATTTATGTTTACTCCAATGTCAGGTCAAAATATTTTGGTTCCAAAGAAGTGAAGCAGGTGTTCAATTTAGCCACATTTAAATCATACTGACCCCCATCGAACTCTTAATTCAATGGAACATATGGCATTTTACACCTTGTTTTACACACACACACACACACACACACACACGACTTCCCAGCTTCTTATTAAATCTGTTGTTACTTATATTTCAACTATGTATTAGCACATTTCATTTTTTGTCTCATTTATGATTTTCTGTAGCTGTAATTAGAATAGACAAAGATATTTGAGAAATATACTAGCTTATTTAATCAAATTCTTACATAAAAGATGAAAAAGAAGTCTGAACACAGATAATGAAGTCAGTCATTTAAAAAACTTGCAAACCAGTACATTATTTTGAGTAAGGAGTAATAAAATTGATGTAGTTTCCTCCTGACCTCAGGTCCCTACCAGTATGCCTAATAAGAGGTTTGTTGTAGTGCATCTTAATGTCCTCTTCCTGTTGGAATATTGGTCAGCCTTATTTGGAACTATAGGCTGTTAAGCCAAGCCTCTGAGGGGCAAAACAGGCATAACTTGAGAGGCACAGCAAGTAGCTATGTCTTTTTTCATAATTTACTCTAGAGTAGGCATATGCTCTCCCCCCCCCCGTCCAGATGGGGACCCTAGCATGAGGGGGAGGGGGCCTTTAACCCTCCCCCCTGCTGCTATGGGCCTGATCTGGACTGGGCTCCTAGCCTGCAATTTCTATTGCAAAATAGTTATAAAAACATAACAGCTGGATCAGACCAAGGGTCCATCTAGTCCAGCATTCTGTTCACACAGTGGCCAACCAGCTGCCTGTGGGAAACCCACAGGTAGAACAAGAGTCTAATAGCACCCTCCCACCCATGTTCCCCAGCAACTGGTGCACTTAGGCATACTGCCTCTGATACTGGAGGTAGCATATAGCAAACAGGACTAGTAGCCAATGATAACCTTATCCCCATTAATTTGTCCAATCCCCTTTTAAAGCCATCCAAATTGGTGGCCATCAATACATTTTGTGGAAGTGAATTCCATAGTTTAACAATGTGCTCTGTGAAGATGCCTTTTATCTGTCCTGAATCTCCCACCAATCAGCTTCATGGGATGACCCCATTGCGTTCTAGTATTATAAGAGAGGGGTGGAAATGTCTCCCTCTCCACTATCTCTACACCATGCATAATTTTGTACACCTCTATCATGTCTTCCCTAACTTGCCTTGGTCCCAGAAGTTGTCACCTTTCCTCATAGGGGAATTGCTCCAGCCCCTTGATCGTTTTAGTTGCCCTTCTCTGCAATTTTTCCAGCTCTACTCTTTTTAGGTGTGGTGACCAGAACTGTACACAGTATTCTAAGTGTGATTGCACCATAGATTTATGTAAGGGCAGTATGATCTTGGCAGTTTTGTTTTTGATTCCTTTCCTAATTATGCCTAATATTGCACAACCACAGCAGCCACACACTGGGTTAACTTTTTCATCGAGCTGTCCACTACAACCCCAAGATCTCTTTCTTGGTCAGTCACTGCTGGCTCAGAGCTCATCGGCTTATATTTGAAGTTGGGGGGGGAGGTTTTCTTGCCCCAGTGTGCATCACTATACTTGTTTATGTTGAGCCACATTTGCCATTTCAAAGCTTATTCTCCAAGTTTCGAGAGATCCTTTTGAAGCTTTTTGCAATCTCTTTCTGTTTTAACCACCATAAATAATTTGGTGAGTGGAGGGGTGAAAGGTACATGTGTGTAAATGGTGTGTGTGTGTGTGTGTGTGTGTGTGTTTATATGTGTGCCTGAATGAGTTCTGGAAACATTATGGGGGATTTTTTCTTCAGCACTATCAGCACCTAGGCAATCCCACCTATGGGGTTTCTTATTTTTAGTAAATGCTTATATTTCAGGGTCTAAGTAACTCTCTGCCACTATAACTCAGAGTTCTACAAGCTGACACCTTCTAGTAGCTTGGTATAAGAGGCTTAACTGTGAGACGGGCACCAACACTAGAGACAAGTTCAACAATTAAACAAGTAATTTATTAAAAGGATATTTTGTATATGAGGGAATAGTAATATTTACTTTGGGGTTTTCAAAAGACAGCTTAGTGACAATTCTTAAGTACTTAAGAAAGACTGTTGCTACTACAAGCCTCTTAATGACTTCTTTCACCTCAGGCCTAATTCCCAAAACCTCCACCCCAGTCAATGCACCCACAACCAAGTCCAGCTCTTGCATAGAGTCATTTTCTGACTCCCAAAGCTCCTCCTGTTGTATTTCTGGCTGCTTGCAGAGTTTGTCTGGGTTTTTACTCCCTGCTTGTGAAATCATCTTCAGGCAAGATCTTAGGGCAGCCCCCTGGCATAACACAGCTACCTGCTCCCAACTCCTGATCTTCACCAGCCACAATGTGGTTCTCTCACCAAGAAGGAATAGCTGAATATTCAGGCCTCAGCTATTCACTTTCTCCTCAGCTTTCTCCTAGTCCTTCTATAACACCACCCACCAACCAGCAGACCTTCTCCATGATTCTGACAGACTGACTCCCCTCCTAACTGTCAACAGTCATTTTACAACCACTCTTATTCACCTAGCTACAATCCCCAGCCAATCAAAATTGAATTTACCTGATCCAGGCTCCAGCTATAAATATTCAAAGCAATTATCTCTCTCTCCTACTTCAGAACGTGACCTATCAGTTACTACATAGGACTTTGGCAGTAACAAAGCAAGGCCTCAGGCCTACTCAGATACATTATAGCCTCTCAAGAGGCCACACTAAGTAACCATTACAGAATAACAAAAGTTATATACCGGTACGTGGCATTTCTTTACTCAGATACATTGGGAGGCACATGTCTACAGTGGGTGCCTGCTCACCGTGGGCTGGCATGTGCTTGCCCAAAGTCTATTGAGCTCTTTGGCTGGAAAAGGTTCTGCACCTGTGAGTTAACGCAGAAATGTTCCAGAAAGGGGTATGTATATCTTCAGAGGCTTTCCTCTAGGTGGTTAGAAAAGATTTAGCTCTCATCCTATTAGGAACATTGTTTGTTAAGTATGTACAAGAATTTTGTTTCTGCTTGCAAATTATGCGAGCATGCCCTGTTCACAACCCTGAACACAAGGAGGAGAATGTATTCTCTGAAAATATTAGCAAATTCTTGAACTTCTGCTCACATGAAAAAATATGCAAATTCTGATGCAAATTCTCATCTCCCCCATCCTCTAAGAACTGGCTTGTCTTTCTGCAATTAGACAGTTTTGATTGATCACCTTAAGCTTATGAAGCTGTAGATTACAACAAGCTTTTCAATCATGCTATCTTTAGTATTTTCAGTTAATACAGTAAAATATCAATGCATACTCCTCCTTTGTGGGAGTACTTCGTGGTTGCACAAAGAGAACGGATGCAATATGCAAGACCCTGATATAGACCTGTACACCAGATTGATACTTTATCTCTTTCATCTGGTGGTTTTGTGCTAGCAATTCTTTGGCAATTCCTTTTGTGTTGGTGGGAAAGTGTTTTCTTATATTCCTTCACATCACTTCTTATTTTCTCTAATACTGTACACCACATTCAATACTCCTGTCTGCCCTTCTGGTACAAGAGGGTAGGGGAAATGATATGACATCATGAAGAAATTGATGAGTGCTAACTGAAAGTGTGGGTAGGAATACAAGTCTATGGGTCTTATTTGATCTCATGCTAGAGACCACTTTACTAAAATGAATGCTTTCCTCTCCCAAGTACTTTCAGCACTGAGCACTCTTGTTGCCTATGCGGTATTCTTCAAAACTACTGTTGTTGGATGGTGTACTAAAGCTTTTAGAAATGTTTTGTTATCAAATATCTTGCTTCATTGAAGGGGATTAGCTACCTACATCAGGGTTGGGGAACATCTGGCCCTCCAGATGTTGGACTGCAACTCCCATCATCCCTCACTATTGACTATGCTGGCTAGGGCTGTTGGGAATTGCAGTCCAGCAACATCTACAGCCATCTTTTTTTCCAACAGGACAATGGGATGGTTTCATAAAAGTACAGAATGATACATCTAATATATATATTTTAATGAAATGATTTATAACTCCCATGGATGAATATCATCTGAGACTGAATGCATCTTCCTTGAAATGTATTGACAACAGTGTCTGATTAAAAAAACAATACAGATGATAAATGGATTCCTATGATGCATCCAAATACAACAAAGCCCATGCTCACCCATAAATTATCCCCCAATCCTTTGTTTCCTAGCCTGGTGGTTTTCAAGGAGTATTCCAGGGAATCCTGAGGTTTCTTGGAAGCTTGTCAGCAGCACTTCCTGAAGAAGAAAGTCACTTACAGTGGACAGGTTTTGTAGGAAAGGAGCTTGCCTTCCCTTGCTGATCTTTCCCTGCAGTGCCCAGCTGCAGCAGAGGAACTTGTGGATATTCTCAGTTCATACTAAGGCCCAATAGGCCTCCCCACTGCTCCACATAAACTAACAGTGCCATGTTTCTTGCAGAACAGTGTCCTCTGTAATACACTGATGTTCTATGGCAGGGGTCCCCAACCTTTCTGGACCTGTGGGAACATTTGGGAATTTGAGAAACTGCTGTGGGCACCACCACAAAATGCCTCATCAGTGGATCACCACATTAGCATCTACCTGTTGCATCTATGGATCTTAGGCTGCACCGCATCTTATTCAGCAAAAACTTTTGTTTGCCTATTGGGCACCACAACATCTCTTAAATAAGGGTTTGTCTAATTCGGCTAATTGCTTCAGTGCAATACAGCTAATGCTTCTTTTAAACATATGTTTTGGCAATGCAGCCTAGTTACTTCTTTTGTGGAAGAGTTATCACACAGATAATTTTTTTTACCAGAAGAGGCTTTAATATTCACTGATGTATGTGCTCTTTTAAATTATTTACCTGCTTCATGAACATTAACAAATTGGTCAGTGTAAATGGATTCTCTGTGCCCCTTTGACAGCTTAAAGACTGATATCACCAAATTGGAAGGATAAACACTCCTCTCCTATAATGCAATGGATTGAGGACCTTACAATGCTTTCAATATTTGAGCGGGTGGCATATAGACGCCACTTGCAAATGGATTCTTACTCAGATATTTGATCTGCTTTTGCTGAAGCCTATGTATAATTGCTAGTAAGTTGTATGCATTTCATATGTATTCATTGCTATGGATATATACAAATCCATGTACATATATTTTAAAAAATGAATGAATAAATAAAAATAAACTAAAAGTTTTGCAGGTGCCTGTGTGTGCTGCGTTGGGGACCCCTGTTCTATGGCAAGGATTATAGGTTATGTTTTAGAGTGGATATTCAGTTCACAAAGGGGACTGGCCAAGGTTGATGGGCGTCTCTCTGCATGTTGAGAGTGTAACCTTGAATATTTATTTATTTATTTATTTTTATTTAATACATTTTTATACCGCCCAATAGCCGAAGCTCTCTGGGCGGTTTACAACAGTTAAAATATACCCAACACATTCACATGACTATGAATTGCAGAGGAAGATGACTCACAGTAGGCTATCTGTCTTTCAGAAAAGCTTGCCCACCACCAGTCTTCTAACTGATAGACCCATTATAAGTTAGAGCCCCAGAACAGAGTTGGAAAACCACTGATCCAAAAATATAGAATGCTTTTTATCAGATTGTAACAATGAATGATTAGTATTGTAAAGTACTAATAAGAGTCGATCACATTTAAAAAAATCAGTGATGATCCTTTACAAGGGCTGTGTTTCAAAATGTGTTAGGGATAAAGACCTTTTATTCTCCATACACCACTTAATCACTCCTCTGTTGATCATATCAGTCAGAATGAATTCACTTGCCTTGTGCTGGGCCCTTAATACTGGTCTGAGCTGCAATGCACTAGCCTCTAGTGATCTACCGTATTCATTTAAAGCTCTTGCACTGTTCAGGATGGCATGGGGTAGATTCAGGTTTGTTCCTGTGGAGACATAAGGCAGTGTAGTTGGGATGCAAGGCTGTTACATCATAGATTCTTCACACATTTTTTTCCTGGTTCAAGCAACAAATACAAGTTTCTGCATTTTAACTGTATGTGTCAAAAAGAAGCCACATGAATGGAATATCTGAACTTTTATCAATGCTGCTTATATTTAGTATGCAGAAGCTGTTTGGGATGAAATGCTATTCTTAGCCTGTAACTGCCACAAAAATCGAACATCACTGAATATTCAAACAGGCCGCAGTCGATCCTTCAAAGGTTTTTTAAACTGTGTGCAAAAAATGGGTATTTTCAGCGATGTCATGACAAAATAGTGGTCTTCCTATCTGCAGATAAATTTGAATTGCAGTGATAAATTAGGGGTCAACTGATATATTATATGGATTGCCTGAAAATTTGATTTCCAATGCACTTGATGGATTGCTTAATGTGTGGGTCACAGAATGTGTGAGGCAGGAACCATCTCTTGACCTGAACACAGAATGTGTGAGGCAGGAACCATCTCTTGAGCTTGAAATATTCTTGCCTATCAGAGGAGTTCTTCTATAGGAATGAAATACTTGGGGCATATTTATTTATGTGTGTGTGTGTGTGTGTGTATGGGTGTGTTATGTTGCTTTATCTGCTGGTGGTACACAGAAATTACTGCTGTTTTATTATTTTATAGCCAGTGGCTTTATAAAATCATCTAATGATTTCATGTTTTCAGTATGTTGAGAGCTGCCTTGGGAAGGCCAGTCCTGAAAGGTGGCATACAAATGCTTAACTAAATAAATAAATAAAATTTATACTATGGACTACGAGAAAGGTGTCTATGAAATCATAAACATAATCATAATAATTGCAATTCCTGGGACACCTGAAAGGAAACCATGACAGTTAAAGCAGTAGAAAGCTGATATAAGTTTGAAGTGTAGATATCCCCTGTGGATATCACACCTCTAGCACCTTCAGTACTCCTCCTTTCTCCTGCCACACTTTACCCTACTCGAGATCCCTTGAACTAATACCAATGCACATACAGACCTCTGGTCCAGGTTCAGTGTAGTGCAATGGATCAGGAAATGTTCCTAACATACCAACTTTATGCCTTTCTGGAGTGCTTATTTGTGAATCTTGCCATTTAAAACTCTTTTTAATCCAGGACTGTGATGAGGTAAACACAACTGTGAATCATGATAAAGAGAGTCAGTGTGGGCCACCCAAGTTCAAATCCCTACTCAGCCATGAAGCTCTCTCAGTCTAACCTACCTCACAAAGTTATTGTGATTATGACCTGGTGGGAGAAGACGAATTGTGTCTGCCAATTTGGGATCCTTGAAGGAAAGACCTTGATATCAATGTAATAAATAAATACATACATACATACATACATATTATGAACATCTAACCTTATTTTTAGGATATCAGTATTGTAGGGTCAAGTCATATATTAGCTGCATAGTAAAGTTTATCAAATAACAGAATAATAATATTTTCTCACCCTGTACACAAATTTCCCAGTGCATCACCTTGTAATGTATGTGGAATTTTGATAAGTACATAGAGTTCTCATGCTTTCCCCAACTATTTCAGTAGAAGAAATATATTCATAACTGCATTTCAGAGCACACATAACAGACTGATCATGTGATTAAGCAGGACATGATTATGTGTAATACGTGTTGTTAACTCATGCATATTCCATTATTTCATCATTGCAATACAATTAGTGATTTGAATGTGTGAATAGGCCATCGCAAATCTAACACCACTAATTATGGTAAGTTGGTAAAGTTGGCCCATCGTAAATTGAGCATTCCGCTGTGTTAAATGATGATCGGCAGGGTGGGTCATTCTAACATGTATAAAATCAAAACGGTTTGACCAATCTTTTTGAAAATTTCAGGTGCCAGGAAGAGGGCCACCCAAGTTCAAATCCCCACTGACTCTACATACCCTGAAAATTTCAGGATGGTTGGTAAAATGCCAAGGGAGAAAGAGCAGTTTAAAGATGAATTGTTTTTTGTTTTTTGTTTTTTTAAAGCCCTCTCAAAAATGTTGGCTGACCATTTTGTAGTCACACTTTCTGAAGAGGCCACAAAATGTAAAGCAGAACCAATGAAGAACTTGTACTTTTGTTCTATGGGAGTTAGTGAGAAACTATTTTCTCCCCCCAAAGTTCCATTTCATTTAGTCTTTAAAATAAGCTCTTTTTTTACATGCAGTGATAGTCAGTGGGACTAACCATAAGCATGGGCTTTGGGTCAGCCATAGACTCTCAGCCTAACCTACCTCACAGGGTTGTTGTGAGGATAAAGGTGGCATATGTCATAGAAACCAAGCATTTGATTTACATTTCCTTGAAGGTGAGGAGGGGGAGGGGGAGGGGGAGGGGGAGAAACTCACTGGATGACTTTGGGCCAGTCACAGACTCTCAGCTTAACCTAACCTGGTTAATAGTGAAACTAGATCTCTTACTATTCGGCCTGTTGATAGCAAGTGCATTTGAATGACTATTGTTATGCAATGTATCAGTATGTTATGTAAATGTATCTCTTTGTATTCTGCCTGGTGGTGTTAGCAAGGACATTTGTGAGACTATCAGTATGGAATGTATCAAGATGTGTCTAGATGTGAATGGGCTATCTATTTAGTGTGTGTTGAACATATGCTTTTCATTTTGGATTGGTTGGTTTTGGTATACAATGTAGGTATGATGACAGGGTGGGTAGAATGGGATTTGGTGAGGTGGTATGACTACATCCCATCTCAAATTGATTGGTTCTTGTGCTAGCATATTTCTATACATAGGAGTGTCTTTGCCAGGGTAACATCCATTTCTGTGGTACAGATTTTAGACCTGGTATGAGCCTGTATTTTTTGTAGTAATGGTTAGAATTCTTCATGTTAGTCTCAACAGTAAGAATAGAAGAAGAAATGGGTAATTTAGGATACAGTACTGTGGTATAGTTCTTCTGATATTTAAAATATGTGTAAATGATTGCTAATATCTTGCAGGTGTACCAGTGAAAACATCTTAGGACCACCTACTTCTCTTTTTTTAGAGCAGCCTTCCCCAACCTGGTGCCCTCCAGATATTTTGAACTTCAATTCCCATCAGCCCCAGCCACCATGGTCAATGCTCAGGAATGTTGGGAGTTGCCGTCCAAAATAACTGGAGAGCACCAGGTTGAGGAAGGCTGTTCTAGAGCATCCTTTTTTCTGGAGTTAGGACAGAACATATACAATCTACCATGAGACTGTAAAACAGGTGCAGCACATTAAACAGACTATCTTAGAACTGCTTCATCAGGTATTCAAGATTCATTAGTTGTATCCTCATTTGGTTAAGATGGCCTATTTAAAGTGTGGCACCTTTCTGGAGTTCTTTGGTGTTCGGGCCTCACTCGTGTCTGCGGGGTGCTCGGCTACATCCCTAGAGCACACTCGTCCTCAGAGGAGGATTCCTGGAGGAGGGTCATGACACATCTGAAGGACACCAGGTTGGGGAAGACTACTCTAAAAGAGAGAGAGAGAAGTAGGTGGCCCTAAGTCATTCGTCATAAATTTTCCACAACCCCACAGTCACCTCTGCATATCCTAGTCTCCATCCTGTCCACCCGGTTTCTCTGCTTTGGGAGAATGAGAATTTCACTTGCACTTTCAGCTTCCTTTGGGAGGATGTGGTGTTAAAGTCTGTGTGAGCCTTAGCTCACAATTTCTCTGCTTTTTGGTGCTTGGTTGAAAGCTATATAGCCTGAACGTGTGTGTGTGTGTGTGTGTGTGTGTGTGTGTGTGTGTAAACCATAGGTTTTTTTGTTTATTGAATAGAGTTGGAAGGGACCTTGAAGGTCATCTTGTCCAAACCCCTACCATTACAGCATTCCTGCTATGTGGACCATCTTTCCTATCACCCAGTGTCACCTCAAATGGAGTCAGTTTAACCAAGTGTAGGATCCTTATCTTCAATCTCAGATGAGAGATTGGAGATAAGGGAAGGATTTCTTTTGCGTGTGCAAGCAGTAACAGTGATAAAGGAAATCTGCCTGGCCAGGAAAACCCTGTCTGTTGGGGGACAGTGGAGAAAGTGTGTGTATGTGGTTGTGTGGGAAGTGTGTGTGTGTGTGTGTGTAAAAGAATATGTATGTGTGTGCATGCATGCACATGTGTGGCCCTCTGGCCTCCTCTCCAGCATGAGATAGCATTAAAATCATGCCTGTGCATAGGAAAAATAGGAACATACCTATCTTTCATTCTTTTTTACTTCAAATTAAAATGGAACGTTTCCAAATATTACAGCCAAATTCACCCCTCCACAAACACATGCACACCTGCCAAAGGCACAAAACACACATGGCAGAATAACTATACCTTACATAGGTACCTCAACAAATCTTATTTCATAATGGTTTTCGTTATTTTGTATTTTTGTGATTTGCAGGAGGGACTGTAGTTCAGTGGTAGAGCACCTGCTTTGCATGCAGAAGGTCCCAGGTTCAATCCTCAGCATCTCCAGGTAGGGCAGGAAAAAGCTCCTGCCTGAGATCCTGAAGAGACGTTGCCGGTCAGTGTCAACAATACTGGGCTGGATGGACCAAGGGTCTGACTCAGTATAAAACAGCTGCCTCGGTTCCTAAGGCCTCAGATGGAGACTGTGTGTGTGTGTGTGTGTGTGTGTGTGTGTGGGCTATAGTTCAGTGGTATAGTGTGTGCTTTGCATGCATAAGGTCCCAGGTTTGATGTCTGGCATCTCCAGGTAGGGTTGGAAAAACACCGATCTGAACCCCTGGAGAGACACTGCCAGTCAGTGTCGACAATACTGGGCTAGATGGACACATGGTCATATAAGGCAGCTTCCTATGTTCCTAACTATAAATTAGAGATAAAGGAGAGACATGCATTAAGAGAATATCAAAGCATTTTTAAAATTATTTCTTAACCCCTATCACATCATTTCAACACTTTCCCCATCCTCCCCTTACAATTGACAGGTCTGTAAAGTCGAATAAATGCACATATCTTGAATTAATATAATATACATTTCATAATATTATCAGCCTTGCTCAGTATCAGGGTCTACACCCGCTATAACTTTAATGCTGCTAGGTGCATACAAAGCTACCATGTAACTTACAAAGTTGTCCAGTTATCTGCCAAGAGCCACCTGATTTTAAGATCATCCAGATATCCACCTAAAGAGTCCTGAAAAGGGAGGATAACTATAGAGCCAGCAATATAAAATGTAGTGAACCACATCCTCACCCTGGCCTGCTCCACATATACACAAACGCTCACTTATGGAACGATTACAAAATCTTCCCTTCAAAATTTCCAATCTGTATTAATTGTACATGGACAAATACACTAGAACTCTGGACACCAAGTTGGAGAGACAATGAGAGTTCTTACTAAATAATTTTTAGAGCTTACTGATGATTCTGTTAAAAATATATATATATATATCCCAAGATGAACAGCTCCAGTTGAGGAGATGGATCTGAAAATGTTTTGCAGTTAGCCTATGGTTAATGAGAGCTACTGAGTATAATGGGTATTCCATTTCGAGATGTACTGTTCTTATTCTGCACCTTAGCTATGCAAAATTTAAATACTTTCAACAAATATTTCCGGTTGGCTTGAGACAAGTTGGAAGTCTGAACTTCCTAATCTGGATCCTTTCTGCTTTTTGGTTGACAACGATTGCTGGAAAAACATCTGCTATGGGGAAACTGGGAGGAAGCTGAATGAATCCCACTCGATAGAATTCAGCCACTAACCAGGCAAAGAGTAAGAAAACAAGAGAAATACAGACAGCTGCGAGAGCTAGCTGTGCCCAACCAAATATATTCCCAGAGATGGTGGATGGGGTAAATTTTGCAGGCTTCAGCAACTATTCAACCAGATATTAAAGAAACATCTTTACTGAACAGCACTGAAGGATGTGGATTGCGGAAGAGGACCAGAGAAGAAATGTAAAAAAAATGAAGGAACAAATTCCTTAGTCTTAAGTGGCAATCCTATACTCACTTACATGGAAATCTATACTCACTCCTATCAAATGAAGGGATGGTTATAAGATTTGCTGCTGTCGAGTCCGCCCCCGACCTCTAGATTTACCTGTTTTGCACCTCCCAGAGCCTAACACAATTTGTGGTCAGAAATCCATACATTTCTGAGCCTGTAATGCATTCTGGGTGGTGGTGGGGGGGATGTGTCCATGAACATGTGCACATTTGAAAACTGTACAAAGAAAACCATGTACATTTCTAAAATGTGCCCAAACATATTTAGTCAATGGGTGCATGTGTACATTTGAAAAAGATGCATAAAATACATGCACATTTCTGTGCAGGGAAAAAACAACAACATACAGAATTGGAACAGAATAAGCTTGGCAGTGGGAAAATGAGAAACTTGATGGGATCTGAGTAGACAGGGATCTGGGTTTGTGCTGTTAAACATATTGGATTGCATCCGGAGGTGCCCTTCAGTGAGCAGAAGGCCTCTTCTGTATGCAGAAGGGCTTCTTTTGACTTAGTGCAAGATCCTTTCCTGAGAAAAGAGAAATGAATTCCAGAAATGTGCTTCCATTTGCACAGGATCTTGTACAATGTTTCAGTCACAATGTTTCAGTCACAATGTCACAATGTCCTCTGCTAGCTCATGCCACTTCCAGAAATTGATCTGTTAGCACATCTTTGGATCCACCCCATTGTGCATTATCCAAACCCCTGCACACCATTAAAGCCCCATTCTCTTTCAACTATGCATGTGCAAAGCATTTACATTCATAACAAGGCTATATGCATGTGGTGCTGGATCACAAATGAAAGCAAGTTTTATCAAAATTGGTCAAGAATGGATTGAGTTTCCATTGAGTCCCACTGAGTTTCATAGGATTTAATCCCAAATAAATTTGCATGGAATTGTAGTCTTCGGTGAATATAAATGACCATCTACCAAGTGGTAACTTACCATGATGTGTATGTCTGTGTATGTCTGCTAAATGTTGAGAAGAATTTCAACACTAAATGTTGAGAAGAATACATGCACCATTTGCATGCACACCCAACAATACGTGTGTCGTGTGCCAATACCAGAAACAATCATGCACATTTTCCCCACCCAATGGAGCATGACTTTTGAATGGGAGAGACCCATGCAACTGGCCTCACTTTGGGTAGTCATACTGTGTGGGTAGTCACACACACTGCAATGGCATAGCTTAGCTCAGGTCATAACCATGGCTCCCATGCTACTAGGGGTGGATATGAATGGGGCCTCAAACAACCATTTACCAAGCACATTTAAATGCACACCATGGTGGGTTCCCATTTGGGAAATGGTGGCATGTATTCATCCTCTTTTGCATTGTTTTCAGTCAGAGCTCTGACACACAAATGGAGCCATGTAATGCCAGGTAAGCAAGGGCTTCTACATTCATTTCAGTGGAGCTTCATGGGCACAGTCTGTTGCCCCCAAACTGGGTCAGGTTATGCACAAAGGGTATTAAGAGGTGTGCCTGAGGGAGTGGCCATAGTACATAGCTCAGGCTGCAATCCCATACTCACTTATCAGAGAGCAAGTCCCATTGAACTCAATATGGCTTACCTCTGAATAGATATATTTGCACTCTCAGAGGTTCCAGTCAAGCATTTCACTCTGGTACTGGAGAATGGCATGGCTCAAACTTTGTGTGATTCACATTTCTAGTATATGCCAACATTTTCTATCTATGAGAACTCAATCTTCTATTTTTTATTTTGTCAATTAAGTATAATTTAGCATTTTTGATGTTTTTTCCCACTTGTTATCATTCTCAGCTGGGATGTGGGTTCCCGTG
Organism: Shinisaurus crocodilurus; assembly: GCA_021292165.1. Lineage (NCBI taxonomy): Eukaryota > Metazoa > Chordata > Lepidosauria > Squamata > Shinisauridae > Shinisaurus > Shinisaurus crocodilurus. Next base: position 155,616,900 of record CM037878.1, read on the forward strand.
TGACTTTCCAGCATTAGCAAAACTAAAGTGTTTGACCTTCCCATTAGAAGAATAAACTCTCATACTCTATTAATATTTAATTCTACGTTGAATAATTCTACATTGAAGACACTGAACTCCTTGCCTTGTCTACATCTAGTGAGTCCTCTCTCTTTTTAAATACAACACTAAGCGGAGCATTGTCGTAATACCTTTAGAGAGATTGAAGACAAAAGGATTACAATGTTTTCATTAACATAAAACTGTGTGGGTGGAGGTTGGCTGTATTTTGTTAAAAGGAGAGACAGGCAAGAAGATGCTTGCTTGAGGAACACAGTGAATTAAGCTTATCTGGTTTGCAGAGTGGTAGAGAGTAATTTACAATGTTAAAATACTTTTGTATATATTGAACATTCAAGGCTTGAACATACATATGAAGCTTCCTTACACAAGCTCCTTATATATATTCTGAATGAGTGTGTGTGTGTGTGTGTGTGTGTAAAAGAGATAGAGATAGTTGGGTGGCACCTCAGCAGCAGTATGCACCCCCAGTCTGCACCCTTTCGTTAGAACATCTGTATGGAGCTCATATATACACTTCCATTCTGTATGTGCGTACAGATTTGCAGGGTTCCTGATCATGTAGAAAGAAAGAGCATGCACCACATAGAGTACCATCTAATGAAAACATGGCAGAACCAGTCACCATAATCCTGTTCCCCCCGCCCCCCACATATTCATTTTGCCCACATTAGTATTAACCTATAAAGTCCTTCACTGCTTGGGGGTCCTAGTATCTGGACCACCTCTTCCCATATGCTCCTGCCTGTTCCCTGACATCATCATCTGAAGCCCTACCCCAAGTGCCCCCACATACTGAGATTTGGCAGGTGGCTACTCATAAGTGGGCCTTTTCTCTGGTAGCCCCCAAATTGTGGGAATCCCCACCCCCCAAGAGATCCACCTGGCACCTACTTTGTTGAGTTTCCAGTGCCAGGCAAAAAAAAAAAAAAATCTCTCAGGCCTCTTAGTAATTACCTGCTGCTTTTTAAACTTGTAATTACATTTCTAAAGCATCTTAAAATTGCCCTTGCCTGTGTATTTAGCTGCTCAGAATTTTTAGCTGCTTGATATTTTTCTTCTTTTTAATATTGTTCTTGTTGCTTTTGTATTTTTGGTTTTGTTTTGCTTTAAGCAATTTTATTGGTTTTGTTCTGTGCAGTTTCATTACATATATTGCTCTAGGAGTTTTGGCTATAGGGTGACTCATAAACTAGATACATAGTAATAATAATAATCATAATATTGAACATCTGAAAGGGGCTAAGAGGCAGACCATTGTTATATCTAGCTCAATATAGAGTAAGGATGAAGACAGAGCTAAAACTTATGGGGTAGTTGTGGGTGGTCTGGAAGCACTCTCGCCACTTTTAATACACATAAAAATTCCCCCTTTCCAGTGCTGAGTTCGGAAAAAATGCATGAGCAATCCTCTCCACACCCCAAAGCAGTTTTGCACAGGACATCGCAGAGTCAATGGCCACAAAGTCAATAAAACAGGGATGGGGAATCTCTGGCCCATGCACACACACACCCCATTTGGCCAGCAAGCTTCTTCTGCTGTTACCTCTGATCAGAGGATTTCGAATGGCAATTAAAAGTACAGAACTGAGCTGTGCTTTTGCAGGCATGAGAGCTGATGTACCGGGGCCTACTCCTGAGGAGATTTGCGCAGAATTGGACTGTGTTTTGTCTGCGTGGTGGGGACACGTCCAAAGTGATAAGGATTGCATTTGCCCTCCCCCCCTGCCTCATCCTCTCCTCTTATCCCCACCCACTGCTGGAATCCAGCCCTTGAGAGCCTTCCCAAATTGGAATTTGGCCCATGGACCAAAAAAGGCTCCCATGAACCAAAACATAGCTGAGGGAAAGAATGTCCGAACCCAGCCATGAATCTCTGGTAAGAAAGAACACTTCTGATACCCAATTCCACACGGTCATGTACTAGGCAAGAGAATGCTGAAGGATGCGGGAGTCATGTTCAGTTAGGAACTGGAGGTGTTGGTGCAGCTTCATTGAGTCTGTGGCGACTTGGTGAATCTAGGGTTCAGTGCGGTGATATATACATTGCAAAGCTGGGGTCCTACCAAGGGGTAAACAGCCCACTGTGACTCCTGCTTTATGGTGACATCAGTCTCTCCACCCTACTACTTTATGCAATAGTAAATCTATTCAGTCTTTTAAAAAATATCCATAACTAATGCAGGTTGCAAAATCATGCTTTCCTTTTCTTTGTTATTGGCATTGCTATATGTGCTGTATAAAAGCTTGAACACCTTTATAAATAACCATATAACAATACAGAAGAAACATAAAAAACCCACATCCATCATTCATGTGTTGCAGCATTATACTAAATTTAAATAATCAAAATTACAAAGAAGTGTCTTTTCCTAGTGAATTAATGATATATACAACACAATAGGTCTCCTGAGTTCTGATATCTCTCTGGAGATCCCTCTATATACCATTGTCTTGGCAAATTCCGGAATTATCTAGATGTCCATGGAAGTTAAAGGCTACACAGTTTATTACTGAGGCTTGGAGAGACAGAGAGGGGCTCATTTCCCAAGTACTTCTCCCAAGTTGTCAGTAAAGCTTTGATTATAAAGCTGTTATCCAAATCATATAATTTCCAATCCAAAGATCACTGCAAGGTATTCTACTGTAATGTTGTTCTATGTGGGGGTACGTTTTTTGTGTTTTTTTAGCAGTACAATGTCAGTCGATTGGCATAGTAATAGTGTTTTAACTTTGGGATGCTTTAACTACCTTGTTCTGATGTATATTAGCAGTCATATCATTATAACCTTAGGGTCCCCCCCACTTTCATTCTCCAAATAAAATCTATTATAATCCTTTGCCATTCCTTCAGTGCCTTTTCAGTAAGAAGAACTGGAACACTCTGGAAAAGGAAATGAAACTGAGACAGTATTTCTGTTTAATAACATTAATCCTGCCCGGTAGAGAAATATTCAGATTAAGCCACAGATCAATATCATCATATTGTAGTGTGGTGGGTTTTTTTTTAAAGGGTAAAGTTATTTTTGCAGTTATTTTTACAACCTTAGTCTGCAGAGATGTTCATTGTTATCGTCCATGTGGATTCCAAGATAACATACAGGGTTTTTGCTGGCCCATTTTAGCCTGTTTACCCAGAATGCTGCTTTGCTTAGCTAAAGTCTTCCCAAACAGTTTGTTCTTCCTCAGTGGTGAGTGGGTAGGATAGGTTACTGCTCTTGAAATTTCATGCATCTGGTTGAGGTTTGAGCCTTTTCAAAGATCTGGGGCAGATAATGGAATGGTGCAGGGAGATAATTCCCTCCTTAGCCTATCTCCTAAGACAGTGTTTTCCAACCTTGGGTCCCCAGATGTTTTTGGCCTACAACTCGGACTCCCAGCATGTCCCAGCCAGCATAGCCAAAAACATCTGTTTTTGTAGGCCAAGGACATCTGGAGACCCAAGGTAGGGATGTCCACAAACCTATGGGGGCCCCCGCCCTGCCTCTCTGTGGTGGGGCCCCCTGCTGCTTGATCCTCCACGGCGCAGAGCGATTCTCTGCGCCGCTCGAGCCGGCCACGCCGCCTGCACCGGTCCTATTGCATCACTTCCGGCTGGCCTTAACAGACCTGTTGCCCTGGTTTCTACGTAAAATACGTAGAATTGCGGTCCCAGCACGCCGGTGCAGGGTCCTGGCATGTCACTTCTGGCCAGCCGGAAGTGACGCGACGGGACCGGCACGGGTGGTGCGGCTGGCTCGCCGCGGAGAGACAAGCGGCCAGCGTAATCCGGTAAGGCCCACTCGCCTCTTGTGTGTGTGAGCGGGGCCGATTTCAGCTCCGCTACGCCCACTCGAGGCGAGTGGATACATCCCTAACTAGGCATGGCTCCAAGGCCGGGTCGCGCCCCCAACCCGATCTTCTGCAGGGGCGCGACCCGACTCGATTTTCTGAGCGGCACGGAGAGATTCTCCACGCCGCTCTATCGGGCTTCTCCGGCCCCGTCCGTCACTTCCGAGACCGGAATTGACGCGACGGGACCCTGCGCAGGCTAATATTAGCCTAATATTATTATCATTTCTACAGCACTTTTCAGCATTTGGTTGGTTCTTGTTTTTCTCACATCAGCTTCAAGTTTACTACCTTCTAATATAGCACCTTACAGTCAGATATTCAGTGGGCAAGATGAGAAGGTAACATAAAGAGGCTTATTGCAACCATTGTGTAATAATTCTGTTTCTTCTGTTTATTGCTATCTTAATGAAATAAGAAGTGGGAAAAAGTGTCACCAATGCCAAATAGTCATTATAGCCCCTTATCTTACTGTCCTACACCTAGCTTAGTACGGCAAGAAGCATTTTTTCTTGAAGCTATAAAATTAAAGATTTTTCTGGGACTAAAAGAGGAAAATACAATAAAATTTCAGTTTCAGAGTGGATGCAAAATAACACCACTCTACATTATATAATATCTCCAAAACAACTCATCTGTACTTTGAAGCATACTTGCTGTTGGTGTTTGCTCCCTATAGAAGCCCTTTTTCTTTTCCAAAACAACTCATCTGTACTTTGAATGATACTTGCTCTTGCTTTTTGCTTCCTCTAAAAATCCCCTTTCTTCAAAACATACATATTTTAAACTGAAGGCAAGACTGACAGAAAGAATTCTTCATACACACATTCTTGTCTTCACAAGAAAAAAAAATGATATGGAAATACTCAGTCCATAATACATTTTCTACTTATTATGGACAGGGTTCCCAAATATGATCAATCCATAACAATAATACTTAGAGTATATTTTACAATCTCAAATATTTTAAGACACTGCATGAGAATTGTACTTGGATGGGCTTGTCTACTGGGTTCAGTTAGTTAGCATCAGTTTGCCTCAGAACTATGGTTGCCAGGGAAACATCCTGTCTCACTAACAGGCAAGGAAGTTGCAAAGGAAGCCTTGCAAAGCTGCAAATAAGGAAGTCTTGACTTCCTTCAGCCAATGCCACTCTAGGTCCCATGGTCTGATCCTTCGCCCAGCTTCTTTGGGTGAAAAGAAGAGCCTTGCTATGGATCAAAACAGTGGGAGGCATGCAATCAGACACCCTTCATGATGGTTAAGGGGCTTTTTAAATAAACTTGAGGGCTATATGAACTGCAATCTGGCAACTCTCCTTAGAATACTTCAATATCCTATGACATCATTAATAACATCAAGGCCAACAATAAAGAGTTGGACCATTGGGTGACAAGGAATTTAAAAGAGTATGAAAGGAGGATAAAGGAAATTGCAGAGAAGCTTTAGTGAATTATTTGTCTCTGTCTTCACTGCAGAAGATGTAGGCAGATACCCATGCCTGAACTGATATTTTCAGGAAGGGAGTCTGAGGAACAGAGGCAAATACTGGTGACAAGAGGTGGAATTCTAGACCTTATCGACAAATTGAAAGCAAACAAATCACTGAGTCCAGATAGTATCCAGCCTAAAGTTTTTAAGGAACTCAAAAGTGAAATTGCTCATCTTCTAACAAAAATATGTAACATGCCCCTAAGATCATCATCTGTACCAGAGGCCTGGAGAACGGCCAACACAATGCCAATTTTTAAAAAGGGATCGGGGGCGGGGTGTCTGGGAAATTACAGCCTGATTAGCATAATGTCTGTTCCAGGTAAACTGGTGTAACTTCAACAGCCTTTTGACAAAGTCCCTCACGAAAGACTCCTGAGCAAATTAGCAGTCATGGAATAAGAGGAGAGGTCCTCTTATGGATCAGTAACTGGTTAAAGAACAGAAAGCAGAGAGTAGGAATAAATGGTAAAATCTCACAATGGAGGAATGTAAACAGTGGAGTCCCACAGAGATTTGTATTGGGATCAATGTTTTTTAATTTGTTCATAATTAAAAAGCATAGTGGTGTAGTGGTGAGAGTGTAGGGCTGGAACTCGGGAGATCCGGGTTCTAGTCCCCGCTCTGCCATGAAACTCACTGGGTGACTTTGGGCCAGTCACTGACTCTCAGCCTAACCTACCTCACAGGGTTGTTGTGAGGATAAAATGGAGAGGAGGAGGAGGATAATGTAAGCCGCCTTGGGTTCCTTGCAGGAAAAAAGGTGGGGTATAAATATAATATAATAAATAAATAAATGATCTAGAATTAGGAGTGAGCAGTGAGGTGGCCAAGTTTGCTGATGACACCAAATTATATAGGGTGGTTAGAACAAAAAGGGATTGCGAAGAGCTCCAAAAGGAATCTCTCTGAACTGACTTCCGGTGGGGGTAACGGCGATGGACTGACACTCCATGTTTAGCAGAGGCAACACAGCTTGGAATTCGGCTATTTATAGCCATTAAATTGCCCGGAATCAAAGGACAGATCGAGAGATAACTCCACAAGTACCTTATAGGTTGCTTTGCTGGGAGCCTGGCTGCAAAAAGTTTTTTTTTTTCCAGCTGGTTCGTGCTGAGTGATCTGAGGGCTTGGAAGCCATCTATCTCACGGCCATGTGTGTAGTTCGTTAAGAACACTGAAGTCATGTCACCACCCCATTCCTCTATTGATGGATTACAACTGTTTTGGAATAAAGAGGGTTTTTCTTTTACAGCGAAGCTGAAGCTTAGTACGGCAAGAAGCATTTTTTCTTGAAGCTATAAAATTAAAGATTTTTCTGGGACTAAAAGAGGAAAATACAATAAAATACTGAAATTTTAGAAATTTGGGCTCACAAGTGAAGATTAATGACAAAGTTTTGAAATGGATAAGGAAGAGGTTTTTTATTTTCTTATTTTTACTCTTGGAGAAAGTGTGCTTGGGAAGAAGCTGCTAGATAAACTTGGAAAGTGTGAGAATGGTATTTGTTTATTCCAGCAAGGTGTTGGAGATAGAGCACTGTAAAGATGGCTTTGTTTTACAACCTATTTGATCAAGTACTGAACAGGATGGAAGCTTTTGAGAAAAGAATAGTCGAGAAGTTGCAGGGAAACTAATACATGAAGTTGACAATCTGATTACCCATGTAAAGCAATTACATGGAGAGGAGAAAAAACAAACACCCGGTGAGAGGAAACAGATTAATGACAAAGCTAAAATTTTACAAGAACAAAAAACAGAAGTATCAAACAGTGACTTTCAATTGGAAGAAGACGGAGAAAAAAGTATGACTTTCCTGGAATTGAGAGGTGGATCTATGTCAGCGCTGGATGATTCAAGAGTTACCTTGGCTTATTTAGTGAGAAAGAATGCAGCAGATCAAGTTTACCAACAATACTTTCTTGCTGAAATGGAAGCTGAGGACATGGATATGTATTTTTGTAAGGAGTTGCTTACTGAGAATTGTAAGATAAGAGGTTGTGTGTGTCTGTTTTATAAAATTGAAATGGAGAAAGATTGTTTATGACAGAGGAAGAACGTAGTCAAGGACTTTACTCAGAAGAATGGTTACTGAATAAAGGAATTGAACTGGAAATTATAGAGACCGTTAAATCTATGTTATAAATTCAAGAAAGAATATCTATGTTTATAATGTGTTTATTTTAAGTCAAGGTTTTTAATCAAAAGAATGGTTGCTGAATATTGGAACTGAACTGGAAATGACAGAGATGGTTAAATCTATGTTATAAATTTAAGAAAGAATAGCTATGTTTATAATTTGTTTATTTTAAGTCAAGGATTTTAATCAGAAGAATGGTTCCTCAAAAAGGGCTTAAATTTTAGGGTGTGATATATTTTTGAAATAGTGGGAAAACATGTGGTCAAAAGAGTTGAAATTTATATTAGGTTTTAGTTTTAAAGAGGATGACTATAAGTAGTGATGCATCCAAGGCCGGGTGGTGCCCCAACCCGATTCTCCGCGGGGGCGCCGACCGACCCGATCTTCCGAGCGGCATGGAGAGGTTCTTCACGCCACTCGATCGGGCTTCTCCGGCCCCGTCCGTCACTTCCAAGACCGGAAATGACACGACGGGACCCTGCACAGGTGCAGAACGTGCCACAGGGGTCCAGCGCGCCTGCGCTGGGTTCCGTTGCGTCATTTCCGGTCCCAGAAGTGACGCAACGGGAAGGAATGGACTGCGCGGGCAGCTCTCCGTGGAGAGGGCGAGCCGCCCTGAAGACAAGGTAAGGCCTCGCCGGGCGTGAGCGGGGCCAATTTCGGCCTCGTTCTGCCCGGCGAGGTTTGATTATACAAGCCTAAGTATAAGATGATGTATGGTAGATATATGTATTTGTTTTTCTTTACTTCATGTGGGTGATACTGAAGAATGTCAAAAAATCCTGGATATAAATTTAATTTTCAACCATAATAGATTGCAAAGATTAACATACAAGTGAAATTAGAATTTCTTTATTTTGATAATTAGGTGGTAAGAAGATATTGATTTATTAATATAAATGAGTAGAGAGTTAACATGTATGTTTATGCTTGAATGGAAACCACTAATAGGCTTATTGTAGAAATTGGAAAGATAATGATCTATGTATTTGTGAGTTTGATGAATAAGAAGAAAAATGTTGGACAATTAGAAAAAAGAGAAATTTCTTTGTAATTATAGCGTATGAGTACCTATTGTTACTTATCTTTGGTGTGGAGAAAATTGGAAGTCCATTTTAGTTCAATTTTTGTTATGATTTGTACTGTCTGTTAGTGTTTTGTATTTTTTCTTGAATAAAATATAAAATTGCTAGTCAAAAGGAATCTCTCCAAACTGAGAGAATGAGGTTATCTTGGCTGGTTAATCTCCTTGGAATAAGAGGATGATCTAAGAGTGATTCCCAGCATATCTCTAATTGCTCTCTCTGTGAGTTATTTTGCAGTAGCTTGGGCTGCCGCAGTTTCTCTCGGGGAGGGGTAGAGAGTGGGAGAATCCATCATTGCTCAGCCGTCGCATTTGGAGTTCTTTTTTTTAAGAACCTGAAGAACGACAACTCCATTTCTTAAAGATTTATTGACAATTAGTAACGAAGAGAAATTTTATCCACAATCAGGACTAAATACCCGTGTCTTTGGAATACTAAAAAGAAAATATGCTTTAAAAACTTCATAATGGGAAGATCAACAAATGTGTTTTGAAACGAAAAAGAAAGAGGTACTGTAACTCCTTTTACTTTGAATTCTGGAAAAGTTTAAATTACTAGTAGCGCCAGTCTGTTAAATTTATACTGCGTCACAGACAAGATGGCTACTTATGATTTGTTGCTGGAGTTAGCTGAAGAGCTATTGGTGCTGTTTCAAGTATTCAAAAAAAACCCTGCTGGGGAGTGTACAAATAAATCAAAAATTCCAGGAGAATACAAAGGGTGACCGATTTGTGAAGTTTGAACAGAACAGGGAGGACGAGGCTGAAGATTGATATACTGGGAGAGATAACAACTGAACCTTCAAAGAGAGACAGAAAAAAGGGGGGGGTTGCCATTGAATCAGACAGTGAAGACGTTTTCGGGAAGCCATTCATGGAGAACTGGAAAGGTGATTGTTGCCAGGATATTTGGAGGAAGCCAGCTATGGGGGCTCACAAGGGGGAAAAAAGTCTTTTCTGGAACATGAGCCTGAAAAAGATGTATATTGTGAACACTGTGTTTGATCGGGGAAAATGGTTTGCTGATTGTTGGATGGGATAAATGGTTTGACCCATGTTAGGATTTGCTGATTATTGGATGGAATAAATGGTTTGACTCATATCATGATAATTGCTGACTATTGGGGGAAGGGAGAGATTCTTAGTTCTCATGTAAGAAATAAGAGGGTTCAGTTTCCCAAATGGATTGGTGGGAGGAATCCAAATGGGAGAAATCTAAAGGGATCGCTGACACAGTGATCCAAAGAGAATATTTATAGATCTGAACCTAAAGGGGCTGGTGAGAGGAACCCCTTTGAGAGAAAGGAGAACTTCTCCAGTCTGAGGTGGTTTTTCTGTGTACTTTTCATTAATGTGGTGACTTTGATCTTGAAGGGGGCATACTTGAGAAGGATGGGATTAGAGGGGGGGAGAGTAGTTGCTGAGTAAAATAAGGATAAGGTTTAATATTGAATTAGAAATTGAATAGAAATTGATTATTGGTAAAAATGTATTGAGTCTAGATGAAACATAGTATTGAGAATGACCAATGGAAAGGAGCCAACTAAATGTGGAATAAAATTTGAGATGTGAAGTAATGTGGAAATGTGAAACTATTTTTTTTAAAAAATAATAACATAAAAGATAGGCTGTTTGTTTTTATAAATAGAGGGAAAGAAGATAGAGATTTTTATTAAACATAAATAGAAATATTGAATATTGTTTAACTAGAAGGATTATTATCTGTGTTTAGGAGTAAAGTACTGCAAGGTTTCAAGGCTTTGTGAATTTGTGAGGAGATTTTTTTGTTTGTTTGTTTAAGGGAAAAAAGGAAGCCATTTCTTTATAATTATTATATAGAATATCTGATGTTACTTATGCTTGGTTGTGGAAAAATTGGAAGTACTTTTTGTCTAATGTTGTTTTGTCTCTGTAGTGTATGCTTGTTTGGTTTTTGCTTTGTTTTGTTTTCTGTAGTTTGTTTTTATGGATTTTAAAATTCAAATTAATTTTTTTTGGAAAAAACAAACAAACTGAGAGAATGAGCATCAAAATGGCAAATGTGGTTCAATGCAAGCAAGTGTAAAGTGATGCACATTTGGGGTTGGGAATCCTAACTTCACATATAAATGGATGGGATATGAGCTAGTGGTGACTGACCAAGAAAGAGATCTTCGGTTGTGGTGGACAGTTCAATGAAAATGTCAACCAAGTGTGTGGCTGCTGTGAAAAGGGCAAATTCCATGTTAGGCATAATTAAGAAAGGAATCAAAAATAAAACTGCCATCATCATCTTCCCCTTGTACAAATCTATGTTGTGACCAGACTTGGAATACTCTGTAAATTTCTGGTCACCACACCTAAAAAAGGATATTGTAGAGTTGGAAAAAGTGCAGAAAAGGCCTACCAAAAATGATCAAGGGGCTAGAGCAACTCCCCTATGAGAAAGGTTGCAACATCTGGGACTTTTCAGTTTAGAAAAAAGGCAGGTAAGAGGAGACATGATAGAGGTGTACAAAATTAAGCACATTGCACAGTGTGGAGAAAGTGGAGGGTGAAAAGCTTTTCTCCCTGTCTCATAATACTAGAACTTGGGGTCATCTCATGAAACTGAATGGTAGGAGATTCGGGACACATAAAAGGAAGTATTACTTCACACAGTGCACAATTATACTATGGAATTTGCTAGCACAAAGTATAGTGATGGCCACCAACTTGGAAGGCTTCAAAAGGTGATTTAGACAAATTAATGGAGGATAAGGCTGGTAGTCATGATGGCTACATGTTCCTTCCAGTATCAGAGGCAGTATGCCTTGGTAAGTTGGTATACCAGTTGCTGGGGAACATGAGCACGAGGGTGCTCTTGCACTCATATCCTATTTGTTGGCCTCCCACAAACAGCTGGTTGCTCACTGTGTGAACAGAATGCTGGAATAAATAGGTCTTTGGGCTGATCCAGAATGGCTCTTCTTATGTTCTTATGAATATTTTGAATTATTTGCTGTTAGATTGAAATTAGAAAAACAATAGAAATATGTACCTTGTAAACCAGGAGCAAAAGTGGTTATGAGATGTCACATAAAACTGCATCTTAGGGATATTGCCACAATCAGCTTGTGTTTGAACCTGGAACCTCTTGATCTGGTCACTGGTACCATATCTAGTGAACCATTTGAGGCCACAGAGTAGAGGAATAAGGCATAAGGGGCATTATTTTCATCCCAGGTGTTGGCATGGTCCCATTGGTTCTTCCTGATTTGAATTGACCTTACCTTGCTATACTCTTTCTGGGTCAGGTCTGAGTCTTTGCTTGGGCAACAGCCCGACTCTGGCCTTGGTTTTGTGACTTCCTAGTCATGCTTTAGGGAGCTCTGCCTGTTCTCTTCTATTTCTCTGCCTCTGTGCCAGCCTCCCTCCCTCTCTCTTGTTGGCCCACACATCTTTCTATTACCTTGTTCCAGCCATTTGGACAGATGTTTTTTGGTCAGGCTGCTGCTTGTAATTGCCTCCGCCTCTGAATTGATCTAACTGTTGATCTGTCCCAATCAGTGATGTAGTGGTAAATTCTGAAGTGAAGGCACTAGTAATGACAATCTGCACAGCTACATCCCCAATTAGACACCAAAAATTCAGGCAGCTGTATTGATCCTTGTCAACAAACCAGTTCTAGCAGTTTTCATCTCCAGCAGGATGAGGTCTTTTGTAAAGCTAATGGCTCTTGGCAATTCAAGTCCAACCCACCCCAAAATACTTTGCATTACAACAAGGAACAATATATTGTTGCTGGGAAAATTCATTCCCTCCTGCTATCACCAGCTACTGTGAGGGTTGCAGCTAAGCTGAGAGGGAACACGGAACTCTGAGAGGGGTGGCAGATGATGTCAGTGTTCCTGCTACAAAGTCCCACTTTTTCTCTCATTCCAATCCTAGCATCACTCACACTTCAGCTCCCCATGTGTGCAGCTGGCTGACTAATATGTCCAATGTGGGCATCCTCTGACAAATCTCCTTTTCAGCCCTATTCAGAAGTTATTACTCATGCATAGACCTATGTATGAGCAATGAATAGGGACATGCTAACTAGCCCTGTCCCTTTTGTGGGGTTAGCTGGTGTGTCTCCACTCCCAGCTCACATCTGGATCTATGTGTGTAGGTAATAAGTTCCGAGTAAGGCTATCTTCATGAGGACATGTGATTGGAGTAGCACCTTAATATATTCAGGAGAGTTTGTGTCCATTTGGCTGTAAAGCAGTCACCTCTTGGAGTTTATTAGCAGATGTTTTGATTGGCTGATAATGTTTCTCTTCAGGCAGAATTCTTCTAGGCTCAAATGAAAATGTTACAGGATTCTCTCTCTAATGCCCAGATTCATTCACCGAGGAAGGTTCAACTAGCCAATTTTAGCATGCTCTTGGTATAGTCTGTGGCCCCCTGGTGGACAAAATAAATGCAAATTAGGTACACAGAAATGCATTAATGATGAGCCCAAAAGCAATAGAAAAACCATGCTGGATGCTTCCTGCCAAGCTAAATGTTTTTTTCCTGTCATTTCATATGCATATATATGAAGGAAATAGAATGTGTAGGTAGCTTCAAGTGTAGTTACCTTCATTAACATAATACAGATAAATATATGTAGCAATAATGAATATCAGATATTGACTGTGACATGTTGCAAAGGATATACATCCATCAGTTTGGCTGGGATGCTAAGCATGCTCTGAGGAGTTCCAAGCCAACGCACCCCTTGAGATTTCTCCTTCTGATGACAGTCATAGCACTACAGTCAAAGGCCTGATCTGAGAAATACCAGTTGCATATTTATAAAGTCCATCGTCTCTGCTTCCCAGTGGAGTCACTGTCATTTCAATCAGAAAATTGCCTCCAGAAAAATGCAATAATAAATTGGAGAACTCATTCTTTCAATGTGATGTTCTTGAACACTCTCTGAAAATGGCAAGCACAATGAAACACTTCCCACTGAAGGTTTACATCATCTCCAAATGCACAGGCAATAATGAATACAATTAGTACAAAGTATAGTTCTTACTGAATTTTAATGAAAGAGAAATTTGAGGGGAATTTTTAGGATCCTGTGCAGGCAGAATTTTTTTGAAATTTTGGGAGAAGTTAAAAAGAATGCATTAATATCAGGAACATTTCTCAAGGGGCTTTCACATACATGTAAGTTGGTACCCGTCTGATTCCACCTAACATAAAAAGTGAGACCAATTTAAAGGGTCTTATAGAACACCCCTTGTGAGAGAAGGTAAGAGTAAGTGATAGTGGTAAATTCTCCCAATGGAGGGATGTAAACAGTGGGGTACCACAGGGATCTGTATTGGGAACAATGCTTTTCAATTTATTCATAAATGATCTGGATTTAGGAGTGAGTAGAGTAGTGGCCAAGTTTGCTGACAAAACCAAATTATTTTTGGTGGTTAAAACAAAAAGAGATTGTGAGGAGCTCTAAAAGGATCTCTCTAAACTGGGAGAATGGGCATCAAAATTACAAATGTGGTTCAATGTAGGCAAGTGTCAAGTGATGCACGGGGGTGGGGTGGGGATCCCAACTTCAAGTATAAGCTAATGAGATGTGAGCAAGCAGTGACTGACCAAGAAAGAGATCTTGGGGTTATGGAGACAGCTCAATGAAAATGCCAACCCAGTGTGAGGCTGCTGTGCCCACCCCAAAATACTTCTGCTAGGCATAATTAGGCTTGGTGAAAGGGGATGGGGCCAGGGAAGGGGGCATGACCTTCTGGGGAACCCCAGAGGACCGTACTGAGACCTTAACATAGTTGTGCAACTGACCAAGGAATAGATCTTGGGGTTGTGGTGGACAGCTTGATGAAAATGTCGACCCAATAGGCAGCTGCTGTTAAAAAGACAAACTCCATGTTAGGCATAATTAGGAAAGGAATCGAAAATAAAACTGCCAAGATCATGCTGCCCTTATACGAATCTATGGTGTGACCACATTTAGAATACTGTGTACAGTTCTGGTCACCACACCTAAAGAAGGACATTGTAGAGTTGGGAAAAGTGCAGAAACGGGCACTAGCAATGTACACGTACCTGGGGGGGGCGCCCCGCCTCGCCTCTCTGCGGCGCCCCCCCGCCACTCGATTCTCAGTGGCGTGGAGCGATTCTCCGTGCCGCTTGAGCCGCCCACGCCCGCTGCGCCGGGACCCTGCGTCTTTTCTGTAGAAACCAGGGCAACAGGGCTTAAAACAGCCTTGTTGCCCTGGTTTCTATGGAAAAGACGCAGCGCGGGGTCCAGGCGCGCCGGCGCAGGGTCCCGGCACATCACTTCTGGCCAGCTGGAATTGACGCGACAGGACTGTCGTGGCGGCTGTGAGCGGCTCGTCGTGGAGAGGCAAGCAGGGCCCGGGAACCGGTAAGGCCCGCTTGCCTCGGGTGGGCGTGAGTGGGGCCGATTTCGGCCTGCTGCGCCTGCTCGAGGCAAGTGGTTACATCCCTATGGGCAACTAAAATGATCAAGGGGCTGCAGCAACTCCCCTATGAGGAAAGTTTACAACAACTAGGATTGTTTACCTTAGAAAAAAGGTGAGTGAGGGGAGATATGATACAGGTGTACAAAATTATTCATGATGTGGAGAAAGTAGATAGGGAGACAGCTTTCTCCTTCTCTCATAATACTGGAACCCGGGGTCATCCCATGAAGCTGATTGGTGGGAGATTCAAGACAGATAAAAGGAAGTACGTCTTCACAGATCACATTTAAAAATATGAAATTCACTTCCACAAGATGGATTGATGGCCACCAGTTTGGATGGCTTTAAAAGGGGATTGGACAAATTCATGGAGGATAAAGTGATCGTCTATGAGTCATGATGGCTATATATTACCTCCAGTATCAGAGGTGGTATGCTTATGCATTCCAGTTGCTGTGGAACATGGGTGGGAGGGTGCTGTTGCACTCATGTCCTGCTTGTGGGGTTTCTGTGGGCAGCTGGTTGGCCACCATGTAAACAGAATGCTGGACTTGACGGACCTTGGCCTGATTCAGCATGGCTCTTCTTATGTTCTTATGATATTTCTCTCATACAAAGGATCTTGTACTTTAAAAGCTTGGGGACCTCAGCAATGGTTGTCTATGCCGAAAGAGGCAAGGTAGAACATGATTCTTGTGAAGGACTCAAACCAGTCCTTTCCCTCGAAAGAGCGAGAGGAAGGGTGCAAACTGCCACTCTCCACCCTGTCCCCTTCCTCAATGAGCTCAACTTACAGCCTTGGCCAAGGCATGGGATTTAGCACTGAACCAAAGAGACACAAACCACACCCTGTCAGGGTTAAACAAAAGATTTATTAGGGTTAAAAGAATAGGAAGGGAGAAGGGAAGGGAAGGAAAAAGAAATACACAAGGCACAAGGATCTAACAGCAGACTACTTTGGTACACACAATCAGAGCAAAGAAAAATAACAAAGCTATCTATGAAATCTCACTGCAGCCAGTCACCCAAGCCAGAGAGTCATTTCTCCTATGGGGACTTACTCATGCAGTAGCCCCCTCTGCCCTTTGCATCACTGGGGCAGAAGAAACACTAAACTCTCTGCCAGGCAGCCCTATATCCCCCCCCCAGCAAATGGCCTGATCCCTCCAGCCAATCACAAACCAATCTTTCATCTCTGGTGCCATATCTGACCAGAACATCACCTGACAGCAAGGTCCTCAGCTGTAAATTATTCAGGCAATCAAGCCTAGCTTGGCCAAATGGCCTTGAGAACAGGGTGTCTATTTTCACAAGATAAGAGGTGAGACATCTGGCCCCAGGGAGAATCTTCTCTGAGGGGGACCCTCCTCGAAGGGCACAACCTGAATTTAAGAAAGCTTTTCTTCACAATTCTGAAATCCAATTTCTATATAGTGACTCAGAAATTCATTTTGGCTCAGAGCCAATGTGATAGCAGGAGGCCCATGAGTGGTTTAACAACAAAATGGAGCATTTACAAGGGGAGCATTTTGATCTGGGCCACAGTGCTAATTTCATGATCTAGATTTCACAAACTACCTATGTTTTCTTCAGTGGGATGAATAGCAGCTTCAGGGAGGATGCCATTTGGATTGGGAAAATGGCATGGAGGAAAAGTGTTTTTAAAAAACCCTTCTCCATTGTTGGGGTCTCAATCCAAACTGCTCAGACATCCACACACCACAAGAGGCTGCATTTTTGATCACAGATTTCTCAGTGTCATAAGTAAGATGGCCCGTAGTCTGTGCCAGCAAAAGGTTTTTGAGGGCCCTTGGGCAAGATACCCTCCATGGCCCCCCTGCCTCAGTAAGTCTACCTTCTCACCACAATTGTCACCAGCTGCTATTGTTTCTCATCCTCTCTCTCAATATTGCTACCACTTACTTGCTTGACAGGCAGAGCACCAATTAACAAGTAGGCAGTGATACCTACTGCTCCTCCTTCTCACCACCACCATTATCTGAGCCAGATCAAGAGGCAGGTGAATAAGTAGGCTACACTGGTAAAGAAAAGGAACAATTCCATGGACTCTTGTCAATGGGTCCCTGCTGGGGGCGTGGGCCCTTGGCAGGTGTCCATCCATGCCTACCCTTCATGCTGGTCCTGCCTTAGTGCAGTAAATATTAAAAAAACAACTAAGTGTTGTTGCAGCTGCCCAGCTCCTCTTGGTGGCCACCAGCCAGCAGCTGCCATTTTCCCTCCCAGAATTCCCCTAGAACAATGCTACGTCATGACATAGTGCATAGTGTAATTCCAAAGAAGCTCTCTCTCTCTCTCTCTCTGTGTGTGTGTGTGTTAGGGGAGACATTGTAGCTACCAGTAACAGCAAGGGGGAGGGAATAATGTTTGCTCGTTGCCAAGCTCCACCACCACACAACCAGTTTCAAAAATAACATTAAAAAGGGGGAAACTGCCTCTGCTGCCACCACCAATGGAGCAACTCCCTGAAACCTTTCCAAGAATGGCACTCTTCCCTCTGCCCACCCTGTGAAATCACTGAGATGCCCTCCCCATTTTCACCATCTGTTAATGTGTTGGCAAATCGCAGGGCGCAATTAGCCAAGACAGAGGCTCTTGCAGTCTTCCATTTTGTGATTGAAAGGGTGCCCAACTAAGAAGAAGCTCCTTGAGAACCACAAATGTGACTTGCCTCCAATTTAAAAGCATCTGGGGAGGGCTGTGGGGGGGGAGTTGACTTGGGGTCATATCCCAATTTAGTGAGCCTGCATTTTTAATCAAGCCACAGAATAAATTAACCTGTTTGATTAATTGATTATGGTTGCAGCTCTAATCCCTATATATGCTGCATCCACTAGAGATACCTTTTCACCAAACTCCATTTCTTTTGAAATTGATCTTTAATTCTGAGTATTTTAGACACAAGTTACCAAGGCACTTTCTTCGTACTCAAAGTACTGAAGTGCTTTCTTGCCACTCTTTGTGGAACAGATGAGGAGAAATTTTACATTTTATATTTTGGACAATCACCTTTTGTTGAATTGATTCCATAAACTCAGTGAAAAAGAGCAAAAGACAAAACAAAAACACCCTGTTTTTGAAAGCCTAATATCTGAAAGCTCGATGGCATCTAGATGTTGGTAGGAAACATTGGACATGTTCCATGGCTTTTATTATTAGGCACTAATTTTATTTCCCTTCCAATTTTTGCCACTTATATGGCTTGTAAAATCAGTGCCACAGCATAGACATCTTTATTATTAATAAACAAGGAAGAAATAAATGAAATGAATGGTTCTTTTCTGATCAGATCACAGTCATTTAAGATGCTAGCTTTATTGCTTTGCATATATCTGCAAGAAACCAATGTACCTGCAACTCTTCACCAAACTATGAAAAGAACTGTATTATTATGCGTGTCTCTGTATATATGTAATATCTTGTATGAAATTCCCTTCGCACTAGCCTCCGCCAAAGGGTAATAATGGGTAATAAAGCTCAAGCTCAACAGAAAGAAAAAAATCTCAAAAGAACAATCTCACCACAATTCTCTAAAGTTCTGATCTCTTCAGGTCATTGCATTGCCTGTAGATTTACAGGCACTACAAAGATGGAAAAAACACGATTGATATTTTTGTTAGTATTCTTCTCAAAGCCACGTCAACATCATCATGATCACCACCAGCACCATTTCTAGGAGGGTTTATCATATTTCTTCAATGGAAAAAAAAAGGGTTTGAGCACCCCCAAAATGTAACTAAGACCAAAGAAGAGCCATAATTCAAACTTAATTTGCAATAACGGAAGGGGGCATCATATGACAGCTTACTTTCTGTTTCTTCTGCAACAATCCACTACAGTGGAAGAGACAAGCTGTTTTAAGAACAGAACTGTGGCTTGTTTCTTTGATAATCTGAACTACTGTGATGAAGTTGTTGTCTGTTGCATTCACATATCACTCCTTCAAATCATCAGCAAAGGAGTCAGATTTTTCCAGGCACGGGAGTCAGAAGAAAGGAAAAAGATCATGGCATGTTTCAAGGACTTTAAGAAAGAAAAATAATACCTGCAAAAAGCAGAAATTGTTTCATTGGACCTGTGCATCACCAGTTGGTGTGGGGGGGGGGGCATGGGGGGCAGAATAAAGTGACCTCTTTACACTGGAGCACCTCCCTACTTTTTTCTGTCCCGCTTGTAATGTCTCTATTTAGGGAAATACATGAAGTGACTGAAAGTGTAACGTTTAGGCTGGGTGCTGGCAGCAGAAAACTTTTCTGACAGAAATATCTGATCTTAAAGAAAAATCAGGTTAATCCTGAGAGTCTACAGGTGATGAAGAGTGACCATGCCAAGTTTGGGATAGATCCGTCAAAATGTGATGGAGCCTATGCGATGACGCCCCACACACAACAGTCATTCAGTAAGGCAGTCATTTCAAAAGTTTCCCTCCCTTTTCACCCCCTCAGAGAACATTCTAAATAGCCATGGGGAGATTTGTATACCCACCCCTATTGGCCCCTGCAGGAATTCATACGAACATTCTAAGTGTCATATGGGCTATTTGCATAACTGCTCCTATTGGCTCCTGCAGCAATTATGAGGTGAGGCTGATTTGCATAACTGCTCTCCTGTTGTTTTGCCCATAGGAGATATGATTGTGGGGTGATTTCCCCCCCTTTTTCACCCCCTTAGGGATGGAATTCCCAAAAATCCTTCCTTAGTGGGGGTCTACATCATAAAAACAATGTTCCTTCAAAATTTCACATTCCTAGATTAAACGGTTTGAGCTGGGCGTTGATGAGTTAGTCAGTCAGGACTTCTTATTTTATATATATAGATTTTAATGGTATAGTACTGATCTCCTGTGTAAAATTTGTGGTTCTTTTCTGATTTCTTAGTTTTCTACAGCCATCCCCAAGTACCATTGCTGGGTAGAAAATGTGAGGTATTTGTTTTAACAGTAAATGAGTCAAAATAAAAGCCAATCCATTTCCTATGAGTTATCCGTATGTGAAAGTTCTCATGTTTTCTGTTCTCAGGTTATTTCTTCAGATGTTTCTTAAAGCTAACTGGCAACATTCCAGTATGCACAATATATAACAAGAGCTCAGGCCTTGTCTTAAAATGCTGAGAATTTATGTACAACAGGTAGGCCAAAAAATCACCAAGAATTAATGACTGTAGCATAAACCAGATTTTAAATTATGGCCTGAGGTTTAATTTACAACATATCTCTGTGTTTTACAGCTTCCTGTTTGTGCATGGCCAGCAACAGATGCTGGATTATTGATTCTCCAGCAACTTATTAGCCACTAAGTAGTGCTAAAATTAGTCTTTATTGCCCTCAGTGATATTCCTCATTTTCAGTAGATGCTTTCTTGGAGTACGTTTGAATTTTATAAAAATACAAAGAAGATATAGTGTAATGTAACAAAAAGGAATCTATCAATCAAAGTAAAGTTCATGACTCAAGGGGTGGGTGGGTGGGACTGAAAACGATAAAATGAATACTTAGGAATGAAGGGGGAAATATTTTCAAAACATCCTAAATTTAATAAAATAACCCATTGCATTCCTGGTAATGGCAACAACCGATCAATTTAGTATCAAAGGATTTCTGATTCAGTTTAGCCACAAGAACAGTGAAAATCCACATACTTAGTGTCATACCTGTATTGACACGAGCAAGTAAAAATTCAATTTTTCTCTACAGAGTCAGCAGCTGAGTGTATTCCAAATCTGAACTATGTGCTTTCTTCTAACACCTTTGTAAATAGGACAGATAAACAAAAAGTGAAGACTATCCTCAGCAGATTTACCATCAAATTATACAGTAGGGGAGGTTCACATGACACCAACTCACACATGGTAACACCCCCCCTCCCGTCTGTTAACTTGGACAGCATGGGAAAGTGCTCTCCACACATACTGATGTACACACATTGAGCTCCTCCACACATGGAAGGTTCCTGACTGGGTCAGAGAGTCCCTCTCCACATAGAGGACCTCTATATGCATACATCAGTACACATGGAAAGCCCTTTCCCACACTGTTCAAACGCACACAGGAGTGATGGTGGCTGTGGGCAGGGGACTGCCCATGTGATTCCACTCCTCCACCCTTATGCATTCTCCCAATGTGTTGTGTGTGTGTGTGGGGGGGATGGAATAGTCATATGAACATTTCTACTGTCTTAGTTCAGGTTTCCCCCCCCGAAACCCAAGTCCAATAACACTAATAGCATAGATATACTAATGGCATAAGCTGATATGTTCCAAGATTACTCTTTTAAAACAGCTTTTCTGAGAGGGAATCTATCAATTTCCAGGAAATGGGTTTCATTCCCATGGTTGTACATGAACCTGAAAACACACACAGGAATAAATTTCAGGTTAGCTGCTAAAATCAAACCACCTTGGATGTAGATAGCCCTAACCCTCCTTTTGCGTACATCTGCTTTAGCAGCTTTTCTTGAGAAGAAACCAAGAGAATGAACTAGGTTGATGGTATTTGCTTATGATTTATTCTGTAAAGAATATTCTAGTATGGACTGTCAGATCTGTCAAATCCATTTCCACAGGCTTTTTCCTTTTCCCACCTCCAAGTCCGTTCTGTGCTGGTTCCATCCAAGGGTGTTTTTTGTTGTTGTTGTTGTTGTTTATGGGGGGGGGGAAATGTGTGTATTTTTGGGTGCATTTTTCAAATGGATGCATTCATTTTTTACAATTTTCTTTCCTCTTTTTTGAGGGTTTTAAAAAAATATACATAATACAACTTACTGGCAATTATACATAAGCTTCAACAAAAGCATACTAGATATTCAAATAACATTTGAAGGTGTTGTCTGTATGCCACCCATTCAAATATTGAAAGCGTTATAAGGTCCTCAATCCATTGCATTATAGGAGGTGAGTGTTTATCCTTCCAATGTGGTGATATCAGCCTTTTAGCTGTCAAGAGGGCATGGAGAATCTATTTACACACAACATTTTACATACGGACTTGTGGACCTTTTAAAAAAAAACTTTCCAGAATTGTATGCAAATTTAGTTGTATGAAAGTTACTGGAAAATACATGAACATATGCACCAATGTTTTATAAGTCTCCAGTCTCTCTTCAACAAAATATTGTGTTCCAGTAAAAGTTACGTAAATTGCAGAGAATGTTTCCCCCCCCACACACACACACTTTTCTGAAGGGGGGGGGAATCTGATTCCATCAGTGAATGGACGACAGAATGAAAGATGCCTGACAATCAGTGAAACACACACACACAGAATGGATTAAACAAAATCCGTACATCTCTAGCAATAATGCCCTTGATATAAAAATTAAATAAGGTTGCCAGCATGCTTCCTTGGTTGATCCCCTCTAATTACCGATATCTTGTTAACTAGGTGGCCTGTAGAGCTCACTCTGACTTTCATGCTGTGGATAAGTACAGAGATTTGACTAAGGATAAAAATATATTGCCCGTGTTAATGTCACAAACCTGCCCCACGGAGGACACTTGTGCACCTGCTTTTTTTCAGGGACTTCTATGTCATCAGGCCACTATATACAGAGCCCTCTATATACATCTTTCTTCTTAGAAAGATGGCATATGAGGGTACACTATAAGTTCAGTTCAGTGAAAACCTGCACCTCCCACTCTGCAGTCCCTTAGAAGTCCTTTTGTTCAAGAATGGTCACCTTAAGATTAGTAACAGAATGTCCTGGGAGGTTGAAATGATCTCTCACTGGTTAGTCAGAGGATTGCCCTTTCTCATCTCCGATCTGGAAAAAAAATGACAATTTGGGGAAAGAAATCGAAAGAAGAAAAGACAAAAGATCTAAAGCCCCACAAACTAGGGTCCCAGTCCAGATAGAGGTCCCTGTGCCTACTCTAGAGTAAAAATTAAAAAAGATGCTGCTGCTAGATATAGATTTAAAGTAATAACTGTTCTGGCCTTGTGATTCTCTTGATTATGACAGGACATGACAGTTCTGAGCATGCTCAAATGTCATTTGAAGGCTGGCAGATCAGGAGGCCTGCCTGTGTGTTGAGACACACTAACCACACGTCACAAAGGGAAGGGAGGTTTTTGTTTGCAAAAGGAAGGGCTCCTTTTGGTTTTGCAATCGTTTCTTTTGAGTGCTTGCAAAATCCTTTAAGAATCTGGATGTACTCACAATGGGGTTTCTTTGCCCTGAGACCATTCTGAGCAAATGGGGCTGAGAGCAGAGTGAGGCAGGACTTAGGGAAGTGTGCATGGATTCACACAGCATTCGAATGCTGTCCGGCACAGGTGCAGGACATTGGGCTATAAAAGTCTGCCCTGCCCAGAGTGGGCTCTCTGCCATTTGCTTGGTGCCTGCCTGCCCTATGAGATTCAGTGCAGGTGATACTTGCTGCTGCTGGGCAAAGTAGGGATTTTTAACCTGCAAAACTGATTGGCACTGGTATGGACATTTTTTTCACCTACTGATCTGGTAGGGGAGTTAACAGAGATTGGAATAGGTGGTTGGCCACAATATCCGGGCACTACAGGAAAAGAGATTGGCAGGTAACCCATTGGGGGACACCTTGCATCAGGTGGCCACTTATGAATTGCCCAAAAAGAGGAAATGCATCACCAAAAAAGAGGGCAAAAGAGGACACAAATAAATGTGCATATGCTAATATGGGGGGGGGGGTTCCTCTCCCAACTATGAAGAAACTGCTCCTTCACTCGGCAGTCCCACCTATGGGGTTTCTTATTTAGAAGAAATGCTGATATTTCTGGGCCTAAGAAACTCTCTGCCACTATAACTGAGAGTTCCACAAGGACCAGGTGACCTTTTCCCACTGCCACCAATTCTGTTACGATACTTTAAAATCTCTCAGTAGCTGCTGGTATATGAGGCTTAGGCATGAGATGGGCACCAACACTAGAGACAAATTAAACAATCAAACAAGTGATTTATTAAAAGGATATTTTGTACAGAAGGGATCATTTACTTTCAAAAGATGGGGTTTTCAAAAGATGGCTTAGTGACAATTCTTTAGGTTTCAAGAGATTCACTGTTACTGTTACAAGCCTCTAAGGACTTATTTTGGCTCAGGTCAAATTCCCTAAATTCCTTATTTTGCCTCAAGCCAAAAATTCCTTATTTTGCCTCAGGCCAAACCTCCAACCAGCCAAATACCCTTACAACCAGGTCCAGCTTTGGGGTACAGTCTTCTTCTGACACCAAAGGTCCTCTCACTGTATTATTGGCTGCTTGGACAATTTATCTGGGATTTTACTGTCTCCTTGTATATCTTTCCTCTGGCAAGTTCTTAGGGCAGCCTCTTGGCATAACACAGCCACCTGCTCCTTACTCCTGATCTTCACCAGCCACCTAAGGTTATCCCACAGAGAAAGAATAGGGTCAGATCTACACTACATGGTATATCATCAAGTTAGCATTACAGTACTGCAGTACCACAGTCACCACTACTCACAGCGCACACTTTGGTTAAATGTACCGCAGTTGTTCTGTTTTGCCATCCCACACCTAAACTCCATAGCAGTAATACTGGGTGTCAACTTGCACATGCAGGGGAAATGGCCCTTTAAGAGAAAGGGTTTTTTGTTTTGTTGTTTTTTGTTCATCATCTATGTGCAGGAACTCAGGAGAAAAGGAGCAAACGAGTGCACAAGCAAGGCTGTTTAAAAAAGGGGGGGAGTTCCTCCTGCCCCCTCACAAAAAATCATGGAGAAGGAGAAGGGAAGAGAGTGGGAGGCTGCTGCTGCCACCACTGCCCTCCCATGGGGTGAAGCCAGTAGGATCAGCTTGCCCATTCCCCTCCGCCCAAAACCAATTTCCCAAAGCAGTCTTCCTCCCATGCCAAGTTTCCCAAGCATAAGCTCCATTGAAATCAATGTGATTTACTTCTGAGTAAGGCCATTGAAGATAATGTGATTTACTTCTGAGTAGACACGCAGAGAGAAGCCATGGGGAAGGAGGGAGGCGGGAAAGCAATCTTGGAGTTGCTGCTGTTTTGAGAAGCCCTGATAGGTCCTGTTCGCTTTGTGATTGATTGATTGATTTACTTACTTATTTATTATATTTATGTGTTTTACTTCTGAGCAAGGCCATTGAAGATAACATGATTTACTTCTGAGTAGACATGCATTTTGGCTCATTTACAGCTCGTTGTACTTTGGGGCAGAGGGTTGAAAATGGCATTCAAAACCTTATTTTTTCCAAAGAGAGGAGAGGGGGGAAGCAGTTACTCTTCAGTTCACTTTACAAGAGAGAGAAGCCCTGGGGGGAGAGGGCGAGAGGCGGGAAAGCAATCTCTGCTTTGCCGAAGCCCCGATACAGCTTTGGGAGACAAAAGCCGAATGGTCCCCACCCCTCAAAAACAATTGGCTAACACCACTTAGGACAATTTTGTCGCCACACCGAGACAGGCAACAACAGCGCCCGGAGAGAACACAAATAGCCACGTATTGTGACAGTGAATCGCAATAACAGGAAAAATCAAGAGGTCTTGAAATCTGAGCTCTTACTAGAGGAGGTTTTTTCCCCCTTCTCTTTCTCACTTTTTTTTTTTTTTTAAACTTGGCTCTTTGATTGTATTATACAATGGCTGCGAAAAAAGGTTCAAGAAGTAGGAAAGCATCTTTGGATCTAGGTTCAGATAAGATGGTTACGCCAGAGCTACTTCAGAATTTATTTGAAGAGTTGGGAAATAAACTGGACAGTAGGATGGATAAGATGGAAAACAGGATTAATGCCTTTGAGCAAAGTATGGATGAAAAGATCTTGAAAATGAAAATGGATATGACTGATGCAGTTAAAAAACTGGATGGGTCAGTAAAGCAAATCTCGGGTGCGGTTAAACAGATTGCTGATAAAGTTGAAATATTAGAGAATAAAACTGAAGTGATAACTAGAGAAGTTGAAGGGGAGCTAGATCACATGTCCTTACTGGAACTGAGAGCAAATGAACACTGTCTGAGATTTAGAAATATCCCAGAGATGGAAGCAGGGCCGGATTAAGAGCATTATGGGCCTGGTGCTGAGGATTTTGGTGGGCCTTTTTATGGAAATAAATAAAATGAAGATGCAATTTTATATTAAAACAAATTAAATATTTTAATTACCATTAAAGTGCCAAAACAGAAACATACTGAAAATATTTCTTTTTTTGTAAACACTAAGCTTGTTAACTCAATAAAGCCGTTATAAATAGAACATTCACAACAACCATTTTTAAATAAACATAAACCATATAAACAATTTAAATATAAGTGTATGATGTTTGGCTCATAAAAATTTGTTCCTTAAAGTATTATTATTATTATTATTATTATTATTATTATTGCATCATAATCAATACAGCCTGCGTTATGATTATGGTGCAGAGAGTAACTCTTGAAATAAATAGCAACCACTAGTTTTAAACACACAAACAGGTTATTCACTGAACTCTAACCTGCATTTAAACTAAATGAATCAAGCTGGTAGATTAAAATAAAATTACACATTAACTTTTCTTGCTTTTTTACTTGCAAATTCCTCAATTGTAGAATCAAGATTAAGCTCGTTCAGCAAACCATTTTCAATGCACAACAGAGAGAGCACATTTAAACGCTCCTGACCCATGGAAGACCTTAGTTCATTTTTCACACGTTTTAATGCTGAAAATGAATGCTCACCACTGCAGTTGCTGACCATTAAACACAAATACATGCGGAGGGTCACAAATGTATTTGGAAATGTATTTGGAAATGCACCGACTAGAGATTGTGCAATCATAAACTTGTACATTTGTGTTTCTTGACTCCCATGAATGTCTTGATTTGCAGTGGAAGATTGGTACATTTTGAAAATAGATGAAAACTGTACAATTTCGTCTGCAAACGGGTTCAAGATCTTCAGGATATTTTGACACTAGTGTAGTGGCTCTGGAACGTAGACTATCAGCTGCTAGAGTGCATATTTCTGATAGAAATCCAAATCTTTCTTGAATTATATTGTATGCTGCTTGCCTGTGCCTCAGTGATTCTGTCAATTGGTCAATTATAGGATAAAAGGTATGCACTTTAAACCTCTCAGAGGGTGTCATATCAGCATTAGCATCTTCTGCATCACCATAGTCCCACCTCCTATTTCTTTTCACTTTCCTTCCACGTTGTAGCTGGTACTCCTCGCAGCCGGAAATATTTTTACCCTGCTGTTCACATTCAGAGAATCTAGAACGGAGAGACTGCACAAAATCCTTTAGAGAGTTCAGCATGTCTGTTGCTGTATGCAGATCTAATTTTGCATCTTGGAGACACTGACTGGTTCTGTGAAACCTTGGTAAAATGACAGACCATACTTCAACAACCATTATTCCAGTTTCCAATTGATCCATGACATTATTTAGGCCCTTTGCTTGTAAACAGACCTCTCCCTTTGTGGATTCATCATTCATAATATTTGAAAGGACATCTCTGATAGTACTATAGCCTTTTTGTAAGGCATTCACAGCATCATGGTGAGCAGACCAACGTGTATCAGATAACCTTTTAATGTCGGTATACCACATAGTTTGAAACTATCTGTTAACAGATTCCATCGATGAGTTGAAGCAGAAAAAAAAATACAACTGCTGCACAAAATTAAAGAACGAAACTGCAACTGGACAGCTGTTTACAGCATTTTGTCCAACAAGATTAAGTGAATGTGCACAACAAGGAATGTATTCAGCAAGTGGGTTTTTTCCCCAAATTAAGGCCTGCATACCATTATATTTGCCACTCATATTAGATCCGTTATCATAAGACTGACCCCTGCAGTCTTTGATGGAAATTCCATTTTCATCCATGAACTGCAAAATAATGTTTGCTAGCTCCATACCAGTGTGTCCGTGCATTGGAATGAATTTCGTAAAACGCTCCACTGGACCACTAGGTAGTACATAGCGAAATATAATTGTTAGTTGATCACAATGTGCTATGTCAGGGGTGGAGTCAACAGAAATTGAATAATATTTGGCTTCTTTTATCTCGTTTATGATTTGCTGCAGCACTTGCCGACCAATCAGTTCAATAAACTCATCACATATCGTTGATGATAAGTACCTCCACGTTTTTTAACCTCTAGGGCAGTCTTCCCCAACCGGGGCCCTTCCAAATGTTTGGGGGCCCAGCTCCCATCTTCCCCAGCCACTGGCCATGCTGTCTGAGGCAAATGAGAACTGTAGTCCAAAATATCCAAGAGGGATATTTGGTGAACTCTGTTCTCTGGGGTTTTTCAAAATAAAACTTAAAATGCCACACAATTCCCCATGAAAGCGCAAGTGTGCACACACACACACACACACACACACATTAGCCAAGCAGGTGACATTTTGCAGGCGGCAGGAGGATCAACACCCCCAAAAGGCAGACACACACACCCACAAACACACAGCCCTTACGTTCAGTTTGGCTCACAAAAGAGGGAAAGCCCTTTTACAGAAAAAAAGGAGAAGGAGAAGGAGAACTTGCAGATCAAAAGAGTCAAACTTTTGAACCTTACCTGTGCATAGCAGGGCCATCAGGACCAGCGGCAGGTAAAGACCATCCCAGAGGTTTGTCCCATAGCAAGCAGAAGTCATGGTGGAGATTTTGGAGGCGGGTGGGCAGAGAGGGGTCGCTTAACGGAGCAAAAACTCAAAAACTCCTGCAGCTCATCAGTAAGGGTCTTCCCAATTTCCCCCAAATTATTTATTAAAAAAAAAAAAAGCAGCCACAACAAAAAGCCAGGAAGCTTTGCTTGACCAAGAATAATTGTGTTGTCCTTGTTGCTTTGTTTCGTTTTCGTTTTTGTTTTTTTGTTAAACTAGCATTTGAACAATTGAGCTGCGAATCAGAAAGATCTTTTGCTCGAGGCTGGAGAGAGAGGTCCCTTCTAAATCTGAATATTACAGACCCTAGCAAGCCCCCCATGTGCTTCAGCAAGAAGTTCTCACACAAAGAAATGTAGTAACAGTGATTGAAATGCAAAAAGCTACCGAAATGCTAGTTTGAGAACAACAGTTCTTGCTAGGTCTTGCCTCAAGCCTGTAATGCAGGTGTGCTTAGAACACCTTTCTAATCTTGAAAAAATAATTAATTATGCTGAATGATAACGATCAGAGCTAACTCGAAGGGGGGGGAAATCGCGCCGCGCGTCCCTATATTGTGGGCCTATTTTCTGGTAGGGGCCTGGGGCTGCAGCTCCAATAGCCCCTATCTTAATCCGGCCCTGGATGGAAGAAGATTTTGGCAGATTTTCTGGCCTTGGATGAAGGAGATATGGAAATAGAGCTTGACAAGATTTATAGAGTTAACTCTGCCTATGCCAGAAATAAAAGAGTACCAAGAGACATCATGGTTCATTTTGTTAGGAAGAACACAAGGGATCAGGTTCTTCAAAAACATTTTGCTACAGGATTGAAGGAGGATAACTCTATAATTGTTCTGAAAGAAGTACCTATTAGATTTTTACGTAAACGGAAAGATTATGCCTTTTTGACTATTCTGCTGAAACAGAGAAAGATTGCTTTTCATTGGGAGATTCCAGAAGGTATGATTTTTTCCTTCAAAGATCAGAGATTCAAGTTGAATTCAGTTCAAAAAGCCAGAGATTTCCTAGAAAGATTTAAAAGAGACTTTGAGGAGATGAAACGGGGAGAAGAAATGATGGCCTTGGCCACAGGCACAGATTAAGATCAATATATATATATGTATATTTTAAATTTTTACTGATTATGGATTACAAATTTTTAACATGGAATATTAATGGCGCAAATGCCCCTCAAAAGAGGAAAAAAGTATTTTACTATTTGAAAAAATTAAAGCAAGACATCATTTGTTTACAAGAGACTCATATCAAGAAAAAAGATATAAAGTATTTGGTCTATAAAACATTAGGTGAAGAATTTATCTCGGCACATGCTAAAAAGAAAAATGGAGTTGTTTTGTATATTAAATCCCATTTAAAACCAAAATTAGTATTTGCTGATGAAGAAAGGCAGATTTGTGGAAGTAGAAGTCAACTTAAATGGATCTAAGACAATGGTGGTGGGAATTTATGCACCTAACCAAGATAAAGCGGTGTTTTATAAGAAGCTTATGGATATTCTAATGGATTTATCATATGAAAGTTGGTGTTTGATGGGAGACTGGAATGGGGTTATGCTTCCACAAATGGACAGAACTTCAGAAAGAAATATTACAAGTTATCAAGGAAAACTCCCAAAAAGCCTTTTTGACCTGATGGACAATCTAAGACTGGTGGACTTATGGAGGCAAAAGAATGGTGATTCAAGGGAATATACTTATTTTTCCAAGAGACACAGATCATTTTCGAGAATAGATATGTTCCTGACAACTAAAGACTTTGTTACTAAAACTTCTAAAATAGAGATTTTACCAAAGACTTTCTCAGATCATAATCCTGTGACTATGGTTTGCAAAAGAAAATCTACTGTTTTTAGATGGAGATTAAATGAAACGTTATTACAAAATACAGCTGTGTTGGAAGACTGTAAAAAGAAACTAAAAGAATTTTTTGAAATTAATTTAGATAAGGGTACAGATTTGAGAATGGTTTGGGATGCAAGTAAAGCTTTTATTAGAGGTTATTTTATACAGTATAATACTCAACTTAAGGCCAAGAGACAAGAGAAAATGCAAAAAATTCTGGAGGAAACAAAAAAGAAGGAGGAAGAATTAAAGATCTCTCCAGGAAACTCAAATACTTTGCAACAAATTAAAATTTTGCAACAACAGTTATCTGTGGTAACAACAAGAGAAATGGAAATAAAATTGAACTATATGAAACAGAGGAGCTTTGAATTTGCAAACAAACCTGGGAGATGGTTGGCTTATAGATTGCGAAAAGAAAGAGAAAAGAAAATGATAATAAAAATACAAGAGGGCGATAAAGTATTAACAGACAACAAGGAGATACAAAAATCATTCTACTATTATTATTCGAATTTATATAAAGGACATAATGTTTCATCAGAAAGAATAGATGAATATATTGAAAAGCAAAAGTTACCTAAGATTACAGAGGAACAGAGACATATTATGAATGGTCCTATAACAATAAGTGAATTGGTGGGTGCTATAAAAAAGATTAAACCAGGAAAGGCGCTGGGACCAGATGGACTTTGCGAGTGTATGGGTGAGATAAAGAAGAGTCAGACACAGAGTATATGGTTTCAAATCAGGGCCGCATTTATTGAATTGAAGATCTGTGAAGGGCGAAGGGCGGTACTAACCTAGCTCGGCCATTGGCCGGGAAAAACCCAATATTCTTGGCGAATACATCCTAACCACACCGGAGGCGGGTTGGTCCGCCCCCGGGCAGTTGCCCTCCATGTGGAGCTGGAGTGCTTTACCATCGTCGCCTTACTTTGACGCCTCCAGGCACCCAATGTAGGTGAGAAAGGCAAAACCCCAAAGACGTCCCAATCTCCGGGATTAGGCAGTATGGCTTAGGCTTATAGTGATCATCCAGTGACACCTTTCAAGGTGACTGACGTTTACCCAAGGCTGCCCTCCCTAATGCCCTGAGGCTTGGCAAGAGAGAGATTGAGACGTCTTTGGGGTTTTGCCTTTCTCGCCTACATTGGGTGCCTGGAGGCGTCAAAGTAAGGCGACGATGGTAAAGCCCTCCAGCTCCACATGGAGGGCAACTGGCTGGGGGCGGACCAACCCGCCTCCAGTGCAGTTAGGATGTATTCGCCAAAATATTGGGTTTTTTTCCCGGCCAATGGCCGGGCTAAGTTAGTACCGCACTTCACCCTTCACAGATCTTCAATTCAATAAATGTGGCCCTGATTTGAAACCATATACTCTGTGTCTGACTCTTCTTTATCTCACCCATACACTTGCAACAGACTTCCACTGGCCCCTCATCTGGGGCCAGGGAGAAGATTTGCGAGTGGAGGAGGAGAGAGGAGTCAGGTAACAGGTCAGGTTGGTCACAGATACTGAGCCAATGGCTCAACTAGGGTGGGGACACAGGAAAGAGCTTATTTAAGCACCTGGGTTCCCGCCCACGGTCGGGAACCCAGGTGCCTAAATAAAGGGCTTCCTTTGTCCCCGCCCTAATTGAGCCATTGGCTCAGTATCTGTGTCTAACCTGACCTGTTATCTGACTCCTCTCTCCTCCCCCACTCGCAAATCTTCTCCCTGTCCCCAAGTGAGGGGCCAGTGGAAGTCTTTTCTGGTAAATACCATCAGAGATTTGAAGATGAACTCATACAACCTTTACAAAATACGATGAATTCTATTTTGCAAGGAGGTCGGATGCCGGAGACATGGAAAGAGGAAAATATAACATTAATACCTACAGAGGGACAAGACTTAACCTTAACAAGAAATTATAGACCAATATCATTACTGAATAATGACTACAAGCTGTTTACAATGATATTGGCGGAAAGATTAAAAATAATTCTTCAAGAATTTATTTATGAAGATCAATGTGGTTTTTTACCTAAAAGACAGCTGAGGGATAATGTTAGAACAGTCTTAGACATTTTGGAATACTTGGAAAAACATAATGAAAAACCTGCTGCATTGATTTTCTTAGATGCAGAGAAAGCGTTTGACAATTTAAATTGGGGGTTTCTCTTAAAGTACTGAAGGAAATGGATTTTGGAGAGAACTTTATAAAATGGATAAAGTCAATTTATACTTCACAAACAGCACAAATAATTGTCAATGGCGATATGACGAAACCGTGTGGAATACATAGAGGAACAAGACAGGGTTGCCCATTATCACCTTTGTTGTTTATTCTTGTGCTTGAAGTACTGAACAGAGATATAAGACAAGATGATAGAATTGGAGGCATAAAAATTAAAAAAGAGTCTTATAAGCTGAGAGCTTTCGCAGATGATTTGGTGTTAACTTTGGAAGATCCTCTGAAAGGAATTGAAATGTTAATGGTTAAATTGAAGGAGTTTGGTGCTGTAGCTGGTTTTAAGGTTAATAAACTAAAGACAAAGATATTAACAAAAAATATGAAAATTCAAGACCAAATAAAATTGTCAAATAAATCAGGTTTTAAGGTTGAAAAGAAAGTAAAATATTTGGGTATCACTTTAACAAATAAGAATTGTATGTTGTTTCAAAATAATTATGTAAAGTCTTGGAATGAAATGAAAAAAGATTTAGAAAGATGGGATAAAGCTCAATTGTCACTTTTGGGGAGAATAGCCACAATTAAGATGAATGTATTACCTAGAATGTTGTTTTGGTTCAGACTATTCCTATTGTGACATCGCAAATATCATTTAAACAATGGCAGAGGATATATCCAGATTTGTATGGCAAGGGAAAAAACCACGGCTTAAGTTTAAGATTTTACAGGATGCAAAAGAAAGAGGGGGGTTGGGTCTACCTGATCTGAAGTTATATTTTGCTGCTTATTGTTTAGTATGGATCAAAGAATGGGTTTTGTTGAAAAATAGTCGATTATTAGATTTAGACGGATATGATTTGAGATTTGGATGGCATGGGTACATGTGGTATGATAAAGTTAAAGTGAATGTAGAATTTAATAATCACTGTGTTAGAAGTGCCATTTTGAAAATGTGGAATAAATATAAACCTAGGTTTTGTCAGAGAGTACCATTGTGGCTATCAGCACAAGAAGCCCATCATAGAAGAGAAATGTTAAGTAAACACAGTTGGTTGACATATCGTGATTTGCTGAAGTTTTCACAAGATGAATGTAAAATAAAATCAAGAGAAGAACTGATAAAAGAAGGTCATACATGTCAATGGTTTTCCTATTTACAGATGGTAGAAAGGTTTAAAGTTGATAAAAGGTTGTATGATTTTGAACAGAGTGTATCTGACTTTGAAAGGGAATTATGTCTAAATGATGAACATCTTATTTCAAGAATGTATAAGCTTTTGTTGAAATTTGAAACTGAGGAAGAGCAAGTGAAGGAATGTATGATAAAATGGGCTCAAAATTTTGGCTATAATATATTAATGACACAATGGGAAAATATGTGGTTAAAAGGTTTGAAATTTACTTTATGCTCTAGTCTTAAAGAGAATTTTTATAAGATGATGTATCGTTGGTACTTGTCGCCGGAGAAACTGGCTAGAATGTATAGCGGTGCATCAGATATATGTTGGAAATGTGAACAACAGGAAGGAACCTTTTCTCATATGTGGTGGACATGTAAAAAAGCTAAAAGATTTTGGGTTGAAATTCATTTATTAATGCAAAAGATTTTAAGGATTACTTTTCAATTGAAACCAGAGGCTTTTCTATTGGGAATAATGGACAGTCAGCTAGAAGGAAGATCTGGAACTTTATTTTTATACATGACAACAGCAGCGAGACTACTATATGCACAGAAATGGAAAGGTCCAGAAGTGCCTACGACAGAAGAATGGTTGGTCAAGATGCTGGAGCTGGCAGAGATGGCCAAACTTACATCACTAATTAGAGAAAGGACAACATCTGCGTTTATTATTGAGTGGAAACCTCTAATTGACTTTTTGCAGAGACTGGAAAATAATGATTTGTTTGTTTGTGGATTTATGGAATAATAAGTGAATTTGGGACAACGGGAAGAAAGAGATTTCTCATTTGGATTATCGAGTAAGAAAAATTATTGTTACCTGTATTTGCTGTAGAAGAAAATCGGGGGTCTATTTTGTTTTGTTAATTGTTATATGTTTGATATTATGTGTTTGTTTCATATAGAAATTAAAAAAAATGAGTCCAAAACAGGAAAAATCATAATAAAGGTATTACAGGAAATTACTGAAGAAAAGAAGGATAATGCAAGACAAAATGCAACTGGAACTGAAAAGTAAGTGTGTTGTGTGCCCCACAAGTCACAGAAGCGATCCAATACTACAATAACCATTAGTTGTAGATTGCCCCTAGTTTAATATTCCCTTTCTCATCAGCTTTCCTCTTAGTCCTTCTCAAACACCGCACACCAACCAGCAGACCTTTTCCCTGTCTTTCTACAAACTAACTCTCAACTAATCCTTAACTGTCATTTCCCAAGCACTCTTTTCCACCTCAGTAGAATCCCCAGCCAATCAGAACTGAATTTACCTGATCCAGACAACTTCTTTAGTATTCAACTTCAAGACCCAAGCCTTCCTACTGATGGTGCTTTATCTTTAAACCAGATTTGGACTTGATGCCTCTTCAGAGGACCATAAGGGAGAAGAGCAGGGGCCTTGAAGTTTCCTATCCACAGTTGTCACCTGGACAGTAGGCACTGGGTAGGTCCATAAAAGGTTGTTCTGGTCCCATCCCCCTGTCTCCCATCATGGTAAAGAGAGCGAGATTTTACCTAAAGCCTACCTCTCTTAATGAAATCAAATGCAACAATCTCATCGATGAAAGTGTGTGCAGAAACTCAACTTTAAAAGATGTACCGTATATAAGTTAATTAATTTTTTGTATTATGTCTCACTAATCTGCTATTGAAAAATACAAATACATAATAGCACAATCAAGAAAAAAGGAATAATTTAAATGATGATTATTATTGCCAAATATTTTATTCCTTACTTTATATAAAGATTTCATTGATAGCATTTATTGGGAAATAAAAACATTTAAACATTTAACTGAATTTTTTATTTGACTCTTTTTGGTCTTTAAAAGAGCCACTGGAAAAGTAGCTGTATTCAGAGGAGTTTGGATAATAGCTACTAAGAGCACTACACCAACAATAGCAGATTGGCCTAGATGACTGGGGAGCAATACTGAAAGGTAATCCTTAGTTGATCAGAGAGATGACAAAAAGGGACAAGATAAAGGACAGAAGGACCAAGCTATTATCTAAGGATCAAGATATTTATTGTGAAACTATCATACTATTAATATTATCAGGACTGTATGTATACTGTATGCTAGGGGGGGGGGGAAAAAAATCTTAGTCCACACAATTCAAATTCTGCACCAAGAAAATGTGAAATTTATGCCCAATTTTGTGGCATCAATTTCAGTTGCTGAGGCCTAACAATGTGGACAAGGTGCTTGCAGCAATGCGACCAACCATGTGCTCTCTTGATCCTTGCCCCTCCTGGCTTATAAAAGCTGGCCGGGGGGGTGTTTCTGGGTGTGTCCAGGGAGTGGTAAACACATCTCTACGTGAAGGAGTGGTTCCTGCTGTTCTGATCTAAGGTTTGGATGGAAATGATCTAAGGTTTGGATGGAAAAATTGATCTAAGGGTTCCTGCTGTTCTTAAGGAGGCAGTAGTGCGACCACTCCTGAAAAAACCCAGTCTGGACCCAACTAGATAGTATTTGATAACTATCACCAGTTGCAAATACCCCTTTGTTAGGGAAGGTTCTTGAGGGTCGTGGTGAAGCAACTGCAGGCACTCTTGGAGGATACTGATTCTCTAGACCCATTCCAGTATGGGTATTGACCTGGTTATGGGACTGAATTAGTCTTGGTCGCCATGAAGGATGACCTTTATCGAGTGAAGGATAGTGGGAGTGTGCCCCTGTTAATTCTACTCGATCTCTCAGTGGCTTTCAATACCATTGACCATAGTATACTCCTGGATCAACTCCACAGGTTGGGCATTGAAGGCACTGTGTTACAGTTGTTTCAGTTCTACCTGCGGAGTCAATTTCAGAGAGTAAAATTGGGTGACTATTCCTCAGACCCTTGGCAATTACGCTATGTGGGGTTCCACAGGGTACCATCTTGTCCCCAGGATTGTTTAACATCTATATGAAGCTGCTGGGAGCAGTCATTAGGGGATTTGGAGCCAAGTGCCATCAGTACGTTGATGACACACAGCTCTATATCCCTGTGACAACTGAATCAGGAGAGGCTGTGCAAATCCTGAATCAGTGAGGGTCAGGCCTGGTTATTACTTGGATGGGAGACCCCTCCTCTAGTTTCCTGCATTGAGCAGGGGGTTGGACTCGATAGCCTTGTAGGCTCCTTCCAACTCTATGATCTATGAAATCTATGGACTGGATGAGGGCCAATAAACTGAGGCTGAATCCTGGCAAGATGGAAGCCCTGTGGGTGAGTGGTTCCCAAGTCCAGTAGATAGGTTCATTGCCTGTTCTGGTTGGGGTTGCACTCCCTTTGAAAGATCAGGTTCGTAGTCTGGGGGTACTCCTAGATCCATAATTGTCACTGGAGTCCCAAGTGACTGCGACAGCTTGGAGTGCCTTTTACCATCTTTGATTGGTTCACCAGCTATGGCCTCTCCTGGACAGGGATGATGATGATGATGATGATGATGAAATTTTAATTTTATACTACCCAATAGCCGAAGCTCTCTGGGATAGCTTGGCCACAGTGATACAGGCACTAGTAACCTCAAGGCTGGATTACTGCAATGTGCTCTATGTGGGGCTGCCCAGCTTGCCCTTAAGGCTGCTGCCAAAAGCTGGAGCTAGTGCAGAATGCAGCAGCTCAGCTTTTGTTGGGAGCTGCCCCTTTTCAGCATGCAACTCCTTTGCTGAAGGAACTGCACTGGCTACCTATTTGCTGCCAGGTCAGGTTTAAGGTTTTGGTACTTGTGTACAAAGCCTGAAACAACTTGGGACCAGGTTACCTAAGAGAACGCCTTCTCCCATACCGACCTGCCTGGTCTCTGAGGTCATCAGATGACATACTCCTTGTGGTTCCTCATGGACCTTTGGCCCGATTGGAGTCCACCAAGAGAAGAGCCTTCAGTGTGCCGGCTCCATTTCTGTGGAACTCCCTGCCTCTGGAGGTCAGGCAGGTTCTGAGATTGTGCTGCTTTCGGCACCTGCTGAAGACCTCCTTGTTCCAGGAAGCCTTCTCTGCTCTTCAACCACCAGTGTAATTTTAGTTTATTTTCAATGTATTGTTTTTGTTTCTTTTATCTGTTTTTGTCTTTTTATTGTTCACCACTCTGGAATCTGCTTGATGTGGAGCAGTATACAAATACTGTAAATAAACAACAACAACAACAACAACAACATGTGCAAAAGTAAATCTGCACATTTCCCTTCATTCTGTAATGTTTACTATTTTGCATGGTTTATCTGAGTTTTGTCAGTAATATGAAGAGGGCCCAGAACTATGCAGGACTCATCCCCCTTTTGGCGTCTAACGTTACAATAGGTATTACCCACACACTTTCAATAATATAGTTGAGTCCGTAAGGGCTAGAAATGGAAGTTAAGTTTCTCAGAAAGCTGAGTCATGTGCCCAGCACTGCATTCTGTGCTTCTTATGCACTCCCATAAAATAGCAACATACACATTCTTGAGCCTGAGGAACTAAATTCTCCCTCACCAAGTTGCCGATAGCCAGATCCACCCATCACCTCTTTCCCCAGCAGTTTGGCCAGGGAGGTCCTCCTGCCTACACAAGCTCAAGTAGATGATTCAGAGAGGGGTGCCTGTCAGGTGAAAAGAGGTCCCACTACCATATTAACGAGATGCCTTCAGCTGTAAGATGAAAAATCAAACAGGAAGCAGGGGCTGACCAAATAACTGTGGCTCCACCATCATATCCAAAACTCTTAGCTGTGTTCTGACTATAATCCTATAGTGCTACCTTCCCCAACCCTGGTACCTCCGTCCCTGTGTTTTGGACTTCAACTCCCATAGGCCCCAGGATGGCCAATGGTTAAGAATGTTGGGAGTTGTAGTCCAAAACATCTAAAGGGCACCAGGTTGGGGAAGGCTGCTATAGTGAATATGACCAACATATAAATCAAGTGTTTATGTACCAATGTTTGTGGGCACAGGGGTATGTCTGAAGTACGGTAAACATTGTATGTATGTACATAGGTTATTTATTCGGTACTCCTCAGCCTTAACTGTCAGAGTGGCTTACAGGGGGGGAAAGT
Organism: Shinisaurus crocodilurus; assembly: GCA_021292165.1. Lineage (NCBI taxonomy): Eukaryota > Metazoa > Chordata > Lepidosauria > Squamata > Shinisauridae > Shinisaurus > Shinisaurus crocodilurus. The sequence goes on from CM037878.1 coordinate 155,655,770, forward strand.
GCTCTGAGGAACCTGGAGCTCCTCTAATCTCTGCTGATGAGAGTAGAATTAAAGAGATCCACCAATTTCACTAGAAATAGTCAAGTGGGGTCCCACTGGCATTTCCCCCTGTGAGTATACAACATGGGTAAATCTCCATAGAGTTTTGGTCCACCCAGATTTTCAGGGCTGCCATTTCTGTGTTAGTTGGCAACTTGGCATGCATTAATGGGTTTCATTATAGTGCTGTTAAGCCAGATTTTTTTTTGTGCAGTAACATTCTTACTGCACAAAAAAAATCATGGTTAAATGTGAATGGAACTTAATTTATAACATAAAATAAAATGAGCTATAAACAAAAGGAAGGAAGGACCAGGAGGGAGTCTTCCTACTTCTTCCTGTAACACGTAAAAGAACTCTGAATTAATGCCCCAAGCAATGAGAACAAAGAAATAACATAGGACAGACATCTTAGTTAAAATGTTCTGAAAATACTGTATATTGGTTACCCACATAAAAAAGTTCTGACCAGTGTTAGTGAGTTTATCTCTCTTGCCCTTGTAATCATGGTTCTAGGAATAAGTGATGCAAATAATTCATAATCACAATGAACTTAATTTGATGTAGCAAAGAAGAAAGTCTCTTAGCTAAATAATCTCCGGCTACTTAATTGAAAGGATTCTTTATCTACAGTCAAGTGGATTTCAACTTAAAGCACATGATAAGAAGTGTATATTAAACACAGAAGAAAATACTTCTTAAATTGAGTATTGCAAAATATTCATAATGTGCTGCCAATTATAAAGCATATACATGGACCATTGCTTGTGCCATTTATGAGCCATAGTAGAAATAAGGATTTATCTGGTGCTGATTTTAGTAAGTCACTGTACCTAGATGTGTAGTTCATCACCACAGTGCCATGCATGAACCTCAATCAATATATTTTGTCCCATGGAGAGAATACCAGCTTGGTGATCTTGACTTGAACAGACAAACAGGTAAGATGGCAAAGCATAAAGCAGCTCCTACCCCCACTGCAAGAATGCTCCTAATCACAGCCCCTGAGGCTGCTTCTGAGTAAAAACCCCAAACTGTTGGGAGCAAGAAGCATGCAACTGCATGTAACATGTTGTGCAGCCTGAATTAGATCTCCTCTCCTCCATAAAACTGATGGAAATTGTAATGTTGCCTGCTTAAATCAACGAGGTAATGTAACCACTAAGAGTGGGAGGAAAGGGTTAATTGAGCAATCCCCCAGGGTGCATGTTTCCTAACTGCTCCTCCCCACTTCCGGCCTCTCAGTGTCCAGCGATCTCTCTCTCTCTCTACCTCTCCAACCTGATGGACACGCGGTCTGAGCTGGCTTCCAGCCAGTGATCTCCAATAAAGCAGACTCTTAACACCAAAGACTCTAATCTACCTATATGCATCCTGCATATATGAATAAACACATTGTAAGTAAAACAATCCCCTCGCCGGATTGTCACCTTGAAGTGGTGAGTGGGCTTGCGTATTCCAATGAACCCTGTGAGCAATGCCGTCGGGAGCTATGTACTCCCAGTAGGGTCACCCATGGCAGTAAGGTCCAGGGAGAGGAACCAGACAAAGAACGATCCAAAACATAAAGTCCTCAACGGCAGAACAGGCGGAAGATAATTAAACCTAAATTACAACGGCTATGAAGGCGGATGAAGGCTGCAGCAGAGAATAGTTTTCCAATCGTCAGGGTAACCGTGCCATTGGATCTTTGCCATACTCTGTCAAGTTTGTGTGGTGATTCGTTGTGCACCAATCTCCCCACATAAAACTGTTTCACGCACAGGCGTCTTCCAACCCAACCAACCCAACCCAACCCAAACAAACAAACAAGTCCCACGGTGACTGGCGAATGGTGACGGGGGCAGGACTGTGAATCTGGAAGCCCCTAGTCATGGACCAGCACATGGGCGGTGGATGCAGACTCAGTCGCCCTGTTCAAGGAATGAGGTAGTCGAGCAGCTCGGCAGCTGTATCCATGACTGAGCAGCCCTATTTAGGATCCACTCTGCTCATCCCGTATGGGGAGGGGACTAGAAAAGGTGCCCTAAACATAGTCTACCTCTTGCTTCCCTGACTGGATTACCGTGTCCAGTGAGGTCACCACTTTAGCGGTCGAAAAAGACATTTGAATTTTGGAACATGGAATATACGGACATTGCTGGATAACATAGATAGTGAACGCCCTGAGCGTAGGACTGCTATTATTGCAAGGGAGCTGAAACGGTTTAAAATTGACATAGCAGCACTTCAAGAAACTCGAAGAGCAGGAGAGGGACAATTGAAGGAAGAAAAAGGAGGTTATACCTTCTTCTGGAAAGGACTACCTGAGCAGGACCGACGAATACATGGAGTAGGCTTTGTCATCAAAAATGAACTAGTGAACTCTTTGTCAGAAGTTCCGACTGGCATCAACGAACACCTGATAACTCTTCGATTAAAGCTCACCAATAACCAGCAGGTAACCATTTTGAGCGCTTATGCGCCAACATTAGATGCTGATGATGACATCAAGGAAAGTTTTTATGCCCAGTTGGAGGATAAAATTATCGTCCTGGGTGATTTTAACACAAGAGTCGGGCGTGAATTTAATTTTTGGCCAGAAACGATTGGAAAAGACGGAGTTGGTAATAGCAACCCGAACGGACTCTTACTTTTGTCTACATATGCAGAGCATAATCTCACTATTACAAACACGGTCTTTCGACAAAAGAATAAGTTTAAAACATCATGGCAGCACCCACGATCAAAGCACTGGCATCTTCTGGATTATGTAATTGTCCGTGTTGGAGATCGCCGTGATGTACTTCTTACTAGGGCCATGGTGAGTGCCGACGACTGCTGGACAGACCACCGACTAATCCGGTCTACAATGGTTATCAACATTGCTCCCCAACGTAGGCTTCAAGGAAGGAAACCAAGGCATAAAATGAACATCCACGCCCTTCAAGATCCTATTAAGCAAACTCGTCTTCAATCACTTCTTAAGGAACATCTACCTATGGAACCTCCTGACAACATTGAGGACCATTGGTCTAAGCTGAAAACCTCCATTACTGCAGCTTGTGAACAAACTATTGGATATGAAACTAAGAAACATCAGGACTGGTTTGATGAAAATGATAATGAGATTAAATATATAATTGACCAAAAAAGGAAAGCCTTCCAAATATGGCAAAAATGATATTAACTGCACTGCCAAGCAAAAAATATATGCTAGCGCAAAGGCTGAGGTCCAAAGAAGAACAAGAGAACTTAAGAACGCTTGGTGGAAAAAGAAAGCTGAAGAAATTCAACAACTTGCAGAATCTCATGATGCACGGGGCTTTTTTAAGGCCACAAGGGCCATTTATGGACCAAAAACCTATGGAACAAACCCTTTACAATCAAAAGATGGCACCAAACTCTTAAAAGACAAAGAATCTATTGCACTGCGTTGGAAAGAGCATTATTATGACCTTTTAAATTGTAAATCTAAGGTGGATAAAGAGATTTTCTCGCAAATCCCACAAAAACAAATTAGAGAGGAACTTCCAATACTCCCCACTTTGGATGAAGGGGAAAAAGCCATTAATCAAATGAAGAACAACAAAGCTAGTGGACCAGATGGGATTCCTGCTGAAATCTTTAAAGAAGGGGCCCCCGAACTTGTACAACATCTTCATAAACTCATCGAAAAAATCTGGATAAGAGAAGAGATCCCAGAAGACTTCAGGGATGCCATAATTATCACCCTCTTTAAGAAGGGTGATAGTGAAGGCGCGTGTGAGTGATAGCAGAGCTCCGCGTGTGCTGGATGGGAGAATTAAAATCCTGTCTGTGCATAGAGGCCCATTATTCTACACACAGATCTCCAGATATCACCCCCCCTCTGCGCAGCGTTCCAGCGTGTCGGTTTGCAGCTGCCAGCCAGCTTGCCTGTAATCCGACTCCAGCTTGTAGCTTCCCCGGTTTGCAGATTAATCCAAGTAGCAAGTAGCAAGGAAACACTCTGTAAGACCACAGGTCTATTTCTACCTGTTTATTCACTTAGCAAGTAAAGTTCTACAGAGTATACATTTCCTAGTTACAGTCCATGTGCAGATTACAATGCATAGCAAGCATTAATTCCAGTGGAGTAGATTGAGCTTCACTCCACTTCAGCAAAGACGTTACATTGTTGCAAAGTCCAGCAAGCAATAGCCAGAAGAAGAGAAAGAATAGAGAAAGCAGTCCTGCTCTTCTCTAAAATGGCTTCAGACAGAAAAACAAGTTAGCACATCATCAGAACATACAAACCATGTGACTAGCTCATAATGATTCCAGGATCTAGCTTTCCCATGAGAAAGAACACGGGAAAGTAGAAAGACACAACATACTTGTTTACCGCCATTCTGTTCCTCTCCAAGTGTAAACACTGTGCTACAGCTGGTCAATGTGATTCATATCACAACAGATAGAACAGACTGTGGAAACTATTGGGGCATTTCTCTCTTAGCTACCGCAGGTAAAATATTTGCTAGGATTCTCGCAAACCGTCTTCTATCTATTTCAGAAGAGATCCTCCCTGAAACTCAATATGGTTTCTGCCTCTGTAGAGGGACAGTAGACATGATTTTTACTGCACGTCAGCTCCAAGAAAAATGCCGGGAGCAAAATCAACCCCTTTATATGGCATTTATCGATTTGGCTAAGGCCTTTGATACTGTAGACCGTACAGCTCTCTGGACTATCCTTATGAAAATTGGATGCCCCAATAAATTTATGAATATCTTGCGACTTCTCCATGACAACATGACGGCAATGGTTTTGGACAACAACGGCTCTCATGGTGCTCCATTTAAAGTGGGATCAGGTGTTAAATAGGGATGTGTTATTGCCCCAACATTATTTGCTATTTTCATTGCCATGATTTTACATCTTGTCTAGGGGAAACTTCCCACTGGTGTGGGAATTATATATCGAACTGATGGAAAGCTTTTTAATCTCAGCAGGCTGATAGCAAAAAGTAAGGTAATTACAACCTCCGTTGTGGAACTTCAGTATGCTGATTATAATGTGGTCTCCGCACATTCAGAGGATGATCTCCAAACTATCCTAAATGCTTTTGCAGAAGCATACGAAAAACTTGGTCTCTCACTTAACATCAAAAAAACCAAAGTGCTTCATCAGCAAGTGAAAGCTAACCCTTCGGTGATGCCATCTATCCAGCTTGGCGGGACAATACTGGAAAATGTCGATCATTTTCTCTATCTTGGCAGCTATCTTTCTGTTACAGCTAACATCAACAGTGAAATCCAGCATCGTCTGAGCTCCACAAGTGCCGCGTTTTCTCGAATGAAACATAGAGTGTTCAAGGATCGGGATATTTGTAAGAAGACCAAAACACTGGTTTATGAAGCCATTGTATTGCCAACTTTATTGTATGCCTGCGAAACATGGACTATCTATAAACGTCACTTCCACCTCCTTGAAAGATTTCATCAACGTTGCCTCCGGAAAATCCTGCAAATTACTTGGGAAGATAGGCGAACAAATGTCAGTGTACTGGAAGAAGCAAAGACTACTAGCGTTGAAAAAATGATCCTTCAACGCCAACTTCAGTGGACCGGTCATGTTGTTCGAATGTCTGACTGCCATCTCCCAAAGCAGTTACTTTATTCCCAACTCAAGGATGGAAAGCGGAATATCGGTGGTCAATATAAGAGGTTTAAAGATGTTCTTAAGGCTAATCTAAAAAATAAACATCGAAAACTGGGAAGCTCTGGCCCATGAACGATCTAAATGGAGGTTGGCCTTTCACAAAGGTTCCATGGACTTTGAAGAAGCCCGAGTGCAAGGTGAAAGGGAGAAACGTGCTAAGCGAAAAGCACGTCAAGCAAATCCTTTACAGGACCATCTTCCATCTGATTACCTGTGTCCTCACTATGGGAAGCTGTGTGGATCTAGAATTGGCCTCCACAGTCACTTACGGACCCATCGCTAGAGTCTACACAATCCTCTTTAGAATTTCCTCCTTTTATCCTGTAAGACAATCTTACTTGGTCACGAGTGATCGCCTGATGATGAAGTAAAACTAATAAATGTCTTTATTAGTTTTAAACTTTGTTTGGACAATCCGTTTCTTTTTAAGAGCCTTTTAGCAGGGTTTAGCAACCTGTGTGATGATAACCAGTTTCAATAACCAGTCTGCGCATAAGGGGGAAAACTCTGCTTCGTCCTAACCAGTATAGGACCGACTCCTTTCCATATCCTCCAACAAAAACCAACATGGCAACAGGTTGTGAATAATGAGAATCAAATGAGATATTATCCTAAAAGTGGAGCTGCTGCTGGAAATAATGGTGTTGCATGTAATTTCCCCTCCATAACATTGATGGGAACTTAACCAGTGTTGAAACATCACATACTTCCATATTTCCCCATTGTCAGCCAATGATATGGAGTAGAGATGAGAAAATGCCTTATGGAGGATGAGGTGGGAACTTAGAAACATAGGAAACTGGCTGGTATTGAGTTCATTGGGTCCATCTAACCCAATGTTGCCAGCGCTGACTGGCAGCGGTTCTCCAGGGTTTCAGGCAGGGTTTTCCCCCCAGCCCTACCATGGAGATGCCAGGGATTGAACCTGGGACCTTCTGCATGCCGTGCATCTGCTCTACTATTGAGCTATGGTTCTTCTCCATTGCAAGAGGAACATGATGCATGAGAACCATTTTAGATTGCAGACAGGTATCTATGTCTAGTTTAGCCCTAACTAACAGAAAACTGCCTGAACCCTTTTGTAGCCCTCCGTCCTTATAAAGTTGTGGTTGCACATACTGAACTCCACAAACTTCACAAACCACTCTAAGGGAATAACAGTCTTTGACAGCTTGATTCCCCCTGGCAGAAAGACAAAAATATGTAAAGTAATACAGCATGGCTAATACAAACAGATTTTCCAAAGGATTTTTTCCTCCTAAATCATAGTGGAAGAAAGGGGCCCAAAAACCACAGGCCAGTGTGTGTGTGTGTGTGTGTGTGTGTGTGAGCGAGAGAGAGAGAGAGAGAGAGAGAGAGAGAGAGAGAGAATTCTCACTGATATTCAGGGCTAGGCGCTTACCAAGGGTGGAAGTGGCTTTTCTATTGCTGCCCCCCCACCTTTTTCTATTTGAAACTTTGGTTCTGCTGCTATTTTCCAACAGTGCCACACAGAACAATGCTACGTCAAGACATACCATTGTTCCAGGGATATTGTTGGAGGAAATAGATGCCACATAGGAATGTTGCTGCTGCTTGCAGTGGTGACAAAACAATAGATAAAGGGGAGGGAGAGAAAAATGGAAAAGCATCCAGAAAGCCCCTACCTCCAAAAGGTTGGTGAGGATTCTGAAGAGATATTGCCCAAATATCTCTTGGGCTGTGGCTGTGAAAGTGGGAGGGCTTTCTTTGCCAGTCCTAGATTGCAGTTTGTTTTTAAAGTGGGGGTTGATCTTTTGGTTTTCCCATTGCATAGCTAATGACAAGAAAGCCATAGGTGTGTACAGATCACTGCTGCTGAATCATGGCCATCCTCCTTTCCAGTCGTATTGTAAGTTTGTCATAAGGAACCATAGTATTTTCTCATGGCCTCTCTCAAAGTGCTTTCCCATGATGACTACCCCAAAAGGTTGGCCTGTAAAAAAAAAAATGCAATCATAAATTGGATCTGAGAGCAAATCTAAACATAGCACGGTGACTTCAAATACAAAGTTACTGCACATGGCCTTCTAATAAGGGACATTTTGTAATGGAGAGTCACTTTCAAGGGAGTGAAAACAAAATGTTAAGCTTCACTGCTTTTAGCAGTTCAAAAATAAAAATAAAGGATTGCCCAGCCTCTCATTCAATAACGCCATAATTCAAATTCTTAAGCCAGGGGTTTGTTGAAAGTTTGATTAATGTTGATAGAACTCTTTACTTCTCATACATTTACTGTTTTTTTTAGACAGCAACTGGAATAGATTTCAGACAACAGGGATCAGAATTATGTGTTATCTGTCCATGAAACACAAATCGAATGTGGCAGTTGCAAGTTGATGAACAAGCCTGAGTGTCCTTCGCAGCTTGTCCTATAATATTGAGAGAAAGATATATGTCGCCTATTACTTGAAGAGATCTGTTCTGAGGAATGAACTATAATGGTGTCCGATGCAAGATAGAAGAAAAATTCCTTGCTGTGCTTGTCAGAGAAAAATAGATGATCGTGTGAGCTGCTCTTGCTATAGCCTAACAGTGCTAATTGTATTATCAAATCTTATAATTCCTTCTTGTAGGTGATAATTCTTCCCCATCTTCAGATTTCACTAATCTTCTCATATTCTTTTATGTAAAAAAACAAAACGATGGGTTGGGTGTTTGATCAAGATTGTCAAGCTCTAAATTTATATGAAAGTGACTATCTGAAACACAGGCCATAGTGATGGAGGTGTTCTAACTGTCATTCACTTCAAGGGCTTCCACACTGAATATCATGTTGATAATTAATTTAAATCTAAGGTATTCAACATGGAGCCCATCGGCACCAATGTTCCCAGAGACACTTGTCTTGGAGATCGCCAGGCTCCCAGCCCCTACTGATTTTTATTTTATTACTTAAGATTTTTTAATTAATTATTTTTAACTGGGATGCTGACATGCTGCAAAACAAAGTGCTGCCCTCCTGCACAAAAAAAGAGTGTGTTTTGTGTTTTGGAGCTCATATCCCACCCCTGCCTTGTATTTAGGTTCTTGGGAAAGTTACTTTTCTATTAGTATCACCATTTGCTTTCTAGGAAATGTTTTGTGACCAGCTGTGACCACCATGGCAGTCATTTTATGAATAGGGAACCTGTGTGTGTCCCCCGCCATGGCAGTGATTTTGTGAGAACACCCACAACACTCTCCCAAAATTCGAAATGTGCCCACTGACCCAAAAAGGTTGGGGACCCCTGATTTAAGCCCTAGGAAGTTTAATATAATCTAGGGCATTTAGGGCATGGTCCAGGCAAAGATAAGCAAAGTGAAGTTCCAGTGATTTCAAATATGACCTTAACTCCAAATTGAAATCAATGGCACTTTGAAGTGCTTAATTTGGGTGGATTATATCCTTATTTATTAAGGCTATTTGCTCATCCCAGCCATGCTTTGGGTAGATGCTATCCAAATATATCATGCTATAAACTTATATTGATTGAAAAGATTATTCTTGGGCCAACAGAAAAGTCTCGCTATGCACTGGAAAGACTCAGGATCAAACTTCAGCGAATCTCCAGGGCAAGGAAATTCAATAAATCTGGAGAACAGTCAAGAAAAAAAACAACAAAGATTCTTGCTGCAACCTAAAGACTAACAAATGTATTCTGGCATAAACTTTCATCAGATGCATGGAGTATTGTGGAGAGTTTCAGGTTCATATACAGTAAATATGGTGTGTGGGTGCGTGCATGTGGGGAGAACTGTAAGAGTGAGGTCAGGGGAAATTGAATGCAAAAAGTGACACATTATTAACAATAGTCATTCACAAGTGCAGTTGTTGCTGATCACATAAATACCCTGGCACTAGGTAAGCCAATTAACACAAGTATCCCTGTTGAAGCTGAAGCCTTGTTAGCATTCCCTGAGGAAGGAATGCTAACTCAGCAGTCAAGAAAAAATGTTCACATTCCCTTACAGTTCAACTTTACCACAGGAAATGAGTGAGAGGGTGGTAGCAGGAATAGGGATGCTTAAGTATCCTAAGGTTTAATCTGAAAAGGGTTCAAGCTTTTTGCGAGTGCCCAGTTCAGGCCTTTGCAAAAGCTCAAGCCCCTTACAAACATCTTATTTTTGTAGAGCCAGTGTGGCGTAGTGGTGAGAGTGTTGGACTGGGACTCGGGAGATCCGGGTTCTAGTCCCCGCTTGGCCATGAAACTCACTGGGTGACTTTGGGCCAGTCGTTGACTCTCAGCCTAACCTACCTCACAGGGTTGTTGTGAGGATCAAATGGAGAGGAGGAGGAGGATTATGTAAGCCGCCTTGGGTTCCTTGCAGGAAAAAAGGCGGGGTATAAAGATAATAAATAAAAAATAAATAAAAAATAAATAAATTATTCATTCATTCATTCATTCATTCGTTTATCAATCATATTTATATCCTGCCTTTTTCCCCTGCAAGGAACCCAAGGCAGCTTACTATAATCCTCCTCCTCCTCCCCATTTTATCTTCACAACAACCCTGTGAGGTAGGTTAGGCTGAGAGTCAGTGACTGGCCCACAAAGTCACCCAGTGAGCTTCATGGCTGAGTGGGAACTAGAACCCGAATCTCCCGAGTCCCAGTCCAACACTCACCACTACGTTACCCTTTGAAGTTGCTCACAGAGCAACTGCTCTACCACCGTCACTGCTCTTTCTCTTGCCCACTCCCCACCCTGCTGCACCGCCCAGGATAGGGAAGATTGCAATTAGGAGGTGCAAATTAGCAAAACTCGAGCTTGCCAAAGTTCTCCGAATTCCATCTCGAAGCTTGTTCTGACTTGAGTCCGTATCAGATTGTGAGCTTTGTTTTTTTTCCTTTTCGCCTGAAAATCCATGTGTATTTTTGTGCATATTTTTCCAAATGTACGCATCAGTGGTGTGCATCATTGAAATGTACGCATTCTTCAGCCTAACCTACCTCACAGGGTTGTTGTTGTTGTTGTGAGGATAAAATGGAGAGGAGGAGGATTATGTAAGCCGCCTTGGGTTCCTTGCAGGAAAAAAGGCGGGGTATAAATAGAATAAATAAAATAAATAAATAAATAAATAAAAATTCTTTCCCATCAATTAAAGCGTATTTGTGCGCATTTTGAGAAAGAACACATTTTTTCATGCACATTTTCCAAATGTATGCATGCTCTCAAACACAGTTTTTTGGGGACACGAATCACATTGCAGGCTCGGAAATGTACAGACTTTGACCGCAGATTGCGCTCGAGTCTGTGTTTGGTCCCGAAGGTGCGAAGTGGGTAAATCCTGATCAAAACAAACTCAAATGAATTTGCAATAGCGGCAGCAAGTGCTCCAGATCCCCAGCATGAGACTGGTACCAGAAGTTCCAGTACCCCCAGTGGGAAAATGACACTATATTTGCATGTGTATATATATCAGCAGCCCTGTGTGGGTGTTATAAAAATCAGGAAAGTGGCAGGGGGAGGGCCATCATGTCCGTGATGTAACTCTCCCGAAGCTATTAGTTGAGTGAGGGAAAACATTTTCTGTTGAAATCAATCAGTTTTATGATGCAATCCTATTCATGCTGACTCAGGAGTTAAGCCGCATGGATTTCAGTGGGGCTGACTCCCAGGTAAGTGGGGATAGGACTGCAGCCTCAAAAGTGCTTAATTTTAGCTGTGCTGTGTTCTATTTCATGTACAAAGAAGCATAATTTTCTTTGCAAAAGTGGATTTTAGTTGTTTTTAAGCCAAGCTACTGGATTCAAAGCAGGTTTTACGGGGAAATGAGGAAGATGAATACAGTAATACCTTGGATTGCAAGTAACTTGGTTTGAGCGCGTTTTGCAAGACAAGCAAATTTTTAAATATTTATTTAATTTTTTTTGACTTGATATACAAGCAACGTCTTGCAATACAAGTACTGTAGTACGGCTTAAATTAAAAATCTCTGTACAAATTTTTTTGGGGGGGATTTCGTTTTGATATAAGAGTGTTTTGGATTACAAGCACGTTTCCGGAACGAATTATGCTCTCAATCCAAGGCATAACTGTACTGGCAAGCTCTTAGAAGATCTATGTTTCTCCCTATAAAATGATTGGGAGTTGTTCCCCGCCCCCCATACTCAGCAAAAATGTATATCATTTTATATGCTCCCTTTGTTTGAATGGTAATATATTATAAAACTATCAAGCTCTCAGGTTTTACCGCCTTTAGTGGACAATGAGCATCTAAGTATTTGAGTGTAAAATTGGCACTTTTACCCAATCTAAAAAGACAATGTATCTACATTGCAAATAGCAGAATGTCAAGAAATCTGGAATGTTGTGGGGGAAATGCACTCTCAGAGGTTGGACTTAAATGCTTTTAGGATATTTTTTGACTAACCAAATTTAGTTTGTGCTTACTTTGTGAGTTTTTTTGTAATACCTTTATTTGTAGCAATCTGTTTAGTGTCCGTATCTCCTTATGCCAGGAAACAACCAGAAAATAAAACTAGTTAAATATTTACAGGCTAACTTATATTTGTACCCTATAGTGCTGATAACACTGATCCTGAAAATATGTCAGTTCCCTAATAATTTAGAAAAAATTAAGGGGGTATAAATTAAATTATATTTCTACACCCAACACTTAATTAGTTAATAAATAAAAAATAACTATATAACTATATTGTACTATAAACAACAAAGAGTACAAAAATATTTTTTTCTATAAAATACAATATTGTTGTACAATACTGTTACTTTATATTATTTGACATATCTAAATGAAAATGGCTCCTGACTTCCCGACTGTATAAAATCTCTTGAAGCTATTAGGCTGAAAGTTAGTGACTGGGCACAGTCACCCGTCACATCAACCCACCCTGGCTATAAGCCAGGGTGGGTTGGTTTTGTGTGAAACAAGCCATGGTGAGCCCGACAGATCATTGGATCCGCTGTGGGTTGTTGGCTCCATCCTCCCCCACCTCAGCCCTCCTGTCAGTATCCCAGGGGACACTGCAGGAGGAATGAGTCATAGATTTCATAGATCATAGAGTTGGAAGGAGCCTACAAGGCCATCGAGTCCAACCACCTGCTCAATGCAGGAAACTAGAGGAGGGGTGTCCCATCCAAGTAATAACCAGGCCTGACCCTGCTTAGCTTTCCACACTCAGACAAGCTGAGCCAGCGTGAGCCACAGGCCTGTATTTTCCTCCTTCCCACTGTAAGCTGTTTCGGGCTCGCCGTGGCTTTCCCCCCTTTAACCTTTTTTGTGGGGAGAGACTGCAAAAGCCAGCTGTCAAGCCAGCTTTTGTGGTCCCTGTTTTGACAGCTACAAGCAGTCTCTTCAAAGTGCCCCAGCCAGTGGCATGTTGGAAGGGCTGCCCGTGGTTGCCCATTATTTTTATTTTTGTTTTAAATGCAAAATTGTTTTATTTTCATAGGCTTAGCTCCTTGAGCAATTGTCTTTCCCCCCCTTACAGTGATTTAAATGGATCCATTACTGTAAATATGTGTGAAATATATATCCATAAGTTTCAAAAACCCGCCATTAAAAAAAAAATTGTTCCCTGAAATTTTTGCAAATCCTTGCAAAAAATAATTTAAAAAATTAAACAATTTTTTTAGCCAGTACTTGTGCAACTGCGAACGTTCACAATTGCGCAGATTCAGGAATGGGGAGCTTCAGGCGGGCAATGCACAGGGAGTTGCCTGCTGGCAAAGCATCTTCTCCTTGGCAATGTGATCCTCACACTTTTAAGTGTTGAACTGACACTTCTCTGTGTCCTCCACCTTTTCAACACTTCCCTGACTCTCCAACTACGCCAGAAAGGGGAGATATTAACTCCCCTGCTTTTGGGGGCTTCCTTTTGGAGCTCCTTACTGCTGCGGTTACTGAGGTTCCCTGACAATTTCTTTTCTTAAAAAAACCCTCGGAAGCGGCCGCATGGGACAGAGTAGATGGGGCCCCATCGGGGTGTGTGTGTAACAGTGTAAGTCCTGCTGGTGCTCCATCCTGTTCTGCCACCCTCTAAGGCAGTGTTCTCTAACCTGGCTGAGGCATGCTGGGAGTTGTCGGCCAAAAACATCTGGGGACCAAGGTTGGAGAACACCGCTCTAAGGATTTTTAAAAAATCTGTCGGGAATGTTTGCACATGGGAGGGGGTTGGATCTTCAGAATGAAAATAGGAGGGGAGAAGCTTAAATCCCTCTTGTGAATTGTCATGGTCCCAACCTGAATTGGGGCCATGTGTGCTTACACTCAAGTAAGTAAGCCAATCATGCATGGCAGAGCTATCTGTGATTAGTAGAACGTTTAGTTCAGCTCCCAGGCATATATAAGATGCAGATTTCTAGGAGAAAAGAATGTTTTCATAAAACCACCCAATACTTTAATTAATACTGAATGGTTCAAGTGCCTGATTACATTATATTTATTGTAATATTTCCAGAATCTTTTTTTTTTTTTAAACAAAGGAACTATTCTAATCCTATTTGGGTAGCAACTGCTTTAAAGTTTGCATGGCTCTGTAGAGATGTTATTACTGCAGGAGAAATAATTTTCTAGGTTATTTTGTTTTGTATTAAAACAAATATTAGCTTATGATTCTCTTGTGCTACTTCTAGCTCCCCTTTGAGATAATAATAATGGGTTTTACAGTTCCAATCATGCACCATTACATGTTGTTAAAGAATTGCGCAAGCACCTAAAAATGTTTGGAATTATTTGGATGAAACACAGATGCGGAGAAGGGGGAGGAGTTCCACACACAGAGCTTCCAGATATCTGTCTCCCTCCTCCCTGAGCAGCGTGCAGCGTGCAGCGTGAGTGTCAGTGAACCAGCCTAGCTGCTCCCGTTGCAGATTAATCCATGGAATCAGGAAACACTCTGTAAACACCACAGGTCTATTTCTACCTGTTTATTCACTTAGCAAGTAAAGTTCTATAGAGTATACATTTCCTATTTAGGGTCAAACTATATGTCATAAAGCAGGGGTGTCAAACCTGTTTATTGGAGAAGCTCGGCGGCGGGGGGGCGCATTCCAGCAGCTAGTGGGGCAAAGGAGTGGGGTTGAAATACCAAAAATACCAGCATATGTTAGCTTAAAGCTGTTCCTACTAGTAACTAAGTCTTAGGAGATGCATTTCAACCTTTTAGAAAGTGAGAGGGGAATTGTTCAAAAGCTGGGAAACCACCAATTGGTAGACAGTTGGGGAAAGGAAGTGCGGCCAGAGCAAGGATGCATGGCCTTCTGTGTAGCCCTGGAGAGCTGGATTGGGACCCCAGGTAGGCCAGATTTGGCCTGCAGGGTGATCCACACGAGGGTCATTTGGGATTGCTGAAGTATTACTCTTCACAATCAGCCAGAAGTGCAGTTATCATTGTGATTCCACACCACACTTAGTAGCATGCAATGTCCACAGTAACATCCTGTAATGCCTGTCCCCATGGCAGAGGCAGAAGTACAGCGAGATACTAAGAATGTTTCTGCAGGAGTAAGCCCCATTCAGTGCAATGGGACTTGCTCCTTGGAATGTGTGCTAGAGTCACTGCCTTAAAAATGTATTGCCCCATAGCTGCAGTGGACTACAGCAAGGAATATTGAGGGGGGAAATTGATGGAACTTGACTTTAAGCAGAGTGTGTGTGCGGGTTAGGAGATTTATAATCCTTGTCTGTGTGCCTGCACTCGCCTGTACAATCCACACACAGAGCTTCCAGATATCTGTCTCCCTCCTCCCTGAGCAGCGTGCAGCGTGCAGCGTGAGTGTCAGTGAACCAGCCTAGCTGCTCCCGTTGCAGATTAATCCATGGAATCAGGAAACACTCTGTAAACACCACAGGTCTATTTCTACCTGTTTATTCACTTAGCAAGTAAAGTTCTATAGAGTATACATTTCCTAGTTACAGTCCATGTGCAGAGTATAAATGCATAGCAAGCATTACATTCAGTGGAGTTGAGTTGGGCTCACTCCACTGCAGCAAAGACGTCACATTGTGGCAGTAACAAGTCCAGCATGCATCACCAAGAAGGTGAAGAAGAAGAAGAAGAAGAAGAAGAAGAAGAAGAAGAAGAAGAAGAAGAAGGAAACAGTTCAGCTTCTCTCTAAAATGGCTCCAGACAGACAACAAGTTAACACGTCATCAGAACATACAAACCATGTGACTAGCTCATATTGTTCTCACACACTCTAGTAACCCCTGCGAAAACACGAGATTCTAGAGAGACATAATAAACCTGTTTACCCCGCCATTCTGTCCCTTCCATGTGTAAACAGTGTGCCACAGCTGGTAATGTGATACATATCACAACAGAAATTTGCTTCCTCAACCTTGGAAAAGCAGAATTAGAGAAGGAGTTGTAGGCTACTTGAATTAGGCTAAGCGAAGACACCCATGGGGTGCAGGGAGGGAACATTCGCAATCGCAAAGGGCTTGTTGCTGCCTCCACCGGGCCCAGAAGGAAGTCACACACCAAGCCACCCACAGTTTCCCTGGCAACCAATCTCTACCCATTGTCAGCCAATCAACACCACCTCTCTGTCTTTCTGCCCTCTTTGCAGCCAGAGGAATTGCTCATTCTAGTATCCTCTCATCATAAGGGAACACGAAGTAATTAATTGGGCAGAAGCCATGAACCTTTAAAAAAAACACAAAACACACTATTCTTGAAGAAGTTCATTACAGCATTGCCTGACCACAGTGGTCAGCCTAACAACACAATGGCACGGAAGCAATTAAAGGGGGGGGGGGGAGAATAGCCGCAAATGTGTTCTGAAAAAAAGATGGGCGGGCAACTCAGAAAACATTTATTTATTTATTATTTGCATTTATTTATCGCCCATCTGGCCTGCAAACTGGCCACCCTGGGCGATGTACAGAAGATAAAACAGAATAAAATACATTAAATTTTTTCTCCATTAAAATACATTAAAATACATTAAAACAGTATAAAACGTTAAAATCTTAGTCCACCCCATATTCCCGCCTGAATAGCCAAGTTTTTAGTGAGCGGCGGAAGCTCAGCAGAAAGGGGGCATGGCGGAGGTCACTCGGGAGAGAGTTCCATAGTACGGGGGCTGCCACAGAGAAGGCCCTCTTCCTTGTCCCGACCAGTCTAGCTGCTCTGGCTGAAGGGACAAGGAGAAGGCCATCTGTGGCAGATCTTGTTGAGCAGCCCACTTGGTGTTGCTGGAGACGCTCCTTGAGATAGACTGGACCGGAGCCGTATAGGGTTTTAAAGGTCAAAACCAACACCTTGAATTCGGCTCGGCAAGCAACTGGTAGCCAGTGTAGCTCCTTGAGCACTGGCGTGATGTGATCACGGCCGGTGGTTGCCCTTAATCAGACGAGCCGCCACGTTCTGTACCAGCTGAAGCTTCCGAACCGTCTTCCAGGGTAACCCCACGTAGAGCACATTACAGTAGTCTAGGTGAGAGGAGACCAAGGCATGAACCACTGATGGGAGCAGATGATTAGGAAGGTAGGGGCACAGCTGCCGTATCAGATGGAGTTGATACAGCGCCGCCCGGCTCACAGTTGCCACCTGAGCCTCCATGGACAGCTGGGAGTCTAGAATGACCCCCAAGCTGCGGACCTGGTCCTTCAGGGGTAGATGTACCCAATTCAGCACCAGGTCAACATCCCCTAACCTCCCCTTGTCCCCCACCAGAAGTACCTTGGTCTTGTCGGGGTTCAGCTTCAGTATAGATATACAACAGACCAGGATCAACATTGTCTGGATATTCTATAAAAAGTGAGTGAATGAAAGAAAGAAGACAATTCGGAAGAAAAAGATTTGTGTGGATTGGCCCATAGGTTATTCACAGTTGGACTCCCAGGGTTTTGTTGTGGGTTTTTTTACATTTAAAATAAGCCACGGTGGTACCCAAAATGGACTGGGCCCCTTGTGTTGAGGGAGAAGAGATTTAATCCTTTCCTCTCTGCACCATTTCCACCATTAAAATCATTTGCCAAATTTGCTTTAAGTCATGGGGGTGGAAAAAACAGAGGTGCCCATATCAGTCAGTGAGTCAATTTTATTGAATGAATGAATGAATGAATATTTATTACGGTCATTGACCAGAACCAGCAGTAACATTAAAACAAGGAAACAATCTATGAAACATACATTACTACTGTACACCAGCATACATCTCAGGTTCACAACAAAATTTTATATCAAAATTATAGCAGACAAGCAAGGCCAGAGTCAGAGGTTAAAAAGGTGCGGCAGCAGCACGTTATAGCAGTTGCACAAAATTTAGCCACTTTATTAGTAATATACGAGGAACCGTATCAGAGTAGCAGGGAAATACAGAATTTTTCATTCCCAATTAAAAAATTCATTTTATTGCATATAACTATAGGTTCTTACAGTCTTCCCAGAAAAGAGACACAGTCACACACACAAAAAGAGGGTGGGGGGATTGAACAAGCCAATCAGATCATCATATGCCCAGTTTACAGCAACAGTTTTTAGGACCTTGCTCTAATCTTTTTAGCAGCCACAGTGAATAAAGCTACTTGATTGGTTACAGGATGATTTATTTATTTATTTATTTATTTATATTTATTATATTTATACCCCACCTTTTTTCCTGCAAGGAACCCAAGGCGGCTTACATAATCCTCCTCCTCCTCTCCATTTTATCCTCACAACAACCCTGTGAGATAGGTTAGGCTGAGAGTCAGTGATTGGCCCAAAGTCACCCAGTGAGTTTCATGGCTGAGCGGGGACTTGAACCTGGATCTCCCAAGTCCCAGTCCAGCACTCTAACCACTATGCCACACTGGCTCTTCACTTGTAGATCCAATATCTACAAGTAGTTTACTCATTTGCTCAGTCAAACTTCTATCAGGCATTCCTCCCTGGTTGCCCGTATTGCATTTTCCCCAAATAGCAGCCTTGGGGTGGGATCCGACTGAGAAAAGGGTGCGGGAGAGAAGGCTTAATACTGCTCCCAAACCCACCAAGGCTGCTTTTAAGGGTTAAAAAAACATGCTGGGATTGAGGAGGACCTCCTATGCTATGTCTGTTTGGCCCTTGTCCAGATACATTTGTGCAATCTGATGTTACTCTCCCCGAGTAGATAACATAGGTCCCATTACAAACAAATTTCTTCTTCCTCTTTGGACATTTCTACTGAGACCTTAGATCAGAGTTAATTTAAAATATCGATATTTCAGCTATTTTGACCATAGTGGTTTTCTGTGATATTTTACCATTTCAAGGTTCTCACCCCTTGCCTATATACATAAAAGAAGGTGTCCTGACTGACTGACTGACTGACTCATCAACGCCCAGCTCAAACCGTTTAATCTAGGAACGTGAAATTTTGAAGGGACATTGCTTTTATGACGTAGTAGACCCCACTTAGGAAGGATTTTGGGAAATTCCATCCCTAAGGGGGTGAAAAAAGGGGACAAAATTGCCCCACTCTCATATCTGCAGTTCTGCAAATAAGCCTCACCTCATAATTGCTGCAGGAGCCAACTTGCTGCAGGAGCCAATAGCAGCAGTTATGCAAATAGCCCATATGACACTTAGAATGTTCGTATGAATTCCTGCAAGGGCCAATAGGGCTGGGTATGCTAATCTCCCCTAGGCCATTTAGAATGTTCTCTGAGGGGGTGAAAAGGGAGGGAAACTTTTTACATGACGGGGTGAAAAGGGAGGGAAACTTTTGAAATAACTGACTGTTGTGTGGGGGGCATCGTCGCATAGGCTCCATCACGTTTAGACGGATATACCCCAAACTTGGCATGCTCACTCTTCATCACCTGTAGACTCTCAGGATTAACCTGATTTTTCTTTAAGAACAGATATTTCTGTCACAAAAGATTTCTGCTGCCAGCACCCAGCCGAAACGTTACACTTTCAGTCAGAGACACTGTAACTTTTCCATACATGTTTCTTTTAAAAACAATTATACCAAATCCTAAAATCCACGTGGGCGCAGCCGCGGGCAACAGCTAGTGTAACATAAAATCAAAAAAGTCAGAGTAGGTGTTGAATTATGATCAGGTGACATCAGAACTGTCAATTTTACTTCCCTGCGATATCCAAGGGATGGCAGTCCCATTGATTTTGATGGAATGGCCAAGTAGTTTGACTTTAGTAGGTTTTGTCTGGAAAAGTTGGTTGTGAATTAATCAAGGCCTTTGCTGTGGAAGGGTGCTTGTCCCTGTTCCTTCTCTCCTCCATTCTCCATGCCTTTCCTGCCATTTGCTTTCTGCTACTCTCAATGTGTTCTCTAGAAGTCAGAATTCTTATTCTAATATTGGAAACAGAAAATGTTTTTTGCAAATGAAGGGTTGGAACCAACATTGTAAGAGTGGAAGTCCACTCGTACAATGGGGCTTCCCTGTCTTCTCCTCCCATCTGAACTTCCCCCCACAAATATTTATTTATTTATTTATTTATTTATTTATTTTATTTATTAATCGCCCATCTGGCCGGCCACCCTGGGCGATGTACAATTAAAACAATACAATAAAATATGATAATTAAAACAGTATTAAAAATTCTTCATGGAGCTCATCATGGAGGGGGCATGGCGGAGGTCACTAGGGAGGGAGTTCCATAACTTGGGGGCCGCCACAGAGAAGGCCCTCTTCCTAGTCCCCACCAGCCTGGCTGCTCTGGCTGATGGGATAAGGAGAAGGCCATCCGTGGCAGATCTTGTTGAGCGGCCTACTAGATGTTGCTGGAGGAGCTCCTTGAGATAAACTGGGCCGGAGCCGTGAAGGGTTTTAAAGGTCAAAATCAACACCTTGAATTCGGCTCAGCAACTGGTAGCCAGTGCAACTCCTTAAGCACTGGCATGATGTGATCATGCCGGTGGCTGCCCTTAATCAGACGAGCCGCCACGTTCTGTACCAGCTGAAGCTTCCAAACCGTCTTCCAGGGTAACCCCACGTAGAGCACATTACAGTAGTCTAGGCGAGAGGAGACCAAGGCTTGAACCACTGATGGGAGCAGATGATTAAGAAGGTAGGGGCGCAGCTGCCATATCAGATGGAGTTGATACAGCGCTGCCCAGCTCACAGCTGACACCTGAGCCTCCATGGACAGCTGGGAGTCTAGAATGACCCCCAAGCTGTGGACCTGGTCCTTCAGGGGGAGATGTACCCCATTCAGCACCAGGTCAATATCCCCTACCCTCCCCTTGTCTCCCACCAGAAGTACCTCGGTCTTGTCAGGGTTCAGTTTCAACATGTCCCTTCCCATCCAGCCACCCACTGCCTCCAGGCACTTGGACAGGGTTTCAACAGCCAACCTTGGTGAGGACTTGAAAGAGAGGTAGAGCTGCGTGTCATCCACATATTGATGACACCACACCCCAAACCTCCTGATGATAGCCCCCAGCGGCTTTAGGTAGATGTTGAATAGCATCGGGGAGAGGATGGAACCCTGCGGTACCCCACAAGTGAGCAGCCGAGGGTCCAAAACCTCCTCCCCATGAACTACCCTCTGGTACCTTCCAGAGAGGAAGGACCAGAACCACTGTAATACAGTGCCTCCGATACCCAACCGCTCCAGGCGGTCCAGGAGGATACCATGGTCCACGGTATCAAAAGCCGCTGAGAGATCGAGGAGGACTAGGAAGGAGCATTCGCCCCTATCCAAGGCCCTCCTCATATCAATATGCTATGGATGCCCCCCCCCCCAACTTCTAGAAAAGATTTTGGTTGTGTGTGAGCAGCCACTGTGGGAGGGAAAATCTGTTCCACCAGAGTTTTCCGTTCTGCTTGCAGAACATGGCCCATAATCACTATGTGCAAATGTACTGATCATAGGTGACAGTACAGTAATACCTTGGATTGCAAGTAACTTGGTTTGAGAGCATTTTGCAAGACAAGCAACATTTTAAATATATATATATATATATATATATATATTACTTGATATACAAGCGACGTCTTGCAATACAAGTACTGTAGCACGGCTTAAATTAAAAATCTCTGTACAAATTTTTTTGGGGGGATTTCGTTTTGATATAAGAGTGTTTTGGATTACAGGCACGTTTCCGGAACGAATTATGCTCTCAACCCAAGGCATGACTGTATTGCCATTGGCCAACAAGACTGGAGCACTGCTTACTGGGAGACACAGTCTGATCGGAAAGGAAATGGGGAAGCAGAACTATTTGGTTACAGAACTATACAGGAGTTGTACAAGATTTAGCTTTGTCAACAAACCTGGTTGATTCTGTGGCTTATGAGGAGTGTCAGCGCTGCAGACGTTGACAGAATAATCTAATGGAAATGTTCTATAATGTAGATCATTTCTCATTACTTGTGTGGTTTTCTGAAACATTTCCCAACTTTTGGTTTTCTCTGTTGAGCTGGGCTGCTCTCACATGGTGAGCATATCATGTAACTCCACTCTGATGCTGGTTTTGTAGACCACACAGAGCATTGTCAGCGAGCTCAGCAGCAGACCTCAATGCTCAATCTGATTTTCTCTCTGTTTTGAGAGATTACTCTTGGAAGCTCATTCCAACAGAAGCCATTTGAGCGTAGCCTTCTCCATATTGTTTTATTTTCTGTGGATTACACTGTGGGTCAACATTCTGCTGACTTTAACATTAAGGAGAAATGCATTGTTTAGCAGAAAATAGAAACACAGGGGGAACTGATGCTTTTGCAGAAAAATTGGTGGGCATGGCAACTTAATAGGAAATGTTTCTTTCAATCAGAGCACTCAATTGAGAAAGCTTATAGGACTGAGGATGTTGAACTGCTGAAAAGTACAGTACACATAGCCCTATGTACATTTCACTCAATGTATGAAGCATAAAGTTATGCTACATAAAATGAGTGAAATGTACATAGGGCTACGTGTAGTGTAAAAAAAGGAAAAAATCCAAAATTATGTACCAAGGCTGCCCCTAGAAACATGAATTCTGTAGCCTGTATAAATACTAGACAATTTAAGTGTGCATCATATCATTTATTTTGCACATTCTTTCTATTTCAAATTCTTTCACACAGTAAATTATTTGTTCCACATTCCATTCTCCATCAATGCCAACGTTCCTCAAACTGGTTTTTGTCAAGATTCTCACTATTTATTTATTTATTTATTTATTCATTCATTCATTCATTTTCTATACCACCCAATAGCCGGAGCTCTCTGGGCGGTGTACAACAATCAATAAAAAACAAACAAACAGTAAAATACAGTTAAAAATATAAACAATAAAACATTATGAAATTTTTAAAACGAATTTTAAAAATATCCCTAAAACAAGTTAATAAAACACGACTGCTAAAAACAATTTACCACCCCACCATATACCATTTAATACACTGAGGCTGAAATCCTATGCACACTTACCCAGATGTAAGACCCATTGAATACAGTGGGACTTACTTATGAATAAACTTGCATAGGATTGGGCAGTGGATCTGTAGACTCCGACCCAGGAGATCCTAGATTGAGCCATCCAATTGTAAATGAAAGTGAATTATACTCAGAACAATACACATGTGGTTGTGTTACATATGTATCAGGCCAAATGTGGGGAGAAGGTAGATCTCCAGATGCTGTGGACTTCAACTCCCAGAAGCCCCTGCCAGCATGGCCAATGGTCATGATGATCAGTGGGAGTTGCAGTCCAAAACATCTGGAAATCTACTTTCTGCCCACTCCTGTGCTAGGCTCATAAGTTTTCTTTTGAACTAGTTTATTTTCTCAGAGATTCAACATGGGTCCATTGTGTCATACCTCTGCCAGGCACATAGGTCCCCCATCCAGGGGTCTGCAACCTTTAAGACAAAAAGAGCCACTTGGACCCGTTTCCGAAGAAAAAAAAAAACTGGGAGCCGCAAAACCATTGTGACATTTAAAACAAATATAACACTGCATATATTTGCTGGTGGATGATGGGGGTGCTACTGCTGGGGGGGAGGGTGTTGCTGGTGGATGATGGGATGCCACCAGCAACATCCCCCCCCCCAAGCAGTAGCATCCCATCATCAGCACCATCCAGCAGTAGCACCCTCATCATCCACCAGAAACACCCTCCATGTGGTAATAGCACCCCTCATCATCCATCAGCAGGATTTGCTGGTGGATGATGGGGGTGCTACTGCTGGGGGGGAGGGTGTTGCTGGTGGATGATGGGATGCCACCAGCAACATCCCCCCCCAAGCAGTAGCATCCCATCATCAGCACCATCCAGCAGTAGCACCCTCATCATCCACCAGAAACACCCTCCATGTGGTAATAGCACCCCTCATCATCCATCAGCAGGATTTGCTGGTGGATGATGGGGGTGCTACTGCTGGGGGGGAGGGTGTTCCTGGTGGATGATGAGGGTGCTACTCAGGCCTGTCTTTAATGTGGGGCAAAAGGGGCAGCTGCAGGGTTAAAAAAGCAGTTAATAAATAAATAAATTTATGGAGATATTATTTTGTTTATTGCTATTAGTTTTCCAATAATTGGCACATGAATCTTTTCCCCCTTGTTTTCTAATCATTACTGCTTTCACGCAGGCCTACCTGCCTCCTCGCCTGCTTGTGCTCTCCGCGGCGAGCCGGCCACGCTGGTCCCTCGACACGCTGGACCCCGCGCTATGTTGTTGGCGGGGGGGGGACTTTGGCGCGTGCAGGAGCCCTCCTCTCTTCTGCCGCTCACCCGCTCGCGTCCCTGCTGCCCGGGGGGGGTGCTGCTGCCGCGCCAAAGTTCCCCTGCCCCGCCAAAGTTCCCCCGCCAAAATCATAGCGCGGGGGGGTCCAGCGCGCCGAAGCAGCTGGATGTGACGTGGCGGCGGCGGCGGCGGATGTGACGCGGCGGCGGCGGCGGATGTGACGCGGCGGCGGATGTGACGCGGCGGCGGCAGCTAAGCGGGAACGCTCCCGCGCTCGAAGAGCGAATCTGCCCCGCCACATAATCAGCAAGAAGCGCTGATTGACTGCGGCGGCGGCGGCGGCGGCGCGGCGGCGCGCAGCTCCAGCGGCTCCGCATTGCGGCGCAGCAAGAGCGGCGCGGGAACGCTCCGCCCTCAGAAAGCGAATGGGCTGCCCCGAGAGCGGCGCGGAGGGCATTGTCGGAGCGCTTCAAAGGCTTGAAAGAGCGCATGCGGCTCCGGAGCCGCGGGTTGCAGACCCCTGCTCTAGCCTATACACTTTTTAACTAACCTGCCTGCACACAAGAAGTTAGTCATTTGAGGCCCAAAGGTATTTCTAAAACCCTCTAGTTTTTTTAAAGCTTCCTTTCTTGGTAGCCTGTAGGTAATTCTTACTCACCACAGGTGGTCAGGCAAGCAGCTATTTGCAAGCTGTACTGTCTTTTTGTTAATTTCTCTGTGACTGCTAGTTTTCTAAACTTTACAAAACAATTTAAGGCACAATCCTACGCATGTTTAGACAGAAAAAAGGCCTACAACTCCCAGCATGCACCAACCAGCATAGCTGGCTGGGGCATGCTGGGAGTTGTAGGTCTTTTCTATCTAAACATGCATAGGGTTGTAGGCTTAGAGAAGTTTCAGTTTCTCTCAGATTCTCTTTACTTACCACACACACACACACACACACACCTGCAGTGCTTTTTTTCTGGAGAAAAGGGTACCGGAACTCTTGGATGACATTTCCTCGGGAGTAGATGGCGATTAAATTGTAATGCAATTAATAGAAGAAAAGGTGCTGGAACTCAGTTCCGGTGAGTTCCACCAGAAAAAAAGCCCTGCACACCTGTATTCCAGATTTTCATATTGCCAAGGCCTCCTTCAAACAGAGAGAGGGAGAAAGAGAATATCACCATGACATGAGTGGGCCAGTTACATGGGGCTTTCCCACATGACAGGCATCCTCTCGAAATGAGAAACATATGCCTAGAGTTCACCTACATTGCTATGGTATTTAAATGCCTCAGCTTCGTGGAACAGAACCTGAAGTGCCTTCCATATGGATTGGTGTGTGTGTTAATATGGCTATAGAATGATTATTATCTACTTTTGTAGCTCTGTTCATATGCATGTATGTCTATTGCCTGAAAATTATAAAATCAGTCACATTTTTTTCTCTTCTAAGAGATTCATCCCTGCTTTACCAGTCCTGTCTTTTATTGATTGGGCACTCTCTCTCCTGCTCTCTTTCTCCAACAACCGCACAAGCTTTCATCTTCTTCCTTGCCGTAGGATTGTTGTATTTATTATCCCATAGCTTTTAGTGATTTTGGAGTATTGATTCCTTTGTTGCATAAAACAATAGCTAGAAATGTATTAGGTATATAAAACCACTGCTACCATCACAAAGCTCTGAAAGTAAATGAATACTAATAAAATATCTTGAAGTTATTTGCTAAACATGGGATGTGGTGAAAAATGAGTAACTATATATGGATGTTTCCTATTAGTCATAAAATATAAACGTTGCAGTGCTTTTTGATATATTGGGAAATGTAAACAGTTTGGATATTGTATAATAGTTTACTGCTTTATGGAGCAAAAACTGTGTGGATCTGTCAACATCCTAAGAAATGTAGACTGTTTGAGTCGAATCCAGACTTAGCCATGTTTAGAGTAGACCCACTGAAACCAATGTGACTTAAGTTAGTCATATCTAGTGTATAGTCCCATTTATTTCAATGGGTCTGTGGTAAGCATGACTAAGTCTGGATCCAACCCAAAGAGTCTACATTTCTTAGGATGATCAACCAAGAAGTGTGAGGGGGGGTTGGGAGGGTAGGGGGAGTCTTAAAGTCTGTATGCAGATTTATATAGGGGTTACCATTTAATATTAACAAGTATGCAGATTTATATAGGCCTTAGCATTTAATATTAGCAATATTAACTGATTCTGGTGAAAGGGCGATGACACAGCCCTGAAGGCTTTCAACCAATCCACCCTGTAGGCCCGCCGGCCTCGCGGAAAAGCAGAGCGTGAGATGGAAGATTTAAGATCCTGTTCCTGTGTATAACTGCCCATTTAGTTACACACAGCAGTCCTGTCTCTTCCTTCTGCAGCATTCCAAGCGTCTCGGATTTCAGCCAGCCCAGCCTCCTCCTCTAGCAGCTTCCAGTAATAAGGAAATAACTCTGAAAGACTCCACAGGTTTAATTGCTACCTGTTTATTACTACATCAGAGTATACATCCCTTAATTACATATGCAGATTATAATGCATAGCACGCATTAGTCCAGTGGAGCAAGTCCACCTCAGCACAGACATTACATGTTTGCATAAATCCAGCAAGCAATAGTCAGAGCATCAGAGAGAAGAAGAAGCAATCCATCTCTCTACTAAAAATGGCTACAGAACGAAACCTAACAAATCATACGACGTCATCAGAAAGTACAAACCATGTGATCAGCTCATATTTCTTTCACACCTACTTTTCCCATGAGAACAGGACAGGAAGTGGCAGACATAACATGACTTGTTTTTCCAGCCTTTCTGTACCTTTCCAAATGAAAACAATTGTGCCACAGCTGTTGTTTTGTTACATGTCACAACATCTGGATGGTTCATTCGTTATGAGTGATGGATTTTGACCCCACAGTGTACCTTTTCATAATTTGGTCTGCTTTGGATCATATCTGAAGTGCCAGATGCTCTGCTCCACCACAAATATTCTACCAGTATCCCATCCCTGGCCATTCTCCTATCCATTTACCCTTCAAATATTGCAACACAGTATGTGCACTAAGCATTGTAAACATCATGGGGAGCAGGGGTTGATGTGGCTTATTGAGATAGCAATGCACATTTGTTTTTCCTTTCTCATTTTCACAACTACACCAAAGGTTAAGCGGAGAGAAAGAACAGTTAAATTGGTGAGGTGTGTGTAGCGGATGGGACCCCTCCTCCAAACCGCACACCCTCAATGTGTACTTCACGCTCACCAAGTGCCCCCTTGTATTGGTCACTTCAGACTTTAAGCTGCCTTCTTAAGCTGCGTTAGCCGATGATATGTCTTAGGCCTTATATATGTAGCTGTTCACCCACGTTTGCTTGTCTTTATTAAGACCAGTTTGTTTTATTTGATTACTTGAAGTAGGGTGCCCCTCCGTTAATTCCCTTCTTACTTTCCTGTCCGCCAGTCAGACTCTGGACACTTAGAACTTTGAATAAAAAGGTTGATTTATTGTTCTAACAAAGTCTCTAAACTGATATTCAACTCAGGCACAGATAACTTGGATTTTCAACAGTTAATTCAAACTTGTTATTTGCTTAGATTCAGGCAGGCAGATGTTATACAGTGCTCTTTGTATCAACTTGGCTTGGTTACTTGAAGTTACAGTATCAAACCAGAGAACTTAACTGTCCCTCACACTAGTCCAGAGCTTCACCTTCTTCCTCAGACAGAAGGTCCTTCACTCCCTAAGCAGAAACTCCTGTGAACTGTTCTCTACTAACACCTTCACGTTTGCTTTCTCACAACTTAGTTACTAGATTTCCTGTATGAACTCTTTTCTTCAGTACCACCTTTCCCTACCTACTCTATTAACCTCCCACTCCCTCTCTCACTCCAACCCACTCTCTCCCCAACTGACAACCGACTCCTCTTTAACTGCCAACTTCCTGCGGTTCTATGCTCTCTGCTTCAACCAATCAGAGCCTCTGGAATGTTCAGGTTGACCCTCCCTGGGCTTCTGCCTGTCACTCCGCCACAGTGTGGAGCAATGCTCATGCTCTCACTTCATCGCTGTTAATAGAAGTGGGTAATGTTGGCCCCCTCCTACCAGGTTCCAATTGGATTGGATTGAAAATAGCCAAGTTGTCCCCCCTCTGCATACACACACACAAAGGGGAACAACAGTTTATTTTCTAAGCCAATATGATGTTTTGGAAATGAGAGGTAGAGGAGAGGGATGGGGGAAGAGGTAGATCTCCTACTTGCTCTCTTCCATGGGCTGTCATTGTTCCTGCTGTTATCATCTCAGAAGGAAAGGGGGGAGGGTATTTGGGGGATTGGGAGAGCTGGTGGGGTGGCAATTTGAGGATTGTGGAGGGGAGCCAAGAATTGTTCACCATCTTGTATTTTAATCCAAGCTGGAGCATATAGTGGCTTGGACCAAGGCACAAGGTAAGACTTTTTAAAACATTATGACAGCTGCCAGCTAACTGGGGATTTGAACCTTAATCCCTAATCCTGGCCTGATAATACACCATGTAATACACCACACAATTCTTCTAACCATTGACACCATGTGCTTGGTAACTCTAATACATGACATAATTCTAACTACTATTTTCTACAATTTACATAATTTACCATTGAAAAAAGAGTGCTGGATTTGGCCTCCGCTATCTGACATTTAGGAAACACTCTGCTTCATAATGCTATATAAACTAGAAAATAAATTGAATATTATATTATATTATAAAGTGTACAACTCAGAAAAGTTAACACCCAGAACAACCTCACAGTTAACTTCATACAGGCACATTTAGCAAATATAATCTGGCAATGTTTGGGTGTCAGGAGAATTTAATGAGCACCATCTAGAGGATGCTATAATATTTCATTTAGCAATCAAGCGAGCGTTTGAGTGTTCAGTCATACCTGATTAGCCTGCTACAGTAGTTGGCCAGTAATGTGAACCACACTGAGTTTTATAGTTATGAATAAAGTCACAAAGGAGTAACTTATTTGAAAAAGATGCACATTATGCTAAAAGATTTATTGACTGTACATACATATTACACAAATACTGTAAATATAGCTTACGAAAATGGCTTTTAACCCACCCATATTTATGAGTCTATTTACGGAACATTTCACACACGTACAAAACCTGAAACGGAAATGCAATCGCTTGTGCGGGTCATGAGAAGAGACAAAACCATAGGTTTCAATGAGCTTTATGAACAAAGGGATTTCATTTGCACTTTCCAAAGAGAACATTTCTGTTAAGAAGAAGGGGGAATGTGTTGGGGCTTTTTATCTGTTGTAACATTACTTAAACACCATTAGAGTACTTTTCATTTAGGCTTACTTTCCTCATTGCTATTTAATATTAGATCATTTAGAAAAGATGCATTAAAGAACCAAAGCCTGCTATTTTATGAGTGTTCCTCTCTCTCTCTCTCTCTCTGCCTTGAAGAGTATCGTGATGGAAGTTTGGAAGATAGGAAGAAGCCGTATATTCCCAAACTAGGGTTGCAATCCACAATCCTTTTACTGTATAAAAATCTTTCTAGTATCAATGAAATATCCCTCGAGTAAAGCCCTATTCAGGTGTTTGCCAAACAGAGCTTTCCTATAACTGTGGAGGGAGTTGGGGACCCGAGTTCCAGCTTTCCCCCCTTTACTCCTGTATGCTGGCAGGGAAGGTCTGCAAGGGCAGTGTAAACATGTCCAGCTGAAGTCACTTACACTGCTCCACATGACCAGAAACCCTGGATTATCATGTGGGGCTCTGTAACCGTGTTCAGGTGAATGCTCCCTCTGCAGATGTTCCACCTCAATATGGGGAGGTTGGCAGTAGGTGCGGGCAAAGCACATTGCGGTGCAGCTAGGGAGCCAAAATCCAGGACTTCAGAGCTCAGCCCACCCCACAACTGACTACCCAGAAAGTGGCAGGTGATGAGGGCATCAGGGCAGCAGAAGCAAGCTCCATTTTATTCCTGTAGCCATGAAGGTGCTATGATACAAGCGAGTTTAAAATGAAAAAGTGCACGTGCTTGGAGCGTGTGTGTGTATAATATCAGGATTGACAAAAAGTTTGGTTGTTGTTATTTTACTAACATTTCAGGAATGCAGATGCAGCCGTAAAGCATGGAATGGTGGTTGGGGGCAAAGAGAAATGTTAGTTGTGTGCTTCAAAACGGAAGCAACACACACAGCATTCTAAAGGGCCCCCCCATTAGACCATTAAGTCCAAGGTCTAAAATTACCTAGCTGCACTGCTGAATCCCCAGTTCCCTCCATGCTTACAGGAAAGCCCTCTTTGGTGAATGCCTGAAAAGGGCTACAAAAAATTGCAGATTGAGGACACAACCCTGTATCTCGTGTATGAAATGCATGCGAAGATCTCAGTGAACTCCAGCATAATCCTCCAAACAAATTACAAGTCTAGTTGGAATATGTGGACTTAAGCGTATTCATTATATTTCAATATAGTACTTTATACTTGTCATTAGAGGATGCATGGAATACATTGCTACACGAGGTGAATGATGCAGACCATTCCAGAATATTCTGCTCATATCCATGTCAGTGAATGTTTTGAGATGTCTTTGGGGGGAAAAATAAGCAGTTTCTGAATACTGGAAAAGAAGAACACAATGGAGTGCTTTCTTTTGTCTCACCATAATTTGAGACTTGGAATGAAAAAATTTCAACAGTGAAAATTCCTTACAGCTGGTATTCAAACACATCTGCTCGAAATGTCAGCACTGCTGGTCTGTATCAAACACCGAGCTGATACAATGAATAAATTTTAGGGGAAATGTGAATGTCATGTACCCCTAAAAATAACACAAGACTATTGCTAAAAGTCTTAAATGGTTATACTTCAGCTTTTAATATACTTTTATTCTCTATTTCCATTAATATCGATTTAACGGTGTGTAATTTTATGGCCAGCGGTTCTGTTAAAAATGTAATCTTTTAATTATACTGTCCAGTGTAAAAAATATAGAAAAGAAACAAATCTACAGTTTTCTCTGTATGAACCATTTGCTAAATCACTGTGGTATTTCAGTGATTTCGATATCTGATACAACATCTGTGAAGCCTCAGTTAATATTTTTTCCAAGTTAAATTACAAGAGAATTACTGGTGACTGGAGTAGACATGGAATAAGTACACAGGTTATCTATAAAGTAGGGCAACTTTGAAACTTTAGGTTCACATACCCACCACCCCACTCCTTGTTGAACAGCCAAGGATAATAAGGGTCTAAACATAGTGTGAATGGTGTGTGTGTG
Organism: Shinisaurus crocodilurus; assembly: GCA_021292165.1. Classification (NCBI taxonomy): domain Eukaryota; kingdom Metazoa; phylum Chordata; class Lepidosauria; order Squamata; family Shinisauridae; genus Shinisaurus; species Shinisaurus crocodilurus. The sequence continues at coordinate 155,687,333 of CM037878.1, forward strand.
TGTGTGTGTGTGTATGTATATGTGTATGTGTGTGTGTGTGTGTGTGTGTGTGTGTGTGTATATATATATATATATATATATATATATATATATATGAAGAAGTCCTGACTGACTGACTGACTCATCAACGCCCAGCTCAAACCGTTTAATCTAGGAATGTGAAATTTTGAAGGGACATTGCTTTTATGACGTAGACACCCAGTAAGGAAGGGTTTTTGGAAATTCCATCCCTAAGAGGGTGAAAAAGGGGGGGAATCACCCCACTCTCATATCTCCTATGGGCAAAACAACAGGGCAGCAGTTATGCAAATCAGCCTCACCTCATAATTGCTGCAGGACCTAGGGATGTACCCGAGTAGCCCGGCAGACAGGAGCAAGGCCCGAACTGGGCCTGCTCATGTCCACCAGGCTACTCAGCCACCCACGCGGGCTTACCTGCAGGCTCTCCGGCTCTGTGGAGAGCCTGCCTCCCTGTCCGCTGGTCCCATCGCATCACTTCTGGCGCGGAGGAAGTGACGCGACGGGACCCTGCTCCGTCGTGCTGGACCCCCGCGCTCTGTTTTTGGAGCGGGAAACCAGGGCAACAGGGCTGTTTAAGCCCTGTTGCCCTGGTTTCTCCCACCAAAACAGAGCGTGGGCGGGGTCCAGTGTGCCGGAGCAGTGGCTCCGGCAGCAGCGGAGGCGGCGCTGAGGCGGCATGGACAAGGTAGGCTGCGGGGGGGTGGCAGGGGGGATCTGGTGGTGGCTCCAGTGGCGGCAGGGGGTAGGCTGCGGGGGGGCTCTGGCAACAGCGGGGGCGCGGGAGGGGTCCTGCAGCGGCGGCGGCGGCTCGAGCGGCGCGGAGAACGCTCCGAGCCGCTCTGAAGAGCGAGATCGGGCTGCCGCCACCGTGGAGGGCTGAGCCACGAGCGAGCCACGAGCTGACTCAAGGCTCGGGCCCACCACTACAGGACCCAATAGGAGCAGTTATGCAAATAGCCTATACGACACTTAGAATGTTTGTATGAATTCCTGCAGGAGCCAATAGGAGTGGGTATGCAAATCTCCCCTAGGCCATTTAGAATGTTCTGTAATGGGGTGAAAAGGGAGGGAAACTTTTTAAATGACTGCCTGATGGAATGACTGTTGTGGGGTGGGGGCATCGCTCGCATAGGCTCCTATCATGTTTTGACGGATCTACCCCAAACTTGGCACGGTCACTCTTCATCACCTGTAGACTCTCAGGATTAACCTGATTTTTCTTTAAGATCAGATATTTCTGTCAGAAAAGTTTTCTGCTGCCAGCACCCAGCCTAAATGTTACACTTTCAGCCAGAGACACTGTATCTTTTCCACACAGCTCTTGCAGGCCTTCAAGGGGGGGGGGGGCTTTTCATTTTTAAACCTGTTTTTTTTAAGTACTTTTCTTCTTCTCCATAAAAAAAATTCAAAATGCAAATTAAAAATTTAAATGTAAATGGTGTGATGATACCCACACACAGTGTCCCAATTGTAGGCGATGGAGAGTGCCTATTCCGGGCACTATCTTTCATTATGTATGGCAGTCAAAATCTAGGTAGGAAGGTACGTGAACAAATAGTTGTTCATGTCGTTGAAAACTGGGATGAATTCTCTATAATGTCCCACGACAGTGATGGAAACAACTATGCGAGTGCCGATGCATACTTTGACAACATGTCCCGACCCCATGCTTATGGTGGTTTGTGCGAGTTGACAGCGGGTGGACAATTGTACCAAATCCTAAAATACATGCAAGCGAAAGCCATGGGCAACAGCTAGTATATATATATATATATATATAGAGAGAGAGAGAGAGAGAGAGAAAGGGTTGGATCCAGGATCTGCCTTCTGCAATAAGAAGGTCCCTCCACTCCATTTCCCAGTTCTCCCTGACTCTTTGTGTAGCATTTTCAGAGGGGCTGGAGGAGCTCCCTTGGGAAGGAAGGGTGGGGAAATCCACTTCCATCAGCACAGTTGAGCCAGTATAAATCTGGATCCAACCCAATATGAATGAATTATATAATGAATATAACACACACACACACACACACACACACAGGTCTCATTCAGAGTTTATTTCCTAGAGAATTTTCTATTCCACCATTCAGTATTACTGCTCCCAGAGTGGCTAAGGAAATATAAAAATAATAAAATCAGTAATCAAATAACAACAAAACAACCAAAAACATCAAACCACAGCAGCAGAATATAAAATAAACAAAAACTTGGAAAATAATAATTTAAAAGATCCTTCTTTTGGCACCAGAAAGAAAGTCTTAGGAGTTGGCGCGAGACAAGCCTCACTGGGGGAAATGCATTCCAAAGGCAGTGCACCACAACCAAGAAGGCCCTCTTCCAAATAGTTACCAACCTGACCTCTAAAAGTGGAAGGCCTCCAAAGATTACCTTAATCTTATATGTGTTACTGGGAAGGATGCAGAAGCTAGGTGCCTTTCTACACAGGACTGTTAATCCACTGTATCTACTTTCAGTTTTGTCACAGAATTGAGATCCGAGCACTACACAAAGGGTATTCCCTTTCCTGCTTTTCTGCTACATATCCTCTAGGTGGCACTGTGGTGGAATAGTGGAATAGTGCAAATACACAAGTGGAAAAAGCATTATCTTTCAGTTCCAGAAATAATACATCTTCACTGTTCTAAAATAAAACTTGCCAAAAGTGCTGTTTCAAAACAGAGGCAAGACTGGAGGGTCTATAGAACCTGTAAACAACCATAGGGAATATTGATCTCACAATAAATGCCTCATTTAGAAAAGTTCTAGATGTTTGTTCCAACTTCCCAGTGGAAAAGCCAGTGCAAACCAGATGGTACACATGGTGAACAAGCTGCCTTGTCTGTGATCATGACTACAACCATCATCATGGAGATGCAGGCACTTGGTTTTCATATTAACCTTAGTTTACTAGAGCTCACAACCATGCGGATAAATGCTGTATTCTCTATTTTGCAATATGTTCATTAAGCATAGGTGACTTCTTGTTGGACTTTGTGGGCATTTTCTTGTCATACGGAAGTACAGAAAATAAATGTATTCCAATGGCGCCAATGACAAAAACTGTATATTTACTATAAATGGGACTTCAACTAGCTGAGTGCTTACTGGGAGCATTATAAAACTATTGTTAGCATTCCAGATGAGTGAGATAATTAATTTTAATTTATTTTTATTTTATTGACTATGTTTCTATACTGCCCAATAGCCAAAGCACTTTGAGCAGTTCACAGAACAAGACTTAAATCCATAAAATAGAATAACATAATATAACATAACATTAAGAATACAACAAGAATTTTTAGATACTTTTCTTGTTAACGGTCATACTAGTAATTGTAAGAGGAGGCATGCAATGAATGAATATAGCTTATGATGATGCTACATCGTGTGTTTTAAAATAATAATTGGGTCTTTGTTAAATCAAACCACAACTTTGTTTCAGTGCCTGCTCAGAGTATGAGGTGAAAGATAAGCATCTGATGCTCCCTATTGTGGTTTCATTTTCTGATGTAAGATTTCTCACTCCTTGTTAATCAGCCTATCTCCTTTGAACTGCTTGTTCTCTAGGTGAGTGAATTGCCCAGAAAATTGTGTTATCTATCCCTTTTGAACCACTGGGTCTATTAGAAGAATGGGTGTTAAATTGTGTAGTGCTTCTTTCCTGAATGACCAGCAGGGAGTAAATTAACTTTTGATGGAAAGAACTGTTAGTTTAGGCAATAGTATTTCTAAAACTGTATGATATCAAAAAAATACTAGCTGTTTGAAATTGGACATTGGGAAAGCATTAACTTTTGCGGGAATAATATGTCACTGGACTGTTGTCCTCAAGCTAGAAGAGCACTTACTATAAAGAGGTAAGTTTGGCCTTTACCTAGGGACGGCTGAGAAATTCATTTCGTCAGGTTTTTTATACAAATCCATGTTTCCCGAGCCCATGTAAGAGCTGAGACAGGGTTGCAAGCCAAACTTCACAGTTCCTGAGTTTTGCAATGCAGTCTGTTGAGGAAAATGTGCACAAAAATGTACATATAAGTTAACAGTGTGTACAAAATGCATACGTTAGAGAAAAGTGTGCACACAACTGCATTACATTGACTGGAAAATACTTGGGAAAATGCATATATTTGAAAAATTGACATACAAATGCATACGTATATTTGGGGAAAATGCACACAAAAATGTGAATTTCCATGAGGACTTAAAAAACAACACATGAATTTATGCAGGAAAAGGATGGAATGAGCTTAAGTTAGGAAACCTGACAACCTCCATGAAACCAAAATTAGGATTCTACGCTTAAATGCAGCAGCCTACAAATAATTTTAGATAGATAGATAGATAGATAGATAGAATTAACCAATCCATCTCTACCTTTACCAAGATGTTACAAGCTGTCAGCCCAGTGAGAAACAGCATGACTTTCTCTTTTAAAATCTGGACAACATAACCTATGAGTTTTGGATAACATAACCACACACGTGATGAGAACCTTCTCCTTAGAATGGGCCTGTATGCTTGTGAAGCATCACCAAATGCAGGCCAGCTACATACAGTAATACCTTGGATTGCAAGTAACTTGGTTTGAGAGCATTTTGCAAGACAAGCAAATTTTAAAATATTTATTAAATTCTTTTTGACTTGATATACAAGCGACGTCTTGCAATACAAGAACTGTAGTACGGCTTAAATTAAAAATCTCTGTACAAATTTTTTTGGTGGAATTTCATTTTGATATAAGAGTGTTTTGGATTACAAGTGTTTTGGAGCACGTTTCCTGGAACGAATTATGCTCTCAATCCAAGGCATGACTGTATTGTGATCTGCTTGGTGCTTGGCAATCCTCCTGGTTTTGCATTCCCAAGCAGGTGGTTAAAAGGTTTATTGAGGCGGTTTATGGAGCCCTTGGTAGGCTGCTGTATATGCATGGTAGGGTGCATTGGGCTGGCAGTCAAAGGTTGTGCAGGCTCTTTTAGAACAACAGTCTCTAGACTAAGCAATCAGTATGTAGTTACATGTATTGTTTTCTTTTATGCTGACTCAGATGATCTTTCTCCAAATATTTTCTTAAATACTAGAATGTGGCATCCACCGCCACAGTACCACCTTTTCAATTTACTTTATTATACCGCTGTCACCACTTTACACACTGTGACACCCGCTTCTGCCCCACAGTTGTGGAAGCCCCCAGTAGCATGTTTGACAGGTGTTTTGCCACTTTTCTCCTCAGAGTTTACAGCTCCCTTGCTTAAGCTATGGGCCCTCCCACTCAGGCCCCAATGCCAGGACACTATGTTCCCCTCAGGTATCCTGCTTGCCTCCTCCTAACTGGGACACACGGAAGATGCCCAGCCTCTTTCACTCAGGCTCCCCTTCCCAATCCCTCAGATACATATCAGCAGTTGCCTGGGACACTTCCCTCCCCTCACAAGCCTTTGGCCCCCACTGCCTTGGGCTAACTAGCGGGATGACCTGTACACAGTTATTTCCCTTGGTACCACCTTGCTATTTTCCCACAGGGATTACTCTCTAATAGATGTGGGCCCAGGACCGGTGCAGGGCAGTTTGGCGCCCTAGGCTAAATTATATTTAGCACCCCCCCTCGTGCCGTGGGGGGGGGCTCCGGAAAGCAGCCCTGCTCTGCAACCTCCCGCCCCCCCCGCCGCCACCGGACCCCCCCCGCCACCACCGGACCCCCCCCCGCACGCTGCCGCTGCCGCTGCCGCCCCCCCACCTACCTTCCCAGTCCGACGCCTCCTCCGAAAAGGGACCCCCGCGCTCTGTTTTTGGCCGGGGGAAACCAGAGCAACAGGGCTGTTTAAGCCCTGTTGCCCTGGTACTTCCCGCCAAAACAGAGTGCGGGCGGGGCTCCGGAAACAGCACGGAGAAGGTAGGTGTCGGGGGGGGAGGCGGTGCGGAGGAGAGTTGAAGCGAAGCGAAGCGAGGCGAGGTGGGGGGGAGGCGGCGCGGGGGGGAGGCGGCGCAGAGGCAAAGCGAGGCGAGGTGGGAGGTGGCGTGGAGACGTGGCAAGGTAGGGGGTAGGCGCCCAGGCTCGGCCCCACCACTACTCCGGGCGCACTTACCTGGCTTTCTCGGAAAGGAGGGCGGGCGGGCAGGGCAGGAGCGCGCCAGCAGCGAAGAGGAGCGCAGCGTTCTGCGCCCTCTTCCGCTACGCGCCCTAGGCAACCGCCTAGTTGGCCTAGCGGTAGTGCCGGCCCTGTGTGGGCCTTCCTTCCCTTAGTTACTCACTCCCTCATTAGGGTTAACAGGAAAACAGCACAGGTTTATTTTTCACACAGATGGAAATATAAGTTACATTCAGGAGCTTGCTTATCTTAAAAACCAGTTACACTATTTCAACCCACATTATTGATTCTGAGAGCTCCTCCCTAGATGTTAATGCTATTCCACCCTCCCTCAGAATGAGCCTCTCCCAACCTTGTCACAGCTTTCCGCCCCCTTGCCAACATTCCGAGCACGGTGATTGGCTCTGACCTCTCATAGAGGGAGAGGCGGACCTCCAGCTGTCTGTCACAAAGAATGTTGCTGGGCTTGAACCTTAATATTCTCAAAACTTTACCTGTGTTACATCTTATATCTATTCCATAAACTACAGGTTAAAAATGTATAGTTATCCAGGGAATATGCTGGAGGGAGCTGGAAGCCTGTGGTTTTAGCCCAGAAACAGGCTTGGGTCCTTGTCCAGATGCAAATTTTTGTTTTTAATATTTTCTGGGCATCTGCTCTTGCCTAAGAGCTAAAGCTTAGCTCTAACTCTTGGCAACTGCTATGTGTTTTATGCTCCATGATAAAAAGAAGTGGTAGCTAAGGACCATTTTACACACATAATAGAGGCTTCATGTCTATCACCCTAGGGATACATAGGACTGCCACAGTTTACTGTAGTCTACATCTCTCCATGATTGTTTGATGCTTCAATATTAGAGCTCTGTGTTAAGGGTTGTTTTTTGTTGGTAGAATCTCAAGTAATTGCCTTTGGCTTTTATAATAAAAATGAGACAATAAAAAATTTCCCCAAGGATGAAGGAAGCAGTTAAATGAGAAGCCAAAAATATTTGTGGCCAGTTAAATATTAGCAATGAAATCCTATACATGACTACACAAAAGGAGAGATGTAAAAGTGATCTTTGGTTGTGACAGAGTTACACAGACACAGGAAGCATGAGGCATTTGTGCTCTGTGTTCTGCCAATGTCTCTATCAGGGATGGGAAACATGTGGCCCTTGAGATGTTGTTGGACTACAACTCCCATCATTTCTCACCATTGGCTCTGCTGGCTAGGGATGCTGGTAGTTGCAGTCCACCAACAATTGCAGGGCCACACCTTCCCTACTCTGGTCTCCATTGTATCCAAAACCACTCTGACAGTGCAATCCTAAGCATGTTTACTCAGAAGTAAGTCCCGCTGTGTTCAATGGAGCTTACTCTCTAGTACTTCTGTTTAGGTTTGTAGTGATAGGCTTTTGTGAACACACTTTCCTCTGCCTTGCTCTTTCACTTGAATTATTTTTCTGGAACTCTCTCCTCACTTTTCTTTTTTTAATAAGCCACATGCTCCAAAATTATTCTGCATCTACTTTTATTTAAACTCCAAATGTTATGTGGCATTGGGAAGAATCATTTTTGTCTTTCTGTCCATAAATCACATAATCAGTAATCCCAAAATATCATTCGTTACTGATAATATTGTGGTGTTCTTATAACTCTAAATATAGATACTTTGAATCAAGCTTCCATTATCAAATCCTTTGCTATTAAAGCCATCTTTCTCTTTGGTATCATAACAGCTTAATGTCTGGCTCCATTGTCAATGAGTCCTGAGCTGTTGTCTGTTATTAACTCATCTGGGAAGCTGAAGTGATCAAACTGTGATTTACACTGTGTTATTACATTGCTACTTGATGTCTTCTGCAAGGGTTCAATTTCAAAATAATTTGAGTAGTGGCTCACCAGTAAGAGGTAATCTTTCACGTTTAATTCAAATAGATCTGCCACCAACCTTGAATCAAGGGTGCTTAAAAATAGCATGCTGTTTAAGTGGCTGCCTTGTAATGTATCCTGAAGACTACTATTTGCAGAATTTTGTACTTGGCCTTATTTCCTCCTTAGGTTTGAGTATTTATGTCTGACTAAAATTGAATATTTTGTGTGTGTATATATGCATATATACAGACACATACACCAGTGCAATATATGAATCAGGGAGCAGAACCTCAGGCTTGGGGGGGGGGCATTCTTCCCCTGTCCTTTCCTGCAGCCACCAATCACTTGGTTTCCCAGCTTTTCCACAGGTTATTTTACCCATTCTAAAAGGCTGCAATGCTTCTCTTTAGGCTTAGTTACTGGTAGTAAGAGCTTTAAGCTAAAATATGCTGGTATTTTGGCCTCCTCACCCCTTTTACCTTCAACTATGCCCACCACTGGAATGCAGCCCCCAAGGTCTTCTCTGAAATGGATTTGGGGGCCCTGGTTCAAAGAGGTTCAACACCCCTGCTATGAATGTTTGTACCTTTGATTAACAGTGCAGTCCTATATGTGCCTACTCAGAAGCCCCATTGAGTTCAATGAGACTTACTTCCAGGTAAGTTTGTAGAGGATTTCAGCCCCAGGCAAAATCTCATGAAAATCCAGTGATATGCTGAGTCTCCTGCCAGTACTCACGTAAGCCCCATCCCTGGAGACAACTGGCACAGTTAGTTGACTCTCAGGGCAGGACCCAGTCTGAAGCATGGTCAGATGGGAACCTAACCAGACAGCTGCCTGGCTGCTACCAAGAATGCCTCGCTCTCTCACCACCTCACTCCACATGCCAGCTGCAATTGGGGCTCCCTGGTAACTGGTGACCCATAGATTTCTCACTGAGATGATAAACCTGTGGCTGGCTGTACCACTTTAGACTGCAGGTAGGGTTTCACATGCCTGACTGCTCCTCCATAAAAATATGTTCACCATAATCAATGCTCCGTATAAGTACTTATTTATTTTTACAATTTTATCCAGAATGCTCAGTGTACACAGTGGCTTCCAAAAACCTTTTCCTGGTTTTAGTGAGGTCTATGATATGTATTGCCTTTAGAGATGAGACAGGTCTGGCAATGCCTTACAAGGAATATGAAAAATACAATAAAGATGGTATTTTATACACCCCTCCTCACCAAAGTATTTTATATCATTTTTTCTTTTTCTTTTTGCATTTATTATCTGATACATACATATCTCCATTTCAATCTTGAGCCCCTTTTTAAAAAATATAATACAAGCTATGTTACTTGTCATAAAATGTATGCCTTTCTTTTCCTGGTTTATTTATCTCTGATGGGCAATTTGAAGTGTCGAAGCAGTTCAGGGATCATACCCCATGGTTTGTTTAGCACAGCTGCTGAGTAATTTGAGGAGAAATCAATAGAGGATTGCTTCAGGTGTCCAGATTGTAAGCACAAAATTGGTGAGTGGCACCTTAATTCACAAGCAGACCTTTTACATTGATGTGTTTAAGGGCAGTGGAAAGGGAACACCATCATCTCAGTCAATAAAAGCTATGGCAAGACATAAGAAACTTCTAATGGATTGCTACTCCTCTAGAATTGGGCAGCATTAACGATATGTAAAGGAAATGCTGTCGTGACTTCTTCCATCTCTTTCTTTAATACACCCAAGCATCCTACTTGGGATGTTAATTGATGGCTGCTCTGCATGCATCTCCCATTAAAAAGGCAAATAGAGGTTTGGCTATAAATAAAATGGTAAAGTAATGTAGCCATACCTCCCCCTCCCCGCAAATTACTTCTTGTTTCTTTTTAAGGCACCCAGGTATCCTATATACATTTTTAAACCAATGTCTATCATGTGTCAAATTAAAGAATCCCCAGCAATTAAAAAACCTATAAAGGTACCCAGGGTGCTATAAAATGATGGAATATGCCACTAGAAAATAGTGTGTGCAACACCATTACCTTATGCTCTCCTATTCAGTTAAATTTTATGTGTGTGGAGCACTGCTTCTCTATGCTGTGTGCCGCATTACTTCTCTTACTTCCTTCTCTATGTTGGGCATAGCTAAGATAGAAGGATTCTGGGATGCAGGTACTGTTGTCCAATGCCCACTGCACAAGCAATCCAAGCAGTCATGTCTGACAGCAATATATGTTTTTGGGTAAGAATAGTGCAGCAGCACCCCAATTGCAATGGTTCCAAAAATAGTGGAGGGTACCTTTCAGATCATCCCACCTCTGTTCCTCCTCTGCAATATTCCCAGGGATTCTGGGGCCCATAGTGTGGTCATTTGATCATACAGCAGAGCATTTGGAATGTCCTGTCCCAAGTTGGTGCTTTCCAGATGTTTTGGACTCTAATCCCCAGAATTCCTATATATTGGCCATGCTGGCTGGGGCTGCTGGGAGTTGAAGTCCAAAACTTCTGGAGGGCACCAGGTTGGGGAAACTGAATCAGAGAATGCTTGGTGCACACAACTGGGACTCTCCATTATAGTAAATGCAGGTCAGTGGATGACGTGCAAGTTCTCCCACCGCCTGAGGTGGGAAAGCACACATGCACTGCCACTGCCTGCCATTGCCACCGCTGCATCCATCTCCTTCCCTCCCCGCTGCCCACCACATCTGTCTCCCTCCCCCACTGATCTACCCACCTGCCTCACTGGTCTCCCTGCACCTGCACCAGGCACCACCCAGTCCAGTCTAGCTCACCCTTTTGCTACCATATCTCACACCACGTCTCCTACCCTATTGCCACTCTCAAAAGAGCTGTGTCAGCAGGAAAAGTGGGTGAATCATAGAATCATAGAAAAGTAGAGTTGGAAGGGGCCTACAAGGCCATCGAGTCCAACCCCCTGCTCAATGCAGGAATCCAGGTCAAAGCATCTCTGACAGATGTCTGTCCAGCTGCACCTTGAATGCCTCCAGAGTGGGAGAGCCCACGACCTCCCTAGATAGTTGATTCCATTGTCTTATTGCTCTGACAGTCACGAAATTTTTCCTGATGTTTAGGTGGAATCTAGGTTCCTGTAACTTGAGCCCATTATTCTGTGTCCTGCAAACTGGGATGATCGGGAAGAGATCCTGGCCCTCCTCTGTGTGACATCCCTTCAAATACTGGAAGAGTGTGATCATATCTCCCCTCAGTCTCCTCTTCTGAAGGCTAAACATGCCCAGTTCTTTCAGTCTCTCTCTCCTCATAGGGCCTTGTTTCTAGTCCCTTTATCATCCTTGTTACCCTCCTCTGAACCCTCTCCAGTTTGTCTACGTCCTTCTTAAAGTGAGGTGCCCAGAACTGGATGCAGTACTCAAGATGAGGCCTAACCGGTGCCGAGTAAAGGGGAATTATCACTTCCCACGATTTGGAAGCTATACTTCTATTAATACAGCCCAAAATTGCATTTGCCTTCTTTGCAGCCACATCGCATTGCTGGCTCATATTCAGTTTGTGATCTATCACAATTCCAAGATCCTTCTCACTTGTAGTATTGTTGAGCCAAGTGTCCCCCATTCTGTAACTCTGCATTTGGTTTCCTCTCCCTAGATGCAGCACTTGGCATTTATCCCTATTAAATTTCATTCTGTTGTTTTCGGCCCAGCGCTCCAGCCTATCGAGGTCACTTTGAATTTTGTTTCTGTCTTCCAGAGTATTAGCTGTTCCACCCAACTTTGTGTCATCTGCAAATTTGATAAGCATTCCCTGTACCTCCTGATCCAAGTCATTAATAAAAATGTTGAAGAGCACCGGGCCCAGGACCGAGCCCTGTGGTATCCCGCTTGTTACCTCTCCCCAGTTTGAGAAGGAACCATTGATAAGCACTCTTTGAGTCCGATTCTGTAGCCAATTGTGGATCCACCTGATAGTTGTTCCATCTAGCCCACTCTTAGCTAGCTTACTAATTAGGATATCATGAGGCACTTTGTCGAAAGCTTTGCTGAAGTCCAGATATATAATGTCCACAGCATTCCCACAGTCCACAAGGGAGGTTACCTGATCAAAAAATGAGATCAGATTAGTCTGACAGGATTTGTTCTTGACAAATCCATGCTGGCTTCTAGTAATCACTGCATTGTTTTCAAGGTGCTTGCAGACTGACTTCTTTATAATCTGCTCCAAAATCTTCCCGGGGATTGATGTCAGACTGACTGGCCTATAGTTCCCAGGTTCCTCCTTCTTGCCCTTTTTGAAGATGGGAACAACATTTGCCCTCCTCCAGTCGTCTGGCACTTCACCTGTCCTCCATGATTTCTCAAAGATAGTAGACAGTGGTTCTGAGAGTTCTTCTGCCAGTTCCTTTATTACTCTAGTCTAGGATGCAGCTCATCAGGCCCTGGAGATTTAAACTCATTCAGAGCAATCAGGTGCTCCTTGACCATTTGCCTATCAATCTCAAGCTGCAATCCTGCCCCTTCAGTCTGCACTTCAGGTTTGCCAGGGGGGTCATAGACCCTCTTTTGGGAGAAGACCGAGCCGAAGTAGGAATTGAACACTTCTGCCTTTTCTTTGTCTTCTGTTATCAATTTGCCATCCTCATTGCGTAGTTGAACCACCAGTTCTTTCTTCTGTCTTTTACTGTGCATGTATCTGAAGAAAGCTTTTTTGTTGCTTTTAGCATCCCTTGCTAACCTTAGCTCATTCTCAGCTTTAGCCTCCCTGACACTATTCCTGCAGTTCTGTGCTACCTGCCTGTACTCTTCCCTTGTAGCCTGTCCTTCCTTCCACTTCCTATACGTGTCCTTTTTGTTTTCAGGTCATCTTTGAGTTTATTGTGAAGCCACATTGGCTTCTTCTGTTGCCCTCTGCCTTTTTTCCTTGTGGGAATTGTTTGCAATTGTGCCTTTAAAATTTCCTTTTTTAAAAACTCCCACCCCTCCTGGGCTCCCTTTCTCATGAGAGTCGCTTGCCATGGGATCTTACTAATCATTGTTCTGAGTTTGTTAAAATTGGCTTTCCTAAAATCCAGGGTACGTGTTTGGCTACACTCAGCTTTTGCTCCCCTTAGAATCAAGAACTCAAGTATAACATGGTCACTTTCCCCCAGAGTTCCCAAAACTGCCACTTTATCCACTAACTCGTCTCTGTTGGTTAGAATCAGGTCAAGGATAGCTGATCCTCTAGTTCCTTCCTCCACTTTCTGTAGGAGGAAGTTATCAGCAGCACAGCTCAGGAATTTCTTGGAGGGGCCATGTTTGGCTGAATAAGTCTCCCAACAGATATCAGGGAAATTGAAGTCACCCATTACTACCACATCGTGCCTCCTTGAAACAATGGCAATTTGCTTTTCAAATGTTCCATCCTCATCTTCTCCTTGATTGGGTGGTCGGTAGTAGACTCCAACCGCCAAGTTCGTTTTATTCTTTGCCCCCTTTATTTTAACCCAGATGCTCTCAATGGGGCTGCCAAGCTCCTCTTCCTGTATCTCTGTGCAGAGATACGTATTTTTAACATACAGTGCAACTCCACCTCCCTTTCTGTTGCTTCTGTTTCTTTTGAACAAGTTATACCCTTCAATTAGCTGTATTCCAGTCATGGGAGTCATCCCACCAGGTTTCAGTTATCCCTATCAAGTCGTACTTGCCCTCATGTATCAAGAGTTCAAGTTCGTCTTGTTTGTTGCCCATACTCTGGGCATTAGTATAGAGACATCAAAGACTATGTGCTTTATAGTCCGACTTTTTCCCTACATTTTGTGGTAGACTATCAATGGGCACCACTGGAGCTGTTCTCTCTGTTGTGGCATAGAGGCCATCTTCCATTGGTACCCCCGAGTTTATGTCTCCCTCCCCTGTTGGATTCAGTTTAAAGCCCTCCTGATTAAGTTCCTCATGCTGTGGCCAAACACATTCTTCCCAGTCCGTGTGAGGTGCAACCCATCCTTTGCCAGCAGTCCATCTTCCAGGAAGTGTAGCCCGTGGTCCCAGAATCCAAATCCCTCACGTCGGCTCCACCTTCGTAGCCAGTCATTCACTCGGAGTATTTTTCTTTCCCTTTCTATGCCTCTTCCAAGTACTGGAAGGATGGATGAGAAAACTATCTGGGCCCCGATGTTCTTGAGTTCCCTTCCCAGCTCTTCAAAGTCTGCCGTGATTTCTTTGCAACTCCGCTTGGCAGTATCATTTGTACCCACGTGGAAGAGAAGAAAGGGGTATGTGTCGGTGGGCTGTATGAGCCTCGGCAGCTGCTCTGTCACATCCTTAATCCGTGCCCCGGGGAGACAGCACACCTGGTGAGTCCATGGGTCTTCGCGACATACTTTGGACCTCGATCCCCCGCAGGAGGGAGTCTCCCACTACGAGTACTCTTCTCTTCCTCTTGCTGTAGGCCTTGGTTTGATTGCCTCCACTTGAATGACCCTCAGCCTCTTGCTCGCTGTCACGTTGGGTGCATGGTAATCCATCCTCTGCAGGCTGTCCTCTGCTCTCGTCCTCAAGTACATGGAAGCGGTTCCATAGCTCCACTGCTTCCACAGGCGCAGAATGTCTTGTAGTTCTTCTGCTCCTAACAGTCACCCTTTTCCAGGGAGTTCCCCCTACATTATTTTCCCTTGCCTCTGCAGTCTCCGACTCCGCCTCATCCTGCCGTCGCCCTTCTGGCTTCTGTTCTACGCTTTGGTGCTGTAGATCCACTGTTCTGTCTAAGAACTCCTCACTTACTCTTATGCTCCTGAGGGTTGACACTTGTTGCTCCAGTCCTCTGGCCTTTTCTTCCAACAGCGTGACCAGCTTGCACTTGTTGCACGTGTAGGCCATGTTGATCTCCGGCAGGAAAACAAACATTGCACACCCATTGCAGGTCACCACCACTGCTGAGTCCTTTCCTTCCATAGTGCTCTGTTCCCTTTATGTTTCTGTCTTCCTAGAAAATTTCTTAGGGACCTCCCCCTTGACCTCCCCTGCCGAACTCCGCTTCCAAACTCCTGTTTGCTCTCCCTGTTTGCACGCTCTGTTCGCTCGCTCTCTGGGAGCCTGCTTGCCTTATCGCAGCCCCGAAAACAGCTGGAGCCTCTCTCCTGTTGTGCCTCCTGCTCAGCTGGGAGTCAGGAACAGAATGAGCTCCCAGGCCACACCCTTCCCTTTAAGCTCTCAGGCCACACCCTTCCCTTGCAGCACTAGTAGTTGTTGTTTGTACAGCAGCACTTGTTGTTGCAGCACTTGTCGTTCTACTCCGCTGCCAAACTCCTGTTTGCTCTCCCTGTTCGCTCAGCTCTGTTCACTCACTCTCTGGGAGCCTGCTTGCCTTATCGCAGCCCCGAAAACAGCTGGAGCCTCTCTCCTGTTGTGCTCCTGCTCAGCTGGGAGTCAGGAACAGAATGAGCTCCAAGGCCACACCCTGTGTGAGGTGGGGGTCACACAGTGGCAGCTCGTCCTCCTGGTGGGGGTGGGGGTACAATTTGCCACTCCTCCTGCTCTGCCGCCTGAGGCTGGAGATTTACCCCACCTCATGAGAGAGCCAGCCTGCTGCAGAGCACTCTTCTCCATATAAAATGATAGGACCATTCATTGCATTCATATGCATTCATTAAAGCTCAGCAGAACATGGGTTGCATGCACTCCCCAAAAGTAATAATGAACATGATCCAAAGACTGTTTCCATGTCTTTCATATGCTATTGGATATTAGTAGTCTGCACTCAAAACTTTGCGGTGGAGCCTCTTTCCTTTCATATGTATTGATTGATTCAAAATTACTTTTAGGCCACCTTTAAGAAACAAACCTTAAATGAATCTGCCCCCTACCATTTCACATACTGTAGCTGCTGAGGCTAAGGTGCAATCCTATGCATGTTTAGACAGGAAAAGGTCCTACAACTCTGAGCATGCCCCAGCCAGCCATGCATGCTGGGGCATGCTGGGAGTTGTAGGACTTTTTCCTGTCTAAACATGCATTGGACTGTGTCCTTAATTACAGGATTTTTAAAGTATATTTTTAACCAAAAGAGCAAACTTCCTCTCTGCTATTGCAGGGCATGCAATTTCAGAGTAAATAAGATGGTGTAGAGCAAGTGGAGAAGAGCCTTCAGCAGTGTGTGACTGTGTGTGCATTCACACATTCAAACAGTGGTTCTTGGTATTAAAATGGGGGTGTATGTTTATGTAAGCATATCCCTGTTTTCAGATGTGAAACGTTGGAGGGGATGAGATCACAATAGTTTGGTCATGTGTTAAGAATGGGTCTACATTCCCCATGCGCTCTGCATTCAGGAAGGGGAAGTCAGGGCACATCTTTTTAAGTTGGCTTTTTAAATTGTTGTTCATGCTTTTTAATGTTGTTTTTAATGTTTTACTTTGTTTTTATATGTTTGTGATTTGTGTTTTCTGAATTTTTGTGTAAGTTGCCTTGATTGGATTTTTTTCCTCCAGGAAGGCAGTATAGTGATGGTTTAAATAAATAATACATATAGGGAATCCCCACGTGGGCTATCAGAGAAGATAGATAAGATAGATGATAGACAGATAGATCCAAAGGGAAACTGGTACAAAGAGAAAGTAACAGAAAACACATAAGAAAGTGTCAGGACTTGCCTAGAGCAGTGGTTCTCAACCATTTTTTGCCCCATGCACCCTCTTCACCATATGTCAGAATGTCATCCCCCCCCCCTTTCCAAGATTGTCTGACTTAATCTGTGCCATACAATAAGGTGTGATGTCCTATAGATTATGTATAGTCCGTAGAATTGTAATTTGTAGAAAGATCAGTATTCCAACAGTTTGAGTCTGTGGTCCCAATCCCCCCCCCCGAAACCCTAAAATTCCCCCCTGGGGGGAATTCCCCCCTGGTTGAGAACCCCTGTGCTAGAGAGAGCATGAAGAGTGGCTTTCTGAAGGAATGGCTGCCATGTAGAAGACATTTGAAATTGGTGGCACATGGTGACAGTTCCATATGTCAAGCAGCGACTCACCACAGTAATGGGCAGACACCACCCTGTATCTGCAACAAAACATTCCTGCTGATGCTTGGTGGTAGCTTGGGATGAGGGGGAAGAATCTCTGGGTAGTGTGGCCAATCCTCTGTGTGAGTTGCTGCACCCAAATAGCATGTCTTATAGATTAGATGTTTCATGGATGTAATTTTGGCCTCTGCGTGGCAGCCATTCTGTGCTAAGTGGGCCATACTGTTGTCAATGTCACTGATGAATGCATAGACAAAGAAGCCACTGCTGCTATAGCCTCCAATGCAGAAGGTAAAAGAGGGTAGCAGGAGGAACCATGCTGGAGGGAGACACTTCTTGTTGGGCTACTGCAAGAAGTGAATGGTGCCAAGTATGACTCTGCAAGTAGAGTAGAATGGCAAGATCATGGGGTGATTCTTATTTCAGAAACTGGAGTTTTATTTGCTCAGATAAGTTATAGATACTCTTGGAGACTTAGGTTTGCAACCTGAGGGATACAACCAACTGTTACAATTTTATATTGAATGTTGCTTGTTTTATTAAGCCTGTTTAGTCCTTTTTAATTTATGCCAAAGTCTCTGGAGGAAGGGAATTAAAACAAGATTTTGTTTCTTGAAACTTACTTCTGTGTAAAGTTTTAGGATCATATCGTCAAGGCAGAACACTCATATGTACAATATCAATCAATGCTGAACAAAATATGGTTTAGAATCAGTGAAGTCAATTTGTTACCTGATTCTGTTGCAAGCTTTGATATTATTTTCTGAATAATATTTGTCCTTATGCAAGCTGAGATAAGGGTAATAAGAATTTTATGCTTCAGGAACACTGAGAGGTTACCAGGAAGGGGGGGGGGGAATATTCGTCTTACAAACGACTTTGTAAAATTTATGACGTACATTCAGATTTATGTATTTGTTTGTTTGGCAAAAAGGATGCTGATAATGACTAATGGAAAGGAATGGGTCAATTAAATTTAAGGGCAGAGCAAATCCATGTGTAATCTCATACATCTGCATAAAAATTGAGCTTGTACTTTTAAAATAATATTTTTCTGTAAACTGTGCTATGTTTAAGTAGTTTAAAATCCCTCGTACTTAAATGTTTTATTTTCATGCTCTTAAAATTATCAGTTATTTATTCATATACCAGAAGATATAAGATTGCAAATATATTTGCATTTATTGAAAAATGTTCAAACTTAAAAGGAATAAAAGAGGAAGTGTTATATACTCTTAAAAGGAAGATTTACCTTAAATACAAATTTAATTTTTAAACATGTATTTATTGATTTTTTTAAAAAAATCAATAGATTTGTTATCAGAAAACCATTAGAAGGCAACTTTTATCGAGTACTCCACACTTGATTCTGAGAGCCTAAGGACTTTTTAAAGGATTTTTTTTTTCACAGTGCAGACTTCCTAATAAGCATGACAGTTTTTGCTTTATTGTGTGCCTTGGCTTGCCCATTGAAGGTGCAATCCTATGCGTGTTCAGACAGAAAAAAGTCCTACAACTCCCAGCATGCCCCAGTCAGGATGGCTGGCTGAGGCACGCTGGGAGTTGTAGGATTTTTTTTTTCCTGTCTAAACATGCATAGGATTCATTTCATTTTCATTTATTACATTTCTATACTGCCCAATAGCCGAAGCTCTCTGGGTGGTTTATGAAGATTAAAACCTTTAAAATACATTATAAAAACCATATATATACAAACATATAAACATATAACACAGAGAGAGACGCACATACATATATCTAAAAACAATTTTAAACAATCAACAAGAACAATTGTTGCTGCCAATCATATGCTGTCAAATGCCTGAGAGAAGAAGGTCTAAACCTGGCACTGAAAAGATAACAATGTTGGAGCCTTGTTGGGGAGGTCATTCCATAATTGGGGGGGGGGCATCATCAAGAAAGCTCTCTCCCTTGTTTCTGCCTTCGCAGCCTCCCTCGGAGGAGACACCTGGAGAAGGGCCTTAGATGATGATGGTCCTTCACAATTGTACCTTTAATCATATGGTGCTATTTGCTCTGCAGACTGGGATGCACTTGCACTCAGCTCGAGGAACACTTTAGCCTGGATTTCATGGATGGACCTGGGACAGGAATTGGTGCCTGTACAGACCAGACCAAGGTAGAAAATTGTGCTATATAATCTTGTGGGCCTTGTGGCCCCTTCCAGTTTCATCACTTTCATAACACTGCAAATCTGCACTCAGCTAAGGGGTGAAGACAGAAGACCATTTACCAAGAATATAAGGTGCCAGCCAACCTGTACCAGGGAATCCGGTATCATGCCTCAGGACATTTTACTGTTCCCTCCACCAGGGCAGCTTGTGGGTGGAGGAAATTGCTGGCCTCCTGTTTGCTGCTCTGACTATAGCTTGTCAAGCTGCCTGAATCAAGGACCCAATTGGCTTCATGTAACTGCTACCTCAGGACAGCCTGAGCAAACTCTCAGGTAAAATAGTTGCATATTACAGATTCCTGAAGCCTGGCCTAGGCTATCCATGTCCCAGCCCTATCCTTCCCCTATTGCTGCCTTCTAGAAGCCATCCACCTGCTTTCTTGTATTGGAGTACATCGCCTCTTTGATACCGGCTTGATATGGCTGGCCTAAGACTATTTTGCAGCCTGAAGCAAAGAATAAGATGGTGCCCCCTCCCATTCTATTTACAAAAGCCAACTGGATTGGCAGTCTAATCTTTCTTCAATGCTGGTGATGGGACAGCCTCTTCCACTGCACCAGAAGCCATTAAGATAGCTTGGCCTAAAAGTGTAGGGCAGGCCCATATTGCACACAGTTCTCTCCTCCAACACCTTTCTGCCATCTTCCAGCATCCACCACCTGAGCTGACCACCTAACTCTGCCTAGTGGTAGTGCTGGCCCTGCATGCTTGCTGATTTGAACCAGCTGAGCCTTGACAGATCATTGTTTACCATGGTGCATATGACCCCTGTCGGTAAGCCATTGCAAAAATGGACAACTATATGTATCTTGCTGAGTGGTGAGAAACATTTTACTACACATAGGGTACAGATGTGTGACAGAATGGTTATCTGTATCCACACTATTTAGTGTTTAGTGTTTACCCCACCAGAGTATAAGTTTTCCAGTTTTAAAATTAATATTAGGGGATGAAGTAAATTTACAGTCTGGGAAGACATAAAATTATTTCTCATAGGTTAGATTCTGGGTTTGTGATCTATAAGATGGCATGAAACAAAGCAAAGAGAAATATGCTAAATCAATTTGCATGGAAACTTGAACGAGCTCTTGGAAGAACTGCACCAAAAGATTGTCTTTCAAAGAATGAGAGGCAATTTCTAAGTCTTTGAAAACACAAGAGATTTCCAAAGTGGGGCAGAAAGAAAGCAAAGCATCAAAGTAGTAGAGTGAAAAGCCCATAAAATCCATTTTCTTTCAGACACACAATCATTAAAAAGTTGCTGTGGATAATATTGTCTTTAAAGGCTGAGAAATTGGGCCGCCACCCTGTTATTGCCACCTGCAGAACTCACAGTGGCCAACGCATTACAACCTATTATAGCATTTCTGACTGCAGCAAGAGGGTGCCAGTTTCCTAATCCCTATAAATCTCAATGATCAGATCGAAGATCACCTTCTTTCTTGGATTTCCAGTGCTGAAATTAGAAATATAAACGGTATTGATTTCAGAGTGTGAGATGGAGTGAAAAGCACTACAAATGATGTGCGGTTTTATACAGTAGCCTGCCATGTATGTTATGACCAGGGTAGTTCTACCATAAGCAACTCAGGAGTACCATCCTGCCTTTGTGACAATGAGCCAATCGGGGGAATGGCATTGATTAGCATAACTCTACATTAAGTGGATATTTTACAAGGGTGCAGAAGGAAGCCACCAAGTCTGTTTCACTGGTTGTCTATGAAGACACATGCAGTTTCCTCAGAAAACAAGTACAGAGCAGAGAAGGGTGAGAAATTTTGTTTCAGTTCATTTCTGATAAAATTGACCACAATTTACAAAGTTCTCCATATTCGAGAAGAAAATAACTTGGATTAAAAAAATGTGAATGTGAGGGAAACCGAAACTTGACAGATTTGTCCATCCAGGCCCATGGCTTTGAGTACTTAACTCTTAAAAGTCTAGACTTGAATTCGGGGTGGGCGATGCACCCACCACCCGACTCGTGGCACGCTCGGCAAGCGCTGCTACCATGCCTCCCAAACTGGGCTGAAAGCAAGCACCACCCAAGGTGATCGCTGGACTTCCAGGTTCCTGGTGCTATGTTTTTTATGTAGAAAATGACGTAAGTTACATTAAAGCAGCCAAGATTTCAACGTATCTTACGCCATTTTCTACATAAACAATGTAGCACCAGGAACCCGGAAGTCGCTTCCCCGGCTCAGCTCACGAGAATGCGAGTTGAGCTGGGGAAGCAGGTGAGTTGAGCTGGGGAAGCAGGTAGGCTGAGCAGAGCTTGGGGGAGTCGAGCCCAGCGAGTTCGCTGGACTTCCACCCCCAATTGAGCTAGGCACACATCCCTAGCTGGTTGAATCTCTGTGTATTCAGCCATGTTAGTGCTGAGTTAGAGTTGCCAGCTTTTGTTTCTGAAAGGCTCCCCATCTTTAACAGCTATATGGCAGGCATGTACAACATGCTTCTCTCTATACTGGGAGTAGCACCTATTGAATTTGGCCATTGCAGATGGTTGAGACATTCATTTCATTTTGTTTTTGATAAGAATTTACCAAAATCTTCAAATTTCTTCATATTCAGGAAGGAAAGAACATGAGATTATTATTTTTTTAAAAAAAAAAATGAATGCAGAAGAAAGCAAAACAGTTGGGTTCATCCATCCCAAGTACAGGCATTTCGAATCCATATTGTTTGTGCATGGACGACATTGGAATTCCAACTCAAGGTATCTCAAGGCCCCCGTAGAACTCAGTTGTGTCTAGCCACTCTGTAAGATCAGAGCAGCTAAGCAATGGCAGCCAGAAAGACCACAGAAACTCTGCTTACAAGGCCAACTCCAGCATCAGAATAAACCAGTCAGATGACATAACCCAGGTCCATTGTCCAGTGGGAGCTGCAGTGCATATGCAAAGCTCCACATATGAAGGAATTCCACATTATGTTCTATGTGTAGGGGAATGTTTTGGGTGCATGATGGGAAATAATGATGCATGGAGGAATTTGTGATGTTATATGTGTGTAAATTAATATGTGTATATATGGTAAGTATAGGAATGTGTTCCTGTTATGAGTCTATCTATGGCTATAGGTAGGTATTCCTGTAGCATCACTGTGTTTTATGGTAGGTAAGTCTGTGGTGAGTGAGAAATGATGGGCAGGAAGAATGGTGGATTTGCATATGTGACATGATTGGCTGAGAGAGTGAAGGGGAAGTGAAGTGTGTGCGCTGTGTGAGGCAGATTAAATTAGTTAGGAGTTGAGTTAGAGAGTCAGATGGGGATGCTTTGACCTGGATTCCTGCATTGAGCAGGGGGTTGGACTTGATGGCCTTGTAGGCCCCTTCCAACTCTACTTTTCTATGATTCTATGTTCTATGGATCAGAGACAGCAGTCAGGGTTAGTGAGTGCAGGTATTATTGATGTGAACAGATGGTGAGGGTGAATTTAGAAATAGAATAGGATAGGAGATTAAATAGTATTAACTGAAGCTTACATATTGAACTTATTTCAAGAAACTTTTGTAGTTTAAATAAACTTTATTTTATTTGTTAAAGCAACCTGTATGAGAAGCAGTGCTTTACATATTGTCAGAGAAAACATAAAGGTGTTTATTAACATAAGATGAGAGCCAGTGTGGCGTAGTGGTTAGAGTGTTGGACTGGGACTCAGGAGATCTGAGTTCTAGTCCCCGCTCAGCCATGAAACTCACTGGGTTTGTCACTGACTCTCAGCCTAACCTACCTCACAGGGTTGTTGTGAGGATAAAATGGAGAGGAGGAGGAGGATTATGTAAGCCGCCTTGGGTTCCTTGCAGGAAAAAAGGTGGGGTATAAACATAATAAATAAATAAATAATATAAATCCCAGAGATAGTGTGAGAAGAGTTGTAAGGGTAAGGGTTATAGAGAGAAAACCCCTAACCTTACAAAAACACACCCACAGCTCCAAAAGGAGGGCAAAAAAGAAGGCCCTATGAGGGGAGGGGTGTGGTATACATTCCTTCATTAAAAAAGTATGAGAAGTCTCTGTGATTTTTGGATCCCCCCCCCAATAAAAGACTCCAATATTTTTCCATCAAAGAACAAATCTTGAAAAGACTCCGAGACTTGGGCTGTCACTAAAGTAGAAACAAAACATGAATATGAAGAGTTAATGATTAGTTTGTGAATTGCATCAAATATCCCAACAAAAGTAAATAATTAAGAGTTAACCTTATTTCTTTTTTATTTACTGCATGAAAAGATTTTGCCAGTCAGCAATCCCTCTAAAAAGATTAACCTCTACTTTTTAATTTGTAAAGTAATAAACAACCATACTAATCAAATGTGCATCAGATATATGGGATACAATAGAACAAATAGAGATATCTGGAAAGTCAGTGGGACTAATCATCCTATAAAATAGATTTGCAAGGTTATTCAAGACAGAAGGTATGTGACCTGTTTGCTTGAAGCCAAAACACACCTGAAAGCCAAACTGCATGTTACACACAATCTCAGCTTTTTGAGGGGTCACTTCTTAGCTGAAAAGCAGGTGTGTCTTTTAATGGAGAAGCGTTGGAGAATGGGGGGCTTAACTCTTTCCCTCCTACCACTTTGCCGCCTGTTGGATTTGAGGTGTACCTATATCTTTGTAAATATGCATCAGGAACCCGCAGGGGGAACGCAGCATGGGAGAGGAGTTGCAACAGAAAAGAGGTAGACAGGAAAAGGGTTAAACAACTTGTTCCCTCCCATTCCTACAATAAATGTCTACATTCCCAGTGCTGCTTTTGGGGAAGAAAAAAGGGCAGGCTATCAGGGATTTCTCATCCACAATTGTATGTAGTTGGACCCAAAGGCAGCAAGGTGTTCAATTAGTGCAGGGGGGTGGGCAAGCAGGATAGGGTGAGGGGATGGATGATAGCACACACACCCAACCTCCATTGGCTGCATGACCCATGGGTCAGGTGGCTCTCCCCTGAGTTAGTGGGTGGTCTGTCTTGACAGGGAGAATGTTTTAGTCCATGTATCTTCTCAATCAAAAGGAACAGCTATATGAATTAGGTTCAAGGTGAATTTTGTCTATTTAAAAAAAGAGATGCAAACAAATGTTGTGCATATTCCTACATATTTTGAAAAGTTTCGTGAGAAAAAGAGAACTAAAAATGAAACTGAAGTACTTTATGTACCAAATGCTGGTCAATGACCAGAAATTGTTAACATTATAGAAGGAATGTAGTAATAAGAAGAGGGGTATAACAGGCTGATTATCCCTTTCCAGGAAAAATGGGCAGTTCGGGAGACCATCCACAACTTCAGTTGTCAGGAAACAGAACTACGTGAATATGAAAAAAAAATTGCTTACTTTATTAATTGCATTAACAGTACAAACTTATAATTATCTACTCATATGTAAGTCATATTGTATTTAATTGGGCTTTTTCTCATATTAGTGGGTATAGGATAGCATCTTAAGAGGGTAAGTCTGCAATGCTATACACATTTACCTGGGAGTAAGTCCCATTGAACTCAATGGAGTTTATTTCTAAATTGACATGTATCGGAGTGCACTGTAAGGTTCTTAACAAAAACTAGTAATTTAGAGCTTATGTTATTCTTTGATTTTAATTTACTATATAAAAACAGGAACTGTCAGTGAAGAACCAAACAAAATTAGTTAAGCTCTAATGATTTGATACTTTGTAAAGTACCAACAATTGTTAGAAAGTATGAAGGTTCATAAAATGAGCTTATCTCTGTTTCCTGTTTCCATTATGCCTTTTCTACTGCAACTCATTTGTCATCTTGCTTGTTCAGATTTTGATTTCATTCTACATCTTGTTGTTATATTAATGATGGGAAATTGTTAAAATGCTTTTCTTTGGCCTGAATTTAGAAATACATTTTCTGTTTACAAATTGAATGAGAAAAGATCAAATTTCCAGGTGCAATTAATGATGGATAGAAACAGTTTGACTAATAGTCTCAGACTGTCTAAACTGGGAGAAATTTAGATAGCCTCTTTTCATGAGTGTGCATAAGTGTTTCGCTTAAAAAAGAGTTCACTGAGCTTGAAGCAAGAGGATTTTAAAAACTCAGGAATTAACTGTATTTTCAACATAACAAACACTTCTCTGTTAACAAAACATAGGTATCTGAAATGTGCAATTATTCTGGTTGCTGTCATGCAAAATGTAAAAGGAAAAATGGTTCCAGTTTGTAAATAAGAGGGAAGGCTGTGCCTTATGTACACCAAGGTGCTGATATATCTTTAAAAGGAGGCCTGTACACCACTGTGTCTCACCAAGCCAAACACAGTCTAGCAGCCATATACTCTGGCCTGCTGGGTGCCCCTGTCTTATTTTCAGGAGGTTTATCATGTCCCTGCTGGGACGCCCTACATGGCTAGTGGACTGAGTTTGGCTTGAGGGGTCACAACAGGTCTGTTGTAGCACATGGGACAGTATCCAATTGGATACCAGCGCTAAAGTAAATTATGTTGTGCTAGCATAGGGGACTTTTAGAGCAATGCAAATAGTGTTAGCCAGTGCAACAGGTTTTCTGGGGAATCCCGTTGTGCCAACCAATGCTACTGGCATTGTGCTAGAAGTCCCTTATGCTGGAGCAGTGTTCTCCAACCTTGGGGACCCAAGGTTGGAGAACACTGTGCTAGAGCAATGTAATTTACAGTACATCAGCGCTCGTGTCCGATTGGATACTGTCCATGGATTCTCAAGGAGTTACAAAGGCCTTGCTGTGATGGCATGGCCAACTGCCAGGCAAAGGGAACATTTGTCTGAGATAGACCTCCCTCCCCCCACCCCCCATGTATATGCCATCTTTGGCCTAGGATGAAAATGTCCCAAACACAGCCATATAATTACCCTTAGTGGTTTTGAAAGGCATTTAAAAAGGTCTTGTAGGTTTCATAGCTTTCATAGATTATAGAGTTGGAAGGAGCCTACAAGGCTATTGAGTCCAATCCCCTGCTCAATGCAGGAAACTAGAGGAGGGGTCTCCCATCCAAGTAATAACCAGGCCTGACCCTGCTTAGCTTTCCACGCTCAGACAAGCTGAGCCAGCGTGAGCCACAGGCCTGGGTGATTATGGCCACACCACATCCCTGCCACTTACCGGTATGTTTCTGTGCAACGTAAAAGCCAACAAAAGTGATGCTGGCAAATCTTCATTTACCAAAGCTATTGCTATTCTTGGGATAGCCAACATCTGCATGTAACAGCACAAAGTGCTATATTATGTAGCTGCTATGGCAGCTGTTATTTTCTGTCCTGTCCATGTATTGACTCAAGTAAGGTCCCATAAGTTTGGAGCCAATACATTTATTAGCAAAAAGAGTTTAATAACAGTGGAGCTGAAGCCTATATAGCTGGGTTAAGAAGTTTCCAAAGGATTTTTATAAAATCATTTATCAGTGTACTTGATAATACTCCTCACTGAGCTCCAAAGCTTCTCCAAGGATAGCCTAATCTAAAGTAAACTAGTTGGGGATC
Source organism: Shinisaurus crocodilurus (assembly GCA_021292165.1). NCBI lineage: Eukaryota > Metazoa > Chordata > Lepidosauria > Squamata > Shinisauridae > Shinisaurus > Shinisaurus crocodilurus. Next base: position 155,713,933 of record CM037878.1, read on the forward strand.
ACTATTAAGATTGAAATGTCCAAACTAATTACTTTGCAGTAGAGGCAATAACTTCAATGGAAAGTTTTGTTAAGTTTCTTGATGACCATAAGTAATCTTATGCAATAACCTATACACATTTACCTGTAAGTGCTATTGAATTCAATGGGACTCACTTTTCAGTGGACATGCCTAGGATTGCTCTGTTACTAAACCCTTTTGTGAACTTGGCGGCTTTTATTCTTCTTGTCCCAAGATGACTAAAGAGACTTTGGCATACCCATGGTTTCAAGTATGTTTAAGGAGCTCAGTATGATTCTTAGTATCTGTAAACTAGAAACAAGGACAGACTGAAGGGCAAAATGGGCTTATCGTTAAAGAAAATGCTTGAAAGATTGCTAAATCTATATTTTCAAAAGGGCAGAACATCCAGCAATTTTGGCTGTTGTTGGTAATGGATATTATTGACGAGAATTTCTATCTCTGTAATGGGCACACATGTAATCATTTGTGTTTTGTTGGGAGTTTCTTCCTAATCTCAGGTAGTTAGTGGATGATGATGATGATGATGATGATGATGATGATGATGATGATGATGATGATGGCCTGTACCATGTGTGTCTATTATCACATTTATCTTATTGTAAAAGCTCTTACTATCAAGTTAGTTTGAACCTAAACGTGCTCCATTAGTGCAAGCCCCATTCACTTCTTCAAAGGCTGGGCGAATAGATAATCTTAATCAGCACAATCCAGCCAAAGTGAAGCACTTTTAAGTCACATTGGTTTCCCTCATCCTGTTTTACAAATGCATATAGGGGTATGGATGATCAGCAAAGCCTCATAGAATGGTAGTTTTGTAATTTCTGAAAGATCAGGGATGTATGTGTGATTCATGAAGTCTAGAGAATGCCCTGGGAATTCTGCAGGACATGGAACTCATGCTCAAGCTTGGCCTTCTGACATTACCATAATGAGCAAGCCATAATTTTCTGGTGACTGCCTATCATGAATGTGAAAAAACATGAGTAGGTCAGATGCAGCTATGAGTTCATCCATTATTTCCTGTGCTCTAACACAAAAGACATTTACTATACCGATGTCACTGGTGGGAATTGTGATGGATTCTGGGGGAACCTGATCACACCTAGCCTAGTGAGCTACCAGTCTGTACTACCGGAGCTATCTACAGACACAGAAGGGAGTAGAGCTCTGGCTTGTAGCCCCATTGCTGACTCAAGAACCCTGGATTGGTTATGGAAGCAGCCAAGCCCTGGCAGCCCTTCACTACTATCAATAAATAGCTACAAAGGTCATTTCTCATGTTAGTTGTATGTTTGCTGTTGCTGTTGGTTGGAGTCACATGTCACCAATTATTTTTCAAATGGGGACCATGAAGGATGTGTAGATGATACACATGATTTAGGGTGCAATCCTATGCATATTTAGACAGGAGGGAAAACAACCCTTCAAGACCCAGGATTCTACAACCAGCATAGCTGGCTGGGGAATGCTGGGAGTTGTAGGACTTTTTTCTGTCTAAACATGAATAGGATTTCACCCCTATTTATTTTAAATTAAAGTCACTTCTCACATCAGTGCTGGATCTCCCAGGGGAACACCAGTGTTGGTATGGAAAGTAACCACACAATCCATCCATTCCATGTGCTCTTGCCAGCTCCACAGGGGACTTACTTTACCATATGAGAGCAGCAACTGCACAGCACAGTCAATGGAAGATTCAGACCCCTTGATCACAGGCCTCAGGTAGTATTCATCATGACAGTGTCACAAGCAGGTACACATAATTGCTAAGTTCTATACACATACACTTGCTAAATGAATGGCTAAGTTCTATACACTTCCTGGTTGTGGATTAAAGTAGTACAGGTGTGAGGGGTTACCAATATACGTGTCACTGCAGCTAAGGTATTCCTGGTGCACCAGCCAAAGCTGGTAAAAGACGCTCCTTGTAAGGCTAGGAGCCCTACTTTACAGAGGACAGTGCTCTGTTTTGGAGAGCTGGTAGAGGGCAGTCCTCTATTTGAAGGTCTTCTCTGTTTGAAGAGGTGTCCAGTCCCAGTCTGGTTTAATGTCAAAGAACCATAAGGAGGAAGAGCAGGGACTTTGAAGTTGCACATCCACATTTGGCACCTGAACATTAGACTGAGCAAGACACAAAGGCCACTTGGTTAGTCTTCTCCACTATGGTGAGATATTTTGCTGGAAGAAGCAAAGACTACTAGACTACTAAAAAATGATCCTTCAACGCCAACTTCAGTGGACTGGTCATGTTGTTCGAATGCCTGACTGCTGTCTCCCAAAGCAGTTACTTTATTCCCAACTCAAGGATGGAAAGCGGAATATCGGTGGTCAATATAAGAGGTTTAAAGATGTTCTCAAGGCTAATCTAAAAAAATGTAATATAAACATCAAAAACTGGGAAGCTCTGGCCCATGAACGACCTAACTGGAGGTTGGCCTCTCACAAAGGTTCTATGGACTTTGAAGAAGCCTGAGTGCAAGGTGAAAGGGAGAAACGCGCTAAGCGAAAAGCACGTCAGGACCATCTTCCATCTGGTAACCTGTGTCCTCACTGTGGGAAGCTGTGTGGATCTAGAATTGGCCTCCACAGTCACTTACGGACCCATCACTAGAGTCTACACAATTTTCTTTAGAATTTTCCTCCTTTTAAAATCTCCTTTTTGTAATTTTTATCCTGGAAGACAATCTTACTCGGTCACAAGTGATCGCCTGACTGACTGACTGACTGGTGAGATATATTGAATTTTTATTTAAATTATAATTATTCTTTCTAAATGCTCACCTATACAGTGCCTTGCAGAAGTATTCACCCTGCTTTGACTTTTCCACATTTTGTTGTGTTACAACCTGGAATTTTTGCTGGAAGAAGCAAAGACTACTAGACTACTAAATTTTTGCAGAATTTAGGTGAGATCAAAAATGGCTGCTTTCCCCATCCCTAGCAAGTCCTTTTTTAGGGCAGAGTGTAAATGGCCACCCTGCTCCTGGTCACTGTAGCCATTTGATCCTCCGGAGGCAACAGTAGTTCTTTGAGCACCGTGTGAAGCTACATACCTGCTCCTTCACAGGAAATGCATCTCTGTCCAGAACAGGCAAACTGCTTAAGCCCTGAAACTGGGAGCTGCCTACTCACAGGACCTCCACCTCACAAGGATTCAGTCTCAATTTATTTTCCGCCACCCCTTCCATCCCGCCACTGCATCCAGGCCTCTCCTGATTCAATGTAACAGAGAAATAGACATAGATATGCTCCAAATCTCCTAATGTCCACTCCCAATGGCTTCATACAGTATATATTTTGAATAGCATTGGGGACAAGATGGTGCGCAATGGGACTTACTTCTGAGTAGACATGTATAGGATTGTACAGTTAGCCCCTTTGATTTAAGTATGATAGGCTGGAACCAGACTTATTCATACTTAGAGTAGATCCATTGAAACTAATGGGACTTAAGTCATGACAAATTGAATCCCATTGATTTCAGTGGGTATAATCTAAGTATGATTTAAGTACGATAAGTAAGTAGATCCAACCAGATATGTTTAATTGTATATTGCACAATGTTGTGTAATGCATTATGTATTTAGAGCATTGTACAGTATGATACTTAAAAAAAACAAATAATAAAAAAGAAAGCAAAGAACCCTTTTAAGCCAATGGTAAAGAAATCAAATGATAGAAAATGGTTGTTTACAGGGTCCATGAACTACTGCATGCTGCAAATGACCTTGGAATCTGAAAACATAATCCAGCCGTGCAAGCAATATTGGATTTGTGTCAGGAGCGTAAAATATTTAAAGAAAAATAATAGGAGATCACAGGCAATTCCAGCATACTGTGCGTGATCATTTTGTCAGCTCTCAGATTTACAGTGCCAGTTTGCTATCTGTGTGGGCATAAACCAGCCAAGTACTTCTCCAGCAGGTACCATAATCATTTTACAGGGCATTTAAAAAAGGAATATGCAACAAGGACACATTTTCCTCCAGGAAAGACATAAATAATAACAAAGGAGACTTTTGGCTGGGAAAGAGTAAAGGCCATTTTGACTGTCAAAATGTATTGTTTCTTTATATTTCATTTTTTTAAAACTATGCCAAACAATTTTTTTCAATGTTTTTATTTTTCAGAATAATCTTTCCTAACAAACCTCTAAGCATACTTATTATAATAGGTTTCTAAAGTCTTCAGTAGCACAATTTGTTTAGCAATCTGTTTAGCTAGCTAATTTTTCATGATTTTAACTCTTAAGAATTCTAATGACTTAATTAGAAGATGAATTTTCATGGCCTTTTTGTGTGTGATGATAAACACACACACACACACACACACAGATTCAGCAGTCAGGCTGGGCTTAAAACATTTTGCTGCCTGAGGCAAAGCACAACCTGGTACCTCTCCATTAGACATAAAGAAGTCAATTGGATTGATAGTTGAATCTTTCTTCAGCACCAGCGATGGGACAGCATCCACTACCACACCTGAGGGCAGCAGGGAAGCTTAGGGGGTGCAAAGCAGGCCATGTGGTACACTCAAGTCTGTCCTCCAATACCTTGCTGCCGCTTTCCACCCTCCAGCATCTGCCACCTGAGTTGGCCACCTCACTTTGCTTAATGGTAGGGCTGGCCTTTGTGGAATTCATCTCTTCTCTATTTTTTCAGGGAAGGCCCCGGAGAGATCTGGCCCCTGAAAGAAGTTTATAATCCTCCTGCAAACATACAGGTGGCCCTTGAAGATTTTAATTTAAGTGTGGTAAAATATTTTGCCCTTGAGGATCTCTTTTAGCAAGCACACTCAGTCACTCATTCTCTCTCCTCCATGATCAAGACTTTGTACCACATGCTCCATACATGTGCAACCTTTCCTGCCAGCTTTTTAATACTTATTATAACAACAGAAGTGGGACCTGCAACAAAATGTTGCAGTCTGGGATGCTCCTGTATATGATACTCTATTCCATTTGCTCTCCCACCCAGTTTTCAGTTTCCCCCAAACACTTAGTCAGCATTCTGTGGCTAGTGAGAAAGTTCAGTCTTCATTGGGCTGTTTTGGGGTCCCCCCTTAGTGATTTTCCCTTAAAGAATTTTGTGTACTTCCGAAAACTTTGAGGCTTCCCTAAGACTGATGATAACTTCCTCTTGTGTGTGGATCGTGCCATGTTAGCTACAAGAACTTGTACTGAGAGAATGTGTATTGAGAGAATTGAGATCACTATTAGAATATAGACTGTGGCCATAGAGCATGTTCTAAAGAAGGCTGGAGAAACATTTTGCCTCCCAAGGACCACAATTCTTCATGAATAATCTTCTGGGGCCACATGCCAGTGGTGGGTTGGGCCAAAGACACATAGGCAATATACACACAAATCCATCCATGCACAAACACTCAAGCATACACCCCTTTCATCCATCATGCTAATGCTCTCTCACTCTAATGGCCACTGTGTGAACAGAATGCTGACTATATGGACCCTTGGTCTGATCCAGCATTGCTCTTCTTATGTTCTTATACTTAAACTATGGAATTCACGTCCACAAGATGTAGTGATGGTCACCAGTTTGGATGGCTTTAAAAGGGGATTGGACAAATTCATGGAGGAGAAGGCTATTGATGGTTACTAGTCCTGATTGGCTATATGCTACCTCCAGTATCGGAGGTGGTATGCCTATGTACACCAGTTGCTGGGGAACTTGGGTGGGAGGGTGCTGTTGAATTCATGTCCTGCTTGTGGGTTTCCTGTGGGCAGCTGGCTGGCTAGTGTATGAACAGAATGCTGGACTAGATAGACCCTTGGTCTGATCCAGCAGGGCTGGGTCAGTTAAAGTTAAACTTTATCTGCAGCCTGCATCCATCTTCCCCTGCTGCTTAGCTGTTCTCCCGATCAACAATGAAGTGGGGAGGGAATATGGAGAGAGGAGATTTAAAATACAGTCTAGCCATCCATTAAAAGGACCAAATTGTTCCAATCCTAATTCTCCTGTATGGAGAACATAGTGGGCCAGTCCACAAGTTGGCCATCATCTTCTTCTTTTTTTAAAGTTTCTTACTTTAATCTACCTTAATTCAAAACACCACACACACACACACACACACACAGAGTAGTCAGAAGAATTACGCATGATGCAGAGCCCTTTCAGAAATGTGCATATGCCACAAATCAGGTATATGGCAGGGAAGGGGAGAACAGGATCCAGCCCCACATTCTGCTCCCTTTTTGAAAGAGTTGCATGCATACAGTACTAGCTATAGGTTAGAAAGGGGAACCACGTGTGCAGGACCTGTTTGCACATAAAAACTACCTACCATAATAAGTTTTGCATAGCTGCACAGAATTATGCATGAGTCACTCACACTCTTTCTGACAGTGCTTCCGTGTGATACATAGTTGGGTGTGGGGGGAGGAAACATAAACAAGGAGCACCTCCAGCAACATCAAGTAGGCCGCTCAACAAGATCTGCCACGGACAGCCTTCTCCCTGTCCCATCAGCCAGAGAAACCAGGCTGGTGGGGACTAGGAGGAGGGCCTTTTCTGTGGCAGCCCCCAATTTATGGAACTCTCTCCCCAGTGACCTCCGCCATGCCCCTTCCTTGATTAGCTTCCACCAGGCATTAAAAACTGTGGCTTTTCAGGCGGGAATATGGGATGGGTTAGGATTTTTACTGTTTTTAATTGTGTTTTACACTATGTTTTTTCTTGTATTTTATTGGACTGTACATCACTCAGAGTGGCTGGATGACTGGCCAGATGGGCGATTCAAAAATATAATAAATAAATAAGCAGTCATCCAATGGTAAAAGCTTCATTAGGATCAGTACTAAACCTTAAATTTTGAATATGAATGCTAATTTATTTTAGTGATTGTTGGACTTCATTCGTGGCTGTTGTTGCAACTGCTTGATCTCAGCTTATTGCAGGACATACGGTAGATTTTGGTTAATTCTATAAATGAGACTGGATATTTTTTTTTAACTTTCCAAAGGAATGACTATAGGAAATAAAATTCTAGTTGTATGCTGTATAAAATTCAGTTTTCAAATTGAGACAAGCCGAAATATAGTGGTATCACTGAATATTAGAAGTAAATTATTCTAGTTATTGAATTTATGGTGGCAGATTAATTCTGACATTCTACTCTCCTAATGTACTGGGATATCAGACCTCCTACCCCATAAATAATCACTGGAAATAATGCCAAGAAATCATATTTTCCACAGTACTGAACATGCCCTATACCCTTCCTGCTATGACTAAGAGAGACTATAAATGAAAATTTCATTTTAGACAACTATTATGCATAGATTTCATATTATTCATAGATTCACAGAATGGAAAGATGGTGTGGTATAATGGGCAGAGTGTTTGCCTGGGGAGACTTGGGGTTCAAATTTCTGCTCAGCTATGAAACTCACTGGGTGACTATGGACCCATCATTCTTTCTGCCTAGCCTACCTCCCAGGGCTATAGTAAGCATAAAAAGTGATAGCCTGCACGTATGCTACTTTTGAGGAAGGGCAGAATACAAATGTGAAATACATAACTAAGATATCTAAAGCCCCCAGTTCTGTAGTATATTTTGTTACTTGGTAACAATGGAAACAGGACAGCATAAATCAAATGCCCTGATGCGGAAAGGGAAGGAGGCAGAATCCCGCACTGAATTGGGAAACAGATTGTGTGTGTCTATGAGCATCCACACTGTGATGCATCGAGATGCAAGGCATCCCGTGTGATTCCCACCTGCACTGTAGGGTATGGAGAGGAGATGCATGTTCTTTTCCATCAGCCTTGTAATGATGCTACTGTAGTGTATGCCCATCTCCATTTGCTGTCTCAGGCCACTTGTTATGTGCATCAGATCTGGTGGGTATGACTATTTGTGGATTGGGCCAAGAACATGTTATGCTTTCTTTCAGGAACTGCATTTTATATCCACAGCTTTTCGGGAAAATAGTGGTGGGAATGTGTGGTGTTAAAAAGACATATAGGTGTAGACTCATGCCAACAGTGCATGGAAAGTGTCACTTTTTTTTTTTTTTTAAGCTAACATGCCTTGTAATCTTTGCCTGGTATATCACAGATACTCTGCCTCATTCTAGAACAGTGATGGCAAACCTTTTTGAGCCCGAGTGCCCAAACTGCAACACAAAGCCAACTTACTTATTTCAAAGTGCCAACACTGCAATTAAACCTGAATACCAAGGTTTTAGTTTTAGAAAAACAACTCATACAGTTGTCTGAACTAATTAACATCTTTTGTCTTAAAAGAAAAACACAATAACAGAGCTTTCAATGATACAAACAGTTTTTTGTTGAAAAAAAATCAACTCAAAAAATTATTATAGTACTACATTGTACACATAGCCTGAAGGGAATTTATACAAACTTTTTAAATAATTAGGCACATGTATTTTTGGATAAGGGATTCTCAACTTGTAATATGATTCTATGCCAGACTGAAATTGTATGGGCAAGCTTTACCCCCGGTCCTTTCCCTGCTTCTACAGGTGTCGGATTAGTAAAAGTAAAAGTCAACCTGTACTAGGATGAGCAAGATAAAGAAGAAAACTAAATGTGCTTAACACATTTTAAACACTTTATGTCTTGGACTGCAAACACTGCTAGGTAAAAGTTTGCATTGGGCATGCTTTTGCACAATTAATGTGATTTTTGCTATTGCATGCATGCTGATAATTTGTCAAACCTTGGCTCATACTCTGTTAGTTTGAGAGCAATACATGCAGCACTCAGGTCAACTGTTAGGGCTTTGCATCCAAGCCATGCTCTGTGCATCATTCTTCAAAATCTTTTAAATGTGATAACAATGTAGAAAAGAATTCTGTAACAGGAATTCTAGAATAAAATAATTCCGTTCCACACTGTGAGAAAGAACAAGATCATTAGTGTTTTGCAGAAGGGGACGGTCTTTTCGCGATCTGGTGACCAATGGCTCGAGTGCCCACAGAGAGGTCCCTGCGTGCCAGCTGTGGCACCCGTGCCATAGGTTCACCATCACTGTTCTAGAAAGACGTGCCACTTCACACATTACATTTTGGGTTGTACCGAAGATAATTTCAGCGTGTGGATAAAAATGGAAAGTGTGTATACAACGAACACACATTTGCAGGATGTGGATCATACAGCTACACTCATCAGACAGTAGTGATGAGTGTACAATTGACAGCAAACTTGGGCTGTACTGAAATGACAAGAACCATTGTTCAACTGTTTCACCCACCTCAAAATTTGCTCTTTTGTTTTGGCTATATTTCGGGGATGAGGCAAAATTCTTTTGGCAGGGGAAGCAAATCAGAGCAGTTCCCATTTTGTTTTCCACAGAAAGCTCTGTTCTGAGGTGCTTCTTGCATTTGGGGAAATTCAAAATGGCTGCTAGTGCTACCATAAAATAAATAAATAAATAAATAAAAGCCACTCACGTGGGGGTGCCATTATATTGGAGAGCAGTCAAATATCTACAGAAAAACACACACACTTTTACAAAGTGGGCAGTTCTTCCTCCAGCAACTTATTTTATGTGGGAGATGTAGTGTGATGCCCCTCACCACTCACCACCACCTGTGATTTGCACCCGAAGCTTTATACGGTCAAATCCCACCACCACCCTCCCTTAATCTCCTCCGCTGCCACCAACCCCCTCCAGGATAACCAACTCAGACCACTCCTTTTAAATTTTTAAAAAGGAAACAAGTCTCAGCTTGCCTGAGCGTGGTAAGCTAAGCAGGGTCAGGCCTGGTTATTACTTGAATGGGAGACCCCTCCTCTAGTTTCCTGCATTGAGCAGGAGGTTCTACTCAATAGCCTTGTAGGCTCCTTCCAACTCTATGATCTATACGTTTATTTATTTACAATCAAGGGTAGACAATGTTAAAGGATTCTAAATGTTGTAAACTCTCTCTCTCTCTCTCTCTCTCTCTCTAGACAGCACTACCCAATACTCCCCCTCTCTCCATAGACTCCACTCAGACTTCTCTCAGACTCCCACTCAGACTTCTCCCCCCTCTCTCCAGACAGCCCTCTGCGACTTCCCTCCAGAACAGCACCGCCCACTGTTTATTTCATTTCATTTCATTTCATTTATTTCATTTATATACCGCCCCACAGCCGAAGCTCTCTGGGTGCGTTCACAATACTCTATACATAAAAACAACAATAAAAAACATACAAAATAGTTTAAAAAATTAAAAACCAAATTTAAAAACACAGTTTAAAATAACAATACAAAAGCCAATAAAACTGAGCCTACGGGTGATAATCCCCTCCGTGCTATTCCAAGCTCCTAACTAAATGCCTTGGCATAGAGGGAAGTCTTAACCTGGCGCCGAAAAGAAAGTAAGGTTGGCGGCAGGCGGGTCTCAGTGGGAAGCTGATTCCATAACTGGGGGGCTACCACCGAGAAGGCCCTCCTCCTCGTTGCCACCAACCGAGCCTCTCTTGGAGGTGGCAGTCGGAGGAGGGCCCCAGATGTTGAGCGTAGTGTCCAGGTAGATAGCGGTTGGGAGAGACGTTCCAGTCAGGTATTGTGGTCCTAAGCCGTGTAGGGCTTTATAGATTAAAACCAGCACCTTGAATTCAGCTCGGAAGCATATTGGCAGCCAGTGCAAGCGGGCCAGAACTGGTGTAATATGCTCAGACCTTCCGGACCCTGCAATAAGCCTGGCTGCCGCATTTTGCACAAGCTGCAGCTTCCGAACAGTCTTCAAAGGCAGCCCCACGTAGAGTGCATTGCAGTAGTCTAGTTTAGAGATCACCAGAGCGTAGATTACTGAGACCAGGCTATCCCTGTCCAGATAGGGGTGTACCTGGGCCACCAGCTGAAGCTGGTAAAAGGCACTCCTTGCCACTGAGGCCACTTGAGCCTCAAGTGACAAAGATGGCTCCAGGAGCACCCCCCAAGCTACGAACCTTCTCCTTCAAGGGGAGTGCAACCCCATCCAGAACAGGTTGAACACCCTCCATCCAGTCAAAGGAACCACCCACTAACAGCATCTCAGTCTTGTCTGGATTGAGCCTCAGTTTGTTAGCCCTCATCCAGTCCATTGTCGCAGCCAGGCCAGCCTCACCTGCTGAAGATGAAAAGGAGAATAGAGCTGCGTGTCATCAGCGTACTGATGGCAACGCACTCCAAAACTCCGGATGACCCCACTCAGCAGTTTCATGTAGATATAAAATAGCATGGGGGATAAGACCGACCCCTGAGGAACCCCGTACTGGAGAGTCCATGGGGCCGAGCAACATTCCCCAAGCACCACCCTCTGGAGCCGGCCATCCAAGTAGGAGCGGAACCACTGCAATGCAGTGCCCCCCCACCCCCAACTCAGACAGCCGCTCCAGAAGGATACCATGGTCGATGGTATCGAAAGCCGCTGAGATTTCCAGGAGTATCAACAGGGTCACACTCCCCCTGTCTCTCTCCCGACATAGGCCATCATACAGGGCGACCAAAGCCGTGTCCGTGCCAAAACCAGGCCTGAACCCCGACTGAAATGGATCCAGATAATCAGTCTTATCCAAGAGCACCTGGAGCTGGTTGGCCACCACCTGCTCAAGGACCTTGCCCAGGAAAGGAACATTCACCACCGGCCTAAAGTTGTTAAGATCTTCCGGGTCCAGAGAGGGCTTCTTCAGGAGTGGTCTCACCACCGCCTGTTTCAGGTGGCATGGGACCACTCCCTCTCGGAAGGAGGCATTGATCACCTCTCTGGCCCAGCCGGCCGTTCCCTCCCTGCTAGTTTTTATAAGCCAAGAGGGGCAAGGATCCAGAACAGATGTGGTTGCACGAACCCGTCCAAGCAAGCACCTTGTCAACATCCTCGAGCTGTACCAACTGAAACTCATCCAAAATAACTAGACCAGGCTGTGCTCCGGGTACCTTCTCCTGATTCTACTGCTATAACATTGGAGTCTAAGTCCCTGCGGATGCAAGAGATTTTTTCCTGGAAGTGCCTAGCGAATATATTACAGTGGGCATCAGATGGGTCGATGATGTCCCTGGGGCCAGCGTATAACAGGCCCCGGACGACCCTAAAGAGCTCCGCTGGGTGGCAGAGAGATGTTTGGATAGAGGCAGTGAGATGTTGTCTCTTTGCCACCTTCACTGCCTCTAGGTATACCTGGCTATAGGCACATACCAGGGCTCGATTGCATCCACTAGGAGTTTTCCTCCACCTGCACTCAAGCCGTCTCCTGTTTTGCTTCATCACTCTCAGCTCCGGGGTATACCACGGAGCTGTACGAGCTCTACTACAGAGAGGGCGCTCAGGAGCGATCGTGTCAACCGCCCGCGTGTCATCTCTCTATTCCAGATATCAACCAGGGATTCGACAGGACCGCCAGCCATATCAGCCGGAAAACCCCCAAGGGCCCTCTGGAAACCATCCGGATCCATCAGCCTCTGGGGGCGGACCATCTTAATAGGTCCCCCACCCTTGCAGAGGGGGAAAGCTGCCGTTAGCCTAAATCTCAGCAGGTAGTGATCTGACCATGACAAGGGGACCGATTCAAAGTCCCCCACCTTCAGATCACCATCTCCATGTCCAGCTGAAACAACCGGACATATCACAAGCTTCACCCCTCCTTCTCACTCTCTCAGCCAATCAGCAGACATCTCAACATTCCACACTCCTCTCACACTCCCCCCTTCCCTCACATACTAACAGATATAACGCTTTGCCCATGGGCAGGGGTATGACAGCACCCCTCCAAGGAAACGGCAGGGATTGAAGCGGGCTTGTTAAAACTATAAAGTCACAGTATGCTGTTCCATGCAACCCTATTTATTTGAAGGGAGATCCAAAGGTTTAAAACATGCCCCATACCACGTGGGGGGTGGGAGAGACAGCAAGCAGTAACAGTGCAATTCTGTGCATGTCTAATTCATTCAGTAAGCTGAAGAATTAAAAAAAAGATTCAAACAAAGTTGGAAGAAGAGTCATTTCATGAAACTGTTTCACCTTGAAAAACTGGGTCAATTTCATGAATTTTTGGTAAAATCATTGTTTCTCCTCAACCCTAGAGCAATCCTGGGTTTGCATCTGCACCATAAGCTGTAAAAAAAAAAAAAAAACAGCCTAGGTTCAGTGTCACATATTAACTACAGTTGACTTTATATTATTTTAGCCGACCATATAAAATTCAATATTCTAGAAGAGTTTTTATTGGCTGGATCATATTACCTTTCTTGTTTTTACCATATTACTTTTTAAAACTCTCAGTGTTAACCAACAACAACCAATGCAAAATTTGCCAGTATTGATACGGATTAAGGTATACATATGAAAGGCCACTGAGGGTGTCTCTCACCCTGAGGTACCAAAAAAGACAGCTGTGATATTGCGCTATTTATATCAAATAAAGCAAAACAAGCATATTTTGTTGTTCTAGAGCCTGAGATTAATTTGCACCATCTGCTTAAAAACTACCTCCAGTTGGTATAAATTGATGTTCACTTGGTATAATGTCTCTTACATGCATACTATTTCTGCTGTTGCTTATGGATGGACTGAAAATAGGTATGGTCCAACACTATGTGATCATATTCTCATCATGCAACTGTCTCTTTCCAGACCATTTCTGCTTATTTCTCTGCAACGTAACAGCTGAAAATAGTGATGGAAGGACATATGTATTTTTACCAAAGCTACTGCATTATTGGGATTTATTTATTTATTTTATTAAAATATTACTAACCCACCCTAGATCTTAGGTCAGGATACCATAGATCAATAAAACTATTTATCATAAAACTATAAAACAACAATAATCCACAGTCCACTACAATAATCGTCGATATAAAATCAACACTGGTAACAAGCACATAAATCAAACTAGGCGACCATCAATGAGACCCAAAGGCTAGAGTAAAAAGCCAGGTCTTAAACTTGTGCAGAAATAAAACCAACATCAGCACCAGCTGGGCCTCTGAGGGGAGGGCATCCATAACTGGGGCATCCTAGCCAACGGCTTCTGCATGTAACAGCACAGAGTGTGACATTATGTAGATGCAATGATGGCGGTTGCATTCCATCTTGTCCATTTATTGGCTGAACAATGCCCCATAGGACTGGGGTTATATTATAGGGTTGGATCCAGGATCTGCCTTCCACAGGGTCCCTCTGCTGGATTTTTGGGGATCTGCCCCTCACCCCCACACATTCAGCAGGATCTCCTGCCTCTGTGTAGTATTTTTACAGGTTGGAGCGGCTGCTGTGAGAAGGAGGGGGCAGGGAAGTCCAGTTCAGCCAGCAAAAATCGGGATCCAACCCATTAGCAAACGGTATTTAAAAGTAGAATAAGGGCGCAATCCTATGCAGGTTTAAACAGTTAAAAAAAGCATGGCTGGCTGGGGAATGCTGGGAGTTGTAGGACTTTTTTCTGTCTAAACCTGCATAGGATTGTACTCTAAAGCAAATATAATTAAGCAGTAGACATGGCAAAGGTCATGTGCCCAGGCCAGTGCTAAACACACATACATTGCCTCCCTCTGCCACATATGGATGCACTTCTAATCTATGGATTGGCAAAACAAACATTTTTTCAAAGTGAAAAAAATAATAATTTCTTTTTGTATAATCAGGTTTTCTAAGTTTATATAATAAAAATTAATACTACTGTTAAATAAATAAATAAATGAGAGCGATGGGGGAAAATCCATCTGGTGATCCAAATGTCCTAAAACAGTGATGGCGAACCTATGGCACGCGTGCCACAGCTGGCACGCAGGGACCTCTTTGTGGGCACGCGAGAGGAGCGAGATCAGGCAGGGAGTCCCTGGCGCCTCTTGCCGCTGAGGATTCCCCAGAGGGGCGGGAGAGCAAGCGGGGAGAGGCGAGGCGGGCAGCTGCCGCTTTAAATGCTCGGCTGGCTGCTCTCCGCCTCGCGCGCTCACTCTCTGCCCACCTCCTTCTCGAGCGCCCTCCTCCTCCTCCTCCTCCAGTCTTGCATGCCTGCCTGAGAAGGGGTGGTTGGGCTGCCGCTTTAAATCTCCGCCTCGCGCGCTCATTTGCTCTCTGCCCATGGGGGGATAGAAGGGGCTGTGGGGGGAGCCAGGAGACAGCCCTTGCTGGGTCGGGCTCAAAAGACGCACTGGCAGCTTGGAGGTGGTGTGATTTAAGCTGTGGTAAGCTTGTGCGATTCAACTCTAAACTAAAACCTCGGTATTCAGGTTTAATTGCAGTGTTGGCACGTTGAAATAAGTTGGTTTTGTGTTGCAGTTTGGGCACTCGGGCTCAAAAAGGTTCGCCATCACTGTCCTAAAACAATCCAGGCTGGACAAAAAATAGTTGTTCAGCAATCCTACTGATACATTTCTGTGTTTCATCCCTAAATTAAGGCCTGGATCTGGGAACTATGTGGATCAGGTTTGTTGCATGGTTATTTCCCACTAGGGGCTGGTACAGGGCTTGTGTGGGCAGTAACCCCAGAATTCATCTAAACCATGTGATTCCCAGTAGCATTAACTGCAACAGCATAGGGACTTGACCACATGGAATCACCAACACCACAACTGCAGTTTAAATATATTCTGGCTTTAAGTCACTCTGAACACTGAGCTTCTGACAACCTGCATTTCTTAGGTGGCTTATCAACTTGAATAATGCTGCCCGCATGCTCTGTAAACTATGAGGGAAGGTTGTTGTTTGTTTTGTTTTTTAACCTGCCTTTCCCAGGATCTTTTATTCTCTCTTCCACTCTGGATGGCTCTCCACATTCAGGAGGATTATCACTGAACCAGATAGGTATAGGCAACCCCCAGCTCCTGCTGGCTGCATTGGAGGATCATCTGTAAACACCAACCCCCTTAGCTTGATGCCCCCCTGATCAAGTGAGGGAAAGGGGAACTGGAAACCTTGGGATATGAGGGGGGGTTGCACAGGTCTTGGCTATACTATACTTCCCCCTCATTCCAAAGTCTTCAATTCAGCAAGGAGGTGATCTTTTTTTATTTATGCCTTGCTGCATCAGAGACCTTGTGAGGCAGGGAAGGGGCACAGGTCCAGGCCCCTCCTGAAAGCAGTGGGTCCTGACCTCACTTTGGAAATATTTCTTCCCTTAAGGTAGGGGTGCATAAACTTTTTGACCCTGCCAGCTGCATGGGGCATCTGTGGGATGGCAGTGGCTGCACACACTCACTCACTGTCACTCACTCACTCACTCACTCACTCACTCACACTCACCCCCCCCCTCTCTCTCTCACACACACCACACACACACACTCACCTCAGCAGCAAGAGATCTTGGTCTTGCAGCAACAGCATCTGCTCCATGTCACAGCATCAAAGTGTTAACGCACCCTCTACTCCCCAGACGGAAAAGATGCTGTGGGAATCGGCTCTATGGTTCCTGCCAGAGTATCACCTCAGAAGCTGGCATGAACCTTCAAGCACTGCTTCCTGGGTGCACTCCGAGAACCATAGAGCCTGTTTTCAGAGTAGTTCTCCCCCCCCCCATTTCTAACCCCCTTTTTCAGCAGCGGCAGTTGCTAGACAAAGCTCGTGGGGTGGGGATGGCTGTGGTCCATGGGCCACATTTTTGGCACCCCTGTCCTAAGAGAAGGCATGCTTCTGGCCTGGGTTCCAGTGAGAACAGAACTCTGCCTGATCTCAAGAGAGGCTAAAGCCTCTTCAGGCATTCAGTATGAACAGGTGAAGAGGCTCTCATGAAAGAGCAAGCTAGTCCCTTCCTCTAGGTGCCAGTGGACTTTTTGTCTACATATTCCAATTGAAATGTTCTCTGCATCATTGGAACAGTTAGTACAGCTCTTGCATTCTCTCTTCCAGTGTCTCTAGAAAAATAATAATAAAGCGAAAGTGTATTTTAGGTAGAATTGGCAATAATCAGGGCAAGGTAAAATTATATCTGGAAATGAAACCCATATTGATTTCACATCAGGATATACTATGTATATTGCTGTTGTTTTTAAAAAAAAAAAAAGTGGAAAGGAGAAAAGCATCTAATTCTAAAGAGTCTTCTTTATTAAAAAAAAAATTCAGGGGCAGTTTGGTATTGGATCAATATCTTGGAATAAACATTGTAAAACATTAGAACATAGGAACTGCTGTACAGGATCAGATAAAAAGACCATAATGTGTAAGTAAAACTAGATTTTGCCTGAAGAAAATGCAAGGTTATCGCAGTCTGGAAGGCAGAACAGGAACTGGTGAGGCAAGTGGTCAAGCTGTCAATTTGGTAAACAGGCAGGCAGCAATGGGTAGTCTGATAACAGCTCACTCTTTACCAGCTTATTCAACAAACAGCCAAGTCTGGGAGACCAAACCAGAGTCAGAAGCTTTTAGGACCAGGCAGAGGTCAATTGACACTTTGTTTCTCCTGATCTTTACTGTCCAAGTAGCTGCAGCCCCACACTCTGGCCATCTGCACTGGCAGTACTGAAGTGAGAGCAGTTCTCAGCTGGCAAGCAGCTATGGAGAATCAGGGTTCCAAATCCAAACCATGTGGAGAGCCTCCACAGATCCAAGAGGCTCTCCCTTTCAAAATCTCCCCTCCATGTGTAGGGAGCAATGGAAAGGCAGCGGAGGGGGTTGGGGCTAGGATGTTCCAAAATGTTTACGGAACACAGTTTCATCATACCTGAATAGGTCTTCTCTCTTTACCCTTGGTTACTACCAAAGCCCCATTCATTTCAATGGGACTTAACTGTGAGTATCTTTCTCTGGATTAGGCCCCCAGTGTAAAAAAAAGAAAGAAAGAAAGAAAGAAAGAAGCAGCAGCTACCTTTAGTTTGATTATGATGAATCATGTAGCATAGATCAGTGTTTCCTACAAGTCTAATAGCTGAAGGCCAAACTAGATGTGTGCATGTTTAATCAACACATGCTCAAACCAGATGGCTGGCCTAATAAAGGTATTACACTAAAACAAAAAAGCAACAAAAAGACTCACTCATCCATTTTGCTGTAAGGAAGGGCCGGGGGGGGGCAAGGGGGGTTCTACTTTTTATATCAAACTGTGGTTGCCAGAGAGGGGAACAAAAACCACCCCCTCTCTTCTTTACCGGCTGCACTTGGATGCTTTCAGCCATTTTTCCGTAGCTCATCTCTGATACTGGACATTTTGTTCCCCACCCCCTGCATGCTCAGTGAACATGCATGCTCACATTTGGGTCTACAGTAGGGGGGGTCTACTTTTTACATTAAAAAGTAGACCCCTCCTACTGTAGACCCAAATGTGAGTGTGCATGTTAAATGTACCCACATCTAGTTTGGCACAGTGGGACACTCTTTTCTGAATTAAACTTACTTTTTAATTTTAATTCTGAATTACTTGTAGACCAAGGGTGGACAACTTGTGACCCTCCAGATGTTCTGGCCTACAAGTCCCATCATCCCTCACCATTAGCTATGTTGACTAGGGCTGATGGGAGTTGTAGGCCAAAACATCTGGAGGGCCACAAGATGCCCACCCGTGGTGAATTGTCCATATTCCGCATTGCCCCTGTATTTCTTCTTGAGCCACTGTTGTGAGCATAGTTGCTGACTCCAATCACAAAGAACATAAGAATGTGGAGAAGTCATTCCCCCTGGGTAGTTTGAGTAGAAGGAGGTAAAGCTAGAGGTGTGAATCCTTTGCTCAAGCATAGCAGACAGCATTTTCCATGCATGGCTGCTTTCAGATTACAGGGGGGGCTTTTAATTACTTATATTTTTTTTTGCAGTTCTCTTGTGGCACAGTAAAGCAGCGTGCCCCAGAATCCACTTGGGGAATTACTGGAATAGATAATGTGATAAAATTCTAAATACAATTCTGTAACCAGGATATCAGTATGATTCTGAATGACTGCAGCTCACAACTCCAAGTGTAACTCTGACAGATGGAGTAGATATATCCTTAGCTGCTACATAGACGTCATGCGGGGGTGGGGGGCAGAAGAGAGATGTGACTGCATAGTAACAGATCTGTTCCTGCCATTGCAACTAATTAAAAGGGATCATCACCGCAGCCGCCAAAACACTGATTCCTTAGCTCTCAAGGTTCTCGTACTTACAGTGCCTTGCTGGCCAGATTAACAAATTATTCTCTGACTTTTGTAAATGATAGTGCCAATTGCACCTCTTACATTCCAGAAGGAAATAAATGACGTGCTAGAGAAAAATCAACTTCCACATCCGCAAAGCTAATGAGCCTGCAATTTTATATGCCTCTGTCTTCTAGTGAAACAAATGGTACAAATAAATTCAAGGAAGACTCGTGGGGGAGCTAGGGACCCAGTGGAGTTCTCTGAGTGCATTCCAGATAACTGCTTCCCCTTTCACCATTATTAACGTTTCATAAAAATATATGAAGGTGCAGTGTCCTTTTATGCAAACAATAATGGTGTTATGTATCAAATACAGCTTTGCTTCATTAGTACTGCTCTTTTTTGTCAGCCTCCCAACGGATCTTCTAAAGTAATTAATATCACCAAAGATACCCATTAAGAAAATTAGCTGCATTAAGTATCTTGTAAGCTTACTTACTTGGAAGCTTACTTCTGAGTAAAGGCACTTTGGGGCTACAGCCTAAATGTTGAATGCCTAAGCAGTTTACTCTGGTGTAAGTTTCCTTACTGTGTGAATGACTGTCACAGTCACCTGGCTGGATAGTTCCCCTGATAGTATTAGTACGAAGACACAACACGCCCGCCCCATATACTCATATATACACCATATCATTTTAAAATGTATTTTAATGAGATTTATAAAAGTATACGTGTGTGAGAAAAAGAAAGTGTGTGTGTATATGTGTGTGTGGTGGCTCCCCTCTTCAGATGTCACCACCTCCATGAGTGGAGAGTGATGGCAACATGCGAGGAGGGGGGGCGGAGCTGGAGTGCTCTCCCTCCTTGCTTGTTTGATCTACCTAGGTAAAAGAATGTCTGGAGAGGGCTAGAGAGTGTGGCTATGATTGGAAGCTGGTCAGTTTTGGCAGTTTATGGGACCATCTAACAACAACAAAAATTGCCATCATTATGCAAACTTTCAATATTTCTGTTTTCTTGCAACAAGAAATTAATGAAGGATATGCTGCTCCAAAAAGAGAAACTTACTGGGTATTTATAAATTAATTTTGCTTCTTTCTGTCTTCAGTCAAAATGACAGATTTTTTAAAAAAAATAAAATAAAGGATTTTAAGTGCTACTCATGGAAAGTAAGAAATGCTGTACGAACTGTCTAAAATTATACTGATATAATTTCACAGTGACATACTGATGGGGCTAGGTGGGTGGGAGTGAAGCCTGCTACTCTCTAAAATGCACTCTACAAATCACACATTGGGGTGAAATGGAAACCAGTGGGATATATTTCCTACTTCAGTGTACAAATATGGAACACTATTAATGATTATTGTCTAAAGTGGAGAGGTACAAATGTACAGGGGCGGTATCTGGAGTTTCTCACAAGTCTTATGTTCATTCTTATATGGTTTCCTGGACCCCCTGATATGCACTTCATGCACTTTTTCTTTCATCTCAAAGCTTTGTGAAAGTATGGATTTAAAAAAATCACCCAGCTAAGTGGTTAACATCTCCATCTCCTCCAACATTTCACAGATGAAAATAGGGACACACATGTGAATTTGTAAGAGGTATAGTTAAGCAACATGAAGGTGTGATCAAGAGGGCATGGCCAGGCAACATGAGGGCAGTGGCCAGACAACCAAAGGGCATGGTCAGGTACAAAGGTTATTAGAGGAAACACACAAAACTGCGGTATTTTAAGCGCATAAAACTTTGAATTTATGTATTGCATTTAGGGAAGCCTGAGGGGAAAAGAAAACCCCAATTCAATAAATACAACTAACTGTGTGTGTATACACACACACATTAACAATGAATACAACATTGTTATAAAAATAAACATTGTTATAAAAATAAATAAATCCAACATGGGTGAAAAGTCTTCATTTAGTTCATTACAAACAGTCATGTAACCATGACTCTCCTGCCTCTCAGGGTTTGGATCTCAAAATTGAACGTTAAAAACCTTGACTGGCGCTGAACTCTCAGTATTTTTCTTTGCGCTCCTGTATCCTGTACTCAGGCCTTCAAACTTCACTCTACTGGTTGAAATACTACTTTCTTTCTGATGCTAGATCTATATGTTCCTTTTCTGATCCTCCTTATGTTCTGCCTCTCCCTAAATTTCCCTGCAATAATAGGTAAAAGGCTATAGTTATGAAGTGTTTATCCTTATCTCTTATTATATTGGTGAAGCTCACCCACCCCACACCCCCAAACATGGAGCTTCAGAGAGAAGGAGAAGTTTCTTGCATTTCCTTCTGACACTGTACCTCACCTGTTAGAGCCTCCACGGCTCCACCTCCTTCTTTTCACCCAGCAGAGGCAGTAGGTAGAGCACCTGTGTGCACACACATCCCTTGGTCTGTTCCCTCCCTGCTTACTGTGGGCGGCTGTTGGAGCCTAGCAGAGCTATCTTAAAGGGGCCAGGGCAAAATTGCAGCTAAGCTAAAAGTTTTAGCTTAGCTACATTTTTGCCCATGGCCCCTTTAAGAGCACCTTAAAGTAGCTTGCAGGAGGCAGGGAAATTCGGGACTCTGCATAACAAACTGAGAAGCCATGATGGCTTAAGGGTTTTCAGGATGGTCCTGGCATGTTCAGGGTAGTTGGAGACTATGATCATCTCCTTAGCTCAGTGCTTCTCAATTATTTTCTGTCATGCCCCCCCTAGGAAGAAAACATTTCGCGCCCCCCGCGCGACTGTAAATAGTATCATTTGTCTATAAAATTGTTATAAGTACACCTCTGCATAACACTGTATCCTTATTAACGTATAAGAGAATAAAAAAAGAAAGAAATGTGGATCAATTTACAACAAAGAATAGCTTTATTAACTGTAGCAGAAAAGATTTAAAGGAGCACAGGATTTAAAGGAACACAATATTAAAAAAAACTTTTAACTGAGGTCAAACGAGCCCCCCTTTACGGAGCCTCGCGCCCCCCCTGGGGGGCCCACCCCACTATTTGAGAAGCACTGCTTAGCTTAATGGTTGCATCGATTGAAAAGTAGCTATCTTGTGGTTAAATGAAATTTTCACCATATTACATTCATTTACAAGACATGTCTACTCAGTCATTCAGTGGAGCTTACTCCCAGGTAAGGGTGCAAAAGGATTGCAGCCTTGGACACACACACACACACACACACACAGAGAGAGAGAGAGAGAGGAGGAGGGGCTGAAACACACAAAACGAAAGGCTTAAACACCACTTTGTTGTAGAAGAATACATGGAGTATGACGTGTCTCAGATTAGGGAAAAAACATTTTACATATTTTTATATGCCCTTGGGATATACTCTTACTTTAATCCACAAAGCATAGGAAGATTACACTAATTTTACATGGCTGAATTATAGGTGCTATTTGGCTTCATATGTATTTTATTTCAGCATGTAATGAAGAAAGCTAAATATTGATTTCTGTGAAATTGCTTTTATTCTTATTAATTTACACTTGCATCAAATGATAACATTACTGGGGTTTGGTGTGTGATTGTATGTAGCAATCTGAATGCCTGTAAAATACATTCCTGAATTTTGGAACAGTGTTTGAAGAGGGTGGAAATGCTTGTTTAGCTGATGTAAGGCTGCTACAGGATTTGGCTTGGAAAAACCAGTGTAGGGGGTGATGAGATACATTGTTAAATATAAATGAGCTTTTCCATGAGTTTCACCACAGCCAGAAAGCCTGAACCCACCCGTATGTCAGTCCTCCACAGATGCCAATAATGGCTGTGAAGTCACAGGACGTAATAGCTTGTGATGATTAACACTAGTGATAATTAAGTGCTATGGATAGTTTACATTTGATATAATTAAATGTTATTATTCTATCAAATTGAGCTAAGGAAATAAATATAAATAGCTAATGTAATAAATAAATATTTAACATTACTAGGATGCAAGTAGTAACATTACATTAATATTCATTCATATCATTTATGAGACTTATATCCTGCCCTATGCTCAGAGAGGCCTTCAAGGTAGAGTCTAATGACAAGAAAACAAAAATACAATTACAGTTTAAAACCAATAAAATTAACTACCAACAGACAAAAAAAAAATAGCATACTCAAGGAACCAACATGAAAGGACAGTCTTAATCAGTGTCTTAAACATTGCCAAGTAGTTTATCTAGTGAGCTGCTCTAGGGAAGAAGCTACAAAGCACAGGTACCACTGCTAAAAAGGCACTGCTCCTTGCCATTACTTTAATTTGATTAGGTGACCAGAGGAGGGCCTCCGCTGATGACTTCCTTAGGGAATGAGGCAGCTCAAATGGGTGTTGGCATAATTAATATCTGTAATTATATTAATTTATTAAATGCTCTGAAAACAGTCCAGGCACAGCTTCAGGTAGAATATTCTAGCAAACAGTGACTTTTACTTCAGTTTATGCCTTTCAGGCTTTTCGACCTCAGAGTCCCCAAAGCTTATATATATATATATATATATATATATATGATTAAATAAAAGGTAATATAAAATTAAAGCAACAATAAAACCATTGATTAATATATATCCCACCAGCTTACACTTCAAAAGCTTTACAAAAAAGAAATGTTTTTACTGTCATCCTAAATGGATGGAGCTAGTGAATTTATTTTAGGAGAGAATTCTACAAACGGGACCAGCATGGAAAAAGCCCTCTTTGTGGTAGCTGCCCATCTGACCTGACCCTCATGAAACAAGGTAATCTTACACACAAATAACTCCTAATGTCTTTTTTGTGATGATGTGTGCTCTCAGGTATATGGGAGTTAGCCACCAATTTATGATGTCCCAGGAGGGAAACAAATACTACTTAGGCTACACACAATCAGATCTGCTATATTGCAATGCAGCAGTAGGAGTAAGAGCTGAAGAAATGCAAGTGCCACTTAGGGTGGACAGCCAATCATTTTGCTTACACTCAGTTTCCTTCAGCACTCATTTAGCATTGTTTGAGCATAAGAGCACAGAGAGAGCAGGAAATCATTTACCTTTTGACCTGCCTTATGCTGAAGCAAGTACTAATTGAAGGAAGCTGGATGTAACAGAATTGATTGGCTATCCACCTTAAGTAGCACTTCTGCTTCTTCAGGTCTTAATCCTGCTGCTACATTGGTTTTGGAGACACACATCAGAGGTTGGATGTGTGTATCCCTGATCTAGTCACATTTTAATGATCTTACAGATCCTTGTACAGTCCTTCTACCTAGATAATGATCATGTGGGAAAGATCCATGCAGTTAGCCTGCCTATTTGGTTCTAGTATTCATAAGCATAGCACACAGCCTCATGGGATCACAGCACTAGGAAATGTGCGAAAGGCACCCAAGAAAACCTAGGATCTAGAACAGGGATTTTTAAGCTTTGACCACAAAACATGAGCTTCTGAGGAGCTCCTGCACAATTAGGAGGATTCTGGGGAAGTGTTGTTGTTGTTGTTGTTGTTTGGGGGGGGGTTAATTAGTTTATATCTGCCAGGCCAGTTGGATAGTATGAACTTTCTACCTGGTGCCTTCTAAATGTTTTGGACTTCAAGTCCCATCAGTTCCAGCCAGCATGGCCAATGGTCAGGAATGTTGGGAGTTGTTGTCCAAAACATTTGGAGGTTGGGGAAGTCTGGGCTACACTGTAACTCCACATGAAATGAGTGCACAGTCTAGAACATACCTACTACTATCCTATGACTGTGCACTGCAAGGGAAGATTGGTAAATGAGTAAGGCTGAAATCCTATGCACACTCAGTT
This sequence comes from Shinisaurus crocodilurus, assembly GCA_021292165.1. Lineage (NCBI taxonomy): Eukaryota > Metazoa > Chordata > Lepidosauria > Squamata > Shinisauridae > Shinisaurus > Shinisaurus crocodilurus. The sequence continues at coordinate 155,738,725 of CM037878.1, forward strand.
GGGAGTGAGCCAAACTGAATACTTCTGAGTAGACATGCAGAGGATTACACAGAAAGCCATCCTTAAGGGAAACATTTTTGATCTTTCTATCCAAGAACCTCAGAGGAAACCTTTAGTTCCTCAGAACACAGTCTGAACATTACTTATATAGAGGTAAATTCTACCATCCATAATTGTTTCTGTTAATCTAGAGGTAAACTCTACCATGCATAATTCTTTCTATTAAATAGTAAATACAACTCTTTGGGAGCTTGCTTACTATCAATGAAAATAAAATAAAATTTAGAATATAACAAGACATTTGCCAGCATTAAATCAAGAGTTAAACCACTGATATCTCTGATATCAGATATATTATCTCTTATATACAGGTATATTATTTATTTATTTTTGTAAGCATAATACTTAAAAGGTAAAGAAAATGACTTGACATTTAGGTACTTTGACATTTTCCATTGCTATTAATAGGCCCATAAAACTGTCATTTGGGGTACTATTTACAAATGAATGGATGCGTATTAATTACAGATTATATCCAATCTATTTTAGATATAAAAGGTTAGGCATTATATTTGCTTCTGTTTTAAAGGAAATCTAAAGCCAGCAGACAACCAAAATCTTTTAAAAAATAAAATATGAACTTTAAACAGGATTTTTAATCTCCTAGGGATGTTCAAATAGCAAAATCCTGCTGCCAAAGAATCCAGAAAACATTTTCTACAAGCAATGGGTCCTTATTTTATTTTTCTTAAAGAAAAACTTAAACCGTTGTAGGCATATATCCGGTGCATGACAAATGTTCAGTTCTGTGTTGCAGAAAGTCTGTAATTCATGTTTTCTTAATTACATGCAAATAGAAAACACTTTCCTACAGGGCAAAGTTATGAATGTTAATGAGCTCTTTTTCAACATGATCTATTTGGAGAGAGAGAGAGAGAGAGAGAGAGAGAGAGAGAGGTTCTTAGTTGGAAAAGATGATACTTGTTTAGGAATGAACATGGTCAGGACTCAGTCTGTGTAATGATTGGGATAATAAATAAATAAAGGCAGTAGTCAGCACTCCATGACATGTGATCATCCATGATTCTCAGGATTCCCTCTCATTGGACTATAATTTGAATCCTCCAGCAACTAAACCAGTGAATAGCACTAATGGTTTGGGTTCCAACAATCAATATTCATTCAGTTTATTAAGACACAGGTAATATGAACACCTCAAACCTTAAGTCTAGTGCCTAGAAGAATGGACAGTATCAACAATGGAGAAAACAGAAGAAGGAGGTGTACTTTGCTTCTATTCTGTACCTCTTCACAGGTTGAGTGCCTATGTCACAAAGCAATGCCTGCCCTCCATATCATTCTTTTTCACATCATTTACACACACACACACACACCACGAAAAATGGAATCTAGGTGAAAGACTCATTTCTACAAATCATATGCTTGAACTGGGAGGGGCAGACTTGCCTGTTTACATTGCTCTTCTGGATGTGCTTGCTTCGTCTTGGACTGCCATTTCTTCCTATTTGCAAATTTATATGCTAAACAAACAAACAAACACCTTTTGGTTCAACAACCACATTAAGTTACAATGCAATCATTACAAAACATGAGAAATACATGGCGAATTACAATATGAAGAGCTTTAGTTTAACTAAAAGTACAATATGAAGAGCTACTAATACTTTTTGTTTAACTTTTATTTTGTGACTTGTGGGTTTGGGGAGGTGGGCTGTGATTGTGTTGTCATCCGCTTATGTACTAACAAAGATTGCTAACTGTTGTATGCTTATGATGCAGTTATGTTTCATGGTTTGTATGAAGTGGTGGCAAGCTTTGTGTAGTGTGTAATGTTGGTGGCTCTGCTGTTGCTACGTTTGCTTTATAATATAAAGTCTGTTTATGTTTTTAAGAAGGTGACATCCAAAATGCATTGGCCGCACTAAAGTGTAAGTTTTGAAATGTATTTCAAGCATCGTTAGGAGGCTCTGCCTCTCCCTTTTACCAGTTTCTATGTTTTCACAAGCCATTTTGGCAGAAAATCCCACCAACCATGATCCTGCCAAAATTAAGTGTTTTAAGGTCTATTGATTTAATGGGAAAGTTAAGCATATGCCTAAAGTACTCCCATTGAAGTGAATGAGACTGAAAAGTGCTTTTATTTGGCAGAATCACAAAGGAATGCAATTTGTATTCCATCTGCTCTTTCTATGCTGCCATCTCTCCCTATCCGTGTAGATGTCAAAACATAATGCAAGGCTACTGTGGTAGTTGTAGGAATGTGCAAGAACTAGGCATGTGTAATCCACATTTTCCTTGTATTTTAATGTCCCTTTAAATTCTCGGCTTTTGACCTTCTGGCAAATTGCTGCTGGACTGTTGGACTGGGACTTGGGAGATCCGGGTTCTCGTCCCCGCTCGGCCATGAAGCTCACTGGGTGACTTTGGGCCAGTCACGGACTCTTAGCCTAACCTACCTCACAGGGTTGTTGTGAGGATAAAATGGGGAGAAGGAGGAGGATTATGTAAGCCGCCTTGGGTTTTTGCAAGAAAAAAGGTGGGGTACAAATATAATAAATAAATAAATAAATTGCCTACAGACAGAGCTTTGATATGCCCTTGTATTTATGTTTTTTATTTATGTCTCCGTTTCCTCTCTCTTCCATGTGTGTGTAGAATATTTATTTATTTAGACATATCTTGCTGCATCCCAAGGATGTAAGGCATGAAACAATACACTAATTAATCTGTCATGTCCCTTCTCATGCCTGGCCACCAACTTTCACTAAAAACATATTGTTATTATTACTATTAAAATGGCCTCCTGCTTTTTCACAAAGTTTCAAAAACATTAAAAACAGAATAGTCACCAATAAAACAGATGAAAAGCAAAAAATCAAAATTATAGTTGAAGCAATAAAAGTATGAGGTAGTAGCATCAGATTAAAACAGTATTAACACAGAAGATTATTAAATATTGAATGCCTGTCTGAACAAATAGATTTTCAAGACCCACCTAATTATGGGGAGGGGCCTACTGGACTTCATTGAAGAGGGAATTCCAGATTTTAGTGCCACTAGAAAAAATACCTATTCTGTACAGCCACACATCAATCCTCCAGCAGCAATGGGACAGAGAGCAGGGCCTCTGAAATAATTCTCAGGGGTTGAGTAGATTCATGCAGCAGGAACAATTTTTAAGGTATCCTAGTCCCGGACCATTGTGATCTTTAAAGGTTAACACCATCTCTTTAAGCCAAGTCAGGAAATAATTAGCCAGCTAGTGTATAAGGATCTGATTTGTCAGGGGGAGTGCAACACTATCCCAAACAAGCTTGTCATGAAACAGGACCCTGAACCCTGATCCTCAGAGTATCCTTCTAACCTCTCATCCTCAGAAGAAGAGGCTCCTGTCATAACTGTTCGGGGAGAGCACTTAGTTACAGATAGGAATCATGAGGCTTCCACCTTCTTAGGAGTTCTCCAGGGAAGATCCCCCTGTATCCAGAGGAGGTTGTATTGCCAATTTGCCATCCTTTCATAAGGGCTTTGTACCCTCCTCAATATACAATAAAAATGGATTATAATAGCTTTACAAATCAACAGTGTTGGAATCAATAGGTTAGCTTTTTCTTCCAAGCTATTTTTTCAGTCTCAGTATTAAATACCCAAAGTTTGTTGAGAGAGATTTAGGATCTGATCTGAAATGCCCTGCCTTAAATTATGTTAATCGGGGTTGAAAACAAATGCACCATTTTTCACGTAATAAAGTTGCTTCTGAAACATATAACTCATCGTGGAAAACTGCTTACCCTAGTAACTTCTTACACAATAGCTCTTATTGCAAATGAAAAGAAATAAATCTATCCAAGTAAATAATGTTATCACATTCTTCCTCAAAAGTTCTTAATGCATTAATGGATTAAGGTCGTTGGCTGTCATTGCCCCTTCTACTAACTCTGTATCGTATGGAATTAATCTTAACAAAAGAATTGGAACTTCACTGAAAGTAGAAACAATCAACACCAAAGTTGATGAATCTTTATGGCCACCTAGCTGACTGAGATGGCCACCCCAGGCAACAAATTTTTGATGCCATTAAAGGGCAACTAATTTAACCAGTTACTTAATTTATTGGTATATTTCACTACTAGCAAATTCAACTTGCATTCTTGAAGATCTATCTATCTACCTATCTATCTGTCTGTCTGTCTGTCTCTATATACATGTCAATCAGTACTAGCCTTGATTCAAATGTGGGCCAGATTGGATGATTGAAGGGTACGTTCTTGGGGTCCCCATCTGAGGTCCCTTGAGTCAGTCAGTCCCATGTCATAATGGGGGCAAATTCACAATTGTGGGAGTTTGAAAAACCTCACTAGGATTAGGCAGAACTGTCAGTTTTGCTTTCTTCTGCAAAATTTTTAAATCTCAAGTTTTTCTCTCCAGAATATGAAGAATGTAGCAAATTTTGGTAAATTGTTATAAAAAAACAAACTGAAACAAACCCATATGCACCAGCCAAATTCAACTAGTACAGCTATTCTCAGCATGGAGAGAACCATGATGCATCTGACTGCCATATAGCTGCTAAAGATGAAGACCATGTCAGAATAAAGAGGTGGCAACCCGGATTAAGCACTAACATGCTTGAATTCACAGGGATTCAAACCTAGACTTTTAAGAGTTAAGCACTCAAAGCCCCATTCCTGGATAAATGAACCTGTACATTTTGGATTCTCCATTCAAATCTTTTTACTCTCAGGTTCATTTTGTCCTGAATATGGAGAACTTCGCAAATTTTAGTAAATTTTTTATCAAAAGCAAACTGAACTGAAATTCTCATCTATTCCTAAACCTCGCCCCTGTGCAAGTCAGGCTCAGATCCCTTCAAACTTGGCTGTCATTCCCATGGCTAGTCAGCCTTCTCTGCTGGCCTTCCTAAGCAAAACAACCTGAAATTCAATAAACATAAAATTTCAGGTACAGAGAGTCTAAAAAGAGATCTTTAGTCTCTAACAAGCCTTTCTCATTGCTAATTACCACCTATCCCAGCTCCAAGACATTGAAGGTTTATTTGAGTGTTTTTTGGAGGGGAAAGGTAAACAAAATTATTTTTAGGGGAGTTCACTTTCACTAGTCCTACACAGACTTGCACTCCTATTATGAGGAAACCTGCTATGAGTTTTCAGCTCCTTCAAGAGCAATCAGTGTGGGCAATTGGAGGGACAGTTTCACCGAATCTCTCCAAAGTGGGGGGAGTGAGAGAGAAATTCTCCAACAGTTTCTCACAGGTAGGGGTCACCATCAGCATGGGTTGTAGCACGGCTTCTTTCTTTTTTCCTCAGGGATTTTGGTTTTTTACACTGCCACTCAACTGTGTTGAGGCTTCCACTTTTCTGCCGCATCTCAGGGCATATTCTAATTTATTTTGATTTTTTTTCTTTTGTGGTGTTTTTGAGCTTACCTAATCACTGTGAGGTGGCCTAGGGTACTGTTTGTGTTTCTCCCCCCTTTTATACTACACATCTTTCCATTGCTCTGCAGCCTCCCAGGCCACGTGCACTTCCTGGACTGAGAAAGCCCCATGGGATGTCTTCCCATGGACTTCTCATGATGTCTTCCCATGGACTTAAACTGAAGTGTGAGAAGGCAATTAGGCTACAGGCTGCCACAGAGATTATCTATATATATAAAAGAAGATGTCCTGACTGACTGACTGACTGACTGACTCATCAACACCCGGCTCAAACCGTTTAATCTAGGAGTGTGAAATTTTGAAGGGACATTGCTTTTATGACGTAGACCCCCACTAAGGAAGTATTTTGGGAAATTCTGTCCCTAAGGGGGTGAAAAAAGGGGGCAAAATCGCCCCACTGTCATATCTCCTATGGGCAGCAGTTCTGCAAATTGGCCTCACCTCAGAATTGCTGCAGGAGCCAATAGCAGCAGTTATGCAAATAGCCCATACGACACTTAGAATGTTCGTATGAATTCCTGCAGGGGCCAATAGGGCTGGGCATGCAAATCTCCCCTCAGCCATTTAGAATGTTCTCTGAGGGGGTGAAAAGGGAGGGAAACTTTTTAAATGACTGAATGACTGTTGTGTGTGGGGCGTCGTCGCATAGGCTCCACTTCATCACGTTTTGACGGATCTACCCCAAACTTGGCACGGTCACTCTTCATCACCTGTAGACTCTTAGGATTAACCTGATTTTTCTTTAAGATCAGATATTTCTGTCAGAAAAGTTTTCTGCTGCCAGCACCCAGCCTAAACGTTACACTTTCAGTCAGGGAATGACTGTTGTGTGGGGGGTGATCCAAATCCTGTGTGTCCATTTGTCTGTGTGTATTGGCGTTTGCGTGCATCGCATAGGCTCCTACACGGTTGGACGGATCCGCCCCAAACCTGGCACGCATACTCTCCATCACCCAAGGACAAAGACTGGCAGGTTCAAATCTCTGAAAAAGCCATCACTGTGCCTGTACAGCCCAAAATAGATTATATCCAGTGGTGTCACTTGGAATGTTCGCAGGGGCCATTCAGGAGCGGTTATGCAAATCACTCCACTGACATTTAGAATGTTCGTATGAACTGCCACCACGGGGGCCCAATCAGGAGCGAATATGCAAATCTCTCCTACGTCAAAACAAAATGTTCATATGTGCTGCAGCCAGGGCCTACACGGGGGGAGGGGACTGGGATTTCATTGTTGGATAGTCCTGGGGGGAGGGCAAACTGGGATTTCATTGTTGCGTAGTCCGGAGGGGGAGAGCAGGGATTTCATTGTGTGGTCCCGGGGGAAGCAGGGAGTTCACTGTTGTGTAGTCCTGGGATTACATTGTGAAGTCCTGGGGGGGAAGCAGGGATTTGATTGTTGCATATTCCAGGGGGGGACAGGGAATTCATTGGTAGCAGGTGTAAATAAGGCTGGGCGCACCGCCCGAGCCTTATTTCCCCACCCCCCTCCCCGCCTCATTTTTTTCGAGTGGTGCTGCACGCCGCTCGAACGATCCCCTTACCTTCTCGACGCTTTCCGGGCCCGGAAATGGACCCTGCGCAGGCGCAAAACGGACTATAGGGGTCCAGCGCACCTGCGCAGGGTTCTGTCGCGTCATTTCCGGTACCTGAAGTGACGCGACAGACCATAAATGAGTGGCGCGGGCGGCTCTCCGCAGAGCGCACGCCAAAACGAGTGGTGGGGGCAGCTCTCCCCGTAGTGCGCAAGCTGCCCCGAAGACAAGGTAAGGCCTCGCCGGGGCGTGAGTGGGGCCATGTTCAGCCTCGTTCTGCCCCGGCGAGGCTTCATTATACAACTTGGAACCCAACACTTGAGAATTTCTCAGAAATTTCTTCTTCTTTGAATTTCTTTTCAAAAGCAATTTCTTTTCTTTGCAGTGAGAATGGTCGAAAAGAATGTGGGAGAATTTTAGCACTAAAATTAACATTCCTGGAACTGGCAGGTGTGAAAGTGTTGCTGGCATGTTTAGGTCTTTTCTTCATAAATCTCTATAATTGTATTTGATTTCAAGTCCGCCCAAGTCTGTCAAAAGAATCCCAATGACTTCTGAAGAGAAGCTTTTCATTCCAGTGCATTTTCTATTTGATTTATGCTTCGACAGAAGGAACATTCCAGTTTTTCAGCATTGCAATGTAGCCTGGGTGATGGTATGCCAGTCTGAGTGATTTTACTCGAATTGTGATAACATTATACAGTGCCCAGCTCCTGGGATTATGCTATTGTTTCACATTTAATTACCAAATTATCGCATTTTTCCCAAGCTTATGTTCGTAAATTGAATGGATTGTCAATTCTGTGACTTCTCCTGAACAGCAGAAAGGTGTCTGCTATGTCTACTGCCAATTACGGCTGTTCTCATTTTTTCTGTGCAGCTGCCCCTAGAATTTCAAAATGGTTGTTTCTTTACTTGGAAGCACCATTTCAAATCCCCTTTGTTTTTGTTTGTCATCTACAAACAGAGACATTTCCTTTTAGGTTTGCTAGCTTTTAGCACACGGATGAGTCTTCCAAATTATTCAGGAAAGGCCAGGGAAGAACTTTCATTATCATAGTATTCGGAGTTGAAAATTAGCTTTGAGTTGCATCCCGCTGAACACCAACTGCAGTTAAATTACACACTTTAAAAAACAGTAATAAAGAACACTTGGCTGCCTGCTTTAATCTTACAGAGAACAATTCTGTGTAATATCCAGGAAAATGTGGTAGCATTTTTTAAAAAATGAAAGAAAAATCTAAAAAGAACATTTTAGTTAATTGGGTGTCTTCTGGACACACAAGTAGGAGAAGGCTGCCTGCCTTATCTCTTAGCCTAGGGCTATGCTGGTCCAGTAGTACGGCGAGAGCTGGAACCTGGGGCCATGGTCCGGGGGCCCCACAGCTCGGGGCCCCTCCAAATAGCCACCCAGAGACTAGCGGGTGATGGGGGCAGTGGTTAACAGGCCCACTTCAGCTCCTGGACCAGCATGGGAATGAAAGGGCCCATCAGAACTGACACTGCTTTTCATGCCATTCTTCTTATTTTTAAAGATGTATTGGAGTTAGGGGGACAGCCAGCTGGGCATGTCCATGCTTACTGATGCTCATTTTATGATTTTGGCTTCAAAAATATATGATCCTTTTCTACAACAAAAGGATGCTTATTCCCAAGTAAATGTGTAAATGTGCTTATTCCCAAGTAAATCAGGGTATCAGCAAACTACATTTTCTTCTTGTAGTCATGATGGTGCCATGAGTTGTCAGTTTAAAATGCAAAACTGCACATGCTTAGAGTATTTCATTTTTTATCAGTTTTGACACAGAGTTGGGGGGGGGGCAAAAAACAATTATGTCCAGGGTTTAAAATTATCTAGCTGCATCATTGTGCTGGTCTTCTAGGTAACATTAGTCCCTCCCCCTAAGCAAATAGATCCCCTACCTAGCTGCAAATCTCAGAATTCTGATTCCTTTGTTTGGGCTACATTACTAATTGCCAAATTGTTTTTCTGCAGCCTCCACTCAAGCAGGCTGAGTATGCTAGTAGCCACTAGCCATCAGAAATCATTGAGCAAGCATCTTCTAACTATTATACAAAAGCCTACTGATGACTTTCTCTTCACTAACATGACACAGTAATGTTCCTATTAAAATACCATCTAGGCACCAACAAAGGGCATTATTTAGCTTAGTAAAAACCTATGAAATTTCAGAAGGCATGTAAAAGTTTTCCACTTTAAGCCTCCTCATTCCATCCCAGCTAAATTGCTTTCCTCACCTTAATATAGCCTACTGGCCCTGCTTGCATTTGAATTGGAGTCACCAAATATTTTAAATTATTCTATATATCATAATAATGTCTTTGGGAAGTCATTGCAATATACTGTATTGACTAGGCTCCTATGAAGCAGTTAATAAGCAGGTACTGTGCAGTACAATCTCAAGACCTGTAAAAGCTAATTGAAAATGTTTCCTGTCAAAGTGTAATATGATATCATCCAATTAGGAGCCAGGGACAAAAGTGGCATTTCATTATGCCTCATTTAGGGCCCTTGTGGATTTTCTTCATGTACATCACGAGCTGACATAATGCGGCCTTTTATTATGTACAAAACACACAACTTTTCTAGAGGAACAATTTAAAACTCATTTCCCAACAAGTATATCTTCATTTATGATTTTTTTAAAAAAACCAAGTCAGTCCTGTTGATCAATTAGAACAAAAGCACAAGGGGAACAGTAAAATACGGGCTTTATTAGGATTCACCATTGTTCACAAAATGATGTGCAAGTTTGTGAGTGACATAGAACTCTTCCTTGAGCTGGATATTATACCAGGGTATGTGTGGAGGGGGGAGTTGTGTAGAAGCAGGCATGGTGTTAGGCCTTATCTACCAATTATTTCAGACTCAGTGGGGTGATGGAAGAAGACCCTACAGACAGATTGGGTCAGAACGGTGGCTTATGCAAAAGTTCTCATGGTACAGAGGAAAGCTGGGGGAAATAATGAAACATAGGTTCTTCCTGTGTAAATACAAAAAAGAGCAGTTAACCAAATGTGTCTCTATCCCTAATCAGAACTCACGGGTCACTTCTAAGTGGGGGATGTACCAGAATTTACTCAATGTTTGCAAATCATGTGAAAGTAACGAGGAGAGCACGTTCTCTGAAAAAGCTCGCAAATTCCCAAATTTGCATTTGCACTCGAAATGGGGGAGAAGTGCACATTTTTGGGACGCTCTCTTAAAAATGCATTTTTTTTCCAATTCAAAATGTGCATGATTTTCCCCATTTGACTGAAATGGAAAAAGCATGCAAACGAACGTGGGAAATGAGGTGACATGAGCTTCAAATTCATTTTCATAGAATCTGGGCAATTGCAAAAATCACTTGTTCGCCCATCCCTAGTGAAAGATGGATAAGAGCAATGAAGTACAACTGTGGCAGGCCTTATATGAACGATGCTAATATGGCTGTTTCCCTGCTGCAACAAATGCCAGCAGAAAAGGGGGGCTGGTGCAGCTCTCCAGAGATCTCTCCTGGCCCAAATTCTCCTCTTTGAGGGGTCCTTCTCCCTCACTTTCCTGCACAAGGTGGCCACCTATTTTGCCCTCCCTTGAGACAGCCCTGGGAATGACTAGTAAACCCATTTAGTCCAGACCTATGCTCACTGTCCTGGGAATAAACACTATTGAACTTAGTGGTACTTACTTCTGAGTAAACATGCATCTCTGGGCTGAGATGAGGTGTCTGGTCTCCAGGCTTCAACTCTACGTTGCTTTGTTTACTCAGGCTGTCTATCCAAATTACCAATGTTCATCGTTTGAGTTACATGAGGGTGAGGAGGAGGCCTGGCTGGCCCTCTTACTTTTTATGAAAGCGCCCCCCCCCAGCTGTTTTTATTCAGCTATGGGGGTGATGATTTGGCTAAAATTGAAAGGAGCCGGCTGTGTAGCTTCTGGGGTTCATTATGGGGCCCCCTACCTCCCCCACCATAATTCAAGCTCTGCCTAACCCCTCCCCTACAGCTTCTTTCGGAAGATATGGGATCTGCCACGATCATGTCTCTGGTGAGAATTGTTATAGGTGAAGAACCATACAAAAAAAAATCTTAAGAAGTTATTACACTAGGCCGCAATTCTTGTTGCTTCTGTATCTGTGCTGCCTGTCTCTTACTTTGGCTCTCCCCCAACAATAGTCCACCTGACCGACTTCATCAATAATGAAGTCTCCTGTTACATCCCCAATGTCACCTGGAAAGGAGAATTTCTGAAAAGTGAATTGAGCAGCTGCTGCCTAGCAGGGAGGGAAGGTAGCAACGGGGCACTTAGCAACTGTGCATTTCTATAAATTTAATCGCTGAAAAGGGTCTGACAGGAACAGCCAAAATGGAAAGGCTCCTTACGTGCCATTTAAATACACAAAAACAAAACCCCAGGCCAAGCATTTTCCCGCACTGTTTAAACAAGATAGTACTATTTTATTTCCTTGTGAGTTACAAACACTCAGGCAGAGCAATTCTATGGTCCCTGGGAGAGCATGGCAGGGGCCCTTGGATATAGTGGATTTCACCTCCTGAGGCCATAGACACTGCTATGACCTTGGGAGGGGGATCCAAATGGGGATTCCACCCTGCCTCTCCCACTCCTCTCAGCTGCTATGGTAAGCTCCACAGCAGCCTCTCTTCCGAGAACGCTGTTGTGATCTCAGAGTGGGTGGGAAGGGGCATGCCAGTAGGTGGGGAGGGGAGGGGAGAGGACAAGGAGAAGCCTCTGATCTCGGCAGCTTCCCAGAATGCTTTGCCCTGCTGGGCTGCTGCCAGCAGGGCGAGAGGAGTGTTGGTGATTTTCACCTCTCCACCCTTCTTTACACTGTTCCCCAACAGATGGGCCTCTGAGAGTCACATTGCTGGGGGCAGGGCTCGAGAAGCCTTTCCATCCGGCAGATCCTTGCCCTCTCCCCTCCCCTCTATCACTCCGTCACTCACCGTCACTCCTCTCGCCCTGCTGGCAGCAGCTGGCAGCAGCCCAGCAGGGCAAAGCATTCTGGGAAGCTGCCAAGATCAGAGGCTTCTGTCAAGCAGGCAGCAGTCCAGGAGGATTATGCCCTAAAAGTATGGATTTACTTAGCCTAAGACAAAATGTCTATATTTGTCTGCAAAGCAGATTCCTTGTGTGGGAGTGGGGGGGAGGGATGCAATTTTTTTTCGAGATGGTACTGACCAACCACAACTTCCCGTACAATAAGTATAGGGGCTTAACATCTTTGATATCAAATGGCTTTTACAAGGATGAGCGAGAGTGACTAGCTTAAGGCCACCCAGCCAGGAAGAGGTTGAGCGGGGTTTTGAACTGGGAACTTTCCAGTTTAAGCCTCCCTGCCCAGCATGCTGCAGTGGGGATGGAAATGTCCCCACTCAGTTGATCTGCATGGATCAGTTGAGGATGGGGGACTGAGAAGGGTGTGTGTGTACATGGATATGGTTGTGTGCATGGGTCTCTGTATGTGTAAAAATAGAGTGTGCATAAATATGTGTGCATAAATGGAGTGTGTGTGTGCATGGGAGAGAAAGTGGGGCTGGCTACTTGGTGTCCCTGCCAACTGCTGGTGTGTGCCCCCCCCACACACACATATTACTTCCTGGCATGAATGTGGCCCTTGGGCAAAAATAGGTTCCTCAGCCCTGCTCTAAGCAAAGTGGGATTCCCTCTACCATCCACACACTTAGAATGCTATCACAGCAGCCACTGGCCTGAAACTAAACAGATGCAACATGAAAGACGGTGAACTCTACTGTTGAAGCTCCCATATGCCAAAGGGTGACCGGCATCACCCAGGGTGGACAGGTGACCGGCCAGATGGGTGATTAAAAAATGTAATAACCCCCCCCCCCGTAGGGATGGGTGAACAACCATTGTTCAAGATCACTATCAAAGATTCTCCAAACATCGCCTCTTCGCTTGTCTCATGCCTGATTCCCGTTCACATTTGCAGTTGCTGCTCTCTTTGCGTGAACAGAAGATTTGTGAAAATCGAGCAGCAATTGAACGGGTGATTTGTGCAAATCTCCCCAAATGTGCACAGGTCTCCCCTAATTTCTGCAAATGTCCTCCATAAACTAAAGCAGGGCTGATTCATTCTACTTGAGGAAATTTGCGCAAATTGAACTGGGAATCAGGAATGAGATAAACATGAGCATCTGTTCATCAATTTGAGAATATTTTCGGTGGACATGTGCTCACGCTTGCGTTTGGGGCTTCAAACAAGCGTTTGGGTTTGCTTGTTTTGTGGGCAAAAATGAAATTCTCATGCATCCTGAATTGTATGCAACTTCTGTTGCTTTCTACCTGAATTACTTGCCCATTCTTGAAACCCTGCAGTACATAAATTATTCCTAAGGCTTAAGTTACTATTGATAATGTCACATAAAGAGTATTGGGAAAGGAAAAGGGGAAAACTTGGTAGGTATCAGAACTGAGATACATCAAAGAGTAAAAGGTGGACGTGAGAAGACCTCAGGCAGCTGAAATGCAACAGAAAGTGACAGGTTGCAAGGACTCCAATAAAAATCTTATTTTACATTAGCTAGTCCTACAGCAGACACAGGTCAAGAGAGTAAGTGGTTATTAGAAAGGTGTGGATAATCCATATTTTGTTTAACACATGATTGTCCTTAAGGTCCACTATTCAATTGGCTACACAGGAGGCTGAAGAGTTAGTATATGTTCTGAATTTCCCTGATGAAGGACCATTATAAATAAAAGGGCACAAAAGATGTAGGATTTTTTTTTAAAATTTAATTTGTATTACATTTCCAAAAGAAAATACATTAAAAAACAACAAATAAAGACTAACAATATTAATACATAAACCCACCCCAATCCCTCCCCCATCTTAATCCACATTAAATTATCTTATTTAATTTCACTTCTTTATAAACTTCTTCTTTTAATGAATCCCACAATTTTCTATACGCTTCCATCAACGTTAATCTATTTGAATCTTTTTTCATATATTCTATGTACTTTCACCAATCCTCCTTAAAAGTTAAAAGTATCTTTTTTTTTCTTTATTCCTCTATACATTCTTAACTTTTGTGTCAACTTTTCATTAATTGCTATTTCCTATATTTTCTTTTTCCAACTAGTATCAGCATTCAAGCTGTCTTCCAATTGTTTGCTATTCATTGCCTTGCAGCTGTCAACAAATAGCCAATTAACAACGTTTTCTCTCTTACCTTCACTATTTTCATTCACAAACAATTTCAATAAAGCTAATTCTGGTGTTTTACATATCTCTTGTTCAGTATTTTTTTTTCTATTTCTTTAAATATCTTACACCAGAACCTGTTTACCTGCCTACATTCCCACCACATATGCCTATGTGTTCCATTATTTTCACATCCTCTCCAGCACAAAGGTGATAAATTCTTATTTATTTTTGCCAACTTTACCAGTGTCAAATACCACATTTGAACCAATGTTAATGCACCCTCTTTTATTTTAGTAGATATTGTTTGATAGAGAAATCTGTAAAAAAAATTCACCTCCATTCTTCTTCCTCTATCTCCTCTCCAATATCTTTTCCCCAGATGTTTTATTGTTACAGTCCCCTTTATCTCTTGTTTTATTAAAATTTTATATATTTTCGATATTGTACCCTTATCTCCTAATTCATATTTGTCTATAAACCTTTCCCATTCTGTTAAATCTCTTAAACTTTGCCTTAATATCACTCCAGTTCTAATAAATTTATTAATTTGCATCCATGCTAACCATGACACCTCTATATTTTGTGTTCAATTATTCCATATTTCCTCTGTTATAGGGTACTGCTCTTCATAAAAATTTCTCATTTGAATCAATCCCATTTCTTTTAACTCATTTTTCCTGACCGCTTTCCCTTTTACATCAAAATTCGGGTGCACCCAAGTTGGTGTTAATGGTGAGACACTTGGCATTAATTTCTCTTTACTGAAGTGCCATACTTTCAATAATCCTTTTATTGTACTTCCTTTGTTTCTAATTTGTTGCTTTATACACTTTTTAATATAAAACATATTCTGTATTTCTTCTTCCTGTAATTCCATCAATTCCCTCTCTATTTCTATCCATTGTACCTTCACCCCTTCCCTCATTATTATCATCATATGTCTTAGCTGATATGCATCATAATAAGTTTTAAAATGTGGTATACCCCAACCTCCTTCTTGGAGAGATCTATATCTAAAGGTTTTGGGTGTTTGTGGTCTTTTACTCTGAAAAATAAAATTTTCCATCCTGGTTTGCCATATTTTAAATCTTTTATGTGGGATTTCTTGCAGAAGTACATTAAAAAGTAAATTTTGGTAATATCATCATTTTTATGGTCATAATTCGATCAGAAATTATTAAATTTATCTTTTCCCATCTTACTATATCCTTCTTTACTTCTTTCCATAATTTTCCATAATTTAATTTCATAACATTCTTCTGTCTTTTTGGAATCTGAACACCCAAATACCGAAATGCTTCTGTTACCAAGGAAATACCAATCATTTTTGAAATTTCAATTTGTTCTCGTGGTCTAATATTCAAACACATCAGATCTGATTTCTTTATATTTACTTTAAGCCCTGCTACCTGTTGAAATTCTGTTAATTCTCTTATCAGTTCTTCTATTCCTTTCCTTGAATTTCCTAACGTAAACAAAATATCGTCTGCATACAAATTGAGTTTAAATTCTTTCCCTCCTACCTGTATTACTTTAATATCCTTATTTCCCCTAATTCTATCTGCCAAAAACAAGATGTAGGATTATAATAAATATTTTTGCTTATTTACCATATTGTTTCTCTACTTTTGGTATTCCATTTCTGAGGTTTCCATCTTGTTGGATTCTGCTACTCAATTGCCATCTTGATGAGCAACATACAATACAATAGAACAATACCTACCTCTGAGAGTAGGATAACCATGTCTCAGAGTTTTACCTACACTTTCACTATCTTAGCTTTCTCCTCAGAGAATGACTAAAGGGGATTGAATCAAGCGGGGGAGGCTATTTCTTGCTTGGCTTGGGAGCCTCTGCTATAAGTTGAGTCCTCATAATCATTAGGTTCTACCTTGAGCAACCAGGTTAGCCTGCCTGACCCCTGACCCATCAAGTACCATCCCCTTCCTCCCACTGGGCCTCACATTTGGCCTATGACACACAGTCCTTGAGGTCCAAAAAACATATTTCCTGTGTCTCAGAGACAGAGTCCTAGCCTCAGGAACCTAGCAACGCTAGTAGGGAACGTAGCAACCCTAGCAAACCTATATGATTATAGGATCATCCAGGGCTGCCTATGCTTCTATGTCAGTACTCCAGATATTTAAATGAGCTCAGTTTTAGTCTACTAGATTCTTGGCACTGGAATTACTTGTCAAATCATTTAAACTGCTTGTGGCATTTTGTTAACTGGCAATTAGGCCTTGGCCTAGAGTTAATTCACATAACTGTCTGCAAGCACTGTAAAGTGGGCCAAGTGGATATGTATTGCAGCCAGAATGTGGGAAAATACTCACTTGAAATTCACTATTCAATATGCCATGAACTGACTGGTTGACTAAGCTTGCTGGATATCGCACTACATGGTCAACTGTGCATGTGGCAAGGCAATCAGATTTATGTACATATACATGATTGATATATTGAGTCATTTCCTGTTTTCTCCTGAGGGTTCCAGGTGGCTACAACCATTTTGAATTATACAGATGTCCCTTACAGATATCACAATGGAAAAGGTGCAGATAAATAGACACTGAAAAGTGACAAAAGAGAGAAAACAGGGTAGAACAGAACAGAGCTCAACAAAGATGTATGTATATATAGAGAAGAATTAGTTCTTCTGAAATGAAACGGCAGTGCCCAAGGAAGCCAAGCGTAAATATGGTGTTTTTGCTTGCCACACTGTACTGTCAAAGTTGAGGAGATTGTTATGGATGTATGCAGGACTTTGTCTAAAGCTGTTGTCACAGCACTTCCCTCAGCTGAGAAGGCAAACCACCAATTTGTTTAAAAACTCTCTTCAGCAGTGAGAATTACTGTAGTAGTGTTAGACACCAGTTCCTCCCCCCCCCCAATGTATTGGTCTTAGTGAAACTCTTTGATTAATCTTGAAGTTACTATAAATGATTTATCAGGGCAGGGCCCTCTGAATCACAGTGCAAATTTGGAGAAAACTCTACACGGTAGTATTGATGAGCAGCAGAACTCATCAATTATTTCCATTCAGGAAAATTCTGGTGGTGTCAGGAATGAATTCATTCGTCTCCATGGGAACTTTGAAGTAGATTGTAGAATTCAGAATAGCTTCCTCAATCTACTCTGTGCATATGCAGAGACACCCAATGTGTTGAGGCCTCACTGTGTATGCACTGAGGCTTCTGGCACTGTGAGGGATTTGTGATATCCCTAGGCCATGACAAGCCATCCCTTGAATCCCTAAAGACTTTCAATGTGGCAAGTGATATCACTCAGTATGGCTTAGTGGGGCCATATCATACAAGGCATGGCTTGTGGGGCCTATGGTGCTTCCAGAAGAGGCTTTTTTTCATGCCAATGCACTCATTCATAGGATTCTACTGTGGGAGGGCAGAGATGATGTTGTCATCTACTTGTAATCCTCCCATGTTTTCCACTGCTTTTTTCATCTTTTCCCTTACCACAGAAAAGCTGTTAAGAATAAAAAGATGGAAGAGAGCCACCTTCTGATTGTAAGCGCTAGGACACTTCTGTCGGGAAGCATCCCTAACAAATCTCCATTGCTTAACAATCACTTTATCTCTGTACAATTTCATTAGGCCTGTGTTGTTACAATGGTAAAAGTGATATTTATTTATGCATTTATTATAAATTTTATAAACCACTCCACATCGAAAGATATCAGTGTGATGTACGGTAACTTAAATCACAAAATACAAAAAGGCTGGCACAGTAAAAAGAAATTGATAGGGGAGATATGATAGCACTCTTCCAGTACTTAAAGGGTTGTCACACAGAGGAGGGCCAGGATCTCTTCTCGATCATCCCAGTTTGCAGGACATGGAATAATGGGCTCAAGTTACAGGAACCCAGATTCCACCTAAACATCAGGAAAAATTTCCTGACTGTCAGAGCAATAAGACAATGGAACCAACTACCTAGGGAGGTGGTGGGCTCTCCCAATCTGGAGGCATTCAATGTGCAGCTGGACAGCCATCTGTCAGGGATGCTTTGACTTGGATTCCTGCATTGAGCAGGGGGTTGGACTCGATGGCCTTGTAGGCCCCTTCCAACTCTACTTTTCTATGATTCTATGTGCCCTTTTAGGGCTTAAGACAATGAGATCTAGTTACTCCTGCTTTTTATCTATTTCACTATTCTTTTGTGCAATGTTAGTGAAGACTGCAGAATATAACATCAGGAATAAATTCAGTTTCAGTGCTATCTGCATAGTTCACAAGAAACTAAATTAGACTTAGTGGCATTTTTGTACACTCTGGATTGTTCAGCATTACCGTTAGCACCTTCCTCAGTTTAAGCACTTTAAAATGTTTTCCCCAGGCCAATTCAGCCCAAATATTAATAATAATTAATGGCTTCACTTTAGCCTCTCTGTGCTGTTGACCTACAAATCAGAAGAGAGGATACAATAGCACTCATGCACAGCAGCAAGGGTTTCCCCTGCTGATCAGGTAGTTGGAATTGTCAGCTTTGAAAGTGTTGATCATTTGTTGGGAAAGTAAAGGGAAAAAGGTGTGTCTCTAATTAGGAGGTCTGTGTTAATCCATAGGGAAAGGGTTAAATAATTTTCTTAAGAAAAGATTGAAGAGACTGCGTTAAACTGCAAATGGCTAATTTGGTCCTGAAATGATTGAAGAGTTTTTGGGGAGACCTACAAGAACGTCCCCAAAGACCCCAGACTCATATTATAAAAGACCCCAGACTTATTCCAGACCCCACACCCATGTGCAGGAAGACCCTAGACTTTTGATTTCATTACGTCTGATCTTTTAGCCTTATGACACCTTTAAACTGAAGACTGTGAAAACTGATTGAGTGTTTGCATAGAAAAGTAGAGCTTGGTTTTATTATGCTTTGAACTTTCTCTCTGCAAGGTCATAACAAGAACAATGTGTGATTTTGGTCAAGGCCTCACAACAGGTGAGGAACAGTGAAGAACTGCCTTGACACATATTCAGACACTGATTTGGAGAAAAAGCCTTTGCTGACTGGCTCATGCTGTGCACCTGTAATGATAAGAGAGACTAAAGATATTCTTATTTGATGCTTATTAGTTCGGAAGCCATAGCAATGGTAAGAACAATGGTTGGGAAGAGGCATAGATAGCATAGATGACCAAAGATGACTGTGAATTCAAGGAAGATGTACCAGGGAATAACATGTCAATCAAGATAACGTGCCCAGATGGAGACCTTCAGGAGAAAAGTTTCGGAGAAGTTTCAAATGAACCTTTTAAAGATTATGCTTGAGATATTCCCAAAACACGTGAGCATGAAATGTGAGGGTGTTAGGGGACAGGTGGACACCTCACTTCTGATTGGTGAATCTCGTCACCCATGTACCTCTGTTGATTGGTGAGTGGTTGGTCTCACCACCCATTGTGGCCACCACATTTGACCAGAGCAAGGGGATAAAAGCTTAGGTAGCAAGAGCGCTCTCTCACTTGTTCTCTCTCTCTCGCTCCTTCTTGCCTTCACTTCAGATCTTTGCTGGGCCACCGGACCCAGGGATTTGAGTGCAGAGGGGCCATGGAACTACATCACAGAGCAGTTAGGGCAGCCATGGGTTGCACTGTATAGAGGACAACCCTTTGAAGGCATTCTCTATTTGAAAGGCTCTCAGATCCAAGTCCAGTTAGATTACGGGAATTGCAGTCCAACACATCTGGAGGGCACCAGGTTGGGGAAAGCTGATACAGCATAATGTCTTTGCAAGTCATATGCTTAGTAAAGCAAAATGTTCTCTTAAGTTACTGGTAAGTTCCATGTACAGTCATGCCTAGGATTGAGAGCATAATTCGTTCCAGAAACGTGCTTGTAATCCAAAACACTCATATCAAAACGAAATCCCCCCAAAAAAAATTTGTGCAGAGATTTTTAATTTAAGCCATACTACAATACTTGTATTGGAAGACGTCGCTTGTATATCAAGTAAATAAATAAATAAATAAATATTTAAAATTTTTCTTGTCTTGCAAAACGCTCTCAAACCAAGTTACTTGCAATCCAAGGTATTCCTGTACATGAAGGTAGATATGAGAGAAAATGCTCAAGCCCTGGTCCAGGACTCCCTATGCAAGTCACTTATTGGGTCAATAAGCATTCTTTATTTCCCTCCCATCTTTGGCCATTTGGACAAGATACTTCTGGAAGCAGGAGTTTATTTATTACACACACACACACACACACACACACACACACACACACACGTGTTGCTTTCAGTGTGACTTAACCAAGCATCATTATCTGAGACTAGCCTTGTATAATCATCAGAGCATTGACAGAATAGCAGGACTGGGAAATGTGATTCTTTGGTTCACAAGACATGACACCCAAACTACTGGCCAGCCATATATCATGTCATCTACATTCAAGTACATCCAGTGCATGTCAGAGACTTTTAAATTTAGGCTTTATCCATCTGAAACTCTACCTCTCTTACCTTAGGAAGCAATAGTGTCAGTGTTATTATGGGCCGGGCTTGAATTCAAATGCAGATTTATGGTAAGTGCTGGAGATAAGTTACAATAGGTGACATGTTTGAGCAGCTTGACAATATCAACATTGCAGGAATTTGCATTTGAGAGAATGACATCTTTGTATGAAAGCTCCCCATCCTTTGGAGTTTTTTATTTACTTAACAAGCACCATCAAGTCCAGATCAAGAGAGTTCACACAAGACCACAGTTGTGAAATGTGTGGTGACATTTTGTCCTTTGAGAGATCAAAGGACAAAATGTCACCACACATTTCACAATAGCTGGCTTAGCTGTTACATGTTATTTTTTTCTGCTTCTACTTTTTTTTTTTCTTTCTGCTACTGCTTCTCCTTCTCACTACCACTGTTATCACTTGTGGTGTGAAGGACCAGAGTGAGAGGCAGATGAACAAGCAGGATGCAATGGTGAAGAGGAGGAGCAACTCCAGGGGGCTCTTTTCAGTGGGACCCTACTGGAGTTTGGGCCCTCGGCAGGTGCCCAACCATGCCTACCTTTGTTGCTGGGCCTGATCACAAGTCAGATGTGGCTGGATACTCATAGCTCATCCCACAGGATAGGAGGAGTCAGGGGGTGCTGCCAAGCACAGTATAGGTGGAGGTACTTTAGGGTCATACCTACCCTTCTGGTAGGTCTTGTTCAAGATGCAGGATGAAGCCTCTGTATTTAATGGGAAGTAACAAAATAAAGAAAAGGGATGCCAGTTCCCTCATATGTTGGCAGAGAACTCCTCTCTTCTTCACATAACTGTCTGTTTCCAGGGGTCAAAGGATAAAGGGATTGTCCAAGCAGTGTGCATGGTGATGGTGCTGTTGGCTACGAGGGCCTGAAGCCTCCTTGCCAGCCTTGCTGCTAGTTCTCCAAGCTCTGGCCTTTGCCTGCTGGCCTTGCAAAATAGCACAGAAGAGGCACCTAATAGGGGAGGAAAGCCTTGTCCCTTCCTGCTTGAGAGCCCACCCTTTCCTGCCTCACGCCCCTGCCCCACAAGTTATATGAAGATGGAGTGGGCCAGCTGTGCAAGAGAGTGCCAGTTTTCTGCAGAGGGTGGTGAGGGGGTAAGGATTGTCTTCCTCATTCCCTAGATCCAGCAGAGGGAGTGATGGACAACAGAGCAGTTAGGGTGGCCATGGGTTGTCCTTTATAAAGGACAGCCCTTTGAGGGCATCCTCTTTGAAGGGCTCTCCAGTCGAAGTCCAGTTTAAAGATAAAGAGTCACAAGAAGAAAGAGTGGGGGCCTTACCATCATCAGCACCTGGACAGCAGACTGAGCAGGTGCACAGCCCCCCCCCGTCACGCCCCGTCATGTTCTTCCCCATCATGGGAAGGTTTACTGCATTTCTATTTAAATTATGGTAATTATTTCTAAATTTGCATTTATGCATATATTAGCATATGCAAATCTCTGTCCTCTTTGGTCCTCTTTCTTTTGGTGATGCATTTCCTCTCATTTGGCAAAGCATAAGTGACCTAAGAGCAGTAGAAGATTTACAAATGCAGGAAGTGATTGTAGTAGAAGAAGCTGTAGCAGCTACTATAAGAAAGAAATACATAAAGTGGCTGATGATGAAATACTAAAAAAAAAAGACATCCACATAAGGATACAACTGTTTTTGACACTTTTTATTATAACATTTCAACAAAAGAAAAGAAAGAAAAATAATGAAAGAAAAAATGTAGCTACATAGATATAAATGTATCAATTTCCATATATATATATATATATATATATGAAAATACAGTTTTCTAAGAACTATACATCAACTTCAACAAAAGCAGACCAATTATCCAAATAAGTACCCACTCGCAGGTGGCATCTATACACCTGTTCGAATGTTGAAAGCGTTGTAAGGTCTTCAATCCATTGCATTATAAGAGGTGAGCGTCTATCCTTCCAGTGTTGTTGTAATATCAGTCTTTTAGCTGTCAGAAAGGCTGAGGAGAATCCATTAACGCTGACCGTGCATTAACTTCCAGGAAGCAGATAGATACATAATATAAAAGAGCATGTACATCAGTAAATATTAAGGAATGTTCCAATGTATAATGGCCTCCTTCTCAAAAGAAGCAACTACTAGGCATTGCCAAAACATATGCTTAAAAGAAATATTAGCTGCATTGCACCGCCAGCAATTAGCCAAATTAGCCAATCCCTTATTAAAGAGACATTGTGGTGTCCAATAGATATACAGGCTTGTGGCTCATGCTGGCTCAGCTTGTCTGAGTGTGGAAAGCTGAGCAGGGTCAGGCCTGGTTATTACTTGGATGGGGGACCCCTCCTCTAGATTCCTGCATTGAGCAGGGGGTTGGACTTGATGGCCTTCTAGGCCCCTTCCAGCTCTATAATCTATGAAATCTATGAAATCTATAAGAATGAAACAAATGTTTTTGCTGAATAAGATGCAATATGAGATCCATAGACACATCAGATACAGATGCCAAGGCGGTGATCCATTGATGAGGCAAAATGGGACAATCCAGTTCCCTATTCCATTGGCCCTGCTGCTTTTACAGATTCAGCATGTCCCTCACTACTGGACTCGACCTACGATCCATGTCTATAAATACTTATTATTGCTGTGAAAATATGATCAAAATGTAATTGACATGACATTAAATGCCACACATCTCTAATAGCCATAACTGTGGAAGGAAGGAACCCTATCTGTTCTAGTATGCCTAGAACTGAATGCTAGAAAGAGGGTCCAGACAAGAAGATTCCAAAATTGACCAAGGTGGAAAATCTAATCTATATGGAAAAGACCAACATTTAGTTTAAGTCAACAAATAAGCCTGATGCAAATAAGATACAACTGTGGCTTTTAACAGATGAGACAAGAGAGCTGATCTACACATTCAGAATAATCACATATTACAATCCTGCTGGGATTGTACCCCTTCATAACTTGTATTCTGCTTATCTAATCATGGTTCTTGTTGGTAGGTAGGTATTGTTATTTTATTTTTGTATCAATGGCCAAACAACATTTATTTACTTCAGGCTGGCCTGCATATTTGAACACTCTCCTGTGGTAAATAAAATCAAAACTACCTACACTTAGAAAAGTAGCAAGATGGGGAAAACTTCAAGCTTGCCCAGCTGCCTAATGGATCAGTTTTCTAAATGTAGGGCCATTTTTACACAAAGGACAATGAAATTCCCAAACACAGCTGCAACCTGAAGTGGTTTAGTCTTACTGGGTTGTACTACATAATTATTCTGAATCCAAATAATTTGGAAATAAAATTCAGAGGCAGTGGTATCTATGGATTTTCTGTTTTATATCCACTGCTTTTAAAAAATAATCACACTGGATTAAAGGGGTCCAGATCCTTTAATATATTCTCCTTAGGATGAGATTTGCAAGACCTTCTGGCAAATAATCATTTTAGTGAATAGATCAAGGTTAGGTTTGTTGGTTCTCTAGCCCATCTGAGATTTCAATATTCCCTGTCTATTTTATATAATCTAAAGAGAAAATATTATATATAATTGCAACAACATTAATAATTGTATTATAACAAATGAATAAGAGACAATATATTTTTTTATGTAAATTGCTTTATAAAGTACATTATTGGAATGAAACACAGTCAAGGAACTATTTATATAGGTTCCACAAAAGATGGAAAATTAAGACTTTCCAGCCAATTAAAGACAGCATCCATTATATTAACTTTGAGAGCAGTGACAGGTTCAAGCTTCTTTGAATCCCTGAAAGACAATTCATCTTCGTTACATTTTTTTCTTCTAAGGAACAGCAATTATACTAATTGGGAAACAAGAGCACAGTCTGTTGTTCTCTTTATTTTAGTAATCTCTGCAAATCTCAAGTGTTAATTAAGACAGTTCAAGGATACTGTATAGGCTTACAATTCTGTTTAGCTGCAAATAGCAACAAAAAAACCCCTAAATATAGTTAAATAATGGATGTGTTAATCAAACTGGGCACAATCCAGCAAAAGTTAAGCACTTCTATGTGCCATGGATGTGAATGGAAGCAATTTAAAGCACATGCTTAATTCTCCCATTAAAAGCAAGTGAACATAAATGTGCTTAATATCTGCTGAATCGTGCCTGATGATGATGATACATCACCCACTTCTTGTGGTGATTTGGGCACTTCCTGTTATGACAATAAATTTGGATTTTAAAAGATCAGTTAAAACAGCGACACAATTCATCTCCAGACAACAGTAACATGATCCAGATTTAAGCATGTGGAGAGGATTCCCAATAAAGTCCTTTAAATCTTCTGTTGGCCCTTGGCCAGATGCATGTGTGATGACAGTGCACTACAATGAATCCCTCTCCTTTAATAGGAGGCTTGTTGGTGTTATCTTAATAAGATCGCTCATGAGCATGAGAGTCTTGTGTATGACAGCCTTGTGGCAAATAGAGCTGCATGTCCTCACTCTGGGAACACCAACAGGCCTCCCATTGTCAGTGATGGCCAAATAAGCCATAATGTGTAAGCATTATATACAGGAGAGATAAAAGGTAGCCCTTCTTTATACAGCACATAAAGAATTCACTTCCACAAGATGTAGTGATGATGGCCACCAATTTGGATAGCTTCAAAAGGGAATTGGGCAAATTCATAAAGCTATCCATGGCTACTAGTCCTGATGGCTATACCTTACCTCCAGTATCACAGGCAGTATGCCTTTCAGTGCCAGTTGCTGGAGCACATGAGCAGGAGGGAGCTACTGAGCTCTTGTCCTGATTATGGACTTCCCATAGGCATCTGGTTGACCATAGTGGGAACTGGTCTAGATAGGTCGTTGTCTGATCCAGCTGGGCTCTTAAGTTCTTATGAGTAAGAATGGGGAAGTTAAAAGAACTCCAAGAACTATGGAGAATTTCCTCCCACAGAGCTGGCATCAGCACCTCACATCATCCTAGGGCAGCTGCTAGGGTTTCGGCACCCTGGCAGGACCCTCCACTAATGCTGGCCCTGCCAGCATGCTGCATTTGGGGGCACTGTTGATAATAAAAATAGTGAGCATCTCACCACTACTCAGTGAAGATCACACAGCAGCACTGCCACTTGCTGCTGTCATCGCTGTCTTCAACCAATGTAATTTTAGTTTGTTTTCAATGTATTGTTTTTGTTTCTTTTATCTTTTTTTGTCTTTTTATTGTTCACCGCTCTGGAATCTGCTTGATGTGGAGTGGTATACGAATACTGTAAATCATCATCATCATCATCATCAGAAGGTAAGCTTGCTGGGCAGCCCATTGGTGTAGGAGGGGACCTACTCAAAGGCCTTTGCTGGTGGGTACCCTCAAACCTGGAGTTGACCTTATCCTTCCACATATTGTAACATCACATAAACACAGAGGAGGAGGGGAGAGAAGTCTCTGAAAGAACTTCAGGCACTGGTTTTGTTTGTTTTTTAAAGCAAGAATAAAACATTCTCATCTGTTTGTACGTTAATATGTTGAAAAAATTGATTTTGGCAAGTACACGGCAAAAAGATAATTAAAAATAGGAGATAGATTAGCCAAGGTTTTAATCTAATTTGTCTTCTGAAACTCCTAGAAAGCATAGCCTTTTTAAAGGTTTCCTACCTCTAATTTTCAGCAAAAGCAAATCAAAAATGCATATGGGAGTTACCTTTTTAAATGGTATTACAAAAATATGTTTGGACTCTAAAGAAAGGTGGTTATTGTGGAACAAATGGTAGATACTGATGTAAACTGATAAACCAGATGGGGATGTCAGTAAATGGGGTGGTTTATTATGATTGTGGAGAAGATTGCTGGGGTTAATGAATGACAATTTTGACACTGGTATAAATTTTCTTTTCTTGACTTCATATTCTTTTTTATTTGTGCTGGTTGGACTTTGATTTACCCTGGTTGTGATTTTTTTTTAAGTGCGAAAAGTAACAAAATAATTTTAAAATGGTGAATAGGGATTACATATATCTGGTAGGCGGATGGGGAATACCTTAAAAGGTAGTAGTAGGCGATTACATATATCTGGTAGGCGGATGGGGAATACCTTAAAAGGTAGTAGTAGGCGATCACTCGTGACGGAGTAAGATTGTCTTCCAGGATAATAATAAAAAAAAATTACAAAAAGAAATTTTTAAAAGGAGGAAATTCTAAAGAAAAATATTGTGTAGACTCTAGCGATGGGTCCGTAAGTGACTGTGGAGGCCAATCCTAGATCCACACAGCTTTCCACAGTGAGGACACAGGTTACCAGATGGAAGATGGTCCTGTAAAGAATTCATTTGACGTGCTTTTCACTTAGCACGTTTCTCTCTTTCACCTTGCACTCGGGCTTCTTCAAAGTCCATAGAACCTTTGTGAAAGGCCAACCTTCAGTTAGATCGTTCATGGGCCAGAGCTTCCCAGTTTTCGATGTTTATATTGCATTTTTTTAGATTAGCCTTAAGAACATATTTAAACCTCTTATGCTGACCACCGATATTCCACTTTCTATCCTTGAGTTGGGAATAAAGTAACTGTTTTGGGAGATGGCAGTCAGACATTCGAACAACATGACCAGTCCATTGAAGTTGGCATTGAAGGATCATTTTTTCAACGCTAGTAGTCTTTGCTTCTTCCAGTACACTGACATTTGTTCGCCTATCTTCCCAAGTAATTCGCAGGATTTTCCAGAGGCAACGTTGATGAAATATTTCAAGGAGGTGGAAATGATGTTTATAGATAGTCCATGTTTCGCAGGCATACAATAAAGTTGGTAATACAATGACTTCATAAATCAGTGTTTTGGTCTTCTTACAAATATCCCGATCCTCGAACACTCTATGTTTCATTCGAGAAAATGCAGCACTTGCATACATATCACAATTTCACATATTAAAAGTTATTTGTGAAGAAACGTACAAATGTGGGTCAATACCAAGACCGTTCAGGTTTCAGTAGGTAATACAAAGAGATTTCAGGGTGGGGAGAAAGATCCACAGCAAGGATAAAATATTTGTTTGATATACTCATGATTAAATTGTTAAACGGGTATATTTTAAGAGCATTCTAATGTATTTACTTTTTATACCGTATAATGATTAGAAATTAGAAGTGCCTCTGAGGAATAATCAAGGTGACCTGAAAGCGGGAACTGCTCCACCCTCCATGAATAGTACCCCTAGATAATACATGTGCTTAATTAAAAGTGGAAAGAAAATAGAAAATGTAATTCATGAAATTTTTTGAAAGGTCAAAATTGTAATATTTCAATGTTCTTTGCATTAGAAAAAGCAAATTCCTACCTAATGGCTGAAAAGACTCTAAAGTTGAGAAAATTTAATAATCATGCAATGACCTTTTCATTTATCTTTTGACAAAAGGTATAGCACATTAATTAATATTATCAGTGAGAAAGAGGAATTAGGAGCTGGACATTCTGCTTGGTCACTTCTCTTGCCATTTAGCTTTCACCAGGTTTTTTTTTATGTTGCATTTCTGGCTTGTGCTGTTGCTGGGCTTCCTTGTATTTTCACTCAGCCTCTCTTTGTGCTCTTTGTTCAGCCTTTCCATCAGTCTGTTGACCTCCCTTTTATCATATTCACCACATTGTTGCTTGGACTTACAGCACTTCTCAGAGTGCTTTCTATCTTTATCCTGCTGCCTCTCTGGCAGTTTAGCTGATTCAGAGGAAGGATAGGCAATGGATTGGAAAGCCACTTGTAGATTGTGAGAAATGTGTACATAGATCATGTCAACTAAGTATCCGGAGCACCATTTCAAATTTGGAAAGAGAGGGGGAGGGTGCCCAAAAAGGTTTAAAGGCCAGTTCTTGGATATCTAAGATTAGATTTGGATAAGCAGTGAATGGTGTGGGAGGGTTTTTTTTGAGATTTTTTAAAAATATGCACATAAAATGTGTATATATCTATTGCAATGAATATACATATATGAAATGCATATATATGAAAATACAATTTTCAAGCAATTCTACACAGGCTTCAGCAAAACCAGATATCCAAATAAGTATCCATTTGAAGTGGTGTCTATATGCCACCCATTCAAATGTTGAAAGCATTATAGGGTACTCGATCTATTGTATTAGAAGAGGTGAGCATTTATCCTTCCAGTGTTGTAATATCAGTCTTTCAGCTGTCAAGAGGGTGCAGAAAATCCACTTATGCTGATCATTCATTAATTTCCATGAAGCAGGTAAATAATTTAAAAGATTGCGTACATCAGTGACTATTAAAGACGGTTCCAGTACAAAATTTATATGTACAATAACCTCCTTCTCAAAAGAAGCAACTACTGGCGATTGCCAAAACATATACTTAAAAGAAGCATCAGGTGCATTGCACCACCAGCAATTAGCAAGTAAATAAATACACAGACATAGTTCCTCCCTTGATCCTTCTTCTGGCTCAGAGGTAGACTCAGAGGGTGAGGAGGCTTCACCCAGGAGCCCATCATCTGCTACTCCAGGACCTTCCAGGCCAAAGGACATGGCTTTAGTAGATTCCTCAGACTCAGAGGGCACCCTTCCAATGCAGTCCTCCACACCATAGGAGCCAGTGGCTTCAGAATTGGACAATTGCATTGCCCTTTAAGGAGGGACAACTCTTCAGAGGGGGTGGAGTTAACAGCAGTTCAAGACCTACCAACCTTCAGAAGGCCTCTGCATGTTGTTGAGACAACAGCTATGGAGTTGCAGCCACCATAGATCTCTCAAGGGTCCTGAAAGGCCTTGCCATTTTCCATAGTCGGACTTGATGCTTCATCAGATTTGACTCTGCCTCGCCCTTCTAGTAAGTGCTACTTCAGATTGCCTCCCTTAGGAACCTTTTGCTGAGCTAGACAGGACACATAATAATCAACCTTGAAGATATATGTTGCAAGAGAGATGGGGAAAAAATGGGGGGGAAATTCAGTTGAAATTTACTTTATTTATTACATTTGTTAATCGCCCATCTGGGCGGCCACCCTGCCACCCTGGGTGATGTACAATTAAAACAATGCAATAAAACATGACAATTAAAACAGTATAAAAAAATCTTTTAAAATCCTAACCCACCCCATATTCCCGCCTGAAATACCATGTTTTAAATGCGCAGTAGAAGCTCATCATGGAGGGGGCATGGCGGAGGTCACTAAGGAGGGAGTTCCATAACTTGGGGGCCGCCACAGAGAAGGCCCTCTTCCTAGTCCCCACCAGCCTGGCTGCTCTGGCTGATGGGATAAGGAGAACGCCGTCCGTGCCAGATCTTGTTGAGCGGCCTACTTGATGTTGCTGGAGGTGCTCCTTGAGATAAACTGGGCCGGAGCCGTGTAGGGTTTTAAAGGTCAAAACCAACACCTTGAATTCGGCTCGGCAAGCAACTGGTAGCCAGTGCAACTCCTTAAGGACTGACGTGATGTGATCACGCCGGCGGCTGCCCTTAACCAGGCAAGCCGCTGCGTCCTGTACCAGTTGTAGCTTCTGAACCATCTTCCAGGGTAACCCCACGTAGTAGAGCGCATTACAGTAGTCTAGGCGAGAGGAGACCAAGGCATGAACCACTGATGAGAGCAGATGATTAGGAAGGTAGGGGCACAGCTGCCATATCAGATGGAGTTGATACAGCGCCGCCCGGCTCACAGCTGACACCTGAGGCTCCATGGACAGCTGGGAGTATGACTCCCAAGCTGCGGACCTGGTCCTTCAGGGGAAGATGTACCCCATTCAGCACCAGGTCAACTTCCCCTAACCTCCCCTTGTCTCCCACCAGAAGTACCTCAGTCTTGTCGGGGTTCAGTTTCAACATGTTCCTTCCCATCCAGCCACCCACTGCCTCCAGGCACTTGGACAGGGTTTCATTCAACAGCCAACCTTGGTGAGGACCTGAAAGAGAGGTAGAGCTGCGTGTCATCCGCATATCCGAAGCCTCCTCCCCAAGAACTACCGTCTGGTACCTTCCAGAGAGGAAGGACTGGAACCACTGCAATACAGTGCCTCCGATACCCAACCCCTCCAGGCGGTCCAGGAGGATACCGTGGTCCACGGTATCAAAAGCTGCTGAGAGATTGAGGAGGACTAGGAAGGAGCATTCGCCCCTATCCAAGGCCCTCCTCATATCATCCATCAAGGCGACCAAGGCCATTTCTGTCCCATGTCCAAGCCTGAAGCCCGACTGGCATGGATCAAAATAGTGTGTGTGCGTGTGTGTGTGTGTATGTGTGTGTTTGTAGGGGGATAAAATCATTGTTTCATTATTATTGGGATTTAATTGAGAGCGTTGACAGGTAAACTGGCAATAGAATTCTCTGAAGCTCTGTCAAGATGAACAAAGAAGTTTAGAGAGAAAAGGCAATGTTGTAAATGCTGTTTAAGAGTGCTGTGCCTAAAGCTGTGATTATATCTCAAAGATCTGAGTTGACTTCACTTTGTAGAAAAGATGAATAAGATATATAACCACAATGAACAACACCTCCACAGAGTGAAAATGTCTCTGTTAGCAGCTACCTGATAATAAGCAATGACAACAACAACAAACCCACCCCTTATCAGCTGTCATATTTGCTATATTATGTGTAACTTTACCATTATGCAATGTTGCAAACAGGAGAGTCCTTCAGGGCTGAAGAAAATTCCTTAATGCTGCCTGACTGCCACCAATATTACCTCAATTTGTGGTGGGGGTGGGTCAGTGAAGCATCCCAGTGACTCTGGATGAGCACTACAGTGTTTGTGCTTGTTACAGAAAACGTAATTCTCCACTCCGGTACAGATCATGAACCCGCTCTACAGCTCCTTCAAATATAAAGAAGGCTCCAAAATGGTTTCTGTCTTGACTTGAAACAGCTTGTCCTAGTACAGAAAGGGGATGGTTCTGGTTGGGCTTCCTTGATTCAGATGAAACTAATGGTGAAATTCGCGTGATCATACTGTTTCCTAATTAACACCCATTACATTTCACTCATTCCAGTGGCTAATATGATACAGAAAATCGGGGGGGGGGGCTGGGGGGGGCGATCCACCAGCCTCCAGCTCGGCGGACACCACTGCTGCGCCCGCCAAGCTGGGCCAAAAGCTGGCGTATGCTGTGCCTCCCGACAGACTTTCAGGTTCCCAGTGGGCCGCTGTTTATGTAGAAAATTTATTATTTATTTATTTATTATATTTTTGAAACACCCATCTGGCTGGTCACACGGCCACTCTGAGCGATGTACACTTCAATTATATACAATAAAATAAAAACTTTGAACAGTATAATTTTTTAAAAGAAATCCTGCCCCACCCCATATTCCCTCCTGAAAAGCCACGTTTTTAATGCACGGCAGAAGCTCATCAAAGACGGGGCATGGAGAAGGTCACTGGAGAGGGAGTTCTATAACTTGGGGGCTGCCACAGCCCTCTTCCTAGTCCCCACCAGCCTGGCCGCTGTGGCTGATGGGACAAGGAGAAGACTGTCTGTGGCAGATCTTGTTGAGCGGCCTACTTGATGTTGCTGGAGGCGCTCCTTGAGATAAACTGGACTGGAGCTGTATAGGGCTTTAAAGGTCAACACCAACACCTTGAATTCGGCAAGCAACTGGTAGCCAGTGCAACTCTTTAAGCATTGGAGTGATGTGATCACGCTGGCGACTGCCTTTAATGAGGCGAGCCGCTGCATTCTGTACCAGCTGTAACTTCCGAACCATCTTCCATGGTAACCAGGGCTGGCGCTACCGCTAGGCGGACCTAGGCAGCTGCCTAGGGTGCGTGGCGGAAGAGGGCGCAGAAACGCTGCGCTCCTTCCTCGCCGCCAGCGCACTCCTGCCCCACCTGGCTGCCTGGCCGACAAAGGCACCGCAACCACCAGGTCAGTGCGGGGGGGGGGGGATTGCGGGCGCCGGGCGGGCTCGCAGTCGCGCTCAGCTTTCCTCTGTGGTGCTGAACCCATAAAACAAGTTAGCCCTCCTTTTTCCCACCTCTTCCACTATCTTTCCCCTCCTCCCTCCCCCCCCACAACCCTCAGTTACTTTTTACTGTTTTATGAGCGTAAACTTCTGCACCTCTCAATTGCTTTATCGCTTAATTACCCTGAAAGGAAGCCTTTTTCTCCTGAATGGGGAGAACCGGACTTCTCTCCCCCCCCGCTCCCCACCTTTCAATGGGAGAAGCTTCCCTTAGAGTCTGCACCCGGAGCTAGGCCGGGTCAGGAGCGCGTGTGGTGGCAGCGGCAGCAACCGGTTGGCAGCGGGGAAAGCGGCTGCTGGAGGCGGAGGGTGGGCGGGCGGGTGGGCGGGCGGTGGCGCTGGGCAAGCAGGCATTTCCTGGCTGCTTTGCTCCGGAGCCCCCCCGGCACGAGAGGGGGCGCGCTAAATATAACCTAGCCTAGGGCGCCAAACTGCCCTGCACCGGTCCTGAGGGTAACCCCACATAGAGCACATTTCAGTAGTCTAGGCGAGAGGATTATGCAAATTGCGGCCACTTTAGGTGTATCTTAAGTATGGGTGTACCTCGAACCTCTCCGCGGCTCGAGGTTCTCCACGGCTCGCTCCTCCGCGCTGCCGCCGGCCCGATCTCGGTCTTCTAAGCGGCGCGGAGTGTTCTCCACGCTGCTCGAACCGCCATCGCCAGTCGAGCCTCTGTCCCCCGTCGCGTCTCTTCCGGCTGCTCCGGTGCGCTGTCCCCCCGTGCTATGTTTTTGGTGAGGGGAACCAGGGCAACAGGGCTTAAACAGCCCTGTTGCCATGGTTTCCCCCGCCAAAAATATAGCGCGGAGGCCCAGCGCACCAGAGCAGGGTCCCGTCGCGTCACTTCCGCCGTGCTGGAAGTGACGCGACGGGACCAGCGCGGGCGGCTCACCGCGCAGAGCTGAGCCGCTGGGACGCCCGCAGGTAGGTCTGCGAGCCTCGCGCAGGCGCGAGCCATCGGTTGCATCCCTAACTATGTTAGGCTAACACCTATTTACTGAATGTTCAGAGTTTGACAATATAAAATGTGAATTCACATCCAGACA
The DNA here is from genome assembly GCA_021292165.1 of Shinisaurus crocodilurus. Taxonomy (NCBI): domain Eukaryota; kingdom Metazoa; phylum Chordata; class Lepidosauria; order Squamata; family Shinisauridae; genus Shinisaurus; species Shinisaurus crocodilurus. Next base: position 155,772,388 of record CM037878.1, read on the forward strand.
TTCAACTTTCTTCTCTCCCTACCTCCCCACCACCCACCCAGAATGCGGGGGGGGGGGGGATCTAGTAAAATTGCTCTATACTGCCCATCTATTGTCAGCTTCAGTTGTTCTTTACATTCATCCAATATTGCACTCTTTGAATTTCATTCTTTCCATTTTATAAGTGTTTCTCATGGGACTATAGTTCTCCTTGAAAGTCCTTCAGTATTAATATGAACCTGTGTTTTTTTCAATCTAAATCTGTTTTTCCATCAGAGAAAACTTGTTTTAAGACCTGTAGCAAATAATTCTTTACAGAGCAATTCTATAGCAGGTGGAGGGGAGAATCCCCCTGGTAATTTCTCCTCCCATTGACACTAATGGAGACAAATTAACTACACCAGCTTCAGGACTGGTGTAGTTTCTAGGCTGCTTTGGATGCATTTCAGGGGACCAGGGAGGCTTAGGATCCTAAAGATGCTTTGCCTCTCCCAGCACAGCCCTGACATGCCCTGTTCCAGACCCCACCACTGTGGAATGATCGCCAATGGAACAGCCACCACCACAACAGAAAGACCCAGTGGTGGCTGGTGGCCAGTCTGACTGGTGGGGCTGATGTCATGTCCTACCTGGAGGAGGATTCATCTGATGAAGAAGAAAAGGAGAGGGAGATCCAGCACTACAGGCTCCAGCCAGAGCCAGGCGAGGAACTGGAGGTTTCGGCTGACAACCTTCCCCAGGAACAATTAGAAGTGCAACCTGCCCCCTCCTGTGCCATTCCTGAACTCCCCAAAATGCAGGAATCAGAGCCCGAGACAATTCAACCCTCTGAACGGTGTAGGATCAGATGTGAGCAGCAAAAGTTCAAAAGGAAAACACAGCATGGGGCCTCCCTCAAAAGCAAGATGCTGACCTAATTAACCAGCTGTACTGATTTGCGACCAGCTATAAATTAGCCCAGCTGAAGCCAACCCACTGCTGCAGACAACAGCGTTTTAATCTCTGTTGCTTTGCCTTGCCATACTGGACCTGACAGATTCCTAGACCCTTGGCTGCCCACCTGGACCACTCTTTTGGACACCCTGACTCCTGTGGAGTGAACTCTAGACCACTTTGACTTCGCCTCTGCCTCCTCCTGCTACCTATCCTGGAACTCCTTGGGACTGGCCTGGTTCCTCTCTTCCTTATTCCTGGGGCTATCCCAACCTTAATCAGGACACTTGCTGACCTAGGAGCAGGACAGCTGAAGCAGGCCAGCATTGGCGGAGCCAAGGGGGTCAGAGGAGGCAGAGCCAATAACATCTAAATACACTTAACTTTCCTTGATTCAGAAAGGCTGGATGCTGTCACACTTGGTCCCGCACTGGAAGAAAGGTGGCTTCCACCTCCCCTAACAGCCACTCTGAACTTCCACTCAGACTCACCACTCTTCAAAGAAGTCTGTCTATATAGCTTTCAGAAGTGCAGCTTGTCCACTCTTTCAAACAAAGGTTCTCACCAAGAACTCAGCCTAGAAAAAAAAAGGGGGGGGTTGAAGGGAACACAGTTAGGTTAAGGTGTGTGGATTGTGGACCATGTCAGCAAACTGCAGGAATGGCTCATACCTTCATACAGGATAATGCTATCAATGCCTACTAGTCATGATGGCTATATACCACCTCCAGTATGAAAGACAAAATGCTGCTGTACGCCAGTAGCTGGAGAACAGGAATGGGAGGGTGCTATGGCACTCATGTCCTACTTGTTCATTTCCCACAGGCAGCTGGTAGGCCACTATGGGAACAGAATGCTAGACTAGACGAACCCTTGGTCTGATCCAGCATAGGTGTTCTTACGGAGCTTGGGCCTGGAGCTGTCAGAGGTGTAGCTGGTCCAGTCCCATCCTGAAGCTTTCACAAAGGCTTAGGCTGAAAAAGAAAGGAACAAGACAGCAGTGTTAGCTAAAGGCACCATGGAGCAAGTTGGAAAGGGCAGGAAAGGCTCTCACACCTGGCTTCAGAAGGGCTGGAGGCTGTCACACCTGGTCCTGCCCTGGAGGAGAGGCAGACAGTGTGTGGAAATTTGGAAGAGAAGCAGACAAGGCATGGAGCTTGGGTCTGGAGCTGTCAGAGATGTAGCTTATCTTATCCTGTCCCTGTTCTGTGCTAGAAGAAATGGTGCATGGCTAATGGCTTCCACCTCCCCTTACAGCCACCCCATTCCTCCACTCACATAGTCACTTCTTATTTGTACAGAAAGTTGGCCCAATGATTTTTCTGTCTGGCAAAGAGTTCACTAGTCCGGTGGTTGAAGTCAGGGATTTCTTTGAATTATCCTTTTCTCAATGGACAACATGGCCAAAGCATTGAGCCTCTCCTCTGTCATTGTATTCCACAGGCATGTCTTTATCCACGTCAGAGCTAAGAATGACTACTCCACCTCTGCTGTTGTCATAGGAGTGGTGCTGAGGATTCATCACCAGCAATGTCACAGTCTGCTCCAGAGTTATTCCCAGATTGTTCTCCAAAAACAGGCTGCAGGTGTAGGAGTGCAGAAGCATCTTTGCAGCTGCTGAACTCTGCCCTGTTGTACAAGATAGAAAGCTCAGCCTTCAGTCTTTCCTTCTCCAGCATTTGATAAGCCTCCACGGTGTTATTCAGTGCCTTCTGAGGGAATCTCTCATTATAACCTGGAAACAAACTCTCCTCTACCAGCATTGCTGCTGATAGGTGAGCAGTGAAGGTGAAGTATTCCTGGGTGTGGGCAATGATAATGTCACAGACCTCTGTTGCAGTTTGGTCCAGGGTCTCCTTTGTCTTGCTTCTGGGCAGCTGAAATTCCTTAGGTAAGTCAGCAAGCAAGCTTTGAATTTAAACACTGACCAGCTTGATGGCCTTCATAAAGTCCAAGGTAGCTCTCCTCACTGCTACCAAGTCAATGGCTGTCCAATGGAGTTGACTGTAGAGGACATCAACATATGGCTTGAGTCTGTGGAACAGAGACAACAAGTTCAGGAACTCACCATCTTCTTCCAGCTCTTGAAGAAATCCCCTATTCTGGCTGCAACTGCACTGCTGCTGTCTAACTGCCAGCCTCTAATTTTCCCCAAACATTCAATGAGTTCCTTTGTTTTCTCAAATGCCACAGTCACAGTTCTGATACTGAAGTTCCACCATGTCTGAGATGCTCTTGGAAGTCTTCTTTTCACAACTTCCTCCAGAACTGCATTCCTTTTTGTGCTGGGACCAAAGAATGCAGGGAACCCAGAAAGGTCCAAAAAGAAAACCCACACTTTCTTGATCTGGGATGCTACCTGTTGCATCACTAAGTTCAGTTGATGTGCATAGCAATGGACATAGAGGGCACTGGAGAATACATCCTGAATCCACTTCTGCACTCCTGTGTGCTCACCACACATCACACTTGCCCCTTCATAGCTCTGACCAATTACTTTCTTCTTGTCACTCTCCTCTGGGAACAACTCTGTCAGCTGCTGAAGCGTGACCGCAGTTTCAACCCAAAAGTCTTGCAGCTTTGTGAATCCATAGAAGCATTCCACTGGTGAACCCTCTTTATTTAAGAGCGCTCTTCAACTCCTGTTTGATGTGACCTTTCGCCACCACAAGCATGCAATCCAGTAGCTCTTTCTGGATTGTCTTACAGCGACCTTTGAACACTGTGGCGCTCTGCAAGTGAAGCTCCATAGCCACCTTGATGGACACCACAAGATCAACCAGCCCTCTGAAAATACCTGAATGTGCAGAATCCTCCATCTCATCGTGTCCACAAAGTGCCAGTTCAAAAGCTCCACAGAACCGAATGCAGTTGATGATCTTGGACAGGATGTATTTGTTGTTCTTAACTTCTTGGTTATGCTTCCTGGCAGACACACAGTGGCCTTCATCCAGCTGCTACTCATTGTCAGCTGCACACAGCTTTCAATGTGACTCTTGGATGCCTCCTGCCTCCTTGTCTTCTCAGTCAGATGTTTCAGGTCTCTGACTCCTGTCTGTGTCCATGCCACTTCATCCCCAAATAGCAAGCTGTTGTGTGCAGATTGAGGCAGGGAGGCGGGGAGGCACATGGGAGGAGGAAAAGGCTCCTGGGCTTTAGAAGCCCTTTTGACTAAGAGCTACAGGAGTAGAATTCAGGGCAGGCCTGGCCTACCTGGTTATTTTAAAGGATGAGCCCTACTTACCTAGTTATTATTATCTTGGGGTCTCTCAAATCCATATGGATGAAGGAGCATACTTAAAATAAACGTGTGAGCATTTTTAATTATAACTGTTGTTTCTATATAATACAATAGAACTGTGAGTTGCGAACTCCATTTCCCAAGAGCCTGCCCTGCTGGGACTCTTCCGCTTCCTCAGCAGTCCTTCTTTTTGAGATGGGAGGGTTGGAGACGCAAATGGAGGTTTAAGATCCTAGATGGAAGAAAGCTTTGACTCAAGGACTCTCTTTTGGACTCTCCAGTTAGAGCTTTAAAAAACATTGAAGGAAGTTTGAAACTTTGATCCCAGGTAGGCTTGCTACTGGGCTACTGGGCTTTGAAACTTTGATCCCAGGTAGGCTTGCTACTGGGTCCAAGGCTAGGTGACTGCCTACTCTGCTTAACAGACAATATAAGGGTGGATTAAGGATCACATCAGACATAAGGCAGTACTCAGTGGAGGCTGGTGGCTCCAATGTCAGTGGGGCGGTGTATCCACCCTGCATTTTAGTCTGAACTTTAAAGGAGATATCTATGGCGCTGAACCCTAGCCCCAAAATAGGTTCAGCACCATGGATAGCTCCTTAAAAGTTCAGACTACAGCCCAGAGTGGAGAAACCATCCCACTGACATTGGGGCCCCCAGCCTCCGCTGGCAGTACTACTCGTCCATAGGGAAGTATCCAACATCCCATAGTGTCCCATGTTTCAGTATCAGTTTATGTCTCATCAGGGGACTCTCCTGCAAATGCATCTGAGGGAAAATGATAAACATTGAGGTCTGAAAATGCAAAATGCAGAAAATATCGAATTCCTGATCATTTTAGCATATGATGTATACAATTATTCTCTTTGTGAGACTATGTCCATCCGGATCCATGACCGCTCTCGCTGTCAACCACTTAGTATGCATTATGCAAGATGAAGGACTTGATGCTGATCTAACAGCATTTAATCCTGCAGCTTCTGACCTGTTTATTACAGAGAAATGTTGGAGTGTATCAATGCCATAGAACTAAAAAGAATTGGAAAAAAGTTTGATGAATGTTTGGTATTCAGTATTCAGATTGATGGTAGTGTCAGCAAACAAATGGAAGATAACAAATGTATTAGTTGTAGAATTGCAATGCCAAACGGAAATCAGAGAACTCTCTTCCTACTAATGTGTTTGCCAGAGCAGAATGGAGCATGAGGTTTGTTTGAAAGAGTGAATGAAGCCCTGAAAATGTGTGGTTCTAATGTAAAGAAACTGACAGGAATTACTACAGATGGAGAATCAGCAAACACAAGGAAGAGCTCTGGAAACTTCTAAGTGACCAGTACACAAGAGACATTTTGACTTTTTAGTGTTGTGCTCACCAGTCTGACCTTGCTGCAGAGTCCATTGTTGTTACTGTTCCAGAGCTGAAGATTTGGAAGGCTAACCTATGGCTTTGAACACCTACTTCCGCACATCAAAGAATAAAAAAAAGCTGCTACATTCTGTCTTTCCTGAAGCAACACAATTTCCACAACATTATGATGTATGGTTTACACAGCATCAGATCGGCCTCATTGGATAGGGTTGTACAACATGCCCGGTTGTCAGAAAGTGTGGAAAAATCTTAAGGAGACTGGAGACAGAAAAGAAAAAGCAGAAGCCCATGGTTTTCTGAAAACATGGGACGATAAGCAAATTTGGCTAACAGAACTTAAAGGAGATATCTTAGATGTATATCAGGTTCTACAGAAAAATCTGCAATGTGATGACCTTATCCTTCCTGAGGTACTTACTTGCAGAGATTCAGCAGCCAGAAAGTTACAGTTAATGAAGGAAGGACCTTTCTCTAGGAAATGTGAATCAAAATCCAAATTTAAAATTAGTAGTCACATTGAAAACAAAAGACTTATAACTAACAAGTTTATTACAACCAACAATCAAAATGCATGTGTGATTTGTGTGGAAACTGTGCAAGCAGCAGTATATATATTTTTTTAGCAGAACGCCTTCATACTGAACAGTATTTTTTTTTTTTAGCAGAACACCTTCATACTGAATACTGTCTGCTATCAAAGATCTGCTATCGACACAGTGACTCACACAGTTTGTGAATACAGGATTGGTACTGTCTGCCAGAGTCTTTCCAGGGAAAGATGGTGTATTTGAACAGCATTATTTGTGAACAGTGGCAAGTAATTTCTGAAGTGCCCCATCTCCCACATGACAGTGATTTAGGATGTTCAAAGTATGTGTGCCTTCGCCAGTTGTTGCCCATAACTTCAGGCATGGTGCAAAAATTTCTGGCAGCAATTGCAACTCTCTCCCAACACTGAATGCAAACTGAAAGGATTGTGTCCCTGCATAATCTTTTAGCAGTTGACATACAACACAGACAGCTAATACTTGGCTAAACATAGCTCTGAATGGTATTGGTACAACCTATTGCGATCCCCGGCCTACAGCTGACCATTTCCTTTCAATCAGAGACAGGAGACAATGTCAGCCTGTTCCAGAGATTTATGCTGTGTGGGATTTTGTAAAAAAATAATAATAATAGTATTTTGGAGTTCTGGAAAATTTTAGTTAAACTTTAAATGCCAAGTTTCTTTCAATTGCAATCTTTACTATTAAAATACATGTTTCATGACATCTTTTTAATATAAATATATGTGTTTATTTAAAATGAAGATTAAAAATGTCCTTTTGTATTATTTTAAAGTACCCTTTCAAGTTCATTCCGGGGGCCCCCTCGATGAAAATTCCTCTTAAAAAGCCCTAGACTTCCCCTTCCCCTCAATGGCTATGGGGATTTGGTTAAGCACCATAAGCTTCATAGATTTGAGAAGCTACAGAAATATAATCATCCAACACACATATCCTTCAACAAATATGTCTTTCTTTGTCTCTCACCCTTCTCTTCTCCTCCTTTGAAATAATAGGTCTGTCTGGGCTGGTGCTGGCTGCTGCCACTAGCACTTGAGGGGGGTGTGGTGTCGAAACAGAGAAATGCTTCTCAGATGTATTTATTTATTACATTTATAATCCCACATTTCTTCCAGCATGGAACTAAAGGTGGCTACATGTGGTTCCCATTTGGTCTCCCCTCCAAGTACTGACCAGACCCAGACTTGCCTAGCTGTAGCATGTGGCTGCCTCATTTGCCTTCAGACCATATTTTTCCCATCTCATTCCTGTTTCCACATCAGTTTTCAACTTTAAAAAAAATGTCTGCACAAAAGCATTTTTGTGCATATTTTCCCTCAGACACACATTTTTATACACATTTGCCTAATATACTCACTTTTGTACATACGTTTGCCGAATATATGCATTTTTTCAGCTGTTTCCTTAATATAATGCTGTTTCATGCATTTTTTCATGAATGTATGCAATTTTTGTATGCACTTTTCCCTAACACACAAACATTTTTATACACCTTTTTCTTTTTTCAGGGAACTGCATTGCAAAATTCTGAGAACTGTGACTACTGATGGAGAACTGCATTCTGGTTGATACATTGATTTGGGAAGTGCAGATTTTGTAAGTTCCTATCGAAATGTGCACTGAATGAAATTCTCCATCGTGCTAAAGAATGGATTAATATCCAGATAAAAACACAGTTAAAAGTTATTTTTGACAAGGAAGAGGAATTCTTGAGAGACTTTGCCTTTGAGTTTAGTCATTTTTTAAAATATCTTAAGGCACAATCCTATGCATGTTTAGACAGAGAAAAGTCCTACAACTCCCAGCATGCTGGGAGTTGTAGGACTTTTCTCTGTATGAAAAGAGTACAGCTCTTGTATGCTATGCAGAGAAGACTTTATACATACAAATCGTGACTTTCTCCCAATAAAGACAAAGTCCTGGTCTTTCTGTCTGACTCTGGTCCTGCTGTAGAGCTGAAGCCCTTTTTGCACCACCTTATCGTGTGGACCAAAGCATGGCCACTGGCCTTCATTGGATGTTCATATGTTGCTGATAGTCCAGAAAAGTTCCAGCACTTATCGACTGAGGTTCCCAGCTAATAGGAAAAAATGATGGCTGGAGATACAGGCTCCAAAGCTGCACATGGATCAAGGCTCACCTTTTCACATTCCCCCTCCTGTTGCTTGTGTTCTCTCCTCAACACATTTGTCTCCAAGAGATATTTATAGGTGCTCTGCTGACAACAGGTCCGGGCATCTGTGGAGAATTACCAAACAAACAATCAATACGACTAATCCACTGAAGAAAAATATTGAAACATAGCACATTTTTTAAATCTTTGGTCAGTCATTTGATCCTGTCATACTTAATGCCAATTAACCAGGAAAAGAACCCAGTCAAACAAGGAAGGGAAATGTTCCTAAAGGGGGTCAGAGAATTTCAATATACCCTTTTCGCAATGTTCATGACACCTTCTCTTTTTATGAGAACCCTGGGGATAAAGAACAGATTTAATTAATGTGTCCCTTTAAGACATTTTAGTTGCTATTCTGCACAGGAGGCTGTTAAAGGGTGGTGGGGGTGGGGGAGAGATAGACGGAAAGGAAGAAACCCTTTGCTGCAGTAATCTGCTAGAGGTGCTGAATTCACACATTCCATTGGCACTTCTTTTTCAATAAATTGTTCAGATAATGTGATCTCCCATTTATACCACACAGCACCTCTAGACAGTATTGATATTTTAGTCTTAATTTGAGGTATCAACTTCACCGTAAAGTTTACTTTTGTGGGAATGGGCGGGGGGGGGGAGGGAAACTATTTTCCTTTTAAAGATGTGCCACTAATGATCTGAATAGGATTATTAATGACATTCCTTGACACACTGTAGTGGTGTGAGAAATTAAAGTGACTGCCTTCTGGAAATTGGTCTCCTTGTCTTTCAAACTGTCAGTAATTTCACCCGTACTGTCACCAGGCTGACAAGAGGTGGACTTTACTCGCCAAGTTGCAGTCTGTTTGATTAATCAACGTCGAGCTCCTGGGGGCAGTGGTGAGCATCTTCATCCAGTCTTCATGGAAGTATGCTATGAAATGCCAATCAAAGGGAGTTACTGTTACCTCATTACTCTTCCTTTCTTTTTTAAGGAGATAAAGGCACACAGAATTACAAATCATTATGAAGTATATTTCTTGAACACCTTGTTAATGTGCATAACTTCTCAAATGGAAGACTCTGCAAACAGAGGGTAGATACTTGTGGGACAACTATGGTAGATCTGTCTAATTAATCTTTCATTTCAGAAAGTTATTCTCTCCACTAGATATAGGAGAACCAGAAATTTTTGAGTGCACCTAAATTCTCTGAAAATCACTTGAAAGCATGTTTCAGCTTGTTCCTGTTCCAGTTTTTGACCCATTTTTTGGCTCATTTGAACAGGAAAAGTGCACACTTCAAATGAGAAAAGTATGTATTTCTGTGCATATTTTTCAAAAGTGTGCACTTTCACCCCATTGATGAAAGCATGAAAATGCTTCTTCTTTTCTTTTTCTTTTTTTTTGAAAAATGTGCATTTCAAAGTTCACATTTTTAAAAAATACATATTTTTCAAATGCAATCACAAATTTGCTAACATCAAAAAAAAAAGCAGCACTCCTGCTCATGTTCACATTCAGGATTGCAAACAGGACGTGTTCACATGATTTGTGAACAGAAACGAAATTCTCATACATACCTACGTCTCCACCACAAAGTTGAAAGGACAACTTTAGAAGACAACTAAACTGTGCTACCTAGCTCAAGTCTACATATATTATTACCTTGCTATCTAGAATTGCAGCTAATATTTATCATCAGGATTAGTTTTCTGAAGTAACTTTATCTCTGGGAATCCCAGCATACAGGGGATGTATTTACTGAACTACTTTTTCCTTCATCTCAGGGCCAAACTAGACATGGCATTATTCATGTCTTTAACCTTGGCTTGCTGGCTTGCTTTTCAAAATCTTAATGACTGGGGGGAGGGGGCCAGATCAGGACAATGGCATGTGGGAGGGGGCATTAACCCATTGCCCTCACTGAGGTCCCAATCCAAGTTGCACCTGTGCTTGCTATTAGCAATGGGAGACTCCCATTGTGAATAGCAGGTGCTGGGAGGGGTGGGGTCCAATCAGGACTGTAGTGGGACAAAGGCTTAAAACTTCTCACCTCCATGCTACTGTCCCAGTCTAGTTCCCCCACATACACTGTCCATTTGTGTTTAAAACAGCAAGCACACCACAGCTAAAGACATGAATAACATCACCTCTAGTTTGGCCCTTATTCATCATCTGTTGCGTGACTCCTGGGATATGCCAGTGAACACAGAGAGAGCAAAATGGTGTATGCGTATGTGTGTGCATGCATGTGTGCAGGGAGACTGCCTTGCTCTGGGTAGCCCCAAGGCTCAGAGTGGGTCAGCTGTCATGAACTTCAAAAACAAACAAACTGACAGGTAATCCCCCTTGTCCCTCTCTCACCCCTAGACTGCTTAGCCGTGGAATGGGAGAGGCTGTTGAAAGTGGAAGAGATAGAGTACACGGGGGTTAACCCTTTCTTTCTTGTGGTGGCAGTGTTTTCTTTTCCCCTCGCCCTGTTGATGTGGGACTAGAGTCAGGGAGAGAAAGCCAGTGAGCCACATATCCCAAAATGTTGTTGCACTGGCTGCCTAAATGACTTAGGAGGGGGGAGAGACTTAAGAAGTAATGTTCTCTTCCCTTCTCAACCTCCAGTTCTCTTTTCCTTGATCAGCTCTCCCCGATCTCTCACTGCCATTCCTGCTTCAGCCTTCCCTCCTAACCTTGTTCCCTCCCCTCTTGTGCTCAAGTGTACACACGCGCCATTTCCCCAGGGCCGACATCAAGGGTAGGCAGAGTCGGGCACCTGCCAAGGGCTCACACCCCAGCAGGGGCCCACTGACAAGAGCCCCCTGGAGTTGCTCCTCCTCTTCACCAGTGCAGCCTGCTTGTTCACCTGCTTCTCAGTCTGGTTCAGGCAATGGTGGTGGTGAGAAGGGAAGCTGTAGATGCCACTGCATACTTGCTCCTTGGCTTTCTGCCCCATGAAGCAAGCAATGGATTGCAATTGTGAGGAAGAGGATGAGGAGCATTAGCAGTTGCTGACAATGGTGGCGAGAAGGTAGATTCACTGAGAGTGAATCTTTTGAGAGTGTTGAGAGCCCCATTGAGAGTGTCTTGCCTGAGGGCCCTCAAAAACCTGGAGCCAGCACTGCATTTTCCTATTTCTGTTTTTGGGGTGCATGCAAGAGACCTCCCCTTTGTGCATGGGTGGTGCCAAGTTGGCTATATAAGCATCAGCACTCTCCCCCTGCAGACTGGAAAGCGAATATATGATTCGCTCTCTATGCAATCAGTGGGTTTGTACTTTTCAAGGCCAACATTCCTTCATAGTAGGGCTTCCCATTGTCATTCTGTTCTTTGGAGTCCTAATACCCAAATTTTAAATTAATTCAATTTGCTGGAAAACTGATTGCAGCACATGCATCTTCCACCATGATGTGAAGCGCAACTTTCTGCAATATATCTTAACATCCATAGACTTGCAATTTCGGTCAAAGTATAATTACTGAAACTTCGCCCCAAGCAGTCTCAAGCTGCTGAAACCAAAACCAGTGAATAATGTTTCTTGAAACCCATGAGAAACAAAATGGGGGGGGGGGAGCCTATTCTATTTATTCTATCCAGCTGGACTTGATGCTGGTTTGAACTTGCAATTAAAGTTAGTATGGAAAAAATAAATATCTATTCAAGATACAATCAAAATGATAAGAATGAATGCTCCTGAGATCATGTTTTGCCTTTAAGCTGTAGGAATCAGGATTTCTTGTTATTGCAGTCTCAACCTACATGAAAAGCTTGAGAGAAACAATCTGGCATTTCTAATTGAACACACAGATATTATAAGGGCACAATTTTATGAATCCTATTCATTATCCAGTTGTTTTGGTAAAGTTTACTGTGTGTTCCTTCTTTCCCTTTGTACTTTAATTTAAAAAAATGCTTTTAAAAATTGCCCAAAGGAAGAAAGTATTGTCAACGATACATCTGACGTCTAATAGTTTTTGTGCCAAATGTCATCTGAAATTTTGAGAGAGAAATCCCTGGCTGTGAAGCACATCTGCTACAGGGATATTACAGCTTGATTTCACAGCTTTTCCAAGCAAATTTGAATTAGAAGTGAAAGTTGTAAAAGAGTCACAGTACAGCTTAAGGGGTACTGTGGTTTCATATATGTGGTGGTTAATGCAAGTTGAATCATGGAGAGTGTGCACATTCGTGCAACATTGTAGAGAATGAGAGCAAACAGCACAGACAGGGGACTTTGAACTATGATTTGGTCAAGCAAATTTTTGGGGGGTGGGAATATAGAAATCCTGGCTGATCTACTGCAAATTGTCCAGTGATCTACTAGTAGATCATGACCTGCCTTCTGCCCACCCCTGGCTTCAATCCATGCAATGCAATATTAGCAGTCATGCAGTTTCAAATGCTACACAGATGAATCTCCATATACCAAATAAAAGTATTTAGCCCAGCATTGTCTACTATGACTGGCAGAAATTCTCCAGGGTCTCCAGCAGAGACGGGTCTTCCCCATCACACACTACCTGAATCTCTTAACTGGAGAGGCCAGGGACTGGATCCCAAACCTTCTACATACAAAAGATGTGCTCTGCTCCTGAGGGATGATCCCTCCCCCTATACTCCCCCTGGACAGCATCCTGAGTCTTCAATCCACTATTCAGTGACATTCTGAAACTGACATGAGTCACATGACAGCACAGCAAAAGCTGTGCTACGTTTATGTGCTATGCTCCACAGCAGGGGTGTTGAACCTTAGTCCTGAAGGCCAAATCTGGCCCACCTGGGGTCCCAATCTGGCCCTCTGGGGTTCTTCAGAAAGCCATACCCCCTTCCCCTTCCCACCAATCATTTGGTAGTTTCCCAGCTTTTGCCTTTCCTCCCCCCCCCCATTCTAGAATAAGAAAGGTTGAAATGCCTCTCCTAAGGCTTAGTTCCTGACAGTAACAGCTTTAAGCTAAAATATGCGGGTATTTTTGGTATTTTGGGCCTGCCCCTTTTGCCTTTGACCCAGCCCACCACTGGAATGTGGCCCCGAGAGCTTGTCCAAAACTGAATTCAGCCTTAGGTCTGAAAGAGGTTCAACACCCGCACTCTACGGTATGAATGTTTTATTTCCTATTCCATATTGAAAGCCTGTTATGCAATGGCAGTCTAACATCATGATTTAAGATTGTATTCTAGAATAGTGGACAGTTCTGAATTTCCTAAGTATTTCCTTTGCCTTTGACCCAAAATGCTGTGGAAGCTGCTTCTATGGGCTCCTTCACAGTTTTCCAAATGGCATCATTGTATTACTAGTAATCTGTATATCAATAAAAATGTGACATCTGAAATTATTTTATTTATTGTAAAACATTTATACCCCACCTGTCTATTAAAATGCTCAAGATGACTGACAATAGTTGAACTAAAAAGCACACAATATACTTTACTTACTTAGGATGGAATCCTATGCACACTTTCTTGGGAGTAAGTCTAATTGAAATCTATAGGGGCTTACTTATAGACACATATAAGATTGCACTATTATTACTTTAATTCATGATATGCATAAAGCTGTAGAAATAACATAAGCCACCAAGCAGTGGAAGCAGATAGCTACACTATTAGACATTTTAGATCTTTGGGTTTTTTATTATTGTTGTTGTTGTTGTTGTTGTTGTTGTTGTACTTTGTGTTTGTTTTTAAACTTGTTTTCAATCCATTTCACAGCATGAGCTGCCCTGAGAATGTTTTGGTATAGGGTGGCATATAAAATAAATAATATTATTGCAGGAAAACCCAAAAGTGATCACAGTGAAAGAGACTATTTACATGTTGGATGAAGTTGCAACATATGCTTGACTGTCATTGTTGGAATATGTTAATATTTATTTATTTTATTTATTTTATTTATTTTATTTCTTATATTTATTAATCGCCCATCTGGCCGGTCACCCAGCCACCCTGGGCGATGTACAATTAAAATAATACAATAAAACAATACAATAAAATATAATAATTAAAACAGTATAAAATTCTTTTAAAATCCTAACCCACCCCATATTCCCGCCTGAACAGCCATGTTTTTAATGCACGGCGGAAGCTCATCACGGAGGGGGCATGGCGAAGGTCACTAGGGAGGGAGTTCCATAATGTGGGGGCCACCACAGAGAAGGCCCTCTTCCTAGTCCCCACCAGCCTGGCTGCTCTGGCTGATGGGATAATGAGAAGGCCGTCCGTGGCAGACCTTGTTGAGCGGCCTACTTGATGTTGCTGGAGGCACTCCTTGAGATAAACTGGGCCGGAGCCGTGTAGGGTTTTAAAGGTCAAAACCAACACCTTGAATTCGGCTCGGCAAGCAACTGGTAGCCAGTGCAACTCATTAAGCACTGGCGTGATGTGAACACGCCGGCGGCTGCCCTTAATCAGGTGAGCCGCCGTGTTCTGTACCAGCTGAAGCTTCCGAACCGTCTTCCAGGGTAACCCCACGTAGAGCGCATTACAGTAGTCTAGGCGAGAGGAGACCAAGGCATGAACCACTGATGGGAGCAAGTGATTAGGAAGGTAGGGGCACAGCTGCCGTATCAGATGGAGTTGATACAGCGCCGCCCAGCTCACAGCTGCCACCTGAGACTCCATGAACAGCTGGGAGTCTAGAATGACCCCCAAGCTGCGGACCTGGTCCTTCAGGGGTAGATGTACCCCATTCAGCACCAGGTCAACATCCCCTAACCTCCCCTTGTCCCCCACCACAAGTACCTCGGTCTTGTTGGGGTTCAGTTTCAGCATGTTAAGGAACAGATCAGTGCTTGGGAGACTTGGGCCTTCTGAGTCACCCTGAGTAAGTAAAAGTGGGTACAGATCCAGTCAGGAAAGGAGTCTGAGACTGGGAATCACTTTTTTGCTTTATTAATTATTATTTATTTGTACTATTTCTATACTGCTAAATATTAAGGGGGAAAAATCCCTAAGTGGGATTTTATGGGGTGAAGATGAAAAAGCTGTCTGGTTACTGTTAGATCTTGTTGCTGCAGGGTCTATAAGGGCTAAGCCATCCTCATGTTGAATGCCCAAAATAGAGAATTGTGAAACTTTGCCATAGCGAGCCCTATGCTGCACTTCTTACTGGCTGAAATCACTACTAGCATGGGAGATTTTGAGATACACTAAAAGCTTGAGTCTGGCTTTACAATGTCTGTTGCTGCTGAGCTGCAGAGACTAAAAAAAACTATAGGAGACTTTCTGCTGCCACCTGCTGGTTGCAACGCACCCAATTTGCTGCTGCTCACTGCTAGAGCAGGATATATTGCAATGCATCCAATTTGCTGCGCTGCTCCTTGTTGGAGCAGCCTATATTGCAACATCCTCAAATTTCTGCATCTTTGTGGCTCCTACGAGGGACCTCTTCTCATTGACTGCATCCTTGAAAAAAACTGTGAATAAGGTCAAAGACATAAACATCTATCTAGACCAGGGCTCTCCAACCTTGGGTCCCCAGATGTTGCTGGCCTACAGCTCCCAGCATACCCAGCCAGCATGGCTAATGGCAGGGGATTCTGGGAGCTGTAGTTCAGCAACATCTGGGGACCCAAGGTTGGAGAGCCCTGATCTAGACCTTGGGAGGCAATGAGAAGTTTGGACTTAGGAAGGATAACCCCGAGGTGCTGACACTGGCCCTAAGAGCTGACCCCAGAATTACATGTGCATACATGGTATGCATGTGAATACTGGTGTCATATGGGTGGGGCCATTGGCATGGATCTCCCAAATGATCATTGCCAATCCTCCTTGCTGGGCAAGCCATATGCGTTTAGCCTTACTTGTGTGGTTCTTCTGATATTCACATCCATGCTACATTCATGTAGGATCATACCACAGGGAAGCTGCTTCTACGTCTCTGCAGATGGAAGTGAAGGGGCCCTGTGGTAAAACAGAGGAAAGGGATTTAATGGATAGCCTGTGTGAAATAGGATAGCCAAACCTCCTCAGATGAGCAGATTTGCACAGTATTGTTCCTCAAGACATGGGGAGAAGGGCTGGCCCAAGACATTTTGCTACCTGAGGCGGACAAGATGCCACCACCCCCTCCTATTCCATGTACAAGAGCCGACTGGACTGGCAGTTGAATCTTTCTTTGGCACTGGTAATGGGTCAGCATGCACCACCACAGCTGATGACAGAAGACTAGCTTAGGGGTGCAGGGCAGGCCACATGGTCCACAGTTCTCTCCTCCAACACCTTGTTGCTGCCTCCAATCATCTGCCGCCTGAGACAAATGGTTCACTCTGCCTAATGGTAGGGCTGGTCCTAATGTAGTGCAATCCTATGCATGTTTACACAGATGTAAGTCCCACTGTGTTCAATAGGGTTTACTCACAGGAAAGTGTGTTTAGGATTGTAGACTTATTTTTTTCACCTTTTAATTTTCAGGCAATTATTTTAGGGCCCAGTGCACTAGGACCTGCTTTGTCAAGAATCAAAGCTGCATTAGAAAGCACTGTGCTAGAAGATGGTGGACATAGTCCAGTGTCTGTCCAGTATTATATCTGTGAGAATCTGGATTTTTAAAAAAGTGTAATGAATCCTTGCAATTGTCATGGAAATGGACTAAATCATGAAGGAGTATTGCATTAGAATATTATGCAGAAAATGATACCCATTGCTTCTAAAATTGTTTTTTCCTTGTATATTTGCAAACCAACTGAGGGGAAACTCATTTCGCTTCCTGGCCTAACTTCTGATCTTGCCACAATAACTCTTGATGTTCTGAGGGCATCTATTTATATGTTCTTCTTTACATGCTCTTCCTTGTTTACGTCGATATACTTTCACATTTCCCTGCCAATCTATTTCACATATTCATGTTGCGCATGACATGCTTCATTTTTGCTGAGATGCATATAAGGAGGATTAATACCCTTCTGTATCCAAGATTAATATAGCCTTGCAAAGAAAACTGGACAGAATGGCAAGTCAGCTTTTCAGACGCCACTTATCACTGCCTGTGGACAACACAATATTCACATAAATTTTACCAAGTAAGATAGTACCCATGGGTGCTCATGAATTTACAATTTCCTCCACTATAATCATATGTATCCTCCTTTAAGTAACTGGATCTTTCCATTTATCACAGAGCCTCCCCTAATAGTCATATTTCTCTGCTGACACTATAGCCATGTTGCTAAATCAGCTAAAAAACTTTCCTTATGGAATACATTTAGGGCTTCTTCTTTTTTAAGGAACCCCAGTGTAACTGAATCCTGGCTTTCAGAGTAAACATAGAACTGGAACTGCACATGCACCCGTTGTTCACAATGGGAAAAGGAAGTTCTGTGTATTTCTCAGAAAGCAAAGGGTGTAGCACTATAGGATTCTACCACCTAGTGGTAGGCAAGGTAAAATACTGCCTTCTCCAAAAACCACCACTACCCTGTCTGCATAATTGTTTGGAGGCCAATCGGAGGATAATCCCCTGTAATGCAGCAACCTCACAGTAGGGTCAAGTAGTATAACCATTGACTAAGATTTTTTCCCCTCTCCCATAGTAGTCTGTCCTGGCACTAGGCTTCAAGTGATCTAGCCCAATTCAGTTTAGAAAGACCAGCAGACTGGGTCAAACAGATGTTGCAATATTAACTTTACATATTCTCTTTTCAAACTTGGGGTCAATGGCGTTTTCCCTTTCTTTAGCCCTCGCACGCAGGGGATGAATTTAAGGGGGAGAAAGCAGCTGGGTGGAAATGTTTACAGCCCCTCCATCTGCGCATGGTGATCCCAATCTATATCGGGGTCCTGCATGCTTACACTGAAGTAAAAAAGAAGTTAGGATCAGCTACATGCTATGCAATTAATGTAGCATGTACTTTAGCCCAGAGAGTGTGAGAACAGGAAGCATGAATAACTTCTGTTTTTCCACCTTGGTTATGGATAATGTAGTAGACAGCAGGCTCATGACAGTGAAAGCCAGTGTGGTGTAGTGATTAGAGTGTTGGACTGGGACTCGGGAGATCCGGGTTCTAGTTCCCACCAGCCATGAAACCCACTGAGTGACTTTGTGCCAGTCACTGACTCTCAGCCTAATCTACCTCACAGGATTGTTGTTATGATAAAATGGAGAGGAGGAGGAGGACTATGTAAGCCAGTACATAGTCCAGTAATACATACCAGTAATTACAAATGTTTCTCCTGAGACTGCACAAACCCAGAGAAATTTTTGGGAATGACATTTTGCCGTTAATCACTGAAAAGAAAGTCCCTGTGTTCTGTGTGTATTAAAGGGAGCAGAATGAATCATTCTAATTTATTCACTGAATTTCCTCCCTTCCTGCTCATGAATTCTGTGTGATCAGATTACTTGGGTTCCTTGCAGAGAAAAAGGTGGG
Source organism: Shinisaurus crocodilurus (assembly GCA_021292165.1). Lineage (NCBI taxonomy): Eukaryota > Metazoa > Chordata > Lepidosauria > Squamata > Shinisauridae > Shinisaurus > Shinisaurus crocodilurus. The sequence goes on from CM037878.1 coordinate 155,790,970, forward strand.
ATATAAATATAATAAATAAATAAAATAAAGAAATGACGAGAGGAAGTCTTCCTAAATCATTGGACCCAGGTCATTAAGGACTTCATTAGCACTAGCAAGAGCCTTTAACTGTGCCTGGAAAATAATTAGCCCATTCATACAGTTTGTTTGTTTGTTTTGGAGGTACAAACATGCATTGAATGAAAATGCTTTGAATGAACAGACTAGGCCATCCCATTGCCACCAAGCTTCCCCCAGCAAATGGCCATTGACTTACATTAGAAAGAGTTCTGTGAACATAAAGATGGATGCACAGAGGGCTCCTAAACACAAGACGGACATTGATTGGCCAGGAGGGAGGGCTCATTTCACACAGGAGGTCTCACAGGCCTGTACGTATAGATAACTCCTTCTAATAAATGTCAAATGGATGGTTGTTGGGGGAGTGAGGAGGTGTTACATGACAATGGCCGCGGGCAGGGCTAGCCAGCATGCCCTTTCAACCCACTCCACATATTCACTCAATACATGCAGGGGCCATTTTGTACTCCCCCTGCCACCTTTTAAAACATTTTTATTCTGCTCTTCAGCTGAAAAGGCTCCCAGAGTGGCATATACCGAATCAATAAAAGTAACATCACAATAGTTTTATGTCTGCAGGCTGACAGCCTTAATAAAGATGGGCCCAAAATTGCACTTCTTTTTCACAAGTCTCTTTCACAAAGGTGGGAGTGATTTTCTGCTGCTTTCAGGAGTGGGGGCAATCTTTGGTGAAATTTCTGCGGCTGGAGGGTTCAGCGTTCACCTTACTTAACTTTACGAGGGTGCCAAGGAGTAAGGATGGGAGGATCAGAGATTCTTGTGCTTGCGGAAATTCTCTGAACTTCACTTCAAAGCTTGGTTTGACTCGCTCCTGTTCTCATTGGTGGCCTGTTCTTTTGGTTCGCTTGAATGGGAAATGTGCACATTTCTCCCTGCCCCCATTGACTAAAGCATGGAAATTCAAATTTTAATAGTGCGCATTTCTAAAGTGTGCAATTTCTTAGAGTGCACATTTTTTTAAAAGCACATTTTTTGAATGCAAACGCAAGCTCAGGAATTTGTTGACATTTCTGAAGAACACGCACTTCTGCTCACATTCGCGTTTGGCTGGCGTTGCAAATGGGACATCTTAGAGTGATGATGTGCACACTGAAACAAAATTCTCGTACATCCCTATGAAGAGTTTGCTGTTCCTTGCTTTAAAATATGGTGTATGTCTGTCTGCTTTAGTATATTTAGTGAGTATAGAATGTTGAACTGAGTGGGTGTGGTTTGTGATGTCTTGGAAAGGGTGGGGGGAGGAGTATATAAGGAGTGTTTCAGTGATGTCAGAGTTGGTTAGTGAGTTGAGAGTTGTTGGTTGTAATGTGTTGGGAGTGTTAGAGAGTTTGGGAGTTAGGTTAGTTGGGTTATTCATGTCTTGTCAGGAGTTTTGAGATAAATCAGTGCTTGTATGAGGAGTGAAAGTATTTGGAGTTATAGGGACTTAGGTTAATTACAAAGTGTTTGGTGTAGGCAGATTTAAAGTTATTTTCTGGAACTAAGATTTTGAGAATTAAAATAAACTTATTTTTATTTTGTTTGCTACCCAAATCCTACGTGTCAGCTTGGTGTTATTAACCTGCATTACTTTTAAATCTACACACACACACACACACACCTTTGTACCCACAGTATCATAAATTTAAGATAGATCCTTAATAACCAGTATTAATCTTTTCCCTCATTAGTAGGGGAAAGGTTTCATTTGACCCTCCCCTCAGGTTTTTAAGTGTTCATGCTTAGCCTGAGAAGGGTTTATGCGCCTGGTCCTAAAGTGTAGGGGACTGTGTCGTTGCAGATCCCTACAAAGAGTTTGCTGTTCCTTGCTTTAAAACATTTCTAAGACTCACGACCACTCGAAGCAATGCAAGACTCTCCACTCTGCAACCTCCTAGCTGGCCACACTTCCTGGAATGCCCATGGGAAGAAACAACAGTAGGTCATGTGACTTAGCATCATTTCCTCCCATGGATATTGAAGAAGTGTGGCCAGCTGGGAGACTGCAGAAAAGAGTCTTCTGCCACTAGAAGTGGTCATGAGGCTTTTAAAGAAAAAGTTTAAAGTATGAGGGGGAGAACCTTCAAAGTTAAATAGGGTCTTCACTCCTAAAAATCTCACTGATGTTTGCTTACCCCCAGTCTTCAGAGACATCTTTGGCTTATCCCACCCGGCCCCAAAAATGGCCAAGGAAACCTGGCATGAAAGGTTCAGTCCAGCTCTAAAGCTAAAACATACAACACAAAAGGAAAAAGGAACAGGGGAGGAAGAAAACTTCTGTTGTTAAATGTTAATGTCAAGTTATGTTTGCACATTTTTTTATGGGTGTAAGCTGACGGGGACCCTTTTGAGGTGGAGTAGAAATAATATTTTTTATAAACCATAAATAAATCCAGACCTTTCACTGAATGCACAGAGGTCAAGGGGTCAGAGCCAATGGGCACATTGCCTTTGGCGATGGGGCCCATGAGCCATCTCCTCCTCCACTCTTTCAGTGAAAAGGGCCCATAGATGAATAATAATAAAATGTACCCATTGAAATTGTATCAACTTGATATTTTGCTGGCATGTCTCCTCTTTCTGAAACAGAAATTCAACAGTGCCTTGTCATTCTATCTTTACTGTACACAAAATGTACACAATGCAAGTTGCAAGATAGTATTCAGAAATGTTATCTCCAAATATATTCAGGAATATGTTTGTTGAGCCCTCCTATGGTTAGATAAGCTAAGTGGCCACAGGGCGTGTTTAGCATGGAGATGCTTGATACATACATACCAGTAATTACAAATGTTTCTCCTGAGACTGCACAAACCCAGAGAAATTTTTGGGAATGACATTTTGCCGTTAATCACTGAAAAGAAAGTCCCTGTGTCCCTGTGTTCTGTGTGTATTAAAGGGAGCAGAATGAATCATTCTAATTTATTCATTGAATTTCCTCCCTTCCTGCTCATGAATTCCGTGTGATCCGATTACGGCCTCAGATTTATTTGTTATTTGAGAGTATTCATGAAATGATGTTAATGTGAATCTTTCTTGGCCTTCAGATTATTTGTAAGCAGTCTTGATTGAAAACATTTGATTCCTGAAATTAAAAGGGGGGGGAACCTATTTGCGTTCATTGGATTTCTTTCAAAACACCAGTTATTTTGCTCCCAGATTAGATATTCAGAACTTTCACAGACCATACTGTCATATTAAAACTTTATGACTTAAAACCATTTTCTCTGTGTGAATATTCAAAGATATTCATTAGCACATGCCAACCAAGCTTAATCATAATTGGAAGCCTATCATTAGTTAGGAAGTGAGCTAATGACTCTTAGTGTTCCCTTTATTAACAGAGACACAGTTTGCTAACATTTTTGGTAAGTGTCAAACAATACATAAATTATGAACACAGCTAAGGAAATTGGGATTTAAGCAGCTTAATCATGTGAGCAAAGGCCATTGTGGACAAAGGCCACAATATGCAACTGATTGTCAGGGCTGATAGTCTGGGGGCAAGCTGGGAAGTAGAATGGCAATCATGCAAGAACCTCATTGGCTCCTAATGTCACCTAACTCCTGCTGAACTGGGAGCTGCAGTATTATTTTCTGGCTGGGATGTCACACAGAGGAGGGCAAAGGAATGCTCATTTTAAAAGTGCACTTTTTAAAAAAAAGGATACAATTTGCTAACTGAAAAATGCAGTTGGGTTCAGGGTTGCAAGCGGGGCACTTCCATCTGTTTTTTTGAAGAGCAACAAAATTCTCTTACATTCCTAGTTGTTTCAGATATCTACTTTGTTCAGCACTTACAGACAAGCTTACAGCATGGGCATGAAACGGGCCCAAAGTGATAACATTGCCCATCTTATCTGCACACGGACACAATAAAAGTGTGTCTACTGAGTGTGCCCGTAAGGAAGAAACATACAAGTACACAGCAAGTCACACTGAAGCAAGACGGTCAGCCAATGTGGTACAGTAAAATGACAGATGGGAATCAGATGGATGGCTTATTTATATTTTGCTGTTGAGAATTCCTTATTAATACAGATGGAACACAAACGGCAGAACAGCATTTTTAGACACTGTGAGCCGTTGAAATGTGCTCATATGATGCAGCATTTTGTTGCAATGTGGCTCTTCGAGCTTGTCTGCTACATTCATTTATTTTCAGCCAACTAAATGGTATTCAGTTGACATGCCAAGATGCAGAGATTTTGGGCCCTACAGTTTGCCATTTTCCTTACGAGACGGTCTTATTTCATGACCAGTTGGGTAGAGGGTCTATCATCCTGCTACACGTGGGATCAATAACAGAGCTATGTCCTGGCTGGGCCTACACCTACTCATGGCCATTCTGCAAGCATTTGTGGCTGGCCGTGGACTCGCCGAGGGCAGTCTGTTTTTCATCAAGACGACTAGCCATTAACTAAGTTTTGGTTTTAGTCGGTGACAAGGTCCACTCTCGCGGCCTCGGGCCTGGCACAGTTGTGTTTCTGAGCCCACTCCTTACAGATTGGTGCCGCATCCACTGCGGACAAACAGGTGTTTAGTCAGGGGTCCCAGTCATACCGCTCCTATGTGTGAAAATGACCTTGATGGTACGTCAAAAAATTGCCTTGGTACTGCCGTGGGCTGTGTTTCTCTTCCAGGTCACCTGGGTGGAGGCAGGACTGTCTGTGTGCTGATCTGTGGGCACAGTATGATGCACTGGGTGGCAAGACGAGCTGCCACATCGGGCTTCCTGGAGGTTGAGCCTTCGGCGGACGTCCAATGGATGGGTCACCGGAACATGAGATGGCAGAACCTCCTCCACACTTTATTCTGGACTGACCAGTGTTCTTCCCCCCAAGTGTCCTGGTCCCCATTTGGGGGGAATGATTTGGGCTTGTTGAAGGCAAGGCCCTGATTTGGCAGGCGTCATGCGATATGGCCGGGAGTTCCTGGTGGTTGAGCCTTCGGCGGACGTCCAGTAGATGGGTCGCCGGGGCATGAGATGGCAGAACCTCCTCCACACTTTGTTCCGGACTGACCAGTGTTCTTCCCCCCAGATGTCCTGGTCCCCATTTGGGGGGAATGATTTGGGCTTGTTGAAAGGCAAGGCCCTGATTTTACAGATGCCATGCAATATGGCATACATACGGCACCTATGGCCGGGAATTCTGATCCTTGGTCGTTCATGATACCGCATTTCATTTGGCCCAAGGCCTTGAACAGAGCGGTTAGAAAGGTGAACGGCAAGATTTGTAGGGCCGTAGGAGGGATTGGGTTTGTATTCCCCATCCCATGATATCCTTGGCCCGGAGGGAGCTGTATCACCCGGATGGGGTTCACCTATCCGGTGTAGGTAATGATAATAATATTGGAGATCTGCGAAGGGCCCTGCTCGCTTTTTTATCGGGCAGGTGGGGGAGATTCGACTAAGCAATAACTTGTCTCTCTCTGTGGCGGGAAGTGCGGGATTAGGCAGTATGGCTTAGGGTTATGGTGATCATCCAGTGGCACCTTTCAAGGTGACTGACGTTTACCCAAGGCTGACCTCGCTAATGCCGTGAGGCTTAGCAGGAGGGAGATTGGGACGTCTTTGGGGTTTTGCCTTTCTCGCCTACATTGGGTGCCTGGAGGCGTCAAAGTAAGGTGACGATGGTAAGGCCCTCCAGCTCCACATGGAGGGCAACTGGCCGGGAGCGGACCAACCCGCCTCCGGTGCGGTTAGGATGTATTCGCCAAAATATTTAAAATATTGGTTTTTTCCCGGCCAATGGCCGGGCTAGGTTAGTACCGCACTTCGCCCTTCACAGATCTTCAATTCAATAATTGTGGCCCTGATTTGAAACCATATACTCTGTGTCTGACTCTTCTTTATCTCACCCATACACTCGCAACAGACTTCCACTGGCCCCTCACTTGGGGACAGGGAGAAGATTTGCGAGTGGGGGAGGAGAGAGGAGTCAGGTAACAGGTCAGGTTGGTCACAGGTAAAAAGGCGGGGACACAGGAAAGGGCTTATTTAGGCACTTGGGTTCCCGCCCACCGTCTCTTTTGCTGCTGTTTTCCGGCTCCCTCCCATCCCGCCCTGTTAGCAGTGTAGGCTCCTCTGGTCGCCCATTAACGAGGGCCGAGTAGGAATTTTGGCTCATTGTCTCAATTGGCCGGGGCAATGGGCGGGTTTCGCCTACTCTACACTGTGAATCAGGGTAGGGAAATTTTTGAATTCGATCTTGATCCCACCAGGGGGATCTTAGAAAATTGGTCGCATTTGCGGGAAGTGCGGGATTAGGCAGTATGGCTCAGGGTTATGGTGATCATCCAGTGGCACCTTTCAAGGTGACTGACGTTTACCCAAGGCTGACCTCGCTAATGCCGTGAGGCTTAGCAGGAGGGAGATTGGGACGTCTTTGGGGTTTTGCCTTTCTCGCCTACATTGGGTGCCTGGAGGCGTCAAAGTAAGGCGACGATGGTAAGGCCCTCCAGCTCCACATGGAGGGCAACTGGCCGGGGGCGGACCAACCCGCCTCCGGTGCGGTTAGGATGTATTCGCCAAAATATTTAAAATATTGGTTTTTTCCCGGCCAATGGCCGGGCTAGGTTAGTACCGCACTTCGCACTTCACAGATCTTCAATTCAATAAATGTGGCCCTGATTTGAAACCATATACTCTGTGTCTGACTCTTCTTTATCTCACCCATACACTCGCAACTGTCACTCTTGAGTTAGCTTTAGATTTAATACAGAGTTGAGGAACTCTGTTAAAAGCCACTTGAACTGAATAAGAAAGAGGTGCATAAAGTCCAAACCTATGCCAGCTGTACTCCTATTTCTGAAATTCCAGTAACTCCTTTCTTCCTGATTCTAAATAAATGGATTGAAAGATGGGAGCAAGTGTGGAAACCTCTCTTCTTCACAAGTGTTAAAAGTCATGCCAGAGTGGTTTTGTGAACGACAAGCATGAGTCACTCGGAGTTGTCTCTGGCACGCATGGTGGCGGCTGTACAACTCCAGGCATGCTTGTATGAAATCAATTATCTAGACACATCTCAGGCCTACTTTTGGTATTGAAACAGCCTTGGTCACCCTTATGGATGACCTCTGGGAGAGAGATGGGGTGGGGGCAGTGTGACCCTATTGGTTCTCCTTAATCTCCCAGTGGCTTTTGATACCATCAACCATGGTATCCTTCTGGGATCCCTTTATGGGTTGGGGCTTCTGCTTCTACCTGAAGGGTTGGTTCCAGAAGAAAGCATTCAGGGCTTTCTGCTTGACCCCATGGCACTTATGTTATGGGGTCACACAGTCTTCCAAGTTCCAACTTAATCCCTATGTTTTTTGCCTTCTATATGAAGCCTCTCTGTGAGATCTTCCAGGGAGTTGGAGTGAAATGTCATCAGTATGATGATGACACTCAGCGCTATTTCTCCTTGCCATCAGGTGAGGCTCTGAAACTGATGAACCCCATACCTGAATGGGGCAACGGCCTGGATAAGGCCCAACAAACTGAATCTGAATCCTGATAAGACATAGGCACTATGGGTAGATAGTTCTCAGTCCAGGGAATTGGTGTTCCACTTCATCAGAGGCCCTGTTGTATGCTCCATCACCAAGAGAGGAAAGATTGGTAGGTACATAAGATAGGGCCTTTTCTGTAGCAGCACCCCAACTGTGGAGCTCCCCCCCAAAAAAGATCAGGCTGGCTTTACCGCTACTGAGTTTTAGATAGGCAGTAATTTTGGCTTGTTTAACATGTTTTGTTTCTTCTTTTATTCTGTTGTGATTTTGTTGTGTATTATTATTATTATTATTATTATTATTATTATTATTATTATTATTACAATAAGAAATACATTTACCTCCAACAGACCCTCATGATGTTACCTGTCATTCAAAAGAAATGATACCCCACAGTATTTTTTATAAAAACAACAACAACAACCAATCAGAAGGTCAAGATGCAGAGTTGATGGATTGGAACACTCATCATAATAGGCAGATTATTCACAGGGCCTCAAAGATTCTGCTTCTTGTCACTGTTCAGAAGACTTTCAATGTGTGTGTTTTTCCACAGCTAGAGGAAGAGGGTAGCACTTTTCATTGATTCTTCACAGCTAGACAAAAGTGGCTGGGGTCTTACGCTTGGCCACCAAATCATACTGAACATAGGGTGGACCACTTATTGGCATCTACTTCCAAGGATCCACCCCATTACTTTCCTGGAATTGTGACACACACTTGAATTTGTCTCCTTGTTTCCAACTCCAAATGCCCAAACCAACATAACTGGTGTTTCCACTGAGTTTTGTAATGGCTCCTTGGTCAAAACTCGTCCATTCATAGTACTCCCCTTTGTAGCAAGCCTGGATCGATGTATTACAAATTCGCTATTGAGTTCAGAAATTATTGTGAGCTTTGGAGCATGAGCAGTAAAAGAGATGGATCCCACCTAAATTTTCAGTTGTCCTACAACCTAGACCCCACTCCCAAAGCTTACTTGAAACAGTCTTGTTAGCTGCTTCCTTCATTGTCATCACCGCCACAGCTCTGGCTCCCAGGAGGAGGCAGAGGATTCTGCGGGTCCATCTTTACACCAGCAAACAAAAAAGGACACGTATAGGAAGTGGAAGGAAGGACAGGCTACAGGGGAAGAGTACAGGCAGGTAGCACAGAACTGCAGGAATAGTGTCAGGAAGGCTAAAGCTGAGAATGAGCTAAGGTTAGCGAGGAATGCTAAAAGCAACAAAAAAGCTTTCTTCAGATACATGCACAGTAAAAGACAGAAGAAAGAACTGGTGGTTCAACTACGCAATGAGGATGGCAAATTGATAACAGAAGACAAAGAAAAGGCAGAAGTGTTCAATTCCTACTTCGGCTCGGTCTTCTCCCAAAAGAGGGTCTATGACCCCCCTGGCAAACCTGAAGTGCAGACTGAAGGGGCAGAATTGCAGCTTGAGATTGATAGGCAAATGGTCAAGGAGCACCTGATTACTCTGAACGAGTTTAAATCTCCAGGGCCTGATGAGCTGCATCCTAGAGTAATAAAGGAACTGGCAGAAGAACTCTCAGAACCACTGTCTATTATCTTTGAGAAATCATGGAGGACAGGTGAAGTGCCAGACGACTGGAGGAGGGCAAATGTTGTTCCCATCTTCAAAAAGGGCAAGAAGGAGGAACCTGGGAACTATAGGCCAGTCAGTCTGACATCAATCCAGTCAGTCTGACATCAAAGACCAGGCCCCAGCTGACCCGGGCATCTCCTCACCACCACTGCCGGGGAGAAGAGCAAGCCAGGCAGGTGGGTCCAGCTCTGCTGCTGCTGCTGCTGCTGCTGCTGCTGCTGCCGCCGCCTGTGCGAGGCCAGCCCACCCCACCGCACCTGTGGGACTGCCGCCTGCCCCCTGCAGGCCCGGGCTCAGCCGGGAGCCGCCTTGCCCCACCTGCAACTGTGGGCCCATAAAGACCAGGCCCCTTTGGGGGAGCCACTTCGGGGGTGGCACGAGGGCGAGGGCCTGTCCCCCTGCTGTTGGGGATATAGGTGGGGCTGGGAGTTTTAAAGAGGCCCTTCCTTTTTGAAGGGCTGGGGTTTTTTAGGGGTTGATTTTAGGGGTGGGTCTCCCGCCTGACTGGCGGAAGCGAGGGGGCATGTGTCTCTCCAGGGAGATAGTGGGGGGAGTTCTGGGGGGCAAACGGTACCAACGTTGAGCGGCAGGCGCTGGCAGAGCGCTAGGGGCAGGCCACGCCGAGTAAGGGGAACAAGGGATCGATGCTTAATATCTATCCCTTGTTCCGGGCCTGCCCAGAGCCAAGGGATAACTGGGGGATGTGTTGCTCCTCCCCCCACCCTGCGTTTGCTGTTGTGCAATGCCAGGTCCGTTACCCAAAAAACATCTCTCATCCATGACTTGATCATGGATGAGGGTGCGGACCTGGCATGTGTTACGGAAACCTGGCTGGACGAGGCCGCTGCTCCAACTCTGGCGGCCTTGTGTCCGGCCGGTTTCTCGTATGCCCAGCAGCCAAGGGTTGGGGGACGGGGAGGGGGAGTGGCTGTTATCTACCGGGAGTCCTTGGTCCTCACCAGACTCCCTCTCCGGGAGACCAAGTTTATTGAGTGCATGTACTGGAGGTTGGGTCCAAAGGGCAGCCTGGGGATTCTGCTCGTGTACCGTCCACCCCGCTGCACGACAGACTCCCTGGCCGAGGTGCTGGAGGTGGTCTCCGATGTGCGTGTGTTGTCCCCCAGGCTAGTGGTGCTGGGGGACTTCAACGTGCATTCGGGGGCTTCCCTCACTGGGGCACCTCGGGACTTTATGGAGACCATGGCTTCCTGGGAGCTGCACCCTGTATTAACTGGACCTACCCATGTAGCCGGTCGTGCACTGGACTTGGTTTTTGTTTCCGGAGAGGGGGGAAATGATCTGGAGATCGGGGGTATATCCACCACCCCCTTGTCATGGTCAGATCACTATCTGGTGGGGTTGGATTTCTCGGTGCCACAACCCCTCTGCAGGGGTGAGGGACCTATTAGAATGGTCCGCCCCAGGCGTCTTATGGATCCGGATGGATTCCTGAACGCGCTTGGGGAATTGGAGCACACAAACGGTAGCTCGGTCGAGACCCTGGTGGATGACTGGAATGCTGCAATCACCAGGGCATTAGACCGAGTTGCCCCGAAGCGCCCTCTTCGCCTAAACAGAGCTCGCGCGGCGCCATGGTTCACTCCGTCGCTGCGAGCTCTGAAACAAGAGGTGAGAAGGCTAGAGCGCCGATGGCGAAATTCCCGCTCCGAAGACGATCGAACACGGGTTAGAGCTGCATCTTCAGCCTACCGGGTGGCGGTGAAGGCAGCAAAAAAGAATTTCTATGCTGCCTCCATTGCGTCTGCAGAGTGCTGCCCCAGGAGGCTGTTCCAAGTGGTCCGGAGTCTGGTCGGTCCAGTCGCTCCGGACCCACTGGAACAGTCAAAAGCCTCCTGTGAGGCTTTAGCGAAGCACTTCGCAGATAAAATCGATCGGATTAGGAGTGGGATATCGTACGTCGTGGACACAGGGAGTGAGCGGGAGGAGGCCAATGGCAGACCGGTTTTGTGGGATCGGTTTCGGCTTCTTCCTTCTGATGAAGTGGACAAGGTGCTTTCATCTGTGAGGCCGACCACCTGCTTGCTTGACCCTTGCCCATCCTGGCTCATCATGAGCTGCAGGGAGAGACTGGGTGAGGGGATCAAGGCGGTGGTGAATGCCTCCCTCGAGGAGGGAGTGATGCCATCAGCCCTCAAGGAGGCAGTAATAAGACCGCTTCTAAAGAAGCCCTCCTTGGATCCCCAGGATTTAAACAACTTTCGCCCAGTCTCCAATTTACCATTTCTGGGCAAGGTGATCGAGCGGGTGGTGGGTGCTCAGTTGAAGGCACACTTGGATGAAGCCGATTATTTGGATCCGTGCCAGTCGGGCTTCAGGTCTGGACATGGGACGGAGACGGCCTTGGTCGCCTTGGTGGATGATATGAGGAGGGCTTTGGATAGGGGCGAATGCTCCTTTCTAGTCCTCCTCGATCTCTCAGCGGCTTTTGATACCGTTGACCACGGTATCCTCCTGGACAGTCTGGAGGGGTTGGGCTTAGGAGGCACTGTATTGCAGTGGTTCCGGTCCTTCCTCTCTGGAAGGTATCAGAGGGTAGTTCTGGGGAGGAGGCTTCGGACCCTCGGCTGCTCACTTGTGGAGTGCCGCAGGGTTCCATCCTCTCCCCGATGTTATTCAACATCTACCTCAAGCCGCTGGGAGCTATCATCAGGAGGTTTGGGGTGCAGTGTCATCAGTATGCGGATGACACGCAGCTCTACCTCTGTTTTAAGTCCTCACCGAGGTTGGCCGTTGAAACCCTGTCCAAGTGCCTGGAGTCAGTGGCTGGCTGGATGGGAAGGAATATGCTGAAGCTGAACCCCGACAAGACCGAGGTACTTCTGGTGGGGGACAAGGGAAGGTTAGGGGATGTTGACCTGGTGCTGAATGGGGTACATCTACCCCTGAAGGACCAGGTCCGCAGCTTGGGGGTCATTCTAGACTCCCAGCTGTCCATGGAGGCTCAGGTGGCAGCTGTGAGCCGGGCGGCGCTGTATCAACTCCATCTGATACGGCAGCTGCGCCCCTACCTTCCTAATCACCTGCTCCCATCAGTGGTTCATGCCTTGGTCTCCTCTCGCCTAGACTACTGTAATGCGCTCTACGTGGGGTTACCCTTGAAGACGGTCCGGAAGCTTCAGCTGGTACAGAACGCGGCGGCTCGCCTGATTAAGGGCAGCCGCCGGCGTGATCACATCACGCCAGTGCTTAAAGAGTTGCACTGGCTACCAGTTGCTTGCCGAGCCGAATTCAAGGTGTTGGTTTTGACCTTTAAAACCCTACACGGCTCCGGCCCAGCTTATCTCAAGGAGCGCCTCCAGCAACATCAAGTAGGCCGCTCAACAAGGTCTGCCACGGACGGCCTTCTCCTTATCCCATCAGCCAGAGCAGCCAGGCTGGTGGGGACTAGGAAGAGGGCCTTCTCTGTGGCGGCCCCCACATTATGGAACTCCCTCCCTAGTGACCTTCGCCATGCCCCCTCCGTGATGAGCTTCCGCCGTGCATTAAAAACATGGCTGTTCAGGCGGGAATATGGGGTGGGTTAGGTTTTTAATGAGAATTTTTTAATATTGTTTTAATTATTATATTTTATTGTGTTTTATTGTATTTTAATTGTACATCGCCCAGGGTGGCCGGGTGACCGGCCAGATGGGCGATTGATAAATGTAATAAATAAATAAATAAATAAAATCCCCGGGAAGATTTTTGAGCAGATTATAAAGAAGTCAGTCTGCAAGCACCTTGAAAACAATGCAGTGATTACTAGAAGCCAGCATGGATTTGTCAAGAACAAATCCTGTCAGACTAATCTGATCTCATTTTTTGATCGGGTAACCTCCCTTGTGGACTGTGGGAATGCTGTGGACATTATATACCTGGACTTCAGCAAAGCTTTCGACAAAGTGCCTCATGATATCCTGATTAGTAAGCTAGCTAAGAGTGGGCTAGATGGAACAACTATCAGGTGGATCCACAATTGGCTAAAGAATCGGACTCAAAGAGTGCTTATCAATGGTTCCTTCTCAAACTGGGGAGAGGTAACGAGCGGGGTACCACAGGGCTCGGTCCTGGGCCCGGTGCTCTTCAACATTTTTATTAATGACTTGGATCAGGAGGTACAGGGAATGCTTATCAAATTTGCAGATGACACAAAGTTGGGTGGAACAGCTAATACTCTGGAAGACAGAAACAAAATTCAAAGTGACCTCGATAGACTGGAGCGCTGGGCCGAAAACAACAGAATGAAATTTAATAGGGATAAATGCCAAGTGCTGCACCTAGGGAGAGGAAACCAAATGCAGAGTTACAGAATGGGGGACACTTGGCTCAACAATACTACAAGTGAGAAGGATCTTGGAATTGTGGTAGATCACAAACTGAATATGAGCCAGCAATGCGATGTGGCTGCAAAGAAGGCAAATGCAATTTTGGGCTGTATTAATAGAAGTATAGCTTCCAAATCGCAGGAAGTGATAATTCCCCTTTACTCGGCACTGGTTAGGCCTCATCTTGAGTACTGCGTCCAGTTCTGGGCACCTCACTTTAAGAAGGACATAGACAAACTGGAGAGGGTTCAGAGGAGGGCAACAAGGATGATAAAGGGACTGGAAACAAGGCCCTATGAGGAGAGACTGAAAGAACTGGGCATGTTTAGCCTTCAGAAGAGGAGACTGAGGGGAGATATGATCGCACTCTTCCAGTATTTGAAGGGATGTCACACAGAGGAGGGCAAAGATCTCTTCTCGGTCATCCCAGTTTGCAGGACACGGAATAATGGGCTCAAGTTACAGGAACCTAGATTCCACCTAAACATCAGGAAAAATTTCCTGACTGTCAGAGCAATAAGACAATGGAATCAACTACCTAGGGAGGTCGTGGGCTCTCCCACTCTGGAGGCATTCAAGGTGCAGCTGGACAGACATCTGTCAGAGATGCTTTGACCTAGATTCCTGCATTGAGCAGGGGGTTGGACTCGATGGCCTTGTAGGCCCCTTCCAACTCTACTTTTCTATGATTCTATGATTCTATGAATTGCCAACAGCGAGTAAACATCACATGGCATCACATGCAAGCAGACCACGTGAAAACAAGCAATCAGAAAAGGGCCACATAACCTGGTGATGCATGACATCATGCCGCACTACAAGATTCTGAACTACAGTTCCCAAGATGCACCTTGATATAGTGCAGTCAATTAAAAGGAATCCCAAAAGCTCACTGGAACTAATGCATTTTCAGTGCTTGTTGACAGATGATAGAGATGGAGGCAGGTGGACATCCTCTGGTAGGATGTCCTTACACTTGATTGAATTGAGCCTAGGAACAAAATGTATATGCCTAGAGTCAGCTCAACCTAAATTCTTCAACCGCAAATAACTTTTACCAAGTATACAGATTTTTGTTTTAGTATTTATGGGTTGAAATGTTTAGGTCGAGTTGAGTCAAATATTAAGATTATGTAGCTTAAGCAAAATGCAGTTCCCAAGATGTTTAGTGTACAATAATCACAATTTTTGTTTCTATAAAACACAACCTTGCCTGTGTGTGTGTGTGTTTGTGTTAGAGAATGAAGCCAATAGGCACAAAAGTCCTTAAGTGTTGAAGTTAGTTTACACTTGAAATATTTAAAGACTTCAAATTGCATTTTTTCAAAAAACAAAACAAAATGTAAAGTACTTTCTAAAACTGTGTCTGTAAAGGACCAAATTGTGATTCTGGGAATGATTCCAAATAATAATCAGAGCCAGCCAGAGACGCAAATGTCAACAAAAATACAAACTCCTTGTAAAATATTAAACCACTAATCTTTTAGTATGGCAGACTTGTGTGAGGGTACTTGAAATAAGCCCTTAAAGATCAGAATGCAAATTAATACAAGTGCAGCAACAGAAGCAACATGGTCAAAATTAAATGTACTGTATATGTTTGCTGGAGATGTTCTTTGACTAATATGGTAAAGGGACAAAAAAACAGCTGGAATGGCATCTCTCTCTGTCTCTCTCGTGCTGCTAGAACCGTAATAATTTCTAACTATAATTTTCCTCATTCTGATAGAATAATCTCATCTTTAACCCCATGTTTAAGGTTGCAAAGCGCATCCTGTGAAGTACTGAATATTCTTATCTCACTGACATCAATAAGGCAGATCAGTAATAACAGAAAAACACAGACATTTCATACTCAGCTTTCTAGTTATCTGCAGAGGTAACTATATGTTCAAGTTATCTTAAATCAGGGGATTAGAAACTAGGTAGCCTGCTGTGTCCTGATCTCCTTTTCCCCTGATGTTTTGTGATTTGACTATTGAAATAGGGGTGTTAGTTCCTGAGAGGTGCAGAACTCAGTTCAGTATGAAATCATGCATATATTGAAGTACTTGATAAAAAGAATGGTCTGTGTCCTGGTTTGGAGAGACATAGGTGGCCTTTTCACACATTCAGTATTGAGATCATTGGGATCATGTCCACATGTTCATCTGAAGGTTTGAGTGGAGCCTACACACACACATAATGTATGCATGATCAGAGAGACCTTACCTTTTGCACAAAATGACCACTAATGGAGTGTGTGTGTGTGTGTGTGTGTGTATGGTATATATGGTGTCTAGGCAGAATTGCAAACCCACTAGCATAATTTGAGTTTACTTGAAAGTGGAGCTTATATATATATGTCACACTCATGTCTTTGAATGGCTATACTTGGATCTGTTGATTGAGAAAATATAGTATGTGCAACTATTACAGAGTTTAATCTCCATTCAAGGAGCTAGGATAAACTTTCCCTACAAATTTGTGGAGTTGCCACTGTGACTCTATTGCACGATGCTAAAGCAGCCAAGGACAAGCAAAGTCACTGTCCTTTTACACTAACATTAAGACCTGTCACATTGTCCCAACCTTATTTTTGGCTTCATTCTGCCTATCTAATTATGTGCTTCTCAGTGACCAGCTGGTCTGTGATCCCTGATCAGTCTGCTAATTAGCATTGTGAAGAGTAATTTCCTACAAGGGGAGTCCAGATATTTGCAATGCAATTACAATGATAAGAAATGGCAACATGCATATTTGTCAAATTACACTAGATATTATCTGCAATTTGAGAGTCTGCAATTTGGTGAATTCTTTTAAAGATGCTCAGAACTGCATTTCATATTGCACTGCCAATAAAAATGTGTGTAAGACATAATGTTACATTCTGGTAAGGGATACATTTATTTGACACTGTCATCTATATTTAATCTTTCAACTGGACTTCAATTGGACTTTTTGTTCACAGCTTCATTAGGTCTTGTGGTAGCCTACAATTTAAAAAAAACCCACTTGTCATCATAAAATCAAATGGAAAGGGATGAGATTCACCTGCAGTCCTGGAGGAAGAAACAAAGAAGGCATGGTGATGACACAGCAACATGAAGCCACTCAAACTTGGTAGACATATCTTGGATAATAGGAGAAGGTCTTGTCTTTTCAAGAATAGTGACTCTCAGAAGCATTTGAGTCAGATGAAGGAACATGAGCAAATGGTACAGCTCTTGAGAAGATGCTAGCAGGAGCAAAGCTGGGATGGGACCTTCTCCTCATGTAAGGCAGATCCCAGAATAGGGTGGCCCTGTGTCCTCGTTTACAGAGGACCATTCTCTATTTGAAGGGCTGCCAGAGAACTATCCTCTGTTTTGAAGGCATTCTGTATTTGAAGGACTGTCTAGTCCAAGTCCGGTTGAAAGATAAAGACCCATCAGAAAGAAAAGCTGGGCTTTGAAGTTGCCCATCATCAGCAGCACCTAGACAGCAGATTAAGCTAGACCCACAAGTCACCTGGTAACAGTCGTCCATGCTATGGTGAGATGTGCAGCATTTCTATTTAAATTATACTAATTATTTCTAAATTTGTATCTATATATATAAATTAGCATTTGCAAATGTTATGTAAATCTTTGCCATCTTTCATCCTCTCTTCTGGTGATGCATTTCCTCCTTTTTGGAGATTCATAAGTGGCTATCCTTCCCAGGTGAGATGAGGATTAACCAAATGATCAAGCAGCCCAGTTGCAATCCAGTCCTAATCATGGATACTTTGAAGACACCTTATTGATTTAAATGAGTCTTGCTTCCTTATTATGTATGCTGTAGCTGCAATCCTATATGCATTTACTTAGGAATAAGTTACACTGAACTCAAGGAGTAGACATTATAGGGTTACACTGTAAATTGTGTACGAAAATGTCAGGGCCTTACAAGCATAATCCTGGTTGTTAACAATCACCACCACTACTACCAGAATTTGTAATCCAGAAATCCAGTCTATATCTATACAACCTGTTTTCCAGATACACACTTGGCCATCTAGAAAAAAACAACTAAATGAACAGATTGTGGAAGACTCCAGTTCGGGAATTACAAATAATATTACCATGACAAATATGTTTAATGGTTATTTTGCA
This sequence comes from Shinisaurus crocodilurus, assembly GCA_021292165.1. Taxonomy (NCBI): domain Eukaryota; kingdom Metazoa; phylum Chordata; class Lepidosauria; order Squamata; family Shinisauridae; genus Shinisaurus; species Shinisaurus crocodilurus. Next base: position 155,808,571 of record CM037878.1, read on the forward strand.
GCTGTTCTGTGATAAAATTACATTGATGCTATTAATCTTGTGGAAAAACCTATTATTGCTTCTTTAAATGGGGCCATCAACCATACTAATGTTGTTAATTGCTTAATTCAGGAAGTCTGGAAGACATAAAGGTGGACCTAAAGTGAAACCAAGAAAATGGGTAAGTTGCAGTTGCTGCACCCGGTTCATCATGGAGCAGTCACATACATGTCATTCATCTTTACCAGAACCTTTTTCGATTATAGCCATTGTTCTCATAGAACAAGATTTCTACAAAGAATTAGTGTTTGTATCAAATACATCCTAAGACCCTGAATGTATAGTTGACTTTCTTTCTTTTTTTAGAAAATAACTTTTTATGTGCAAAACTACATTCACTGGTAAAATAAAATTTTATGCTGATTATGAGCTTTGATGAAAACCTCTAAGAGTGGCTTTGGACACTGCAATTAGAATTGCTATTGAAAAGTGTAAATTTGCTTCAGAGTCTGGGCTTCTCGGGGTTGGAAACACTCCAGTGGGTAACCAAACCAGGAGCAAACAGGGATAAAACATTGCCACAGATTCATAGTTTAACTGGAATACATTTAACGCTTTATTTAAGAAAGAATACAAAATGTAAACAATTGCATTGGTGGCTACATAAACTACCAGATCTTCAAATAATATAGTACAGTAAAGTGGTTGCATTGAGTAGTTATATGAGCATACCAGAAGAGGCTATATCAGCTTTCCGCTACCTAACATCCTCCAGATGTTTTGGACTACAACTCCCATCAGCCCCTGTAAGCATGGACTGCAACTCCAAAACATCTGGAGAGCACATCTGGAGTATGGGCATATCTGGACTATATGATTACATTGGTAGCAGGAAGATGAAATGTAAAATACATTCATAAACCAACGGCATACAGTTGGCACGAGGCGAGCCCAAAGCGAGCACCAGCTGAGGCACCCACTGGACTTCCGAGTTCCTGGAGCTACATTATTTACATAGAAAATGGCGTAAGATATGTTAAAAACAGCCATGATTTGCACAATTTATGCAAATCGCAGCCGTTTTTAAAGTATCTTATGCCATTTTCTACATAAACAACGTAGCGCCGGAACGCAGAAGTCACTTCCCCAGCTTGGCTCATGTTCTCTCGAGCCGAGCTAGGGAAACAGGTAGGGTGAGCGGAGTTCAGGGGGTCCATCCCAGTGAGTTCGCCCGACTTCCACCCCCCATTCGAGCTCTGTGCATATCACTACAGCAGGAGTGCTTCTTCTTTTCTTCTTTTTTTAAAGAAGCTCATGCATTCCCGAACTTGTGATCATGTTTAAAAATGCACACACACACACACGTGTGTGTGTGTGTGTGTGCACTTTACAGGGCACATTTTTTTAAAAAAATATGCATTTTCATGCTTTAGTCAAGGGAGAGAAAGTGTGCACTTTTGAAAAATGTGCAGAGAAATACACACTTTCCCCATTCAAAATGTGCACTTTCCCCGTTCGAATGAAAAGAAAAGCAGGTTGCGAATGAAAACGGGAGAGAGGCAAACCAAGGCCAAGCTTCAAAGTGGAGTTCAGAGAATCCCTGGCGACCTCAAGTATCCCTGCTTCTCCCATTCCTAGAATCTTTCATATATCAAAGTTGTCAAGTGAGTAGATGTAAATCCAGCCAGTGTAACATCATTCCCACACAAGAACCATTTCAGACACCATAAATTAGCACCTCCAGACTGTGTAAGACAATGTGGAGGCAGCTGGTTGCTTTTGTTGGTAACATTATTCAGAAAAGGGCGGCATCTATGCCCCTTTCCCTTTACACAAGCACCAAGTCGCTGTGGTGCAGACCCATGTCACTGAGGCAGGAGAGTTGAACCTCTTTCAGACTGAGGGCCTGAGTTCCATTTCAGAGAAGGTCTCGGGGGCCACATTCCCCTGTTGTGTGGGGCCAAAGGCAAAAGGGGCAGGGCAAAAATGCCAGCGTATTTAGGCTTAAAGCTGTTACTGCCAGAAACTAAGCCTTAGAAGAGGCATTTTAACCTTTTACAATGGGGGAAAAACTGCACAAAAGCCGTGAAACCACCCAAAGGTCAATGCTTGGGGGGGAATGGGGGGGGCAGGGGAACAGGAAGTGGCCATATGGGGGACCCTACAGGGCCAGATCGGAAACCCTGGGAGGCTGGATTTGGGGGGCCCGAGGCCTGTGGTTCTGCACCCCTGCACTGGGGAGTGTGCCAGTACTGCAACCACGTTGGCAATGCCCATTGTGTTGGTCTTTCCCATGCGATTGGCACCTTGCTGGGAGGGAGAGTGTCAGTCAGGTGGGAAAAACCCACAGAATCCGCCTGCCCACACTCCCCAGCAGCACTCACTGCTCTGCACCACACCACACCACACCACACCACAAAGAAACAGTTCCCCTGCTGCTGTGGCTATATGTGATGTCTACTTCAGTTGCTGTGAATTCAGCAACCTGCCCCCAAAAAAGTTATGTTAGTGAGTTAAAGAAGCAGTTAACACAAGAAATTCAGCAGGTATGTGTGTGAAGAGATTCACTATGTGCTCTTTAATGAAACAATCTTTGTGGATGAATTCTTGGTGTGTGTAACCATGAAAGCTATCCACATGGCAGACTGAATAGATTTGAAGTGTAAATATTAATGGAATATGGTTTTAGTTATGCACATAGAAGAAAATGTGTACTTAAAACTCTGCAGGTGTTAATAGTTCAGTATTAAGGCAAATACTAAAGGTGGTGGAAGAAACTAACTCCATCAAAGGCTAGGATCATATGGACTCAAGTTAGAAGATTTGAGGACCTGGACATACTTTTATGGATTTTGATTTTTATATTTGTCCTTTGATGAGATAGAACTTTTTGTTGAAAAAGTAGATAGCCACAGCCAAAAAAGAAAAAAAGAAAGAAAAGCAATGTTTTCATGGCTGGGGTGGGGACAGATGTTTCCTTGCCACAGAGTCATGAAGTCCCCCCAAATTCACTTCAGATGGAATAATGTTTTCCTTTTTATAACGTCCACAATTTATTAAGCACAAGTTTGTTCCATACCATTTCCACATCAATTTGTGATTGTTTGTTTTGTTTTAAGTCTGCATCAAAACTTGTATATATTTTTGTACACAATTACTCCTAATGTATGCATTTTTGTATGCAATTTTACCTAACGGATGCAATTTTTTTACATGGCCTTCCCTAACATATGCAATATTCGGAGAAGTGCAAAAACTGACAGTTTTCTGCATTCCAGTTCACGGATTAGTTTGGGAAGTGCAGATTAGGTCAGTTTGCATTAAAATGAGAAGCAAATCAATTTCTCTGCCATCCCTTCTTAAAACATAAAATCACAGCCAGCTCATGCGAGGTACAGGACACAAGCAAAGCACGTAGTTCGTGGAGTTTCATGCAGACCAACATCTTATTGAAAACATGTTTTCACCTACTCACTGGTCCCTTTGCATTCACTGTTAGCAGGTGGGAGCAGCTATCCTCTAGCCCAGGGGTGCGCAATGCGTGGCCCTCCAGAAGTTTGGGCCTACAGCTCCCATCATCCCTCACACTTGGCTATGCTGGTTAGGGCTAATGGCAGTTGTAGACCAAAACATCTGGAGGGCCACAAGTTGCCCACCACCGCACTAGTCTATAGATCCATGGAATGGTAATGGTGTATTAATAAAACAATTAAAGACATGGGACTCTGTGAAATAAAGCCAAGACAAGTAAGTGTTTTGTGTTCATCCTGTGTCTCACATAGGGATGTCAGAGAAATCTGCCACTGACTCAAATGAGCTCAGATTTTTATGGATCAACCTGCAGATTCCTCGGCAGATCAGCTTTTTCCCCAAGTCGTGTGGATTCCACGGATTTGTGGACTGTTGCTTTACTTTGGGTGGAGGGGGGGGACTTGCACAAGTGTGCACTTGTGCTAATATACATTAATACAAGTGTGCATTGGTGCTAATGCACAATATGAGTAATGCGCACTTGGCTAATACACACAAATGTGCATTTGTAAACAGGAACTAAATTCTTGTGCATAGGAATGTCTTACAAATCGATGGGGGGGGATGCCGAGCCGCTGCGGCGACTCTCCGCAGCAGCGCCCCCCCCGCCTCGGTCTTCTGAGCAGCACGGAGCAGCTCTCCGCACTGCTCAAGCCACCGGCACTGGTCCCATCGCGTCACATCCGGCCCCAGAAGTGATGCAACGGGACCCTGCACAGGCGCAGTACGTCGCATGGGGGTCCAGCGCGCCTGCGCAGGGTCCTGTTGCATCACTTCCGGTGCTGGATGTGACACGACGGGACTGGCGTAGGCGGCGTGGGTGGCTCGCCACAGAGAGGCAGCCACTGCTGGACCCAGGTAGGCCCACGTGAGCCCCGCGCGGATGTGAGCAGGGCCGATTTCGGCCCACTACGCCCACGCGAGGCGAACGGTTACATGCCTACTTGTGCATCCCTAAAAAAAAATCTGATTTCTGTCAATGAGTGGATAATGGAATGAAAGATGCCTGACAATCCACAAAACACAGATGGAACAGATTTAACAAAATCCTTACATCCTTAGTCTTGCATATATCACAGTGCTGTTCCACTAAATAGGGATGTTACCGTTGGCTCGTGCGGGTGTGAGTGGGACCGAATTCGGCCCGGCTTGCGCCCGTGCGAGCCCCGCATGAGCCTACCTGCAGGCGTCCTGGCGGCTCCTCGGCTCGGCTCTGCGCGGAGAGCTTCCCGTGCCGCCCACGCTGGCCCGTCATGTCACTCCGGCACAGTGGAAGTGACACGACGGGACCCTGATCCGGCGCGCTGGACCCCCGCGCTATGTTTTTGGTGGGGGAAACCAGGGCAACAGGGCTGTTTAAGCCCTGTTGCCCTGGTTCCCCCTGCCAAAAACATAGCACGGAGGTCCAGCGTGCCAGAGCAGCCAGAAGTGATGCGATGGGCGCTGGCAGCTTGAGTGGCGCGGAGAATGCTCCGTGCCACTAAGATCGATTTCGGGCGGCCACAGCGGCGGAGAACTGAGCCGCGGAGAACGTCGAGTCAAGATAATGTTTGTGTAACCCCCATACTAAAAAAGGCAAATTCAATGTTATGAACTGTTCCTGACTCCCAGCTGAGCAGAAGCACAGGAGAGAGGCTCCAGCTGTTGTGGGGGCTGTGATAGGCAAGCAGGCTCCCAGAGAGCAAGCGAACAGAGCGTGCAAACAGGGAGAGCAAACAGGAGTTTGGCAGCGGAGTTCAGCAGGGGAGGTCAAGGGGGAGGTCCCTACGAAATTTTCTAGATTGTTTGTTTTGTTCTAGTAACACACACTTACAGACCAGGGAGACTCTGTTGTTAACATTCATGGAAGGCAGGGCAAGGCACCAGGCCAGCCATTCCAGTACGAAAAGATAGGCAGAAACAAAAAGGGAATAGAGAACTATGGACGGAAAGGACTCTCCAGTGGTGGTGACCTGCAATGTGTGTGCAATGTTTGTTTTCCTGCTGGAGATCAACATGGCCGGCCTACACGTGCAACAAGTGCAAGCTGGTCACGCTGTTGGAAGAAAAGGTCAGAGGACTGGAGCAGCAAGTGTCAATCCTTAGGAGTATAAGAGAAAGTGAAGAATTCTTAGATAGAATGGTGGATCTACAGCAGCAAAGCATAGTACAGGACCCAGAAGGGCAACGGCAAGATGAGGCAGCATCGGACAATGCTGAAGCAAGGGGAAATAACGTAGGGGGAACTCCCTGGAAAAGGCTGACTGTTAGGAGCAGAAGAACTAGAAGACATTCTGCGCCTGTGGAAGCGGTGGAGCTATGAACTGCTTTCAGGTACTTGAGGCCGAGACCAGAGGACAGCATGCAGAGGATGAATTACCGGGCACCCAACGTGACAGCGAGCAAAAGGCTGAAGGTCAATCAAGTGGAGGCAATCAAACCAAGGCCTACAGCAAGAGAAAGAGAAGAGTACTAGTTGTGGGAGACTCCCTCCTGTGGGGGATCAAAGCTGAGAATGAGCTGAGGCTAGCCAGGGATGCTAAAAAAAAAGAAAAAAAAAGCTTTATTCAGATACATGCATAGTAAAAGACAGAGGAAAGAAATGGTGGTTCAACTAGAACTGGGAAAGGTATAGGGTTAGGGTAAACAAGTTGGGTGCTTTTTAGTTTAGAAGGAAGCCAACTGAAGGAGTGGCCATGAGTTGAAAGTATGAAGACAGGGGGATTTGGTAGAGATAAGTCTCTCTCTCTTTCATATTATTAGAATCCAGGTTCACCGATGAAGTTGATAGCAGTAGGTTCAGGACATATGTTTAAAACTGGGTCATTTAGGCTCGTATATCAAGGGAGGGTTTAGAGCAGTGTGACTTTCTTCTAATTAAGTGGTCAGACCTTGTGGGATGGTCAGGCATGTTTTTTGTAGCAACTCTAGTACATCCCCCCCAAAAAAAGTATTGGGACCAGTTTCATCTTCCAAAATAGAGGATGCTTTTCAAGATATGAGTTAGAGCCTTTAAGTGGATGTGGTCAAATTGTCCTATTTCATTGATTTGAAAGCAATGGGAGTGGAAGCATCCAAGGTAGAGGAACCACCTTTTCCTGTGCCCTGCCGAGATCACATTACTGAGGTGAAAGGTGGTGGTGGGAGCATTTTTCCTCTCCATTCCTTTCTTTAAGAGATTCCCTGCAGATCCACTGGCTCTCCCAATAAGCCCCTTGAATGCTTCCTTTTCACACACTCTGAGGTTAAGGAGCATCAGCAGCAGATCTTTATGCAGCTTCACAAAATCACAAGGCCCACTCTCCTCATGTAGAAAATAATAAATCTGCATTATTTGAGTGAAATTAAAGCATCTTGTGGAACCTTAAAGACAAATCAATTTATTGTGGCACAAGCTTTCCTGGATCAGAGTTCACTTTGTCATTTATGTGTATTTGGACCATTTTGTGCATATTTGCAGATTTGAACTGTTATGGCTCCAACGAGATATCCATTTTATTGCATGATTACTTCTGTACAGTAGAATATAGTCAAATTATTATGTAAGAAGCTTCCACTTTTAAAAACACTCCTTTTAAACAATCTTCTAATGCCATCTTGTGGGTGGATTAAGAATCAAGGAATGTTTTCTTCAGAATTATAGCAAGGGTAACTTAATCCTCAAAAACAGAAGAAAAACATTATTTCTTTCCATTTCAAAAATTGCTGGGACAAAAGGAAAGATGCATTCAAATTTTGGTATGATATGCATAAATTAATGCATACTAACAACATTACAGAGATAATCAACAATTATTTGTATCAACCTTCCACTCCTATGTTGTACTAATACTGCAAATCTGGCAGTCTTGAGGGTGACATTTATCTAAATTGGATGCAGGGAATTTCAACTTTGATTGATCGTCTCCATATGTCTCAACAGTTCAAGCAATATTTCTTTTCTCATCTGTCATCCTAAATTGTACAAAGCAAGTAATTACCCAAGCTCTCCAAAAACAATGTGCACCACATCTACAAAGTCATGAGGCTAAATGAATTTCTTTATCTTATTCATCAGAGTGTTGTGATTACAAGGTTTGTAGTCTTTGGACCAGAGAGAGAGCTAGAATGTAAAGCACGTAACTAATACTAAAAAAAATAGTCCTCACCAACATCTCTCTCTGTATATTTTGACTTGCATCCTAAAACAAGTTAACTTGAGGAAGTTCATGGAAGGAAAGTTTCCCATCCTTTCCTCTCCCCGACAGCCCCCTGCACCCCTCCCCTAAAATGCCTCCCTGGAGGGATGTGGTGCCTCCTGAAGAATATGATATGGCAATTTGAGGCAATACTCCGCTCCCCCAGTAGCTGTCTGTGCCCCATCCCACATTGTTCAGGAGAGACCCCCAACCATTCGGGGGGACTTTTCAGGGGTTGCAGTAGGGAGGAGGGGTTGGGGAACTTTCCTGCTGTGAGCTTCCTTAAGTGAATGTATCTTTGGATCCAAAACCTCTTTCAGCCTGAGGGCTAAATTTCATTTCGGAGAAGCTCTTTGGGGCCATGTCCCAGTGGTGGGTTGGCCGAAGGCAAAAGGGGTGGGGATGTTTCATCTTGTCGTTGCAGAACATTTCAGCATGAAATGGCTGCCATAATAATCCTTATTTCAACAGGAACAAAACACACTTCTGTCCTAACATATACTTTGAGAGTTCCTGGGGATACTACTAACATGTATCAAAGAAAATAATTTTATTGGAAGGACTTCCAATAGCAGAATCTCTATCAGTCTCCATATTTCAGCGCCGTAAGGATACTAAGGAATTTGTGTGAGATGACTTTACCCAGGAAAACCGTACGTGATGGTAATGCTCAGTTCCTTTCTCCTGGCACATTAAAAAAAAATAAATCCTTGGCTGCTTGGGCTGCTCTAGCAGCTTCAGTGGTCCTTCCATAAGTATATTTTCCCCCTCAAAACCACCCTCCCAATAGATAATTTTTAAACATTTCATAATTCATATCCTTCAAGGAACCATTTGCCTCATTACGGAATCCTTTTAGCGAGGTTGTGTGTGTGTGTGTGTGTGTGTGTGCGCGCGCGTGCAGAGGGTGGGGAATGGGGTTAAAATTCTGCAGGACCAAGAGCGTAATTTCATGTGCTCTACACACTTACTGAGGCTTTTCAGCCCCACTTTCTACTGCAACACCCTCGCCCAAAGTGACAAGTGAAGGTTGGATATAAAAACCAGCAGACGTCCAGTGTTTAGTGAAAATATTTTTGTATTATTTATTACATTTCTATGCCACCCAAAAGCTTAAGCCCTCACAAAATAAATCTTTAAAAAATGCAAACATAATATAAAACCAAAAACCGTTTAAAGCAACGACAGAATAAAACCAAACTAAAAATTGGCAGCAATGCAACAAACACCATTTTAAAAAAGCAACAACTAAATGACTACAAAGCTTGGGAGAATAAAAAGGTCACCTGCTACCAAAAAGACAATGTAGGTGCCAGGCGAAACTCTCTGGGAGGGCATCCCACAACTGAGGTACCACCACTGAAAAGACCCTCTCTTCAGTAGCCACCCACCTCACGTGATTCTGCAGCGGCACCCAAAGGAGAGATCTTTGGAACCTAGCTGTAGTCTTTCCAGTTTCTACCTGCCTTCAGTTCTTTTTTAGCATATTGTAGAAATGAAGAAACTTGCAAGATATAAGAATCTTCAAGGAGAAAGGGAATTATCTATTTATTTATTGCAACAGATTATATCGAGATCATATAATTCAGGTATGCATTATGTACTTGTGATTTGTAATCTTTGTACAGTAATACCGTGGATTGCAAGCATAATTCGTTCCGGAACCGTGCTTGTAATCCAAAACACTCTTATATCAAAGCGAGTCACTGGCGGGCATGAGCAGGGCCGATTTCGGCCCGCTACGCCCGCTCAAGGCGAACGGTTACATCCCTACGACTACTTGTCTTGCAAGACCTTGCTCGTTTATCAAGTCAAAAAATTTTAAAAAAATTTGCTTGTCTTGCAAAACGCTGTCAGACCAAGTTACTTGCAATCCAAGGTATTACTGTAAAAGTATTTTTTTTCTTTTCAAAAGATCTTGATAAGGAGAAAATTTACACACACACACACAAAGAGAGAGGGGAGATGTGGAAAGGAAAAGGAGACAAACAAAAGGCTATTGCAAATTTTGCTGAGTTGAAAACAATCCCCTGCTGGGTTGGCTGTTAGCTGCTAACTAAACAAAATTCATGAATTGAGATCTGAGCAGATGAGTTGTAGGCCAACAGCCCATCTTGCCAATTTCTCTCTGCACCAGCCTTCCCTAATCTGGTGCCCTCCAAATATTTTAGACCATAACTCATATTAGCACCAGCCAGCATGGTCATGATTGGACCTGATGTGAATTGTAATCCAAAACATCTGGAGGGCACCAGGTTGGGGAAGTCTGCTCTACATTTGACTAGCAGTACCTTTCTAAGGTCTCTGGCAGAACCCACCCACCCAACCACCCAGACTTGCTACCTGAGATGCTTTTAGCTGGAAATGCCAAGGACTGGGCCTAAGACCTGTGTACCCTGCAGGTGTGCTTCCACTGAGCTATGGGCCCTCCATGAGATTCAAAACAACCCTCGGTTACTGCCAAACATAGATGAAATTGTATCTCCTCCTCTTTCAAATGTGGAATGACTCTAGCAAACTTTTTGGTGTGTGTGTGTGTCACATATCTCTAGGGGGTACATTTAAATCCTGGGAAAGAGGGAAGATTAAGAGTTGAATTATACATTCAACAGAGACCCTGCTGCAACTGGCAGGGGAGAGGTGCTACGTTACCCTTCCATCTGCAACGTTCCCTCCACACAATCTCCTCTTTCAAGGGTGCTTTTCCTCACAATGTGGAAAACTCCCAACCAGAATCACTGGTAGGGAAAAGGAGGAAGCAGGCACAGAAAAACTGGTTTGCAGCAGAAGGGTGATGCCCCCCTCCATTTCTCAATATTCAAATTGTGTCTTCCAGGGGTTCTTAGGCCTAGATCTCTAGAGACCACTGTTCTTAGGCCTAGATCTCTGCCAAATATTTTACTTCACCATGACTATTGTAGGCCTCTTGGTCTGGTTGACAAAATCTTTTTCCTAAGGATTCACTGTTTTTATCTAGAGAAGGTCAACTCGAAAGATATTTCCTTTCCTTTAACAGTTTCTGCTACCTTTAGATTATTACTGAAATCTACTGTGTGGTTAAGGACCCTGGGAATGTCTTAACCTTTGAAGTCTTCCCATTCATTTTCTGCGGCTGTTATTTCTGAGCACTATCTATGAAATATTGCCCGGATAGAGCATTATTATTCTGAGGCTGCCATTCAAGAGAAAAGTCAAGTCTTAATTTTAATTAGTTAACTAAGGTCCAAGATTCATGGATTTAAAAATACCACACTGAACCTTCAGGGAATGTTCTACCTTCAAATAACCCTTTCCACATTCACTTTCTCCTCATGTGTTGCAGGTGGAATAATATTCTTGTGCTGTTGCTCTTAAGTAGGGATGAATAAATCTGTCAATTGTGGGTTCTCTCAGTTTCTCATTTTTCTTTTCTTAAGTTTGGTTCATCTTGAGAATTTTGTTTTAAAAGTTTGCATGAAAATAGTTTGCTGCACATTTCTCCTAATGCATGCATTTTGTATGCACTTTTGACTAATATAAACATTTTTGCAAGCATTTTACCATTATTTCCCCTAATATATAATTTATCTACACATTTTTTTTTCATTGGAGGGTTACAAAATTCAAATAAATGTGAACTTCAAAGTATAACTGAGTTTCAGTTCATATAGTGGTTTGAAAGTGCAAAATTAAGTAAGTTATTTTAAAATGTGAACTGAAAAAATGGCTCCCCATCTCTACTCTTAAGTAGGTGCTCAACAGCCTCCACCAACATGACCGTATCTTTACTTAACTGACTGGACACAGTAACACCATAGCTTACAAGGTCTGTTCTGTTCCTTATTCCTCTAGCCTTCACTTCCTTCCCTTTAAGTGACAGAAACACTGCCTAGAGGGATGCTTCTTTTGAATTAAAATTGGAGTCACCCAGTCAGGCCTATGGCTCACGCTGGCTCAGCTTGTCTGAGCGTGGAAAGCTAAGCAGGGTCAGGCCTGGTTATCACTTGGATGCAAGACCCCCTCCTCTAGTTTCCTGCATTGAGCAGCAGGTTGGACTCGATGGCCTTGTAGGCCCCTTCCAACTCTATGGTCTATTAATCATTATTCTCACAGTCAAAATGTTTACATTTAGAGCAGCTATTTGTTAAATATAAATTCCTAATTTGTATTTAACAACTTGCCTGGTTGCCACAGGTGACCAGGAAATCTATGCAGGCAAGAGTACGAAATTCCATGCAGGCGAGTGATGGCCTGGTAGAGGGATACAGATCACCCCGTCTCTCCTCTGCCAGCCTGCTTGGCTTTTGTCCTAGCTATGGAGGAAGGAAATACCCTTCCTCTGCAATCTGCATGGAAACACAGTGGGCTGGTAGAGAAAGAAAAGAGTGATCCATCTTCCTCCACCAGTCCACATGGTAGAAAGCTTTTTTTTGTTCTTTTAACCAGCCTACTGCTTTCTAAAAGTGCAGGTAGGTGGGAGAATTTCAACAAAATTCTCAGGGAGGGGAGGATTTGTTTCACCTTTGCTAAATGAGGCGGCCGAGGGTTCCCTTCCCCCTCTTTTTAACTTTGAAAAAAGCCTCAAGGCCAGCTAGAGCAGCCATGACATTCTCTGAAGCCTCCTGGCCCAGCTCAATTTCCTGCTGTGGGTGGGACAGAATGTCCAGGGAAGAGTTTCTGCATTTGCCCCTTTGAGGGGATTAGCCTTCCTTCAGGAAATGAAAAGGAAGGAGAAGCAAGGGCACGAAGTTCACCAGCGGAACCTTGCGACAACACAGCCCCTTACACTTTAGGACCCACCGCATAAACCCTTCTCAGGCTAAGCACCAACACTTAAAAACCTGAGGGGAGGGTCAAGTGAAACCTTTCCCCTACCAATGAGGGAAAAGATTAATACTGGTTATTAAGGATCTATTTTAAATTTATGATACTGTGGGTACAAAGGTGTGTGTGTAGATTTAACAGTAATGCAGGTTAATAACGCCAAGCTGACCCGTAGGATTTGGGTAGCAAACGAAATAAAAATAAGTTTATTTTAATTCTCAAAATCTTAGTTCCAGAAAATAACTTTAAACCTGCCTACCCCAAACACTTTGTAATTAACCTAAGTCCCTATAACTCCAAATACTTTCACTCTTCAGACAAGCACTGATTTCTCTCAAAACTCCTGACAGACAAGACAAGACAAGACACGAATAACTCATCTAACCTAACTCCCAACACACTGTCTCAACACACTCCCATAACACACTAACTCTGACATCACTCAAACACTCCTTATATACTCCTCCCCCCACCCTTTCCAAGACATCACAAACCACACCCACTCAGTTCAACATTCTATATGCACTAAACATACTAATGCAGACATACCCAGGGAACTGAATTGTGGGGTTACGCCACAGACCTATACACTGCAGTTCCCACCAGCAAGGGTCAAAGAGTGCTCCGTTCCTTATCTTCTGACTCAGGTTGATCCTTCCATCTCCCATGGAGGACTATTGGTGGGTTCCTCCATGATGGGACAGAGTGAGGCTCCACCCTTTACCTCTCCCCCTGTCTGAAAGGAGAAAGGGATTTTATTCATAGCTGGCCAAAAATAGTTCCCCACCTCACCTTCCATCAATTATCATCTACTTCCGTGCATGTTTGTTTTAGGAAGTGGGAAGGCTGCAGCAGGGTGTGTTTGCTCCAGTCGTTGATAACCTAGAAGGGGTGCCACTGGATTATTAGACTTTGCTCTCCTCGGAAAGAGCATTTTGGCTGTCACTAGGAGATCGTGGGAATGGGACAGAGCTGACCAGCAGCCAGCTACACTAATGATAATTCTGCAGTGTGTGAGATAGGAAATTACAGTGTGCATGACCAGTAAATTGGCCAGATATAAAATTGGTCCTACGTTTCCCAACCTGTGAGATATTTAACAAAACAACAACAACCCTGTCCCAATCAATTGCCAGAAAAGCAAAGGATCAACCTCTGCTGAGTCAGAAGATAAGGAACGGAGCACTCTTTGCCCCTGTCTGGTGGGAACAGCAGTGTATAGGTCTGTGGCGTAACTGAAGTTAAAGAAACAGCTTTTCAGGGTTCCACTCCTAGACCTGGAAGAAAGAAACTGCTTTGCTCTGCCCCTCCCCAAAGCCAACCAAAAACATTGGACTCTGCCCCGTGGCTCCAACAACAGATCTGCTCCATCAACCCAACTTCCCTTAGTTACCAGAATTTCAGTTTCAAGCACTGGTAACCCAACTTGCTCCTCAGGAATACATGGTCTAAAACAGTGTGTGTGTGTGTGTGTGTGCATGTGCGTGCATGCGTACATGTATGCACAAAGGCTTCCCTGCCCTCTCTAAATGGTCCCCTTTCTCCTATGTCTGCCTCCCAGGCGTGGAGGCACCCTGAGGACTTACCCATGAGTGTAAATTTCTCTGACAAAGGATGCCATGCAATCCTTTGCCACAGAACCATTCCTGCTGAGCAATCCTGCACTGGCAAATAAATATGATGAGTCAGGTTGTCCATCAAACAAGCAACCACTTCTATTAGATGTGTTGTTGAAAGCTCCCTTCCCCTTTCAGAGCAATTCCTAAAACTGATGTTGTTATATGAGTAATGAGCCTATTAATACTTCATGAGTAAATAATAATAATAATAATAATAATAATAATAATAATAATACATTCTCCCGAGGCTGCAAATTACTGACATGAGTAGACTTCACTTCATAATGCCAATGACATTACTGGCTAGAAAAAGTAGGCAAAGTTTCAGACTTAATGCTTTCAAACTTTGCAAGAGCTATTTAACTCTCTTGGTTTATTGTTACAAACAAAGTATCATGGGCACTTTCAATATCCCATTGCTTTTAAACTAATAGATACTGAGTGAAGTAGAACTATAACTTAGGCGAGAGGGCCTTTTAAGGTTTATTGTGCAGCGAATTTACACCACTCTTCTTAAAGTGCTTTCTTATAGGCCGGCACTTCCTTATAAAATTCCATTAGTCGGTGGTCCAGCATACGGCTGTAAACCTTTTCTTCTGCAGCAGAATTCATACAAAGTATGTTTGGAGTGAACTTTGGTCTTGGGGGTGACAGCATTCTTCAAGAAACATGTTGATTAGAGCATTCTTTCCCCTGTATTCAGACTGAAGAAAACTGTCTCATTTCGAGCTACAGGCACAGTTCTCTTAGCAAGAATGCTGTAATTGAAAAAAGCTAGCTAGAGCAGCTCTTGGTCTCCCTTTCTTAGATGTACTGATGAAAAATGTATCTGTGGAAAATGCTTTAGCTCTGGGTTGTTCAGATTTAGGCAGGGAGATTGATCCATTGGGTTTCTTCTAATTCTACAATTTTGATTCAAGAATTATAGTGTGTGTGTGTGTGTGTGTGTATAGAGAGATAGATATGTGCTGCAGCAAGGAAAGCTAAAGACTATGATCTGCATAAATAAAGCAAATTTGCATTTATTTATTTATTTATTTTGTATTATTCATTCAGGTTCAGCCAGTCATGCAGTGGTTCAGCCAGTCATGCAGTGGTCTAGTATGAAGTTGTTGGGCTACAACTCATGAGCTAATTTGGTTCTACTAAATTTGGACTCAGCTGAGATGACCCCTCTTTTGGCATTATATTAGCATCACCAGTTTTATTATCAGTGGCTGCTCTTGGAAATAGGTCATTCTATTAGTACAAAGGTGGGCAACACATGGCCTGCAGACTGCACATGGCTCCCCACTCCCCAGCATGCCACCAGACTTGGCAGTGGCATTAAAACAACAACAACAACAACAAAAAGGCTCCTGTAGCACTATGGAGCACTACATGGGTCAAAGTTAGCTTGTTTGCAAGCTAAATGTAACCCTTGTATAACTACAGAATTCTACAGACTAGTTTGCTACTGAATTAAAAAAATTCCATGGAAGGCCATCTAGAATGTGGTCTACAGAGGAGGGGGTGTCTGGGTGGCAAAAATAGGCCCAAGACCTCCCACAGTTGCCCACCCTGTATTAGGGATAGGTCAAAATGACTGCCCCCAATTCACCACTCCATTCACAGGTGACAAATTTGGGGTGGCCATTATGGTTCTGTTTCAGGGGGTCACAATTCATACCCCCTAAATTACTCCTTGAAAAAAATTGGGGAGGGAGAAGAAGAAGGGGATGGGGGGGATTATAATTCCAGGGTGGGGCAGACATCTCAATTTCCCCACCCCATATTTCTTCATTTTCCAACCCCCTCCTTTTTCTTTCTAAAGCTTTTCTTTTTCTTTTTTTAAAAAAGCTTTCCCGGTAAATTCAGTGGGTAGTGAAGCAGCACAGCAGAGCGTTGGCTGCTACTGCTACCATTTCTCTTCCCAGAAGCACTCTGGGAAGGAAGAATGGTGGCAGTAGCAATAGCTGCATTGCTGCTGCACCTACCAGAAGGAAGAATGAAAAAAGGGGGGTTGGAAAATTGCAACAACAACAACAACAACAACAACAACAAATGGGGGAAGTATGGACCCCACCCATGCAAGAATTCCAAAGCTACTTCACTCCCCCTGAATAGTCTTAGACCTACTCTGTATTTACCTTCCATACATTTGGGATCTCCATGCAACTATGGCAGAATTACTGCTACCCTTGAGTTCCATCATTTTTTGACCCATCTGTTCTTGAACACATCAGAGTCCACATAAGTTTTCTCAGTGCGTGAAATAGCAGCTGCTTGCCACTAGAGGTCATACTTGCACTTTGCTGAAGATGCCAAACTGGTTCTCCCCACCCCACACACACTCCCCCCTCCACAAGCATGGCTGATATTCCTCGTTCTCTGCATTGAGATTCGGCCTGCAAACCAGCTTGAGTGTATGGAGTAGGAAGTTGAACTTCTAATTAGAGATGGTGCTGAAATCAGGGGCTCAGAACGTAATGTTTTGATGCCAATGGTATAAACACATTCTAGGTTTAAAAGTAATTTGATGTAAAAATGTAAACGCTGAATGAATATATGAAGAATGTATTTTCAAGAGAAATTAACTCCTTTTCATTTTAATTTGCACCAAACTACCTACTTCGACATTCTCTTTTGTTCTCAAACTATTGCCCTCCAAGTGTGATAGACTCCTTAATCCTCCATCTACACCGCCAGCTACACTGAAATTGTAAAACTTTTGTGTCGGTCTTCCACAACTACATGTTCACTGCTCTGGAATCTGTTTAGATGTGGAGTGGTATATAAATGGGGCAACTGGAAAACCATCCAAATAAGGTCTTAGGAGTCAAAGTGACCCCACGAAATGCTGTTTAAAGTTATTAGTTACATGTCATGTCTACAAAGGCTTAGCGCCAAATCTGTTCTAGTGATGCCACATGAGAAAGGAGAGTAGAAAGTGAAAAAACTCCCCCCACCCCCGTTTTCATAATGGACAAATTACTAACTTGCCTTAACATCACCGTAAATGGCATCAATAATACCCCACAGCTTTACAAAACTACTTTA
Source organism: Shinisaurus crocodilurus (assembly GCA_021292165.1). Taxonomy (NCBI): domain Eukaryota; kingdom Metazoa; phylum Chordata; class Lepidosauria; order Squamata; family Shinisauridae; genus Shinisaurus; species Shinisaurus crocodilurus. Next base: position 155,825,699 of record CM037878.1, read on the forward strand.
TAAACCTGATTTTTTAAAACTTCTTTTTTCCAAGTTAGAGCTTTCCTTGTAACACGGCAAAGTTTTTTATTTATTTATTACATTTGTGAATTATTTATTACATTTGTGAATCGCCCATCTGGCCGGTCACAAAACTATCATCATATAGCTATCATAGTTTTCATCATACCAATAATTTTGCACAAAACTTACTAATCTGTCTGTTTAAGGTCCATTTGGCCCCTTTGTGAGATTCTCCCACAGTGCTTCGTGCCATATGAGAATGTTACAATTGATGAACAATTAGTGTCATTCAGTGGAAGGTGTCCAATCAGGTAGCAAAGTACGGCATCAAATTCTGGCTGCGTTGTCATTCTAAAATGCTATACGTTTACAATGCTGACATTTATGAAAATTACCCAGCAGCTTGAAAACTGGGCCAGGCATTGGTTGATAAACTAACACCGCATTTTCAGGGTTCCAGATGAACTATAACTATGAATAACTTTTTCACCAGTGTGCCACTAGCCAGGGAATCTGAATCTGTTCTGTCCATTCTGTGTGAGAAAGGAGCATAGAGAGGGCGACTCTTGTTAGGAACATAGGAAGCTGCCTTATACTGAGTCAGACCATTGATCCATCTAGCCCAGTATTGTCGACGCTGACTGGCAGCGACTCTCCAGGGTTTCAGGTAGGGATGTAAACCTACCGGTTGGTCCGTGTGCTGGATGCCTGTTGATCTCCCCCACTGCGATTGCTCCAGTGCTGCTCGGCGACTGCCAGCTGATGCGGTTGCCGAGCTGCTCGCGGCACTCCCGGGTCCCCCGGCGCTACTCTTTCGGGTCCCCGTCGCTACTCTTCTGGGTCCCCGGCACTACGTAATTTATGTAGAAAACAGGGGAAACCACCTTAAGCCCCGCTTACGCAAAGCGCGGCCACTTTAAGGTGGTTTCCCCCCGTTTTCTACATAAAATACGTAGCACCGGGGACCTGGAAGAGTAGTGCCGGGGACCAGGAACTTCCTTTCCCCGGCTTGTTTCACGAGGAACATGAGCCAAGCCAGGGAAAGGTGAGTTCCACAGGGCTCTGGGAGGGGGTCGAGCGGGGTGAGTTCGTCCCTGCTTGAACCCCCAAGTGATTTTTTTATACATCCCTAGTTTCAGGCAGGATTCTTTCCAAGCACTACCTGGAGGCTGGGGGTCGAACCTGGGACCTTCTGCATGCAAAGCAGGTGCTCTATCACACTGAGCTATGGTCCCTCCCTACAACACCTGGTATTCCAAGGTGGTCAGCCATCCAAGTACTAACCAGGCCTGCCCCTGCTTAGCTTCCAAGATCAGACGAGATTGGGCTGTTCAGGGGGCTGTTCAGATGTTGTTGGTACACCGGGGGGGGGGGGGAACAAAACACAAACCAAGAAATACCCCCAGCATTCCTAGCCCCAGCATTCCTTGCACAATATACTGTTTTAAGTTTTAAAAAACAGTGGAGTCAATTAGGCCCCACAAACCGTGCGTATATGGTTTTGTTTTGTACTTTATATTATGGGACATTATTGACCCTGGTGACTTTTGTTGCATGCAACTATATTGTTTTTCTGGAAAAAGGGAGTTCTCACTAAAGATATGTATTTTTTAGTTGCAAATATTGTCATGCTCCCCCCAGGAATTTTACTTGTATGGCTTTCTTGGGATACATTTCACCCCAACACCAGATTGGTATGGAGAATTTTGCTATCAATGGAGGTTTAATGACTGTACACACTTACCTAGGAGTAGCCCCATTGAACTTAATGGGATTTACTTCTGTGTAGACAAGTTATAGGGTTGTACTATTTATTAATGGATTTATGAAAAGATCACATGCAGAAGAGTATGCACTAAGCATAGCAATGGGGTGGGCAACTGTGCGAGAGTCAAGGACCATTTTTTACTCTGAACCCTCCTACCGTGGGCTGCATTCTGCAGGGTGCCCTCCCCCTCAAAAGTTTTTGGGGTTATTTTAAGGAGAAAAAATGCTGGTTTGCAATCAATATTTGGTGGCAAACGACTCTGTAGTGCTACAGGGCACTACAAGGCTTAAATTTCCAAGCTAAATTTAACCCTTGTGGTTCTCCATAGCAGCTATGGAGTGGCAAATGGGCCAAATTTAGCTTTCAAACAAGCTAAATTTGGCCCTTTTCGTGCTCTATAGCTGCTACAGATGCTTTTTTTCCCATTAAAATTTTTAAAACAAATTTCTGGGCTAGTGGGGGCCTCACTGGGAGCAGTGGGGGCTGCAGGAAGCTCGTGTGTCTTCTGGTGTATAGGATTACAGCGCACTCAGTGGGACTAACTTCTGAGCGGACAGAAGATAAATAGGTCCAGGGCTGGCGCTACCGCTAGGCCAACTAGGCTGTTGCCTAGGGCGCGTAGCGGAAGAGGGCGCAGAACGCTGCGCTCCTCTTCGCTGCCGGCGCGCTCCTGCCCTGCCCGCCCGCCCGCCTCACCGAGAAAACCAGGTCAATGCGGGGGATTGCGCCTGGAGTAGTGGTGGGGCCGAGCCTGGGTGCCTCCCCCCCACCTTGCCTCGCCTCTGCGCCGCCTCCCCCCCGCCTCGCCTCACCTCGCCTCCCCGCCGCCTCCCCCCCACCTCGCCTCGCCTCGCCTCTGCACCGCCTCCCCCCCTGCGTCGCCTCCCCCCCACCTCGCTTCGCTTCGCCTCCGCGCCACCTCCCCCCCCGACACCTACCTTCTCCACGCTGTTTCCGGAGCCCCGCCCGCGCTCTGATTTGGCGGGAGGAACCAGGGCAACAGGGCTTAAACAGCCCTGTTGCTCTGGTTTCCCCCGGCCAAAAACAGAGCGCGGGGGTCCCTTTTCGGAGGAGGCGTGGGAAGGTAGGTGGGGGGCGGCAGCGGCGGCAGCGGCAGCGTGCGGGGGGGTCCGGTGGCGGCGGCGGCGGCAGCGGGAGGTTGCAGAGCAGGGCTGCTTTCCGGAGGCCCCCCCCACGGCACGAGAGGGGGGGCGCTAAATATAATTTAGCCTAGGGCGCCAAACTGCCCTGCACCGGTCCTGAATAGGTCACAAACGAGAATGAGCAAAGCAAAGAAAAGTGGAGTTCATAGAATCTTGGTGAGCTCAAGCATTCCTAGATTCAAACCCAGTCTTTTAAGAGCTAAGCACTCTTTTAAGTGGAGCTTTTTAAGATCTAAGTGCTGGCTCAGCTTGTCTGAAGTGTGGAAAGCTAAGCAGGGTCAGGCCTGGTTATTACTTGGACCTGGGACCCCTCCTCTAGTTTCCTGCATTGAGCAGGGGGTTGGACTCGATGGCCTTGTAGGCCCCTTCCAGCTCTAGAATCTATGAAAGCCCTCAGCCTGGATGGACAAATCTGTCCATTTCGGTTTCTCCCACATTCAGGTATTTTTTTTAAAAAAAGCTCAGATTCTTTTTGTTCTGAATAGGGAGAACTTTGCAAATTTGGAGAAATTCTTACCAAAACTGAACTGAAAGGAAATTCTCACCCATCCCTAGAATTGGGAGGGAAATTATTCATGCTGATGCCAGGGCTGGCATACATTTCCCCCAGTTGTACATGTCAGGGGGCTGGGAAGGCTATGGATTCTGCAGATCCAAACCTTTTCCTAATCCACCCCTCAATATGCTCACAGAACACCCCCTTTTGCCTCTACTGACATTGGTGGCTGGGAGTGGCTTTGCAAGGTCAGATCTCTTCCTCCAAGGTTGGATCTCTGCCCTCGGAGGGGGAGATTTGAAACATGCTATGGCCCCTGGGATGCCCTCTCAGGGACCATAGGATTGCAGCCTAAGTTGTTTCAAACAAAGAAGAAAACATATAGGTTCAAAACAAAATCAAACATAAATTATCATCTCTAGTCATATCTCATTCATATCCTATTAAAATAAATGAATGGTAATGATCAATATCTAAATTGTATCCATTCTTCATAAAGTCTATAAAAGGAAGCCATAAATCATGAAAACTTTCCTTATGCTTCCTCCCCTCATACAATTGAATATATTCAGTTATTTGGGACATTTCAGCTGTATGCTGTACTGTAGCTAGCTGGTGTTTTGATGACAGCACACTACTCTTTCGCCAGTTCTTGACAACAAGGTTTTTGTTGTCATTGTTTTTGCCTCTGATAATAAATTCCAGACTTATTATCAGTTCATGACATTCCTTGTGCACAATTTCCTCTAAATATCATAATAATATAATTAATGGGTTCAGAGGACCTGAGTTCCCTCAGTTTCAACAGTAGTTCTTTGGGTTCTGGAAGAGAGGCCTATGCATCTTGACTCACATCGAACAATAAACCTGCAACTGGTGTTTTGTTTTAAACTTTGCCTCTGTGATGTCACCTTCTGCTTCTAAACTTCTGTGCATATTAAAAGTGAACTCAAAATTCTTGACAGGAAACCATTTTGCCCCAAATATGCCTCATCCATAACATCCGTGATAAGACAGTTCCCCTTTTGTGCTTAATAAGTACAAAGAAAGCAAAGCATAGGTATGTTTTTTGATACCAATTCTTGATAAGAGTGATTATAATTTTAACATATGCTGCATTGTTTGATGAAACATTTTAGATGCTGAAAGGAAGAGTCCTTGAAGACCAAGCAAGAAAATAATGCCCTACTTGTGTAAAATAAATCTGAATCTTCAAGTACAGTAGCTGTTTATTGCTACCCAGAGTGCCATGTAGAACAGACATCAGAGAGTTCATCATGAGGCCGTGGATGATTCTGCTTTCTCTTCCTGAATGAGTTACAGATGCTTCCCATATCCTTTCAGTTATCAGATCTTGTGCATGTTTTGTTTACACTGAAGTAAGCCACCTCTGAGTTCAATAGGGCACACTCTCAAGTAAGCTACACCATTGAGAAGTATAGAAATCTAACAAATAAATAATAAGCCCATTTAGGACTATAACCTTGGATTGCAAGTAACTTGGTTTGAGAGCGTTTTGCAAGACAAGCAAGTTTTTAAATATTTATTTAAAATTTTTGACTTGATATACAAGCGACGTCTTGCAATACAAGTACTGTAGTACAGCTTAAATTGAAAATCTCTGTACAATTTTTTTGGGGGGAATTTTGTTTTGATATAAGAGTGTTTTGGATTACAAGCACATTTCCAGAACGAATTATGCTCTCAATCCTAGGCATGACTGTATGCCACTATCTTTACAGATTGGTGATACAGCTGCTTTATAGCATCTCAGATCCAAAGGACTATCCAGACCAGCACTGCCTATCCCAGTATGGGGGATTTCCTCTCCCCACTACTGCTACCACCTATGGGGAAACTGCTCCTTCACTGGGCAATCCCACCTGTGGGGTTTCTTATTTAGAGCAAATGGTTATACTTCTGGCCTAAGGAACTCTCTGTCACTATAATTCTGACTTCCACAAGCTGACCCTTTTCCCGCTGCCACCAATTCTGTTAGAATACTTGAAAACCTCCTAGAAACTTGTATAAGAGGCTTAGGCAAGAGATGGGCACCATCACCAGAGAACAAGTTGAACAATTAAACAAGTTAATTTCTTAAAGGGATATTTGTACATAAGGGATTACTATATTAGTTTGAGGTTTTCAAAAGACTGCTAAGTGGCCATTCTTTAGGATTCAAGAGACACTGTTGCTGTTACAAGCCTCTAAGGACTTCTTTTACCTCAAGCCAAATTCCCTAAACCTCCACCCCAGCCAAATACCCTTACAACCAGGTCCAGCTTCGGGGTACAGTCTTCCTCTGACACCAAAGGTCCTCTCATTGTATTATTGGCTACTTGGATGATTTATCTGGGTTTTTACTATCTCCTTGTATAACCTTCCTCTGGCAAGATCTTAGGGCAGCCTCTTGGCATAAGCATAACACAGCCACCTGCTCCTTACTCCTGATCTTCACCAGCCACCGAAGGTTATCCCACAGAGAAAGAATACCGTATTTTTCCGTCTATAAGACGCCACCATGTATAAGACACCCCCCACTGGGCAGTTTCACAACCGCACGGTTCTCTCCTTGGCTTACTTCCGTGTATAAGACGACCCTCAATTTTTAGTCTAACAATTTTAGGAAAAAGTATAGTCTTATACATGGAAAAATACTGTAGCTATTAACTTTCTCCTCAGCTTTTTCCAGTCCTTTTTACAACACCACACACCAACCAGCAGACCTTCTCCCTCTCTCTCCTCATACTAACTCTGACTAAACTCCTAACTGTCAACTGTCATACCTTAACTGTCATTTCCCAACTGCTCTTTTCTACCTAGCTAGAATTCCCAGCCAATCATAATTAAATTTACCTGCTCCATGCCCCATCTAACAATATTCAAATTGATTGTCTCTCTCTTCCCCTTCAGATTGTCACTCAGCAACTACTACACAGGCCTTTAACAGAAACAAAACAAGGCCTCAGGTCTAATCAGATACATTGTAACTTCACAGAGGCCACACAAAGTACATATTACAAAACCACAGATACAGGCATTTCTTCACACCCAGCCTTCCCCAACTTGATGCCATTCAGATGTGTTGGACTGCGAGTCTCATAATTCCCTGACAGGATGTTACCCAGGCTGGGGAAGTTTGTCTACCCTGACTGCAACAGCGCTCCAGAGGTGTTCATTCACAGCTCTTCTACCTGAAGAGCATTGAATCAGAAACCAGTACGCTATTGTCATCCTTGATATTTTATTGTATTTATCTTTATTTCATGCATTTATATATCACCTTTCTACCAAAGCAGTTTACATTTCTAAAATATTAAATATTACTATGTTAAAATATTAAAACAAACAAATATTACCAAAAGTAGAATAGAGTTCTCTCAGGCCAACTGAAAGTCCCTTCAGGAGCTCATGGTACGAGCTCCTTCTTATCGTCTCAGGGCACAGAGATCCATAGCATATATTTTCTATACCAGTGATGGCGGACCTATGGCACACGTGCCACAGCTGGCATGCAGGGACCTCTGTGTGGGCACTCGAGCCATTGGCCGCCAGATCGCGAAAAGACTGTCCCCTTCTGCATTCAGCGTCGGGTTTCCATAGTAACTCCTCTCCACTCATTCCTCGCTGGCCTCCGCAGGCAGGCACACTCCAACATCTCCACCCCCAGAAGCGGACTGCGCAGGCACCCAGCCCTCCTTCTAACTGAACAGACGGCTCAGAAGCACAGCGCGCGCACGCCTGAATCTTTGCGTGCCTGGTGAAGAGCCATGCCCTGAGACAGAGCGGGGCATGATTAGCTAGTGCCCCCTCCTCCTTCCTGCCAAATTTAAGGCACTTTGAAATAAATAAGTTGGTTTTGTGTTGCAGTTTGGGCACTCGGGCTCAAAAAGGTTCGCCATCACTGTTCTATACTAACGTTCCTTGCTCACTCAGCAAGTTTTGAAACTTTATCTCTTATGCTTTGTTTATACTGCACTTTCTAATTCTCCACCAGTTCCTGGCCATGTGTTTGTGTGTGTGATGGCTTAGGTATAAAATAAAATGAAATCATGTCAATTGTGTGAACTTGATGGTCAAATTCAGCTAATTTTTGGTGCACAAAATTAAAAAAAAAAGATTGAAAACTTGTGAAATAGGCAGATTTGCATGAAATAAGAAATGAAACAGTTTTGAAATACATTTTAAAGGTGCCTGTACTGAAGATTGATGAATAAACTGAATAGGTGGACACTAGCTGAATCATAATATAATTTTGAAAAGAGCAAAAGGTGACATACTATCATGTGTGGATGAAGAGGGGTGAAAGAAGCTGTGAAATGCTTGAGTTAAGGGATATTAAGTCTAGTTACCCAACCAATAACAATTTTGTACTAAATTTTAGTCTTAAGAAAGCAGGTTGTAGAGCTGCGAACTGGAACAGGGTACAGGTGAAAACTGTGCAAGAAATAAGTGGTACTTACTGAAGCAAATTGTACAAAAAAGAATTGATATTGCTATATAACCAGCTATGGTTCACGGCCAACTTTATCTTCTTCTTGTTGTTGTTGTTGTTGTTAAAGAAAGGTATTTTAGTCACGTCTAGAAGCGGTTCACACATTTTCCTGGCTGGCTACTATCTCTGTACACTGGAGGAGCAGACATGCATCCTCTTTCCCCATACACCTATAGTAATGTGTGAGGAAGGCACCCCATACAGAGGCCTATACATGTGGAGGGACAATTTATATGATTCCTCTCTCTCAAGTGTTAATTTGGTGTAATCAAACATAAGATAAAAGTCTCTTTAAGTGTGTGAGGGTTCAGGTATGGTTGCTAGTCTACCACAGATCAACTTTCCCATAATCAAGGTTCCACCAAGCTAGGTTTCCCAGGCTTGGGGGAAGGGGAGAAGAATGCATAAATTAGGTCATGTGGGGTGCCCACCTCAGAGTTTTGTGAATATTTTGCACCCCTTAAAAATGAGAGGGCCCCATTCTGTGATTTTTTCCAGGGATGTTCAAAGAGACATGTTTGCCAAGATAACCAGGCCAGGGCTCTCTGTGTTGCCACGCTGTGCTGAAATGACTTCAGCGCAGCACTGCAAAACAGGGGGAGTCCACCCAGTTGCCTCAGAATTACCTCCTGCCCATTCATTTAGAATGAGAAAAAAATGATTGCCTTTATTTCCTCATCGACATTCGATCAAGTTTGATTAGCTATATGGTGCTCTGACATCACTTTTATGGCATGGCCTCCTACTGGCGGGGATCATATACAGGAGAAAGAAGTCCTATCATGTTTTTTTTAAAATTGCACCAAAGCAGAAGTAATTCAGAGAGGAATGGCTGCAAATAAGCACCAAAAATGCACAAAACAATGTGGAAAGTAGGGGAGTTTGTGCCCTGAGAATGTTTGCAGATGAAAATTTGACACAACTCTAATGGATGTTGTCTAGATATGATCATTCATATACCGAGGGTAGGATTTAGTTTTTTATATAAAGGCCATATTCCTAAAAACAATTTTAAGACATAAAACAGCTAGCACAAATCAGCCCCATGTGCAAAAACTTCCAAAAGCATAACATAGGCTAATAGGTCTGAGTCATACGTGTGTGGAATTCAAGATCTGAAATAAGCTCGTGTCCATTAAGCATTCTTATAAGGACTTTTCAAACACATCTGAATTTTAAAACTGTAACTTGGAAAGCAATTCTGTTGGACTAGCCAGTTAAATCAAAATATGTGTGTCTTAACATTATATGATCATTCAAAGCCAAATTTCAACTTAACTGGGTTGTGGATTTGGCTTTAATTGATTTGTGTCAATCCCCTATTCTTCCTCTTAAAAACAGCATTTCCTGATTTCTGATTTTTATATATACATTTTAAAGGGGGGGAAATCAACTGTGCATAGGTTTCAACTGAAATGACTTATCTCCTTTTCTGATTGTTTTTATGATAGTTAAAAAGTGTCTCCTTTTTTGGTGATTTGGAGCACACTGAGAATGCTGACATTGTTTTTATGCCAATCATCGTCTCCACACCATTTCCCTTCTAGTACCTTATGCTCACACAGTGCTTGGTCTCATTGGCCTACACAGCCCTTTTAATCCTATTGGTTACTATGGCTGGTGACCAATGACATTTTGTTGATAATGTCATGATCATACATCTGATGTGATGAGGTCATGTAAACAAAAACACATGAACCGATGAGCCAAACAGATTAATTGGCCATGTGATGCTGAGGAGGACAGTGAGATTAAAGAAGGGAAACGGTGCCCAACAGAAGCAGCAACCCCGGGGCAAAGGAAGCACAAGCAGCATTGAAACAACAAGTTGTGTATTTCTTCCCAAGTAGCTGTGCTGAGTTTACTATGTTTGCAGCAACTACTGAAAATTGAGAATATTGAGTGCAGGAAAGCCCGCAACTATTCTGGTAATATGAAAGTGTCTGAAGTATGCCATATCAATAGTGGTGGCATTTGGCCTGTAGGTGGCAGCAACTGCCTGAATGTCATGATGAAAGATCTCAAAAACCAAGTGGCCTCTTCAGAAAATTATCTGTATCCTAAAGAGGGATATTCTCTCAATAATACATGAACATTATTTAATGGAAGCGAGAGTGTCGGTAGAATATAAACAATGGTTCTCCCAGCGACTCGCCCCCCAAAAAGCCTGAGCAGCCAGAAATGAGACTCTCCCTTTGATGAAGTGAAGGGCTTCGTTCAATTTGCTCAGCATGGGAGTCTTTGTCATTTTAACAGGATGGGACAATAGATATTGATAAAAATAAAAGTCTTTTAACATAATAGCGAGGCAAGACAATGGCAAGAAAGTAGTGAATCGGTGATGGCCATTAAAAATGTATTAAAACATGCATTCACCTCTTTTATTCCTTACAATAATAATATTAAAAAAGGTTGGTAAGTGCTTACATGCAAAATCCTTCTATAAGGAGAGAAATAAAAGGGGTGCCAGAAGGAGGCCACCAGATTTAGACACGGGAGAGAAATGAAAATAAAAGAAAAGGGCCTTCTGGGACAAAAGAAAAGCTCAGTGGCTGCTGAGTTGAGCCAGAGGGAGAGACATAATCAATCGAAACAATGCCACAGAAGTCCTAGGACTCTAAGCTAAGTATTGCCGGAAACTTTGGCATAAAAATGATCTAGTCACCATTTCTGAATCGCACACATGCATTTACTTTCTAGAATTCGCACAGTGCTGCACAGCAAGAAAGATCTACCATGTTTGCAATCTGATCCTTGGAAACTAGTGCTGTTGATTTAGGCTGCTCTCATAAGCACACATACTGAACTCAATGGGACATACTTCTGAGTAAATATACTTAGGATCATACTGCACCTTCTAAGTAAGTGTGAACAGAATTGTGGAGAAAGCCAACCTAAGCCCCCTGCCTGACACACACACACTCACCAAGGAGGGGGGAAGGAGACCCGGGTGGGGGGGAGACAGCCAGTCTCCACAGATGCCAAAGGGGACAAACAACATCTGCATAGAATCACCCCAGGGGGGAAGGCAGGAAGCATCACCAGGTTTGTCAATGCTCTCGCATATCAGCCCCATCTACATAAGACTTGAATACCTCTCCAGAGCAGACACTTCGGCACCCTTAAGAAATGGCCACTCAACACCATAGGATGGGACCATTAAGCAAGTGGCTTCAAAGGGACCCCACCCCACGGGGGGAGGGCATCACCCCACCTGACCCAAAAGGCCGCCCCTCAGGGAGTGTGTCAACCCACCTGATCACGGAGGGAAGGGCTACCTGAAATACCAAGGTATAAAACACCCTGCGCAAGGGAACTGGTGGCAGTTCAGCAATCTTGCCCATGCTTGGGGTAAGGGAACGAAGGATCGGCAACCCCGGGTAGCAGCACCCGGTGCGCTCCAGCTAGCTGGAATCACTGGCCGCTTGGGTTGACCGGACCCCTGGGAAACCAAGCTGAAATCACTCACAAGCTGCTTGGGCAGACCGGGCCCCCGCCGGGAACCCAGCTAGCCGCTTTGGCAGACCGGGCCTCCGCCGGGAACCCAGCTAGCTGCGTGCGGTTGACCGGGCCTCTGCCGGGCCCGAGCTGAACTAACTAGCTGAGAGCCCTGAAATCACGGTGTCCTTGAGACTTCTTGCTTGTTACTTTGTACCGTACTGATAAGCTGTATTGCTGGCATGGGTCTGAGTTTGTGAAGGTAATTTTGTAAATAAACTTGTTTTCTAAAATATACTTTTGTGGCTATAAGTTATCCCTTTGTTCTGGGCTAAGGGTGAGGCGCTGGGGACCTCGGAGAAGGCCCGCCCCAGGACTCGCTACCCCCTTAGCATTGAACCCGCGCAGAAGACCAGGTTGTCGGTCTTCCACTAGAATCAAAGCCTTTATCCGAAAAGCACAGAAATGGCAGCACTGTAGGTTTGTGGTATTAAAATCAGCAGCCCCAGTTATTTTTTTAAAAAAGAAGCATTATTTATAAGTCCATATCTTTTGCAACTAATTTCTCTTGGTAAAAGTGTGTTGTAGGTTTGCAAAGAAATCCATGGGATATCCTCTGCTTCCCCCACACCTCCAAAGACACTTTAAAAAAATCTCAAAAGGAAACAAAGGAAAGCTTTGAGCCATTTCAGGAGAATGGCGAGCATATGCAGAGCATCTAAGATTAAAGGAGAGAATATCATCTACTGCAAGAATTTTCTGATGAAGTCTGCAAGTAAGGAAGGAACTGTTGTTTTACAGTGCCTTGCAGGGTTCCAAGCAGACATATTAAAACAACTTGCAGATGTAGGTTGTACAAAATATTAAGTAAAAACGCACTAGTTGCTGAGCTGTTTCTACTGTTTCAAAAATGCATCTAAGTCCTGTAAATCCTCCAGAGCACAGTGTCTAATTATGTTGGGCATCCTGTATACCTTCTCATTAAAAACTAACCTCTTATTTTAATGACTTGGTTTTTGTCCTTTGAAGATCAGACTGCAATAGTGGCTCAATGAGAGTAATGTGGATATCCATCTATCAACTACTTTTTTTGGTTTGTTTGTTTTTGTTTGTTTAACTTCCTTCCCTTCTAACCCTTGGTGAATTATTTTCTATTTTTACCCAATGACACACTTTTCTTGCAAGTTCTGTCAGGCACCATGCTGAAGCTACACTAAAGTTAGCTAAACCTTCACACAAAGGGTCGGGCAATGTTAAGTGTCTTGGCTGCTCTTGCTTAAATGCTAAGCAGATCTCCCTAGCTGCTTAGCTGTATAAGAAATTTGTTTCAGTTCGTTATTGATCAGGATTTACCCAGTTTGCACCTTCCAGACCAAACACGCTCGGACGTTATCTGTGATTGAAGTCCATACATTTCCTATGTGATTCACGGACCAAACAAAATGTGTTCGACAGCATGCGTACTATTTGAAAATGTGCATGAAAGAATGCATACTTTTGAAAAATGTGCACAAATACACTTCAGTCATGGGAGAAGAATGTGTACATTTGAAAGATGCACACTGTCCTTAGCTGACGCTGTTGCCGAAGGCATAGAGAAATATATTTGGGTGTCATCAGCATACTGATAGCACCCCGCCCCATACCCCCGGATGATCTCTCCCAGCAGGTTTCATGTAGATATTAAATAGCATTGGGGAAAGAATAGCTCCTTGTGGCACGCCACATAGCAGCTCCTTTTTGGAGGAGCAGCTATCTCCAAGCATCACCATCCGGAACCTACCCGAGAGGTAGGACCGGAACCAGAACCACTGAAGCACAGTGCCCCCGATTCCCAGTCCCCTCAGGCATTCCAGAAGGATACCATGGTCGATGGTATCTAAAGCCGCTGAGAGGTCCAGAAGCACCAACAGGGACACTCTCCCCCTGTCGGTACTCAGGCATAGATCATCTGCTAAGGGACCATAGCTAGTCTCAACTCCGTATCCTGCTCTGAAGTCAGTTTGAAATGGGTCTAGAAAATCGGTGTCATCCAAAACTGCTTGGAGTTGGAAGGCAACTGCCCTCTCGATCACCTTGCCCAAAAATGGAAGATTTGACACTGGTCTGTAATTGTTAAGGTCCAAGGGATCCAGGGAAGGCTTTTTTAGAAGCGGCTGTACCACCGCTTCTTTCAGACATGATGGAAAATTCCCTCCCTGGAGAGATGCATTAACAATACGTTGTAGTTGTAATCCAACTGCATCTCCTCCTTGGACAACCAACCAGGAAGGACAGGGATCGAGAGGGCAAGTAGTCCTCTTCACTCGACCAAGTAGTTTGTCCACGTCCTCGGTACTCACCAACTGAAACTGATCCAGCGTAATCCTACTTGCAGAGTTACTGGACACTCCATTGTCTGCCTCTGCTACAATGAGGGCGTCTAAGTTGGCTCTTATCCGAGAGATTTTATCTGTGAAATGATCGTTAAAGGCATCACAGCGAGCAACTGTAGGCTCTAAAATCGGGTTCAGGGGGGAAGGTGTCTGCGTTAGACCCCTCACCACCCTGAACAGTTCTGCTGAGCACGAATTCGCAGACGCAATGCGTGCAGAAAAGAAAGCTTTCTTTGCTGCATGTATTGCCACCCCATAGGAGCGAAGATGCTCTCTATGTCGTGTCTTATCGGATATGAGTCGAGTTTTCCGCCATCTGCGCTCCAGTCGTCGTCCTTTCCACTTCAGCTCCCTGAGATCTTCTGTATACCAGGGTGCCCAGGTTAGAAGCGGGCCGGAGAGGACGTTTGGGGGCGATCATGTCGATAGCTCTGGTTAGGTCTTGATTCCATCTATCAACCAGGGCTTCAACAGGTTCATCGACAGTACCAGCCATAGACCCCTCTAAGGCTTCCCGGAATCCAAGAGGATCCATCAGCCTTCGAGGGCGGACCATCTTAATAGGTCCGCCACCCCTGCAGGGGCGAATAGTAGCTGTGATACTAACCCTAACCAGAAAATGATCTGTCCATGACAATGCAGAGGTATTGATCACCTCCGCCCACAGAGCTGTCTGTTCAGAACTGAAAACAGCATCGAGGGTGTGACCTGCTGAATGGGTGGGTCCAGAGACCAATTGGGATAGGCCCATGTTTGTCATGGATGCCATGAACTCCCGAGCTGCACCTGACAAACTGGTCTCAAATGGGATGTTGAAGTCACCCAGGACCAAAAGCCTGGGCAAGTCCAACACCAGCTCCGAGACCAGCTCCGTGAGCTCAGGCCAGGGATTCTGTTAGGCAGCGGGGTGGCCGGTACACCAACAGAATCCCTAGTCTATCCTTGGTCTTCAGACTCAGGTACACACACTCAATGTGATTCAATTCCCGAACAGGAAGTCTGGTCAGGTTGAGATTGTCTTTATAGACCACAGCTACTCCACCACCCCGCCCACTTTCCCTCACCTGCTCACTAACACAGTACCTAGCTGGGAGGGCCTGGGCCCATGTCGGGCCACTGTCATCTCCCAGCCAGGTCTCTGTGAAGCACGCCAGGTCAGCCTCCTCATCATGAAGGAGGTCATGGATGATACTTGCTTTGTTTTTAACTGACCTGGCGTTACATAGGAGCAAGGAGAGGTTCTGTGGGTGGTCTGGTTCGTTCTCCAAGTTCCCCAGGTTGACAGGGCGATTGGAAGGTAAGATGGGTATTATATATCTATCTCTCCTTCCCCTGTAATGGCATTTCGCCCTGCCATCGCCATATCTCCCTCTGCCCCGCACAACACATATCGCTGCCCCCTTACACATTATGCTCTGCTGGCTTCAGGTTGCCTTCAAGGTCTCTCAGAGGGCGGGGTGGAGGTGGCGTTCAGGAACGTTCTTCCAAGCACAGGCCCCACTCTTCAGGCTGCCCCTTTCCGGTCTTATGTAGCTGCTGCAGTAGAGGGTGGGGGAGGAGGGTGGAGTGAAGGCTCCCAGCAGCTTGAAGATGGAACACAGCTGCCGCCCAAACACAGCGTCCACCCAGCACAGGCCCCACTCTTCAGGCTGCCCCTTCCCGGTCTTATGTACCTGCGGCTGCAGTAGAGGTTGGGGGAGGAGGGTGGAGTGAAGGCTCCCAGCAGCTGCCGCCGTGCAGATAGTGCAGAAGAGGATCAGCTGAGCCTTCTGCTCTCCTGTTTCACCCATGCTTCCACCTCACTTGCCTGCTACACCAGGGGCTCTCCTATTCCACACATACTTGCTACCAGGGGTAAGCAACCTGATGCCTTTCAGATGTTTTGGATGACAACTCCCATGCCAGTAAGGCCAACAGTCAGGGATTATGGGAGTTGTAGTCCAAACATCTGGAAGGCACAGTGTTACCTACCCCTCTGCTATGCCAAGCAGATCTTCCCTTTCCAGATGGGGGAGAAGGAGGATGGGTTAAGGTCAGTGGGGAAGCAGGACAGAAGGTGCATCTTTTCCTGCTGCTTTGGAGTTGTTAAAAGAAAAGGCATGGTCTCCAGACTGACAGCTGGCAGCGTCCATCTTCTATGTTATCACCCATGCAGCAAAACCCATCTGAGTTAGGGAAGCACAGGGATAGAAGCATCAGGAGTCTCAAACTGACTGCAGTGCTGGATGCAGCACTGGGATTCAGACAGCTTTCTTGCTACACCACTGTGGTGACTTGCCAAAGGAGGGAACTCCTGGCCTGTTCTTTGCTCTGCTTTAGCAGCAGCACCATAGAAAAGAGAGTGGTATTGCAGCTACTAGTTCAAGAGGGTCAGGTGACATAAGTGACCAATAGAGTTTCGCTTTGTAGTCCTGCATAGCCTCTGACTCTGGCCTGGTTTGGTTCCACAGTCTGGGCAACCTGGAGCAGTTATAGATGGTCTCGCTACTTTCCCTGCTCGACTACCTTCTTGTCTCCCCAGAGCACCTGCCATGTCACATAGATTAACAATGCTTTGTTAATCTCAATTTTCACTTGTAATGCTTTTAAAAGTATGTAACATTCGTCACTCAGATCTACAGCATCTTTTAGTTTCTACGTGTTATTTGATGTTGGTTTATAATAAATTCAAACCGATAACTCCACATTCTTAGGGGCCAAAATCTGTACATTGATCTATATAGGCCTGATATATCACCTGCTTTTCTATCATTTCAGTGTTACCGTACATCTCATTCAAATTTAATCATTCTGAATCTGACCCATAAGAACATAAGAAGGGCCATCCTGGATCAGGCCAAGATCTATCTAGTTTAGCCAGTGCTTTTTTTCTGGAGAAAAAGGTACCGGAACTCTTGGATTACATTTCCTCGGGAGTAGATGGCGATTAAATTGTAATGCAGTTAATAGAAGAAAAGGTGCTGGAACTCAGTTCCGGTGAGTTCCACCAGAAAAAAAGCCCTGAGTTTAGCGTTCTGTTCACACAGTATCCAACCAGCTACCATTGGTAACCCACAAGGAAGACATGAGTGCAAGAGCACCTTCCCATTCATGTTCCTCAGCAGCTGGCGTATTGTGCCTTCTTTAAGACACTTATTTTAGCAACGTTTCCCTTGTGCTACATGTAATTTTACCCTATAGGGAGGATTCGTACTAGAGTCATATATAGACTTGTGATGCATTTTCATCAAATAAGATTTTAATTAAAAATATTCCCATTGGCTCCAATGTGAAATAACAACATATTTGTGAAATAACATATTTCACAGTGATCTATGAGATCTAATTCATTTATTTACCAAAGAGAGCATATAGCCCACCCCATTCTAAGAGCTCAGATGGGTAACAAGATGGTAATTATTCAACCATATGAGCCTATGGGCAGGGAGTGTCTTATATTTTAATCTCTGTATTGTGCTTAGAAAATTGTAGGTGCTTTATAAGATGATGATGATGATGATGGTGATGGTGATGATGATGATATCATCGTCTCTGGCCATTTTGAATAGAAATGTATGACACCACTTCTGAGAGATACACAGGCTCCGGCCTCTGATGAGCCTCCAGGGGAAAAGAATTACAAAGCTGATGGGGAGCAACTGGGAACACCTCTTCACATGGGATTAATTTCGGCTATTTTAATTGCCTTTATTATATGGCATTGCTCATAGCTCAGTGGTAGGATTTAGATTTTTCAAGTATCCAGCCTTAGCATCACCAAACGATCACAGGCCTGCCTGCACCCATCCTATCTTTCTGCCTTTCTTTCCTCTGATTTTCCTATCAACCACTATACAAATGTGTATGATGATGATGATGATGGTGATTGATTGATTAAATTTTGTTTTGAAATTTTCTGGGATGGAAAATGGGACTATATGTCACTTTATGACCCACATCTAAAATGGAATATTTTCCCATAATGAAAAGAGAAGATGTACTCCATAAGTACAATCATTAATAGATGTATTGAAACCAGGAATCCAGGATGTAAATAACATTTTTATATTTCAAAATGCCATGTGTCAAGGACTCTACAGTGTTTTTCCACCCTCACCATTCTGGTTGGGTTAAAGACAGAGAAACATGGCTGAGAGAAGAGAAAGGGAAGGGAAGGAGACGGCAAAGGAGCAGAGAGCCAGATGCACTCAAAACTGAAGCCACATCTCTGCAGAGGACAGACAGTACCCAGGGCATCTCCAGCATGCCATGCCTCCTCTCCACCACGAGTAGCGGGAAGGCAAGCCTCTTCTCATGCCTCGTTGCACTTCACTGACCAGAGGGGGCCTTATGGAGGACCATCCTACAGATTCGCTGCAGCTAGTGGTGTCGTTGTGGAGCCAGGGCTTGCAGGAACACAGCAGTGGGACATTTTTATTAACAGGGACACTGATGTCATCTGCCACCCCACCTAGGACTTCCCTGTTCCCTGGAGGTTGGCCTTTCACAAATGCTCTATGGACTTTGAAGAAGCCCGAGTGCAAGGTGAAAGGGAGAAACATGCTAAGCGAAAAGCACATCAAATGAATCCTTTACAGCACCATCTCCCATCTGGCTGAAGGTGTGTGCGTGATAGCAGAGCTCCGCGTGTGCTGGATGGGAGAATTAAAATCCTGTCTGTGCATAGAGGCCCATTATTCTACACACAGATCTACAGATCTCACCCCCCTCTGCGCAGCGTTCCAGCGAGTCGGTTTGCAGCTGCCAGCCAGCTTGCCTGTAATCCGACTCCAGCTTGTAGCTTCCCCGGTTTGCAGATTAATCCAAGTAGCAAGGAAACACTCTGTAAGACCACAGGTCTATTTCTACCTGTTTATTCACTTAGCAAGTAAAGTTCTACAGAGTATACATTTCCTAGTTACAGTCCATGTGCAGATTACAATGCATAGCAAGCATTAATTCCAGTGGAGTAGATTGAGCTTCACTCCACTTCAACAAAGACGTTACATTGTTGCAAAGTCCAGCAAGCAATAGCCAGAAGAAGAGAAAGAATAGAGAAAGCAGTCCTGCTCTTCTCTAAAATGGCTTCAGACAGAAAAACAAGTTAGTACGTCATCAGAACATACAAACCATGTGACTAGCTCATAATGATCCCAGGATCTAGCTTTCCCATGAGAAAGAACACGGGAAAGTAGAAAGACACAACATACTTGTTTACCGCCATTCTGTTCCTCTCCAAGTGTAAACACTGTGCTACAGCTGGTCAATGTGATTCATATCACAACACTGGCAACCTGTGTCCTCACTGTGGGAAGCTGTGTTGATCTAGAATTGGCCTCCACAGTCACTTACGGACCCATCGCTAGAGTCTACTCAATTTTTTTTTACAATTTCCTCTTTTTATAATTTTCTTTTTGTAATTTTATCCTGGAAGACAATCTTACTCGGCCACGAGTGATTGCCTACCCAGCTGCAATCCTCATAGTAGCTGGGGACAAATGAATTTTTCCAGCAACAATGTATTGTTCCTTGTTGTAATGTAAAGTATTTTGGGGCAGCTTGGTTTTGAATGGGCAATTAAGACCCATCAGCTTTACAAAAGACCTGCTCCTGGTGGAGATGAAAACTACTAGAACTGGTTTGTTGCTATGGATCAACGGAGCTGCCTGCAATTTTAGGACTCTCCTTGGGGATGTGGCTATGGGGATTGTCATGATGAGCACCTGCCTGTCAAAATTTACCACTGTGCCACTGACAGCAGTACAATACTTAAGGTAAATCTTATTACCTGTAATGAGGCAAGTGACACATCCTTTATCATGAGGCTCTGGCCACCCAGGGCTATGAGCAAGACTGGAACGGTACCGTCTAAAGCAAGTGATTCCTCAGCTTGGCCCCGATATGGCATATGTGTCCATATGAAAGACCCTGCATCTGCTATAAAATCCTCTGAGAGAGAGAGAGAGAGAGAAAGAGAGAGACAGACAGACAGACATAAAGTATGAGAGGCCTGAAAGAAAAGTTTTACTTGTAGAGGTTAATGTTTCCTGAGTGCAGCTCTCTCTGTCTGGAATAAAACTAGGAATACAGGTGCTCTTATTGGAATGCCCTGCATCAAAAATACAAATAATTTTCTCTTAGCCGTGTCAGCAGGATAAATAACTGCGAGGTGGAATCGAGGCTATTATCAGGAAATGTACCAACATTCTTCAAAACAACCCTGACCTTAATAACTTGTTTAAAGATCTCCTTCTGATGGTTTATGGAAGAAGCCCAACTTAAAAGACAAAAGTGTGCTCAGCATGCATTGTTAATCACTCCAGACCCTCAGTGGCACAGTTACCTGATGGCAATTACTTTTGTGATGCCTGTGACTGTGTAATTCAGCCCCCAAATAGAAGTGTTTTATTTTATCACCCTATTAGAGGGAAAATATCCTCTCCCATTTAATGAATAATAACATGCGCTACAAAGAATGTACAGTAGCCCATCTAACCAAATGTCCTTGTACTGCAGTTAGCCAGAGATCAAACCACAAAAATGATGACTGAACCAAAAGAAAAAAAATATCTCTCCATTAGTGGGAATGATGGAACCTCTCACAAAGATGAACACATTAACACCCGACTTACGCCACTAGATCTATGAAATGATGTTTTTCAGTGAAGCTGGAGCAGTGCGTAGCTTGTTGCAGTGTCTTTAAGGAAAGCTGGTGGATATGCAAAACATAAGGCACATTTAGCTCAAGGATACATGGAAGAGCTAGAATTTTGCCAAATGGAATTCAGAAGATCACTGGTGTAAGACATAATCCATTAAACATGCACACCACACACACACACACACACACACACCACTGCCCTAAATGCACAGTTAGTCAATTCTTGCTTTTTTATTTTGTCCTTGTGGTTTTCATTTATTTATTTATTATATTTATACCCCACCTTTTTTCCTGCAAGGAACCCAAGGTGACTTACATAATCTCCTCTCCATTTTATCCTCACAACCCTGTGAGGTAGGTTAGGCAGAGAGTCAGTGACTGGCCCAAAGTCACCCAGTGAGTTTCATGGCCGAGCAGGGACTAGAACCCGGATCTCCCGAGTCCCAGTCCAACACTTCTCACCACTATGCCACACTGGCTCTTAATCATTCCAGTGCTGCTTTTAATGTACACTGTTCTGGATTTCTGTTGATGCTAGTGCTATGCTGCTGTCTTTGTTATTTATACATTACTCTGAAGGTTTTATGGTTGTGCATTAACATGTTACAAGCCGGTCCTGTAACAAAATATTGTCCTGTGGCATGCTGCTATTCAGGACACCCCTTTCTATTTCCCCTCACAGCTGGTTTTCTAATTTTCCCGCCACAGTCAGTCAGCATTCCATGGCCACTGAGCATGCTCAGTCCTCATTGAGCTGTTTTTGCCCCCTCCCCCAGTTATTTTTCCTAAAACTGTTTTGCATGTCTACCTCAGCATTACCCCTAAGCCTGCTGATACCTCCCTCTTGTGCATGGGTGCTGCTGTTTTGGCTACATAAACAATGGCACTCGCAGTCTGAACATCAGAAATAGAGGGAATGATTCATTGTGATGATTTTCATTGGTTGCATGAGTGCCCCTAGTACCAATTACTAGCAGCTAAACTTGAAGTTTCCAGTTTAACTAGCATGGCTAATCGTAACAGATACACACAAATATGTCTAATACTATTTTAAAAGCCATCTCAGTTAGTGACCATCACCACACCTCTGGGTAATTTTGTGGCCAGCACCACATTTTGTGGGAGACATTATGGGGCGCGTAGTATCTCCTTCAGGGCCAAGGTATACACACTTCCAAGCAGGCTCGGAACAAACCCTGGCAGATTCCAGCAAGTCACAAGCCGTATTCGCTGTTTGCCCCCCAACCCCTGTGATTATAAACATGTGATGGGAAGAGTAGAGCCATGTTTCCTGGGCTCGCCCCCTCCATTGCTTCCTCGTTGGCTCAGCCTTGACATTACACCTGCCACCATCCACTGTGCAAACTCGCCAGCCATTTCCTCCCAATGTGACCTCTCCATTCTGCCTCGCAGCTTCTCCTGCTGCTGTTGCAGGGCCAGCTGGGCCCCAGTGCTTGACTCCTGGAAATAGGCAGGCCAAGTGCAGCACACAGCAATGGCCATTTTAAAAGTTGTCATCTCATTGGCATGCACGGTACATGTACATGTACGCATAATGCATCTTTAAAAAATGGTAAACTGGGTAGGGGTAAGTACATCTGCAACAGGGAGATGCGTGGATGGACCCTCCCAAACCAGCCAGGCCAGCAGTTTTCTGGTTGGTTGGCAGCCATATTGCAGATAATACCCCTAAAGGACCTCTGCTGATGATATTTCTTCAAAATGCTTAGGCGAAAGTTGGTCTTAGGGATACTTTCCCGAAAGAGGTAGCATAGTAGGTTAGAACAGAAGAAGTTAAATGAGCTTCTGTGTTTATATATACAGTAATACCTTGGATTGCAAGCATAATTTGTTCCAGAACCGTACTTGTAATCCAAAACACTCATATCAAAGCGAGTCTCTGGCGGGCGTAAGCAGGGCCTATTTCGGTCTGCTACGCCCGCTCGAGGCGAGCGGTTACATCCCTACGACTTGTATTGCAAGACATCGCTTGTTTATCAAGTCAAAATTTATATTAAACAAATGCTTGTCTTGCAAAATGCTCTCAGACCAAGTTACTTGCAATCCCAGGTATTACTGTGTGTGTGTGTGTGTGTGTGTGTGTGTGTGTGTATCCCACCCTTCTTCACAAAAGGCCCATATTCCCTGGACAATGACTGGACATAATGGTAGTAAAAGCATAGGAGTGGCAAATGGAGCTCACGATTCATTTCTGCAGTGGCGTGGTGTGGGAGAGGGTTGTCATGCAACATCCCCTTTGGCCAGCATGCCATGGAATATCACCTAGGAGTATGTCTTTTATCACAATTTTTGGTGATGGAGATTGTGTGTGTGTGTGTGTGTGTGTGTGTGTCTGTGTCTGTGTGTCTGAGACAGAGAGAGAGAGAGAGAGAGAGAGAGATGGGACAGGAAATGTCCCACTAAAATGTCATGTTATGTCTAGTGATTCCTGCTGCCTTAAGATGGCTGCTTGTTAACTGGAATGCTCTAGCACCTCTTCACTATACAGAGAACCCCTGAAAAAGGAAGCAACATCAGAAGAAAATCCCATGTTGTGGAGTCCCTCACAAGCTATTTGCCTCTCTCTGAATCCGTAGGAGTGTGAGTGTTTTTAAACCCAGTTTTCTAATTTCCCACTTTGTTCATATTCAATTGGATTCCTACTTCTCTCAATTTCAGCCTAATATTACCCTCAAGGAAATTTTAATTACCGTAATTAAGATTGGATGGGACATTTTGTTCAACGCATCAAACCCAGCCTGAGTTTTTTCTAATAAAAATAACAAAAAGGCTTTGAAGACAATGGCTTTGATGCCTAACTAGGGATATGTGAATGGAAGGACCCATTCTGTTCATGGACCAAACCAAGATCCAGTGGGTGATCCCACTAGCAGAAGGTGGGAGTCAATTTTTGCTGATTCCCCCTTCACCTGCAGATCCCCCCACACACACACACACTGTTCCAGAGGGCCCCACATGCAATTTGGAGCAGATTTCAGGGGCAAAAGAGGTTGCAGGTGGGGGGACTGTTGAAAGTAACTTCTCCCCTCCACTGGCAGAAGCATCCATGAGCAGAACTCTGCTCAAGAGATGCTGCCACCAGCAGAAACAAACTCAGGATTCCAGTCAATATTCTATGAATACTAGTTTAAAATTGAATACTAAGATGAAGTGGGGCACCATTCAAAAGAAATGGACATGTGTACTTACCCCTTGCTATCAGTCCAATCTAACTCTAGCTGCATGTAGTTACATGTGACTAGTTCCATCAGCCAGTGGATGGCCCTGCAGATGTGTATCAGGCTGTGCATCCAATTGAAAGCAATTCAGTTTAGATAGATGACATCTGCATCCAATTTACAGTCACAGTTCCTTCCTGGTCCAGCCAGTGAGACATGCATGAAAGCCCACTTCCACACATGGATCTCCTTATGCATATCAGAACCAGTGGCTCATCATGACAGTCCCTTGAGCCATGCCCCCAAGAATCCAAAAATATAGGCATATATCTCTAATACGTAGGTCTTTTCTAGGTCTTTTGTAAAGCTCATGGGACTTAGCTGTCAAAACTCCAGTTCCTTTTAAAAGCAGGTTTTCGACAGGGTTCCCCATGGTTTCTTCATAGGGATATATGCAGGCATGAATGCATATATCCCTGCAAAAAAACCATGGGGAGCCCTGTTGAAAAATCCCTTTTAAAAGGAACCAGAGCATTGACAGCTAGCTGACCAACCTCCATACTTGCGTCCAAGGTTAGTACCTGCTGCATTTTGACAGCAGGTATCCCCCAGGACATTACCCAGGCAAGACTATCCATTTTTGCACCCATGGAAATGCACACCTGTGCCTCCAGAATTGTACAATTCTGGCTAATAATAATAATAATAATAATAATAATAATAATAATAATTTAATGAAATTATTTGTACACATTTGGGGTGCAATTTTTTTAAAGTGGGTGGTGAACCACTAACAGCCCCTCCAATGTGCCGCTTGGATTCTCAGCCCATGGGTTCTCAGGGTGGCTTGTTTGAGAAAAACAAGTCACCAGATGACACAACAACCAACCATGGCTCGCTGCCCATAGTGGGTTGTCATTTTGTGCAAACCAAGTCAATATTTTATATTGATACCTTTGTGTGGTTTCCAGTCAAATGATCCCTCAATCACTAACTTTGGTATCTTTCTGCACAAGGTTGGTATTGTTAATTAGAGATGGGCAAATCTGTCAGTTTCACTTTCTCTCACATTCAATTTTTTAAATCTCAAGGTTGCAGAATATGAAGACATTTGCAAATTCAAAAAAATTCTTATAAAAAACAAACTGAAACAAAATGCTCACCCATGACCCATCTGTGCCAGCCAAATTTAGTAGGTCCAGCTATTCCCAGAATGGAGAGGACCACCCTATATCTGCCTGCCATGTAGCTCTTAAAGATGAGCAGCCCTAATTCAGCGCTAACATGGTTGAAGTATACAGAGCTTCAAACCCAGACTTTTTAGAGCTAAGCACTCAAAGCCCTTGGCCTGGATGGCCAAGCACGTCACTTTCAGTTTTTCGTACATTCAATGTTTTTAAATCTTAAATTCTTTCAGATTAGCCTGAATATGAAGTAAATGTGTGAATTTGGGTAAATTCTTATTTTATAAAAATGAACTGAAACAAATTTCTCACCCATACCTATAATTATTTATGTAGTGCCATCGTGAAAAGCATTTTATAGAGTAAATAAGGAAAGAGAGAAATCCCAGCCCTGAGGATCCTACAATCAAACTTTCAACAGGGAAGGAGACAATGGAGGAAGGTGAGAAATATGGTGCCCAGGGTAACAGGGAAGCATATAGCCCAGTTCAGCAGCATGTACATAGGCTTGGATTCCGTAGTGGGTGAGGAGGACTAAGAGGTTAAGCCAAAAACAGGCAGGATGGCCCTTAGAACTAGTTGCAAGAGGAACTCCAGCTCCTGTTTCATGCTATGTTTCTAAGGCTGTTTATTTCCATCTACAAATGTGTGATGTCATATCATTTTAAAAAATAGTGTTATTTGGGGGGAAATGCATGTGGTATATTAGCAGCTTTTTAAAGAGCCTATTTCGTACAGTACAATAACTAATAATATGACCAATTTATAGAGGTAAGAAACTTCTTCACATTTCTTTGAGGAAGTGCCCACCATGTATCATTCCACAAGATGACAGATATCCCTGTCTGAACGTGAGTCATCAGAACAACACAGATGACATTGCCAATCTGTGGTGTCACCAGGCTTTCTGATTTAAGTGCTCAGTTCTTTTACTTGGGGCTTTTGGCTCTTCTCACACACAGATTCCCAGAATTCTCAAGCCTGATTAATAAGTTAATGGAGCAGGACAGGAGCTATTTCCCGTTGCTGGTTCTCACATCACTCTGCTGGTGTTTGGAGGAAAGAATCATGCGGGACAGGCAGAAAGGAAGGGGGTAGGTTGCTAACTGCGGTTCTTCAAGTGGCCATTTGTGCACACGTATGGATTCTGTGCCTGTGTGCAGAGCAATGTTCAGAACTTTCTAGAGCTAGACAGAAGAGTCTTGGCAGAAGCCCACCCCAACCTCAGCACATATGCTCAAAGGGGTATGGTAAGGGATGTACGATAATTTCATTTGGCTTTGTTTTTAACTCACGTTTCCCCCATTCCCTCCTCCAAACATGAACATGAACACAAGAGCATGGGGGGGGGGGGGGAAGCTTGCATGTTCTTGAACTAGTTTGCATTTTAAAAATGTACACTTAAAAAAATGCGCACTTCTAAAAATGCACATTTTGGGGTGGTTTCCTGACTTTTGTGCACTGTTTTCCTCATTCTAAAACTTGAAATGCCTCTCTTAATTACTGGCAATAAGAGCTTTAAGCTATAATATGCTGGGGGAGGGGTTGTGCATTTTTGGCACTGGAATGCTGCCTCCAAGAGCTTCTGTGAAATTTGGCCCTCAGGCTGAAAGTGGTTTCCCACCTCTGCTGTACAAGGAAGCATCAGAGTGACAACTGGTCAAAATGCCACAGATGACCACATGAAGAATCACAGTTACAGTTAAGCAACTGGTTTTTCTTCTTTGTGCTCTCTGAACAGACCCACATAGGGGAGAATAGCAAACTGACTTATCCAGGGGCGGGGCAGGTAGCCTTAGGCAACAACAGGATTCAGCACCATCCATCCAGAAGAGGCATCTGCCCAAGCCCAAACATCCAGCACATAACGTCTGATGAATGTGGACAGGTGTGACCAAATAGGCGTCAGCACAGTTCAGGGACAGAGGTCCATCTCAGAAAGGCTGTGGAGGATGTGATGGCTCTCGTACCATGAGTGTGCACCTCTGTTGGTCCTGGGAACTGAGCCAGGTCATAGCAGAGCTTGATAACTGATGACGGCCAGCATAAGAAGTGCTGAGTCACCACTGGTAGACCCTTCCTTGGGCCCTCATAACAAATGAAAAGAAGAGGGTCATGCTAAAATTCATCTATCCTGTCAACATAGTATGCTATGTCAGATGCCCAAAGTGTGCCAATTATGTTCTAGCCTCGATGAGGGGCTAGGATAAAACACATGCAAGGTAATGTTCTAGTTTTAGTGGAAAGCTAATACCACCTTAAACAGAAAAGACAGGTCTGGCTTAACTAAAGGCAAAATTACCCATAGCCAACATCAAGCCCCATTCCTGATAGGCCTTTGCCATTCCTAGAAACCTCTTGAGATAGAGGAGCAGCCTAAGTCCTCCTTACTATGGACTCACTGGACACTGGCAGGAAGGGGAACTCTTGAGGAGTTCGTTGCCATGTCCCAAGAAGTTTCTAAACACAACAGTGGTCTGGAGCTACATCATGCATGAAGCCAACCAGGCCTGGGTCTGGTCAGTGCCTGGATGGAAGGCCACCCAGGAGCCCTGGGTTGGATCCAATGGTGTCATTCCACCAGTGGAAAAGAAACTGCTGGTGAAAAAGATTACCCTTCTCCCTGCAGGGGAGAGGGCGGGGAAGTCCTGCTGAATGAGTGGACTTCCGCTTGTGCGCCCTTGGATCCAAGCCTGTGTCCACCACCTTGAGTTCTACTGAAGCAAAGCTTGATATAAATAAATCTCTCTCTCTCTCTCTCTCTCTCTCTCTCACACACACACACACACACACACACAAACACGTGCTTGGGAGGTGAATGGTGCTGACTGTTCTCAGGCTCCCTTCTGCCCCCAAAACACAGAAGAGGCTAGACATATACCCTTACCTAATAGTTGCAAACCTGCTTCAGTAAATTTACACCTACTGCACAGCAGCAGCTAAAACGTATATACCGTGTTTCCCTGAAAAGAAGACCTACCCCGAAAATAAGACCTAGTACTATTTTTGGGAATTGCTAAAGTATAAGACCTACTCCGAAAATAAGATCTAGTTGTGATCATTCCCATGGCCTGGTGGTGGCAGCAAAGGGCAACTTGAAGTATAAGACCTACCCCGAAAATAAGACCTAGTGTGTTTTTCTGAGGAAAAAATATATAAGACAGTGTCTTATTTTCAGGGAAACACGGTAGCAGCAAACTGAAGGAAAGCTTCTCCATCGATATCTGAATGGTATGGTAAAATATGGAATACTGCAATTATCAAAATAAGCTATTATAGAAGTTCAAGTAATGGAAAACAGACAATCATGTTTATTGAAAAACTGACTTTATTTCCAACGTTTTGGAATAGTAAATGTCAGAGCAATATTCGACCATATACTTTGTTTACTGTAGAGTATTTTCTGACCTTTTGTGTGTGTATGCCCTTAACTTGGTTATTTTTGTATAATCTGTTTTATTTATTTATTTATTTATTTAAGTTTGTATACTAATATTTTTAACTGTGTGTGGCTATTGCAAAAAGTGTTTTAAAAGTACTGGGGAATTACAGACCAGCAATTTAATATCTTGAAATAATTTTCATGTTTATTACATTTGTTCACTTGTATATTCTTAAAAATTCAAGGCAATACTTTAATAACCAAAGATAACCGAATAAAAATATTTGCTGAAGTATCAAAGTATGTGTAAAATGTAATAAAATAAATAAAAATGAATTCACTGCATTTTGCAGATACCCCATCAAATGGACATCAAGGTACATGGATTGATAACTAGTTAGCAGTCATTTATTACAAGGATGAGAATTTTTTAAAAAATCATGGAAATGAATGTAGCTAACAGACTAACACACCTAATGAAAGAAATGGGACTTGCTAATTATCCCATCCAAGCAGAGATGCTACTTACATATCAAGCCCCATTCAAATTTCAGGGACTAAACTGTAGTTATCTACTGCAATTTTCCCTATTCATTCTAATGTTGGATGATGGAGCCCTATCAAATCCCACAGTACAGTGGCTTAATGTGCATTCCTCTATCTGTGTACCCAGAAGTGAATACAATTGTGTTCAGTGGGGCTTACTCCCCAGTAAGTGGGTACAGTAATACCTTGGATTATGAGCATAATTCGTTCCGGAACCATGCTCGTAATCCAAAATACTCGTACATCAAAGCGAGTTTCCCCATTAGAAATAATGGGAACTCAGATGATTCGTTCCACAACCATTTAATCACTGCTTTGCCCCATGGAGGGAGCTGGCAAAGCAGTGATTAAATGGTTGTGGAATGAATCAGCCGAGTTCCCATTATTTCTAACGGGGAAACTCACTGATGTACCGGCTCCCGGCCGCGCCGCGCCTCCACTCGCTCTGCCAGGAGTGGCCAGGAGGCGGG
Organism: Shinisaurus crocodilurus; assembly: GCA_021292165.1. Lineage (NCBI taxonomy): Eukaryota > Metazoa > Chordata > Lepidosauria > Squamata > Shinisauridae > Shinisaurus > Shinisaurus crocodilurus. The sequence continues at coordinate 155,854,838 of CM037878.1, forward strand.
GGGCATCCCTGGAGGCGAGGCGCAGCTTGGCTCGGCCGCTACCTCGCGCTGCTGCTCCGGCCGGCCGAGTAGCCAGGAGGTGGGGGCTTCCGTGGAGGCGCGGCCGGGCTCCTTTCTCCCCAAAAGGCAGCAGCATCGGCAGCACTTAATCCTTTCTAAAAAGCACACAAAATCCTTACAAATTCTCAAAGTACGAACCATAATCTCTCTAATACTGAGACAGACTGAATGTATTTCAAGCATTTTCTGTCAGAAAACGCTCCCTTCCACCCAACTCCACCACCTTCATACTCTCCTCTTTCCACCACTCTGCATGCAGAAATAAAGGCAGGAAAAGAAAAGATTACGCCAAACTAGTTGCTTCCTAAACAGCTGTTTAATTACATTACATTTCCTTTGCCACAGTCAGAAAAAGAAGCGAGAGAGGGAGCCCAGATGCAGCCGGCATTTGCAAGTTGAAAAAAGAACTTCTCCCGCCACTTCCTACCTTTGAAAGCGAGCTGCCCGCGCCGCCGCCGGCCCCGTCGCGTCACATCTGGCTCCTTCAGTGACGTCCAGATGTGACGCGACGGGACGGCGGCGTGGGCGGCGGAGAGGCGAGCTGCCGCTTTCAAAGGTACGAAGCGGCGGGAGAAGTTCTTTTTTCAACTTGCAAATGCCGGCTGCATCTGGGCTCCCTCTCTCGCTTCTTTTTCTGACCCTGGCAAAGGAAATGTAATGTAATTAAACAGCTGTGTAGGAAGCAACTAGTTTGGCGTAATCTTTTCTTTTCCTGCCTTTATTTCTGCATGCAGAGTGGTGGAAAGAGGAGGGTATGGAGGTGGTGGAGTTGGGTGGAAGGGAGCGTTTCCTGACAGAAAATGCTTGAAATACATTCAGTCTGTCTCAGTATTAGAGAGATTATGGTTCATACTGTGAGAATTTGTAAGGATTTGTGTGCTTTTTAGAAAGGAATAAGTGCTGCTGTTGCTGCTGCCTTTTGGGGAGAAAGGAGCCCGGCTGCGCCTCCACGGAAGCCCCCACCTCCTGGCTACTCGGCCGGCCGGAGCAGCAGCGCGAGGCGGCGGCAGAGCCAAGCCGCGCCGCGCCTCCAGGGATGCCCCCGCCTCCTGGCCACTCGCTTGGCTGGCCGGAGCAGCAGCGCGAGGTGGCGGCCGCTTGCTCAGCCGGTGCCTCGCGTTGCTAGCATAAATTTAAATTTGAAAGACATCTCGCAACAGGAGCCACATGCGGCAGCAGCGGCTCGTGTTGCGAGACTTGCTCGTCTTTCAAATGTAAATTTTTGCCAAATTTTTCCTCGTCTTACAAGAAACTCACAAACCGGGTTACTCGTAATCCGAGGTATTACTGTATAGGACTGCAGCCAAAGAAGACTGAGCTGTGTGAGCAGCCCCTGGTTCAAATGTCACTTCTGCCATGGAATAACAAGTTGGCCTTGGACAAGCTGCTCTCTTTCAGCCTCAATTCCATCTTATCTACCTTAGAGGGTTGTTATAAAGATTACTGGATGATGTATGAGAAGTGCTTAGAACACTCAAAAGCACTGTATAAATATTGCTAAGTATCATTATTTATTTACCAACTTAAAAGGAGTTTAATATTTAACAAAATGCACCCGCGTCCATTTTAAGGAGTGCACATTTCATGTAAGCAATTTAATTATTATTTAAAGCATGTTTATATACCACCCTTTAGCCGAAAAGCCTTCCATAGCAGCTTACAAGCATCAGAAGTAAGACAGTCCTTGCCCTCAGGCTTACAAGCTAAAAGACACAGCACACAAGGGGAAAATAATGGGGATGGAAGAGGAAAAAAGCAAGCTCAGGCACCAGTTCTTTAAGTTACAGTCCTTATGATAACAACCAGCTGGGATGCAAACTGTTCAGGTAACCTTATGGAATAGCTGCCATTGCATGACAGTTGTGGGAGGGACAAAGGCAGCTGCCAGTGGTCTCTCAGCAGCTGCCAGTGGTCTCTTGTGATGGAATGGCGGCTGCCAGGTGACAGTTGGGGCAGAGAAAAATGACTTCATAGTTACACTTTATGGCAGGGGTCCCCAACACAGCGCACACCGGTGCTATGGGGCCTGCAGGCACCTTCAATGGTGCCCACAAGTAGAGCCCCAACGTGGTGCCCACGTGCACCAGAGAAACATTTTTATTTTTTTTCCTTTCGTTTTTTAAATATACTTACATGGATTTGTATGAAATGCATACAGCTTTCTAGCAATTATACATAGGCTTCAAAAAAGCTGACCAAATAGCAAAATAAGTATGCGCTTGAAGTTGGTGTTTATATGCCACCTGTTCATATATTGAAAGTGTTGTAAGGTCCATTGCAATCCATTGCATTATAGGAAGGTGATTATCCTTCCAGCTTTGTAATATCAGTCTTTTAGCTGTCAAAAGGGTGCAGAAAATCCATTTCCCCCTCCATTTGTTAATTTCCATGAAGCAGGTAAATAATTTTTAAAAGCATGTATATCACGGAATATTAAAGATGTTCCAGTACAAAATTTATCTGTGTAATAACCTCCTCCCAAAAAGGAACAACTACTGGACATTGCCAAAACATGTGTTTAAAAGAAACATTAGTTGTATTGCATCGCAAGCAATTAGCTGAATTAGACAATCTCTTATTAAAGAGACACTGCAGTGTCCAAACCACACAAACAGAAGTTATTTGCCTAATAAGACACAGCCTAAGATCCATAGACGCAACAGGTAGAGGGCAAAATGGTAATCCACTGATTAGGCAATTTGTGGTGGTTCCCACAGCAGTTTCTCAAATTCCCAAATGTGCCCACAGGTACAAAACAGGTTGGAGACCCCTGCTTTATGGGAATACCTCACATTGTATTTTGCAAGTCTATGTCAATACACAGTAAGGAATAGGTCTAACTGTATGCAAGTTGAGGTTGTTTTTAATACAGCTCCAATTTGTAATCAAACAAGTGCACATATATTTAATTATTTATTTGATGCGTTTCTTGGGATTTATAGTTTGCCCTGTCCCTTAATGGTATAAACTAGGTCATAGCCTTTTAAAACTGGTTAACCACAACTGGAAGGTACCTTGAGGAATGGGCTACGGTTGGCTAGAGGGAGCCATTTCAATGGAAGCTAAGCATAACGTGGCCATTTCAAATTAATTTTCTCGGAGAGTTATGATTTAATAGTACCCAAGGTTTGATTCCAAACTCGGGGGAATGCCGTTGAGATTATCAAAACAGTTTAACGTGAATCACTGCAAACTGATATTGACAACTGTTATGCGGCTCTGGTGACATGATTTTACTGCTGACGTTAGTCTTCTTGAATTATCATTTTGGGAAAGATTAACCTAATCTGCTTCAAGAACATATAAATAACCCTGTCACTATTCTTCATAAAAAATCTTTAAAAATGGCTCTATCCTAGTAGATATGATAATCACGTAAAGAAACATGTTCTGTTTGGAAGGGTGAGCCTAGTTTTAATTATGAAGTAGAGTACGGTGGGCACTTCAGGCACCAGGTTTGGGCATCATTAATGGGTGGGAAATTGCCACCTACTTCATGTATTATTAGAGAGGCTGGCCTGGTACCTTCTTTATAATTTGGTGCCCAAGTGAATACTTCTTTAAAAATCAATTCTGGCTTTTAAAAATCTGTGATATATTTTAAAAAATGAACGGTAACTCACTGTTTACATTGTGCAATTTTAGCCATGCTGTGAAACTAGATTAATCTCTGCCAACAATTTTTAGGCTGCAGTTTGTTGTTGTGTTATTTTGTATTTAAGAAAGTATTTTGCTAATGCTATTTTATGTTTGTGAGACACCCAGAAAACTATGATATTGGGCAGCCTATATAAATGCCATATATAGATAAGTAAATAAGGGAACAACCCTGTGGCCCTTAGACAGCATCTGAGGGGCCAAAGGATGGTTTGGATTACCAGATCTGAGGTCAGAGTCAGTGCTCCAGCCTTGGAGCTGGAAATCAGTGTTCTGCCTCAACCCCACCCCTGCAGTTGATATAGAAAGAACCATGCCGGCTGATGCCTGAGGTTGGGAAAGTGACCTCGGAAAGGGGTAAAAGGGGGCAGGGAGGGGAGGAGACTGGAAAGGCCAGGATACAAGGTATCCTGAAGCTGCTCCAGCCTCTTTCCCTCCCCCTCCGAGATGCTCCAACTAGATGGGTAAAAAAGCCCATCTGGTGGAAAATGCAGAACAGGAGGACAGGGAGGCAAAGAGCGCCTCTGCCACTACTCCTAGTCTGCATAGGATGCCCGTGTAAGCCTCCGAGTTTGGGGGCGTACAGGCATTGCAATAGGATTGTGCCCTAAATAATTCTTACAGAATGCACACGCCCTAACATTCTATTGAAGAAAACATATGGGGGGGGGCGATTATATTGATTTTTATATGTATGGGGCAATACACAGGTAGTGTGGCATAAACAAAGGACTCTAATACTGCCCTGTGACAGAGCAAAATCAACACAGAGATTTGGGTGCACCATCAGTTTGGGAGAAAACCAGGTGCATGCAATCTTTAATTAAGATTTTGGGTTAAAGTCCAACATAAATCCTACATAGAGTAGACCCATTGAAGTAAACGGGACTTAAGTTAGTCATTAATTTCAATGGGTCTACTCTAAGTAGGACTTATGTTGGATTTTACCCTTTGTTTTTATCTGGATCTTGTTGATAGTCACCTTGAGCACCATTTTTTTGGCAGAAAGGTGTGATATAAACAAATAAATAAAGGGCCACCATTTGTATTTTTTGCCTTAGACAGGCACCAAAATGTCATAGGCCTTGTATTTACTGTTCCTTCTTCCCCCATCACCCCTACCCCACCCTGCCCTTCTATGAAATGGCTGGATTTTCCTATCAAAATATTTAATCAGATTAGTTCTTTTGTGGTCTTTCTGAGATGCCTGAAAATACCTTGATCCAAACACAGAGATTATGCAACATTTCATATGTTCTGTGGAAGGCTTTTTGATGTTATAGAAATCACCAAGAAGCAGATGGATGAGTTATTTACACTTCTTCATGCTTCTACAGTTATGTTTGAAGAGCAAGTACTCCTGTGAGCTTGATCTACAAGCACAAGATGCAGATGTACTTTATGTGCAACTTCCCCTTTCAAAGTTATAAAATCCAAGGTACATGTCTGCACTTTTTGGAAGTGTGAAGAGCATTATTTTGAAATTAAAATTAAAGGGATGGATTAACCATGATTGAGCATGTTTAAAACAGATGAAACTCAAGATACATTGCTGTAGTTAAACAATGCCAAATGCCAAAGAGACAAAAATTAAGCCAAGTTGGTATTTGCATTCAAAATCCTTCTAAATATAATGGGAACACTTGGCTGAAATGCTATCAGTTAACATGCATGTGTATAGGAGTTCAACTCATTTCAAAATGGACAATGTTAATAACATATTCAAACAAGGCATGTAATCGTTCAGTATTTCATTTTAATATCTGCACTGGTTTCTGATTTATTTATTTAGATATCTACTTCATGTCACAGTTAATTTAACCTCTGCAAAAATGTATTTCCGGCAGACAATTTAACATTTTAGCATCAACTACAAGTATTGACTGAATGGTTTTAGTTAAAATAAAAGCCATGTAATTTAATTGCTTTTAGCTGAACTAAATACAGCTGAAGTGGCTATACTGGTGTAAAACATAGGTTTGTTTAATGCGCTTTATAGAAACCAATTTTTGAAGTGCCAATCACCTGTTAGCAAGAGTAGGGCTAGGGAATTGTCCTATACCTGGCACAGAAATGTCCTGATATAACTCTGCCAAGATCAGTTCCATGTGCCAACATCCACTTCAAAAATAAATTTTAAAAAATCAGTCACTGGTGATCTGATCACCTACAAAGCTGCTGTGGTGACCAGCTACAAACCAGTGGTATTGTGCAGCCAGAGCTCACAGAGTTGAAGAGCCAGGTGTTGTTTTTTTTATTAGCAGGGTTGATGGCACCTTCTGCCACACCCTCAGATTTCCATGTTCCCTCTTAGGCAGGGCTCTCCAACCCTGGGTCCCCATATGTTGCTGGACTACAGCTCCCAGAATCCCTTGCCATTAGCCATGCTGGCTTGGTATGCTGGGAGCTGTAGGCCAGCAACATCTGGGAACCCAAGGTTGGAGAGCCCTGTTCTTAGGGATGTGTGAATGGAGAGAAAGCTGCTGTGGCGAGTGCTCCGCCAGCAATTTGTGGATTTTGGAGCAATTTTCACTCCGCCGTCCACCAATTTGTGGACTCAGAATTTGTGCAAATTTGCCCCATAACACATATTTTCACACCTTACTCTAGGGGGTATTTGTGCATTTTTTATTGGTGCTTTTTTATTTTGTGTATTTTTCTGCGGCTAAATTTGCACAAAGGCAGGGTTAATGAGTAGTCTAAGAGAAATGTCTTGGCAAATCCATGCTCTGAAGAGCAGCCAGTGTTTTTATCTTTGCCATCCAGTCCTGTAGCAATAATTCATAATTCTCCCACTGTGCTTTGAAAAACATCCAATTAGTAAAGATCACCTGTCATGTCCATGGACCCTGGAACTGGAATCATGCTTGCTACCATTGCCACAAAATCTTCCACCAGCATGTGTGTTGTCTTTGGAAACGTGCTGATTGAGCCCTCTTTGTCTTCAGAAGAAGAGATTTCCTTCTGACACCATGTTTTGGTTGTGGATTCTACGCCCAAGGAAGACAGAGGCCTGCTAGTAGTGACTAAAGCTTTATTGTGCACGTCTCCAGGCCTGCTGAGCTCGCACAGGCTCCTCCCCTTTTGACCTCTCAAGTAGAGGTTAACATCCAGTTCCTTTGCAGGAATGAGCTGCTACCTATCATAACAGCTGGGACTACATCTGTGTTCTGCTGCCTCTTGTGGTGAGCCATTCAAAGATAGGGATGGCTGAACTAGTTGGTCCATTTAACCAGCGAAAGGGACAGCAATCTGAGTTTTACAGTAACCTGGGAAGAAGCTAGCTGAGAGAGCTACAAGGGCTGCAGCCAGTTTGCTTTGGAGAGAGCCAGTGCTGTTTTGAAGACGATATGCACAAGTTGTAAATCAACCAATATGGCAACAATACTATAAGTCTCCAGGACTCTTTCCAGGACTTTGTAAAAGCTCCCCCTGCCTGAAATTCCCTATCACTTGGGGGAATTGGGTGCTGTAAAACACTGTACGCTCCCCATAGCTAGTGCTATAGATTGTAAAGCAGGTCAAATAACACCCATTTCCTATGCGTGCTCACTCAGAAGTCAATGTCACTGATTTTAATGAGATTTACTTCCAGACAGCTGTGACTACCATTACAGCCTCTGTGTGCTTTTATTAGTGATGTTGCTGAAGTTTATAATTACCTGTTTCAGAATACGAATTTGTCAAGCTTGTAACACTCAGACATATTACAAACTGAGCATCGTTTCTCTGAGAAGTTTTTCTCTGGCTCAGAGTTTAAGGCATTATTCTGCACATGAGTAAGAAGTCAGTTTTCAACTGCCCCTCCAAACTGCCTCTCTCTCTCTCTCTCTCTCTTCCAAGTCCTGGGCACTGAGTCCAGCCCAGACATTGATATGTTATGCCAGCCTCTCCCAACGCGGTGCCCCCCAGATGTGTTGGACTACAACTCCCAGCATCCCACAGCCAGCATGGCTGGATAAGGAGCTGTAGTCGAACATATCGGGGGGGGGGGGGCAACAGAGCTAAGGTGGTCATGTGTCCTCTTTTACAGAGGACAGCCCTCTGTTTGAAGGGCTGCCCAGTGCCCAGTCCAAGTCCAGCATAAAGATAAAGCACCATGAGAAGGAAGAGCTGGGCCTTGAAGTTGCCCATCAACTGCACCTGGACAGCAGACCAAACAGGCAGGCACACAGGTCACCTGGTTACTCTTATCCCCCTAGTCTACTCAAGTAAAACTTAGGGGGACACCCCCCAGCAACAAATATACCTATCAAATATAGTGCTATCAAATATATATAGAGGTGCAATGAAATTGTATAAAGCTCATTAGGCACATTCAAAGGGTGTGCACCATAATACAACAACCCCACCCATGTGCCCAAACCTCACCTGGCCACACCTATAACTAGTCCCACCCCACCCCCTTCTCACTGTGAGGACCAATACAGGAAACACCAACTCAAGAAGGGCAGCAAACATTCCTCCATAAACTCCATTTTTTTAAAGACCACTACTGTTCACATCCCCCCAAATTAGCACATCTCAGATAGATTATGCCTGTTTGGAGCTGCTGAACAAAAGCAAAAATGCTGGCTGCCACATAGTTGCATGTCTTCAGTGTTCAGCCATGTTCAGTGACTGAACTGGCTTTACTCTGTTAGGCTATAGGAACAAGACCAATGAGAAGCTGCAACTGTTACTACTCTGCCTGACATGCTGCCCTCACTGTGCCTCACCAGCAAGCTAATATCTGACTATTCATCTACCATCTTGAAAACATGCTTCATTATTCCATATTTGAACATGACAACCTTCTAACCATTGTCGATATATTGGGTTTGAGCCAAAGAACCACAATCTATCTGAGATGTGCTAATTTGGGGGGATGTAGAACATAGCAAGTGCCCCCTTTCCGTTACATTTATACCACTATGTACATGTGCCAGCTTAAAGAAAAACTTAATTTAACTCTTCCATTAAAATCAATTGGATTTAAAACTCCTTAATTTTGGCAGGATTATGTTCAAAGTATTTTTTTAAAAATGTTTAAAATCTAGATGAAAAGGCATTGGCTTGGAACTCACACATTTTGTGATAAATGAAATATTTAAATATTAACAATTCTTTTATCCACATGGGCCCATTATAGTCCACTGATTGCACAGAAATTCATGGCAGATTCAAATAAAGCAATTGAAAACATTTTTTCCCCAAGCTGCTGCCAGATCTTAGAAGTGGCAGCCCAGCAAGATACCTTACTAATGCATGTTCTACTCCATAATTCTGTTTCCCCTGAATCATAACGGACAAGTCTATTTGTCCCCCCATATCTAAATTAAAGACATTTCTCCTTATTTATTTATTTATTTTGCAGAGCAGTGTAAAGAAAGAAGTCAGTTAGACGATAAATGTCTTTATTTCGAATTAGCATTTTAGGCTAAAAACAACATTTTAACAACATTTCCAAAGCATTTTGCCCTTTGATCTCCTCGTTTGAAACGCTGCCTGTTGTTCCATTATTTCGCCATCCATTTGCAGATAACAATGCATCAGAACTTTTTTTTCTCTTTGCTGCAGAAACAATGCCCTTTAGTTGAGAAAGGACGTTGTTTTGACAGATAAAGTAGGCATTTGATAAATTGAAACTGGTTCTGAATTATTTTGAGGGGAATGCATGCTACATCTGTCGGCTGCATTTTCCAGTGAAGCAATGCTTAACTTTCTTGTCTGTTTGTGATTTATAGAGCTGCAAGAAAGGTTAGGAAAATTTCATGCCTCTTCTCTTATAATTTGTAAGTGAATCAAAAAGCATTTGTTACTGCTTAGGATGCTCAAAAAGACAAAACTGGAAATCAAACGTTTACTCAAAACAAAGGCAACAGTAACAACCCCACACCAAAATATCAATTGATTATTTTTTTTTGCCTACTTCATTGTCTACTTCTTAACAGAATAGAGAAAACAAATTTAACTAATACAAATAGGAGGCTTTATAATGGCCCTGTTTATATATCCAAAACATGTTGAAAATTTTGAACTGAAGATTATTGCTCCATCAGCCAATGCAAAAATCCTGTTTCTGGATTTAGCACGTACGGTAGGTAGGGGTGACCAAAAAACATAGCGAAAGAGAATAAGACCTGAACACCTTATGGTGTTTGGAGGCCCAGTCCTTGCAAATCTGTAAACTTGAGGTAACCCAACTTAAAAATGTATCTATCTGAAAGATTTTCCAATTTTAAAAAATATAAATAGTTAATTATAGCATTGCGGATATGAGTCACAATTGTGGGAACTCCAGCTTCCACAGGAATCAGAGCTAATGAAGTACCAGGTGACAGAACAAGCAACTTTTTCATACAACTGTTGCACAAAAGTATTACCAAAGAGTCACATATCATTATTTAGCATCATGTTACTTTTTATCAAAATAGCCTTCAGTTCCTTGCATTTCCTTGTTTGTTATATAGTGCTAACTTTATGAATTCCTGAAACCTTACTGCTAATTATTTTTATTACATGTTGACTCATATCAACATTTTTTCTGAGATAGAAGTTAGCAAGTAACTAACATAGGGTTTCCCCCCCCTCCATATCTGTATTCCATCTTTTCTCCAAGAGAGATGAGTCTGAAAGACAGTGGTTGTCCCAGGGACACTCATTCAGCTATTGCGTACGTAATGGGGAAATGAAGAGTCAAGACACTTGGTTGGAATTTAACTGGGCCACGTTTATTTACATACAATGGACTGCAAAGGGATGGAGTGCGGGTTCTTCAACTCTGGCCTCTTAGGCCGCTCAATTGTGCAATTGGGGCGGAGCATCCAAAACTGGGCGGTGGCGATGAGTCCGCCCCCGCCCCATTTTCCCCTTTACAGTGATGGGAGCCTTTGTTGCGTCGCCCCCCCCTCGGAGTCTCACGACAACAAGCTTGGCGAGAACAAAGGCATCACAGGCGTTCCTGATCCTCAGCTGTCTGAGCCTCCTGACCCATCAACTTGAGGCCTCATGAAACCGCCTGTCACCTGAATGGTGCCAGGGATGCTCACCTCACCCTATCAAATACCCTACCCCGCACTTACCTGTCTACCATCTAACTGTGATCATTTTTTGGCTTGCTATTTACACTGACTATAAACACTCCCAACCCTGCAGTAGTATGGAGTAGGCGAAACACGCTCACCCCCCTAATGGAGATGAGCCAAAATTCCTACTCAGTCCCTTAACGGCGACCAGAGGAGCCCATACTGAATACAGGGCGGGAGGGAGCTGCAGGAAACAAAGAGGGTGTGGGTGGGGCTGCCAGGCCTAATATTGGCTCCTGTAGCCCCACCCCTTTATGACTGAATACCTGCGAGAACAGGTAAGTCTCGCCTCACCTCCCCCACGTCCGCAAAAGTTCTCTCCACCCACAGCTGCGCGTGATGTGGGGGAAGGTCCTATTACTGCTAGGCTGGCCATGTACAGAAGACACCCCTCGATTTGAAGGGGTGACAGAGGACTCTCCTCTATTTTGAAGGCATCCTCTATTTGAAGGGCAGTCCAAGTCCAGTTTAAAGATAAAAAGCCATCAGAAGGAAGAGCCAGGCCTTGAAGTTATCATAGGATCATAAAGTTGGAAGGGGCCTACAAGGTCATCGAGTCCAACCCCCTGCTCAATGCAGGAAACTAGAGGAGGGGTCTCCCATCCAAGTAATAACCAGGCCTGACCCTGCTTAGCTTTGCCCATCAACAGCACCTGGACAGCAGACCGAACAGGTAGGCACACAAGCCACCTGGTCACAGTCTTGCGATGTACTGTATCTCTGTTTAAATTATAATAATTATTTCTAAATTTTCATCTACACATATAAATTAACATATGGACATTTTATGCAAATTGGTGTCCTCTTTTGCCCTCCTTTTTGGTGATACATTTCCTCTTTTTTTTGGCAATCCAAAAGTGACCACCCTATGCTGAACGAGAGATTTGAACCCAGGTTGCCCTAGTTTAAGGACTGGTTCACACATGCAAGTTCATAACTTAATGACATCAGCATCAAGTGATTTCTTGCCTGTGTGAACAGGCTGTCACAAATCTAATACCACAGCCAGAACTTTCTTATCATTTTCCATAGCCACAAACGCAAAGCGTTTCCACATTCCAGTGCCAGTCATCACATGTACAGCAATCAAGTGGTGGACATGCCTGTGTGGACCAACCCTGAGTTCACCATCCACCATATCACATACACCAATATGAACTATGCATCAATACAAACCACATCACACTGTGCCAATATGAATACGGGTGGGTATAAGCAAGAAGGGGAAACAATCCAGTTCTACATGTAACACCACTTTCTTGGCCAGCAGCAACCCTGTGAGGTGGTGGGAACCATGGGACCTGGGTTCACACAATAGTGAGATGGATGAGGGGGAAAAGGCTGAGCCCAAAATAGACTGCAGTGCCTCCAGCCACACACCAGGTCCCCTGCCAGGAGGGTAGGGAAAGGAACCAGTGACTGAAAGAAAAACCAAGAACTGCAACTTAGTTAACAAGGGCAAGGAAGCAAAATCAAATGATTAAACACTTTAATACATGTCTCTAAACAATAAAAAAGTGCAATAACTATAGGATCCAAAAGAGTGGGGTTATCTCTTAGCACCTGTGTCTGGCTGTGCAATCTAGTATTCCAAGATAGGCCTTATTCACTGATTAGTGATCATGGAGCAGCTGCTGAACTGTAACTGGCTTATCATTGGGCCAGTTCGGAATTACAAACCATGGTGCTATGCTGGCATTGGAGAGCAATTTGATTGGGCTGCCCATAATTGCAAGACATGTCATGCGTGTAATAGTTGCTCTGAGTATGTATGTAACCCTGTGCGGAGTAGCCTCCTGGTGGGATGCCTCGCATTCTACCCTTGACCCTGACAGAAGGCTATGGCTGTTCTCACTCTCCCCTGTCTTCTCTCTCTACTCCTCGGGACCTCTCTCTTTTATCCTCTTCACCCATCCCTCAGAGCTTCTCTTCACCATCCTCCTCAGAACTCTTCTTCCTCAGAACTGATGCTTTTACTGTAGTTTATCAGGGTCAAGGGTAGAACACGAGGCATTCCACCAGAAGTATGTATTCTGCATACTCAGAGCAACTATTACACGCATGACATGTCTTGCCATTATGGGCAGCCCAATCAAATTGCTCTCCAATGCCAGCATAGCACCATGGTTTGTAATTCCGAACTGGCCCAATGGTTGATAAGCCTTACTGGTGCCTTCTACAGAGCATCCACTAAGTTCCGTTTATGGTGTGCTGAGCTAGCGACTAAGAATGTTTTAAAGCTTTTTTACAACCATTTAAGCTGTATATGATTTGTCTGTTACAGGAATAATATTTCTCATGCAAAATGTTGCCCTCAGACATGACAAAAGCACTTGGGGTGTTTGGCTGCTCAAGAGAAAATCATTTTAAATTGCCTCACTCTGAAACTGATAGCATAGCTACGACCAAGATGCTAAATTACTTATCCTGATCAAACCTTTCAGTTATTATCTCACAGCTCAGATAATACTTAAAAAAACATGAAAGTGTTAGGTATCAGCTAGAATATTATCTTTTTACTATTTCTCTGTCCTTCATTTTTATTCAACACTTTCTCTCTACACACACACACACACACACACACGTTTCCCTTAACTTGACAGAGCTTTGTCTATATATGGCATTGAATGCCTCCAGTATGCCTGATTAGCTCTTTTTTTCTTCATCCAGATATACTTTTGCCATTGACTAGCCAGGTAAGGGGAACACGGCCCAGACACGTAATGGCTGTGCCGTGTTCCGGCCCTCCTCGCACCCGCAGGTTTGTTGGTTGCCCTATCAGCCTGCCCTCGGGTCTCCGGATGCTGCTTCTAAATGCCAGATCAGTGCAAAATAAAACTTCCCTCATCCACGATTGAATAGTGATGCCAGATCAGCATGCAGCTGATCTGGCATGCATTACCGAGACCTGGGTGGGAGAACAGGGAGGAGTTAGTCTCTCTCAGCTTTGCCCACCGGGGTACTTGGTGCAGCATCAGGGTAGACCTGAGGGCCGGGGAGGGGGCGTTGCCATGGTCTATAGGAATTCTATCTCTCTCCAGGCTCCAGGCTCCGTCTGACTACTGGTCTGGAGTGTTTGCACCTTGTGTTGGGCCAGCGGGACAGATTAGGGATTCTGTTGGTGTACCGCCCACTCCGCTGCTCAACAGACTCCCTGGCTGACCTGACGGAGGTGATCTCGCTGGCGATGCTGAGGTCCCCCAGACTGTTGGTCCTGGGGGATGTTAACATCCATGCTGAGGGCACCATGCTGAGTCAGGAATTCATGGACTCCATGACAACCATGGGACTGTCCCAACATGTCATCGGCCCAACACATGTAGCAGGGCACACTCTAGACCTGGTTTTTTTCAGCCGGGCATGGAGATGGTGATCTGAAGGTGGGGGACTTTGAATCGGTCCCCTTGTCATGGTCAGATCACTACCTGCTGAGATTTAGGCTAATGGCAGCTTCCCCCCTCTGCAAGGGTGGGGGACCTATTAAGATGGTCCGCCCCCAGAGGCTGATGGATCCGGGTGGTTTCCAGAGGGCCCTTGGGGGGTTTCCGGCTGATATGGCTGGCAGTCCTGTCGAATCCCTGGTTGATATCTGGAATAGAGAGATGACACGGGCGGTTGACACGATCGCTCCTGAGTGCCCTCTCTGTAGTAGAGCTCGTACGGCTCCGTGGTATACCCCGGAGCTGAGAGTGATGAAGCAAAACAGGAGACGGCTTGAGTGCAGGTGGAGGAGAACTCCTAGTGGATGCAATCAAGCCCTGGTATGTGCCTATAGCCAGGTATACCTAGAGGCAGTGAAGGTGGCAAAGGGACAACATCTCACTGCTTCTATCCAATCATCTCTCTGCCGCCCAGCGGAGCTCTTTAGGGTTGTCCGGGGCCTGTTATACGCTGGCCCCAGGGACATCATCGACCCATCTGATGCCCACTGTAATATATTCGCTAGGCACTTCCAGGAAAAAATCTCTTGCATCCGCAGGGACTTAGACTCCAATGTTATAGCAGTAGAATCAGGAGAAGACCCCGGAGCACAGCCTGGTCTAGTTATTTTGGATGAGTTTCAGTTGGTACAGCTCGAGGATGTTGACAAGGTGCTTGCTTGGACGGGTTCGTGCAACCACATCTGTTCTGGATCCTTGCCCCTCTTGGCTTATAAAAACTAGCAGGGAGGGAACGGCCGGCTGGGCCAGAGAGGTGATCAATGCCTCCTTCCGAGAGGGAGTGGTCCCATGCCACCTGAAATGCGGTGGTGAGACCACTCCTGAAGAAACCCTCTCTGGACCCAGATCTTAACAACTTTAGGCCGGTGGCGAATGTTCCTTTCCTGGGCAAGGTCCTTGAGCGGGTGGTCGCCAACCAGCTCCAGGTGCTCTTGGATGAGACTGATTATCTGGATCGATTTCAGTCGGGGTTCAGGCCTCGTTTTGGCACGGAAACAGCTTTGGTCGCCCTGTATGATGACCTTTGTCGGGAAAGAGACAGGGGGAGTGCGACCCTGTTGATACTCCTGGATCTCTCGGCGGCTTTCAATACCATCGACCAGGGTATCCTTCTGGAGTGGCTGTCTGAGTTGGGGGTGGGGGGCACTGCATTGCAGTGGTTCCGCTCCTACTTGGATGGCCGGCTCCAGAGGGTGGTGCTTGGGGAATGTTGCTCGGCCCCATGGACTCTCCAGTACGGGGTTCCTCAGGGGTTGGTCTTATCCCCCATGCTATTTTATATCTACATGAAACCACTGAGTGGGGTCATCCGGAGTTTTGCAGTGCGTTGCCATCAGTACGTTGATGACACGCAGCTCTATTTCTCCTTTTCATCTTCAGCAGGTGAGGCGGTGGATATGCTGAACCGGTGCCTGGCTGCGACAATGGACTGGATGAGGGCTAACAAACTGAGGCTCAATCCAGACAAGAGTGAGATGCTGTTAGTGGGTGATTCCTTTGACCGGATGGGATTGCACTCCCCTTGAAGGAGAAGGTTCGTAGCTTGGGGGTGCTCCTGGAGCCATCTTTGTCACTTGAGGCTCAAGTGGCCTCAGTGGCAGTGGCAAGGAGTGCCTTCTACCAGCTTCGGCTGGTGGCCCAGCTACACCCCTATCTGGACAGGGATAGCCTGGTCTCAGTAATCTACGCTCTGGTGATCTCTAAACTAGACTACTGCAATGCACTCTACGTGGGGCTGCCTTTGAAGACTGTTCGGAAGCTGCAGCTTGTGCAAAATGCGGCAGCCAGGCTTATTGCAGGGACCAGAAGGTCTGAGCACATTACACCGGTTCTGGTCCCGTTTGCACTGGCTGCCAATATGCTTCCGAGCCGAATTCAAGGTGCTGGTTTTAACCTATAAAGCCCTACACGGCTTAGGACCACAATACCTGATGGAACGTCTCTCCCAACCGCAATCTACCCGGACACTACGCTCAACATCTGGGGCCCTCCTCCGACTGCCACCTCCAAGAGAGGCTCGGTTGGTGGCAACGAGGAGGAGGGCCTTCTCAGTGGTAGCCCCCCAATTATGGAATAAGCTCCCCACTGAGACCCGCCTGGCGCCAACCTTACTATCTTTTCAGTGCCAGGTTAAGACTTCCCTCTGTGCCAAGGCATTTAATAGTTAGGAGCTGGAATAGCACAGGGGGGGGGTGTCACCTGTAGGCTTAGTTTTATTGGCTTTTGGACTGTTATTTTAAACTATGTTTTTAAATTTGGTTTTTAATTTTTTAACTATTTTGTATGTTTTTATTGTTGTTTTTATGTATAAACTATTGTGAACCGCCCAGAGAGCTTCGGCTGTGGGGCGGCGGTATATAAATGGAATAAATGAAATGAAATGAAATGAAATGACAAAATATGAGAAAAGGTATTTCATCTGTGTAATTCATGAATGGTGGACCTCATTATGCCACCATGGATCATTTTTCTTTCTTTCTTTTTTAATGGAAGGCTGGCAAGCCACATCTGCCATTTACCTGCTATTTCTCCAGCTGTGACAAATCCTGCCATTGCATGGCAATAAATGGTGGTGGCTTTTCCCTGTCAGAGGTGGCCAGGATATTGCTTTCCTCTCTCAGGAAAACTTGGAGGTTTATAATTTTGTTATAGAATTCCCATTCATACAAGTTAAGCAAGCAAGTGCTTAGACCAGGGTTGGACAACTTGTGGTTCCCCAGAAGTTGTTGGACTGCAACTCCCATCAACCCTATCGACATAGCAAATGCTGAAGGAAAATGGGAATTGCAGTCCAACAACATCTGAAGGGCCATAAGTTACCTCCTTCTCTGGCTACATACCATTCCCAAATGTTTTCTCTCCAGACACCATCCAAGCATCCATGGTGTGGTCATCACCATCCTACTGTGTTCATTTCTGAAACAAGTTCTAGTTCTCAAAGCAAAAGCGGCAAGCCATACTCTAGAAGTATCAGCTGATAATCACTGATCATTAATAAGCAAACATTTCATAGAAAAAAATAGTCATATCTTCACTTCATAGCTTCCCTACAATGTACATTTCCATTTTTACATCCAAGATGTGAATGAATTTGGCTTTCTTCCCTCTCTGTGTTCTTAATATCACCCTTCAGTGCAGAGCAGAATATTTATGTCTTATGGTTTTCTTTTCTTTTTGTAGTGCATTTTTTAAAGTTATTCTGCCCTTCCTAGTTTGATTTCCTAACCTTTCTGTTTTGTTTTACATCTCTTCTTAGTGGCATTCCCAACCTATTGCAGTTTGATATCACCTGCAGTTTTAATTAATGTGCTGCTCACTTCTTATTTCTGCTTACTTCTGTATGTTTGAATGATCCCTCTTGCCAAATAAAGAAAATGCAAGTAGAAGACTAACACATTAGGAAGGCTAACTACAACCTTTCTCCTTGTGATATTAGTTTTCTATATACAGAGAGTTATGTTTAAAAAATATATATGAAGGAACATTCAAAAAGCAACTTCTGCAATTTAAAGTTGTACAGTTCACTCTTAAGTTAACACCTTAGGCCTTTACCACCTCATCCTGCTAATCAAGCACATTCAGCATAACAGAGTTAAACTAACTGGAGTGGATATGCAGAATAAAGTGTGTTTGTGTGGGATCAAGATGAAAAATATATACACAACTTAAGTATAATAAAAGTAATAATTGAAGCACACAAATTAGCTACTCACTGGACTTTGAGCTGACGGAAGGTGAGCAATTCGGGACCCTGGAATCATTTATCTGTAACGTCACTAATGCAAGGATAATCATTAGGTGACTGCTGGTGTATCAGACTTCTATGGTGGTTCTCTGGGACAAAAAAAACATCTCCCACATAGGCCCACCAGGGGCTTACACTGAATACATGGAGGCCAAGGCTGGGCTAGTGGGTGTGAGCCTGTCAGACGTGAAACTCTCATGATGCAAGCAGTGCTGGCTCCAGGTATTTGAGGGCTCTTGGGCAGGACACCCTCGCTTAGGCCCCCTCCCTCAGTGAGTCTACCTTCTCACCACCATTGTCACCAGCTGCTATTGCTCCTCACCTTCTTTCTCGTGGTTGCTACCATTTGCTTGCTTAACAGGCTTAAAGCCAGTGAGCAGAAAGGCAGTAGATTCTACTGCTCCCTTTCTCACCACCACCATTGTCTGGGCCAGAGAGAGAAGCAGGTGACCAAGCAAGTTGCAATGGTGAAGAGGAGAAGAAACTCCTTGGGGCTCTTGACAGTGAGCCCCTGGTGAGCTGTGGGCCCTTAGCAGTTGCCCTGCCATGTCTACCGTTGGCGCTGGTCCTGCGAAGTAGGGTGAGATCCTTGTCACAGGTGGCAGATTACACATTATAAAAACCATATGCATACAAACATATGAACATACAACACAGAGAGAGGCACATGTATATATAAAAATAATTTTACACAGTCAATAACAAGAAAAATACAAGATCTGATTAAAACCGCATCATATGCTGCCAAATGTCTGAGAGAAGAAGAAGGTCTTAACGTGGCACCGAAAAGATAACAATGCTGGCACCAGGCAGGCCTCATCGGGGAGATAATTCCATAAGAAGGTGATTATTATTAAGGAGTAATATGAGCACAAGCAGAAAGTATCAGACAAGTGGCAGCATTTAAGACAGTGTAGAGAGGCACAGGAAGACCAACAAAAGGAATGTTACAGAAATTATTAATGTGGAACATAATCCATACTTAAAATGTTGGTAGTATCCTTGGAAAGAAAAGAGCAATTTCTAGATATTTATGTACCAACTATGAGAAAATTTGACAAAACCCAGGACATATATGGACAAATTGAAAGAAATAAACATGTGCTGAAGATGCTGAACCTAAGGAGAAGAAAACAGAAGAAGGCAAAGTGCTTTAAAAATATTTTGAGATGGAGGAAAAAACCCAAAGGCTTGGTCCTTTCTGCCTCACCCACCTCACAGGATTGTTGTAAGAATAAAATAAAACCTGCTACGCACACTACCCAGAGTTCCTGAGGATGTAGAAGCAAGAAATACATGATAAATAAATAAAATAGATATTCTCTGTAGTACATTTATCAAACACAATGGATTTTCAAGTTAGTAGGACTAGGTTTGGATGGGAAAGAAGCAGGGAAAGACCTCCTTGGGCAGCATAAGAAAGGCAACCTGCAACAGGGCACTGTTTTTCTGAGAATTTCTTTTCCTTAAGGGTCTGTTTAATTCATTCCGCATTTTTAAAAGGTGCAAACACTTGACGTATTTATTAGGAGTTAATCTTCCCTTGCTATGATTTCTTCTTTCAGTTCGGTCATAGAAGCCTTTCTTTCAGGAAGCATCTCCATTCTGAATCTACATCATTAAGCATGTCACATCTGACAGCATTATTTCATACACCACTTGAATCTTCTCCAAGTGGTCAGTAGTTCTAGGAGTTGGCACTTGGGGATCAACTAGGAAAGAGCACTGGAGATTTTTGCCATTTTCATGGTATCTGTTGATTTAGAAATGCACACATGAGCATGGAGCAGGCAAGAAGCAAGCCAGTCAGTGCTCACTTTTTAAGCAGCATCAGTTCTCCCACAAAGTAAAACAGTATTCGTACCCCCCCCCCAAAGGGTGGCTTCTTCCAGCAAGCTTATGCTGGCTCAGCTTGTCTGAGCGTGGAAAGCTAAGCAGGGTCAGGCCTGGTTATTACTTGGATGGGAGACCCCTCCTCTAGTTTCCTGCATTGCGCAGGGGGTTGGACTCGATGGCCTTGTAGGCTCCTTCCAACTCTATGATCTATGAAAAGCCAGACTTCTTTCTCCTTCCGTGGATGCATTTCAGCTCCCAAACTGTTCCTCTCTAGCACAAACCTGTGTGTGTGGTGGTCATAGCTAGTAGCCTCCAGCCATCAATGCTTACTGAAAAAGAAAGTCTCTAAACTTCAAAAGCTATTAGCAAACATATTCAGCTGGCTTTAGAAGCAGCAAATAACCACCAGTGCCCATTAGTCAGCAATCAAGCTATACTAGTTGTATCTTCCCTTAGTATTACAGAATCACATTTCTGTCACAATATCAGAACCCAAGAGCAAACAGGAGTGTGTCCACTTGGCTCTTTTGGCAGCCTCCCACACTTCAGAATATTTCATTTCCCTTGATCTTTGTGAAAGCTCCAGATTTGCATAACCGGATCCTAGCATTTTGCATGACATCCTGCTCCTCCCTCTTCCTTTCATCTCTGAATCACTTCCATGGTACCTGCATCTCCAATTGAAACATCACCCCAGATATGGACAGCCTCTTTGCATCCCCTTGATTTGCAGCTCAGCTGCCTCCACATGGACCTGACCCCTGATCTGAATATTTGGCTCTCAGTACTATGTTCTTCCTTGACTCCCCAGTCAACCTTTCCTAACCTTTAACCACTGGTATTCCCTGGCCTTAGGTTTCAACTGACCCGTTGTGCTTTAATTTACTTTCAATCTGGATCAGGATCAGATTGTCTAGGGCTTCAAAATAAGGCCATAATAATATAGACCTATTGATCAACAGCTCAAAGGGGGCCAAAGGTCTGCATATTTCTGAATATGGGGTGAGGAGCTGGGGGGAGTGGGCACAGATATAGCCAAGAGATTTCTTTTTTGTGTATGGTTGGAAGGATTAATTTGTACATGGTCAGAAGTAGGTGTGCATATATATGTAGATTACCGGATCTATGTGTGAAGAGATATGGTAGGTGTGTATCTATTAAGTTCAGTGGTGTACCTTGCACTTTGTATAATTTGGAAATTCATGATGACATGTAACAATAATGGGTTTTTTTGGAATTAGGTAGTTGAATGACATCAGTGGGAAATACACTCTGTCGAAGCTGAGTATCTAGAAAGAACGGGAACCTGGAAAGCAACTGTATTGTATTCACTTAAAATAAAGTATGGAAAGAAATACATTTTTAATGATATCAGGCGGGCACACAAAATCACTGAGCATGTTCACTCAGACACAAATGTTTAATCCCTTGAATTCTTTAAATCTCTGATCTCCTTTGGGAATGAAATAACTGCAGGGCTCAATTTGTACTGGTAGCTTAATGATTAAAGATGAAAAATTCTTTGCCTATGCATCTGATTTTTATATGCCTTGTTTTACTGCATATCCTATTAAAATAAACTCTGTTGTTAGATGCTGGGAGTAATTGGATCCAATACTCCACCGCTGGGAAAAAAAAAAAAAGTTAGCTTCTGTTTTGAAGCCTTTTAGCAGAAAGGAAACTGACACCAGGGGAGGGGGGAAAAGAAGACTCCATTAAGTGAAAATGATACTATAACAAAAATCACTATTCCTGGGCACTATCGCCAATGTGCTTGGGAATGTGATGGTAAAGTGTTTTGCTGTAGCTTTGTCACTTTTCACAGTTCAGAATTTATGACACCTTATCTGCGCTAACAATAGATATGCTCTCAGAAGCATTTAATGGAGGTCTGAGTGAGTGCTAAGGAATGACTAAAATAGCTAGGAACTCTATGAGGTGATCTTTCTGAGACAAAATCTCAACAACCTTTTTAAAAAATAAAATAATAATAATAATAATAATAATAATAATAATGTGAAGCATGTCTCCATCTTCCATTACTGACACACCCGAGTAAAGGGGAAGTCAACTAGAAAGACGACCAGATGTGTCTACAGCAGGCAAATGGAGAAACAGAGAAGCAGCAGCAGCACTGTTGGAGGGGAAGAATTGTTCCCTACTTACCAAAATGGGGCAACCAATGCTTGTCTAGCCCCCACCCCTGGGGTGAGAAGTTTAGATAACCATGCAGAAAGTGAGGCTGAAGGGCCTATAAAAAAGAGGCAGAAGGGAGCTGGCAGGTAGAGAATAACAACAGAGCTGCATTCTATTACAGTCTGCACTGAGCAAGGAATTTACCCTACCTTTAAATACAGGGTTGTATCCAATTAGCCTCTTCCATTGATGGAACTGCATCCGCCAGTGGATCGGGGAGGGGTGATTCCCTCTCCTCTGGGCCCTGTGGGCCCTCAAGTCTGCTCTCGAGAGTTGGGGGATCCTCCAGAACAGAATGGGGGGGCTGCAGAAGTGAGAAGAGGGGGGAATTGTGTTGGAATTGTGTTACATGTGTGGAAGTTCACTCATGTAATTTTGGATTTTGTCCATAGTATATGCCTAGACTTGCAGTTTTCTTATGACTGATTTGGGGGGCTGGGTTATGTGGTCTGAGGGGTGTATGTGTTACCTTCTCCAGTCATTTACAAATAAACAGAACACAGTTGAGGATCTAATATATGTCTTTTTACAGCAGATGATATAATGTATCCATTTTTTGAACATGTGGGGGAATAAGTGGAATAGAAACACAGAATGTCCATTTCCAGCACTCAAGTGAAATGCTTTAGAGCCACATGTTTCAGTGACAAAAATCAACCATATAAATCTTTCTCTCTACAGATGCAATTTAGTGAAATATGCAGTTTTCTGTTTTCCATTACTGTATACAGTATAAATTCTTTCCCCTTGAAGACAGATTGTGCAAATTTGCAAACAGCATCTGTATTCACACATTTGAAACATTAATTTATCTGGCAATAAAAATTTTGATTTCCCAAAAGGAGTGCCAAGTCTGAGAACTAATGCCTAGAGTTTTTTTTAGACTTAACTGAATTTTCAGCGTTAGTTATTTTGTTATGAGTTACAATGCTTTGGTAGCAAAATATGCAACTTAACAGCAAGTACAGAGCATTAAAAGGGTCACACCAAGCATAAATCTCTATGCCTAGTTTATGTATGTGTATAATTTACAATAACAGACAAAGTTCTGAAAAGGTAGACTTCCCATTGTGTAAAAATGCTTTTGTTAAGGGAACAGTTTAAATAAATAACAAGCAAGATTTACAGTGTATTCTCTATTTTTCCTTACTTAAATGGAAAAACATATATTCAAAAGAAGATCAGAGATCCAAGTTTACTTATTATAAAAGTTAGGAAGTGTGCCTGTGTTTGTCTATGAGAGAGTATATGTTTGTGTGTCCTTAGATTAAACATTTTAGCCCACTGGAGTAAATTTCAAATACTACAAACAGAGAATCTGTTAAAATGAAAGCTCTCTTTCCACCTTCGTGTGCCACCAAAAATGCATGCAATCTGTCTTGGGCTAACATAACATAAGCACATATTCTGTGATGAGTAAAAGGACCAAAGAGATTATGGAGGTTAAAGGTTGTT
The DNA here is from genome assembly GCA_021292165.1 of Shinisaurus crocodilurus. Taxonomy (NCBI): domain Eukaryota; kingdom Metazoa; phylum Chordata; class Lepidosauria; order Squamata; family Shinisauridae; genus Shinisaurus; species Shinisaurus crocodilurus. Next base: position 155,878,294 of record CM037878.1, read on the forward strand.
CTGCGAATTGTAACTGTGTTCTATTGTGTTTGACTGTTTCAATTTTAATAGCTATTTGTGTTTTAATTGTTTTTTTTTATTATTACTATTTTAATAGCTATTTTAATCTGTTGTTTTACTTGTTTTCCTGCTGGTCTATGACCGTGATAAACTGACTTTGACTTTGAGATTGTGGAGGTCGCTAAATCTGGATTTATTTACTTATTTTTGTAAAAAATGTTGGGCAGCGTGCTGTGATCCAATGTGGCCACCCAAACTTGGATGATTAGAGGCATCCTATCAAGGTTGCCCTGCCAAAGACTTGGACAGCCAATTTCAGCCATCTCTTTTGCACTTGCTCATGAGGAGGACAGGCTGAGGTGCCACCAGGATACATCGTAATCTGGTGGAGCCTCACTCCTCTCCTTCCCATCCCCTGGAACGCCCATCCAGTGCCCACTCCAAGGTCGCTCTTGCTGCAGCCGGCATGGTTCTTTCCGCACCAGCTGCGAGGGCAAAAAGAGGGTGCTCCAAATTCGGAGTCCCGAATTCCCAGCTCCGACCTCAGAGTGCGTTTCACAGGTAGGAGCTGGGACTCCAAATTATCCTATGGCTGTCTAGACTCTGTCTAGCAGCCATAGGATTGTGCCATAAACGTACCACTAAAATCATGCTTCAAAAACAGTAAGATTTTCATTGCAAATGCAGTCAAAGAATGCATAGAAAAATGTGTATATTAGGGGAAAGTGTATACAAATTGTGTACATTTGTGAAAATAACATTTAAACTGCATTGTATTATCAAAAATGCTTGCAAAAATGTATATATTAGGTAAAATGCATACAAAATGTATGTAGTAGGAGAAATGCACACAAAAATGTGTACACATTTTCATATGAAGTTTTGTTTTTTAAAATTCTCAAAGTTCAGGATCAACTGAATTTAAGATTGGGAAAATTCTCACAGTTTGAGATGACCGAATTTAAAATTGGAAAAAATGAGAAATTGAGAGAAAAGAAAACTGGAACCAGGTGAAAATATTTTGGTCACACGGGCCTGTTAGTTCTGTGTTTATTTTGTGCTGAATTATTTTCAACTACCTGCTTAATTCTGCCTTTGCTGGATTTTAATGTATCTTTATGTTTATTTTGTAAGCCAATCTGAGAGCTATGGCTGAAAACTGGCTAAAAATATTTTAAATATACATGCATACACCCGCAGACACACACACACGCACACCACCACCACCACCACCACCACCACCACCACCAGAATAATGACGGAGGCCCACTGGTGATGAGACCACAACGGAGGACCACAATGCTTATGGAGCACTGGGCTTTCACTAAATTCACTGATGTCTTGAAGGTTTTGGCTTTGCTTAATCAGACTCCATTTGCGAAATGGCAGCTGAAACATAAGCCATTCTTGGAATCAATACAGTTCCTTCCACATCTTTTTCAATAAAGTTGGGACAGTAGCCTTTACTTTGGTGTATACTATGTACTTATAATATCCATCCCATGCCTAAGCATTGCATTTTAAAATTATTATTATTTTGCAATGTACTCGAGAGAGCTCTTGACATATAAGTGATGGCCAGTTCATATGACAAACTTTCAATATTCATGCAAATAAAAGCAGTATCTCTTTTCCTTTTACAAAAAATGAAAATGTTAATATTCTAATAGCTTTCTCTGCCAATTGAATAGTGAAGATCTAAAGCTTGCATCCATGCTGTTAGTTTAATTAAAAATTTACCCAAAGGAAAACTATATTCAACAGTATTCTCTCCAGAAGTTGTGTAGTGGATTGTTTGAGTACACCAGAAGGTGTCCCGTTGTCTCGGGCTTTCATACAGATCTCTCTTTCCTGCTCTCGTACTTCTGACCTGATTTAAATGAAATCTATGTTGGTATTTGGATAGTACTTCCATTGACTCTCTGAATCAGTAGTTAAAACAAAGCTTTATACAGCAAATGACAGTCTTCTGGAAGAAGTGGGCTGTGGTCTTCAGCAACGTCTGTGCAAGGAACTCCTTCCCTATGAGAACATAAGAATGGCTCATTCATACCAAAGTTCCATCCGATACAGCCTTTTTAGTCCTTCAGGGTTGTTTTCTTTTAGAAAAAAGTGTTTTGTGTATTTTAAGATCTTTGCACTCCTGCTGGCTTTTACTTTGTTTTTTTTTACTCTCATTTTATTCTGTTGTTTTAACTGTTTAAGGGTTTTATAATATGTTTTATTATGTTATTGTATTTTGTGGGTTTTAGTCTCGTTTTGTGAACCACCCAGAGAGTTTCAGCTCTTGGGCAGTACAGAAATGTAATGTAATGAAATAAAAAAAAATTAAAAATACATTTCTCAAACTGGGCACTCCAGATGTTGTGGGACTAGGACTCCCATCACCCCAACCATTGTCTATGCTGGCTGGGGATGATGGGAATTGTAGTCCGGGTTGGAAATGGCTGATCAATGGCATTCTATCGGTGGCCAGCCAGACGCTTCTCGGGAGCTCACAAGTAGGTAATGAAGGCTTCGGGCCTCCCTGCTTTGCCCAGCATTAGGAACTGAGAGATATAACTCGATTATAGAAGCTCCATTTACCTAAAGCAGGAGTGGGGAACCTGCAACCTGCCACACATTGCTGGACTACAATTCCCATGTTCCCTGACCATTGTCCATACTGGCTAGGGCTGATGGGAACTGGAGTTCAATAATATCTGGAGGAGAGCCACAGGTTCACCACCCCTGATAAAAAGGCTTCTCACCATTGATAAACTACCCTCCATTCATTATTCTATTCCTTTCTTTTAAAGCCACCTAAACAGTGGCTGCTACCATAGCTTATGGCAGTGAATTCATAAGATGTATGTGTTTTTCCTCAACCACCAAGCCAGTGTTTACACCACCTGTATTTATCACCATCTGTGATCCTGTATGTGGTGATCCTAAGATTTCCCTTTATATATTCAGTGTAATTTTTAAAGCACTTCTAGTTGCATATATATATATATATATATATAGTGTTTGTTTGTTTATTCTATTCTATTACTTATGAATTTTTGCTGTAATCTGCCCTGGTGGTGGTAAATAAATCCTCTAAATAAATTTACACACTTGTTTTATTTGGATGTCTTTTGCAGTTTGTTATTTGGTTAGACATTAATCTTCAAGGTAAATAGATGTTCACCTTCTCACATGAATTCTTCCCTCAACCAACTTCATCGGCTATTTTAGATATAAATATACTATTATCTAATTATTAGGATTCTGGTAAACTGTCAGTAGGTGGCACTATAGTGCTGTTTGTATAGACCTCTTTGAAAACAGCCTATCTTTTTATTCTCTATGGCAGGGAGGGAGAAACCATTCCAGTTCCATGGCAGGGATCTGCCCTTACTTTGCACAAATAAACAACTGTGGAGGAAAACCAAACTAGATTCTCTGTGTTACTTAATTTGTGTTTATCAGTAAGACTTGCGAGTGTATGGGTGAGATAAAGAAGAGTCAGACACAGAGTATATGGTTTCAAATCAGGGCCACATTTATTGAATTGAAGATCTGTGAAGGGCGAAGGGCGGTACTAACCTAGCCCGGCCATTGGCCGGGAAAAAAACAATATTTGGGCGAATACATCCTAACCGCACCGGAGGCGGGTTGGTCCGCCCCCGGCCAGTTGCCCTCCATGTGGAGCTGGAGGGCTTTACCATCGTCGCCTTACTTTGACGCCTCCAGGCACCCAATGTAGGCGAGAAAGGCAAAACCCCAAAGACGTCCCAATCTCCCTCCTGGCAAGCCTCAGGGCATTAGCGAGGGCAGCCTTGGGTAAACGTCAGTCACCTTGAAAGGTGCCACTGGATGATCACCATAAGCTTAAGCCATACTGCCTAATCCCGCACTGTGTTTGTGCATCTGTGTATTTCTTTTCTCTTGTTCTTAGTTTTTTTATATCCCTTTCTCCAAATAAAGTTTTGTTGGAATTAATGATGGTTCTTTTTCTTATTATGTTTTTTATATATTTTGTTTCCCAATATAATCATTCAAGACAGTTACAATACTTCAACTTAACACATATATAGTACATCGGTAGTTATTAGATCACCTAGCTGGAACCTATTCGAGTAATTGATAAATAGCATCCAATGTGGGGGGGAAAGTCTGGATGGAGTTCATTCTTCCCTCCCATAGCTACTTATAACTTGTTATTTTATTCATCACCATGGTGGTCCAAATCTTCTTTTTCCATTGTATCAGAAACAGTGACCTGGTTCACACGATCACAACAAGCCACCCACGGTGGCATGTTTTGATTGTGCAAACTGGCCTAGTATGTATGTTGCTTGCCAAGCTTTTGCTAAGATGATCCTTGCAGCAATTAACATATAACTCATAATCACCACTAAATTTCTAGGGATCTGATCTTTAATATATAGGAGTATAGTTGGTGGGGTTAATTGCAACTCATAGCCTGTAATTTCTCTGATGCTGTTTATTATTTTCTTCCAATATTCCTTAACAGGATTACAATGCCACCAATTATGGGCAAACGTTCCTTTCTCATTACACCTCCAGCACCTATGTGTTACTGCTAGGAACAATGATGGTTCTTGAATACAACACTTCTGCACTAATGCTATCAGATTTCCGGGATTTTCTGCTACTCTGTGTAGGCTCTGTGAAATATGACTCTGAGTAACAAAACATGTACAGACACACAAGGAAAATGCATAGGTGTATTGTAGTGGTGGAAAACACATGCTATACATGTGAATTCCAATCACATACCATTTTGCAGAATTTCTGCAGGACACCCATGTATCACGTGGCTGGTTTGTGTAATATCACATCATACTTCACCAGGAAACCATTCAAGGGAAACAATACAAGGCTTTCATTCTAGTATCAGTATCACTTCCCTTATTCCCACTATAAGTACTTCTACTACTACTAAACACACTATCATAACCGTCATCCTACTCGAAAGTTTTTTCCTTCCAGCTTCTTAAAATACATAATATTTTCCTCATCTCCCTGGTTACATCGCTTCATGCACACTCAATCCAACTTCTAAAAACTAAGATAAGCTGCTCTAAAACAATAGATAAATCAATGCATTATAAAACAATTCTCTGAGGGTGCATAATATAATGTTGTATCAGGCACTCTTAATTATTTATCCCTCCCCAGATAAACCACGCTTGTTCTAAACACAAGTCTTCTTAAAGTTACATGCATTTACATTTTCCCATTGTCAAAATACTATATGTGACAGACCTTTACATAAACTATTAATACTGCTTCTCTTAAAGTTTCCAGTCCATCAGAAAATGTTTGGTCTGGCCAGACGTTCTTCCTCTTCGCCAGACATTCTTCCTCTCCGCCAGACGTTCTTCCTCTCCATCAGTTGCTGCTAAAGGAAGAAGTAAAGCCAAATAAACAATTGAACATTCCAGGTTTCTGTTATTTCCCTATTTTCTGTAAATGTAGGTTGTTGTTTTTAAAAGAAGAAAAGATGGAACTCACAGCAGAAGCTTGTAACCATCCTACGCAGGTGTATTGAGAAATGCACCCTACTGAGTCTTTAAAATTTGAGATACAAACCCTCCTTAATGGGCAGGATTTTCTATAACTGAGTTAACATAGCTGACCCAAGCTGCCTCCTTATAGCATTTTATATGAACAACCAAACCCAGGCAAGCAAGTTCCACCACCAGCCAGCAGCAGCACCACCACCATTCTAGCTCTATTAACTTACCTAATGGAAAATCTCATTCACTTAAACATTTAAGCAATACTAGTTCTGCCAATCCTGCAGCACATTCAGAAAAACAAATTAGCATGCAAAAATGACAGGTGAAAGACTCTTCATGGCCTACTTTACCAGACTGAAAATGTATGCAAAACAAGATGGCAAGGGCATGATTAAATTTTCTTCAAGATTTGTCTTCTGAAACTCAGCCATTCCATATGAGGCAATCATCACTATGGACAGATTGTGCATTCAATACAGTTAGCCCTGGACAAAGACATTGCCCCAAAGATCTGTAACTAAAACATAGTGTTTTCCTTTCACTTGTGTAGTCGTGTGCAGTGCAGCCCTCTAATGGAATGACTGAATTTCAGCCATTTTTTTACGCTGAGGAGCTATGGTAAAATGGTAAGGAGAATGTGGGGAGAAAAAACAGGGACAGAGACTGGGAAGAAAGGTGCTGTGGAAGAGGGAGAGGCAGAAGACGGGTCCTCAGAAAGTTGAGAAAAGACCAGGAAAGACAGCAGCAGGAACATTCTGTCCTTCTAGTTACTAGTCAGCACCAGTTCCATAACCAGTTGACAATAAGTGAGGCCTACAGTTGCTTCTGAGTTCTGAATTACACAGGTAGAGACAGGCCTTAAAAAATATCCTACATTTCAGGAACCGTATAACTATTGGACTCCATTCCCTCCATGTTATTGTTAAGAGACTTACTTTAAATCATTTATTCATTTGAATGTTTTGCTTCCTCCCCACCCCCTTTTCCCTTCCTCTTAAATAAATCCTAGTTCTTGGTTTTTTTAATATCCCAATATTTTTTTAAAAAATATCCCAATATTTCCCCCCAGTCCGGGTGGGCTGGAGGCTCCACACCTGCTCACTCATTTGGGATCAGCATTTTTCTCCCTCACTACTGTATAAACCTAGGTCCCATGGTTTCTATCACCCCACAGGTTTGCTGGTAGGGAAAGTGGGGTTACATTTCCATTAGGGAAAATGTACAGTGCTATAAATCTCTTTCGGGGGGGGTACCACTTAAAGAGGGCAGGAGATGCAATTCTCTTTTGACCCTTCCAATGTTCTTGTTTTATAACTTGTTCACTCCTCCCTGCCCCCAACTCCTGTTTTGAAAACAGGGCAGAGTGATGGTGGCTGGAGGCACTGCACGCTAGTTTTGGGGTCAGCATTTTTCCCCATCACCCATCCCACTACTCTATGGATGAACCTGGGGCCAATGGTGTCTACCGTTGCACAGGGTTGCTGGTAGGGGAAACAGTGTTACTCTTTTAAGAAGAGTGATCAAAACTAATAGAGGGAACTATTAGTCTTAATCACTCTTCTTAAAAGTGAACCCCACTTTACATTTAAAAGTTAAATAATTCCTGAGATTATTTCATAGTTTATTAGGAGTGGCAGACTTCTGTAAGAAACAAAAAACAAAACAAAAACCCAACTACACACGATTACATCAGTTTAAAAAACACAAGCAAAGAAACCCTTTTGTATAACTAATTCTAGGGCTGCTTCCACACTAAGCCTTCAGTGTGCAAGTGCCACAATTCATTCACACACATTTTACAGGGCATTGAGAGCACATAATGCAGGCCACACGCTGAAGCTAAGCAGGTATGAGCCGGGTCAAGTGCTTGGATGGGTGACTGTCTGGGATGCCTACATCTGTTCTCCTGCATTGAGCAGGGGGTTGGACTCAATGGTCTTATAAGCCTCTTCCAACTCTACCTATGATTCTATGATCTACTTGAGGTCATCATTGAATAATCATCATCCTGCACTTTCCCTTGCACTTCTTCTATTTTTTTAGCACAATGTAGAAAATCTGGCTTTTTGTTAAAGACCAGAAGAGCAGCTCCATCTTCAGGTGTGTCTTTCATTTAACAATGCTCTTCTGTCTTCCATGAGAGGCTTTTGACTGGGAAAGTGACGTGTCCCATTATCATACCTGTTTGCAGGAGTTAAGAGGGGGAGGGCGTCTCCTCCTTCAAAAGGAAAACATTAACCTGACAGTGCAAAAGGAAATTACTAATTAAGGGAGAGGTCCCGAACAGCTTTCCAGATGGGTTGACTACAGTTCCCATAATCCCCAGCCAGGACAGCCTGCTGGGGATGATGGGAGCTGTAGCCCAACCCCTCTAGAGGGCGCCAGGTTGGAGAAAGTTGGCCCCGCCCCTGAGCTCAGGGGTGGGAAACGGGGTTAGTAGCCTTGAGAGACTGCTTCAGTAACTTGTGAAGGCTTCCTCCAGAGACATGGGAAGGCCTATCACTGCTTTGCAGACTTCTCTGCAGCCCAGTGCTGCTAAGAGGTCGCATCACTGCTCCCGCTCCGGCCAGCTCTAGGCAGCTCAGCCCCACTTATTCTTCAGTTCTTTTCCATCCTTCGGAACAAGCGGCAGGCAGGGGAAGGGTTCCTCACCGAGCAAAGCTCCTGTCCCCCACCCCATTACATGTACACAGCCCAAATGTTATAATAATGGGTTTTTAAAAAATAAATAAAATCCCTGTTCCCCTTGTGTAGTGTAGTAAGCTCCTCTGCTTAGCCTGATTCCCCTTCCAGCACTCAACAGCAGGGAGCAGTGCTGCAGGCACCACGGTTTGTTGGTTTGTTTAGTTTGCTTTTTAAAACATTTCTGCAATTTCACTTTAGTGCAGATACCCCAAAAAAATTAAAGGGAAAGAAATGTAGCTGTTGACACACACACACACACACACACACACACACGAGTGTTAAAATGGCACTATCAACAGGGAGGAGGAAACAGCTTCAGGAAACAGTGAACTGCATCAGCCGCTTCAAATGTCGGGAGAAGCGGGGGTGAGGAGAATTAATTAATAAAAGCTGCCACTGCTACAGGACAGAGGGAGGTGAACCTGACACACAGCTTGACAGTTTCAACTTCTGCTTTCCCGTATCCCTTTGATAAAAACAACTAACAATTTATTAAAAAGTGCATTTGGAATTCAAGCAAATAGGGAGGGGCTGGAAGGGACGGGACGAACGCTGCCCATATGGCTATGTCACGCCCACTGTGTGTGGATGGAACATAGCGAGATGCACACTTTGAAAAAAAAGTTCTACGCCTTCTGAACTGTGGAAACTCAGTGCAATTCTACTTGTAGCTTACACTGGAAGAGCAATGATTGGGTAGGGCTAGGAGGAGCTAGTCTGTAAGTACCCTAGAGAGCCGCCTGAAGCAGGCTGTTTCACCCTGATGCATGACAGGGTTGTCCCTGGCCGAAAGTGCTCTAAATATCACCTTCACAGTCCACCTCCCAAATACCTGATTGGTGCTATTATCAATTCTCAGACAAGGCTACACACAGAGAGCCCTAACAACTAATTCAGAGAAGGATTTGCACCCATAACACCCATTTGTTGCATGCATGATTGTTCAGCCAGCTAGGGATATCATACGTATATGCACATAAACCTTTTTCCTCCTAGCTGGATCAGGGTAGAGTAGCAACTTATGTATCGCCAAAAAGGACAAAATGCATCATCAAAAAATATGACATTAATTTGCATAAAATTTGCATGAGCTAATCTATCTATCTATCTATATGCAAATTTAGAACTAATTATTATAATTTAAATAGGAATACAGTACATCTCACTATAGTGCGGTAGGCTGTGACCAGGTGACCTGTGTATGCCTGCCTGTTCGGTCTGCTGTTCAGGTGCTCACTGTTGATGGGCAACAGTTCTTATGGTTCTTTATCCTTAAATTAGAATTGGACAGGACAGCCCTTCAAACACAATTACATATCGCTCTTCTTTACCTACGTTTGTTCTGCAATGGCCTCTTCTGCACTAGCTCCTAAAATGGGATGTGTCGCTTATTCTTGGGGATGTATGAGAAATTTGTTTCAGTTCTTTTTTGATCATACATTTCCAAGCTTGCGATGTGATTTGCAGACCCTCCCCAAAATGTGTTCGACAAGCATGCATGTTCCCTGGGGCAAAGGAGTGGAGTTGGGGTTTTTTTTTTTTTTTAAGTAATTGATAGCTCCTCCTGCCCCCCACAAAAAAATCAAGGAGAAGGAGAATGGGGTGGGGAGAGAAGAGGGGGAGTGCTGCGGCCTGCTGCTATTCTCCCACTTCCCATGGGGTAAAGCCAGTGGGACCAACACCCCCTGTTCCCCTCCACCCAAAAGCAATTCCTGAAAGCAAATGCAACCCCTCTTCTGTGCTGACTTTCACAGGAGTAAGCACCATTGAAGACAATGTGATCTACTTCTGAGTAGACATGTATATTGGAACATTTTCATCTCCTTGAGGCAAGAAAATAAAAAAGGTCGAAGGAAACAATTTGAAATGCTTGAAAGAGATTCCAAACTTTATTTTTTCAATGGGAGGGAGGGGGGAAGCAGCATTGTATTTATTCTCTAGTTCACTGGGCAAGGCAATGAGAGAGAGAGAGAGAGAGAGAAGAGAGAGAGAGAGAGAGAAGTCATGTGGAGGTGCAGGTGAGGGAGGCCAGTACCACGAGTTTAGCACGCACTGAAATATATACCACAGGGAAAAAACGCAACACATTAAAAAGTTGTGATATAAGTGGTCTGAAGAAATCCGGGATATAATGGCAGAAATAACGTGAGGAGATCAGTTGGGGTGTGTGTGTCATGTGACACACCAGTGAGTCAGGCATTACAATGCTGGTAGAAATCCCTAGTATAGATCCCCCCCTAGCATTATTCAATATACAGTAATACCTTGGATTGCAAGTAACTTGGTTTGAGAGCGTTTTGCAAGACAAGCAAATTTTTAAATATTTATTTATTTATTTTTGACTTGATATACAAGCGATGTCTTGCAATACAAGTACTGTAGTACGGCTTAAATTAAAAATCTGTGTACAAATTTTTTTGGGGGGATTTCGTTTTTATATACGAGTGTTTTGGATTACAAGCATGTTTCCGGAACGAATTATGCTCTCAATCCAAGGCATGACTGTATTTCTGCAGCTTTCACAAGGTAGCCTATGCAGTCATGCTGTTATTTGTCCTCTCTCTCCGCCCCCCCCCCCACTCTCTCTATATATGACTGGGGTTTTAATGAAGTTGGCACAAAGCCTGCAGTGTAATTTGCTATTTTTATTACTCTGTCAATATTGTGCATTAAAGCCCTCAATACTACTCAATGAAAGTAAAAAGAATTCTTTAAACCATGCAACTTTGAAATGAAAACAGGAAACTGCTAATGCATGTGTCTTATACACAAGGCCAGATTAAGGCTATTGAAGCAGTCCCTCACTAATTAATTTGAAACTGTGATGAAAACACAAAGTACCCATAGATGTGAGGTTCCTAAGTTGTTGTTCTTGGGGTTTTTTTTCCTGACAAGAGCATTTCAAAATGGGTGTTCTTTTCTTGACAAAAGCAATACATCAGACCAGACTGATGGTCAAGCCTTTTGCTGTTCCTCAGAGGGGATGACATAAACATGAACTTCACTTCTTGTCCTGAACTCGTAAACTGTAAAATCAAAGCAACAGCCTACAGGGCTCTCGGGAGCTAAAAAGGAGAGATGTAAGTCTGATTCTGATTTTCTCCTGTTATTCTAATTTGCCTTTTCTAAACATGTACAAAATTTACTGGTAGGAGTGTCAAATACATGAAACGTGATTCATTAAAATATTTTTTTCTAAGCTTACTGAAACTCTTTTTAAGTTCCCGCAAACTTCCTACAGATGTTTTCCTAAATATGCCCCATCCAAATTTGCCTCGAGTTTTGCTTTACGTGAAATGTTCATATGTACTCCCAACATTTTATGGTTTGAATGTTAGCCTCTAGTTGAAAACTGGGGTTCAAAATGAAAACACACACACAAAAAAACAATGGGTTGGATCCAGACTTGGTCATGCTTAGAGTAGGCCCATTAAATGGGATTCCCATTGATTTTAATCGGGCTATTCTAAGTATGACTAAATCTAGATCCAACCCAATGGCTCCAGTCATTATGGCTATATATGACTTCTAGGATCAGGGACAGCATGCTTCTGAATATCAGTGACTAGTGCTTGAGTGCTGTGCATTTCCTCATTACCGACAGCTACTACCATGGACCTGGGATAGCAAATTACATGTCTTCACATCAGGACATGGGTAAGTTGAACCAGATATTACAGCAATGGAGGGGAACGAGGCTGCATAAGAGAGTTGCAGATCCTATAAAGCTGAAGTTGTGATACATCAAGGATACTGGTAACTTGCTCAAAATTAAAGACACTGCAAGAAATTGGAGAATAAATTAAGATTTTCTGCATATGCTTTTGTTGTTAAAACTGAGAACTGTCACCATCTACACAAATGTTGCACCATAAAGTTTGGATTTGTCCATTTCATCCGACTTCCTTCAAAGGGGATAAATTAACCAGGTGCTTGGAATAAATAGGTTTATGGATCACAGCCATAGATTTCTAATTACAATATGTAGATGCAATTAGAGATTTAAAAATGGAATAACATCAGTTCAGTTTCAGGCAGGGAAAGCTGGCTGAAAAGAGATTTCATTACAATCTGCTGTTCTTTCTTTATTTTTTAAAATTAATCCACCTGTTGACTGCAGATTCCAAGTGCAGTTGATATACACAGGAAAATCTGATTTACAGAAGTAGTTCGCAGTCTGTGAGTGTGGATTTGAAAATAGTAATGGGAAGGATAGCACGTGCTTTTTTTGCCGACAGGAGATCGGTTTGTCGCTGTTAACAGCTGCTTGAATTTATGCTGAAATTTATTGTAATAAATATTGGTTACTAACTGCTTCTCGTTGTCCTAGTCGAGCAATAAAGGCCTTCAAAGGGAGCAGCTGCCGAAATATTACCCCGAACAGTCCTTCAGATTTCTTTTTCCATGGTCATTATTTTTAAAAGGATAAGAAAGAACAAATTCAGACACGGTGCAAATAGTTGGCAAGGGTAATAATTAAAAAAATAATAATTTAAAAAAACACCAACCTGCAAATGCTGAATTGATTGCTACATATAATGCACTTCCCTCCATTCCTTTCACAGAGGAAAACCTTAAAACAAGAGGGCTGTTCATGCCCTCACCAGCCATTGATCCTCTAAGAAGCACATCAATAGTGCAATACTGAAGCACATGCTCCACAAAAGGCCTGTATGTGCGGAGGCCTAATGCATGCTGTCGCCCCCTGTCCTGTTGCCGCCACTTTGTGAGGGTTGGAAGAATAGTATGAGTGGGGCCTACACACATATAGCTCTTGCATCACGCATCAGCCCTGTTCACAAGGTTTTGCCCTGAGGTGAGAGCAAAAGAGATGGGCCAATTAGAAGCAGCAACTTAGGCATAGTTCTCACTGGAGAAGGGAAACTTGTATCTCGGCTGCACCACTTCAAATTGCAGCTCACATGACTGAATGGTCCTCTATATAAACAACAGCAACAACAACAACACTCTCTCCACGTAAAAAGCCAATATGTCAAGGAAAAGGGTTCCAGCCTAGTAGTTTCCTTGAGACGCTAGATTTCTATATGTGGGGAATTGTTGTGTATCGAAGACCATAAAGTCATGCGAACTTCCTACCTACAGTCCAGATGAAGTTCAACACCTCAATGACTAAGCTTCAGAGCCAAACTAGATGCTCTCTTGATGCACAGAGAATACAGTTTTTGCTTACCTAATTTCTGGCACGCAGGGGAGATTCTTACAAGAAATGTGGCATACAGTACCATTGGGGACTGTTTTCCTAAGAATTCTAGCCATGCAGCTGGCAGGGGCCCCCTCCAAGTGTGCTGGAGAGGGAAGAGATCCCTTTCCCTGTGCACTGTTACCTGTAAGGATTCCCCTCCAACCCACCATGCACCTGTAATTAGGTAAACCAAAACTTGAAACATCGTTAAATGGCACATATCGAGAGAATGTCTAGTTTCGCTCTGCCTTTTTACCATGGATGGAAATTCCGTTCTCAGTCTAGACCTCTCCATACAAGGAGAAAAACTCATGCATGTTTACAGTGCTCATGTGTGTGCAGTTATCATTATTTTTAAGAGCTGGAAGGCCTCAGGTGAGCGGAAGGTTGTTGCAGTTCCCAGTAATGCTGCTTCATTCAGGAAAAAGTTATCTTAGATGATTCATTTCATTTTGAAGCTGAAGATCAAGGGAAAATATGCCTTGTTGTCATTATTGTGCATTGAATGCTATCTGGAGTTTACTTAATTTATGTGTTTATTATTTGTATTCTCCCCACACACATCCTATCCTTGCCTTTTTCTTTTTTCCTTCTGTGTACATTCCAAGTTTGCCAAGTTGAGAGTGAGCCAACTGTAAGAGATTTGTCTCTTGGTTTAACTTCTGCTTCTATCTCTGCTTCCAAGAATTTGCTATTCTTGCTTCTGCTCTTAGGCTGCCTGCCAACTGCTCTGCTACTTTGCACCAGCTTGACAAGGCTCACTAATTATAAAGAAATGTTTAATGTCTCAGATAGTAGAAGGTGGAAGGAAGAAATCGCAGTAGTAGGGAGGCCATAAATATCCACCACACTTCTGAAGCAAAAATCACATATTTGCGGTTGCAGAAAAGTCTCTTGAAAAAGCAACTCGTTTGCTAATTGTATTGTTGGATCCATGGAAAAAGGGTAGTGACTCACTGCATACGTTCTTATGCATTTAAACCAATTGCACAATTATGTTTCAGTCCCAAGGACAGCATTACATTGCTGAGGTCTGTGCTTTTGAATGAAGAATGATGCACACTATTTGCAATTAAGGCAGAGCACAATGAAGCCAAATGTCTGTATTTCTGAATGGGGAATGATGCACACTTAAGTCAGGCATGCACTTTTTAATATGGAGGCCACTTCTGAATTGCCAAAAAAGGAGAGAAAATGCATCACCAAAAAGTAGGACGAAAGAAGGCTGTGATTTGCAGAAAATTGGCATGTGCTAACTGGCATGTGTAGATGCAAATTTATAGATAATTGTTATAATTTAAATTGAAATACGGTACCTCTCAACATAGTGTAGAAGGCTGCGACCAGGCAACCTCTGTGCCTGCCTGTTCGGACTGTTGCCCAGGTGCTGACTGCTGATGAGCAACAGTTCTTATGATTCATGATCTGGAATTGCATATCCTCCAACATTTCACAGATGAAAATAGGGACACACATGTGAATTTGTAAGAGGTATGGTTAAGCAACATGAAGGTGTGATCAAGAGGTCGTGGCCAGGCAACATGAGGGCGTGGCCAAGGGTATGGCCAGGCAACCCAAGGGCATGGTCAAGGACAAAGTTATTAGAGGAAACACAGAAAATCTTATATATTATAATTATTACATTATATATTATTTTATAATATTTTATGAGTGGCTTTTGTAAAAAAAAATTTTTTTACCTTACTTAAACCTTTAATTGTTGATATCTGGTGTTTTTCATGGGGGGAGGATCAGTGCTTGCAATCTCTTTCTCTTTGTTTTAAAATTGTCAGGATTGGTCCCTGGCATTTTCAGGGCAGTTGGAGAAGGAAAAGAAAAGGAGATGCAGAGGAGGGGGAGCTTTGGGGGGGGGAATACAAAAAGACACACTGGGGTTTTGAGGGGGGGGGGCCCTCAGCGTTTTGCTCCAGCATCTCTACAGCTCTGGTTTTTAAGCACAAGGAGTAGCTTTCAGGGGCTGAACAGCTTTGTTGTTGTTTGTTATTGTGGAAAGGCCCCAGTTTAAAGCACTTTTTGTGTTCTATTCACACAATTTAGATTTAAAGAAACACTTAAACTGGAATAATCTTACAGAATTTAACTAACTTGAATTAAGTTAAAACAAACAGTGCAATCCCACGCACAGTTACTTGGAAGTAAGTACAAATGTCTTCAATGGGTCTTACTTACCCCGGGCATACCCTCCAAGTGCCCCAGTTTTGCCGGGACAGTCCCGGGAAAACTGTAGCCATCCCAGCTTCTCTCCCTGTCCCGCTGATTCCTGATTTTCCCTGGAGGCACTAACGCCCCCTCCCCAGCCACGGGCATGCTCGCTTCCCTTCCACGGGCTCGCTCGCTTCCCTTCCTTTCCATTCAGGCGCCTCGGGGAAAGAAGGGTTAAACCATAAAGAGAAGTGGGAATGAAGGGCTCGATGGGCAGGCACCAACAAGGAACTTGCACAATAGGGGAAGGCTGAAGCACTGGTGATATGTCCAGAACAGCAAAAGCAAGAGAAAAGGGCTGGAGTGTACCGGCATTTACAGACGTGAGTGTAGAGGACCTTATAAAAGGAGGAGGATGGTCCCAGGTGGGGGCTTCCCAGACACAAACAAAACCAATTGTCTTTGTCTTGACTGACACAAAAAGGTGGGGATTGGTGGGAGGTGACTGGCTTCTCCTTGGAACTAGAGGTGGGGACGAACCTGTCGGGGGGCCCGCCTCGCCGTCGCCTCGCCTCTCCGTGGCGGCAGCCCCCAGCCTTGTTCTTCTGAGCGGTGCGGAGCTGTTCTCCACACCGCTCGAGCTGCTGGCACTGGCCACACTGGTCCCGGCGCATCCCTTCCGGCATGCCGGAAGGGACACGACAGACCAGCGTGGGTGGCGCGGGCGGCTCACAGTGGAGAGGCGAGCCACCGCCTGCTATGCCCCACGAGGCAATACGGTCCACCCCTACTTGGAACATCTTTACAGTGGGATTATTTCCTCTTTATTGTTTATTTATTGGATTTCTTAGTCACCTTCCTCTTTAAGAAAGACCCAAGGCAACTTACCCCCAAATTATTAAAACATATAAAATATAATGTAGCTAAAAACGATTTCCATTAAAACTACCAAAACATCCGTACAGACCACAACCCAAGCAACTGATGCATATAAAGGGGGTTGGGTACTAAAATGTGCAAGGTGCAAAAAGTGTTTTTGTGCGCACCTTTGGGGTATGGCTGTCTGAACTTAATGCCTGCTAATGCATTCAAAGTATTTATGGAGGATTTTCCTCTCCCCAGCACTGCCACCACCTATGGGGGAACTGCTACTTCACTGGGCAGCCCCACCTACGGGGTTTCTTATTTATAGCAAATGCTTATATTTCAGAGCCTAAGGAATTCTCTGCCATTATAACTCAGAGTGCCACAAGCTGACCCTTTTCCGCTGCCACTGCCAGCAATTACGTTAGGACACTTTAAAAACTGCCAGCAATTACGTTAGGACACTTTAAAACCACCTGGCATAAATGGGAACCAACAGACATCCTTGGTCTGTTCCTTTCCTGCTTAAAGGGGCCATGGGCAAAATCGCAGATAAGCTAAATAGCTTGTGGGAGGAGGCAGGGGAATTCATGGCTCTGCGTAACAAATCGTGACTCTGCATAACAAAGTAAGAAGCCATGATGGCTTGTGTTTACGGGACTGTCCCAGCAAATTCGGGGCAATTGGAGAGTGTGGAATTGAACAGGGAAGCCTTTCAAACAGAGGACACCTTCAAATACAGTACGGTCCTCTGGCATCCCTTCAAATACATGGCCACCCTACTTTTTAATGGACTGTGATACACACTTACATCAACTGTGCTGCATGTGTAAAGGTGCATACAGCTGTATGTGCTTTGGGCCTGTATGCACAGTTGGGATCACTGTCATGCCACTAGTTCACAGTTGAGAGTAGAGGCCCAACACACTGACAGTTGTACGGATGCAGGGACCATTTTTCTGTTCCACCTCACATCCAGAAAGTAGGATGTCGAAGGAGAAAAGGACACCCTGCAGCAACTAAACATTTGACAAAATGTGCCCGCTCAACAGGCAGTATTATCATATATTTAGCTCATCTGAACTCAACCTGTTCAGGGTTTATTTATTTATTTAATTTATATCCCACCTTTTCACTAAATTAGTGTTCAGGGTGGGTACCAGTAATAAAATACAGATAAAATGTAACATAATTAAAACATAATCACATCAGTTAAAACACATCATGTAAAAACTCATTAAAAACACATTAAGTTAAAAAGAAATAATAAATAAAAAGCACCCACCAGTTAAAACCTCATGCAGCAAACAAAACAGCTTAACAGCCAAAGCCTGCCTGAATAATTAAAAAAAAGCCTTTGCCTGCCAGCAGAAGGACAACAGATGGAACCAACCTTGTCTATTCTTGGCAGGGAGTTTCAGAGCCTGGGAGCAGCAGCAACCAAGAAGGCCTTCTCATGCTTTGTGCCTCCGATGGTGGCAGGATGGAGAGAAAAACCTCTCCCAAGGATCTTAAAGCCTTGAGAAGCTTGTAAGGGAGAATGTTGTCTTTCATTTCATTTTCATTTATTATATTTATATCCCCCCTTTTTTTTCCTGCAACAGCCCTGTGAGGTAGGTTAGGCTAAGAGTCAGTAACTGGCCCAAAGTCACCCAGTGAGCTTCATGGCTGAGTGGGGACTTGAACACAGATCTCCCAAGTCCCAGTCCAACACTCTAACCACTACACCACACTGGCTTTCAAATAGGGTTTAGAAATCAGTTCTTCCCACCTAGGGCTGATCTCCACAGCAACGGGTGTGTGATGAAGACAAAATTCAGAAGCCCTAAACAAAAAACCTCAGTGAGCATGGCTTGAAGGGCTACTCTCTTCTATACTTAAAGGGCCATACTCCAGAGGTACATATGCACATAGGTCCCTGAACTCAAGTCCAGATCAATGTGTGGTGGTTGGGGTGGAATCATCAGACTTGATCCGATTCCCACCCCCACACCCCCATATATCTCCCTCATCCATCTATCTCTACCCTGTTTGACTGTCTGTACAGGGCTACAGTTTCTGCCTTTGCAAATGCATTGAGCAATTAATATTTTAGATGAAATTGAGTTGCCCTCATCTATCTTCTTCAAGCTTATGGATAAATCAGTTTTGTCCTCCGTATCAAAGTGAAAGGTCGTATTATTAATCCACCATACTGAGCCATTGCTTTCTCCAATCTTTCTTATTTCAGATGAATTTAAGTATTATTTTCAATTAAGTTATCAATAACTTTTCAAAAAATAGATGTTGATAAGAAAATCCAGACGCAGTTGAACTGTGTGTCTAGGTGTATCTATCAATACATTCTGATAGATTTCATTTCTGCAGATGAAAGAAAAAGCCCTTTGTGTATCTTTCTATCTCAGCACTGTTAATGAAGATTCATTTCAAGTTGCAGCTTTACATAAACATTACTTTTCTTGTTCAGAGAGAAGGGAGGAGAGTCTTTCACAATCTATTTTACTACTTGCACAAAGGTGTCTCACTGCTGTTCTCCTCTTCCATTTGTCATGAAGAGTGAGCTGAAAATTATCCCATCTGCCAATGGCATTGTCTGAATGCAATAGCAGAGCCAATAGAGCCGAGGAAGGCATGAAATGGCTGGCGACACATTCATATTCATAATATAAAGCTTCATCCTTTATAGTGTTCTCTTTCAGAGGTATCATAGGCATTAACAAGAGCTGGGTTTTAATAAATTTATGATTATGCTAATTTGGAGGCAAAGATACTTGCTCATCTTGAAGAAAGTATAAATATTTTGAGCTTGCTTTGAGTGAAGTCAAACTGTGACTCTTGAACTAAGGCTCCTAAGATATATGAAGATGTGGCACTTGAACAAATATCTGTCTGTCTGTCTGTCTAAAATTAACTATATTTATCAACTGCCTTTTAGTCATAGTGACACTTAGGGATGGGTGAGAAATTTGCTCTACTGAGGGTTTTTTTTTTTTTTTTAAAATGCATTTACCCCGTTCACACCTCCAAACTCTTTCAATGAGCTGAGACAGAGTTGAGTTCCAAAATCCACATGTTCATAAGCTTTCCAATGTAGCTCATCTAGGAAAAAAGTATGCACAACATCCATATATCTGAGAGAAGTACGCGGCGCAACACAGCATTTCAGCAATGTCACGTACTTGGAAAAATGCGCACAAAAATGCATATGTGAATGTATGCAGAAGGGGAAATGCGCACAAAAAGTATGGATTTTTAATAAATAAATAAATCACAAGCTCATACAGAAACTGGATGGAATGAGCTCAAAAAACAAACCATCTCAGCAAGATCGAGATTGACAGATCCATCCCTAAGTGATTAAAAGGAAAAATAAATAAACACAACTCACAATTAAAATCATTCAAGTCTAAAATAAATAAATAAATAATAGGCAAAAAGCTTAACCAAAATAGCTGCAAAAGCAAGACAGTAAGAACAGAGCATTAAAATAAGCACACACACATGCACAAGGCCCCAAAACAACAAGAATAACTTGCTTAATAATCTAATCTTGAAAGATACAATGAAAAGGCAAGTTTCATTCCCATCCAAATAAAGAGGACTATGCTTGCCTTTACACCTCTAAAATGTGTTTCCTTTATGGTCCATTGAAGGAAACCATGACCACTGAAGGAAACCATGAATCTCTGAGGAGTGATGGCCAGTTTAGACAATGAACAGAATCAATTTATTTATTTATTTATTTATTTTACATTTATTAATTGCCCATCTGGCCGCCAACTGGCCACCCTGGGCGATGTACATAGGATATGTACAGAATCAAGTGATAAACTTATCCAAAATTACCACCTCAGGCTGCAAGTAGTGTAGATACAGTATATATTTGAATGGTGCCCACAAGTTGTTGCTGTTGCTGTTGCTGTTGTTGTTGTTGTCATTGTCGTCATTATTGTCCCTGAACATAGAAAACTTGCATGTCAGGGATAAGTCTAGAATCCTTCTCCATGAATCCTTCTCCATGGCATCCTACCTTTCTACATGTAGGTAGGCACGGGGCGGGGGGGAGAGCATTCAAATATTGCAATGCAAATAGTGAAATATTTTTAACTACTGATTGTGCTATGTGGTCTGTGGTGTCAGCATAAATCACTACAAAATACAAGAGACTTCCTCTTTGCGTGAATCCCACAGCACCCTGCAGCAATTAAAATCCCTGACCGAGAAGTAATTGTACAAAGGTGGTATCCTTTAAATTATTACCGGGATAGTGCTTTATGTATTTCTTTTAAAAATAGATTTAAAAAAAAAAAAAAACACATGGGCTAGCAATCCTTTTCAAATCACTTCTAATTGTTGGCTGCAGGAATTTCATATACAATCGTTCATATCATGTATGCCCTGAAGGCCAATTAATATGTCAGTTTTTAAACTTCCTACCATCAAGAGACCTTTCCGCATACATTTGTCTGTCGAGGAACCCCAAAGCATCTGCCATGGAACCTCTATGCATTCCAGAGGACAATGGACAAATGTAGAAAGCTTCCTTATACTATGCCAGGTCATTGGTCCACCTAGTTAAGTATTGCCTACACTGGGTGGCAGCAGCTCTCCAGGTTTCAGACTGGAATCTTTTCCTACCTGGAGATGCCAGGGAATGAATCTAGGACCTTTTGCATGCAAATAATATGCTCCACCACTGAGCTATGGCCCTGCCCCCAATGTTCTAGTGGGGCCACTTTTCCCTAGACCATGCATTCAGTTCATGTGGGTGGCTGGTAATTGGGCCATTAATCCATCTGTGCTGAGAGCACAGCATGCAACATATCTCAAACCCTCCTGTAGCTGCACATTGCAGGAGAGACTTGAGACCTAGTCAGGCATACCTTATCCCAGTAGACTAAACATGCAAGGGGGGGGAGTGCCCCCATCCCAGTAGATTAAACATGCGAGGAGGGGGGAGTGTCCTTTGCCCCCATCCTCACATGTTTCCGTCACACTCTACACATGGAGGGCGACGTTCTGATGTCCTCTATCCATGGAGGCTGTCAACATGACTTGGAACTCTGATTTTCCAGATTTTCCAGGGTTCCAGATTTGCATGGAAAGCCTCCATGGATACAGGAGGACCTCCTTTTCAGAACGTTGCCCTCCACATGTAGACAGTGATGAAAACAGGAAAGGAGGGGGCAGGGGCTCGCGCTCTCTCAATCTCACGTCACGTGTTTAGCCTACCCAGATAAAGAACACCTTTGTAATGGCAGAATTTCACAGAGGATTCCAAGACATTTCACAGGTTTCCCAGAATTCAAATGGCTGATTTACATTAAAAGTAGGAAACTTCCACGTGCAGGGACCTCAGGAAGAACCATGTTTCCCACCACATATCACCATTTTTCTCACTGAAGAAGGGTAGGCATTTGCGAAGCCTAATTCTTTAGCTCTGCCACTTTTTGCATCTTCCATCTTGTCAGGATGGCATCATACGGCGCCTTATTATGGATGTTCAAATATTAATGTCTTGGTACTCTTAGGGACACCAAAGTCACCAGAAGACAAAGACAGGCAGACAAGTTGAGGTGCACCCTCAAACAAATCCCCCAAAGAGAAAGGAAAGTTTTTTTACACTGGAGAAAGGAAAACACAGCTGAACATGGGTGTGTGTATTTCTGGATCAGCTTCAGTAAGAACTGGCCCTGAGTTGAAAGTGAATTTACCTCTTGGATTTCCATATTGCCGTTCAAGGAAAACCAAGTGCCCAAGATCTTTAAAAACAAAAATGCCTTTAACCAAATCAGAACCATGGGTACTTAGCAAAATGGAAACTGATTTTTAAAAATAAAATAAAATTGGAGCTTCTGTCACAAAGTATGACAATGGCACTGAATGTTAAAGAGAAAGATTTTTTAAAAAAAATATATAATATGGTTTATAGCAGTAATCCTCTTAAATACTTGAGGCTTTGCCAGCTTTTAGCTAACAAGCTCTGTTATTAACGGCTGTAGAGCTACAACACTCAAAGGATTATTGTCTAAGTTTGCTGACAATGCATTGCCTACTGACCAGTTTCTAACATGCAATCTGTTATTGTATTTCACAAACCAGATCAGTGCTTAAAACCAGTTGAAGCATAAAATCCCGACTCTCCCTCTCCCCCCGCACCTTTTAAGCTAAATAAATAAATAAACAAATAAATAAATAAAGTTGCACTGCATCACTCTTTTTTTAAAAATTTTTTATCTGTGATTAAAGGCTATGATTATTATCAGTGAAGTTATCTGGCACCATTTTGGGGTTTGAGGTTTGATCAAGTAAACTTGAAAAGAACATCAAGCTTCTCCCTCTCTTTCTCTTTAAATTTACCTTTCTTTATTTAAAAAAAAAAATATGGGACAGAACTGTCAGGAAGCTGTCTCTCTTCTCCTAATTCTTAATATGGAACTTCTGACAAGTATACAGATTTGCCTTAATTATTTATTCATTTTATTGAAAGTGTCTTCATCTGCTTTAAATTTCTAATAAGTCTAATTTAAATAAAGAGAATCCTATTTGAATGTTGATTTCACATTTTGAAATCCAGAAGGTGGCTGTCGATGCACAGTACAGGCATTTGGTAGGTACTTGCCACTGAACTCATTTCTGGTTAAACTACCTATTAATACACTTTACTGTAAGCTACAGCTAATAATGCACAGGACAAATGTCTGCCTGCTTATCAAACTCAAATGTTTGACGTTTGGGTGGCATGTGATGTTACTAAAAACACACCCAGAAAAGCAACCCCATGTCAAGTTCCCCCTCCTTGCCCCCACAATGGCCTGGTTCACACAACTCGGCCAATCGTTGGTAATTATTATTGGTTGGTTGTCCTAGGGGTGGGCAATCCGCTGGGACCCGACCTGCCTCCAGCTCGGCGGACACTGCTCCTGCACCTGCCAAGCCAGCCCGAAAGCTTGCACGTGCCGTGCCACTTGCCGGACACTCCGGTTCCCGGCGGGCCGCTGTTTACATAGAAAATGCCTTAAGATACATCAAAGGCAGCCACAATTTATGCAAATTATGCAAATTGCGGTCGCTTCAGGTGTATCTTCTTAAGGCATTTTCTATGTAAACAGCGACCCACCAGGAACCTAGAATTTGGTTCCCCAGCTTGACTCAAAAGAATGCAAGTCGAGCCAGGGAAGAGGTAAGCAGGATGGAGTTTTTTGGGGGGTCAAGCTAGTCCACCAGATTTCCATGCCCCAAAATGAAATCCTCACACATCCATAGTTGTCGTGTCATCCAAACCCACTTGTGGTTATCCACGATGGGTAGTTTTGTCCACGAAAACCATGATGAGTACCCATGGGGTGTTCTAGGGTTTGTTCAACCCATGATGGGTTGTCATGACATCTGACTACTCACCCAGTGGGTTGGATCCAGAATTGTCATTCCATGCCACTGGTGGAATGGCACTTCCACATAGAATCATAGAATCATAGAAAAGTAGAGTTGGAAGGGGCCTACAAGGCCATCGAGTCCAACCCCCTGCTCAATGCAGGAATCCAGGTCAAAGCATTGGACCTGGATTCCATCCTCTTCTTCCCTCTGCAGGGCCATGTGCACTCTCTAAATCTGCTCTGGAGGGTTGGGGGACTCTCTGGAGCAGATTTGGATGGTGCATGGGGGGATGCAGGGGGGAGGAAGGGACATGGAAGTCCCATACCACCAGGGGTATCCTTCCACTGGCAGAACACTACTTTTGTATCTGAGCCAATGCATACCAATGGAAATCCACTGGACATTTCTCTTCCTTTCCTTATTGGCTCCCATGGGTGTAGGCAGGTAAATGGATAAATTGTCACCCCAAATGCTACCCTTTAAGTATTTTATTTTAAATTTAGGGCCAATTAGACTACACGCCTTTTAGGCAGTGGAGGCTGGTGACTCCTATTTCAGTGGGGCTCCTAATCCATTGCAGCTTTTATTTGGAGCTTCATAGGAGCTATCCATGGTGGCCTGTGGGTGAACCTATTTTGGGTATGGAGTTCAGCACCATGGATTGCTCCTATGCAGTTCCAAATAAAACCTGCAATGGATTAGGAGCCCCACTGAAATAGGAGTCACCAGCCTCCCCTGCTTTTAGGCAATCCTATTTCTGCAGTACTTGTACAGTTATTACTCACGAGTTGCTCACAGGAACACCTCCTTCTACAAAGTGCTTTCCATATTATTCAAACAGCATTATTATATCACTAGGAAATGCTCTTCCGCCTCCCTACCACCCTTTGAATGCATCCATTAGCCACCTCCACACATGACTCATGTGAAATCAGTCTATTTCTGGTCCATGTTAGCTTTGCATGTATTTATTCATAAAACTGTTCTGCATGAATCTGCAGTTTAAAAAAAAAACCTCACAACATTTTGTATTATTTCTGTATGCATTTTCCATAACATGAATTTTTGCATGCATTTTGAAACATGCATCAAGATATGCCCCAATAGGTTTTGTATACATTATGCTAAATGCTATATGTTTTGAGTCAAGAACTGTTTCACAAAATTTGGAGAAGTGTGAAAACTAAGAGATAACTTAGTTCCGATCCATGAATTAGCCCAGGAAGTGTGAATCAGGACTGTTCACTTTAAAATGAAGACAAAAACGAAATCCGTGAGCATTCCTAGATTGAAAGGGAAGTGGGACCACATCTCCTGGCCCTCCCCCAATGTCATACATGTCAGCTAGCATGTGACATTGACATATGCAGCAGTGGAGCCTATGCACATAGAGCTCTCTGTGTGTGTGTAGGCTTCTCCTATGCAGACACCCACAGTCAAAAGGAATGGATGAATAGTCCAAGTCAGTTTTGCATATATTCAGTCATAAGTCAGTTCCATGCAATTTCCATATCAGCCTTAAATCTTTTTTTTAAAAAAAATTCAATTTTAAAAGGCATGAAATTTCACTCACAACTTCTCCTAATATAGGTGTTCTGGATGATCCAGTGGGGTGGAGTGTGTGTGTGAAACCATGTTGGAATCTGGAAAAGCCGTGCGGCTCCTTTTTCCTCTACACCAGGTGCCCTCCAGAGTTTGGGGACTACAACTCCTATCAGCCCCGGCCATTGGTCAAGGATTATAGGGGGGTTGTCCAAAACACCCAGAGGACACCAGTTTGCCTACCTCTGCTCTGTGCTCATGTGGGTTGCCACAATAGGCATCAGCATATAGATCAGGAAGCCTCCAGCCTGAGTCCCAGCTTATGACCTTCCCCCGCATCACGCGCAGCTGTGGGCGGGGAGAAATTTTGCGGACGTGGTGGGAGGAGAGGCGAGACTTACCAGTTCTCGCAGGTACGCTCAGGTAGAGGGGGCGGGGTTACAGGAGCCAATATTAGGACCTGCAGCACCGCCCCACACCCTCTTTGTTCTTCGTAGCTCGGTCTTGCGCAGCTCTCCTACTACGACACAGAATTCAGCGACCACAACGAGGACACGTGCACGGTCAGCTAAGGGGATGGGGAAAGCAGAGGGGGCGTTAATAGGGTGGGGGATTCAAGCATCCAGAACCGCTGCAGATTGGACTTAATACGAACGAAAAATTAAAACAGGGAATTGGGCCAACCACCAGGGCCATGCAGCTGCCGCCCTGAGGCGGGCCGGCCGCGCGGACACAGACGCGTAGCCTGGCCTGTCTGTCTGCTCCGGCCGTGGCAGGGACGAGGGCTGCCCCGCACCCCCCTCCTCCCAGGGACCATCCACCCGAGTCCCCTGAGCTGGCCGGCCGCGCGGACGCAGGCGCGCGGTCCGGCCGGACTGGCCGCTTCACCTACGGAGCTGCAGCCATGCCCCCCCCTCCCATACTCACACAAAGGCTGCCGCCTCCGCCCCCCCCTGCCTCGGGACACTCGCACGACGCGCGGTGGCCGCGGCGAGGACGGGGCTCTGTTCCGCCCCCCCCATCGGCGCGCAGGCTCCCGCGGCCGGGCGGGCCGGCCGCGTGGGCTCAAGCCCGCGGCCCGGCCTGCCGGGCCCTTAGGGATTGCGGCGGGGATGGGGGTCTCTCCACCTCCCCCCCCCTCCCTCCAGGCCCTCGGCGGACGCCTCCGGCAGGGCCGGGCACGCAGTCCGGGCCTGCCCGGCCCGTCTCGGCTGCGGCGGGGACGGGGGATGCTCCGCCCCCCCGTCACATGACTTCTTCGGCGCCCGCCGCCGGGCGGGCCGGCCGCGAGGGCTCAGGCCCGCGGCCCGGCCTGCCGGGCCCCTGTAGATTGCGGAGGGGGCGGGGGTTGCTCCGCCTCCCCACCCCTCCTCCAGGCTCACGGCGGCCGCCTCCAGCGGGCCCGGGCGAGCGGTCCGGGCCCACCCTCGCCAGTTTCGGCCGCGGCGGGGACGGGAGGATGCTCCGCCCCCCGTCATCCGACGGCGTCAGCCCCCGCCGCCGGGCGGGCCGGCCACGCGGGCTCGGGCCCGCGGGCCGGCCTGCCGGGCCTCGTGGATTGCGGAGGGGGTGGGGGGTTGCTCCCCCTCCCCCCCTCCTCCCTCCGGGTTCTCAGCGGCCGCCTCCGGCGGCCTCCATCCAGGCTCCCCGGCGGCCTGCCGGGCCTTGTGGATGGCGCCGTTTCGGCCGCAGCGGGGACGGGAGGATGCTCCGCCCCCCCGTCATCCAACAGCGTCGGCTCCCGCTGCCGGGCCAACCACATAGGGACATTGCCGTCCCAACGAACTCAAATAACACACAACAAGTGGCCCTCTACACACTTCCCAACCCACAGGCAGGGGGCACTACAACTCTGGCCGAAGCATGCGCACCAGCGTGGGGCGGGCCAAACACACCTGGTGCGATGGGTTTTGCACCGGCAGCTGTAGATAACTACCCGAACTCAACTGCCGGAAATAGATACCACGGGGGGCCGTCATTCCCACTGGGCTTCCACCTAACTCAATCCACAAAGGAAAAAATATTAAGGGGGGAGTTCATTGACATGTTCTCCCTTTTGCAAAGGGAACCCGAAACACAAGAATTAGAGAAACTTAGCGACGCTGAGAAAGAAAGGGCAAAAAAGAAGAAACCCCCGCGCACATGGTCTAACTGGTTAGCGGGATACTTGACCTACCAAGGAGTAGTTCTACAGAAATACCCAGAAAAAGGTGTCGTACTGGTTAAATACCTCGACATAATATTTAGAGCATACTCCTGCTACGAAGGTTCAGCGTGGCTACAGTATGACGAGGCCTTCCGCGAGAAGGCGGCAGCAGATCGGTACATCAGATGGGATATTAAGGACAGTGATATATGGATGGAGTACACAATCCCAGCACGGCCAATTTTTGGGGAAAGAGCGGCCACTGGGCACATCATGGCTAAATACCAAGGATCCCCCGGTGCGTACAATTCACCGGGTCAGCCGGTTCAACCCCGGCCAGTCTGTTGGGATTTCTCAAGGGGAGGCTGCAAACGATCCGGATGTAACTTCAGACACGCATGTGGGCTGTGTGGAGCAGCACATGCCGTCAGCACATGCCCCAAGCTTAAACCCCTTAAGGGCCAACCCAGACCAAGCAATCAAAACAATTTCACACACGGAACAGGACATTCACAGGTTCCCAAAGGGCCCCAGTCCAATTAAATTACAAGCGCTATGGCCCCTATTAGACATCTACCCACACAGAGAAGATGCATGTTATTTATACCATGGCTTTAAATACGGCTTCAGAATTCCATACACAGGTCCGCGATTGCATTCCATGGCCCCCAACCAAAAGTCAATTGCCGAGCTCCAACATGTAGCACTAGACAAAATTAAAAAAGAGATAAAAGAAGGGAGGGTCCTCGGCCCTTTCGACACGCTCCCTATGTCAACACTCAGGGTATCCCCACTAGGCATTGTCCCTAAGAAGGCACCTGGCGAATATCGCTTGATACATAACTTGTCATTTCCTAAGGGCGCCTCGGTGAATGATGCAATCCCCGAGCACCTATGCTCGGTGAAATATGCATCATTCGATTCAGCCGTGGCAATGGTCCGAAATTGCGGACAAGGCGCCCTGATGTGAAAATGCGATATTAAATCAGCTTTCCGTTTGTTACCAGTCCACCCACAAGACTTTGACCTGTTAGGCTTCCATATACAGGGCCAGTTCTTCTTCGATAGAGCTATGCCAATGGGGTGTTCCATCTCTTGCTCGGCATTTGAGCGCTTCAGCTCATTTTTGGACTGGGCAGTGCAGAACAGAGCTAACCTCACACACGTAGTTCACTACCTGGACGATTTCCTGTTTGCTGGCCCACTCTACTCCAACCAATGCGCAAAACTTATGCATCAATTCAGTATACTATGCAATACAATTGGAGTACCATTGGCGCATGAAAAGACTGAGGGACCAGCAAATAGGCTAACCTTCTTAGGTATAGAATTGGACACAGTGCAACAGTGTTCCAGGCTACCCGAGGAGAAGATCAAAGCCCTACGGGTTAAAATCAACGATACGCTGCACTTAAAAAAGATCACGTTAAGAGGGCTGCAGGAACTGGTGGGACATCTCAATTTTGCTTGTAGAGTAATCGCACCTGGTAGAGCCTTCTTGCGCCGGCTGTGCAATGCAATGCAAACATTGACTCGACCACACCACAGGTTGCGGGTGTCGGCATCCATCAGAGCCGACCTGCAAATATGGGCCGCATTTTTGACACAATTCAATGGTGTTTCATTTTGGAGACAAGACAGGTTATTGGACGCGGAGTTTAGGGTCCAATCAGATGCATCCGGCACCTTAGGTTTCGGAGCCATCTTGGGGGAGCAGTGGTGCGCAAACAGCTGGCCAGAACAATGGAAATCCTCCGAACTGGTGCATGACCTTACGCTTCTAGAATTGTTCCCGATATACGTAGCCGTACACATATGGGCAGAACAGCTTGCCAATTCTGTGGTACACTTCCTCTGTGACAATCAGGCAACTGTTCAAGTAATTAACTCACTTACCTCAAAGAATAACAACGTGATGTGCCTAGTAAGGACCATCACGATGCAGTGCCTCAAATTCAATATTCTGTTCAGAGCCCGACACGTGCCCGGGTTAGACAACGGAATCGCTGACGCATTATCACGAAATCAGATGGGAAGATTTAGGGAACTAGCCCCAGGGGCGTCTGAACTTCCTATAATGATGCCAGACTATCTTTGGCAGATTGGAGGTCTGCGGCTGAAAAGGCCATCATGAGTTCCCTGGCGCCCAGTACGCGGGCAGCCTACGACAGGGCAGGTAGGGAATTTCAAAACTTCAGGGTAATGAACAGGGTACCCGAGACATGGCCCATTCCAGCAGAACAGTTGATACAATTCTGCGTATATGCTAGAAAGCAAGGTGCATCTGTACGCACACTGAGAACAAAACTATCAGGCCTGGCATTTTTAGCCAAAGCTAGAGGATGGGGTGACAACTCGAGGGACTTTAGGTTGAAAAAGATGCTAATTGGATGGTCACGACAAAACCCCCCAGCACCTGATGCGAGAATCCCCATATCACCTGAAGTACTTATGGGCTTACATTCACAGTGGCCAGGCATATGTAAGTCCAACTACGAAGCAGTTTTGTTTCATGCCACGGCATTAACAGCCTTTTTTGGCGCATTCCGTATATCGGAACTGGTGGTTAGGTCCAAAACTGACTCATCAAGCCGAGCCTTGCAGTACGCTGACCTCACATTCGTCGCAACTGGGGTAAAGATTAAATTGCGCAGGTCAAAAACTGATCAGTTAGCTAAGGGGACAGACATATTTCTTTACCAAGCCACTGAAGCCGAACTGTGCCCAGTTACTGCATTGCGCACATATGCCTCCAGCAGAGGAAAGAAAGATGGTCCGCTTTTCCAACATGCGGATGGGTCACCACTCACCAAGTTCCAATTTTGGGCTGTAGCGAAATTAGCGCTGGGAGCAATGGGCCTAGGGGACAAACGATTTGGAACACACTCATTCCGTATTGGCGCGGCGTTAACGGCGGCAGCCGCAGGCTTACCCGCTGACAGGGTACAAGCAATAGGGCGTTGGCAATCGCAAGCATATCGGTCTTATGTACGCAAATTTCTATGAACGATACTGCGGCCTCTGTTTCTTCATTGCAGAATATCCAGGGGCCAAACCGGTGCGTGTTTTGGTGTGCGGACACAGCTTTGTTTTCTGGGCAGCTCGAAGGGCGGCAGCCTCGGGCCAAGGAACACAGCTGGGAATGGGCGGAACGGCTGAAATCCATTGGTTGGGATACCGCGGCTTGCGGTGGCAGAGCTTGATAAAAACCCTGTTTGGGTTCGGCTGCAATGAACAACCCCCGCACCTGCTGGTGCTGCACCTTGGGGGGAACGATTTGGGTTTACTCAAGAGTAAAGCCCTGGTGCTGCAGGCGCTCGCAGATTTCCAATACATCAAGGAAAGGTGGCCGGCGGTCCAGATCATTTGGTCTCACATCATACCACGACTGTGCTGGAGGAACAACGCAAACCCCCGAATTATGAACAGAGCAGCCAGAAGGGTGAACAGAGAAATTGTGAAAGGACTGGGGGGCGTGGGTTACAATGTACCCCATCCTGATATTGTACTGGCCCGGAGGGAGCTGTACCGCACTGATGGAATTCATTTGTCTGACAAGGGTAATGATATATTTATCAACGATCTGCAAAGGGCCCTGCTGGAAATTATTCCTGGCAGGTGGGGGAGAGGGGACTAAGCAGGCGCTGGTCCCTCTCTGTGGCGGGTAAGTGCGGGTTAGGGTATGGATAGGGTAAGGTGAGCATCCCTGGCACCATTCAGGTGACAGGCGGTTTTATGATGCCTCAGATGGATGGGTCAGTAGGCTCAGACACCTGGGGGTCAGGAACGCCTGTGAGGCCTTTGTTCTCGCCAAGCTTGTTGTCGTGAGACTCCGAGAGGGTGCGACGCAACAAAGGCTCCCAACACTGGAAAGTGCAAAAGGGGGAGGCGGCGGAATTCCTCGCCACCTCCCGGCTTTGGATGCTCTGCCCAAGTGCATAACAGAGCGGCCTACCAGGCCAGAATAGAATAACCCACACTCGATCCCTTTGCAGTTCTGTGTATGTAAATATGTAAATAAACGTGGCCCAGTTAAACACCAACTGATTGTCTCGGTTCTTCATTTCCCACCTATACGTCCGCAATGACCTTCCCCCGCATCACGCGCAGCTGTGGGCGGGGAGAAATTTTGCGGACGTGGTGGGAGGAGAGGCGAGACTTACCAGTTCTCGCAGGTACGCTCAGGTAGAGGGGGCGGGGTTACAGGAGCCAATATTAGGACCTGCAGCACCGCCCCACACCCTCTTTGTTCTTCGCAGCTCCCTCCCTCCCGCCCTGTATTCAGTATGGGCTCTTCTGGTCGCCGTTAAGGGGCCGAGTAGGAATTTTGGCTTATCCCTTTTAGAGGGGTGGGCGCGTTTCGCCTACTCCATACTACTGCAAGGTTGGGAGAATTTTTAGTTAGTGCACATAGGGAAAAAATGGTCACAAATAGATAGTTGGCAGGTAAGTGCGGGTTAGGGTATGGATAGGGTAAGGTGAGCATTCCTGGCACCATTCAGGTGACAGGCGGTTTTATGATGCCTCAGATGGATGGGTCAGTAGGCTCAGACACCTGGGGGTCAGGAACGCCTGTGAGGCCTTTGTTCTCGCCAAGCTTGTTGTCGTGAGACTCCGAGAGGGTGCGACGCAACAAAGGCTCCCAACACTGGAAAGTGCAAAAGGGGGAGGCGGCGGAATTCCTCGCCACCTCCCGGCTTTGGATGCTCCGCCCAAGTGCATAACAGAGCGGCCTACCAGGCCCGAATAGAATAACCCGCACTCGATCCCTTTGCAGTTCTGTGTATGTAAATATGTAAATAAACGTGGCCCAGTTAAACACCAACTGATTGTCTCGGTTCTTCATTTCCCACCTATACGTCCGCAATCATCCCTGTCTGTGCAGGTGAGAATAATTTATTAATTTTATTTAAAAAATTTAAACTTATATTGTTAATTGTGTTTTAATTATGTTTTAATGTAGTTTTAATTGTGTTTTATTGTATTTTAATGATTGTACATCGCCCAGGGTGGCCGGGTGACCGGCCAGATGGGCGATTTAAAAATATAATAAATAAATAAATAAATAAATAAAGTATTAATTATATTTATACCCCACCTTTTTTCCTGCAAGGAACCCAAGGCGGCTTACATAATCCTCCTCCTCCTCCTCTCCTCACAACAACCCTGTGAGGTAGGTTAGGCTGAGAGTCAGTGACTGGCCCAAAGTCACTCAGTGAGTTTCATGGCCGAGTGGGGACTAGAACCCGGATCTCCCGAGTCCCAGTCCAACACTCTCACCACGTCCACTACGGCTACGCCACACTGGCCCTGGAACAGCAGGCTGGGTATTCTATTAAGATCCAGGCTGTTGCCCATCTATGGAATTGAGGAGAAAGGAATAAGAAGTATGGCAAAACTTCAGAAATCTTTATTTAGTGCAAATATTGGTGGTACAATTGCATAAACAACAACAACAACAACAACAACAGTTATAGTAGTTGTATGGTGGAGTTTTTGAGAGGATTTTCACATGGACAGCTGCCCAACTGGATGTCCATCTAGCCCTCAACTGGATGTTTGCTGAATTCTTCTACTCCAGCATACCTTCCTGGCAAAGCAGAGGAAGGCTTTGTTCTTTTGCTTCACAGATGGTTACAAAAAAAGAACTGAAGGCTCCATGAGACATTTCACAGAGACGATTCTGACAGGTGATCAAATCATCGAATGCTTCTCCCTGCAAAACAAAGTTCAGATGCAGTCTGAGTGTACATCCCGTGACAGCCTGAACATACCTTTCTGTGTGTTGACATTCATTTTAATAATAGAAAAATGCAAGCAGGATTTTGTGACAATGACAACAACTACAAAAAAAGAAGGGGGGGAGGATACTCCTTCATGTTTGCAATGCAGAATTTCTCATCAATTAATCTGTTTCTTTAACTCAGGAATGACTGTTTTAACCAGATACCTTTTAACTTTTGATAGCATGAGCAGAAAGTCATGTGCATAGAATATGGGAACCTTGTGTTCGCTTCATAAAAGAGGGGAAATCATCCTCTTTGGGATGGGATTATAAATGTTGGTGAAGATGCTATTAATGGTGTTAACATGAGAGCTTCCTACTAAATCATGTCCTTGATACTGGGAGCTAAACACATAAACAACGTTTCAAGGCCCCTGTCTCTCAGAAGCACATTTCTACAGTGCATAAGCACATCTGTCACTCCAAGATGTATACAGATGTTTTTTAATGCAAATAACATGCTCATTTTTAACTCTGAATTGTCCAAAAATGCCTCAGCAATGGCATCAATATTTCATCCAAATTGTAATCTTAATCTTGTTGCAGTTTGGAGAAACAGATTGCAAGCATACACTATCTTCCCATTCTGATACACTAAATTCAAATCTCAACTTCCTCAGTCATTCACTATGAAGCATCATGACTGTCATCTAATCTAATCTATATATCCCAGAACACCTTTTTTCTGAATAAATGGAAAGCTATTAGTGACAAAAGTATTAACATGATGAGTTGACCAACAGCTGCTCTATATGAGTTGTGGCAAAGTGTATCACTAAATGTTTAAATCTCTCTCTCTCTCTCTCTCTCACACACACACACACACACACACACACTATGTGTGTATGTGTGTGTGTGTTTGCGCGCGTGTGTGTATATCTATCTATCTATCTATCTATCTACACCAGGGCTCTCCAACCTTGGGTCCCCAGATGTTGCTGGACTACAGGTCCCAGAATCTCTTGCCATTAGCCATGCTGACTGGGTAAGCTGGGAGCTGTAGGCCAGCAACATTTATTTTTTATATTATTATTAGTACATTTATACCCCACCTTTTTTCCTGCAAGGAACCCAAGGCGGCTTACATAATCCTCCTCCTCTCCATTTTACCCTCACAACAACCCTGTGAGGTAGGTTAGGCTGAGACTCAGTGACTGGCCCAAAGTCACCCAGTGAGTTTCATGGCCGAGCGGGGATTTGAACCCGGATCTCCTGAGTCGCAGTCCAACACTCTAACCACTATGCCACACTGGCTCTGGGGACATCTGGGGACCCGAGGTTGGAGAGCCCTGATCTACACATTTGTGAATTTGGAAGGCCTGACCAACATGGTATGCAGAATGACAGGTCTTTTATATGCTACCTGGGATGCGTGAGAGCCACTCTTCCATGAGTGGGTCTGTCATAGTCTAGGACCCTAAACCATCCTAGTCAAAAGGAGAGCTCTGAAGACTCCTCAGGAGACAGTATCCAAACAGGTGAACCCACTAGAGCAGAGGTGCAGAACCTGGGCCCCCAATCTGGCCCTCTGGAATTTCTTAGTCACACCCCTTCCCCTGGTCCCTCCCCCAATTCCCCAACCACCCATTGTTTGATCATTTCCTGGCTTTTGGAAAGTTTTTTCTCCATTCTAACAGGTTGTAATGCCTCTCCTAGGGCTTAGTTACTGGAGTAAAAGCTTTAAGTTAAATATGGTATTTGGGGTATTTTAGGCCCACTGCTTTTGCCTTTGGACCCTCCCACCACTGAAATGCAGCCCTAATAGAGCTTCTCCAAAATAGAATTTGGCCCTTGGTCTGAAAGAGGTTCAACACCCTTTCACTAGAGGATTCCATGGAAGAGACAATGAAGTGTTCATCCCTAGATCCAAAAGATGTAGCTCGGCTTTCTTCCTTGGATTCAAACTACTCCTCCCCTGAACTGTGGACAGTCCCAGATGGCCTTCTTCCACTACCCCACCATTGCCAGGGGCACAGGAGGCATTGCATCCAGGCCAAAACACACATCTGCATATTAAAATGCTGGCCCTTTAAAAGCAACCAAGCATGCTCCACCCAGGGAGATGGGAGCTTCACCCACACCTTTCACTGCAGGGCTAAATATAGCACTGCACCAGTCAGCTCCAGACTTGTGCTGGAGCAACTCCTAAAAAGTCTAGTAACTGGCCTAATCCTGCTCCCCAGAGACCTCTCCATATTCCTGATCTGCCTTGTGTTGCTTTGCCTAAGTATCCTATGGATTCCAGCCAGGAACAGGAGATGCTCCTATGAAGCTGGGATAATGTTTAAATGACACAAGTGTATGGGCAGAGCATGAGCACAGAGATCCCAACCATAGAATTAGCTTCCCCAGGGGGAGGTAACATATAAAGGCAATGTGAAAAGGGCACCACATTCTGCATAGCATGTAAATTGACTCTGCGTTCAATGGGACTTACATCTAAATCCCAGTCCTAAGCACCGTTCATGGTTCTTCTACATGAGTCATTCATTTCAATGTGGCTTATGTAGCAAAACATCCCTGTGGGTTGTGTCCACTATTTGACTATGCATTGTACTGATCTCCATGGATCATGGATAACCTCAACACCTGGGCTTATTTAAAGTTGTGCTGACTTTTCTTTATTGAATGTGCATGTGATAAATAAGCCTCCAAATGTGGTCACAGTCCTGAACATTCACATCCATATGAGTAACCCAATCCAAAGCTCCAGATCTGCACATGGAGCCTTTATATTGTTCATAAAAAGCTTCTCCGCATCACATCAGTATTGCAGTAGATTGGGTGTGCATCCCCATTGCACTCAAGTTATTTATTGTTTTAAATTTACATCCTGCCTTACCATTGGTATGTTCAAAATAGCTAACAAAATCAGCATTGCCCAATAAGCAACCTCAACACAAAACAAATATAATAAAGATAAGCATCTAATGATACCAACATTCATAATAATCTGATAGAAAATGGAGGGCTTGCTTCAAAATAGGGATGGGTGAATCTGTCAGTTCTGCATTCTCCCATATCCAGACTTTTCAGTTCTCAAGTTATTTTTGTCCCAAATGTGAAGAACTTTGCAAAATGTGGTAAATTCTTATTAAAAATGAACTGAAACAAAATTCTCACCCATTTGCACCAGCCAAATTCAATAGGCTAGTGCACCATGGAAAGCACCATGATGCACCTGCCTGCCATAGAGCTGTTAAAGATGGAGAGCCTGGCAGTAGTGGCAACCCTAAATAAGCACTAACATAGTTGAATACACAGGGATCAAACCCAAACTTTAAAGAGCAAAGTACTCAAAGCCCTGGTCCTGGGTGGATGAATTTGTCAGTTTCAGGTTTTCCCAGATGGATTTTTAAAAATTAAATCTCAAGTTCTTTTTGTCCCAAATATTGAGAATTTTGGCAAATTCTTAGCACAATGGAACAGAAATGAAATTCTCACCTATCTCTACCGGGCTTCAACCTATACTGCTGACAGTTGATGCAGTCCATTTCGTGTCAATTTTGTACCAGATAACAATGAAGGACTAGCCTTGGGAGTGAGTTCACATTACTGAAATGAATGGGGAAAATCCTTGCGCAAAGAAGTGCATTGTGTATGTGTCAGAGATCCTGAGTGTAAAGGTCAGAGCCAACGTTACAAGAAGGGACATTTGTTTGTATTTTCAGACCCCCAATTTAAAATGCAAGAGCTGTAGCATTTCCTACTGAAAGAATAGCAAAAGGTATTCTGCAGTTTGTTAGAATATTTTACAACAGGGATAGGAAACCTGTGCCCCTCCAGATGTTGTAGGGCTAGAACACCCATCACCCCTAACCATTGACCATGGTGGCTGCGGCAGATGGGAGTTGGGCTCCAACCACATTCTGGAGGACCACAGATTCCCCTCTCCTCTTTTGCAATAATAAAATGGTGAAACATTCACAATAAGCAGATGGAAAATATGAGAGTACTTAGAAATATTTATTGAGTTTGTTTTTTGAAAGCAAAATAGAACTATCTTTTTCAAACAGATTACTCTTTAAAAGTAAATAATATATGTTAATGCCGTACATGCATCATGTTCCACATTAATTAGGGCTTTTTCTCCATCAACTCCCATGAAGCAGTTGAAGTAGCAATGTCAACAACAGTTAATATGATTAAAACTGCATTCCTAATAAGATGTGTATCCCAACTTGTATTAATGTTTATTTTAAAATGCTTTTGTGTTGCATTGCCATCTGTTTCTTGCTTTTTATGGTACCTAAATTCTACAGTCATAAGTCCCAAGGGAGATTTCTTTCCTAACGATGTAACTTACACTCAGATGTTCATTCGAAGTTATGCTTTAACAGAATGTATCTAAGTGGGGAAATGTTCCTGGAGTTTTACATTAACCTCAAGATGAACATGCAAATTGTAGTATCCTTTCTAGTTCCCAGACTGAATGAGTCTTGTAAATGTCTTTGTCACAGAGTTAAAACAAGAAAAGAAAAAACATCAGGATTGTCAAAAAAATAACATTTTTATTTATGTAAAAGTCTTACTAAAACTGCAGCTAAGCTGCATTTGAATTATGACTTTCAAATCACCTTTTGGAGAACACTGAAATCAATTAAGCAATAAGTATATTCTCATTTACAAAAGAAATCAATCAGCTGTCATTTTTGATTGATTATACTTGGATAGAGTGCTGTTTAATCTATGAATTTATTACACATTATTCCACTACTATAAAAGCAGCATGTGGATTAGGCATGAGAGGTCTCCCAGTACATGGGGAAAGAATTTTGTTTCCCTTTTGAAGTCTTCTTTGCAGCAAGCAATCATATGCTCTTGATTTAGGTGGGTTAAATCTCTTAAACATCAAACTACATAACTTTCTAATAAAGGTCATGGAAATAACTATTCCCAAATATTATGCTATCAAAGGACATGCCCACGTACAGTGTTTAGAACTGTAATTTAATAGCTATCCCTGTAGAATCTGACCACAAGTTTAGATAATACTTACAATAAAATATGTATATTTTTTACCAATAAGGATTAACTATGTGAATAAGCAGAGGTAATTATCTGATAGAAATCAATGGAATATTTCCCATGGATCAACATGGTCATTTAACTCAACAAAATAGCTGGAACCCAAAGAACCTCACAAGTAGTTCCACATGCCCAAAGAGCCTTTCACCTTATGTTTCTTGAACAGTTTCCCATCCCACCCTGCATCACCTCCAATGCTGCACGGCAAACCAGTTTTGAAACTGCGCAACCCTATGTCATGATGGAGCATTCCAAGATCAGAGCATTCTATTCCTTGTTATGCACTGCCGGCAAGAGCCAGGCAGAGAACGGGAGGCAATTTCACCTGCTGTTCCTTGCCAAATACAAAACCCCAGCTAGATGAGCCTCTCAGCCTGTCTAGCTCCTTCGGAGGTCATAGGAATCTGAAGTATCCCATGGAGCCTGGGATATTGTCCCAGGTAACAATAGGATTGCTCTGGTCCAGGAACATTAAAATCAGATTGTAATATGGCACAGTGGGCTTTAGTTTTGAAGAATACTACTACTCGTGTTGGGATGCATATACATATATACCAATTAGCATCATGTCTTTGTCATAAAAAGTTTTTTGATAGCGCCCACCACATATTAAATTCACCAGTTTGCTGAGCATGTGCATAAGCTAACATAATCAGCAAAAACCTAGGAAAAGGTACTGTACATCTAGTTGACTTTCAGTGCCTTTGGCAGTGCTGAGGCTATAAACTGCCCACACTGTCAGATTTTGGAACCTGATAATCTCGTGCTAACCAAATATATATGAGAAAGCCTTCTCAAATCCCAGGGTTTTGTAAGCATTTATTTAATTTCAGAAACTTTCCCAGTTTCCAGAGGCCTGGCTAGATGTATTCTTGACTTCAAGAGGGTGGTGGAGATTTGGGGTGGGTTGCTGTTTTTTATTCTAGCAGATATTTGGAGGTTGAAGCAAGCATCTTTCTTAAAAAGTGGAATGTGCAACAATATGTTGCCATGTGGAATGCTCCCTCCTCAGGATTCCAGCCACTCCTTTCCATCCCCTCCCCACATTCCGTGGCTACTGAGCATGCTCAGTCTTCATTGGGCTGTTCTTGGGCTCCACTCCACTCCCTTAGGGTTTTCTTCTCCTAAAGATTATTTGTCTTTCTGCAAACAGTAGGATTCCCCCAGACCTGCTGATACCTCTGTCTTATGGCCATGTGATGTCATTGCTATATAACAAAGGCACTCACAGCCTGTACATTGGAAAATTTGGAAATAGAAGGAATGCTGCTGCTGCATTGACTGGTATTGGTATCCAACAGAGTTAGGCACATTTAAGCTAACCGAAATCAAATGATTTAACTATGCCTAACTATGTCCTGGGTTGTGGCTGGTGTGTTTTGATATGTTTAATGCTTTATTAATTGCATATAATAGTTGTTAGCTGCTTTGGGGGGGGGGGTCTTTGCTTTCGGAAAGGTGAGATACAAATGTTGTGCTTTTAAAAAAAAGAATTAACAAAGTAAAGTGGTACATGAGCTTAAAATGAAATATTTCCTTAAGGGTGCAATTCTATACACACTTATCTGGGAATAAGTCCCATTGATCTCAATGGGACTTACATCTGAGCTGTTAGTTATATGATTGCACAGTAAATGTTTTACAAAGTTGGGGCACAATCCAGCTAAATATGTGGTTCAATCCTATGCATGTCTACTTAGAAGTAAACCCCACTGAGTTATTAGACTTATTCCCAGGTGAGTATGTATAGCATTGCAGCCCTAAACTCTGTTGGATTCAGATGAAAGCTACTGCTCAAATCCCACTGAACTTTTTAGAACTCAGATCAGATGTCCTTAAATTCGACTGGACTGTGTGCTGTAGTCTTAAAAAGTACAGTAAATTCAACATGGCCTGCAAAACGTGAACGAAAAGTGGACAGGATCTTTTTCTAGTTACTGCAAGGGCAGCCAATATAATTTTTGAACTTCATGACAGCTCCATTGCTTTTAGCACCATGAAACGGCAGTCTTATGGGTGAGCTCATTTAGAAATGTTCTTTCTCACAAAGTCAACACTTTTTCCTGTCATCCCTTTATGACATGTTGACCAGGGGAAAAAAAAGATATTGCAGCAGAAAATGAACTACAAATAAATGTTAGCTGGATAAGTGTGCTCCTATAAATGTGCCCTCAAATAAATGTTAGTAGGAGTGCATGAGGGTCCTATCATAAATTTGACAGTGATTATGGTAAGATTGAGCTATTCACCAGTGGATTTTGTTTTCAGGGGCATTTAATGAAGAAGAAGCATTTCAGTTTTGTCATGCAGCTAATACACTTTAAAATATTTGACGTAATCTACTGGTTTAAGAAAAAATGGCTAGTTTGAGATATATTGCCAGTTCTGTTAAAACAGACAGCCACCCCAGCCAAATAGGCAATGCCAGCTCAATAAATTTTGCTACCTGAAGTGGAAAGCACTAGTGCCAACACTTTAACCTTCTCTTCATAGTTGGGGTCAATGTGCTGAAAAACTTCATAACTTATTCCCAGGTCGCCTAGACTACTGTAATGCACTCTACGTGGAGTTACCCTGGGAGACAGTTCAGAAGCTACAGCTGGTACAGAGCACGGTGGCTCACCTGGTTAAAGGCAGCCGCCAGCGTGATCACATCACTCCAATGCTCAAGGAGTTGCACTGGCTACCAGTTGCTTGCCGAGCCGAATTCAAGGTGTTGGTTTTGACCTTTAAAACTCTATATGGCTCCCTGTCCAGTTTATCTCAAGCAATGCCTCCAGCAACATCAAGTAGGCCGCACAACAAGATCTGCCACAGATGGCCTTTTCCTTGTCCCATCAGCCAGAGCAGCCAGGCTGGTGGAGACTAGGAAGAGGGCCTTTTCTGTGGCGGCCCCCAAGTTATGGAACTCCCTCCCCAGTGACCTTCGCCATGCCCCCTCTTTGATGAGCTTCTGCCGTGCATTAAAAACATGGTTTTTCAGGTGGGAATATGGGGTGGGTTCGGATTTTTTAAAAATCTTATACTGTTTTAATTGTGTTTCAATTGTGTTTTATTACTGTATTTTATTCTATTGTACATCGCCCCGGGTGGCCGGGTGACTGGCCAGATAGGCGATCAAAAAATGTAATAATAAATAAATAATGTTTTAAGGTAAGTCATCCAGAACTCCATGTTCCAGGTATTCCTCAACTGTGATGAGGTGTGAATTGGTGTATCGGGTTTCTGCACACACACCAATCTAATGAGAAATTGATGTGTTTATGCTAATTCAGAGATTTCATTTCATAGATCATAGAGCTGGAAGGGAGCCTACAAGGCTATCGAGTCCAACCCCCTGCTCAATGCAGGAAACTAGAGGAGGGGTCTCCCATCCAAGTAACAACCAGGCCTGACCCTGCTTAGCTTTCCATGCTCAGACAAGCTGAGCCAGCGTGAGCCACTGGAATAACAGAAAGCTAAAAAAAAATGTGCTAGAGATCAAAGTGACCCTGCAAAATGCTGTTTAATTTATTAGCTAATCTTCATATTTAATAAACAAAAAAACTATGGTTTACAAAAAACAAAAACAAAAAAACCTTAAGGCTATACAGCTTTCAAGCTAGCACCAAAAAGCAGGGAAATTGGGAGCTAAGGCTCACAAGCCTTAACACCATATCCACCCTAAGGAGGCAGAAAGCCCAATGAAATTCCCAAAGCAAACAAACCATGTGGCCAGGATGGAGACTAAGATATGCAGAGGTGACTGCGGGGTTGTGGAAAACTTAGGACAAACAACTTAGGGCCACCTACTTCGCTCTCTCTTTTAGAGCAGTCTTCCCCAACCTGGTGCCCTCCCAGTGTGTAGGACTGCAACTCCCATCATTTCCAGCCAGCATGGCCATTGGCATCCTCTTTTCTAGAAGTAGGATAGAACACAGGCGATCCACCAAGGAACTCCAAAATAGTTGCAGTTCTTTAAATAGACCATCTTAAACCAAATGAGGAGACAAATAATGAACCTTGAATCAAAAGAGTTCTAAGATAAGCTATTTAAAGTGATGCACTTGAAGTTCTTTGGTGGATTGCATATGTCCTGTTCTAATTCTGCAAGAAGAGGATGCTCTAGAACAGGGCTCTCCAACCTTGGGTTCTCAGATGTTGCTGGCCTACAGCTCCCAGCATACCCAGCCAGCATGGCTAATGGCAAGGGATTCTGGGAGCTGTAGTCCAGCAACATCTGGGGACCCAAGGTTGGAGAGCCCTGCTTTAGAACATCTAGAACTTCAATTCCCATCAGCCTCAGCCAACACAGTTAATGGTCAGCTCACAGTTACCCTGCTTTTTTGGTGCTTGGTTGAAAACTGTTAGCCCTATTTTTTATTTTGTTTTGGTAAACCATAGGTTTTTTGTTTACTGAATTTCATGCAAATATCTGCAAATTAAATTGCAGATATTATTCAGTTGGCAACCAAGCCGCTCACAGCCTGGACCTTACACCATGTCAACATCTAATATAAAATCAAAGTGAGGGTTATGAGTTCAAACCCATTTTCAAGTCAATAAATGTGGCCCAGAAGTTTGCTCCCTGTGATAATAGTATACCAAGGATGAAATCCTATACCCACTTACTTGGGAGTATGCCCCAGTAGAATTTACATCTAAGCAGACACATATATGATTGCACTGCAGATGAAAGTCCATTATAATCAATGGCACTTTAAAAATGCATTTAATAGTGGAATGTACAAGAATAAAATAAAATATTAATTATTAATTAATAAAATAATTTTGAAAAAAATCCTTTATGATTTAACATTCCATTTTACCTCCAAGTGGGAATCAGTCTGTGCTTCAGGTATTGCTAGCTTCCTGGAACCCCTTTTTCATTTAGGCTGCAATCCTATGCCTAGTTACCTGGGAGTCAGCCCCACTAAACTCAATGGGACTTGATTCTGAATAGACATATATAGGATTGTTGGGTTAATCTCATACCACAATCATTCCCCCCAGCCTACCAAACAGCTAGACCTGGGGGGGGGGGGAGCCTGAATCTGCTTGGAAAGAGGCTCATGATAGGAATCAACCTCAAGCACCAGTTTCCCAGCAGAATCACCACCAGCCCACTAACAGCTGTTTGGTGGGGTGGGGGCTCTGAATCTGCTGGGAAACAGGAAGGGCTGGTCAAAGAATGTATTTTCACTTTCTCAACCACATTCTCAGGAATGCGAAACTGGGGCCCCATATTTGTCACTTTTGAAGTTCTGCTGGAGAATTTTGTCAGTAAATTTGAGAAACCTACAAAGACCTTAAAGCTCAGTCACTCTTCCTGCCACCATCTTTCTTTCCCCAAACTGCACCTTGGCACACTAAGAGGCGCACTGTGAGGGGAAAACATGGCTGCCACTCCCCCCCCCCCAAGCCAGCCAGACATAGTTTTTGAACTGATCTATTTGCCTTGATCTCCCTTCTGCTGGGGCCTCCAAAATTCTTAAAACTTTGTGAGCCGTTTGAAGGAGGGGGTTGTTACTTTTTTCTTTTTACTGATCAACACAATGGCTGGTCTTTACTTTTAACTCTCCCCCCCACCCCCCGTGCTAAACAGGAACTGGGGAAGGGAGGAGACTAGTGGGAAGAGAAAAACTGCATGAACCTCTGTTCATACTGTATGAACCTCTGTTCATTGTTGCCATGGCAA
Source organism: Shinisaurus crocodilurus (assembly GCA_021292165.1). NCBI lineage: Eukaryota > Metazoa > Chordata > Lepidosauria > Squamata > Shinisauridae > Shinisaurus > Shinisaurus crocodilurus. Next base: position 155,922,277 of record CM037878.1, read on the forward strand.
CAAATCATTTGCAGTTGACAGTATTTTGTCAGCTGTTACTGGCTCCAGGCTAGATGTTTCCTTGTGTGCCCATAGAGATAAAACTGCAAAGTTTAATGTGTGATGATCCTCCCCACTCCCAACACACACAGAATTGTTGTGACATGTAGCACAAACACCAGCTGTGGCACATTGTTTACATATGTAAGGTACAGAATGGCTGGTAAACAAGTCATGTTTAGTCTTCTACTTCCTGCCTGTTTCTCATGGGAAAAGTAGGTGTGAAAGAAATACGAGCTGGTCACATGGTTTGCTATGTTCTGGTGACGTACTGACTTGTTAGGTTTCTGTCTGTAGCCATTTTTTGGAGAGAGGTGGAATTGCTTTCTTCTTCTTCTCTCTGTTCTTCTGACTAGTGCTCCTGGACTAATGCAATCATGTAACGTCTAAGCTGAGGTGGAGTGAAGCTCAACTTGCTCCACTGGATTAATGCTTGCTATGCATTGTACTCTGCACATGGACTGTAATTAGGAGATGTATGCTCTGTAGGATATACTTGCTATAGTAAATAAACAGGTAGAACAACAACCTGTGGAGTTTACAGAGTTATTTCCTTATTACTGGGATCAGCAAGGAGGAGGCTGAACTGGCTGACATCCGATACGTTGAAATGCTGCGTGGAGTGGGAGAGACAGGTCTGAAGTTCTGTGTGTAGATTTATGGGCGTATGCACACGGGAATAGGATTTTAAATCTTCCATCTCACACAAGTGAAGCGCTCTGCTTTTCCACGAGGCTTGCGTGCCTTCAGGGTTGTGTCAACACCTTCAAGAATAACAACTGAATAGGAAAGAGTCTATATATACATCTTAGATTTTATCCTCTGTTTTCATTTCTGCCCCAGGCGAGATAAAGTTTAAGTCCTGATTTAGGAAATCATACCCACCAAGTTCCTTGTTACTGTTCCACTATTCCACTGATCAGAGGTTTGTGCATATTGATGCAAAATTTTAAAAATGCAAAACTAAAGTTACTTGCTAGTAAGCCCCACAGAACACAATGACTTTTTCTTTTAAGTAAACATGCATGACTATACCTTACTCCCTTCAATAGAACTCAAGGAATCCTCCCAGTTCCTATCAATGCAGGAAGCTGTTTACCTACCTCATCCAAAAAATCTCATACAGAAATGGAACTACCATCTTTTCTAGTTGAATTTCTGCCTGCATTTTCTGGGGGCAATGGAAGTGGTACCATCTTTTATCCCTCCACATGTCTAAATGCTCACACTATGTTATTGCTCTAACCACTGTAACTTACTCCCTTCAGAAGACATTGAGCCTGTCAGTAGAACTCAAGGAGTCCTCCTGGATCCTATCAAGTTCTGTTTGGTGGGTTGTTTGGTGGGGTGGGATAGAAAGCCATTTCAGGTGAAAACTCTGGTCTCTTCAGGAATTGTGACTACAAAATGGCTGCCAATGTTTGTTTGTTTTCAGAGTCACTTTTGTCATGGGGGTGTGTGTGCTTTCTGTCTTTAAATTGCTCTTTCACCCCTAAAAAATTCACTAATCTTTCTGGCTCCTGAAAATTTAATAAAGGTGAAATGTTTTCAGTTTTATGACAGCTAGAACAACTACTACCATTACCCTTTTGCATGGTAGAACCTTTTTTAAAAAAACTGATGGGCCTTAACAAAGGAGACACTAGCATGTCTTCTTTAATCTTAACCTAGAATCTGTCATTTCCATTTCGTGTGAGAAAGGAACATAGAAGATGAAAAGAACCAATATTTTGTCTATATTCATCATAACAGACAAATTATTCACATTCTTTAACATCACTACAAACAATAGTGATATTACTACTGAATGTTACTACCTGAACTTTTAAAACATTTTTTTCTAGTCAGAACTTCCTTTTGTGACTCAGCTAAATGGTTTTTTTCATCATAGCTATTTGTAGAATTCATGAGAACCTATATTTACTGATTCTGCTTTTGGGATCATTTTGACCCAACTGCATCTATACATTTATATTTATTTATTTATTCAATTTATATTCCACCTATATACAAATACCCTAGGCAGCAACAAATACCCTAGCAGGCAAGCAATATTTGTTGCAAGCAACCTGTAACCTCATTTCACCAGGTGGCCAACTTAATGGTAACTTTCAATCAAGGACCATTAGATAACCCCTTTTCCCTGTTTAGAGGAAGATCTTTACAAAATTCCTCCAGGTTTCCTTTCCCACAAATCTAGACATGTCAACAGCAACATTTTTGGTTTTCAAGTTATGGGCCAAAGGAAAGAAGGACAATGATTCTCATTTCTTCAGTGTATACTGATGCAGCAATTTCAGACTTCAAATCCAAGCCTGAGATCATTCTTTATTATTCTCATGTGGCATCCACCGCCACAATACAACCTTTTTAATTTACTTTATTATACCACTGTCACCACTTTACACACTGTGACACACCCGTCTCTGCCCCACAGTTGTGGAAGTCCCCAGTAGCGTGTTTGACAGGTGTTTCTGCCAGGGATGTTGAAGAGTCCTTGGTTTCGAGTCACGAGTCGAGTCACGAGTCTTTGGACCCGAGTCTTGAGTCCGAGTCCTTGGTCCAAAATGGTGACTCACGAGTCACTGAGTCACTCCCAAAGCTGACTCCACGAGTCCCTATTAAAATCAATGGGTTTTTTTCCCAACAAAATAAGGCTATTTCAGATGTGTGGCTTAAATAAATTCTAGGCACAAGTGTGCCTTTTTATTTCAAAACCCTGTCACTGATTTTGACAAGAACAGACCAGGCAGACAAACCCAAAATAACCAGGCAGGCAGAGGAGGCTGGGAACCCCAAACAGGCAGGCAGAGGCAGCCAAACCCAAAATGTCTTAAAGGTTGCATTTTAGGAAAATGATTTTAAAAAATAAACTTGCTGTACTTCCTAAAACCTATCCATGTTGCATTTGAGGAACATGATTTTGGAACACGAGTCCTTGGTCTTGAGTCCCGAGTCGAGTCTCGAGTCCCATTAAAAATATTGGGACTCGAGTCTGACTCGAGTCAGAGGGGGGACTCAGTCTGACTCACGAGTCGAGTCCTGGAGTCCGAGTCCCCATCCCTGGTTTCTGCCACTTTTCTCCTCAGAGTTTACAGCTGCCTTGCTCAAGCTATGGGCCCACTCAGGCCCAAATGCCAGGCCACTAAGGTATCCTGCTTGCCTTCTACCTGGGACTCACGGAAGACACACAGCCTTTTTCACTCAGGCTCCCCTTCCCAATCCCAGGGAAGGTCCAGGTACCCAGCCCAGCTCTGGGTACCTGGACAGAAAAGGACCTTTAAAAAAAAGCTAGTAGCAGGCCTCTGGCCTCCAAACAGTTTTCCACGTCCTCAGGTTGCACAAGCTGAAAGGAATCCATAACGTGAGTAGATGGTGCATTTTGCAGTGTATTGTTGGCTGCGATGATGTCTTTGCTGCAACTATATTATCTTACTGGAAAAGGAAAGTTCCCAGTAAAGACTTTCTTTTATTTGCAGATGGTGTCACACTAAATACCTTCCTCCAAGTATTTTATTTTTATGACTTTCTTGAGGCAGATTGGACCCCCCCTCCCACTGGCTTGTTACCATATAACTTTTTTTTTTATTGACAGAGGGTTAAAAAGGCCCCCCAACCTGCAGCATGGCAGGGCCAGCCCTGTCAGTAAGAGGAAGATAGGAACATAGAAAGCCGCCTTACACTGAGTCAGACCCTTGGTCCACCTAGCCCAGTATTGTCACTCACTGATTGGCAGCGACTATCCAGATTTCAGGCAGCAGTTTTTCCAGCCCTAACTGGAGATGCCAGGAATTGAACCTGAGACCTTCTGCATGCATAGCATGTGCTCTAGCACTGAGCTATGCTCCCCTCCCTAAACATGAATGCAAACAGGTGCTGTGTGTGGACTAAAAAGCCAGTCCTAGAGCCAGACTGTGGCTCCAGTGTTGGTCTACTCTATTTAGTCCAGAAAACATATACACAGCACCACTTTCACATGATGCATTTCCACCTATTAGACCAGGGTGAATGGCTTTGGCAACTGAAGGAACTGTTTAACAGCCCATTCCTAAGACTTGCTGTACTGTTACATCATAAGTGCTGAACATGAAATTTATCAACACATAAACCAGTGAATGTGATGAACAAGAGGCTATGTTGATGTTGCTGATATTGCCAGCGTGGGAGACAGATATGTTGGCACAAATGTAAAAGTTGAAATGCCAGCATGAGTATGTTATTAGTGTTTATTTCAGAGTGATGATGTGTTTAAATACCGTGTAATTCTTAAGGATCATATTCTTACGTTACGTAGGGAGATAATATTCTTTGGAACTACTTGAAGGATCTCTTGTTCCTAAAAATGATATAGCTCCTATGCTGGCTGGGGAATGCTAGGAGTTGTGGGACTTTTTTGCCTTTAGAAAATTTTGTATTTTAAGAGAAAATATTTAATCCTACATTTTTTGTGTGGATTATTTGTTTAAATGGAAGATTAATGAAGAAATGGAATTGACTTCTGAGTAAACACATGTGAAAGTGGCACAGACTGGAAACTGACTAATTTTTCCCATCCCTTTTGGAATAGATTCCACACATACACCCCGCCACCATTTACTACATCAGCATCAGGTGTGGGGAACCTCAAGCCCAGGGGCCAAATCTGGCCCTCTTGGGGTCCCAATCATTTTTCCTAAATGGCCATGCCCTCTTCCCCTGGCCTCACCTTGTGCAGGTTTTTTCCCATTCAAAAAGGTTGAAATGCCTCTCCTAAGGCTTATCTACTGGCACTTAAGAGCTTTAAGCTACAAAACGTTGGTACTTTTTGTATTTTTGGTCCCACCCATTTCACTTTTGGTCCTGCCCCTTTTGCTTTTGGCCCCACCCACCACTGCAATGTGGCCCTCAAGAGCATCCATATAATGGAAATCGGCCCTCAGGATGAAAGAGGTTCCCCACCTCTGCATTACATACACAAACCACATGGTACATCATGACTGATCTGTGAAATGTTAGTGCAGTGGTTTCCAAACTTGGGTCCCCAGATGTTGTAGGCCTACAGCTCCCAGCATACCCAGCCAGCATGGCTAATGGCAAGGGATGCTGGGAGCTGTAGTCCAGCAACATCTGGGGACCCAAGGTTGGGAACTACTGTGTTAGTGGAAAAGGGGATGATGATACATCAAATCCAGAGAAATATCTGTCCCAACAGTAAACACTCATTTCAATGTGCATTTGTAGTAGATCTTCTGTATGTTTTGTTTTGACAAAATATACGACAGAGAACAATTAACTTAAAAGGATCAAGTATATGTGGAAAGGACGATTATCAGAGGAGAATGCAGCTAAGGAAATGTTTTGCAGATGTACTGCATTTAAATTAATAAAATCTCATTAGGTTTTATGTTTGCCAATAATGGCTGGAAAAGTTACCATACATTGTAGGAACAATTACCCAAATCTTCACTGTCTCATTAGGTTTGTCATACTGTTTTCATTATAATACATTAGAACTTGCAAGTGAGCCTTCAGTAATGACATATTGTTCCAATTCGCCTTTCAGCAGGCTCTAAGATATTTTAGTATTTGTGTTATAAGCCAGCAGGTGTCTTCACTTTTCTTTCTCCCCGCCCCAATCAGTTTTATACACAGACCTCCAGACATAGAAAGGAATGTAAAGGGCTTTCAACAGTCACATAAAAATGAGTCTGATTAGAGTAAAGCAATACACACTATTTTTATGTTTGGATGGTAATTCAAAGCATTAAAAATGTGCCCCTCTGGATATATCCCTATTGCTGTGAGTTCTCTTACAGAATTCAGTGTTTAATGTGTATAAATAACCATGTGGTACATAAAGTTTGGAGATTTTGCATAACAAATAAAAATGCTGATTTGAATGTCTAAGGAATTATAAACTTCAGTTTGAATAATCATCTGTCTTTGAGCTACTAAGGCTAAACATTCAAATGAATAATATTTTAAAATGCTTGGCATTTCCCCGTTAAGAATCATAGGGCAGCTTTCTATGTCATTAAAAAGAAAACATAACTCCAGTAAACAAGGATGACACCAATGTGTGAATGCCAATTAAGTGTTCTTTGAGTTGGGGTGAGCAATATTATTTTAAACATTCCAATCCTTTGAAAAAACAGCAATTTCAAAAGCATAGTTCCTGCACGACAGAAGCAGACTTTGAAAATCATTCTGCATAATTGCTTCCATTGCTGCATCTTCATGTAATATTTTAAAGACCAACCTAGGCAGTGCACAGCAAACGCCTGCTGGAGCAGCCAAATTCCTAGAGCAACCTCCCCACACCACAGTCTCCAAAGGCCCAGAAAACCCTTAAGAGTTTTCTGGACCATCCTGAAAACCTTTAAGCCATCAGGGCTTCTCACTTTGTTATGCAGAGTCCCAAATTCCCCTGCCTCCCACAACTGCAAGCTACTTAAAGGGGCCATGGGCAAAATTGCAGCTAAACTAAAACATTTGGCTTAGCTGCAATTTTGCCCATGGCCCCTTTAAGATAGCTCTGCTTAGGCTCAAAGGGCTGCCCACAGAGAGAAAGAGAGCAGGGAAGGAACAGGTGCAAGGATGTGTGCGCGCGCGGAGGGAGAGGTGAACTTATCACACGATTCCTATCTTTATATTGCCAAAGATTCTATTTCCCAACATTGCTGACTCTGTGCCTCTAACAGGTGAGGTACAGTGTCAGAAGGAAATGCAAGAAACTTTCCCTTTTCTCTGAAACTCCATGTTTGGGGGTGTGGGGTGTGGGTAAGCTTCACCTGTTGAATTTGTGCCAATCCTGACAAATTTAAAACAAAAAGAAAGTGATTGCCCTGCAAGCACTGGAAACTCCCCCCCCCCCATGAAAAACACCAGATATCAACAATTAAGGGTTTAAGTAAGGTAAAAAATATATTACAAAAGCCACTGATAAAATATTATTAAATAATATATAATATAATAATGTAATAATTATAATATATATGATTTTGTGTGTTTCCTCTAATAACTTGCCTGGCCACACCCTCTTGATCACACCTTCATGTTGCTTAACCATACCTCTTACAAATGCGCATGTGTGTCCCTATTTTCATCTGTGAAATGTTGGAGGGTATGCCACACACACACCTGGTGCCCTGCAGATGTGTTGGACTACAACTCCCATAATTCCCAGCCACCATAGCCAATGGCTGGGGCTGGCTGAAGCTGATGGGAGTTGAAGTCTAGAACATATAGAGGGCACCAGGTTGGGGAAGGTGGGGAAGGCTGTCCTAGCCCCAGCCAGCATGGCTAAGGGTCAGGAATGCCGGGGGTTGTGATCCAAAGCATCTGGAAGGCACCAGGTTGGGGTAGGCTAGAATAGACCCTGAAAATGTAGAAGCTGCATTTTTACTCTATGGGCAACCTATTTTCTCCCCAATCCCATTCTAGATCTTTGAAGAGATCTGGGTTCTAGTCCCGCACTCAGCCATGAAACTCACTGGGTGACTTTGGGCCAGTCACTGACTGTCAGCCTAACCTACCTCACAGGGTTGTTGTGAGGATACAATGGAGAGGAGGAGGTCTATGTAAGTCGCCTTGGGTTCCCTGCAAGAGGAAAAGAGGCGGGATATACCTAGATGTAATAAATAAATAGATCTTTGAGACAGCAGTATCTGAGGTGTGAAGGCCTCCTTGTCTTTGCCTCATTGCAGCCCCTTGAGAAGACACACCCAAGAGTGAAACACAGTTATCTCCCCAGTACACAAGCACACATGTACAACAAGATCCAGCAACTGGCTGATTCTGTTTTCACTAGAAGGCCAAAAAAAAAAAAAAAGGTCTTGAACTCGCCCTGCGAGACCAACACATCAGACATTCCTCTTTTAGAGCCAACTTGTCTGTTCCACATTGGCTCACTACTCCAGGGCCTCCTGGGTTGCTCTAATGTTACAGGCTTTCTTAATTTATTTCTTGGTTCTCTGATTCCTCCACTCCCCCCCCCCCACACTCTTAATTTGTGCATGGACTTTAATTAATATCTTCCATCATGGTTCACAGATTTGGCAAGCTTTTATTAAGTGTGTGTGTGGGGGGGATGCAAATGTGCTCACCTAGCAAAATTGCATACACTTTCTGTCCTGGAAAAAAAAATCCATTACACAATCCCACACTGGTCTTTTGCAATCCTTTCTGTTAAGATTATTATACTGTTAAACAAGGCAAGCCCTAATGGCTACTGCCTGTTTCAGGTTTGGGTGTGTGTGTGTGTGTGTTTAAAGGAAGACCAAATGTTCAACAATTTCAAAGCATTTTTTTAAAAAAGGTTTGACTTTTAAAAAGACAATAGGCTCTCCTGTTGACTCAGGACGTTAAAGGGAGTGTAAAACCACACACAGAATGCTACTGCTTCCACAACACTGGACAGGCAACAATTTTATAAATACATTTGGCATTTCAAAGCTTTGGTAGTGTGCTTAACTTTTAAAGAGCAAAAGGTCTGTTCACTTCTGACCTGCTTTCTGTTTCTTTTGAATATTAAAGGAATAACCGGGGGGGGGGGTAATCTCTGCTAAACCATCACTCTTTTTCATTCCACTCTCCCAGTAGCATTGCCCAGGGAGGGAAGGGAAATATCGCACATTTGACCAAAACAAACTGAGCAGGAAGAGAGGGATTCTCCTGCTGCTGCTACTGTGAGAAGAAGGGGTAAATAAATGAGCGGAATGCTCCTTTGCATCGCAAACCACTCCCGACTGGGGCAATGGAAACAAACCAGTGAAAGAACATATTGCCGCCAGCTATCCAACACATGGTTCCCCACACACACTGCTGCTTGAAACTTGTTGCCACCACACTAGGCACTGCTGCTGTGTTGCTGCCCAAATTATGTCAGTTGCAGCTGACCATTGCTGTGGGTCTTCACAGCTGAAGAGCAGGACACTCTGGCCTCCTCCATCAGCCAGGGGACCACAGGCCACTGGAGGCTGTAGCCCCACCTCCCAGAAAGAATGACATGGTAAGGGGGCACCAACCTGGCTCTACCATCCATCATCCAGAGAAGGAGCAGCTTCAGGGAGCTTGCTTCACTCTTCTCTGTCAGAATGAACCCCTTTAAGACCTTTGTAACTATGAACTATTAGCTGAATTGGGGGGTGGGTGTTCCTCCTCCCTCCCATTCCGTTTTCTCCTTGTGTCAGGTTTTTTAGACTGTAAGCCTGTGGGCAGGGACTGATGGTCTTACTAATCTTTGTAAGCTGCTTTAGGAGTCTTTTTCGGCTGAAGAGCCGGGTAAAAATGCTACAAATAAATAAATGTTCTAAGGAATCTGGAATTCCCATACACACAGGGCAGAATCCAATGCAGCCCATCCGCTAGCAGAGCTGGCCACCAATTCTGGTCCAGGGGCGCAGCCAGCCCTGCCAATTCTGATCTGCAAGTGGCCTCTACTGCTGGTGGAACAACGATTTAGTGCTTCCGGGGGCAAGCTGCAAAACGAGTGGAAACACTAGTTTCTGGAAGGGGGCAGGTCAGCGGAGCTCCTTGATGCATGCAAGCTTCGCCGACCTGCTCCACTTGTTTCGGGTTGCCTCTCGGAAGCGCTAAATTGCCATTGCGCAAGTTGTTTGAGCTGCTTGCAGAACGGAATTGGCCAGCTGGCACATACGCAAGGGCAGCGTTGGATTCTGCCCATGAGTGTGAAACATCTTATGCTTCACATGGAGGTACTTTATGCTTGTATAGGGGCCAAGCATTGGCAGCGGGGGTGGGGGAGCGGAGTGGCATTACAGCTGTATTACCACAGCCAGAATCTGGGTTGTCCTATCTGGGCTGCAGTCATGACAACAGCAAAAATGAAACTCAATTGTAGACCAAGCTTGAGGATATTTATGCAAGCTTATTTCCCTGCGTCTATGTATCTGTATGGGCCATCCACATTTTATGAAATCTGCTGAAGCAGGGTTACAATAGCGGCTGTATCTGAAGTTAGTCCTACTTAGAGCAGACCCACTGAAATGAATGGGTCTTAAGTTAGACTAAAATTGGATACAACCCAATGCTGAAAGGGCTCCCTAAAGGTAAGAACTTTGAAAACAAGCATTCTAAACGAATTCAAATTACTAAGTTCAATAGGATTCATGTTGCTGAATCAGTTACAAGTTATGGCTTTATCAGGAGGGGTCCAATTCAGCAACCTATTAACTTTTTTTCTTGCTTGTCATTTTTCTGATGCTACTGGGAAACAGGACCGGTGCAGGGCAGTTTGGCGCCCTAGGCTACATTATATTTAGCGCCCCCCCCTCGTGCCGTGGGGGGGGGCTCCGGAAAGCAGCCCTGCTCTGCAACCTCCACCGGACCCCCCCCCGCACGCTGCCGCTGCCGCCCCCCCCACCTACCTTCCCAGTCCGACGCCTCCTCCGAAAAGGGACCCCCGCGCTCTGTTTTTCGCCGGGGGAAACCAGAGCAACAGGGCTGTTTAAGCCCTGTTGCCCTGGTACTTCCCGCCAAAACAGAGCGCGGGCGGGGCTCCGGAAACAGCACGGAGAAGGTAGGTGGGGGGGGAGGCGGCGCGGAGGAGAGTTGAAGCGAAGTGAGGGGGGGAGGTGGCGCGGGGGGGGAGGCGGCGCGGAGGCGAAGCGAGGCGAGGTGGGGGGGAGGTGGCGCAGAGGCGAAGCGAGGTGAGGCGAGGTGGGGGGAGGCGGCGCGGGGGGGGAGGCGGCGCGGGGGGGAGGCGGCGCAGAGGCGAGGCGAGGCGAGGTGGGAGGCGGCGCGGAGGCGAGGCAAGGTAGGGGGGAGGCGCCCAGGCTCCGGGCGCACTTACCTGGCTTTCTCGGAGAGGAGGGTGGGCGGGCAGGGCAGGAGCGCGCCGGCAGCGAAGAGGAGCGCAGCGTTCTGCGCCCTCTTCCGCTACGCGCCCTAGGCAACCGCCTAGTTGGCCTAGCGGTAGCGCCGGCCCTGCTGGGAAAGCACGTGTGTGTGTGTGTGTGTGATAGAGAGAGGAGGGAAGGAGGGAAAAAGAGAGCATAAAATTGAAAAAGTCTACAAAAGACTACAAAAACATTAAATAAATGAAATTGCTTGTGGCTGATAGTGAGTTACAAGTTCTGGAGACTATAGGACAGAACTGTGATATAACTCATGGTGGCCTCTGGTGCTAGTAAGTTATGGGATGTTCAAATATACGAGAAGCTCTGTAAGTTACTGGAGTCTATATCATTACTTCATTATAGCGAGGGACATATGAAATGGCTGGAATTCAGCTCACACTCTTCAGCATCAATCATAAAACTTAGCAAATCAGAACCAGTATTGATTTTGTACCAGTCTGAGTGTTGGCATCACTATATCTATAGGAGAAAAATATATATAATTTTGTTTTCTTTGTGTTCTTGTGAATACGATGGGTTAAAAACTGAAATTAAATCATGGGCAATACTTCCAGTAGAGGTAGACATGTCTGTTGCTAAAGGCTAACCTATTTAACTGGTGCACTAACCTTAAAGGGAATCTTTAACCCCAACTCCTTTTGCAGAATAAAATAAAATTGCACCGGCAGCATAGAGTGTGTGGGGCCATGAGATAAGGTGCAAAACTATATGCAGGCTGAAGTGTGTTACAAATGGCCACAACTTTTGTTTGGTTACACCTGACAGAATTTAGCATGACATGGGGCAGACATCCAATCATCAGGCTGCCCGACCGCTGGCCAATACCACCATCTTAGCCCATGTGCTGGGATAACGTTGATGGGGAGTACAGCAATATTTAGCCCAACCACAGTACAATCGATAATGTGGACCTGCCCTTGTGACCTGGGTGTGTGTCGGGCATGCCAGTCCCCAAGCTTTGCAAGGGACTTGAAGCAACATCCTAATATCCCTTATGGGGCTCCCCCATTGTGGAGGACAATCCCCATTTACTCTTGCTGTGGATCTGGCCCAATGCCTCCAGTGCCTGTAATGAGAAGCTGTGATAGAAATGTGGGGAAAGGATGCAAACTAACAATATTATTTGAGGAAGGCAAAACCCCTGCATTATTGAGACCAGTCACGGATGTGGATAAAATTCCATCCCAGCAATCAGTGATAGCAATGGCCAAAGCCACCAGCCACCAGGTCTCCTACTTATAACCTAGGAGCGGATCAGAGGAAGAAGGCTCCCCCACAGGACTGCCCCAAAGCCCTGCCCCCAGAAGCCATCTGGCACAGCCAGTTCGTTCTCAGGATAGGACCTGAGCTAAAATATGGCCAGGTGGCAAACCAAATTAGTAAGCCACTGGCTGTGCACTAAAGAGGAGATTTCCACTTGCTGCTTCGTGCCCGCTGCCCCTTGCAATGTGACAGGTACAAAGATGGGACCCCACTACTAAGCTTCCCCAAACGAGTATTGGTCTTCCTGGCTTGCCATACCAGGAAGTGCCTGAGTCAGCTCTCAGGCACTGTGCTTTCAGTTTCTGTTCAGTATTGCCTGCAGCAGTATGCTGCATGACCTGTTCTCAGAAAGCCTTATTTATTAAAGTTGTGACTGGTTTTATATCACCTGTTTGGCCTGCTCTTCATGATATATCTCATATTCCATGGAAGCTCACTAGGCCAGGCCCTACACCTTCATGTAGTTATGTACTTTAATAATGTTCAGAGTGTCCAAAGAACTTCACATTAAGAATGAGACAAGAATTCACATCAGGAGGGATAACCTCAAGCAGATACCTTGATTCCACTCATGTCCCAACCTGCCTTCTGCTATCTTCTGCTTCTCCTAAAAAGGGTAAACATACCTCATCTTGAGGATGTGGGATGGGATAGCAGGCAGTAGAGGGAAAGGTGGGGTGCATCAGGCCTCACCTCAGGCAGGACTGTTTGCTCTGAGCATCCAACCCATCATTTCCAGCATGGAAAAATGCTCAGAACATTGTTTCTCACAGAGGAGAAGCCCAACAGGCTTCTTCTGTATTCATTGGAGTCTTCCATCATATGTGATCCTTTTAGGGGGGCCATGTGTCCTTCTTTCTTTCCTTTCCCTGTCCACAGGACAGTCCTTTATTTAAAGGTATCATCTATTTGAAGAGCTGCTCAGTCCAAGTCCAGTATGAAGTTTTTTTAAAAAAAATAGGATGAGCTGGGGCTTGAAGCTGACCATCAACCGCACCTGGACAGACTGAGCATGGCACACAGGTCACCTGGTCACATCTTCCACATATGATGAGATATACTGTATTTCTATTTAAATTATTACAAATACTTCTAAATTTTGTTTTGGTTACTGCTTTGGTTTTATTCTGTTTTAAACATACGGTTTTTATATTATGTTTTATGATATTACTGTATTTTATGGTTTTAAGATTTATCTTCCAAAGTGCCCAGAGAGCTTCAGCTAATGGTTGGTGTAGAAATTATATATATATATATATATATATATATATATATATACACACACACACACACACACACACTATACATTTAAATTAGCTTATGCAAGTTTTAAGCAAATCAGTGTCCAGTTTTGTCCTCTTTTCTGGTTATGCATGTCCTCTTTTTTGGTGATTAACAAGTGGTCACCCTATACCCCTATCCCTTTCCTCAAGGTGAGGAGTTATCTTGTTGAGTGCTTTACAGCAACTCTGTAAGGTAGGTCACTATTACAGATGGGTGGGGAAGCTTAAGAGATGGTGATTTGTCTAAGGCTCTCAATAAATAAATAAATAAAGTAGGTCCATGGCAGAAGCAAGATTTGAAACAGGACTATCCTGATTCATTGCTCAGTCTCTTAGCCATTACCTCTCAGGCCTTACAGTCCCTAATATTCAGCAGTCAGCTATCAAGGCCTCGTTCATACATGCATGTACATTACTTGATTTTTCTGTACATAATTACTGTAGACCAGGGCTCTCCAACCTTGGGTCCCCAGATGTTGCTGGACTACAGCTCCCAGAATCCCTTGCCATTAGTCATGCCGGCTGAGTATGCTGGGAGCTGTAGGCCAGCAACATCTGGGGACCCAAGGTTGGAGAGCCCTGCTGTAGACTTTATAAATGCCAGCTGACTGTGGAATTTACTGGCCCCATTTCAAAGCACGATGTGGCAGGTAATATGAACCTTCCTTCAGTATCGTTATATCTGTGGTGCCCCGTTCACACATGCAAGTCATCACTTGATGTTGCAGTCAGTCATCAGATAATGAACATGCATGTGTGAACTAGTGCCAAATGTACACCAATGAAATTTACAGAAATCGTGTCTCTGTGTGAATGAGGCCTAGGGCTACTGACTCCAGTGTGATGCAGTGGGAGACCCAGATTCAAAGCCCCACTAATTCATGAAGCTCAGTGGGTGAGCTTCGGCTAAGCACCATCTCTTGGCCTAACCTACTTCACAGGGTTGCTGTATGGCCGAAAGACAGTGGTGCAGCTAAGGCTGAACTTTGGGGCTGAAGTCCAGGGCCCCACAACCTATGGGGGGCCCAAATGACCACCAAGAGAGTGACAAGTGATGGAGGCACAACAAACATGCATGGTATTAGCAACTGGCTGGCATAGGGCATAGGCATGTTGCCCAGAACCCACGGGGGCTGACCTCGCTTCCTGCAGTATCCTTGCTTTCCTTTTTGTTTTTAAAAACATTTTATAGGCAGGGGGCTGGCTATGTACATGGATACAGGTGTTCATTTTAGAATTTTTCTTTAACGTATTATCCTTTTGCACAACAAAATGGTGCTTATTCCCCAGTAAATGTGTTTGGCATCATGGCAACAGAAGCAAACTCCCATTTTATTCTTGCAGTCTTGATGGTGCTATGATTTAAGTGGGTTTAAAATGTGAAACTGCACATGTTCAGAGTATTTCTTTTTTAAATCAGATTTGGCACACCGTTTTTGCTTTTATTTTATGTTTTTGCTATAACATATCAGCAATGTAGAAGCGGTCGTAAAATATGGCATGGCAGTTGTTCGGGTGGCAGGGTATGTGAAAACAGAAACGTTACTTGTGTGCCTCTCAACTGAAGTAATACACATAGCTGTCTAAAGGTTGGGAGTAAGGCCATTAAAGGTGCAATCCTAGTTTAGACAGAAACAAAGTCCTACAACTCCCAGTGGCTGGCTAAGCCCAGTATCTACAATTACCACTATAAAAGGCAGGGGAAGAACCTCACAAGCCACCCTGAACTCCTTGAGGAAAGACAGGGTATAATTAATAAAATAATCATTAATAGATTATCTTCTTGCTATTAACTATCCAGGCTCTTTTAAAAGGACCTAATTCCCTTCCTCATATCAGTGTGAACATATGGAGATAGCCCATTTGTTTTATTAAATATTTGTTTATTAAACAACATAAATATATTAACGGTCTCACTGAGTATACATGATTGTGTAACTTTTATATTGCTTGGTTCTTTCTGTCTTTTAACTGTATATTTATTACATCTTGTTTACAGGTTCTGTATTTTATGTGCGTTGTCAGTATCCCTATTTGTTCTTGTGTTTCTGTCCTCTAGTTAATTTCTAGCTATTCTAGAGGTGAACATCATATGATTTACTTAGCTTACTTTGCAGTTAATCAACTGCTGGAAATACACAGAACAATTTGTTTCCTACAGATTGTACTTGTGAAGTATGTTTGGAATGTTTTCTTAATTTACAGCATATTTTTCTTTATCTTCTTTCCTGGATGGCAGTCTGGCATGTTCAAGCTGCTCTCTCTGCACATATAAATCCTTTCTCAAATGCATTTTTTCTGATATAAATTGCTTTTGGTATGTCTCTTTACGGGTAAACTCCTGGATGGTTTTGTTTTTTTCAGTCCTATGGAATACCAAATCATGCCAATAAGTTTGCAGCTTCTGTAACGTTTAATCAACGCTAGTTATTTTTTCTTCCTCTGATGTAGTAGTCTGACTTCATTAGAACATTATGAGCCATCCAATCCACAAAAGAGTCAACATGGGTTTTAAGGCACAGTACAGTGCTGGTTATGGCAGCACAGTGCTGGTTATTATCGCAGGTCTTCATGTACCAACGAGTTAGATCGATCCCATGGAGAATGCGCATAAACACTAAACATTCACATGATGGTGTGGACAGTGTGCACAAATGGAAAGCATGAACAGAGGACTATGTGCATTACCCAACCAGCATACATAGAGTTAGATCTAGACTAAGTTAGTTGCTCTTGGCTCCTATTGAATTCAATGTGAAAAGTCAGCCATGCCTTACATCCCACTGATTGCAATATTTATTTATTTATTTATTTATTACATTTATACCCCGCCTTTTTTCCTTCAAGGAACCCAAGGCGGCTTACAAAATTCTCCTCCTCCTCCTCTCCATTTTATCCTCATAACAACCCTGTGAGGTAGGTTAGGTTGAGAGTCAGTGACTGGCCCAAAGTCACCCAGTGAGTTTCATGGCCGAGCGGGGACTAGAACCTGGATCTCCCGAGTCTCAGCCCTACACTCTCACCACTACGCCACACTGGCTCTCTGCAATGAAAACTAAGTACAACTAACTTTGTTTAGATCCAACCCATAGTCTTCAAGTGATGTTGCAGAATGTGCAACAAAGAGCTCTCTCTCACACCCTCAGAGAGGTAGTTTAGGCTGAGAGATGGTGACTGACCCTAGGTCACCCAATGAGCTAGCTTCATAGCTGGCTGGGGATTTGAAGCTGGGTCTTCCTAAGCCAGGGCCAAAGTAGGTGTGACATTTATCATGTAGTGTACCCTTGCGTGGTTGATTTTTCTTTAACAAATAGGGACAGTTCAACCATGTAAGGGCAAGTCACATGAGACACATCTAATACCTAATGCTCTAACCATTACACCAATCTTTGCCAACCTGGTGCCCTCCAGATGTTTTGGACTATAGCTCCACGCATTCCAGACTATTGGCCATGCTGCCCAGGCTGATGGGAGTTGCAGTCCAAAACATCTGGAGTGCACCAGGTTTAGAAAGGGTTTACTACACCATACTCAAGACGCAATTATTTCCATCTCAGCTCCAGCCTTTACCACACATTCAGGTCTCTAGCCAGGGAACTGCATACACTAGATTTCCCAAAGAGGAGGGAAGTGGGGTACATTTTTCTTTATATCAGCCTAATTGTAGCTACCTTTGCTAGCAATGTCCAGAGATGGATACAGGGAAATTGTACCCGACCGTGTAGAAAGCTTAACAGAAGCTGGAGGGCAGCAGCTAAATTATGTTAGTGTACTTGGGAAATATGAACCATCTATACACTGAGAACTGAGATGAGTTCTTTTCTTGCCAGCAGAATTGCTCAGTCAGCTCAGATGACTGGAGACTAACTCATCTGTTATAATACCTAACAAAGGATATTATCCATGTATGCACTCTACTTCCCTAAAGGTGTGCCTAGACCCTGTTGCATTTTGTTCCACTTAGCTTTTGTTCCATAATATCCTGTAGAAAAAAATGTTTTCTCTGAACTGCCTGGATTGTTCTTTTCTTCTTCTTTTTGTTTCCTGGCTAGTTGCCAGAATTGTTGTTGGTGAAGCCAAAAGTTTAAAGAGAAAGGGAGAAGGCCATGATGGACACGAAGAGCAAGATCTGTCATCAGGATATCATATGTTTTAGTTTAATCATCATAATCATCATAATCATCATAATAATCATAATCATAATGGGCATGAGGATTGGATCATTGGATTGGATTTCCCCAATGCCATATTCCTTATCAAAATTGCCCTCCCAAAAGTTGCAATTTGCCTTGCAAGGAGAAACTTATAAGGGGTCATATGGACACAGGTTTTTTCTTTATGTTTGTGAACTTGCACACATAGATAAGTATAAGTGTGTATGAGACAGAGACAGCACAAGATATTCCAGAAGACTGCAAAAAGCAGAATCCCTGAATCTAATTCTCTACCAGTCATCTATACTAAAAGTGAACTCATTCTCTGAGTGACAATCCTTCTATAGCCAAAACAGCACCATCCACACATAAGAGGGAGGTATCAGCAGGTTTGGGGGAATCCCAAGGTTTACAGTAATTTAAAAAAAAAAAAAAATTTAGGAAAGTACAAATATTTTTAAGGAAAAAAATCTTACATCTTAAAAAAACAAAAACAGCCCAATGAGGACTGAGCATGCTGAGTGGCCAGATTGCTGAGTGTCTCTCGGGTGGGTGGGTGCGGGGACTGAAAACCACAGGTATGAGGGTATGGAATGGAAAAGGACATGACTGACTGGCTGGCTGGCTCCCTGAACAGGAGAACTCCACGAGTCCATACTGCAACAGTTTGTTGAGGGTCCCATTTGTCCCCCATACTCTCTAGAATCACTTGGTGCATGATGTTTCCCTGACCCCGCTCCACATAGATGGTTGCTAGGGGTAGGAAAGAGAAACTCAGTGAGTGAATTTCACTACACACGAGGGAAAGGTGGAGAACTCGACATGTTGATGCCATTTTAGCTGACACCCTATGCCTTCCATGATCTTTAGCTCTGTCCTAAAGCCCATAATTTTGATGGAGTACCAACTTTTAATTCTAAACTTCTGAAAAGTCAGACAAACTGTGTGATGCACATTGCCATGCTCTTTAGGGCTATGATACCTGACTGTATATTGTTCTTTGAGAATGTGTGGCCTCTTATTGGGATGCAGTATTGTATATAGAACCAGCAAATCAGTGGAAATTGCACAGTACTTTGTATCAAAACAGATCAGATAATTTCCAGCTCTGCAAACAGGGGATCACGCCTACTGAACCATGAACGTTAAAAACAAATGTAAACAGAAATTGAGGGAGGTGATGAAAATGGTTTAGAGATGATTTAAGTTGCCTCCATCTAATGGGAGCTCCAGCCTCAATCCAAATATGGCCCAATTATATTAAAGGCCAGGGTTTTGTTTTGGGTGCCCCCCCTTCCCAAACTGCTGCTTTCCATCATGCTTCTATGGTTCTCCCACTTTCTGTTGTACAGGCCAACATCAGCTACTATTAAGGACTTTTCATGCGTGTAAAATAATATGATTTCACAATGATTACATATTCAGTCTACAGCTGGCTGAGTTTTTACATCTCCATTTGTCATTGACTATTGTGTCCAATTAAATGATTAGCTTTTAAAAACTGCTGCACATTATGAGAGTGAACTTGTGTTCCATTGCACTGAGTGATGCAGAAACAAACTCATTACAGCATGTAATTCACCCATATTAAATAACAAACAGATGGCTGCTGTAAATGAGAGCTGTTTTTTCTCTTCAAAAGTGCCAGGGAAAAGGTGTTTTTATTTATCTTTGTTTCCAGCTTCTTTCTGTTTTCTTGACAAGTGGGCAGCTGGCTGCTGAGGTTTTCAATTGGTGCAGAAGAATGAAAAGCCGGTTTCCATTAATTTCCCCATAAAATAACTCTTTGAATCATTCCCGTTATAAATGCATGTGCAGTAGCAAGCTGCTGCTTGATTAATTCACTTATTATGAAGATTTCATCTTTTATAAGAGGGCCTGCAGGTAATTTATCTTGTTTAGTAAGATTAGAAAAATGTAATTATCTTGATACCTTTGGACCCCTCTCATTTTAATTGTGTTCCCATAAATTTCAAACATAAAGATGGAATTTCATTTCTTTTCTCTTTTTTTGGCGCACAAATGTTCCAACATGTGGTAGAAAAATGCATTGAAAGATGTGCATTTAAAAAGTTATGAATTCAAATACATTTGATTTGTACCTTTAGAAGACGCTACAGGGCCAGGACCCATCCTATCTATTCCTTGTCCCTTTGTGGAGTGGGAGGGAGCACACACACACACACACACACACACTATGAATAGATACAGATATAGATATTGAATGTCTCTAGGAAATTATTGATGAAATCTGCTCTATTTTCACAAAATTGCGTGTTCTCTTCAGCTGTGTCACTGAAACCCCAATACACAAACCCCAATACTGCCAGCTGTGAATATACATGTGCTCAGCTAATCTGAACTATTCTTCCTCCTTCCCAGTGTAATGTTCATGATGGATCCATTCCTTGATTCTAGCTAAGAATCTGTAATATTCCGTCTTCTACTGGACTGGAAAAACAAAGAGCATTCTGGGAAGAAGTATTTTTACCATTGTTTATGGAACCAGAGATGTTAAAACTTTCCATCCCATTTAGGAAGAAATTTGTGAATTTTGGTAAGCTCTTATCAAACAAGAAACAAATCAAACGATATTCTCACCTGTCCCAAAGTATGAGAACGTGTAACTGGTCTCTCTTCAGTTCCCTCCCTAGGACAGAGCCAAGTGCTAGTGCACAGGCTGAATCCCTTCTGGGATTACTTAGACTCACTGTGGGCTCTTGCTCTGATAACAGTAAGGAAAGCCAACTGGTCTGGCTCACAAAGGCTGAATCATAGCCAAAGCTCTGAAATAATTTCTCATTCAGAAATAAAATTCATTATCATAGTTTTAAACTTCATGAGGATTCAGAGTGGCTGAGGTAGTATGCTACCATTGCTTTCCCTCTGTTTCTGAAAACCAGAACCCTAACAAGCAAGTTATTATTTCAATTTTGGGTAATCGAAGCAGCACTGACATCAGCATGAAATCTAGATATCTGCCTAAGACAGGGACAGGGAAATCTCTTCTGGTCTGGGGGCCAGCTCCTTCAAGCACTGGCCAAGTTAAGAAGCCCCTTCCCTCCTTGCTTGCATCATGGGTGGGGTGTGAGCAGGGTGGGCAGGAACTCAGCTGTTGCTTATAGGTGCCAGTTCCTGCAAGGGACAGCCAAGTTGAGTGTCTTCTTCCCACTCCGCTCACATCTCGATCAGGGCAGGAATGGGACAGGAATGGACTGTTCTTCCTGTCCCATTCATCTCCCGATTGAGGTGCGAATGGATCAGGAAGGGACTTGACTGGGACTTGCAGGAGCCAGCTGCTGTTTAAGAATGGGCAACAAGTTGTGCCATCCTTTTTATCCTGACCTAAGGCTCTGTGATGCTCATAAGGATCTGTACCTGGACCTGATCTCTCCAATGACATGTAATGCTCTCAAAATGTTCTGCATGTACAACTCCGTTGGACACAAAGAGCATTTCGCACCATTGAAGAGAAGAGATGCAGACCTGCTGGTGTGCTTGAACTTTTGTAACTAGCTAGTTTGGTGCAAGAGTGTTTAATGAAGCCAACATACCATATTAACAACATCTCCTGTATCTTAGATTTTGTGAATATGTATTGCTGTTTCCTGCAGTGAGAGATTAGGGCCATGTAAATTCTGGGATCGTGCATTGCCACAGTAGCTGGAAGTTCTAGCAGTAAGGAAATCCATAAATGTAAATCAAGGAGGGCAGTAAACTAAACTAAGAAATGAGCACAGATGGCTGGAACACGTCAAGTCAGGTGAGAATAGCAATTGAGACAAATCATGATCCAGGAGACCTTTGTTAGCAGCCACACATAGGAATGCTGAAAAGCTGAGTAGCTCATTAGGCCAACTGAGGAACAGCCCTCAATGACCTTACAACAACTCTGGATTGCAGTTCTGCTTCCACCACACATATAACCCAGTATTGGGTTTCTCTACGGCTTATATGTCTGCCAGGTGCTGTTAGAGATTCATCCAGGAATGTGACATTGTTATTCCGATGGAGCAAAATAATGCAGAGTAGGTATGAGGCTAATTCCCATCAAACTCAAATTGGAGGAAAAGATCTTTGCATCAGAATCTGCCCCCATCCACCCACAACTTTTCAGAAATTCTGGAGACATTGATTCACAGTACCATTGTTAAACTTCACTGATTATCAGAACTCCCTGCAAACTACCATTTCAGTCACAGGCTGCAATCCTATGGCCACTTATCTGGGAGTAAGCCCCACTGAATGCAGTGGGACTGATATCTGAGTAAATATGGTTAGGATTGCATTGAAAATCATGGACCAACATTTCTTGCAAAAGAGAAAGAGAAAGCAGAGGCCCATCATTTGTAATAGTAGCCTGATTCTATAAACGGAGGAGGATACTGTGTCTGTGAATCCTCAACAATTTAGATCTAGGGTTACCACTGAATTTCACCAGAAACAAAATTTAGTTGTGGGTGTGGAGGCTACTCTTCAGGCAGAGGGAAAAAGAAATACAAATTTTAAGGGGGGAAATAGCACTGGGTGCTGCATTTGGCACTGGAGGACTGTTTGATGCTGTCCCTTCCTGCCATTTTAGCTGCTTTTGTAACTATGAGGAAGAAGTTCCTGTACCTTTTCCCGTGCGGTAGAAAAGCAGACTGAGGAGGGGAATTTTGAGCAGACAGTGGGAGGGGAAAGGGTTAAGCAGCTCCTCACTCTACCATTCTTCTACTGAAACTAGCTTCCATTGCTGCTTTACAATAAACAAAAAACAAAAAACCACCCTTCAGATTACTGTTCATGCACCTCCCATCTAATCTGGCCCTGAGTCACACTGGGGGAATGTAGTTTGCACAGGATTATTCAGTCTTTTGCCTTCTTCAGGGACATGAAAAGAAAAGCTTTTAATTCACAAAATATTTTATTCCATTTATTACAATATTTTATTCCACCTATTACAATATTCCACTTATTACAATTCAGCATATGCTGTTTCAAAATGTGCTCTCAATGGCCTACCCATCAGAAGTAGGGCTTTGGATTTTATTGAGATAATCTTCTAAAAATGTGTGCTAGAAGCAAAAACTTTTCATTAAAGACAGTTAGTACAGAGTCAACTGAGAGAGAATCATTTCAGCACCTTATAGAGGTTTACTGAAGAACTGACCACAAACATACATTGCTCTGTCTGTCCTGTCCCCCGTCCCCCATATATGTGCATTGTTTCCACATCTGAAAAGAGTCTGTGTATGTACAAGTGTAGATGCAATGGTGGATTTCACCATGAGGGGGGAAAAACTTGCGTAGGCTGAGGGTGGAGCTAGCACTATGATGCAACCCACCCACCCACCCACCCGCCATACACACACACATTTGTTATCCACAACAGCCCTATTCAGGTATTCGCATGTGGGCTACAAGGGTATAAGGGGCAGGGGTGCACACACAAGCTCCTTCCTCAACATTCCTGGGTGCACAGGCTCCTCTACAGACCTTTACATGTTCTGGGCAAAGGTCTGGAACAGGTTGCTAAGTGAGTTCAGCTGAACATGCTTAGAAGCCTCCACATGACTGGGAAGTTGCGTGAAACAGCAAAAATCGAGCTTGCCAAGGTTCTCCAAAGTCCAGCTCAATGCTCATTCTGATTCATGTCTGCATCAGATTGCGAGCATTGCTTTTTGTTCACATTTCTGTGTGCATTTTTCCAAATGTATGCATCAATTGTGTGCTTTTTTGAAATGTTCACATTTTCTCCAATTGATTAAAGCATGTTTGTGTGCATTTTTCAAAAGTACACATTTTTAATGTACATTTTTCAAACATACATATTTTTCAAACAGTATTTTGTTGTTGTTCCAAGCATCACCTTGCAAGCTTGGAAATACATGAACTTTGGCTCAGTTCTGGTCCATGTTCAGTTCCAGTAAGTGTGAACTGGATAAATTCTGCTAAAAAAAAGAACTGAAACAAAGTTTTCATACATCCCTACGAGTGAAACCTTGCCTTATCTGAATGTTTGACAGTCCGAGCAGGGCTATGCTAAATGTCTGAAAGTGGTTCAAGTGTTGACTAATCAAGTGATGTGGATATGTGATGTGAACCAGCCCCATGATGCTTCCTTTGGCTTTGCTACTGGTTTGAAAAGTAGATGTAAGCTTTTGAAATTCTACCCTGTTTGTAAAGTCTGAGCTCAGTATATTGTCATCTTTATATGACAGGTTGGCCCAAAGAAAATAAATTGTGACAATGAGTTTTAGTTACTGCAAAGGTGCTTCATGGGATTCTGAGCGTGCGTGTGTTCTTTTGCTATTCCATAAATGTCGGCTGTCCTCTCTAATGGAGCTGGCATTTTATGTATGTTTGACTTCACCTAATTTAAGAACAGAAGAGTCTGGTTTATCTCCCAACTCTGTAAGGATGACAAGGGTGCCGAATGGAAACAAGATTGCTACAACTGGAAATATGGTATTGGTTGGGAAAGACAGTGTTTCAGTGGGAAGAACATTATCTCTTAGAGAATAAATGGACACCTCTGGTATTTGTGTCCCGGGTCAAATTCTTTTATTAAAGCATGATGAGGTATTTGCTCTTGATTAAGGAAAATGTGATTTGCTGTCTTCACCATTCCCACCCCCTCTTTTTACATAAATGCTGACCAGCATAGTGATTAGAGTGGTAAAGCACCATCCATCTCTCATTAGTTATGCCAAGAGCATAGATGGAGAAACCAGATGCAGCATGCTCATCTTTGTAATTCAGGGATGTTGAATCTCTTTCAGTCCAAGGTACAAATTCAATTTCAGAGAAGCTCTTGGGGGCCACATTCCAGTTTAGGGATGTAGCCGCGAGTCTCGGGGGGCTGAAAGCAGGCCGAAATCGGTCCGCTCGCCCCCCCGGAACCCTCGCGACTTACCTTCCCGTCCGCTCGATCCAGTATGCATTGGGGAAAGGACCTTCAGCTCCCCGGTGCCTCAGTTCCACTTCCCCATGCGCTGGGTTTTTTGTGTAAAAACCAGGGCAACCCAGCTTGAAACAGCCGCAATTTGCTATTTTAAGCTGGGTTGCCCTGGTTTTTACGCTAAAAATGCAGCGCCAGGGAACTGGAAGCGGTGAGAGCGGGTGGGGGGGGGTGCTCCGGAGCACATACACCCCAAGCAGGTAAGCTCCCTGCTCACCATAACTCCCTAGCAGGACTGAAGGCAAAAGGGGTGGGGCTAAAGTACCAAAAATACCAGCCTGTTGTAGCTTAAAGCTCTTATTGCCAGTAACTATGCCTTAGGACGGGCATTCCCACCTTTTAGAATGAGGAAGAATGGTGCAAAAGCTGGGAAACCACCAATTGATGGGCAGTCTGTGGGGGGGGGAGCAGGAATCACCTGGTGAAGGGCCAAATTGGGACCCCCAGGTGGGCTGGATTTGGCCCCTAGCCCTGAGGTTCAAACATCCCTCTTGTAACTGTATCTATTAGTCACCCACCAGTTGCCACCATAGTCATCCCAGAGCAGAACTCAAGGTTTTCTCCCTTAATCAAGTGACTGCACACTGCCGTCTTCTCCAGTAGGACAGCCTTCCCCAACCTGAAGTCCTCCATATTTTTTTGGACTGCAACTTCCAACACATTTTGAGGGCATTCGGTTGGGGAAGGTTGCACAAAGGTTGTAGCTGATTTCAGATATTTTCAAATATGTTTCTATTTTGTTTTCTTTTGGTCTTATTCTTCCTAATCTTGCAGTAAGCAAGGATACAACCCACTTTGACTCTGAATTTAGGCTACATTTAATCCTGTTTGGCAATTTTGAACTGCTTCTCAGCTGGAACTCAACTGGAATCCATTTGATGGTCGAGTTTCTGAAAAATATATTTTATAGAAGCGGTAAGCAATTTTAGGGAGTTCTTTGACATTTTAGATGCTTACTCAAGCCACAACTCTATTTACCCACCCCCAATGAACAGCATGTTATGTTTCAATCCTAAAAACGGATAATTTCCTGATTTAGATTAAGGCAGTGGTTCTCAAACTTTTTTGCCCCATGCACCCTTTTCACCATACAGTAATACCTTGGATTGCAAGCATAATCCGTTCCGGAACCGTGCTTGTAATCCAAAACACTCTTATATCAAAGCGAGTCTCTGGCGGGCATGAGCGGGGCCGATTTTGGCCCGCTACGCCCGCTCAAGGTGAGCGGTTACATCCCTACACTACTTGTCTTGCAAGACCTTGCTTGTTTATCAAGTCAAAAAATTTTTTAAAAAAAATTGCTTTTCTTGCAAAACAATCTCAGACCAAGTTACTTGCAATCCAAGGTATTACTCTATGTCCGAATGTCATCCCCCCCTTTCCAAGATTGTCTGACTAAATCTGTGCCATACAATAAGGTGTGATGTCCTGTAGATTATGTACCATCTGTAGAATTGTAACTTGTAGAAAGATCAGAATACCAATAGTTTGAGTCTGTGCGGTCCCAATCTCCCCACTGAAGCCCTAAAATTCCCCCCGGTTGAGAACCCCTGGATTAAGAGATCATTAATGATTGCATATTAATTAATACCATACAAAATACTATTGGTTCACAAAGAATATTCAGCTGCAATTCAGTCATCCATCACTAACATGTCAAAGTGCATGGCGCAACATGCTCAAGGCATCATGACATGCCTAAGTGTCAGAAAATACTCTGGCAGCAGAAACCAGTGCTCAGGAAATAGCTTTTTGCTCATGGGGCAGGGAGTAAGTTGGTAAGCAGGTTGATAAGCACAGATCACCTTTCTTCAGTTCACGCAAGGAACTATCAGGCAGGATGACTATAGGGAGACTGTCCCTAACCCCAAGAGCTCCCAGGATGTTCCTTTCCAGGATTATCACCATCATCACCACCATCACCACCATCAACAGTTTATTTGTATGCTTCTTGTCCAAGGTAAAACCATGCTCAAAGCAGCTTACAGCAATATCAGCAAGCGTTACATAATGAAATGTAGCAACATTTCCAATAATTCACTAATAATTACAAATCGTAACATAATTTAAGTAGTCATACAGACAGGCTAAACATCTCACATTAATAAATATACAGTAAGAATGAACAATCCACTATATTAAACAATAATACTAAGGCCTAAAATAGGAAAAATACCAAATCTAATCTGAATAGCAGCATATATATATATATATAATCAAGGCTGAATGTTGCCTCAGCCACAAGCAGTAAACAGGATGCTATCCTGATGGTCTTTTCTTTAGGCACCTTCAGCAGGAGCAGCCTTAGTAGGTGGAGTCAGCCAGTTTCCTCTCCCCTCCCCCTCCCCCACTTGCTAGTTGTAAATGAGCCAAACAGAGGACCAGGGACCAGGTCTTCCATGACTCATAGCCAGATGGAAGCTGATAGAGTCATCTCATCTATCAGCTTCCTGGGCCTGCAGGTTCCCTAGATGTCTTTTGGAGGTGAAGAGAACTGACCCTTCACCATCAATGGATCCTGCAGGCAGATGGAACTGAGCACTGAGAACACAAGCCCTATGTTGCACATCCTTCTTTGGAGCCCATTTCCTCCTCCCACCCACAAAGATTCTTTCATTGGTGAAACCTAACATCATCACCTAGAATGGCCAGTTACACATCTCCCCAAAAGAGAGAATGCATCTCCACAAAAAGAGGGCAAAAGAAGACACAGATTTGCATTCATTTTCCACATGCTAATTTGTATGTATAGCTGCACATTTAGGAATAATTACTATAATTGAAATAGAAATCCAATACATCTCACCATAGTGGGCAAGACTGTGACCAGGTGACCTGAGCGCCTGCTCAGTCTGCTAAACCTTTCCCTGCTCTCCCTTCTTATTTTTCTTTATCTTTGGACCACACTTGAATGGGATAGCCCATCAAACAGAAGATGCCTTCAGGTGGAGAGCTGCCCTATGTAAAGTAGGACTGAAAGATTCCCAGGAAAAGGAGGTCCAAGGGCAAACATCCCTAGAGGCCAATTCCTCCTTCCGAACAATCGTTTCAGCTGTGAATGTCAGTCAACCCACCTTTGCTGCCAAGAAGATTCTAAGAAGATGGGAAACTGAGCACCAAAGATGATGCATGTGCATCAGTGGGCATGTTTCCTCATAGTGCAATGTGCAAATCCTCGCCTCCAGAATCTTTTCAGCAGTGAAGGGTGTTTCAGATGTATCACTGGAGTGGGAAAGTTCTGACACCAGCTAAAGTATGGGCCATTCCCTTAGAGATAGAAATTACTCTTAATTTTTATCTCCCTAGCCTCCTACTCCCAGGGTCAAACTACATGTTATATGTTAATTGTGTAGCTGAGGTTTATCTTCTTTTCTTTTTTGCAAGAGTTCAAAACAGGAAACCCGACTGCATATAAAAAGCTATAGTTCACTGACTTTAAGGTTCTCAAAAGAAAGCAAACAAGATTTTAAAAGTGTTGCAATATAATTTCTAATGTAAAATATTTGACTTATTTTCACATTGCATGTTGTAAATATTTAGGTTCTTATCTATCAGTCAAGACTCAAGCAATCCATCCATCCATTACACTGCATAGTATACCTCTGAATCATTCAGAATTGCTCTTTTTTCTTTTTTTGCTCTTATATTAACTGCAAATGTGACTTGGAGAGAGGGAGAGGGAGAGAAACTAAGAAAGAAAAAGAAAGAAAGAAAGAAAGATTATAGAGGAAGAAGACCCTTCAACTCTATAGCCATTAGAGACCAAACCATTGTGGTCTATCAGGTCAATAATTTTTGAATGAAGAGATTAATGCGATTTATGACCCTTCTTTCAACAGCATGTAGCTCAAGCAGCATTAATTATATCTTCATTAACCTCAGTGACTAGTTCCTGCTCTAATAATTTAGCCCTTTTATGGACTAATCTAGTGTTTTACATGTTCAATAAAGTGTATACACAAGCAAGATCTATAATAAATAAGTCCATTAGGTCAAATCTTGTTTTTCCTAGTAAAAGATACCCATGAGAGATACTGCTTCCAGCAAGGATTTAGGAAGGGGACAGATGGAATTTGTTATCTCTACTCTTTGAAGCCTTTGCTCTTAGACTATGAGTAGCTCACCAGTGTTGTGAGCACAATGGAAGGCCTTTAATATGTCTAATAATGACCATTGGTTGAGATATAGAAGCAAATTGCAATATCTATTCAAACTAAATTAAGATCCAAACAGGTTTCCTCAATTTAGTTGCTACATAATTTAGAGATGGACATTATTAGGCTTGCCACCCACTCACTTCTCACTCCCTCTCTCTATCCTTCCTTGCTCTGGGATAGCCTTCAGTAGCTGACCTGTAAATTGCCTTTTGTTTGCTTTCTCAATAAAGCTCTGATCTCATCTCTGCCGTTACTCCTTCATAAGGAGGTGGGGGATGTCAGTTTCACTTTCTCCTGCATTTTCAGATCTCAAGTTCTTTCTGTCCTGCATGTGAAGAAATATGTGAATTTTATTAATTCTTATACAAAATGAACTGAAACAAAATTCTCACCCATCTGCACTGGCAAAATTCAACAGGTAAAGCTTTTTGTACCATGGTGAGGACCATGATCTACCTGCCTGCCATATAGCTGTTAAAGATGAAGAGCCTATCAGAAAAAAAAAAAGTCATGGCAACCCTAATTCAGCACTAACACAGTTGAATACACAAGGATTCAAACCCAGACTTTTAAGACCTAAGCACTCAAACTTCCAGAGGACAAATGCCTTGATGGGCAAATCTGTTGGTTTGGTTTCAACAACATTCAGGTTTTTAAATCTCAAGTTATTTTCATCCTGAATATGAAGACAATTGCAAATTTTGCTAAATTCTTATCAAAACTGAACTGAAACAAACATTCTCACCCATCCCAACTTCATCATGGCTACCTCATGAGAGCATCCTGCTCCCAGTTGTGGAGAAACATAAAATGCAGATGTGGGCCAAGGGTATCACCCCACTTCAGTTTTGTGTTGGAGACTAAGATTTAGACCCTTCGTATGTAGAAATAATGTTTTTCTCTACTTAAACAGAATCAGTTACATAGGGATGGGGGAATCTGTCCATTCTTCTTTCTTTTGCATTTGAATTTTTAACTCAAGTGCTTTGTCTCCTGAATATGAAGAACTTGGCCAAATTTTGTAAATTCTTCTCATAAACAAACTGAAACAGAAATTCTCACCCATCCCTAGGAGTAGGCTAAATTCAATAGGTGCATGCATGGAGAGAACCATGATGTACCTATCTGCCATACAGCTGTTAAAAATGAGAAGTTTGTCAGAAAAACATGGTGGCAACCCAAATTAAGCAATAACTTATTGAAACAGATAATATAAACTAGAAATATAGGAATTAGATCTAACAGAATTTTTCACTGTTGAACTTCCCATTGAAATTGTTGGAATAAGTTAATCATGCCTTAAATCCCATTGATTTCAATGGGAGCTAAGGGCAACTTAGTTTTAATTTCCAAGACAGGCTCTTGGTCTCAGCAGCTGTCTTCTGATGCCATCCCTGTAGATCTATGAAATCTATATTCTAGCAAGAGTTCTGCCAGATTAAGGTCTGTACCTAGCACCTTGTGAACTGCTTCTAGGTTTACTGAAAGTTCTATGGTGGCAAAAGTCTTCATAATCAGCAACAGATCAGTATCAGCTTCAAAGTGTTGATTCAAGAATTAAACAGGAGATTCAGCTACTTCATTACAGACAGTGCCAACACATCTCCTGTCAGATGCATACTGGTGGTGTTCCTTGCATCTCTTGTGCTTTGTTACCAACTGAATTCCTTTCTGTGTCACTGTTCCATCTGGCTGTGTAACAGCTTCATCCTTGAAAGCCTTGATCCACCCACCAAGTAAATAACGTTCTTTCAATGCCAGTCGCTTTGATTTTACCAACATTGTCAGCTTCTCTATATTGAGGAGCATGACCCCATCTCCTTGCAGCTGCTCCTGGTACCTACTGAAGACATCAGTACATCAGCCAGACAGGACAGAAGTAAGAGCTTATCTTCATCAAGCAGTAATACAGTACAAGAAACCCACACACTGCCTTCTCCTCAGACTTCTACATAAAGAGGACTAGGGAAAGCCAAGACACTAGGACTACGTAAATGCAGTAGTGAGAAGGAAAACCTGTCCACCTGGCCTCAAAAAGCTTGGGGACTGCAAGGAGACAGCAGTTGTTGGTTTTTGCACAGGGGTGGCCCAAGACATTTTGCTGCCTGAGGCGAAGGACAAGATGGCACCCCCTCCCATTCCATGTACAAAAGCCTACTGGACATTCCATCTATAGAAGCTGACAGACTGGCAGTTGGATCTTCCTTCAACACTGGTGATGGGACAACATCCTCCCCTACACCTGAGATAAGCAAGTCAGCTTAGGGGTGCAGAGCAGGCTGTGAAGTACAAACAGGTCCATCCTGTAACAGAGAGGATTGACCAAGGGGCTGCCGCAGCTTCCTCCTCCATGCCACCCAGCATTTGCTGCCTGTGGTGACCACTTCTAGCCCTGACGTGCAGGCCACATCCTGTTTAGAAGAGAAAAAAAGAAAGAAAGACACACCCCCTGTTTTAAATTTTCTGCTGAACTGTTCCTGAAAAACTGAGGGTTATCTATCTCTGACTGAATGTCATAGTGTCAAAGGGGAAACCGAAGCCTGAGGAAACTGAGATATTTTCTAGCAGTAAAATTCCAAAGCTTCAGGAAGTTTCTTTATTACTTAGTACTGTATGTTCTAATCAAGCATAAAGCAGGAAAGTGTCTACTATCAAAGGGCCCATAAAAAGAGTTTATGATGTTTCAGATTCAGACAACATAAAAAAGGACATATTCAAATTAGAACCACTATTATAAAGTGTGATTCTATAAGGAATCTCCATAACAGACTTAATAATGTGATTAAAGAGACAAAGTAATGGCAATATACACAAGTACTAATTAGAACATTGAAACTATTACGCCTCATGTGGGAGAGAAGCCATAAAATTCAAAGAATATTTGTTTAAAAAAACCCAAAAACCTCACTATCAGATTAGCTTTTAAGTTTTCTAGTGCCTGAGGCTGTGTATATGAACTTGTGGCATGTGTCAAGAATATTTAAACCAATCCATTTGGCCTAACAATTTTTTTTTTGCCCCAGTACATTTTTGCTACACAACGGTTGGGGTGGCCACTTGTGAATTGCCCAAAAAAGAGGGCAAAAGTAGGCACATATTCACACAAAAGTAGGCACATATTCACATAAAGTTGCATATGCTAATTTCTATGTATAGAAGCAAATTTAGAAATAATTATAATTTAAATAGAAATACAGTACATCTCACCGTAGATTGGAAGACTAGGTGACCTGTGTTGTGCCTGCTCAGTTTGCTATCCAGGTTCCATTGATGGGCAACTTCAAGGACCAGACCTTCCTTCAGATGGTTCTTTATCTTTAAACCAGATTTGGGCTGGACAGCCCTTCATATAAAATATATCTTCGAAATAGAGGGCAGTCCTCTGGCAGCCCTTCAAATACTTCCCTCTGTAAAAGAAGACACACATGGTCACCTTAGCAACACTTAGAGATATGCATAGTTACACATTGTTCCTCTGTTGGGTTGGTTCAGACAAATGTAGGTTAAGCATGATGAGGAAGACAGATCATATGTAGCTGCACTATGTACCAGGTCTAGGCCTAGCAAAACATACACACAGCCCTATCCATGAAACCTTCCCAGAGGCCATAGAATGATGTGGATCTCCCTCTCCACCCTCAAACCCTCCTCTTTGCTGGTGCAGAAACCTCCATCGCTATTGCCACTCTGCAGGTGCGTCAGGGAGAACCTGGGACAGATCTTCCAGATCCAAAGCCCAACCATTCCCCCAGTTCCCACACCCAGTGTGTGTGTGCACGTGCATGTGTGGAAGTATGCCAGCCCTGGAGCTAGCATACATATTTTCTGTTCAGGCCACCCTGCGTGCCTTCTACCCTGCCAGCACAAGCCTGGCAAGGTTTGGGAACTGGCGGCTCTTTCTGTGAGAATTTGACTGGGGTTTCAATGCTTACCCAGCAAGGGACTCCCAGTCCCACAGACAGAAACAGGAAATAACAGTAGATTATAAGATTAAAGAGTTTATTTGTAAGACCCATTTGTACATGGGATTAAGGCAATCAATGCAGGCTTCTCTTACGCAGAAGAGATGACTCTGTCTCACTATATCATTGCAGATAGTCCAGTGAAGCTCCCAAGTCCAAGACCCAAGTGGTCTCAAGTGAGAAGATGTGTGAATGAAGATGAAGTTGAAGGAAGTGACCAGTCAACAAGTGTCTACCTTTATTTATAGCAAGACCCTGTACCTATAAATAGGATATTACTCACCAATTGTGCAACACTTACATAACCTGTTGTACATAACATGTTGTCTCCAGCTTGTCCCATGATTCTGACTCATAGACTCCTTGTGACTGTCACGAGACTTTGTGTACACCATCCTCTTTCTGCACACCATACCAAAAACCTAACACTTTCTGCCTCCTATTCTCCCTCCCAGCACTCTTTGGCTCGCTCTGCCAGTCTCTCAAAAATGAATTATAAAACTATAGAATGATATCTTCTATGCTAAGAAGTTATGGTCGCAAACAAATATTTCCTCAGTTATAATATAACGTTAATTTTGCTGCTTAGAATGAAAACCATGTATCTCTCATTGGATTAAGAAAAAGAAACCAAAGAGGGGGAAAGTGTGATGTGTGTGTGTGTGTGTGTGTGTATTATATATATATATATATATATATATATATATTCTGGCACAGAGACTGTGAAAAAAATACAAATAAGATTAATTTAAACAAGCACACACAGCTATTTCTACACCAGAGGAATGCTGCTATTTTTGCCCTCAACAGTTAGTATTACTGCTTTAGGTTAATATTATAGGATGGTATAGTAAAATATGAAGCCCAAATTATTCCATAATCAGGCACTACTTTGAAGCACCCTGATCTAGCATGTGCGCTGCTCAGCCAGTATGGGTTTTGCATACATGGGGCAGCAGCTGTTCTGTTAATGCTGCATGGCTATCACTAGCAATAGGCAAGGTTGGTGCTTATTGGGGCCCATAGGCCAGTAAGTTGAGAGCACAACCATTCCCACTTCATGTAGGACCAGTGGGCCAAAAGAGATATTGCTTTAAATGTGTGTCTAGCAGCTATGTCTTTTTTTTTTTTCCATTTTTACTCCAGAGTGGGCACAGAGGGCCCAATCCAGATCTCCCCATGCTAGAGTCCGGATCTGGATTGGGGGCCCTCCACCTACTTTAGAGTAAAAATGAAAAAAAAGAATTCTGCCACTTAGGTAAAATATTAGCCAACCTCAGGTTTCTGATATTTAGTAGTTTCGTTAACAAATTTGGTTCAGTGAGTAGAGAAACAGCAAGTGACATTAAAATAAAAAGATAAACAATATTGCCTAATCTTTACACTTGAGAAAGATCCTAAAGCAGTAGGTCTTTTTCCTTCATTATGTACATCACAAGGAGCCCCAGTGACAAAGCATCAGCACACAAGCAAGTTAAACACCCGTGTGAGGATCAGGTAAGTGCTATTTACTTATTTACATATTTATTTATTAAATTGCTTCAGGTAATCATTTAAAACTCAAATTATCAGCTGAAGCCAAAACAAGGGCATAGCAAAGGGGGCTAGATCCCAGAAGGGTAACCCTTTACAGACTTACAGTTGGGAGCTAAAACGCAGGGGGGAAATCCAACAGGAACTTACAGTTATTGCAGCTCTTCATGTGGTTGAAGAGAACCTGAACCACATATTTAAACTACACCCAAGCTTAGAAAGGGGCAATAAAAGCAATACATTGCTCTATACTGACAAGAACCACTGTGTAGGCCTACCTAATGGAAGAGTCTGCTTATAAACATAAAAAAGTGTAGGTTAGCTTCAGTTTGGGCTCAGAGTAGTCTCAGGTTTTAGGCCTCATAAACTAAAGCTCAGAAATAGACTCATCCCAAGTTTGAGAGCTCAGTTGTCATCATTTAGTTTTAAAACACACACAAAAAGGACTCCGCCCTTGCAAACTACATCCCTTCTTAAATCAGATACCCTGTGTCAGCCCCTCAGCCCCTTGCATCCCCAGGGAAGCCTGAACCTCATCCCTTCCCAATTCATCTACCCTTTGTCTGTTCTTCTCTCCTCCAACAACCCATTGACTATTGTCCTCTCTCATAGACAGAAACTCTTCCATTGACTATTGTTCTCCCCCAAATAGAAAATCTCCACTCCCAGGGAACTCAATTGACCTACATTCCCACTCACTGGAAGCTAGTGCAGACAATAGTTCAGCCACAGCCTCACTTGCTTTTCAAATGAGGCCCTCTAATCAGATTGGCTGCAGCAGCAGTTGGGCCAAGCTAGCTAGAGCTATATGAGGAGGCAGGCTTGTGAGGGAGCCAGCTCTCTGAGTGTGAGAGGCCCAGGGCTTGTTCGCACGACACGGGAACCGCAAGTCCCCCGCGGTTCCCGTGTCGTGTGCATGTCGACCGGGGGTGCCCCCGCAGGACAGCCGCGGGCGGGACGCATGCAAAGTGACCATGGTCGGTAGAGGGGTAAGCCCCTACCGCGTGTGGTCACCGTGCCTTCCGAAAAGCGGGCGGCCATCCCGCGGGGTCCCCACAGAGACGGCAGCCCAGAGCAGCCGGAGCCGCCGCCGCTCCAGCCTGTAGGGGCAAACGGCCCCTCTGGGCATCCCGGGGCCCCACCCCCTAGCGCCGGGAGGCCTGCACTGCGGTGTGGGGACTACAGGGTCTGCCCACGCGCGTGGGGCACCGGTCGTGTGCGGCGCCCCTCTGGACCCCGCGGACGGCCCCGTGGTTCCTCCCCCACCGGCAGCCTGGGTTGTGTGAACCGGCCCCCAGTGACAAAGCGTCAGCACTCACGTGAGTTAAGCACCCGTGTGAGTTTAGCAACAAGGTGAGGAAACCAGGGCAGTCAACCCTTCCCACCCTTCTCATAGTGAGCAACTATAAATAAATAACTATAAAGTTATGAAGGTAGAAAGCCAGCCTGGGTTTGGGGAATATCCAATGTATTGCACTGAGTGCCACATCTGCCAGCTGGACAAAAGTTGTGGGTGTGTGCTCAGTGTAATGAACTCCTGGCTCTCAGGGAAGAAGTTCATTTCCTTGAAGCCAAGGTTGCTGATGTGGAGACGCTAAGAGAGGCAGAGAGGTTGGTGGATGAGACCTTTGGGGACCTAATAGCAGTGAGTGTCCCAATCCCTGAGAGAATGGGGCTGTCAGGGAAGGAGGGTGTCATTCTGAGGAAGAGGGAAATGATCCCATTCCTCTGAAGATGGGCAAATATCCTCTCATGCAAAAAATGTGCCTTGTGGTAGTGGGAAATTTGATCATTGGACACATAGACAGCTGGGTTTATGATGGGCATGTAGACCACATGGCAAATTGCCTGCCTGGTGCAGATATCACACGCCATCTTGATAGCTTTGTAGATAGTGCTGGGCTGGAGTCAGTAGTCATGGTCCATATTGGTACCAGTGACGTGGGGAAATGTAGTCATGAAGTCCTGGAAACCAAATTTAGGTTGCTAGGTAGAAGGTTGAAATCCAGGACCACCAGGTGACTTCCTCTGAAATGTTACCTGTTCCACACACAGGGCCAGCTAGATAGGCAAGGCTGAGGAGTCTCAATGAATGGATGAGACAGTGGAGCAGGGAGGAGGGGTTCATATTTGTTAGGCACTGAGGAACATTTTGTACAGCCAGGCCTGTACAAGAGGCTTTTGACACAGTCCCTCACCAAAGACTCCTGGGCAAAGTTAGCAGTCATGGAATAAGAAGAAAGGGCCTTTTCTGGATCAGTAACTGGTTTAAGAACAGAAAACAAAGAGTAGGAATAATGGTAAATTCTCCCAATGGAGGGATGTAAATAAGGGGTCCCACATGGATCTGTATTGGGACCAATGCTTTTCAACTTATTCATAAATGATTTGGAATTGGGAGTGAGCAGTGAAGTGGCCAAGATTGCTGATGAAACCAAATTATTTAGGGTGGTTAAAACAACAAGGGATTGTGAGAAGTTCCAAAAGGATCTCTCCAAACCGGGAGAGTGGGCATCAAAATGGCAAATGCAGTTCAGTGTAAGCAAGTGTAAAGTGATGCACATTGGGGCAAACAATCCCAACTTCAAGTATAAGCTGATGGGACCTGAGCTAGTGGGTGACTGACCAAGGAACAGATCTTGGAGTTGTGGTGGACAGCTCGATGAAAATGTCAACCCAGTGTGCAGCTGCTATTAAAAAGTCCAACACTATCAGTTAGGCATAATTAGGAAAGGATTAGAAAATAAGACTGCCAAGATCATACTGCCCTTATACAAATCTGTGGTGTGAGCACACTTAGAATACTGTGTACAGTTCTGGTCACCACACCTAAAAAAGAATATAGTCGAGTTGGAAAAAGTGCAGAACAGGGAACTAAAATTATCATGGGGCTGAAGTAACTCTTCTATGAGGGAATTGTTTGGCTTAGAAAAAAGGCAAGTAAGGGGAGACATGATAGGTGTACAAAATTATGTATGGTGTGAAGAAAGTGGATAGGAAAACATTTTCCTCCTTTCTCATACTAGAACCCAGAGTCATCCCATGAAGCTGACTGGTGCGAGGTTCAGGATAGATAAAAGGAAGTACTTCTTCACACAGTGCATACTTAAACTATGGAATTTGCTTCCACAAGATGTAGTGATGGCCACTACAAGGCCAGCAATCTGGATGGCTTTAAAAGGGGATTGGACAAATTCACGGAGGAGAAGACTATCAATGGCTTCTAATCCCGATGGCTATATGCTATATCCAGTATAAGAGGAAGTATGCCTATGTACACAGTTGCTGGGGGACATGGGTGGGAGGGTGCTGTTGTGCTTATATCCTGCTTGTGGGTTTCCCATGGGCAGCTGGTTGGCCACTGTGTGAACAGAATGCTGGACTAGATGGAAACCTTGGTGTGATTCAGCATGGCTCTTAAGTAGGAAGCGAGCAGAGTTTTTCCCAGCAAAACAAGCAGAGACAAACATATACTGTGTGTGTGTATATATATATATATATTCAAAACTATCCATTTTTCTTTTTCATGCTGGCTTCCAGGAAGGGGGTGGGAGAGCCAGCATTCAATGAAATAGGATTCTGAGTTCTCTCAGCTTTCACACAGATAGGAACACTTTACTCCAGTTAGCCCATAGAAGTATTTTATTTATTTATCTACTATATAAATGTGAAAGTTTGTACATTTGTACGTGTGTACGTACGTACGTACGTACGTATGTTCGGATGGCTTGCGTGCATCGCATTTGGCTCCTACCCGGTTGGACGGATCCGTCCCAAACTTGGCACGCATACTCTCCATCACCCAAGGACAAAGACTGGTGGGTTCAAATCTCCAAAAAAACCCTCACTGTGCCTGTACGGCCCAAAATAGATGAGAGCCAATGGAGTCACTTGGAATGTTCGCAGGGGCCATTCAGGAGCGGTTATGAAAATAGCTCCAACGGCATTTAGAATGTTGGTATGCACTGCCACAGGGGCCCAATAAGAAGTGGATATGCAAATATCTCCAACGTCCAAACAGAATGTTCATATGAACTGCAGCTGGGGCCTACACGGGGGGGGGGGGGGGATTTGAACAAACAGTGCCTATAGGAAAATGATGACCCGGGGAATGCCATTGTGTAGCCCGGGGGGGGAGCAGAGATTTCATTGTGTGTTCCTGGGGGGGGGGGGGTAGCAGGGAATTCATTGTTGTGTGGTCCCGGGGGGGAGCAGGAATTTCATTGTGTGGTTCAGGGGGGAGCAGGGATTTCATTCTTGCATAGTCCCGGGGGGGAGGGAAGCAGGGATTTCATTGTGTAGTATTGCAGGGGGATGACAACAGGGAATTCATTGTTGCATAGTCCCAGGGGGGCGGGGAAGCTGGGATTTCATTGTGTAGTCCTGGGGGGGGGGAGCAGGGATTTCACTGTGTAGTCCCAGGGGAACAGGGATTTCATTGTGCAGTCCTGCTGGGGGAAAGGGAGCAGGGATTTCATTGTGTGGTCCTGGGGGGGGGGGTCAGCAGGGAATTCATTGTTTTGTGGTCCCAGCGGGGGAGCTGAGATTTCATTGTGTGGTCCCGGGGGAGGGGAACAGGGATTTCATTGTACAGTACCGGGGGGACGACTGGGATTTCATTGTGTAGTCCCAGGGTGGGGAGCAGGGATTTCATTGTGTAGTTCCGGGGGGGAGCAGGGATTTCATTGTGTAGTTCTGGGGGTAGCAGGTAGTCCGGGGGGAGCTGGGATTTCATTGTGCAGTCCTGGGGGAACTGGTAGTCCCGGGGGAGCTGGGATTCCAAGGGATTCCAAACAGCGGACAGCTACCTTAAGGAATTTCGAACAAATAGTGCCTATAGGAAAATGACGACCCGTGCAACGTTGGGTAAAAAAAGCTAGTTTATTATATTTATACCCCACCTTTTTTCCTGCAAGGAACCCAAGGCGGCTTACATAATCCTCCTCCTCTCAATTTTATCCTCACAACAACCCTGTGAGGTAGGTTAGGCTGAGAATCAGTGACTGGCCCAAAGTCACCCAGTGAGCTTCATGGCAGAGCGGGACCTAGAACCCGGATCTCCCAAGTCCCAGTCCAATGCTCTCACCACTATGAGCTCACACAGGCTCACACAGTAGCTCACAGAGGTGGAAACATGAAAGGATTTTTTCTCCCTCCCCCTTCAGATAGTCTCTGTGAATTCAGGTGACATGACAAAGCCTATGTGATTGCTTGCTTTGAGGATTATGGATGGAATGAACCTTCCTGCTCCTGCTGGATAGAAGGAAGAGTCCATGGCAGACATGGGATTTTCAAGGGAGAGAGGAGTTTGGGTCTGTTACACCCATTAATGCCATTATGCGTGTTCAGTTCTCCAAGCACATCAGCGCTGTGAATTGAGAGAGGGTTCAGGAAATGCACATACGTTGTGAAGCATGTACTGGTGTGTGTGGGTGATGTGTCAGGGGGCTGGGCCAGTGCATGTGAACTGGATGGAACACAGGGTGAGTGAGTGAGAAGATTGCCCTGTTCCTCTCCCCAAAGATTACCTTGCTTTATGTACTCTACTCTGTGTGGTAGAATTTGGGAACTGTTGTTTTTATGGAAGTTCAGCAGACTGTATTTATTTATTTATTTTATTTATTTACTTATTTATTTATTATATTTATACCCCGCCTTTTTTTCCTGCAAGGAACCCAAGGCGGCTTACATAATCCTCCTCCTCCTCCTCCTCTCCATTTTATCCTCATAACGAGGTAGGTTAGGCTGAGAGTCAGTGACTGGCCCAAAGTCACCCAGTGAGTTTCATGGCCGAGCGGGGACTAGAACCTGGATTTCCCGAGTCCCAGTCCAACACTCTCACCATATGCCACATTGCTGGGATTAGCTGTACTGGTGGGAGAACATCATGGTTCTTTGCTGAGTGGGGAATGGTTGGTGGGGTTCTGAGAGCAGTTATGACAGTTGGAAGCTGGGGACTGCGAGGAGAAAGGAGTTGGTCTTTAAAATCTTTATGTGTGCTGGTCAATCATTTTGCTTGGCTTTGAAAGAACGTGAATTGCTGTTACTGTTACTTAACAAGAAAATAAAATAAAAACATTGTTATTTATCCAGTGTGGCTTAGTGGAGGTCAATACCCATGTGAAATGGAGCTGGCAGTTTATACAGCAGCAACATAGTTTCCCTGGTATTCTTGAGGGTACAGGGTAATGGAAGAAAAAATTCTCAAGTGGTGGCAGCAGGCCTGGTAATACCAGCATTAGACCACTCACTTCCACAGGGTGAGGTGTGGTACTTTAAACTCCTCATTGAAAAAACCCTGATAAGATTCTGATGAATGTTTCCTGGAATGCAGTTTGAAAACCACTGATCTAACCAAGTGAGCCCTTTGTTCTTTCCCATTGTAAAGGTGTCTGAGCATGAAAATGTTGCAAGAATGTGTTAAGAGATATGTGGATGATGGGAATGAAATGAAGGAGAAAGGCAGACACTTTGGGCTACCTCTTACATAAATGTGGGCCCACCTACCAAGTATCAAGTTAGGATGAGTTATGCTATTTTGCCAGTTTTGACTCCATTGTCATCCAATATGTCAACTGTCACCAATTACATCACCTTTACATTTGGCTCAGAATACTACAGAAGGTGAAATCGTTAAGTCATATTTCCCCTGATGGTTTAAAACTATTTCTGCTGCTAGTTTGCACTAATGTTAAAAGGCTTAATAAATCTTAGGCTGCTATTAAAAACTTTAGCATGAGCTAGTATGCATTTTTAAATTTAACCCTCTGAGGTTTTCCTGTGCAATGATTCTGCTTGATGTTTTAATCTGCCATTTATTTTTATACTAAATTGCTCACCTGCAGTCAAAGGTCTTTCATTCTGTCCATCATGCAATTTTATTTTTTATTAAACTGGCATGTTAATTGATAGAAACTTTAAAAAAAAAACAAAAAAACCCACAAACACCATACATATGATTATCTCCTGTTGAGGGAGAGAAAAAAATATGGCAGTTCTTTAAAAAGCAAAACACAACAATGTTGATATCACTGATTCTTAAAAAGACATATAATGAGGAGTGACTGCCAAACAATTGAGAAGGAAAACCTATACTTAAAAAAGATTCTATTTTATTGAATGATGCCATTCTGATTCACTAAATTCAAGGGACTTTTCTCACTGGCCATAAGAACATAAGGAATCTGCTGGATCAGATCAATGGCCTATCTAGTCCAGCATTTTCCCCTCAGTGGCCAATCAGATGTATCTGGGAAGTCCACAAGCAGGCCATGAGGGTCATAGCTTCTCCCACCGTTGTTCCCTAGCAACTGCTACTCAGAGGCATGGTGCTCTCACCCTGGCATTAGCATATGCATGGGAATCATATGCTAACTCCATATGAATGGTGAATGGGACTCAGGTACATCTATGTGTATCTTTGTCAAGTTAGTTAGCTCAGTTTCTATCCTCCCACTTTCTAAGGCAGGGCTCTCCAACCTTGGGTCCCAGATGTTGCTGGCCGACAGCTCCCAGCATATCCGGCCAGCATGGCTAATGGCAAGGGATTCTGGGAGCTGTAGTCCAGCAACATCTGGGGACCCAAGGTTGGAGAGCCCTGTTCTATGGGCTTGGGGGGGGGGTAACATTAGTTAATATAGAACATGTGGAAGGGGATATCTAGTTAAATTCAAGTTGTTCCAGATTTCTTTGATCCCGATTGTGGAATGCCAGTCCAGCTCCAAAGAGAGAGGAAAAAAAATACAGCTCTTCCAGAAAGAATGTAGCTCAAAATGTTAACAAACCTAGGAGAAGGGACAATTGTAGGTCGATGTCTGAGAATACCTTTCTACTGTATGTGGTCTCTCACCATTCAAGATTGGTACAGTCAAGAAAGTATTCTCATGAATCTTAATTGACCCAAATGTCTGGTGCTGTTCATTAGGGAAAAAATGGTAAATACCAATTACCCTTTTGGGTGGGGGGAGAAGAAGGAAATAGGTTACTTATCTGACTAATTGGTTACACTGGGTTGTATCCAACAGTGTCCTTCCACAAGCAGAAAGAACACTTCTGGAGGATCAAATTCCTCCCCCCCCCCGCTGCCCTTATGTGTTACCCAAAACTGCTACAGTGAGTTGGGGACCTCGGGAGCAGATTTTAGGGCTTCCGGGGTGTTGCGGGGGGGGGGAACTCCTGTTGCACAGGAGGAAGTCTGTTCACATAATGTTGGATTCAGCTCTCTGCATTAATTGTTTACTTACTATGTAACTTCTGAAGTCTTCATAGGAAAAAGGATTCTTTAAAAAGGAAATAACAAATAACACCATGCCAAAAGGTTGAGTCAAATGTAGTCAATTTGTAGAAAGAAACAGAATAACAGGTATGTTTGACCAATGGACTCTGTGATTTCTTTTTAGGGATTGAATAATTTCTGGGTCAAAAAATACAGAGGCCTGCAACTTCAGATTCAAGTATGCATTTATCCTAAAAGTAGAGTAAAGCATGGCCAAAAACAAATAACTAATTAAATATGCTTAACACAATGGCTGACAAATATATTATAAAGCCTACTGCAAGCTAATTAAAGCAAAACAGGAATGCATTTGCATTACAGACAAACAAGATGATTCCTATCCAGTAGGGTCTTTGAATCCTTTTACTCCTTCAGAAATGTAGTTTCCTATTGATAGGTTTGTCTTCACATATGTCTTCAGAGGTGGTGTGATTTTTGAGCCGCAGAATCTCTGCAATATGTTCTTGGAGGTTTTTACAGAATAATGGAATTCTTAATTTTATTTTGGATTTGCATCAGTGGGTGGCCTTTTTAATGACTCTGTGATGTTCTAAGCTGGTACTTCAAGGAGAACATTTAGTTCTATTATTATTATTTTTAAA
Organism: Shinisaurus crocodilurus; assembly: GCA_021292165.1. NCBI lineage: Eukaryota > Metazoa > Chordata > Lepidosauria > Squamata > Shinisauridae > Shinisaurus > Shinisaurus crocodilurus. Next base: position 155,965,347 of record CM037878.1, read on the forward strand.
TAGGATTGCTATTTGCTCAGTATGTTTCCGGTGCAAATTGGTTTGACCTTTTTTCATCAGATGTGCCAAGACTCTGTGGTGTTGGGCATCATTTCAAAACTAGGTATGTAGATTTCCTTTTAAATATGAAATCAGGAAGATGCTTAAGTTTGCCTTGGCTGATAGTACGTATTGTTTTTGCTCTGCATACCTAATTCTTTAAAAGCATATTCTGTCTACTTTTTTGTAATCAGGTATGCATGCCCAAGTAGAAATTATGTGTATCCCATCAAATGTGTGGTAGTGCATGTAGAATGACATCGGGGAGGACTCCTGGCTCAGTGGTGGAGTACATGTTTTGCATGCTGAAAGTACTTGATTCAGTCTCCAGTATCTCTCAGCTAGCATGGCTGGAGAAGAGCCTTCTGGGAGACCTTGGAGGACTACTGTCAGCTAGTGGAGGCAAGACTGGACTAACATTCACCAATGGTCTGACTCAGTATAAGGCAGCTTGATATGTTCAATTAGGTGGGTGTCTCTTTTAAAAACTCCGAATCACTGTCCTCATCTGTTGCCAGTTTTGTTTTTTAAAGTCTACTTTCACACTCAATGTATTTTTATGCTCAGGTATTCATACCTTATTATAAAAATAAATTGACATTAATATACACATCTACATAAAAGGAAGTCCCATTGAATTCAATGGGTTTACGCTCAGATAAGTGTGTGTGTAGAGGATTGCAGACTAAGGGTGCAATCCTATGCATGTTTAGATAGAACAAAGTCCTACAACTTCCAGCATGCCCCAGCCAGCTATGCTGACTGGGGCATGCTGGGAGTTGTAGGCCTTTGTTCTGTCTAAACATGCATAGGATTGCGCCTTAAGAAAATGTTCTAAAGTAGAGCATTATTTGTTTGTTTTTTCAGCCAATGCCAAATTTCTAAAACTCCTGCTGTCTTTTAGGAATGGGGAAGAAATTTCTTCAGTTCACATGTTATGCAAACTTCCCTAATTTTGCACTTTGTACTACTATGTGAACCAAAATTCAGTTATCCTTTGAAATTCACACCTTTTTAATTTTTTTTTATTTTGTGATTGAAATTTTCTAATGGATTTCTCCAATCAAAAAGTGCATACAGAAATGCACTTTTTGTGGAAATAACAATTTGTGGAAATAACATTAAACTGCATTTTATTAGAAAAATTGCTTGCAAAAATGCATGTATTAGGAGAAATGTGTACAAAAATGCTTATGAATTTTCACGCAAACTAAAAAAAATAAAAATCCTAAAGGTTCAGGACAAACTGAATTTAGGATTGGAGAACATCTTAAAATTCAAGATGAACTGAATGCAAGATTGGAAAAATGAGAAACTAGGAGAAACTGAAATTGACAGATTCACCCTACCCCCTATTTTTCAATACCCTAAATGAAAATGAAGGAACATATTGGGCAGGTTTGCACATCATGCCAGCCCACCCTGGCAATAAGCCACAGTGGATTGGTTGCTGCAAGAACAACCCACGGTGCACCCAACATATCATCAGGCTCACCGTGGGTTGTCACTCCCCTCCTTCTCCCTCAGTCTGCCAGCAGGCATCACAGGGACTTTGCGGATCAAGCTGCTCTCCCCACCGCAAAGAGGAGCTATTTTGGCTTGCCGCAGCTTCCCTCCCCCTTTCCCCCTTTTTCTCCCCCCCCCCCAGAGATTGGTTTTTATGGTCACCATTTTGATAGCCCCTGACAGCCCCTCTGAAGTGCCCAAACGGCACATTGGAGGGACTGTCAGTGGTTCGCCACCTCTTTTTTTAAAAAAAGTTTTTTCTCCCCAAATGTGCACAAATATCAACGTGACATGTGGAACTCTCCACCCTGAGAAGCAACAAATGAGAGATGTAGCCCTAAATCGCACCAGTCCCTCCCAGGGCACATTGCTGCCACCCACCACACCACTTGGAAATTGCTTTTCTATAACTTCCTGGGTGAAAGGTAGTACTTTTCTAGAACTTTCCAGGTGTAAAGTACATACTTTTCTAGAACTTTCTAGGTATAAGGTACATACTTTCTAGGTGTAAGGTAAAGTACTTTATGCATCCCATTGTTATGAGGAGGGATGGAGAGTCATGTCAACTAAGTTGTTTAAAATCAATTACACTATCACATGGAGTTCTCCATCCATCTGCCTTCCATGGCTGGAAGGGCTCCACTCACAGAAGGTGCCTCTGCTCAATTTTGGAGAATCCCCCTTTGAGCCACAAATCACCCCATTCAGCAGGCTCTCCTGCCTCTCTATGCAGCATTTTCAGGGTGCTTGAGTGGCTGCCTTGAGGAAGAGAGGAAAGGAAAGTCCACTTCTGCCAGCCTAGTTGCATCTAAATCTGGATCCAACCCATCATATATACTACTAGGTAGATATTTTTTCATAACTATCGATGCATACCTATCTTTCTATCTAGTAACATTTTTTTTCACCTGCACTAATTTAAGTTATGCAGTGCTCTAAGAATTAATACATTTGGTCTGGTGGGATCTCTAAGCTAGTTTTAGCACTAGATCACTCATGTATGGCACAGCAGAAACAGTTAGCAGCTATCAAAGGCAAACTGTCAGTGTTACTTATACTCCTGATCCTCTGTGACAGAACTATTTTATTGTTGCTGAAAGACTAAAATTGCTCTCTATTTAATGAGGAAATGATTTCCTCCAAATTGACTTTGCCTGTATGTCTGCCACAAAAGTTACACAGTGACAGCTAGGCTTCACTTTCTGACCTGTGCCCTACTTCAGTCACTTTTCTAACAAAGTGCTTTGTTTTTAGCCATTTCAGGTGTCGATTTGTCTAGGAAGTTCCATAGGTTCACACTTCTGCATGCTTCAAATATGAAAAGGAAGTAACTGGACATTATTTCTCTTCTTTCTTTTTGACATCAATTCCACAGAACTCCTCAGCATTTAATCATGCCTTTCCCTGGGTCAGTATTATTCTCTCAACCTTCTATGTAGCATCTGTTCTACAAATGAATCGCCCAGTAATACCAAACACAGATACAGGTTTTCTAATTTATCTGGTTTATTTGTATAATATGAGTCAATTAAATTTGCACAGAGCAAACCTCCACAGTTGGGACTCTCTTCTCTGAGTCTTTCAATTTCCCTATAGAGTTTTAATACCTGATTATGATTGTTTTTTGTAATTAAGATTTAAGTATCCAATCCCCCTAGACATCTCATACAGAGCACTGCCAGTTAGCTGCTCACCAGCCTTCTCAAGCACACTATCGCGTAGCCACAGCATGTCGTCTCAATTTCCTAGTGTCTTCAGACAAGTGTGTGTTTGGTTGGTTGGTTGAGCAATCTTATATTCCAGCCCAGATATTTTACAGAACAGAACAGAAGATCCAAAAACAGATGGGCAAAATCTACAGACAAAGAGCACATGGCCAAATAGCCCACATACACCTAAAGTCAACATGTTTGCTTTAGGTGAATGATCCTGGCTGACCCTGGAAGCAACTTGGGTCAGCTGCAGCTGATGGATGCTGAAAATTAATGCTGAGAGAGAGCTAAGTGATCAGCCGTCCCTAGTTTACAGTTTATCAGGCCATAATCCAGTCAACAGAAGGTAGCTTGCTGCACTATTAAAAGGACAAGCAAATACAGCTTTTGGTGGGTGAGTAGTGAGCCATACTAGGGACGTACGAGGGTGTTGCTGTTCACAAATCATGAGGACATGTCCCACTTGCAACCCCAAATGTGAAGGGAAGCAGGAACGCAATTCTTGGGAAACGTGCACACATGCACATTTCTCCCCAAAATCCACATTTTCATTATTTAGCCTATGGGGGGAAATGCACATTTTTTTGATTGGGAAAAATATGCACCTTTAAAACTACACATTTTTCCTGATCGAAAATATACATTTTTTTTTTTGCAATGGGGGGGGGGGGAAACTGACTGCTCATGTTTGGGAACATAAATGAGGTGAACTGAAATTTGAGGAGGAATTTGGAGAACCTCAATGAGCTCGAACATCACATGTTCGCTCATCCCTAGCGATAGCTCTGTAAATGTGTTCATTACACATATTCAGCGGTGTATTCTCTAACAACTACTACCACTATTGAGTGTAGTTGTATTACAACTGGTAGTAGAATGGGGAGAAGAAGATGTATTTAAGTACCTAAGGCAGGGTATTTTGGCCTACAACTCCCATAATCCCTCACCATTGGCTATGTTGGCTAGGGCTGATTGAAGTGATAGGCCAAAATAGCTGGATGGCCACACATTGCCCACTCCTGACCTAAGGGCTTAAAACATAGGACCAGCAATCATGGCCACAGACTTCCAATATAGGTGGCTACACATAAAAAAGGGGAGGGCGGGTAAGAGATGGCCCATCTTGTAGCTAAGTCAGACCAACTCTGTAAGTTCCCTAGATGGTAATTTAAGTGAGCTTCTCTGAGCTCTTTGGAAAAGGAATATGTATAAGTGTGTGTGTTTGTGTGTGTGCACGTGCATGCGCAGGGCCGAACTTAGGGGTGGGTGAGCTGGGCAGTTGCCCAGGGTGCCGAGCTGAGGGGGCACCAAGCTGAGCTCAAGGGGGTGCTAGGCTGAGAGGGGTGCCAAGCTGAACTCAGTGGCTGTGTTGTTGTTTTTAATGTACTGCCTGCTGTGAGATAGGGTAGCAAAAACCAAGTGTCTCTAACCTTCTTTTCAAGGTTCTACAGGTTGTTTCAGTACTAACTACAAAAATGATCTTCCTTCAGTTAGCTTTAAAGTAGGTTTCTTTTTCAATTTCCATTTTATTGTCATTTGTGCTAGGTAAAAATCAGTGGAATGCAGCTTTACTTAGAGGCAATGTTACCGAGCACTTAGCACTTCAAATACTGTAAACACAGTATAAATAATAATAAAATAAAGCCATAAGCTGTAAGAGGTCAGCTGGATACCAGGGCATTTTTATTTAACTATTCATTATTATTTTTAAGGATAAAAAGAATGGATATTCTAAAATAAAGAATTCTTACAAAAGATAAAAACTGCTACATAACAAAAAAAAATATTAAAAATAAAACCTGTGATAGTTCTGCTGTGTTGCATACTGCACTGCCACTGCTCAAAATGTGGCTTTTTGAGCTTTGCCTTGTACAAACTGTAGCATGGTGGCTGAGAGATCAAAGTTTTGAGCAATGTCATTCTCCATGGATAGGATATTAAGTGATGTGAGCCCCTCATCCACAATGGTAGATTGCAAGTACGTACATTTTGATGAGCTTCAATTTTGAGAAGCTACGCTCGCCACTGGCAACTGTAACTGAAAGTGTCAGGAGAATTAGTAGTGCTACCCAGATGTTTGGGAAGACATCAGTCATTTTGGTATCATGGAAGTACTGCAGGGCATCTCGTGGTGAGCCTTTTCCAGGAGGTAGAATGTGACGGAGATGGCCCAGCTCAACACAAAGATCTGCACCATCAATCTCAGAGTGGTTGCCATCGGTGAGGGCTCTGTGTAGATCCATACAGTGGATGATAAGTGTCTCTTCTGGTAGCTTTTCAAGGTTGTACAAGAATCCCCATATATTCCTCTGAGATTCAAGCTGCTCTGATCGTTCTTCAATTGAAACATGAGCTGTGTTGACAAGAGTGTAGAAGAACGCCCATTTGAAGATTTCTCCTGGATTACTGCACTCCTTATTTTGAGTCTGACACTCTAGGGGCATGGCAAAAATTGAGAGGGGGTGGAAACGGGGGCGAACTCGCCCCATTTGACCCTCCTGAGCCCTGTGTAACGTACCTTTCCCTGGCTCAGCTCACGTCTTCGCAAGACGAGCCAGGGAAAGGAAGTTCCTGGTCCCCGGCACTACTCTTCCAGGTCCCCGGTGCTACTCTTCTGGGTCCCTGGCACTACATATTTTGCATGGAAAACAGGGGACACCACCTTAAATAGGCTGTGATTTGCGTAAGCAGCGCTTTAAGGTGTTTTCCCCTGTTTTCTACATAAAATACGCAGCGCTGGGGACCCAGAAGTGCTGCGAGCAGCTCGGCGACCGCATCAGCTGGCAGTCACAGAGTAGCACCGGAGTGATTGCGGTAGGGGAGATCACCGGGCGACCAGCGCTTGGACAAACAGGTAAGTCCACATCCCTAAAAACTGCCTCTTCTTGTGGGGACTCCTTGAAAGTGACATCAGCATGTAGGGTTTCTGGGAGCTCTTTTGCTGTGATAACTGCCTCTGCATAACTGCTTTCCCTGTACAATGTGATGAACTCCACACATTTCTTCATGAGGGAGGTAGCAGTTACCATGTCCACTGTAAGGCACTGCATAGCCTTACTTGCAATATTCACATGGAACAGGATGTCATTCCATACTGTGATTAATATCAGGAACTGGAAGTCCATCAATTGGTCTTCCAGTTCATGGCAAAGACCGGCACCTGCTTGAGGTGGTTCTGCTACTTCCATCAGAGCCTCATAAACTTGTTTCATTTGATATCAAATAGGCTTCCCACTGTCTATGCGACTTTCCCAGTGAGTGCCACCCAGTGGCTTCACGGCGAGGTTAGACACATTGTCTTTTAGTATCTGCCACAATCGAACAGAGGCAGAAAATAGCACAAAGATGAGCTGTAGCACGCCAGAAAGGATAATAGATTCCTTTGATGATGAGACTGCATCTGAAACTACGAGGCTGAGAGAATGATAGCCATAGGGTACAAGCAAAGTGAATCGGCTCAGTGTAGGTAGCCTTAACTGGACACCTTTTTTGTCCCTTCATGTTGGCAGCACCATTATCATAACCTTGGCTGCAGCAGTCCTTAATGGAAATGTTGTTTTCCCTCAGTGTCTTCAGCAAGAATTCGATAAGCCTTTCTCCGGTTGATTCATGAACTGTCCTGAATACTACAAAGTGTTCCTTTACACGAGTCTTGCCCCTATCTTTGTCAACAAATCTCCCTGTAAACAACATCTTCTCAGAGCGACTTACATCAGGCATGTGATCCAGTATGACAGACTAGTAATACTTAGCTTTGTCCAACCTGTTCTGTACGTTCTCTAACACTTCTTTGGCCATAGGGACTATCAGTTCATTCTGTTTTCAACTTTTATTTTTTTATTCATAATAAAACAAACAAACAAACACAAACACAATAATGGACTTCCAATCTTCTCCACAGCTTAATCAACCACAGTTAATCTTAAAATCTTTTCTGTTAACAAAAAATCACTTCCAGTTATGGCAAAAAAGAACCCTAAAAGGAACAAACACCAGAGGTCTCCACTCTCCCCCAATAAACATCAACTATTTAATCTATTAAATTCAACATTTATGGATACTCCAAAAAAGAAAACCTATAGTTTCATTAAATATTGTTTTCAATTCCAAAATACAGTATATTAAGAATCCCAAAAGTAAAAAGTAACTATAAACTAATTAGCAAATGACCACATACCAAAAGCATTTTGTATTTCCACCGCTCCCGCACTCTCTAGTACCTAATCATCGAATCAACACATTTGTATTATTACAATTACTCATTATTCCTTTCTATCTAAACAGAAATTCCTTCACTTTTAATCTCCAAGATATATTTTTTTAAAGGAAAGAAAAGAAAGATAAGTCTAAAAAATTAAGAAATAAGTGACGTCTGACAAAACAGCAGAAGCACATAAGCCATCATGCTACTTATAGAACAAAAAAAACAAAAGACCTTCCCCTTTAATACTTCAAAGCCTCCACAAAACAACACCCCCAACAACAACAACAAATTATTATTATTATTTTTTAAATAAATGTTTCCAAACAAACCAAATATAATTATACCTTACTTATAATAATTTCTCTTACATCACCATTAATATTTAAAATTCAAATAAGTCATATAAGCAATCCCTTTACCTTTGCCATTAATATTTAAAATCAAAAAATTATTTATATTCCAACTAGACATATAGTTCAGTATACATCAACCCTTTATCTTTTGCCAATAAAAGACCGTGAAGATAGTCCCTTTCATTGCTTTCCTCTGTCAAAGGGACTATCAGTTCATTCTGAATGGCTTTCCCACATTACACTTCTTTGAAGATACATGCCACAAATGCTCTCCCGATACCTCGCCATACTTGCCAAGCAGCTGTGCAAGCCCCAGAAAATATCCGTTGCTGTCTATGAACAGCTTGTCTGAAGATCCCAGGCCAAGGAGTAGTGAGAATTCTCAGATGTAGTCCATGCATGCAATAATTCTCACATGCAGCCCCCAGCTTTGTACACATATACATGGGTCCTTGTGGGGGGCAGCAGCAGGGCCTCCAAAAACACACCTGGGCCAGGCCCCATAAACTGGGTGACCCTGCAAAGCTGACCACAGGGTGGGGAGGCAACACAGGGACTCCCTGCCAAGGGCATTATTTATCCTAGGGCCAGGTGTGTGTGTGTGTGTGTGTGTAAAATAAGAAAAGAATAAGGGAAGAAACATGGCAGTTTCTGTGATTAAGAATCAATCATAGTGTGTGATTAATCTAAACATGTTTTTTTTCTTAAACAGCAGTAGCACCAAGACATAGGAATGATTAGGGTGACAAGATTCTTGTACCTTCTTAACAGTTGTGTAGAAGAGTGAATTTTGGCAGGTGCAAATTTCCATACAAGGTATGGCAAAGGGACAGCTGCTGGAATTCTACAAAACAGTGAATGGTGCAGGGACAAGCCTTCCTTCGCAGTTGGTCACGTTAGAGATGGTGATGGTCTTTTGGCCCAAACCTTTTAGGACAGTCTGGGCAGAATCCAACAGGGGGCTTATGCCTCCGCCGATTCTCTTGTGCCCCACTGATTCTGTTGCCCGAGCAGTGGGTCCCACCGACCAATTCCATTGCACAACAGAGACATAGTGCTTCCCAGAGGAAGCCCTGAACTGAGCAGAAATATACTTTTCTCAGTAGGGACGGGTCAGCGGAGCTCCCTTATGCGTGCTCTGCCAATCTGCTCCATTCCAGAAATGAGCATTCTTTGCTTGTTTCAGGTTGCCCTGGAAGCACTAAATCTTCCTTCCGCAAGCGGGTCTCAGTTGCAGACAGGAATTGGCGGGGCATAAGGGAATCAGTGGAGGCGTAATTGCCCCATTGGATTCCGTTCTATGTGTCAAAAACTGATATGTCCTCAGTGTATATTCTGCAGTGTATTATGTATTCCCAGCAACCTTTTGCCTTTAATTAAATTTTAAAAGCCCAATCTCAAGAATGCTTACTCAGAGGTCACACAATTGCAGGCTTCAACACCTTAAAGCAGGGTTGGGCAACTTGTCGTTCTCCAGATGTTTGCCCTACAACTGCCATCATCTGTCACCATTGGCTATGCTGGCTAGGACTGATGGGAGTTATAGGACAATTCTGAATGGCTAAGGCCCAGCAGAGCCTTCACATGTATGTTGAGAACAGCATAAGGTTGAGAGCCAGCATGGTGTAGTGGCTAGAGTGTTGGACTGGGACTCAGGAGGCCCGGGTTCTAGTCCCCACTCAGCCATGAAGCACACTTGGTGACTTTGGGCCAGTCACTGACTCTCTGCCTAACCTACCTCACAGGGCTGTTGTAAGGATAAAATGGAGAGGGTGAGGATCACATATGCCGCCTTGGGCTCCTTTGTGGAAAGGCAGGATATAAATGCAACAAATAAATAAGATATTCTGCTTTGCATCCCATTTATGTGTGCTGTCAAAAGGGCAACGATGCAAGCTAGAACTTTCTCCATTGTAGGATGTACCTTTTGGAATTTACCATCCAGAGGGGATCACCACTGAGTCCCTCATCATAGGCTTTAAAGAGTCAGGCACATACTTTTTTTCTTAGGCTAGCATTTCAGCAGTGAACTAATACTTTATTCTAGATTTCTAGACACAGTCCCTGTTCAGAGGATTTACACTCTACATTCTTTAAATTAGATGGATGAGATCAGGATGGTGGTGTCCCAGGGGCAGGGGTGACAAAGTATTGACAATAGAGGGTGGGATGGTGAAAGTTGCTTCATTTTTCTTTTATCAGATATATGGCCTTATCTGATTGGTGGACCTATACAGCCAGTCCCTTAATATGGAAATTCCACCTTTGAGGCACTGGAATTTCTGACCCTTGTGGGGTTTACAGATACCTACTTGATTTGGCTGTGGGCTTTCCAGTGATGTAGGGGCCATAAATTAGTAATCAAGGTGGGATTAGCAGCAATCTGACATAGGATATCGTACCCTACTACTCACATTGTCTGCCATATCTGCAGGGACTCTGAACCACAAGAATCAGGGCCATTAGAACAGGGTCCAGAAGCTCAGGCCCAGGGGTCAAATCCAGCCCTCTGGAATTTCCCAGGATGGCCATGCTCCCTTCCCCCTGACCACCAGTTGTTTCCCAGCATTTGTACAGGGTTTTTCCTCTCATTCTAAAAGACTGAAATGCCTTTCCTAAGGCTTAGTTACTGGCAGTGAGAGCCCAGCCTAAAATATGGTGGTATTTATGGTATTTGGGACCTCATGCCCCTTGCCTTTGGCCCAGCCATTTTACCTTCAGCCCCACCCCCTGGACTGTGGCTCCTGGGAACTTCTCCGAAATGGAATTCAGCCCTCAGTCTGAAAGAAGTTCAACATGTCTTCTTTAGAAGGTAATGATTTGTCCATGGCATGGTGGTTCAAATGTTTGTGCAGTACATCATAGCTTCAAAATTCACGACAGACTATAGTATGTGATCCATACTTTTAATACCATTGCTTCTTTAGTTTTCATTCTATTGTATTATTTAAAAATCAAGTAAGATTTAAAAAAAAAACCTCACGAAAATGTAGAAGGGTAAAATATACACTGCACTGTTTAATGGGAAAATGACCAAACAAAATAAGAGGAGAGGGTAATATAACTGAAAGCAATAAGAAAATGATGAGGGAGATTAAATGACTTGATGTTGTGTAAAAGCCGCAGGGAGCCCCAAAGTCTTGTGGTTCAAAATGCATGCATCTGAACTGTAATAACACTTACACGCCGCTGCCATCCATTCCCTCCATGTAATTTCCCTCTGCATGGGAGGACCCCGTTATAACCTTTATTATGTTGCATTCATCACATTAAAAATAATTATGTGGTTTTGATTTCACTTTCAAGGAGGCAATGTACACTGTGTGGAGGAGAGTGATGTCTGTGTTTCTTGTAGGAATGGAGGCAGCAGCTACATCTTAAAAGCAGAATAAAAGGTACTCCACAAACATTGGGAAATAGGGAAAACCAGCAGCATGCCTGTCATTATGTGGGATGTACAATTCATCTTTGTATGCTCCACAGACAGATGCACATTGCACATGCTGAAAAGATCCTTGTCATTGAGGGCTGGGCCACCTTGCTGTGGTGGCTGGGGAGGTCAGTGGGGCACTGGGGCAGAGAGGAGGAGGATATGGAGCCACTGAGCAGGGACTGAAGCAGGGATGGGTTCTCGGACTCGAGGACTCGACTCGTGAGTTGGACGGACGGAGTCCCCCCTCTGACTCGACTCGGACTCGAGTCCCAATATTTTTAATGGGACTCGAGACTCGACTCGGGACTCGAGACCAAGGACTCTTCAACATCCCTGGGCTGTGCCAGAAGGAGTGGAGAGGAGCGTGATTGCCAGCGAAGAGCGCATGGAAGCGAGGTGTGCCGCTGCTCGGCCACTATGGACGGCTACCAGGAATGCAGCCCCAACAGTGTGTCAAGATTTATTTTGATGATGTGTTGCATACTTGGGAGAGGCAGAAGAAGGACCTGAGATTACTCTGTGTGGCTGCTCTGAGTGTGTTTCTGGTTCCAGCAAGTTCATCACCAGTGGAGCGGGTGTTCAGTGAGGGTGGAATTGTGATGAGATCTCACCGTTTCAGAATGGGGGCCAAACATTTAGAAAAAATCATGTTCCTCAAATGCAACATGGATAAGTTTTAGGAAGTACAGCAAGTTTATTTTTTTAAATCATTTTTCTAAAATGCAACCTTTCAGACATTTTGGGTTTGGCTGCCTCTGCCTGCCTGTCTGGGGTTCCCAGCCTCTTCTGCCTGCCTGGTCTCTTCTTGACCAGTTCAACAGTTGAATTGTCCAAGACAAAGGCCTCTGCCTGCCTGCTTTGGGGTTCCCTGCCTCCTCTGTCTGCCTGGTTATTTTGGGTTTTTCTGCCTGGTCTGTTCTTGCCAAAATCAGTTGCAGAGTTTTGAAATAAAAAGGCACACTTGTGCCTAGAGTTTATTTAAACCACACATCTGAAGTAGCCTTATTTTGTTGGGAAAAAACCCCATTGATTTTAATAGGGATTCGTGGAGTCAGCTTTGGGAGTGACTCGTGACTCGTGAGTCACCATTTTGGACCAAGGACTCGGACTCGGACTCGGACTCGGACTCGAGACTCGGGTCCAAAGACTCATGACTCGACTCGTGACTCGAGACCAAGGACTCTTCAACATCCCTGGACTGAAGGGAGGGGCCTCACTGACCCATGGCAGGCCCCATTGACCATTCAATTTTATTTATTTATTTATTTATTTTTAATACTTTTTTTTATACCGCCCAATAGCCGAAGCTCTCTGGGCAGTTTACAACAGTTTCAAGAGCTGCACACCTGCACAGGGCTGCTATAGTTACCTCCTGCATAGGTGGCCATCACAGAATACCCACCTATAATTATGTGGAGACCTTTCCCTTCTGTGGTAAAGTGCATGACATCAGACTGTGATGAATGAAGTGTTAATAGTTGTAGGAGGGGCATTAGCCTCCCAGAGGCAGTCTGGGAAGAAGAACTCTGGTTGTTGTTAGGTGTATGTTGTGGTTAAGATGGGTATCTGTAGATAGAGGCTCTAGGCCTCAATTGTGTTTTATATTCAAATAAATAGTTTGAGTCATTCCTTAGACCAGACCTCCAGATATTTTTGGACTACAACTCCCAGGATTCCTGGCCTCTACATGATCTGGAACACTGATTGTGCAGGGTTCCAGATTGCATGGACTACCTACATGTATAGATTTCATAGATCATAGAGTTGGAAGGAGCCTACAAGGCTATCGAGTCCAACCCCCTGCTCAATGCAGGAAACTAGAGGAGGGGTCTCCGATCCAAGTAATAACCAGGCCTGACCCTGCTTAGCTTTCCATGCTCAGACAAGCTGAGCCAGTGTAAGCCACAGGCTAGGCTTCCCTTATTCAGACACCCATGCAGAATGCCTAGATGTTGGGCAATGGGGAAGGGGAGCTGTGAAACATGGGGGGTGGGGTGGCCAGCACCATGGCCCCACTTCCCCCCCATATGTGGATAATGCATGAAGGAGGCTATGGTCTAAAGCAAATCAAAATACTTGACTAGTGAGTGGGTATTTTTTTCATACTCTAGCAAGTATTCTCACAGTTTCAGAAAATCAGAAAACCATGAGTAATAATAATTCATACCTGGATAGGTTTATTTTTGGATTTGGGCAGCATGCCTGCTATTCTGACATATTTTGATATGTGTTAATATGAAAATGAAGCAATTAAGAAAAGAGTAAGAAGCAAAACTCACACTACAGTATGGGATTCATTTCCCATACTTTTAAAGAAACAATGATATTTGTTCTTGAGATATTAATCTACTTTAATATCAACACAGAAGTTTATAATGTAGCATTATAAAGATTTCAAGGTGATTTGCCTTTATGCTGCAAAATCCCTGTGTTGGCACTTTTCCCTCATGTTTTCTAAGCATAATCACATATTAGTTGCAATTTTCTTTGAAACATGAGACATAATTATGCAAAGGAGGCATGCTTCTTCATATAAAGGATCTTAAAAAAAAAAAAGAAGAAGCAAAACTCACACTACAGGTATCCAGTTTGTGCTAATATCAAGATTGGAAACTCATTACCACTAAAAATGTCACTTCTGATGAAGCATTTAAAAAAATCCCCAGAATCAAATTTAGGATGTCTTTACTAAGCTGTTTTATGGTAGAGCCCCACCACTGGAACTGTGATGAGTCTTCATGTAAAAATGCTGATTTGAATTAGATTTAGAATATATGTCATCCCCAATTAGCCTTCCCTTCATCAAAATGATCTCACAAACACGGAGAATGAATCTTTATTTCCTCCTTTGCACATGGGAGGTCATTTGTCAGATTTAATATACTTCTACCTATGTCTTCCTACATGCTTTGGGTTCAAGATGGATGACCCCAGACTTCATGGAGGGAGGGGGGAAATATCACTGAATATTTGAATCCTGTTTTAATGAAATGCTGAAAGTAATAACACATTGTGCACTAAATTACAACTAAATTTATTAAAATTACAATAAGGAAAATGCCACATGGATCCCCTCTGGACTTCAGAGTATATATCATTTAACATACTCGGTTCCTAAGTTTTGTTCCAGTGCATATAGTTGCTTGCAAAGAAAAAAAAGAAAAAAGACCAAATATACAAAAAGGTTGGATGTAGCTGTCACACCCCACCACTCATATGGCCTCCAGCGTGCCCTCCTTTTTGGTGCTATGGGTGTGCTTACGTAAGGTTGGGGGTTTCTTTTCCTCTAACCCTTATACCTCTCGCACTGACCTTGGGATGTCTATTATCCCTACCTTATACCTCTTTGACCAACTATAAAGCACAGCTTTCCACACTGGTTTCTTCAATAAACAATGTAAGGTTTATTTTAAAATACAACAGTTTCTGGAAATAATAAGTTTCATATGTAAGTTTGAGTCAATATTAAGTAATTTACTATCTTATTCTATTACCAATCCTCCCTCACCAACTGTTCCCAAAATATCAATCCCTGCACTCACTAGCTAATCTCCTGACAATCCTGATATAATCTCTCAACTCTCTCCAGCCAGCTCTACCGACTCCCAAACAGCACTCCAGCACTTCTCACACACTCCACACACTCCTCTCTTCTCCACACACTCCTCTCTTCTCCACACACTCCTCTCTAAACAGCAGCGCCCACTGTTTATATAACACAGGCTCTACCCCCTCCTCACTCTCTCTGCCAATCGTGTCACATAGGCAAGGCAAATACACCCTTCTTCCTGCCCGTCATTTCTCACTTACCTAACATAACACACATAGATACAGCAGGAATACATACTTATATAAGGCTTATAACCATACTCAGTACAAGAACACATTATTATACTTACCACATATACACTTTAAATTTACCCACAAATAACAGAACATCACAGTAGCCACCAAGATTTCTCTGATTAGATGAATGAGCTATATAACTCCTTGGTTTTATGTCCACACCAAAGGAACAACCTCCTTTTCTTTAACTCAATTTTATAATAAAGAGATGACCAAGTAAATATTCTTGGGAGCCACTTTTTTTGGGGTGGGGGAGTGTTCTGAGAAGTGTGAACTCCAAAATTTTGAAGGCCCTTGAGTTAAGTACTTTTAGGGGGGGGGGCTTTACCTAGAAGAGACAAGACATGCAAAATCAGAATTCTCCCATGCTGCTACTGAGTTCCTTGTATTATCTATGCAATGAGAATGATGGGGCTGTGGGAGATGTAGCAAGTGCTTTGCCAGTGTTGGGGCCCTGGCAGATGCCGGATCTAGGAACGGGGCAGTGGGAGTCATTCACTTCACATTTAAACTTACCTAATTTTGCATTTTTGAACTACTATGCAAACTGAAATTCAGTAATCCTTCAAAGTTCACAATTCTCCGATATTTGCAGTGGAGTTCTCCAATCAAAAAATGTGCACAAAAATGCATATATTGGGGAAAGTAAGGTTTTAAAATACATTATATTAGGGAACTTGCTTGCAAAACTGTGTATATTAGGCAAAATGCATATAAAAATGCATGCATTCGGACAGGTGTGGTTATGAATTTTCATGTGAACTTTTTATTGAAAAATTCTAAAAGTTCGGGATCAAACCAAACTTAAGATTGGAGAAATTGTCAAAGTATGAGACAACCTAACCCTTAAGACTGGGAAAATGAGAAACTGAGAGAAACCAGAATTGACAGATTTGTCAGTCCCTAGCCTAGCCTCACCACACTCTGTAGCTGACCCTGGATCCAGAGGCAGAAGTGCCCTTTCCCACACAGACGGACAATCCCCCAGCTACCCCACAGGGTAGCTGGACCAGTCGAACAGTTAGAGCTTCAAAGTTATGACATATATTTATTCTGCATCCGTAAGGCTTTAGATACAAAATGCATTTAAAGTCTGAAGTATTTGTTTCCTTTAAGTTGAAAACACTATTCTTTTCTTTATGTGTAAAACTTTCAGCAAACAGTTTACCACACCTTAATTAAAGCTTGATAAGCTTGCCAGGCACCCAGTAAGATAGGTCAGGGGTTCAGAATTCCTTTCTGTCCAAGGAGGACTGAATTCCATTTTGGAGAAGCTTTCAGAGGCTTCTCTAAGAGCTCTTGGGGGCTGCATTCCAGTGCTGGGCAGGATCAAAGGCAAAAGGATTTTGAGTTGCTGACATTCAAAGCCCTAAACAACATGGTGCCAGAATTCTTAGCTGACTACCTTCCCCTATGTAGGCCACATCAGCCCCTGAGATCTTCTGAGGAGGCCTTAATGGTCATTCCAGGACCAAAAATGTGCCATCAGGTAACAGCACGGAAGCAAGTCTTCTCAGCGGTGGTGCCCACACTCTGGAATGCTCACCCACATGTGATTTGAGAGGCGTAATTTGTGACGAGCTTCAAACACTTCTTGAAAATGTATTTGTTCACTCAGGCTTTCCCTGACTTGTAATCAGTCATGACACAGCTCTGTTTTCCTGCTTTGTAGTAATGTTTTTAAGGTATTTATAGTTTTATATTGGTTTTTATATTGTATTGTATGTGTTTTTATGTAAACTGCTTGGAAATCGTGGATATCAACTGCTTTAGAAGCAGCTTAACCAAACAAACTAAGCCTTAGGAGAGGCATCTCTGCCTTTTAGACTGGGCAAAAAAACTGCACTAAATTCAGGAAACTACCAAATGATCAGTCAGTGCTTGGGGAAAGGAGGTGGGGCCATGGCAAGGGGTGTGGCCATTAGGGGAACCCTGGAAGGCTGGATTTGGTCCCAGGAGGGCTGGACTTGGCTCCTGGGCCTGAGGTTCTGCACCCCAGTTTCAGGGGCTGGCCAGCCCAAAGGCCGCAGTTGGGTAACCCTAATATAATCTATAGTCCTTGAGTTGAAAATTGGTTTAAATAACATAATACCATTTAATTTTAATTAACCAAAATGAAATATTAAAAAAATCTTGAATAAGGAAAAACAAAACCCAAAATATACAAAGAAAAATATGTTTAATGTAAGAACCCAAGAAAAGCCCTACTGGATCAGACCCAAATGTCCATCTAGTCCAGTATCCTATTTCCCACAGTGGGCAGGTAGATGCTTCAAGAAGCCTATCAGTAGGACCTGAGGGCAACAGCATTTCCTCACTGTTTGCTCCTATGCAACCGGTATTCAATGGTGTACATCTTCTGAATACAATATTATATTTATCAATCTATTATATTTATCAATCGCCCATCTGGCCGGTCACCCGGCCAGATGGGCGATTGATAAGTTCTTACTGGAACTTATAGTTCCAGTAAGGTCTGATGGCTAATAGCCTTGGTCCAGAAGATACTTGAAAGATCTGATCAAGCCCTACGCATGGAGCTGGTGTGCTATCCCTGCCTCTGCCCTCCCAGCCATCCATGCGGTGGCCTATCCAATGTGCTTACATGCTTAAAATTGTATGTGCGTTGGCCAAAATCAGATGGTCAGTTCCCAGGTAACAACTCTAGGGTTGTTACCTGGGAACTGACCTGGCCTAGAGTTTTATATGGAGATGGAGCAAGAATACTGACTCCACTTGTAGGGCCAGCTCATACCTTTTGAGTATTATCTAAACTGGCCCTTTGTCAGATGAATCTATGAATCTCCTTTTAAGGCCATCTCAGCCAGTGACAATCACCACATCTTGTAGCAGCGCATTTCCATAAGTCAATCATACATTGTGTTAAGTACTTTTTCTTGTTTGCTAAGAATCGATTGCCAATGAATTGCATTGAGTGACCCTGAATTCTAGTGTTATGATAAAGGGAAAATAAATTATTTCTATCCACCTTCCCTAAACCATGCATCTTTTTATAAACATCTGGGCTTGGATCCGGGTTTAATCATATTTCAGGTAGACCCATTGAAATCAAGGGGAGTTCTGTTAGTCATGACTAACTTAAGACCCATTGAATTTAGTGTGTCTGCTGTAAGTATGACTACATCTGGATCTGACATTTAACATATTCCCCTGTAACTATATCTTTTCCTAAACTAAGAAGCCCAAAATGCAATGTATTTCGCCATAAAGTAGGTGCACCAACTAATAATTTTGATTATCCCTTCATGCTTTATTCTTTTTGAGACTGAGTTTCCACAACTATACCTAATATCGCAAATACAGATGCTTTATAGGGATGGGAGAAGCAGTGAGGCTCAAGCTAATTGAGGTTCTCAGAGTTTCACCTTGAAGCTCATCTGCCTTGTTCCCATCCCCCCACGCACTCATATATGAACGGGAGGAGTATGCATTTGGTGTGCATTTCTTAAAAGTGTGCATCCAAATGAGTACTTTCCCCCCATTTCCTAAAGTGTGAAAATGTGCATTTTCCCCCAAATGCAGATTTTTAAAGTGTACATTTTTCTACAGTATGCATTTTGCAAATACAATCATGAGCTCAAAAATTTGCAGACTTTGCACACAAAATGTGTTCATGTTCAGGGGTGTGAACAGGGCAAGTTCTGATGTTAAACGAACAGAAACTAACTTCTCATAGATCCCTATAACGCACACACACACGTGTGAGTGTGTGTAGATAGATACAATACTAGGCTAGAGAAAGAGAAGCAAACTAAGTTTTTGCACTTGGCTTGCAAGAAGCAGGTCTGTAGGGGGCTGCTGTTACTTTGGGAGGCTGATGCTGTTTTAGGACTAGTTCTGCCAGCCTCCATACCTACTTCCCATCTGCTCACCCTGTACATTTGTAATTAGTTTATTACAAAAGGCACCATTAGACTCCCAGACTCAGGAAAATGAGAATATAAAGATGGTGTTGAAGCATCCTACTATTTGGAGTGGTGCAGAGCATGAAGCAGTATGAAAAGAAGTGCTTTGGGAACTGCTCAAGACATCCTCTTCTTAAAATGAAATTTAAGTGACTAGGTTGATATCTCTTGTGGCTTGGGTCAAAATGGGTTTGAATTAGTGCCTCTGGCTTCATGCAGGTGTGCTGTGTCCTCTAAATGCTGCCAAAGTAGCTGGCATGCCTGGCTCTTTCCAATTCCTGTTTCAATTAGAGCTGAGCTAAAATGGGGGACTATTTTGTGAACGTGGTATGCATGTTTTGAACATTTTGGAAATTCTTCAAGAGTTTACGTCAGGAAATCTTCTTTGCCCAGAAAATAGGCAAATTCTCCCTGTCTTGCCATGCTGTGTAGTGATAGCTTCATTGACCACCATCAGAGTGCAGAAAAACAGGTAATATAATGCATCCAGTCATTGCTGAGACAACCAGGCCAACACTCCCTATTTGCTGTGAAAACAGACAGTGAAACTGGTACAGCATAGCATAGTAAGCCAGGGAGCAACAACATGTTTGCCTCAGCAATGGAGTGTTCTTTTCCCCAGCAACTCAGAGGGAAGACAAAGCAGCTGACTTCGTTTGCCCTCACTGATGTTTTGACAAAGCCCTCACTGATATTTTCACTAATGCTTTCACATGATCCTTGATTGATTGCAATCAGTGGGGTGGGGGAAGAAAATCACAGTAAAAATAATTGGCAGTGAAGCAGGAATAGAGTGGGGTGGGGAGCTATATAGCCAATACATGTTTACTGTTTGGGGGAGGGATATTTCTTAACATGAAAACCACATTTAGGGCACAATCCTATGCATGTTTAGACAGAAAAAAGTCCTACAACTCCCAAGATCCCTCTAACCAACCATGCTTGGAATTGCATGACATTTTTCTATCTAAACATGCATAGGATTGCACCTTAGGAACATAGGAAGCTGCCTTATACTGAGTCAGACCATTGGTCCATCTAGCCCGGTATTGTCAACACATACTGGCATTGGCTCTCCAGGGTTCCAAGTAGGAGACTTCCCCAGCCCTACCTGGAAATGCTAGGGATTGAACCCAGGACCTTTTGTATGCAAAGCATGTGCTCTCTAACAAAACGTTTGAGGATGAAAATTCAGCACAACTCTAGTTCAAACCCAGTTCTTCCCCCAATTCTATACATGCCTACTCAGAAGTAAACTCCACTGAGTTCAATCGGACTTACTCCCTGGTAAATGTGTTTAGGATTGCTGTCAATAATGTTGGTCCTCCTAGATTTTTGCCGGTTTGCAATATAATTTCATCAGTTGGATAATGATGAAAAGATTAACCTTTCTGATATGAGAAGCATTCTAATTCTTTTTTGTTTAAGTCTTCGGATGGCATATTTATATTGACATTTGTACTGATTTGTTTTATGACATAGTGAAGGTGATGAACAGGCCTAGGCAAGAGGTCACCTTGTGTCAAGGTGGGTAGCCATTCTGTCAAACACACTGAATCTAAGTCTGCTAATGAGGAATTAACTAGACAGAAAGGGGCCATTTTACTGTTTTTGTGCAATCCCAACCTGTTAAACAATGCTAATCAGGTGTTTATTAAGTAAAACCATTATGCCGCACTTGCTGTAGCCTTTACCATATGTCAGAGAGGTTGTAAAATATTATTCATTAGATTTAAAGTTGATTAATAAGAGTCATTTAATAAGGGAGCCTTCTTCCTTTCGCCTGCAGCTCAGCATATGTATCAAGGTTAAACTAATATCTGGAGAAAGCTTTTGAAAAGTTAACACTTTTAAAAGAATAGATCATCGTTAACAATTTGATTACAGTTTTAAACTTGCAGAAAGCTGGTGTGCATCATTCAGCTTATTTTTTAACTAATAATTGCATGGAGAAAGACATCTGAAAACAAAACAAACAAACAAAACAAAGCCAGAAAACAACAGAGACAGAACAATAAGCAACTTGTCCCAAAATATATTGCGCTTTTTTAAAAACTTTTTTTTACACAAGATATATCTATCAGTGAATGCCCAATATTTGGCAACCAGTGGTATTCACATAAGAATATTGACCATCCCAGAACATTTGTTGTGAATATCTGAAAATTAAAAATGCAAGACTGAATGATGATCATCATCTAAATGTGACTGTCAGCTTACACTTGTCCAAAAATGGCAATACAGGCAGTCCCTGGGTTACGAACGAGATCCATTCGTAAGTCTGTCTTTAAGTCGAATGTGTACATATGTCGGAACAGAAGCCGCACAATGTTTTCAAAGTGTCACAAAGTATAGTGCGTGCATTTGTAAGTACGAACCATTGTATTTAACTCAGATTTTTACATATATGGCGGTCCATTCTTAAGTATGAGTTGTCCGTAAGTTGGGATGTTCGTAACCCGGGGACTGCCTCTATCTATCTATATTTGACATTCACCTGGTTCACCTGGAATTGTCAATAATCAATGTTTACTAGATTATGAATGTTAACATATATAAGTCAATATAACTACAGCATTTACATGAGATCTGAAAGTCTCCACATCCTAGCTCTTTTCTAAATGTAGCAAAATATCAAACAATTAAAGACTTTTACAGTGTAATTCTATGCATGTCTACTCGAGGTAAGTCTCATTTAAATCAATGGAACTTACTCCCCATTAACTGTGTATAAGATTGCTGCCTTACTGTGCAATCCTATACATGTCTACTGAGATGGACTGCAGTCTTAGTTGATTAATTACCTACCTTTTCATTGGTTAATCAACTAAGTTTAAATAAATGTGTCTACCACCACTTATGAAAAGCTAGCAGTTTAGATAAACTGTATGTATTCAATCACATCAGGTCTTTCCTATGAAAGTCAATAAATGCCACAAACAGCTAGTTACCACAATTTCCAGAAGGGGGGCTTGTTAGTCTTGTAGCAAAAACAATCCAGGATCTTGTGGCACCTTAAAGACCAACACATTTATCATGACTTAAGCTTTCATGTAACAGCATCCATTGCATCTGATGAAATGGACTCTGATCCACAAAAGCTTATGCCATAATAAATGTTCATCTTTAAGGTGCCACCAGACTCTTTCTTTTTCTACGTGCCACAGGATTCTGCCTCATTCAATGTTGCAACTTTTAAAAAATATATATATATTAATGTACTGTACAGTTTCAAATTTCTTGGTCATGTGATGAGAGAAATAGACACAATAATGCAGTGTTCCAATTTATATTTTTAGAAGTTACACAAACTTTCATAGTCTTTCTGTTTGGGAAAGCACACCACAAAAAGAAAGCAATTCTGCACTGTGTTATATTACCAACTTCTTCACCCCAACAGCTTCTAAGACAAAGAACATTTGACTAATCAAAAGTTTGGATGCACTAGATGGTTAGGAATTCAGGTAAACGAGGTCCATATAATGGGGGTTCTTCTCATTCATAATGAAGAATAACACCTCAATTTAACAACTCAGTGTAGAGTAACACCTCAATTTGACCCTCCCCTACGTATTCAACCTCATTAACTTCAGTTGATTGAGTCATGTATGCAATCTCTGCTCTCAGGATCTATTTGCTCATCTTTTAATTTCACCTTATAAACCAAAAATATTGGAGGCACACATCTCTCTTACACCCCAAAAATGTACTTAAAGAGTATTTAAGAGTAAGAACAACCTGCCCAGACCTGACAGGAGACCACCCCTTTGTCAGTGATGCACTGAAGTAAACTTAGATTCTAGACTTAATGGTCTTATCAGAACAGGGGAGTGGGGCAGGGAGGCTGAGCCCTTTATGTGTATCACTTCACTTGCTTCACAATGTGGCAAGCCAGCCCTGCTGCATTTGGATGCCTTCCTGCTCATTCTGCTGAGTGGGGCCCTGGACCTCTGCCCTAAAGTCCTGGGCCTTGACAGTACCACTGGTCATTGTGTTTCTGTCTGTCACTGATCTGCATGTGCTTCCTGCTTTGTCTCTGCATTGGGAGTGAGTGAATGATCCAAACGTACCCCAGTGCAGAGACCCTGGCAAAATTACCCATTTCCAGATATCCTGATTGGATTGAAGCCAAGCTAGGGCAATAAATCATTCAGAGAAGCAGCAGGCAGTCTCCTCTGAGATCAGCAATAAAGTATGTCATGCATCAAGAAGATTTGTGCCCAAGGAACAATAGGCCTTTGACTAAGATAGGGCAAAGTATAGCATGGGGATGGGCTGCTAAAGAGTCCTTTAAAAGTGTGATATACTCGATGGCAGGGGTAGGTTACCTTTTTGGGTCCATGGCCACATTTAGCAATTTGAGAAACTGTCCTGAGTGCCACCACAAAATGGCTGCCATGGGAGGTGTGGCTTACCAGACAGAAGTGACAGGAGTCCCTTTTTCTTTTCTTCCTTCTTTTCCTTTGTGGCTGGATGTGCTGCAGAGGGAAGCGTCAGCCACCTGCCATCTTCATTTCCTGAGAATGTCTCTGAGCCCCATGTATGACCCAGAGACATTCATGGGAAATGAAGATGGCAGTGGCTGGAGGCTCCCGCTTTGCTTTCAAGTGATCCCAGCTGTCAGTAAGCAAATTTGTTAATTTAAAAAAGTGGGGCGGTCAGGGCATCTTGGCGGGCACCAAGAAAAGTGTCCGAGGGTGCACTGATGCCCAAGGGCACCATGTTGCTTACCCCTGCTCTATGCCATATGCCATCTCAGGATGGGTACTTCAGATTCACAGGGGAGTTTATTTTTACTTTTAATAAGTTGATTGCACATGACACTCTAGCCATTCTTTTGGGGCACACTGTCTGTCTGGGAATGACTCTCTCCAGTGTCCATCCTGTACACAGCGGAGGCTGGTGACTCCTATTTCATTGTGGGTCCTTTTCCATTGCAGGTTTTGCAGCTTTCATTTGGAGCTTCATAAGAGCTCTCCATGGTGCTGAACTCCACCTCCCAAAATAAGTTCACCGCCTATTTTGTGGGGTGAAGTTCAGCACCATGGAGAGCTCCTATGAAGCTCCAAATAAAACCTGCAAAACCTGCAATGGAAAAGGAGCCCCACCAAAATAGGAGTCACCAGCCTCCCCTGCTCATACATCTGAAAAAGGTAGGCTATTCCCTATTGTGGCTTATACCACAATACATTTGTTAGCCTTTAAGAGGCCAAAGGGCAGGCACCCCTTTAGCCCACTTCTATGAAGAATTAGGCACACCTGAGCTTATTGGAATCAGTGGATATAGACATGCTAAGTTCTGTCTAGGACTGCCGCTTTGTTGTTTTTACTACAAGAGACACATCTACCCTTTGGGAATTTACCTTCATTTATATTTTCCAAGTTGTTTCAAGGAACAACTGGAATGCACCCTATAATTGATGCACTATTTGTTTCTTAGTGAATGTTGCATTATTTAAATGGTATACCATCATTTATCTATCATTTAATATGAGAATGTTTGTGTAGCAAACAGCCTTGGTTCACAGGTGTCAGCAATTACTCACACCACAAAGGATTCAAGTGCTCCAATTACCAACCAGCTCTATAGTCCATGCAAACATTTAGTTTTGTTATAAATGTAATGCTTTTGCCTGCAATATCTTGTTCCAAAATCAGTGAAAGTGTATCTGTAATATGCAACGGGTGAGTGGTCTAATCAATGATCTTCCACTTGCCGCAGTGATATGGGGGTGGGGGGAGCCCTTCTGAATGATTCTTCTTTCATTTACATTTTCTGAAAAGGCATCTCATGGTGCTGTTATCAATGCAGATAATAAACGTTTTTTAAAAAATTGGACAGAGACCAAAGCCATCAAGTTCTCCTTCCAAAAGATAACTTCCCATAGCCCATCCCTGATGACAGTGCCTTGAATATCTTTAGCTTTCCCATCAGAACCACTTAGTGTTACGAGGCTTCGCCACTGTTTGAACATTGCTACTATTGTCAGAACCAGGCAAACAAATTTATGATGATGTTCTTGGGAATAAGGAACTAATGCAAAGGGGATTTCTCTGTAGTTCTTCATTAACATTTCATTCATTACAACAAGGGAGTTATAAGAGTTTCCTTTTAAGCAAATTAGGTCACGGGAGGAAAAAATACACAGCATGGAAACACAATGTATTACTACATAGAACAAAAGAGGTGGTTAATAAATTATGATAATGGAATTAGTCTACTGCTGATGCTGAAAGGCACATTTAAATATTGGGAATTTTACTTAGCAAAAGAAAACCTCTTACATGTATTCATAAAATGTTTTTCTCTCCTTTGTGCTGCCATTATTGTCGTTCTTGGGTGTGTTATTTCCCTCCGAGGGCATGTATGTAGTCTATTTTAAACATTTGCTTTGGTTTGTTGCAAAGCCAAAAGAGCTGTTTAAGTAAGTGGAAGATGCTGCAAGCAAGGACGAGAAGCAGAAAAAATTCAAGCAGATCAGGACTGGAAATGAAGAGAGTTCAGGGAGATAGAAAGTGAAAATAACTTGCTTATTAAATGAGAAATCAATCATTCAATTATTCGTAAGCACTTCTTTTTTTTCTTTTCTTTTTTCAAGCAAGGAAATGACGTGCCAGTTTAGCCAGACGCTTTGGGCTCAGTCCCCATCCATGTCCAAAGCACATCTCCCATTAATTTTAATGACTGAGTATTGCACCTGTATTTATATCACAGCTGTTAATTAATTTGCTCTCATTCTGTTTAACCCCCACACCCCACCTCGAACTTCTAGTTTGTGTGAACTAGAGTTTAGAGGTGTCATCTACCGAAAACTGTTCCATGGCACATCTAATTCAAATGTGTATAAAATTAGGGAAGCCATATTTGGAAGAAGATAGGTATGTCTCTAAATCCCATTGAAAGCAATGGGACTTAAGCCTAAAGTTAAGTGCTGATGGCTGCATTCATAAGCATACAGTACACTTACTTGGAAGTAAGTCTATCTGAAGGACTCGGACTTCTGAATAAACCTAGTTATGACTGGTTTGCCAATCCCATTTACTTCCATGGAACTTAGACATTTCTGACATATTTTATATAAAGCTTCCTAATGGGCCATCTTCCTAACATCTTATCCATCATGTAGTCTCATTTTGCCCCCTCAAAACCATATGGGATCATTCCAAAGTATTTGGATTACTATCTGCACACACTTACTTAACCGCAAATAGAGTTCTTAGCATACGGAGGTAACGTTTTAATGGTGTTGCTGAAATTCATAATTCCTTGGTTTGGATTATGAACCCTAGCAATTCATAACACCCAGCTTGTGGGGGGCGGGGAGAATGGCAGCTGGTGGCCAGCAGTCCACATTCTCTACTCTGCAAAAGAGAAAGACAGTGCACTTTCAAAAGACTTGGAGAGCAGAGTGGACTTATTTTTCATTTTAATAAAGCACCCCCCCAAGGTGAGTATACACACACACACCGGAACATTTTAGCTATGTCTCCCCTACTCCTGCAAAAATAGCCAAAATGGACCTCTGTATTTCACTGCCCCTAAATATTGTGGCAAGTTAGGAAAAGGCAATGTGGTTCAGCCCTAAAATCTGTGGTCTGTTGCTAAGTGACAAGTACACTTTCAATGGGCAATGCAGATTCTCCAACTGTACCCCATATTAATCTTATGGCTTCTAATAATACTGTTGATATGGCCTAGCTGAGCAGTGTAATACTTTTTATGTCCAGAAACGTGGGTCTCCCTTGTTTTACTGGCCTCTCCCTTGTTCCACTGGCCTCTGACTCTCCAGATATAATTATTGATAAGTTTCTGCCAGCTAAGTAAGCCTTTATCAGTACTGATCACTGTGAAGGATTGAGGCCTACACAGGCTTAAGTTTGTTGAAGCCTGAAGGCCCAAACACTTCCCTAGATTAGTTGGAGCCTAAAGGCCCAAACACTCCAGGATGGGAGGGGGAGTTTGAGAGTTTTAGTACCCAATAGAAGTTAAGAATTAGTCTCCTGATCAAGGTCACCTGATTATAACCTTCCACTCCTGGGAGGGCTATATATGTGTGGGGTGTGGTCATCAAACTGCAGACAGACAGACAGACAGACAGACACTGAGACACTGACACTGACTGACTGCAGTGGAGAGAGGCAGTCTGAAGTTAAGCTAGAGAACCTTGAATTGTTTGTTTGTTTTATTTTATCATGCTTTTGAATTATAACCACTCTATTAAGTAAATACCCTAATATAATAAGTAAAGTGTTGTTGTGTACCCTGAGAGTTTGGAGTGACTTATTCACCACGTCTAAAGCCTACACCCATGCTACTGGAAGCAGGCAAAGGATTTGATCTCCTGGAACGGGAGAGGCTTTGAGAAGAGCCAGAGATCTTCCAAAGGCAGGTCGAGGGGTCCCTGCAGTAGCGGAACCTTGACAGATGGTGGCAGCGGAGCGATCCTGAACAGTGAGATTAAGCACTCCAAACAGTAATTGGGTTTTTTTACTAATAGAGCTGGCAAAAGCAGTGTATGTTTTAACTTCAGGACTGCGGAATAGGGACCCAGTGAGGCAATTAGGATGAGCCAATATCTCTCCATGAACAAAACTGCCCTGATTGAGCAGTGTAAAAAGGACAATTTGCCATGGGAGGAGAAAACAGCAGAAGAACTGAAAGTTATGCTGATCTCCCAGGCGGCAATAGAAGGAGCTGCACCCTCTAGCCCTAGTGTAGCAGGACCCCAAGCAAAAGAATGGGAGCTCCGTGAACAGGAACTGCGGCTAGTGGCAAAGCAGAAGGAAGAAGAGACCCGGTTAGAGTGGGAACAGCTTCGACTGCAGCAAGAGCAACTTAAGGCCCAGGAAGAGCAACGCAGACACGAGGAAAAGCTGCACCAGGAGAAACTTCAAGCCCAAGAGGAACAACGCAAACACGAGGAAAGGATGATGCAATTGAAACAGGAGCAGCCTGTCAGAGTTACCCCGAAGGACTTCACAGCATACACCCTAGGAGAAGACCCACAAGTGTTCCTGACCACTTTTGAAAGGGCAGCACAGAAGTGGGGATTGCAGGAGGGTGATTATATGAAGTTTGTGCCTAACTTAATCAAAGGGGAGCTGGCAGAGATTTATAATAGCATGCCAGAGGGGGAGGCTGTTTCCTATGCTCAATTCAAAGAAACGGTGTTTAAAAGGTTCAGGTTAGGCCCTGAGCACTTTAGGAAAAAGTTTAGAGGGTTAACACCTCAACCTGGTAAATCTATGGTAGAGTTTGCAACAAAATTAAAAAACCTGCTACTAAAATGGGTGGATGAAGCAAAAGCTGACAACAGGGAAAAGGTGCTAGAGCTTATGGCCCTGGATCAGTTTTAATTTCGGTTGCCCAGAGAAATAAAACTGAAGGTTAAGGATAAAGATCCTGAAACTGTAAACCGAGCTGCAGAAATGGCTGACAAACTGATTGAAAACCGGGAAGGGTTAGGCCCCAGGATTGAGTCTGAGAAGAAGGGGGGGAAATGGGAAGCCCCAAGTAAAAAGGAGTTCAAAAAACCTCCTTGTGATCCTTCTCACCCCAGAGACCGTGCCTGTTATTTGTGTGGTCAGACAGGCCACATCAAGAGTAGCTGTCCCAAGTTACAAGCAATAACACCAGCTAACCTAGGTAGTCCTAAACCCAAACAAATCAAGCCACAAGGTGTAGCAAGCATTAAAAAACCTTATAATTGTGGATTTGTGATCACCAACAGGGAAGAGGTTAATAATCAGTTTAAAGAACCTGTTTATGTAAAGGATAAGACCATTATGGCAATGTTGGATTCTGGAGCTGATGTTTCTCTGATCCGAGCAGAGTTGGTGACACCTGAAGATTTGGTACCAGGAATGTCTATTGAGATCCAGGGAGTGAATGGTCCCTCCTTTGAAGTCCCAGTAGCAAGGTTATCCATAGAATGGAGGGGATGGATGGGTCTGTATGAAGTTGGGGTGATGAAACCTCCAACCCAATTTGCCCCTATCATTGTGGGAAAGGATATAATGGGCCCAGAAGCTCAAATATGTGTGGTAACCCGCAAGCAAAAAGAAAGGGAGGAAACTTCAAGGCAGGACCAGGCAAAAGCTAATGGTGTAAAAGAAAAGGTACTAGAGGTACAACCCACAGAGATTCCGGAAGGTCCAAAACCAACCCCAGACCCTCCCCAAACCGAAACAACAGAATAAGCCTCCATGCAACCGGTAGACCTGAAAGCCAGTGAAACAACCGAGGCAGGTGGTTCTGTAGAGGAGAAGGCACTAGAGACCCCTTTTCCTGATTTAAGAGGAGTAGAGGAATTCAAGCAGGGAGTCCTCAGTGATCCTAGTTTGGAGCCTCTGAAAAGAGTTGCTCTCCCTCAAGAGAGGCCCTTCTCTGAGGAAAGAAGGGAGCAGATCATTTGGGAGAAAGGACTGCTGTATAGGCTGTGGTTACCAAAAACCCAAGAGTTAACCTGGGAACCACTAAAGCAACTGGTAGTACCTAACCAATTCCGGCTAAGGTTGCTAGAACTAGCCCATGATGTGCCATGCGCAGGGCACTTGGGGAAAAACAAGACTAAACAAAGGCTCATGGCAAACTTCTTTTGGCCTGGAATTGCTAAGCAAGTAGCAGAGTACTGCAGGTCTTGTGAAACCTGTCAGCGTGTGGGGAAGGCAGGGCATCACAGTAAAGCCCCTTTACAGCCTCTGCCTATTATAGGAGAAGCTTTCTTTGGGGTGGGCATGGATATTGTAGGGCCTTTCACTAAACCCACCCGCAAGGGGAAAAAGTACATCCTCACGGTGGTGGATTTTGCCACAAGATACCCAGAAGCTGTAGCACTAGCCTCTATAGATGCTCCATCTGTAGCTGAGGCTTTGCTAACAATTTGCAGAACTGGATTTCCCTCTGAAATCTTAACAGATTGTGGGTCAAATTTCCTCTCCGAGATAATGGAGTGTTGTGGGGTAAAACACTTGAAAACCACTCCTTATCACCCCCAATGCAATGGAATGGTGGAAAGATTTAACGCCACACTCAAAGGAATGATTAGGGCTTATGTAAACACACCCCCAAATGACTGGGGTGACAAACTGCAACACCTACTCTTTGCCTACAGGGAAGTTCCACAGGAATCAACGGGATTCTCACCTTTTGAGCTGTTGTATGGCAGAAGAGTGAGAGGCCCTCTTGATCTCCTGAGGAAAAACTGGGAAGGTAAACTCGTAGAAAACAAAACCTCTGTGGTGGATTATGTGTTAAAACTTAGACCAACCCTTGATACACTCTGTAAACTAGTTCAAGCCAATGTAACCAAAGCCCAAGAGGTGCAAAAGTTCTGGTATGATCAAAAGGCACACTCTAGAGTATTTGAGGTAGGGGATCAGGTAATGATATTTCTTCCCCTGCGCAAAGACAAGCTTAAGGCTGCTTGGGAAGGCCCCTACACAGTCAGAGAGAAAATGGATGATTTAACCTATGTGGTGGTTAAAGAAAAATCTGAAAAAAGACCCAAGGTAGTACATGTAAATATGATGAAGCCACACTATGAGAGGAGTAGAGTAGTTTTACAGGTGCAGAAGATGCCAGAGGTAGTATACTTAGGGCACAGGGTTGGAAATGGCCATATCACACCTTTATGGGACAAGGTTGAACCTATCAGAACCTGGGACATACCTACAACCAAGAAACAGGTCAGGTCATTCTTGGGATTTGCTGGGTATTACAGGAGATTTGTTCCCCATTTTGGTGAAATTGCTGGACCTTTGACTGATTTAACCAAGAAATGTAAACCTGACAAAATTGTGTGGACTGATGAATGTCAAAGAGCTTTTGATAGACTAAAGGACATTTTAAGCTCAAAGCCTGTGTTAAGAGCACCTGACTTTGAAAAAACCTTTATTGTGGCTACAGATGCCTCTGAGACTGGCATAGGTGCAGTATTGTTACAAGACTATGACTCTGTTAAACATCTAGTAGCCTACCTGAGTAGGAAGCTTCTACCCAGGGAGAGAAACCTGTCTATGATCCAAAAGGAATGTCTGGCAGTAGTGTGGGCTCTGGACAGGCTCAAGCCTTATGTTTTTGGGCAGGAATTTACTTTATGGACTGATCATCATGCCTTACAATGGATACAAACAATGCAAAATACCAACTCCAAGCTTCAGAGATGGTCTTGGAAATTGCAGGAATTTCAAATGAACATTGAACATGTGCCTGGGAAGGAGAATGTGATAGCCGATGCTTTGTCTAGGAAATAACCAAAAAACCAGTTGCCTTTTTGTGTAGGTTAACGTTTCACAATTCTCTTCTGTAAAAGGGAAATTGTTCCACTTGAGGAGTAGGGGGGGAAGATGTGAAGGATTGAGGCCTACACAGGCTTAAGTTTGTTGAAGCCTGAAGGCCCAAACACTTCCCTAGATTAGTTGGAGCCTGAAGGCCCAAACACTCCAGGATGGGAGGGGGAGTTTGAGAGTTTTAGTACCCAATAGAAGTTAAGAATTAGTCTCCTGATCAAGGTCACCTGATTATAACCTTCCACTCCTGGGAGGGCTATATATGTGTGGGGTGTGGTCAGCAAACTGCAGAGAGAGAGAGAGAGAGAGAGAGAGAGAGAGAGAGAGAGAGACAGAGACAGACAGACAGACAGACAGACAGACAGACAGACAGACAGACAGACTGAGACACTGAGACTGACACTGACACTGACTGACTGCAGTGGAGAGAGGCAGTCTGAAGTTAAGCTAGAGAACCTTGAATTGTTTGTTTGTTTTATTTTACCATACTTGCTTTTGAATTATAACCACTCTATTAAGTAAATACCCTAATATAATAAGTAAAGTGTTGTTGTGTACCCTGAGAGTTTGGAGTGACTTATTCACCACGTCTAAAGCCTACACCCATGCTACTGGAAGCAGGCAAAGGATTTGATCTCCTGGAACGGGAGAGGCTTTGAGAAGAGGCAGAGATCTTCCAAAGGCAGGTTGAGGGGTCCCTGCAGTAGCGGAACCTTGACAATCACACAGTTAGCTTTTGAAATAAATAGAGAAACTGAGGGAACACCATAATTTTAATGGTCGTTGGAACCCTAACAATAACGAATCATATTTTTTTATTTGAGTAGTTCTTTTTTGAGTTCGAAGAATAAAAAGCCAAAGAACTCCTCCTTCAGTTCCTCTAGGTTCGCACTATGCCATGCCATCACATAGTTCGCATCCATTTAAATGGAAATTGAGTTTTCATTTCCTGAGTTTCTAAGGCAGACTAATTAAAGCCCATTGGCTCTGACTTGTTTGGGTTGACTTGAATACAGAACACAAATAAAATAATATTGTTTGTAAACTGTGCCCATCTGTATTGCTATTGCAGGACTCCATCTCCTGGAATAAAAAGATTTTTTCTGATTGCAATGGCAAATAAAAATGAGTGAGAAGGGCTAAGAAACAGAAACTTCTGTGAAAGGAGAATACCCTTTTTAGGATTATCATAGTAGGGCATGTATTGTAAAGTTTCAGAGCATTGAAAGGTTTCTTTGGAATGGTCACTCAAAACAATCAAAAGCTTTATAAAGGTCAGAAGAGAGAAAAGCAGTTGGTGTTCCATAAAAAAGAAAGAAAGAAGTGAAACACTATTTTTATCACTTTGCAGATATGGTACAAATTTCCCGCAGGTGTAAAACCTGTCTGGTCTGGTAGGATATCATCTGAAATAAGGACATTAAGGCTGCAGTCCTATACACACTTACCGAGGAGCAAGCCCTATTGAACTCAGTGGGGCTTACTTCCAAGTAGCCATGCATGGAATTTCAGTGTAACACATTTGCAAAGCACAGTAGAGAAAAATTGTTGCATCCCAAATTATGGGAAAGAAAGGTCTGAAAGATTCCATGTGTGTCAGAGCTCTCTACCTAGTTTAGGTATAGCCACAATTTGTGCCTCCTGTTTTAAAAACTAAATAAATGAGTAACAATAACATCTGCAAAACATTTATGTAACTGAGGTGGCATGCCATCAGATGCTGGTAATTTGGCGGTTGTCAGCAATTTAATAACATCACTGACTTCCTTAGTTGATATGTTCCTGGCTAATAAATTGATCCAGTCTTTGTAGAATTTAGAAATGTGGATATTCTGTAAATAATTGGCAATATGCAGTGTAATCTTATACATGTCTACACAGAAGTGAGCCTCATAGAGTCCAATGTGATTTACTCTCAGGTAAGTGAGTATAAGACTGCTGCTTAAAATTCTTTAATCATGGTTACAGTAACATTTTAACTGGTTTCTCATGAGATTTGGATGGATTGCATGATAAGCATCTTCACCAACATTGCAGTACCTTGTGGTTGGCTGACCTGGCACGGGTGATCTTGCTGGCTCATTCAGGAAACAGATTGAAGCTTTTCAGTGACATCTACATCATGGAGGGTGTTAATTTGTGTTAATTTCTTTTCCTCTTAGATTTGGCACCAAACTTTTTCCCATGAGCAAAATACAAGGTAAATTTCAATTAAGTCAAAAGAGTTTTGATAAGAATAGCAAAGGGGGGATGGGTTCTGCACAACCCTAGGATGTCAACAGATTTTGGCCAGAGTGAAGATAGAAGCAAAATGGGGCTTTCACTAAGATTAGGAACATTTCTGGGGGGTTGGAGAGGAAGGTGAGTGTAATAGATTCCTATCTTAAGCCCCCAGAATTTATTTTATTTATTTATTTACATGTATTAATCGCCCATCTGGCCAGCAACCGGATTTGATCTACAAGTGAATTAATGGATTTGATCTACAAGTGAATTAATCCATTTTTCCTCTAACATGCAATGGCCATCTCCCTAGGCAGTGATGGATGTCTTCAACAAGATTCATTTGTCAGAGATTCTACTGGGTGGTGCTTTGGTAGCTGTTGGTAGACTTTAACTGTTGAGGAAGGGGCTCATTGATAGAACACATGCTTGGTATGCAGCAGCTCCCAGGTCCAATCCCCGACATCTCCAGGTAGGGCTGGAAAAACACCTGCTTAAAACCCCAATGAGCCGCTGCCAGTCAGTGTTGACAATATTGGGCTAGATGGAACCATGGTTTTAACTCAGTATAAGGCAGCTTCCTATGTTCCTATGACCTGTCAAATGTGGTTTTTTAGTGGTATAAATCTAAATTTGATTGTATACTTAGCAGTAGGGACAAGGCTAAATTTATTTCAAGTTGATAAGCCCAAAGAAAAGAATGTGAAAAGAGTTGCACACCACTTCATAAAGAGGTGGAAATAGCACTAGCAAATCACATACAGCTATGCATGTGCTTGGTAGGAAACTTAAAAGGAGATATGTCAGAGCTGAATCTTTATTTTCCTTACTAATTAATAAACATCACGCTGTGAATAACTAGTGATAATGTTCTAATAAGAAAAATCAATAAATTTGCACCCAGGGTCACAGTAATTGATGCCGCAGAAGAGAAAAATGTATTTTCCATTGATCCTTTAGCAAACTTCTGACTAAAAAGGATAGGAAAGAAAGCCAATTACTGTAGTGTGCCTCTGAAAATGATAAGATTAAAAAAAGCTAATTATGTGTTTTTGAATAACTACAATTTTTGATGAAAGTGAGTCGAACGAGGGCAGCCCATGTCTTCTGCACAGAGCTATTACTTTTTACTAATTAAAATAGTTAACGTTACCTTAAAATGCTCTTAATCCAATGGACAAACAAACAGCTCAGATATCTCTGATATTGCTATCAAACTGCAAACCTTAGCCAGGTACGTACTTGTGAGAATATGCCTGTTAAATCCCATATTTATGCTTTATATCAGGGGTACATAAATACTTTCGGATGCCCCCCCCCAGCTTTCCACAGCTTGTATGACATCAGGGGGGCATGGCCCCACTCAACTAATATCATTTGATCCCTGGCCCAAAAGCTGGATGGATCTTGCACCCGGCGCTTGGGTCAAGAATCAGACTTTGCTATTCGTGGGCTTTCCCGGTTAGCAAAGCTAATGCAGACTAGCTCCTATGACGCTCCTCCGATGGGGAGCAATGGACACTAGCTCAGCTCTACCCCATCTTCATGTGCCCCACCTCCTTCCTGCATTGGGGGAAGGAGGCAGGGCATGTGAAGGAGAAATGGTTTGGTTGAGTCCCCTTTCCTTCTCTGATGGAGGAGCAAAGGGGACTCAGCCACTTCACATACCATGCCTCCTTCCCCCATTCTGGGAAGGAGGCAGGTGCGTGAATGAAGGAGAAGAGGGTGGCCACCTCAGCACGAGCCCACTCCCTGGAGGAACCCCAAGAGGCTACACAGGCCAGACAGGTGTGCCCCGTGGTCTGGAGGTTCGCCACCCTTGCTTCATGTGAATGGAAAGAAGCCAATGTTTTCTGGAAAAGGAAATGTTGAACCCATACCTAAGATCAGTCATGGGCTAGATGAGGGCTGAAAAATTGAAGCTCAATCCTGACAAGGTGGAGATGTTGTTGGTAGTTCATCTGACATGGAAGATGGTGCTTGGCATGTTTTTGATTGGGTTGTATTCCGCCTGAAATATCAAATTCTCAGCTTCGGGATATTATTAGATCCAATCCTATTTTTGGAGGTCTAAGTGGTCTTGATGATAGGAAGCATCTTCTACCAGCTGTGGCTGTGGATTTTCCTAGAACTGGAGCAGTGCTAGGTACCAAAAAGGTCTATGGCTCAGACACATATGATAAAAAATTGCACAGATTTGCATATGCTAATTTACATATGCAAATATATGGGCATAATCAGAAATATTTACTATAATTTAAATTTGATAGAAGACAAGCCAATTAACCTCTTTCTTGCTTTCAGGACAGAACTGTGCAATGTCCCAAATTGTACTTGCTGGAAACTTACCCTCGATGCGCCCACACTTTTCCTTGGTCTTTCAGGCCCAAATGCAGATGGGGAGGATGGAGTGCCTGGGCCCAGCAAAGAGCTGTATGGCACCTTAAACATTTACTGATTGATTGCAAACTGAGCACGGCATGCTGGCAAAGGAGAGTGTGGGAATGTATTGTAGACTATAATAACCCATGCTTTTTGGCTGGAAACTTACACAATTACTAGGGAGTAAGCCATAATAAGTATAGTGGGATTTACTTCTGAATAAATCCCCCCCCCCCATCACCAACAAGCACAACAGCAATGGACAGAGACCTCAGGATTGGGGGATATTGCTTTGCTGCTACTGGTCTCCAGACCAGGTGAGGAAACAGGGAGAGCTGCCATCAATGCAGCCTTCCCCACCCCCCACCCCCCACCCCCAATCAAGGGGCATAGCAGTACTCAAAGCTAGTCAAGTGGTTTCAGCCCCTGAGGAAGAAAATCCTACAACCACCTTTCCCCTTCCCTGGCAGTGAAAATACAATAATAATTAAATAAATTAATAATGAAATAATGAAAGATCTGCTGCTCTTTCATGATGTCCCAACTCAGCTGTCTGAGGCAGCTGCCTTAGGCTCTAAAGCAGAGCTTTCCAACCTTGGGTCCCCAGATGTTGCTGGACTACACTACAGCTCCCAGAATCCCTTGCCATTAGCCATGCTGACTGGGTATGCTGGGAGCTGTCGGCCAGCAACATCTGGGGACCCAAGGTTGGAGAGCCCTGCTCTAAAGTGTGTGTGTGTGTGTGTGTGTGTGTGTGTGTTTCTTTAAAGGACCCTGTCTCCTAAGGACACTCCTATTTGTAAAAAAAAAAAGGGGGGGGAAGCATGTATCGACAGAAGAGAGGAGGGCATTTGATTTCAGAAAAATACCTCAGGCAGAAAGATTCAAGGGAGGCAGCAGGAAGGGAAGCACACATGGCCCAGCTAATCCAGGGGGATCAGATGCAGCAGAGTTCCTCAGGACCCTGTACCTTTATTTTGGCAAGTGCCATTTTTTTCTCCAGTTACATGAAAAGCAACATGTTTCAAAATAACTTGCTGTACAGTGGACTCCTGTGCATGAAAACGTATTATGCCACAGTAAGTTTGTGAGTCTTTAAGGTGCCACAAGGTATTGTGGCTTTTGAACACAGAAGAGCATGAAAATCCTATTCTCCTCCCACATCTATTCACCTTTCTCTAGCCTAGTGCAAACCACTAATGCCAAGGAGGACCATGCACCCACCAGAAACTGGTTACATGGATCATGCAAAAAGCAGGTGCACTCCAGAAAGATGATTGAAAAGCCAAGGAGCTTCAGACACATTCCAGCAGGCCAGCAAGCCAGGACAAGCAGTACACTCATACATTAACCTGCCCTAAATTCATGAATTGCTCTTCATTCATACCCTTTTTGCAATGAAACCTACTTCTATTTTCCCCCAAGTTAAGGCAGATGATGGCAATTGGGGAAGTTCTAAAGATTTGGGGCCATGCTCAAAAGATCCGGGGGCCATGCCTAGGTAGCCTTCGCTAACACCACTCATTTCCTAGACAGAGATGGCCTGACCACAGTTATGCTCTGGTAATATCTTATCTAGACTACTACAATGCACTGTAAGTGGGGTTGCCCTTGAAGATTAAAATGAAATCTGTTTAGTTTTACACTGCTGGATTAGATCAGTTTATATGTTTTGTTTTATACAAAGTTCTATGGTTTGATTGATATTTTATCACTTTTTTTTATACTCCAGTTATTTGTAATTGTTATTATTGTTGTGTTGTTGTTGTTTCTCAAGCCTTTTGTGTTGCGGCCACCAGGTGAAGATAGAGTGACCATGTGGCCTACTTTACAGAGGACAGTTATCTATTTGAAGGGTTGTCTGGTCCGAGTCTGGTTTAAAGATAAGCCATAAGAAAGGAGCAGTTGCCCATCAACAGTTTTCACTTGGAGAAAGGGTTGAGCAAGGACATAGATCCCTTCATGGTGACATTTATTGTAATTCTATTTAAAGTATAGTAATTCTTTATAAATTTGCATCTATAAATATAAGTTATGTTATGCAAATTTTATGCAAATCGATGCCCTCTTTTGCCCTTTTTTTTGTTGATGCATTTCCTCTTATCTGATGATGTGTAAGTGGCCAACCTAGGTAAAGAACTTTTTTTTTCCCCACCCAGGCATTTTAATATATTTTGTTCTTTATCAGTGTTTAAATCTAGGTTTGGCTTTCAATGCTGCTTGGTTTCTACTGTTTTATTGTATTTTTATTGATTTGATTATTGATTTAAATTTACGTAAACCACTCTGAGATGCCTTGGCTTGAAAAGCAGTATAAAAATAATCCAAATGAATCATGAAAGAATGCCTTAATAATGCCATGGGCCATGACACATAGCTAGTACATATAAAATGGATCAGCTATCATTTTGCTTGTTCCTGCTCATGAGATGAGGCAGACAGTTGGACTGGTCAATGGCTATTTTCTTTTTTCCTTGGTTATATGATTTACTATTCATCATCATCATCATCATCATCATCATCATGCATTCCTTTGAAAATGTGTATAAGCTGAAAAGCAGAACAGAAGTTTTAAAAAGAAGTAAATAATAAATACATGAAGAGAGTGATTGTATATATGCATATATGAGGGAAAGGAGATAGCAGCCAGCAACATGAGAGGCCGAGTAAGGTGCAAGGGCTGAGGCAGGGCAGGATGCAGTGCAGGTTGCAAAGAGAAGCAGCTGACGTTAGTTGGGTGGTTCATGGGACTACCGAAGGGCCGCAGCCTTTGGAGAAAAGATTACGAGTTTAGTACATGTGAGCAAGAAGTCAAATCCATCCTTTATCACATTTGAAAATCGGCAATATATCCATATCCCTCATCACCATTTTCTCACATCCAGATTGACCTTTGGCAATCACCGGAGAGAAGGATGTCATTTTTCATATCCACATTTTGCAGTAGTTTCTAAGCTATAGACATGCATAAGGAGAAATGGTTGCTTAATATTTTTCTCTGAAGCCAGAACAGCAGATATCACCGACTCATATTTTCACACGTCTAGTGGCTGTTTTGGTGCAATTTGTAGGGGGAAAGCGGTGCTTGGGAAGAGGTACGCTTCCCCCTTCCCCCACCCTCTGCAGTCCCCTTGCAACTACTTCTACAGCCACCACCACCCCAAGCTGGAGTTCACAAATCTACATGCATGGCTCTCTCCTACTGAAATCAATGGAGTTTAAAAGTACTTAGTTAGCTTTGGCTGGTCCTTGCCCTCGGTTTACGATAGCAAGGCTGAAATCCTAAGGATGCTTCCGTGGAAGTAAATTGCACCCAAATCCATGGACCTTTATATTGTTAAAAGGCAGTAAATATTGTTAAAGGCAGATTTCTGTGTTAATGGTTTATATTGTTTTTAATGTTTATCAAAGAAGCTAGATGATCAAACTACCCAAAGATGCTGCCATTTCATTTCTGTGCCTATATTTATTCTGCTGTGTGTTGAGAAAATAAACGGCAACGTCTCATGAATTGAACTTTATGTGTGGTTCAAGGGAAACGCAAGGTAATGTTTTCTCATTAATGGATTAACCTGTGTTTTGAACCTTGACAGATGAGACTGTTTCTTAGTGAGGTTCACTTTAGGTAATCTATACCTCAGTCATTTGCAAAACGGAATATAGACTGGTACTTCTAAAGTATTTCAATACATTCTGCACTGTCAAGCTGCAAAACTGTGTCTGCTTCCGCTTTTACCTATTGGATATTCAGTGCCCAAGCATAATTTCTCTCAGCCAGGAAGAAATATGTAACATGGGATCCATTCCCTTCTCCTCCTCTCCCTCAGAAAAGGCCTTGATGGTCTTGAAGAATTGGAGAGCTGATTGGTGTTATTTAGTTTCTTTAGGTCCCTTTGTTTAAGTTCCTTACAGTTCTGGCTGCCTGGTTTGTATTTATAGCCAGAAACTGCTGTATGTATATTAATTATACATCAGCAACAAATGCCCTTTAGTCTCTGGGATCTAAAGTCAGTTCTAAGCAGGCTGGAGGCCAGAGGCCAAACTCATTTACTCATATACATCCTGAGGCCTGTAAATCCTATCACTCCTCCTGGGATCTCAATGTCCCTGATTATACTGGAGCTTGTCCCTCTCCCCCTTCTGCAGCCAATTGCGTTTTACACCCTCTTGGCTCCTCCTACCTGTAAATAGGAATTGCCAGCATGAACAAAGAATTCCGTCCGCCGCGGGCGGCCTAGGGATGGGTGAACAAGCAATGTTCAAGATCTCTAGGATTCCATGAACATTGTCTCGCCGCTCAACTTGTGCATGATTCCCGTTCACATTTGCAACTGTCGCTTTCTCTGCATGAATGGGAAACTTGTACAAATCAAGCAGCAATTGAACGGGGGAATTGCAGAAATCTTTCTCCCCCCAAATTTGCACAAATCTCCCCAAATTTGGGCAAATTTCCTCCATAGACTAAAGTGGGGGTGATTCAGTCTACTGAGGAAATTTGCGCAAATCAAACTGGGGATTGGGAATGAGATAAATGTGAGCATGTTCAACCATTTGTGAATCTTTGCAGCAGACATGTGCTCACACTCATGCTCACGTTCAGAGCTTCAAATGGGGCATACTTGCATGTTTTGTGAGCAAAAACAAAATCCTGATACATCCCTAGATCAGCAGCTCAATTTAGATGCAGTGATCAATCTTTTCTCCCCTCATTGCATGAGGGAAGGAGAAGAGGAAGTATTGTCAGAGCGTGAAAAGCTAAGCAGGGTCAGGCCTGGATATTACTTGGATGGGAGACCCCCTCCTCTAGTTTCCTGCATTGAGCAGGGGGTTGGACTTCGTAGCCTTGTAGGCTTCTTCCAACTCTATGATCTATGAATCCGCCAATCCATGATTTGGAGGATTGTCTGAATCTAGCCGGAGTCTTCAAGAACAGGAAGATGAACCTAAATCTTTCTTCCCAGGCCCCTTTTAATTTCAGAAATGGCCAGATATGAGCCTGATGGTAAAGCATTGTGGTGAAAGTGGGTAGGAAAACACAGGTACAAAATACTGGCCAAAGATTATGGTGTTCCAGGAGTGGGGGAGGAATCATTTATATTTATCTATATGGTCTTAGAGTTCTGGAATAACATTACAAGGGGGCACATTAATACAGAAACATCTAGAGAAAGAGTATTTACTGGAATATAGGTATCCATTGTACTAGGTCAGGCCTTCACAAGATGTGACCTGTGAAATTTAACACTGCTCACCAGCCATGTATGTTGGGCCATCAATGGCTCAATAGACCTCCTGTTTTTTCTGCCTTCATAGGAAATTGGGGGGCGGGTGCTGTCAAACACCTGGCAGGCCATGATGATACAGGCCTAGAGGACCGCATTCAGTTTCATGGGTCATATCAGTTGTGTTGGGCTGTGCTAGGTTAAAGCATGAAAGGCTGATAAAGGAGGACATGAATCATGAAAGAATACTGGGAAAAGGTGGAAGACTGAGGGTAATGTGGCACTGGCAGTTCCTTGAGCTAAACTCTTTTAGGTTGTGAAATACAGTTTAGGGTGTTGTGAATCAAGCAAGGAACAGCTAGTTATACATCATTAAAAGCCAAGTACTGGAGTCAACCAAGGTTTTTCAGGTTCCTTCTGAGGATCTTTTCATTGGTAAGGGGTGGTAAGCAGTTCCTGACTTATCCAGAATCGTTAAATTCTTCATGGTAGTGAGTACGTGACATGAGGAATATTCTCCCTGAGAATAATTTTGGGGACAAGAGTAGCAAAGGGGGGAGGTTCCCACCATGTCTTCAGTGCTGTTGCATTTTCTATTTGTAAATTAGTAGTTACATACTAAACCAAACCAAAAATAGAATGTACAATATATTGTTACACAAAGGATCAATTTGGGGGCAACTGTAATGAGGATTGGTAATTACAACAAAATGAGCTGTGGGGTTGCATTTCTCTATCTTAAATTCTTGACATTTCTGTCTCAAATCATTATGTCATGTTCAGCACCGTCACATTGGCTTAGAACATGAGACAGCAAACATGACACAAAATGTCCCAGTAACCAAAAGGATCTGTCAGTGAGTATGGGGGTGGGGGAAGAGAAACGTCTTCCCTTTTACATTACAGCATTCATTATCAGAAGAATTATTTGACCCAATTTTCTGCATTTTCCATTTATTCTTTTCTAAATTCAGCTGTAGGCCATACTCCTCCTATCCAGCACTGGAACGTATAGTTCCAAAGTCACAAGAGCTTTGCTGCTCGATGAGACCCAGGGTCCATATAGTGCAACAGTCTGGTTCTAATGGCATCCAACCGGACGTATCTGGAAAACCATGGCCCTGGTCATTTGTCACCTCAGCGCTAGGCTGCTTAGTATTCAGAGGTATACTGTCTCTGCAAATGAAATACCTATGATAGACCTATTCTCTATTAAATTGTCAGATTTTTGATTTTTTTTAAAAGCTATCTATCCTAGTGGTCATCACAATGAATTCCATAGGTCAGGTGTGCAGAGCCAATCTTTGGAGGGGGCACAAATTGCCCCACCACCACCACCACCGTCCACCACCACCAGGCCCTCCACGGGCTGGATGACATCAGTGGTTGTGGCCATGGCCGCTGACATCATCAACCCAACCCTGGCCCATTTTCACTTTCTCTGTGCTGAGCAGAGGCACAGACTTCTGTGCCTCTCTCAGCAAGGAGAAAGGGACTCAGCCAGTGCTGGGAAGAGCAGCTGCATTTCCCAGTGCTAACCAAGTCCCCAGTTTCTTGCTCTGTTTGTCATCCTGATGGGGACAGCGAGAAGCATGCAAATGGACTTGGCCAGTGCTGGGAGGAGCAGCTGTTCCTCCCAGTATGGCTGAGTTGGACACCTCCTCCACCCACCTCTTGCCATCCCCATCAGGGATGCTGAGAGGCACACGAAGGAAGTCTCGAATGGCGCCCACTGCCCAGCGCTGACCAAATGCCCTGCTGCCACATCCCCAGTATTATGTCTGATCTCAGACCGGAAATAACAGCAGGGATTTCCCTGCAGGCTGCTCTCCCTTCCAGTTGTGAAGGGAAAGCTACACACTGACACTGGGCAATCCCCATTGTTATCTCCAATATCAGATCAGAGATAACAGTGGGGATTCTTCCAAGGAGGAATCCTCCAGGGGGAGGGACTTGGAGTTCAAGTGCCACCCACTAGAGGAACCCAAAGAGGCTCCACAGGCTAGACTGGGGAGTCTGGTGGGTTGGATTAGGCCCAGGGGCCAGTGGTTCTGCACCC
Organism: Shinisaurus crocodilurus; assembly: GCA_021292165.1. Classification (NCBI taxonomy): domain Eukaryota; kingdom Metazoa; phylum Chordata; class Lepidosauria; order Squamata; family Shinisauridae; genus Shinisaurus; species Shinisaurus crocodilurus. The sequence goes on from CM037878.1 coordinate 156,008,543, forward strand.
CCTGCCATAATTTAATTATGCAGTATGTGAAAAAGACTTCCATTTATCCATTTCCTCTACCCTCCAGCACAGTCATGTCCCATGCGGCTAGGCCATTCGCTCCCTCATGTATTTTAATAGGACCGGCCCACAGAAGAAGAACATAAGAAAAGCCATGCTGGATGGAGGCAGAGCAGCAGATCCCACCCCCCAAAGTCAAGGTGCATATTACCCAAAGCCAGCAAAGTTATTTTTGGCACACAAGGCAGAAAATCCCACCAGTGCCTCTCCCCAGCCCTGCCAGTGGAACTACAATAACAACAATATATAATATAAATAACTAATAGTATGCTGCCCATTCGTGACACCCAAAATTACTCTGCCTAATGGTAGGGCTGGCTCTGGCATGTATTATTCGTACATCCCACTCTTCCTTTAGAAATCTTATATAACTTTAAAGGCAACACTCAGTGGTCCCTGACCCAGGCCCTGATCTGGTCATAACCATTTTACAGTGCTATAGCATAGAGCATTTTTCAGACCATTCACTGAGCCATCTATCTATTGTCCTACTAGTGGTGGGTCCAGGTTAGCTCTAAAAACGGAATCTGTTTTTTTCTGTTTTTGAGTCATTTGTAAAGGTTCTAATAGAGCAAACGGAATATGACTGAAACAGCCCAATGCACAGCCAAATCCAACATCTTGGGTTTAAGCCAGTTTAGTTCCGCTGAGGTCAATGAAACTAAATCAACTTAGAGATTAGTATTTTAGCGTAGCTGGCTGATGAAGTGGGCTGCCGACATCATAAACCAAGCCCTATTTTTTTTTAAAGTATTCATTAGAAGTGGCTGAAGCAAGCTTAGGCATAGCATCTGTTTATCCAAGGCCTAGCAACTGTATCCAATTTGTAGATGGAAAGTCAAGCAACCTGGCCAGGCTAACAATGTGGATCTATCTCTACATATTAAAGTACTGGACATTAATTGTTCATTTGCTACTAGTCCTTTTCCCTGTTTTGAATAATAATCAAGGAGAAGGAGAAGGAGAAGGAGAAGCAAACCCTAGCATGGTGTGAAATAAACCAGAACACTCTTTGTAAAGACAAATGAAAGAACCAGATGCTTGATGCAAAATGTAAAACCTGTCAGAAAGAGTAGTCACAAAGTTTATTTTTAGTGTTTTTAAACATTTTACTATGTAGCTCCCATTAATCTGCTTATGCGAGAGGGTGCACAGCCTCTTATATGAATTATAAAAGGTGATACAGTGGACTAAAGCTGTTTTCAATTCACAGAGACCACTCTCATGTCAAACTGGTAGTCTTTCCTCCTGTTTTTCATTATTAGACAAACCAATTAAGCTATACTCAAGCCATGCAGTATATTTTAAGTGCACAATTTGCAGGTAAAATTCTTATCCGCCTTGATCTCACCCTAACTCTGCAGAGTGGCTTTGCTTTTCATAAAAATAAGAGTTTTGCACGCAAACTGGCATGTTGAAATGCTTGACATGAGAATTCTCAAACGGTCTTAACTAGATTTTGGCATTTAATAAGCCGTAAACTGCAGAAGCTATTTGCAGATGAAGTCTCATTTTTGTCCATCAGCAGGGGGCTGGGAGCATAATTAATTGAGTGAAAGTTAAAAGACGGACAGCATGGTTACATTTATGCAAATACCACAGTAGCACATCTAACAGAAGAGGAAAAATAGCTTGTAACTGATTGGTTTGGGTTTGGACCAAAATCCACAGGGCCCATTTAACCACAGCAGATTGTGCATACAACAATTAAGTTCTATAGTGTGTTTTCCTTTTCTATTTTTTCCCCCTGTTGTTATTAAAACATTTTTGCCTGCAAGATAAGAAATGCCAGGGAAAAAGCACACTTGCTTAGCAGATGAATGTTTCAGTCCAATGAGACAATTCTATTTCTGTTTTAAGTTTCCTTACTGATCATGAAATGTTAAAATAAGCTAGCAAAACAAAAATTAGATGATGTGTGTGCCTTCCACCATATGTCAGTCTCTGCTGTTTGTTTCTTTTATTCATATCCCAGGCATATGCATCCTGGTACACCAAAGGTTCTGTTTAATTAGTTAGCTAAAAGCTTAAACCATAGAGATCAGGACAGATGCTAGAGGCATTAACCTGGGCCCTGTTCAGAGTGTTCAGAAGCTGCTACAAAGATTCTCTTCTCTTTTGTAGATTTTAAGTCCGAGGTTTCCTCCAGGTACCTGGGTATGACTTGTAGGATTGGAGGGAAAGCTGAAACAAAGTTACATGTAAATTCATCTCCAAATGCTATATTTGGGTGTACATCACCACCACCACCACCATCATCATCTTTTTTCAGCATACACAGGATCTTGATCGGTTATAGTAGAGATACATTTCTCAAACCATACTGGTGTTCTTTCACCTACTTGTTCTTGATTTGCTCATCAGCAGTACAGAAAGGTGACATTTCTGTAGGGATGGTTAAACCTATCACTTTTACTTTCTTCTTTTTCCAATCCTCTCTTTGTTCCATCCGTTTCCACGTCTGTTCATGACTCTCTCTCTCTCTCTCTCTCTCTCTCTATATATATATATATATATACACACATACATATATATATATATATATATATATATATATGCACAAAAATTTGTATGCATTTTCATATCCATGTCTCCTGATGTACACAGTTTACCAAATCTACACATTTTTTGCAAGCAGTTTTCCCTTATATAATGTTTTGTAGTTCCCTCCCCCAACTAATACATGCATATTTTTTTCAGAGAAGTTCATCACAACATTTTGAGAAGTGCTAGTACTACCAACAGATGACTGTGTTCTGGTTTGCACACTGATTCAGAAAGTGCAGATTTGGTAAGTTCTTACTGAAATAAATTATCCATCCCTACACGGCAGATATAAAATGGAATTGTTCATTTGAACCAAATGATACATAGGAATGTCCACAACCTGTACATCGTTAGTCTTCCAAGATTTAGTTATCATTCCAGTAGTAACAGAACATTAGATAATAGTTTTGCTTTGGCAGTACCCTTGTTTATTTCTATTTCTATCAGAAGCTTTTGCTGTTTGGATCTCATTTCAGTTTGGGGTGACACCCCCCCCCAAACACAGACACATTTTTATTTATGTAAGAGGCAAAGGGCAGTATCCAATGGGGGACATTGCGCAAGTGGCCCCTTCCACTGATTCCATTGTGCAAGCAGCTCCACCCAGGATGCACCACTTGTACAATGAAGATTTAACACTTCCTGTAGGAAGCCCCAAAATGAACAGAAGCACTCATTTCTGGATCAGGACAGATCTGCGGACTGCGGAACTCCCTTACATGAACTCCACTGACCTGCCCCATTCCAGATATGAACCTTTCCGGTTGCTCCTGGAAGTGCTAGATCTCCATTGCACAAGCGGTGGGTCTCGCTTGTGGAACAAAATCAGCTGGGGCACAACAAAATCGGAATTTCTCTTTAAGAGACACAGCAATACTATTAGTAGTAATAGTAGTCGTTATTACATTATATAGCTCCATCAATGTAGAGAGTGACACAGATCCTGCCCCAAGGAGCTTACAACCTAAAATTTCAGAAGTGGGGGAAATAGCAACGGGAGGAGGGGTAAGAGGAGAAAGGAAGATCAAGAGTAACAAGGGATGAACATGTGGAGGAGCCTGTTCTGGGGACAGGGGCATATTGGAAAACCCTCTTGTTCATAAAGTCCATCACAAAATACATGAATGAAGGATTTGGGAAGGTTATTCTAGAGCAACACTACATCATGGCCCCAGAGGCCATGCGAGGGAATTAAAGTGATGGGCACCAGCCACCAGCAACAGTGCTTGTTGGCTACACCAGCTTTTTTTGCTACTGCTCTTGTTCCTGACTCCCTCAAGGGAAGGGAAGGGAAGGGAAGGGGAGCCACTGCCACCTGAGGGGACTGGTTGCCGTGGCCCAGAGGGGCTTTGCTGCTGCCACTGTCCAGCTGCTGTCAAGGTCTCCACCCCGTGGGGTGTCTTTGTTGCCACCACTGAGGGAATCACCTGGCTGGGGGGCATCCCCAAAACCTGTCACCAGTCCTGACTGAAGTCTTTACTTGACAGAGGTGGCATCACATAAGTATTCTGACTTGGGGAGAATATCAAAGCACAAAGGGGAATGAGAAGAACGGGCACAGTTGTTTAATAGAGCATGAGGTCTTGGAGCAGCTGAGGGTGGTAGACTTTGAAGAACAGAGGCTCAGATATTCAGAGAACTGAGGGTGGGAAGAGCAGGCTCTCCAAGTCATCATCTTGGAGCACAACCTCCTGCTTGCTCCTATATAAATCCCAGAATTTGCTGCTACTCTTTGGTTCAACAGGTCACCCATGCAAATGACTTGTCTGCTTGGCAGCACCTGTCTAAACTCAGCCACCACCTGCCTGGTGTCTGTTTCTGCTCCTTTATGTTGACCTGCCTTGTTGGACCCTACAAAGAGCATGGCCCTGGGTGCCCAACAAAAAGGAGGATTTAATTCTTGGATATTACAGGAAAAGAAGAGTCCCTGAGTTTCCATAATCCCCCTTGATAGAGTTAACAAGGGGCATGATCTATCCATGCATGGGCAGAACTGCACTTGTGAAAAGGGATCAGCCTAGCATCTAGTTGAACCCTCTTCTCCTGTCCCACCCCCCTCCAGCTGGTAGACACCAGTGATTACTCACAACTGGAGTACCATCTGTACTTCCCATAAACATTTCCAGCCATCCCTCTCCTATCCATGGCTCTGGCCTGCAACTTACTTGCCAGTCAGGGCAAGGACTTAGTATTTCAAACTTCTTGTCTTGATATTTAAGGCACTACACTCTTCCCTTCCCAATTATTTGGCTGAGTTGGTCACATGGCACATACCTCTTAGGAGAATTCGATCTGCAGACTCAGGGTTTTTGGAAGTGCCTTGGACGAAGGTGGCAAATTCGAGGCTCCGGGCATTTTCTCATTTGGCTCCACGATTGTGGAACTCTCTTCCTTTACATCTTCGGATGGAATCGGAGTTGAGTAAATTCAGTGTGACCTGAAAACCTATCTGTTCAACTTGGAGACATAGGTGTTAGACTTAGTGTGAACTGGGTAATTGCTGTGATTTTAGTTTTATGGCTTGATGGTTTTAATTATTTGTTGTTGTTAATTTAAACTTACTTGGATTGTAGCCCATTTTAAGTATTTTAATGTAGTTTTAGTTAATTGTAATGATTATTGTTTGATTTATTTTGTATATTGTACTGTGCTCTGGTGTAGAGCGCAATATAAATTATTACTATTACTATTACTATTATTATTATTATTATTATTATTATTATTATTATTATTATTGCCAGCCAAAGAGTAGGAGAGATAGGAGAATGTTTTCATGCATTCACTTGTTCATTTCTGATACTTACCCGCAGGTCTCAGTCCCAAGGTTCCTAAAGTGGTTTTGAGCTGTAGCTGTGGGGATGGATTGTGCCTGTCTTGTTTCTAGAACTTTTGACACACATCCATTTAGCACAGATATTTTATATGCATGAGCAAAACTCAGTGGTATAGTGGAACCAGGGCTTTCAGAGATGTAGCACCAAGACTTTTTGATTAGCAAGGATACTGATGGCATCTGCTACCTCTGTCAGAATGCCCTGTCCCCTCTGAGCTTAGCTGCAATTGTCACAATAGCTGGGATGGAAGGGTGGGATGGATTTTTCCAGCAATCATATATTGTTCCCTGTTGTAATGCAAAGTATTGGGAGAGGGGGCAGTGACTTGGTCTTGAAGACCCATTAGCAGAAAAGAAAAGAAAACAGACCTGCTCCTGATGGAGATAAAGCTGCTAGAACTGGTTTGTTGATATGGATCAACACACCCGCCTGAATTTTTGGACTCTCCTTGGAGGCATGGCTATGCGGACTGTCATGATTAGCACTGTGATGTTATGTCATTTGGGTTTAAATTTAAAGTGTATAGGTGGTCAGTATAATGTGCTTGTATATTAAGTATAAGTATGTATTGCTACTGCATCTGGGTGAGTGAGAAAGGATGGGCAGGAAGAAGGGTGTATTTGCATATGTTACATGATTGGCTGAGAGACTGAAAAGGGGGGTAGAGCCTGTGTTATATAAGCAGTGGGCGGTGCTGTTCAGGCAGGTTTTAGCAGAGACGTTTTTGTGGGGAGTGTGTGGGGAAGATTGAGGAGTGCGTGGAGTGCTGGAGTGCTGTTTGGGAGTCTGTGAAGCTGACTGGAGAGAGTTGAGCAATTATATTAGGATTGTTAAGAGTTTAGCTAGTGAGTGCAGGGATTGATATTGGGAACAGTTGTTGAGGGAGGATTGGTACTAGGATAAGATAGTACATTACTTAGGATTAACTGAAACTTACGCATGAAACTTATTTTCAGAACTTGTTGTATTTTAAAATAGACTTTTCTTTGTTATTTGAAACAGCTGGTGTGGAAGCTATGCTTATTGTACTGGTCAAAGAGGTATAAGGTAGGGATTAGACATCCCAAATGCAGTGTGAGAGGTGTAAGGGTAAGGGTTTGAGGGAAAGAAACCCCCAACCTTATGTAAGCGCACCCAGAGGTCCCAATAAGGAGGGCAAGCTTGAGCCCCTATTGAGGGGCCGGGTACAACAAGCACCTGCACTTCAAAACTGACCACTACAGCACTGCCAAAACTTCGGGGGGGGGGGGAATCAAAATGTATTGCATGCAATCAAGCCAAGCACTGTGGAAATTCAAACCAAATCAAATATATATTCCTCATCTGCCTTTTAAGTCCTGGTTTTTAAACTTCGGATCAGAACATTGATAGAATTGCTGGTGATTGCGGGACTGTTAAGTTTGCAGCTCTCTGATTTGGCAAGCTCAGGAAACAGCAATGTGGCATACACATCAAATGAGCACCAGCTGCCAAAGTGCCTGCCAAAATAACTCTATCAAGGTGGATTATGTAAAGCTATATGCAAGGTGCCATAATAAGCTGCATTAAACATTATACTTCTGTGAACTGCACTGGCTCTTTTCTATAGAACCCTGTTTCTTAGTAAAACTAAAACATATTACAAAGGAAAGATCAAATACAGCCTTAAACAGGTGCAATAAAATTTAAATGTTGATAGAAAAAATCTTCAGGGACAAGGTATCCTGTTTTGTTCTGTTTTTTTATGATCCAATAGTGAATTTGTGGTTAACAGAGTAATCAAGTCAGTTTATTTGTGGAATGAGTGAAGGAAGAATTCAATGGGCTGGATCCGGGATCTGTCCTCTGCAAGAGAAAGGATTCACACACACGCACACACACACACAGACACACACACCACATCTCACCCCATTTAGCAGGGTCTCTTGTCTCTCTGTGTAGCATCCTTCTCTGAGGGAAAGAGGGAGCAGTGAAGTCCACTTCCGTCAGTGCAGTCGATTCCGTGCAAATCTGGCTCCAACCTTTTGTTCAGCAAAGTCTCAGGCATCGTTGAAGATATTCACTGAAGTGGTGGTCCATTTCCACAATCAAAGAGCAGCGATATACCCCTCCCCTCATACATCGTTCAGAGGACACGATGAGAGAAGAACCCAGTTCGCTCCTGTTTAGTCCCTGACCCATGGACTGGCTTGCACGGGTGCAAATGGCATTGAAGCCTAGGCTCATGTCCCCAGTGTGTACCTGTGAAGGTTGCTACTAGCAGCATCTGTCCACCTGCCCAGCTTGAACAGAAGGAGCCAAGCTCACCTGTCTCCATGGCTAGCCTCGCTGGCCCTCCATTGCAGGGCATGGTGCAGGATGTGCCTCCAGAGCCAGTGTGGAGCTGTGCTCTTAAACAGTATAGGCCCGTTCTCTGTGATGCGTGCTGGCAAACCCCACAAGGAGTGGAAGAATCAAGGAGCAAACTAGACCTGACATTGGAGATTGGGGGTTGGTGTCTGTTTCTTTACTCAGCACAGGGGTGCAGAACCTCAGGCCTGGGGGCCAAATCCAGACACCTGGGGTCCCAGTCTGACCACATCCCCTTTCCCCCAACCACGGGATGTTTGGTTGTTTCCTGGCTTTCGTGCAATGTCCCCCCATTTTAAAAGGTTGAAATGCCTCTCCAAAGGCATAGTTACTGGCAGTAAGAGCTTTAAATCAAAATATGGTGGTATTTTGGCCCCTCCTCCTTTGCCTTTGGCCTCATTCCTGTTGCCTTTGGCCCCACCCACTACTTCCCCCCCCTCTCCGAGAGCTTCTCCAAAATAGAATTTCACCCTCAGGCTGAAAGGGGTTCTGCACCCCTAACTTAACAGAGGCTGTGTAGGGGGGGTTGGATTGGGGATGCAGTGCTGGGGCAGGGAGGGTTAACCCTTTCTCCCTTCAACATTTCCACATTTTAAATCACCCCTCAAAATTGCTATTAGTCCCTATATGGCTAATAGCAGTTTGGGGTGATATTAAAATTGGGTATAAGGGGTGGAGGGGGAGTGGAGAAGCCTTCCTGCAGCACTGTGGCCTTGATCCCCTGCTGTAGCTACCTCTAAGTCGTCCCACCTCCCCAAAAAAGACGCCAGGCAACCAAATCACAAAACTGTCTTGAGAGTTCATTCAGTGTAATGGTCAGCATGTCAGACTAGGACCAGGAAGACCTGAGTTCAAATCCCTGCTCAGCTGTGAAGTTCAGGGGATAATCCCTGGTGAGTCACTGTCATTTAGCCTAACCTACCTCACAGGGTTGTTGGTAGTGTGAAATGGGGTAGGGAGACAACCGTGTATGCTGCACTGAGCTCCCGGGAGGAAGGAGAAAATTAAAATATAAATATATTTATTTATTATTATTTTATTTATTATATTTATACCTCACCTTTTTTCCTGCAAGGAACCCAAGGTGGCTTACATAATCCTCCTCCACACTGGCTCTCTACGCCACACTCTCTACGCCACATTATTATTAATATAATAATATATAATATAATGTCACATCTGGTTTTGCTCTCAGAAGCAATGGCATAGAAATCCTGATATACCCAACAGCATCCAATAACAGTTCATGGGGTTAGAAAGAGAGATAAGGGACAAAAATGGATGGCCAAAGCACAAGAAGCAAGAAATAGTCCATTTCTCTGCTCTAGGAGTCCTGGGGTGCTAATGGAACCCATCTTCCCTTTATCCCATCACCCTTCTGAATGCAATCTGATTGTTCCATTACATTCAAAAGGAAATTTAATTGCTGTTGTTTATCGGGAGCTATGTGAAGGGTAAATAAAAAGAAAATCTCACACCGGGGAAGCATGATGGGCAGCTTGCAGTGAACATGGCAGGCTCCCATGTTTCCAGCTAAATGAACCAGCCACAGGTGTGACTAGAAAGAGCAGGTGAGCAAAATCAAATGTTATGATGAGGGGGAATAAACACAATTCATTTGCTCATAATGTATTCATCTCGAGTCACACTGTTGCATCTGTTACACAGAGAAACTGGTAGTGTTGCTCTTGCTGTTCATTTTGGAGAAAAGTAAGGGGGGCAAAGTTGTATAGCCAATGGTACCACCTCTGGAAATGCTTGACGGCCTTTTCAAGCAACCTGTATGTGTCGAGTGAATCTGACAGCATGAGAGATGAGTTGCTCACTCACTAGGGTCATCTGGAGCTAACTGCTTTTCAAGCACCTCAGCTTACATGTCCCCTGTTTATAACTTCTCTCTCTTTATGGTTTGCCATTTAGTTAAGTCAGATAAGTAGGAAGGGGTGTGATGGTTCTGGCATTGCCATCCCAGTGTCCTTTGCTCCTAAATCAGATGGCTTCTGAAGTATTACATACCCTCCAACATTTCAAGGATAAACATAGGGACCCTCTTGTGCATTTTACCACCCCAGTCCTCACACCAGCAATCTCTGCATGAGCGCCTTCCTTCCACTATAACACAAATTCCACCCTTAAATGATCCTTAAAAATAATTTTAAATTAGTAAGCAAATAAATAAAATTGCTGCAAGTTCTTCTCTGCCCATTAAGTGTCACATTCATTCACTCTGATATAGCCTTCCCAGCAATGGCTTCTGAAGCAACATAATTTTTATTTTATTTTATTTTATTTATATCCTGCCTTTCTCCCAAAGAATGGAACTCAAGGCGGATAGACTGACCTCGATTCCTTAACAGTTTCAGAAAGCTGAACAACTTAATTTCAGAGGTGGTTAGTACTCTTTAGGCTTGTCAAATCTGCATTGTTTTTCACTAGAACCCTGAGATCCACCAACCAGGGGCTGGTGCAAAAGACATACAATTAGAATGAAAGAACAGGGTGCCTCTGAGCACATTCTGAACCTCAGAATTTGTTTTCAGTACTTGAACTGAATGGAGCTCACCATCCTTTCATACAAAACTCACTCCTGGTTACCCCAAGCTTCCTTCATTTCAGCAGCCTAAATAGATGGGAAAAGGCATTTTGTTGTTGCTCTTGTTAAACCATTGGTAGCCAGAAGCCCTTTCCAATCTACTACTAATCACCCAGAAATCTACCGGTAGATCCCAATCTACATATTTTCTGCCCACTCCTGTTTTATTTCACAATGGATATGATTGTACCTACACAGCCACTGCAACTCATGAACACACGATATATTTACTCTCTGGATAAGCAGTTATGGGGTGAGGGAGGAGGAGGAAGGGAAGCTAATGGACAGCAGTGCACATGTGCACACTCACAATTTTTCAGAAAGCGTCCCCAAAGGCAAAAACGGAGACAAAATAAGTGGCAGTGTTTTATCAGGGACAAGCAAGTATCAGTAGACAGAGACATAGAAACAATTGGGTTTTTGTTTTTTTTTCAGGCCCTGCTGCTCATCCCCCAAATGTGGCCACAGGCCCTATCATCCTTGGGCTACCAGTTCTCCTCACCTATGTGGGCACCCCCGAAACAACTGGGATGGAACACGCTGCTTCTTTGCCTCCCTGCCAGTTCTCGTGGGCTGAGTATCTGGGTCAGGATGGGGTGCAATCGTAGGGTGGCCACTTACACATTGTCTAAAAAGAGGACTTGCATCACCAAAAAAGAACAGAAGAGGACACCAATTTGCATAATATTTACATATGCAAATTTATATCTATAGGTGCGCAATCTTAGAAATAATAACTATAATTTAATAGAAATACAATACAAATCTCACCACAGTCAGGAAGATTGACTAGGTAACCTGGGCGCCAACTCTGTCTGCTGCCCCAAGTGCTGACTCTTGGTGGGCAATCTCAAGGCCCCTGCTCTCCTCATTATGGTTCTTTGACTTTTATCAAGACTTGGACTGGACAGCCCATCAAACAGAGGACACCTTCAAAGAGAGGACTGTCCTCTGCCAGCTCTCCAGAATAGAAGGCTGTCCTCTGTAAAATAGGACATCTGGCCACCCTATGCAGCTGTGTCTGTCTGCTCTTCCTAACTGTACCTGTGGCTGGCTCATGTGATTGGAAGTTTGGGAGAACTGCCATATTTTCTTCCAAGGTGTGTGACTTGGATCTCTGAAGGGAGTGTTTTATCTTTCAGCTATTCATCTGTTGACAATGAAGACTCGTATACATATTTCTTCATATTTGTCCACCAGTGTAATGCTGTCAAACCATTTAGCTTTTCTGGTCAATATAATCTTAAATTCTTTCTCTCTCTTTCTCTCTTACTCTCTCACTCCCCCTGAAGCTTCTGTTTATTTTCCCAACAGAGCAAGATGACTTGTATGATGTTTTGTAAATACTACAGTACATGTATTTAAGCATACGATACAATCTGCACAAGATACTTTTGAACAGAAGGTACTGCACATTTGCAATATGCCACAGTAACTCAGGCACCTTCCATTTTCTTTCCCTTCCAATTCTTTTGTGTATGTGTTTAAAAAGAAAGAAAAAAAAAGAGCTCAGGTAATATGGAGATAGCCGAGAAGGTTCTGGTTGCTGAGGGAGGTTTTTTGCATTTGTACTTGCCAAATCTCTGCAATTCTTTTATCTTTCTAGGTGATGCGAAAAGGAAGAAAGAAAGAAACAAAGAAATGGCATGATATAAAATGGAGACAGATTGTTTACATAACACAAATTGTCCCAGGAAAGCCTTAAGGAAAGCTCCTTGGGATTTCTACAACATCAGACAAGGAGACCAAAGTGGTATAGATTCAACTGACATTCATGTGTTATAGCATTTAATGTGACAGGATTTTAAAAGGCTCGTTCACAATGGGGACCACAGTAGGTAGGGTGCAGGATTTCAGCCTTCCCCCTGCCATGGTCCTGACAAAAATACCCACCCACACACACACACACACACACACTCACACACTCACACAACACAAAGCTACTGTTCTCTCCCATGTTTAACTATGTATCTGCCTTTATGATATATGGGTAGCCTGGTATGGAAATGCTTCTTTATATCAGCTTAACATGGGTTCCTGGGAGGACAAAGCCACAGTATGGAGAATCAGAGCAGAATCTAGCAAGTGACGGGCAGAACCTGAGAGAAGCTAGAGTTTATTGGATTTTTGGATCCCAATATTCTTTATCTAACTGTCATAGGAATGGGGGAGAAATGTGTTCGGTTCACATTTTAATGTGGAAGTGAACTTGCCTAAGTTTGCACGTTTGAGCCAATGTGCAAACCAAAACTCTGTTTTCCTTCAAAAGTAAGTTAATGAGACTTACTTCTGAGCAGACATGTACAGGGTTGTGCTGTTCAAGCTTGTGATCCACCAAACAGCATAACAACAGTGGGACCAGAATGATTAGCACAACCATCCTCAACCTGGTGTCTTCCAAGATGCGTTGGATTACCATGCTGACTGGGGATGATGGCAGTTGTAGTCCAACACGTCTGGAGGGCACCAGGTTGGGGGAAGCTGGATTAGTACCTCCTGTTTCCAAGCCAAGTGCATTTTTTCCAGTCTGCTGGACAAAATTCTAAAAGTAATTTTTTGAAAAAGGGAAGGGAAAGGCCAAGACTGTTGTGCAGCAAAATTTGGCAAACCCTACAAACAATCATTTTTGGTTTTGTGGCATTTTTGTTTCTTAAATAGTAAGAGTTTTGGGGGGAAGTGGGTGGAGTGGGAGAGAGGAACAGAAGGAACAACTGACCCCTGTTCAGCATTTACTTAAGCAGAATTGGCATTAATAGAGTATTCTGTCAAAAATTCAAGTTCAGGAAAATGGATTGCTTTGTCCGTAGCAGCAGCTATCTTAGCAGATTGCACTGTCACCGCTTCACGCAAAGAGCATTGCAACACCATTAGTGGACATAAATAATGCACAAGCTCTTATGCGCTACTCAGCTAAGTGCATGGAAACCTTGGGCTCCCGTTGTCAGAAATTCAATGGATTAGTACCTAGATTTATTTTAAGTCTGTAAAGCACTTTGTTCTTGACAGCATTCAAAGTAGAAAGAGTGCTATCCTGAATGTGCATCTTAATACTGTCATGCCTGTCTTGTAAGAGCAGGTGATATATGGCCTGCAATACAGCTTTTTAATATTTAAAACTTTTCACTCGGCAGATGCAAATGTATAGATATTAATAGAGATCTACAGCTGCTTTATTGATCTGGAAATGCAAAGCAAAAGAAGAAGGTAGAAAGGAAGGGAAAGGAAAAGTGGGGAAGCCCTCTAAGTTAGGATCAGTTGTTTGCTTGCTTTAAAGTGTAACATTTACAAATTTCTGAAATATCTAATGATATGCAAATTGCAACCATCATGCTTTATTCTCTTTAGATGTGCTGTCATGGCAGCATCCTGTTAAATATCACATGCAAATCTCCATCACTGTGCAAATCGCAGGTTCCAACACATCTGTTATAAACATTGTATTGGTATGATGTCCGTATACATTGACATTTATGCCCACGTGTAACCATGAGACTGAGAAGGGTTGATGGCACTTAAAAATATATTGTCCTATCCTGCAAGTCCCCAACACATATGCCTATATCTCATGCAAGCTGAGGCTCCCCTTTTGTTTCCCTTTAAGCTTCAAACTCCCTCTCAAAACTCCTACATGGTATCACCTCTCTGACTTTCAGATCTTTGCTCAAAAGCCACCTTTCCTCTGAAATCATGGCCTCCCTCAGCCTTAATCCTCAATTGAAATGGAATCTAACAGCAGGTAGATGCATTTGCCTGCATTCATCCCTTGCTACCCATTCTTCTCCCATCTCTCTTCATTTTCCGCTTCTCCTGTCTCTGTCCCTTATTCCCCTCTCAGACCTAGTCCTCACAAATACCAGATTAGAAAGTAAACCTGTGTTTGGACTGTGCCATTTCAGATCAGAGATGGGGGCTCATATGACTGAATATTCCTTCCCACATAAAAACACCCCAGTACCAAAAAAAACTAGATGTCAGAGAGCAGGATGCTAGCTAAGACTTATTCCCGATATGCTAGTTTCTTATGTTGAGGGGTTCCCCCCTTTTCTTTCTTTTTGAATGGATGAGCTTAGGGATGTACAGACTTTGTTAAATCCATTCCATCTGCATTTCGCAGATTGGCAGGCGCCTTTCATTCCATCATCTACTCATTGACGGAATCAGGCTTTGTGTAAATGTATTTGTACGCATTTGTGCAAAGTCAGCCTTGCGCAAATTTGCACTCCTGAAAATGCACAAATCCCCCCATGCGCATGTTTACACTTTAGTCTAGGGGGGAATGCACAGTTTCGGTTGGTGGTTGTTTCCCCTCCCCCATTTTTCTACAGCTATATTTGTGTAAAATTATGGAAAGTAAAAAAACTGATCCACAGGTCCAGGGAATCCATGCAACTTGGGAAAAGCGGTCCATTGCAGAATCTATGGGTAGGATGCATAGAAATCCAAAGTCATTTGAATCTGTTGTGGTGGGTACCTGCAACAGCTCTAATGAGCATTCATTTATGTGAATGATTGAGCCCCCACCTGCTTGACCGTTTTACCACCTCACTTGTGTCTCATTCCAAAGTGCTGCTCCTGCATTGAAGCAACGTGTGGAGAGCGGGTGGGGCCACACCAACTAGCCCCACCCTGACTTAGCACACACTGGCTAGAGCTGTCCCTTCACATCCACGTGTGCAGCATGAACATCTGCAGAGAGGGAGCCTTTGCAATAACAGCTGTACACACGGTGGCTTCTGCACAATCTAGAAACTTGCACAATCGAGTTCCAGATTAGGTAGCAGCTTTCATATGTACAGCTGTATTCGTGGAAGCTCCATTGCTGTAGCTGTTAGTACTGTACACAACAATGCTGGGGGTGGGGCTAAATCAGTGAATATTATGTTGGGTGGGTGGGGCTAGTTGCTGTTGTTGTGGTTGTTGTTATTATTATTTAATAGATTTATATACCACTGAACATATTTAAAAATATCTGCATGCGGTTCACAAGACAATCCCAAGTACACCAAAATACACTATAATGAATATTAAAATACAATTAAAATACATAAGCATTGCTAAAACATTTGTATAAAACATTAATAAAAGTGTTAAAATCCATTAAAACCAATACAGCACCATAATTACGAACAAACAGACTGGGCAGCACATCCACTCAGGGAAGGCCTGGGTAAAGAAATGGGTCTTCAGTTGGCGCCCAACCCACGCGACGGTTGGTGTAGCCCACTTGCTCTCACACATTTTTTCAACACATGAGCGACACTTCTGAATCGGGCTTTGGTGTTTGTGAGAACTAGGCATGGGAGAATCAGCGAGGCTTGAGCTAGTCAAGGTTCTCTGAGTCCCACCTCAAAGCTCTGTATGCCTTGTTCCCATTCCTGAACGTGTGCTTTTGTGGTGGTGGTGGTGGTGGTGGTTTGAGCAGGAGAAGTGTGCATTTAAGGGTACCTTTTTTTTTTTTTAAGTGGGCACACAAATGTGTACTTCCCCCCATTGACTCAAGTGTGAAACACATATATTTTTTTTCAAAATGCACATGTCGAAAGTGCACATTTTTCTGATGAACACGTTTTGCAAATGTGATCACAAACTTGGGAATATACGAGTTTGGTCCAAAAACTGTGCTCTCATTCGGGGGGGGGGGTGAATGAGGAAAGTTCTGGTGTTAAACAAATTGAAACAAAATTCTCCTACATCCCTATGACAGCCTTATATCGAGACTTAACTAGTTACAACCACTCACCAGGAAGAAATGATTAGCTACCCATGTTTTGCCTTAAGGCCCCTCCTTCCTCTGCCCTCCCCCATCTCTGGTCAGGGGCCTGCCTGGTAGTACAGAATAACATGCCCTATAATAATATTTTAATTAAATCTCAAATAATAAAAGTGAGCCAATACCTAACATTGCATATACCTAATATAGTAAATAACTCCAGGAGTCTTGCTGAACATTAAATGTCACCACATTTTGTTGTTTGTTTTTAAAAACATTTTAGAACATTTGATATATGTTCAAGAAATTGCTTTGCCACAGCAACCGCAATACAGGGCTTTCCTCTCTCTCTCTCTCTCTCTCTCTCTCTCTCTGGCCTCTGGATGTGCCGGAGAGTTAAGCACGATAATCCTCCATTCGTTTGAGAGGATAACAGCCCCCTTTGTGTAGATTAAAAGCAGTTTTCTATTGACACCGGGGTGGTAATGCAAGAACAGCAATATCTCATGTGAAGGTCAATCTTTCACAATGCCACTAAGACATAAAATCTTCATTTGAAATAATAACAGTTACCTTTTCCCTTTGCCTGCATGCTCCATGAATTTCCACAGAAGTCACTGAACCAGCAGGCAATGAAGTATTCATTACTGAACCCTACAATATCAAAGTCACAATATGTGTGTCATTAATGCCCACTGGCCGGGATGTGTGTGTTGGGAAAGAGAAATTGGAAACATACTAAGGATATATCAAAGTATGCACATGATATCCTTCACAAATAAAGCATATTGGCAGTTATTTACAAATGAGTTAATCTTCAGCACATAGATTTGGCTGACTGGCATTCCCAAAAACATTCACTTCGAAGTTAGTCTCATCATGTATTTCATTGGGAATTTCTTTCAAATGCCTATGCTAGAGCCGCTTATCATGCACTCTTCTGCACATTACTGGGACTAAGTTATTTGGAAACCAACAGCCTTTATTTTCAAGTATATGTGCTTAGGACTGAGGTGTTAGCTGACCCTATTGATTTCAACAGGCCAGGTTTGCACCAGGGATGGACAAAACTGTCAGCTTTGCTTTCTCCCACATCTCTATAATTTCCGTCTCATTTATGGGGGGGGGGATGCAAATTTTGGTCAGTTTGTATTAAAAAACCCCAAACCAAATGAAATTCTCACCCATCTGCACTGGCCAAATGTAATACATACAGCTCTTTTCAGCATGGAGAAGACCACATTGTATCTGCCTGCCATGTAGATGTTAAAGAAGATGAGGAGCCTGTCAGAAAAAAAAAGAGATGGTAACCCTAATTCAGGACTGCAAACATGGCTGAATAGGTAGGAATTCAACCCCAAACTTTTAAGAGCTAAGCATTCAAAGCCCTCTGCCTAGATGGACACATGTCAATTTTACTTTCTCGCACATTCAATTTTTTTTTAAAAAATAAAAATCTCAAGTTCTTTCCATTCCATTCATGAAGAAATTTGTGAATTTAGGTAAGCTCTGATAAAAAATAATAATGATGAACCAAACAAAATCGTCACCCATCCCTTCTTCAATCGTACATGCACGCTCACACACGTGTTTCTCACTTTCTCTGCTGACTGGCACCTGAACGTGTGGAGTAACTTCACTGGAAAGGACTGCATTTGGGGGAATGTGTGGAGATACAAACAAACAACTACCTGTGAAATATCTGTGACTGCCAAGTCATTATCACTTGATATTGCACTCATTAGGTGATGAACATGTATGGATAACAAGCCATCAATCTATTACCTAGGCCAGCCTTCCCCAACCTGGTGCCATCCTGACTCTATGAACTTCAACTCCCATCAGTCCCATCCAACATGGTCAGGAATACTGGGAGTTGTAGTCCAAAACATCTGGAGGTAGCCAGGTTGTAGGTGGCTGACCTAGTCTAACAGTGTCTATTTTATCAAACAAGCCATGCACTGGCTCATTGCCAGCCTAAACCACACTCTTTGACCTGAAAGCCCTTTCCCCATAATCCTAGATTCATGGGGGGAAGCCAATTCTGTTTATTTTGTGATGAGGAAATACCCTCAGCCTCAGCACATGTTCAAGCCACTCTCTTTTTTATTTTTTATTTTTTATTATAATTCCTGTCACAGGAAACATTTTGGATTGAGCCTTTGTGGGGTCTAATTGAAGTTAAGCGGTGCTAACTTAAGTACCTGAATTTAAACTGAGTTGTGTCATACATTGTCCACAACTGGTGGTAAGGCTGGCACTGCCGACCTTTAAGCCAGCATGAGCCATATATGCTCTATGTGGGGCTACCCTGGGGGCTGGTTTGGAAGCTACAGTTGGTGCAGAATGCAACAGGGGCCTCCTTTCGACATGTTACACCTCTGCTAAAAGAACTGCACTGGCTGCCAATAAGCTACAAATAAGCTACCAGATCAAGTTTAAGTTTTTGTCATTAACATAAAAAGCCCTAAACAACTTGGGACCAGCTTACCTTAGGGGATCACCTCACCCTTTTTGCCCATGCCGTCTTTGTGATCCTCAGAAGGAGCACTTCTGATGGTGCCACATGCTCCCGAGGTCCAGCTCAGGAGTACAGTACCTGTAATAGGGCACTTAGGTTTGCAGCACATGCGTTCCTCCAGGACACACTCCCTAATAAAATTCATAGATTCATAGATCATAGAGTTGGAAGGGGCCTACAAGGCCATCGAGTCCAACCCCCTGCTCAATGCAGGAAACTAGAGGAGGGGTCTCCCATCCAAGTAATAACCAGGTCTGACCCTGCTTAGCTTTCCACACTCGGACAAGCTGAGCCAGCGTGAGCCACAGGCCTGTCAGGCAGGGTTCTCCAGTTTTGATTTTCAGGCCCCTGCTTAAGACCTACCTCCTTAAGCAAGCCTACCCTGAGGTGGGAAGCAGCCAGTTATAGCTACTGTGTAGTTTAATGTTTGACTGTGATTATTTTATTGTTATAATATTATTATGCTAACCACTTTGATAATTTTATTGGAAAGTGGTATATAAATATCTGTAATAAACAATGAATAATACCAAGGTTCCCTTGATATTTCTCAGGGCGTGTGTGGCACACCTATATATTTCACTTGTCTGTTGTCTTATCCATACCTTGGGTCAGATCCAGATTTAGTCATACTTAGAGTAGACCCATTCAAATAAATTGGACATAAGTTAGTGGCAACTAACTTAACTCTCATTACCTTCAGTGGGTCTAATGTAAGTATGGCTAAATCTGGATCCAACCCCTTTGCTTCCCTTGGTTTGACCAGGCAGGAACCTTTAAGCACAATTCAATGGTAACTCTGATTTTCCATCCATCAGCCTTGTTTGCACAAGGCCATGCAGCTGGTGTATCACTAATCAGTAGTATCCTTCCTGCATGTCTCATATACCACTGGCCAGTAGATGATACAAAGCCATGATATTTGAGACTACCCCTGTATTTGTTTACTTTTATGTTAAGATTTCAGCAGAGGGCCTTCAGCAGATGCTCCTGTCACCTGAGGCAAGGCAGGTGGCTGCCAGGAATAGGGCCTTTTCAGTGGTGATGCTGCAATTCTGTAATCATCTCTTCAGAGAGCTCCATCCGGCACCTACTTTGTTGTCCTCTTGGTGCCAGGCAAAGAATTTCTTTAAAAATTTCCCAGGACTTTTAGACTTCATTTTAAACCCACTGATTGTATAAATCTGGCTTTTAAGAACTTGCTGCCTTTTTAGTCGTCATGCTTTATGGTTGTTAACTGTATTTTAATGACTTTTCCGTTTGCTTCTACTTTTGGGGGGGAGGGTATTTTTCCTTTATGTAAGCCACCCTAAGATATGTATGGGCAACCAATTCATTTCACTTCAATTTTGATAAGACTTTACCAAAATTCACGATGTTCATATTTCGGTGAGAAAGAATGAGAGACTTTTAAAACCTGAATGTGGGAGAAAGCGAATGTGACAAATTTAACCATCCCTGCCCTAGGAATGTCTACTGAAGGAGGGGGGTATAGAAATTTCTGTAATAAATAAATGACCCACAGGTTTGTGGATAAAAATTGCCCAACCTCTTGATTTAAATGACAGATCAGTTTTTCCTTATCCAAAGTAATGTAATCCCTAATAGATCATGAAGCGGCTATTGCAACAACTGCTACACAATGGCTCTTAAAAAACAACCAAAAACCCATTATGTGTTTGTTTGTGGGGTGGGGGAGATGTCGGAATTTAAACCTGCCTGAAAGAAGCTTCTTCTGGCTAAGGACAAAATCCTACAGTATGTATGTTTAGACAGGAAAAAAGGCCTACAGCTACAACATGGCTGGGGCATGCTGGGAGATGTAGGCCTTTTTGCTCTCTAAACATGCATAGGATTCTGCCTTAAAAGTATTAAGGTTGTATACAGACTTAGCGTAGTATCCAACGTGGCTGCTCCACCTCCACTGGTTCCATTGTGCCATGAGGACCCACCACTTGCGCAATGGAGAAGTAACACTTCTTCAAGCAAATAAATTTGTTAAGGCAGTATCCATCACTGCTGCTGCACCCCTGCTAGCTCCATTGAAATAAGTGGGGAAAATATTTGCTGATTGCTTTGGGAACTGCTTGGTTTCCATCACACAAGTGGGAGATCACACTAGTGGGCAGGCAGTATTGGATCCTGCCCTTGGAGTAGATGCTGTACTCAATGGGACTTAATTAAGTCATGGCTAACTTAAGTTCTATGAAAAACAATGAAGAGTCTTGTGGCACCTTAAACACTAAGAGCAGTATCCAATCTTGGAAAGTGTGAAAACACTATTTTCCAAAACAGGCAGGTCAGCAAAGATCACAGAAGGGAGTTGCACTTACCTGGCCCATTCTGGAAAGAAGTGTTTCCACTCATTTTTTCTGGGTTTGCTGTAGGAAGCACTAGTTCCTACCGTACTAGTGGTGGGTAGGGATGTACTCAATTGGGGGGTGGAAGCAGGGGCGAACTCGCCCCGCTTGCCCCCCCCCCAAGCCCTGCAGAACTTACCTTTTCCCTGGCTCGGCACATCTCTCTGGAGAGGAGCTGGGGAGAGGTACTTCCGGTTCCCGGCGCTGCATTTTTCACATAAATACCATAGAAAACCACCTTAAAATGGCCGTGATTTGCTATTTGCAGCCGTTTTAAGGTGGTTTTCTATGGTATTTAAGTGAAAAATGCAGCGCCGGGGTCCCATCGTGTCACTTCCTGGCACAGCGCCGGGACCTGTCGTGTCACTTCCTGGCTCCGGAAAGTCCACCAGGAGCCTCACTGCTGCTGCGAGAGGTATCAAGTGGTGGGGGGGCTCACCAAGCACCCGGTGAGCACCCCAGGACGTACGTGTACATCCCTAGACTGGTGGGTCCCGCAGGTGCAACAAAACTAGCAGAGGTGCAGTAGCAGTACTGCATACTGCCCTAACGATTTTATTTGGGCCTAAGCTTTCATGGACTATAGCCCACTTCAACAGATGACATCTGATGAAGTGGCTATAGCCCACAAAAGGTTATGCCAGAATACATGTGTAGGTCATTAAGGTACCACAAGACTGTTGTTGTTTTTTGTAGCAGACTAACAAAGCTACCCTCTGGAAATTAAGTTGCATTGCTTCCAACGAGTCTACTCTAAGTATGACTAAGTCTGGATCCAACCTTTAGCATTTTGGCCAGAAATGTCTTCTGTGTATGAATCCTATCCACTGCTGAGGAAAAGGCACTTTGCACATTCGCAGATGTACCTCCTTCACTATTACAGCTTCAGTAGCATTACTTCATATCTACCAGTGTTGCTAATATTTGAAATAGGTCTGGGGGTGAGTCCTGGTAAATGCTAGCCCTGCATGTCCCCTGAATGCTCCTACCAGGTTATCATCTAAGACAAAATGATTTAAGACACTTGTCTAGATATAGGCTTGGATCCAGGATTAGTTGTTCTTAAAGCAGACCCATTGAGATCAATGGGAAAAGATAGCCATGACTGACCTAAGTCCCATTGATCTCTATGGGGTCTACTCTATGCATGACTAGGTCTGGATCCAACCCATAGGTTTTGCTGTTGTTTAGGGTTCATTTGCAAGCAGAAACTGAATGGACCTAAGACGTACAAGGAACCAAAGTAGATCCAGATTAGGGGTTTTCAGATCAAAGATTCTAGGACACAATCCAGCCAAATGTAAACAATCTCCCTTCTAGTATGAGAGTAAAGCCTTCCTCCTGAGCTCTCCTGGCCATTCCCCTCTGGTGGAGACAGCACCATGTGTGCCGCACAACCTGCTGTGCCCCACCTTAGCAGCTGCCGCCATCGAATGCAGTGGAGGATTCTGTCCCATCACCAGCACTGAAGTGAAGATCCAGCTATCAATCCAGTCAGCTTCTGTATGTGGAATGGAGAAGGAAGAAAGGGGGCACCATCTTCTCCTTTGCCTCAGGCAGAAAAATGCCTTGCGCTGGCCCTGTAAGTGTACATACGACTGCAGTCTTGAGGTGGTAATCCTATGCACACTTACCTGTGAGAAAGGCCTATGAAATACGATGGGAGTAGCTTCTGAGGGAATATGTGTAGGATCGGGCTGGCTAAGCAGGGCTTAATAGGCTGGTTGAGGCCCATACAATTTATTACCTATACATTTAATATTCAAGTTTTGCAAGTGTAATTTGAGATACTTCACAGTCCAATTCCCCCCCCCCCCACTACATTAATGTGCCATTTGGGGAGTATTATTAAAACATGATGAAATGCTCGTGATTTGTGACATCTCACTTTTTACAGGCTAATCCACAACCCACTTAATGTGTGTATTATGATGATTTAGTCCTATTGGCACCAGTGTTTATGTCACTATGACACAATTATCTTAAATCCAACTACTCTGGTTTAACTGTGTTGGGGTTTAGATTGTTGGACCCTGAATAAACAGTTAAGTTCATTCATACAGTGATTCTACTGGGTTTAAAACCATGATGCTTTAACTCTTGAGATCATTTATGAATTTTACTGTTATTTTAGTAGCAAATTGTGGGGTGGAAATTAGAACTTTTCCCATCATGTGGGGTTTGATCACTTACGGTAAACCAAAGAGCAGTAAACCAATTACATATTTTAACCAATAGGTGGCGCTTTCCCCCTTCCTTTATCTGTTACTTCTTGCAATGGGCATTCACACGCATTTTGGAATATTTAGCATAAACATACAAACAACTATATATGAAATATCTTCTTGGAGTTCTTTTCACTTCACCTTAGTGTACAGAAGAGCAATTTATCAGTCCTGTATGTCTCCCAGATGTCCTATTACAATGTAGACCTTCACTGTTAAGATTACAGATAGCAGAACTTTTGCAAATTATGGCCTGACCTTTTTGGAGGCAATATAGTGACAATAAATAAATACCAGCCATTATAGAACTTTGAAGGCCTCATTGGGCAACTACCAAGTAATGTGCATACACACACACACACACTTGCCCTAACCACTAGTGTGACCCACACGTGCACCCCCTTCCAGATCCAATCCTATATGTGCTAAAGAGTGCATGCCAATCTAGCAAGAAGGATTTACACTTCCAGGCCATGCATAAACCTGCCATAAGTCATATTGATTTGAGGAAGGGTTCTCCACCGCGCCCCACCAAAAAAGCATACACAGAATTAAGGCTTTAAATCCAGTACTATGACATAAGTGAGTTAGTACACCTTATGATAAGGATTCTGTTCAAAAACTTCAGCATTCCTAGATTTAAGACACAAGGAAAGGAGAGTAATATTGGTACAGTATTTCCAAAAAGGGAAGAACATGACATATATGACCCTGTGTCCCTCTTTGTGTACTGGAGCCAGGGTTGGCCCTACTATGAGGCAAAGTGAGGCAGCTGTCTCAGGCAGCTGATTTTCAGTGTCATGCAAGAGCAGCAAATTGTTATTTAGTTTATTATTATTATATTTATACTGCAAGGGAGGCAGGGAGTTATGTGTGGGATTTTCTGCCTCAGGTGCCAAAATAACTTGGCTGACCTTGGGTACTATGTGCCTGAAATTGGAGGGGGGAAGGCTTTATTTGCTACTGTGCCTCGGGCAGCAAAATGTCTTGGCCAGCCCCCCTGACTGGAATCCTCAGATATAACAGAAAACCACACCTGAGTCATTCAAAGGCCAGCTCATATAGCCAATATTCATGTCTCCAGTTCCACATAGGCTTACAAGAAAAATGTTTCAAGAGCCAGTCTTCTCAAAATATCAGGGTCTCTGAAATCCTGGCTAGGATCAAGGAATAGGCCCTCACATAGGTGAGTATAAAAATAAAACTGAAACAGCACCAGAACAAAAAAATAATAATGTTATAACCAGTGCTGTGCCAAAAAATTCTTCCACGTTTGTTCGACTATTCTCATTCAATTTCATAGAAAAGAAATAGCTTTAAAAAAAAAAATGTTCAAAGAAGAAGAAGAAAATTGTGAAATTTGGGTTGGGTTTGTGCTTACTGTACTGATGAGTTGGCCAGGGAGTGTGTCTGGGTATCCTGTCTTTCACTGTCCTAATCAATCATCTCTTTGGCAGCCAACAGCCTCCCTGGCTTCCCGCACTTCAATTAAAGCACAGGGGATGACATCATGACCAGGCATTTCAGATCAGGGATCATGGTCAGCCAGGGAGGCTGCAAAGGGATGGAGGGATGTCTAATAGAAAGAAAACACACAGAGATAGCATCCTCACAATGATAAGGTATGCACAGAAACACCACCAAAGGAATTCTAAAGCCTACCCTGAGAATGAGGCAGAAAAATGGAAGCCCCTTTCATGAGAAAAGAACACTTTCAGGAAATTGGAGACAGAATTAGTTCCACTTCTTCCCTGGAGCTGGACATGACAGCACATGGCTTCCAGGGAAGGAATGGCATAATAAGCATTTGCGCTGAAGACAAGAGGTATCGACCATGGTGAGCTGTAGTTCAGGGTTCAGTACCTTGAGACCCTAGGGAGGTAGTGAACCCAGAACTAGAGCTGAGCCAAAAAAAAAAAAATCAAAAGACGTTTTCCAGAAAAAAGTTCTAAGATTTTTCTTTTTCTTACCACCACCACCACCCCTTAGAAATAGAAGACTACTTTGTAGAATTTTCTTCACCATTTTTAAAAATACTGGCTGCCCCCCCACAACGCATACACACATACAATGCCATGGAACAGCATTAGGTGTGGAGCACTGTGGAAGATGCAGAATGGTGGCCAGCTGCCAACACAGTCACTACTGTCGCCACTTGCCACTTGCAATGACAGTGCAAGAAACAAAAAAGAAGGAAAAATAGGGAAAAAAGAAGGAAGCTGTGCTATAACAACTACTAATGGTGAACCCCACATATGATCTGAGAAACTGTTGGAGAATTTCTGCTCCCCAGAAGAAATTTGGTGAAACAGTCCCTTCCGATTTCTCTGCCCATACAAACAGGGTAGATAATTTCAAGAGGCCATTTGCGCATAGCTCTAGTTATAAATAAAAACTGCTGCTATTCTTTGCTTGGCTAGAGAGCTTCTGCTCTTGACTCTGCCTCCATGTTCCTCTAGTTTCAGCACTGAGCCTCCGGGCATTGCCAGGCTCTGTCCCCTGCCCCACCGGCCATGAGGCTCCATTGGCTCTGATTCGTGAGGCACAGGCCCCACCCTTCGCTTCCAGGCTCTGCCCTCTGAATCCCAAGCTCTGAGCTTCAGTGGACCAGATGGCCCTACAGGACCACATAGCACTATGAGGAGTAATGCAAATACTATACATACATATTCTCCCATTTGTAGATGCTCATTACTTAAATACAATAGACACTTGAGTCCCAAACTCTAGATAAGAGTCCTCCCCTTCAATGAACCATCCTGGATGATCATCAGAAATCACACACACACCCCTTGCCTACTCTGGAGTAAAAAAAGAACAATAGACATAGCTGCTAGAAACAGATTTAAAGTAATGTTGGTTTGGCCCTCACACAGCACAATCCTAGGCATGTCTAATAAGAAGTTGAGCTCCATTGAGTTCAGTGGGGCTTACTTCCTCATTCAGTGTGTATAGAATTGCAGCCTAATCTCCAGTAATATCCAGCATCCCATAAGGTGGCCATGTGTCCTCTTTTACAGAGAACATTCCTCTATTTGAAGGGCTGCCAGAGAACTGTGCTCTATCTCAAAGTCGTCCTCTATTTGAAGGGTTGTCCAGTCCAAGTTTGGTTGAAAGCTAAAGACCCATCAGAAGGAAGAGCTGGGCCTTGAACTTGCCCATCAGCAGCACGTGAACAGCAGACTGAACCACACACACAGGTCACCTGGTCACAGTCTTCCACACTCTGGTGAGATGTACTGTATTTCTGTATAAATTATAATTATTATTTCTAAATTTACATCTATACATATAAATGAGCATATGCACATTTTATGCAAATATGTGTCTTCCTTTGTCCTCTTTTTTGGCGATTCACAAATGTCCATCCTATCCTAATACCAGATTCCCTCCATTCTTCAGTCTCTTCCACTTGTTATGATTATCTGACCTTGGAGTCACTCCTAAGAAGTCTGGAACTCTTGTTCTGCTTGCTCCAGCGAACATTTCCCTCCTGCAACCTTGCTCTCTCTTTGGGTCCTCCTGACCAATAGCAATACAATTTTTTTCCTTCATTCTCCAAGCTAGTGAGGGGTGTCATTGAGTGGTAGGTTTTTCAGACCACATTAAATTAAATGGGCCAGAGTAAAATATGATGGCCAATGGTGTGTGGGGGGACACACACGACCCTTTACTTTTAAAAGAGTGAAAAGGTGATCAGGCCTATACAAGTACGTAGAGCTTTTCTACACTAGGCATTTATCATGCACTCGTCATTCCCTACTCTCAGTTGTTTACAGTCTTTAGAAGATGTTATGACCCTCCAGTTTTACTTCTGTGTCTAACCAGCACTTTTGGCAAGGTTTTTTTAGAGCAAGGAAAATGCAGCATTTACTTGTGCAAATGAAAGAAAGCAAGATTTCCCCTCGTGTATTTGCACTATTCTGCTATACCACAGTGCCTCCTAGAGGTTATATAGTGGAAAAGCAGGAAACAAAACACTCCTAGTGTAGTGCTTGGATCTCATTTCTGTGATGAAACTGAAAGTAGATGCAGCTGATTTACAGTCATGTGTAGAAAAGCTCGTAGTCTACAAAGCTGAATGCAGTCTGTCAGCCATGTATGGCAGGACAAGTTTCCTAGTTTAGCTTCCTGACTGGCACTGCAAAAATACAGAGAAGTTAGGTGATTGTCAAGCCCCTGCCAGGTCGTAATGAATGCTACTGGATTGCTACTGGTACACTACTTTCAACTTCAAGTTGTACAGGCCTGCTATATAGTTAGTATAAAGATATGTTTAAAAAGTAACAACAAATGCTCTAATCTCTATCTCTCTCTCTCTCTCACACACACACACACACACTTCCTCCCCTTCTGTTTAAGAAGTGTGTTAAAATGTGTGTGTGATGATTAGAGCATTTGTTTAAATAATTTATATATCCAAGTTCAGCTTTTTAAACCTTGCTGAGAAATCTTGACAATTGAAATCTGAAATGGTGCTCCTAAACTTAGTTCTTTATTAATTCAAGTCATTGATATTTTCACATAAAGGCTGACTTTTTAAAAAGAGTCTATCTAGTGATAAGAAAGTTTTCCAACCACCAAAATGTTTGCATTCATTAAGGGCAGTGTTGGATACTGCCCTAAAGGTTTGCTTGTTTGTGCAATTTCTGATGGAATTTGTTTTTTAGACAAACAAAATTCAATGTAATAAGAAAATGTATTGTTTTAAAAAAAATTCCCCTGGAATTTCACACTGACCATGGTAGCTAATTCCTGGATTCCCCCCCCCCCCCATTTGATCAACATGACAAGGTGTTAGGTACATGTGTTCTCTATTTTTCTCGCTTTCCATCTTTTAAGATTTTACTATTATTCCCTACATCCTATGGAGATGATCAATAGGCAGTTAACAGAACCATGTTTTCTGTAGGGATGGATCAAGCTATTTCCAGTCAGTGTCACTTTTGAATATATTTGTTCCATCCTGTTTCTGCATTAATCTGCAGTTGTTTATTTTGTTTAAATCCACACAAAAAATCACATTTAAATACACAGGCCTGTGGCTCACGCTGGCTCAGCTTGTCTGAGTGTGGAAAGCTAAGCAGGGTCAGACCTGGTTATTACTTGGATGGGAGACCCCTCCTCTAGTTTCCTGCATTGAGCAGGGGGTTGGACTCGATGGCCTTCTAGGCCCCTTCCAAATCTATGAAATCTATGAAATATGCATTTGTGGAGAAGAAGCAGGGTTTCCTGCACCACACACACACAGGAAACACACACCTCCTCACGTGTAAACAAGTATAATAACAGCTGGGGGTTGGGAAAGTCATGCAAATGTACCTAGTTTCTCTGATGGCTCCTGCAGCAGAGTCTGTGCCACAGCTATTTGCATGCAAATGCGGCAAAGAGCCACCCCTCCCGTCTGGCCCAGATGAAGTTCATCCTGATTGGCTAAAGACACCTGGGCTACTGAAAGAAGGGGTGGGGGGAGAAGAATCTATACTGCGGCTGGGGGCTTTTAGGTTTCGTTGTGGTCTGCATGTGAAGAAGCGCGGGGTAGGGCTTTTGCTGAGGCAGCCCTGAAGAGGACCAGCCCCCAGGTAAAGGGAGTGCCTGGGTAGTTATGTAGTAAAGGAACTAGCTCTGTTGTTTTATAGCTCTACTGTGTAGACCAAAGTGTCTCCCCACCTTTTCTCCTTCCCTCATTTCCTACCTTTTGTTGTAATCTGTTTACCTTAAATAAACTTTCCTGGTTTTACCCCACATGTGTGTGTGTGTGGTTCCTCTGTGGTTCAGTGCTAAATCCAGTGTATAGACCCAGGGCAAGGCCCTGAGAGAATCAGGTCAAGACAGCAGAGCTAAGGCTGGCAGTTTTGCACCTTTGATCTCTGGTCTTGAGTAAAGGACCGGTTGGCAGTCCTTCACAGCATTGAAGTATATATTTCTCAAAATATGCATTTCCAAATATATTTTCTCTTCAAATAGGCATTTTAAATTTTATTTTGATCACCCTTGAGCCAAGAATTGTATCAGAATATTCAGGAAGTAAGAACGGTGGTGAATAGCCAAATTCCAATGCACACATCCATCTAGGATATGCATATCAGGTCAGTTTGTATCAAACTTTACAAAGATCAAATTCCTCATGCATCCCTAGTTTTCTCCCTCCTTCTACTTCAAGGCATCCACAAAAGTCCACATGGTGGTAGAAGTATGTTGGGTCATACTGGTGAGAGGTCTTGTGAAGCTCCCATATGCCCATCCAACCCTCCCTCTCTGCTTGGGCAAGTTACACAAAGATCTACCCTTTCTTTGTTGTGTTCCTTTTTCTAATGTTTTAAGGGAAGCAGTGGTGTGGGAGGTTAGTAGAAACCTATGCTTGACCTAGGCCTCCCCACACAAGCCTTGTTTCAGGAAATATTCCCCCCTCCAGTTCTATTTTTAGCTCCAAAATCACAATACTTCCCCCCCACCCAATATTCCATCACAATCACATTTTCTAAGCCAATACAAAATACCTCTCCGTGTGACATAATGTTCTCTGTTGATGCCCCACGTTTTTTGACCATCCTCACTTAGAAAATTCATCCAAACCCGAACTTCTAATTTTATTGTTATTTAACCTGGTCCTTCAAGATGGGGGTCCCAATTTTTTTTAAAAAAAATAATTTAAAAAACCAACAATGTTATTATTTGTAATAATGTTATTACTTGAACAGCTAGATGCTTAGATAGATACTTAAGGTTAAGTCATGTGGGGTTACAAATTAACTTACTGTTTGATGAGGATTCAGTCCTAAAGCATCAATAATAGAAAATCAGACACAAGCACAAGGAGCTGGACAGAAAAGGATGTTGCACCAGCAACAGCCAGGCAGCAACTGAACAGTTTTATATTTGGTTCTGCTGGTCCATCCTTTCCTGGAACATCACCAGAGCCCTGGCCAGATTCTTGCTCATGTCAGCCCAAGACATTCTGTAACCAGAAGCAGAGCCCAATGGCACTCCCCAGTGCTAGGGCCAACACTTTTAAAAGTGTTGCTGCACCATCAGACATGAATTCCTGCCTTCATATATTACACCCACACCAAGGGTGCCATCCGAAAGCAGGTAACCATCTTTCTGCATGGCAGGGCTAGCCCTATTTTTGCTTCCTCCCTCCATATCTGAGATACAGGAAGTCTCATGTTGGATGCTGTCAGTCATGTGTTGCCATTCTTTGGATCTGAGCTTCAGCTCGGACTTCTTGCTATCTCAACTTCTTAAGTCCTATGGATGATAGGGGGGGGGCTGTCGCTGAGAATTGTTCCCAGCTTCGAGAGCACCCAGTCCCCTCATTCTGCAGCCTCTTTGAGTGGGGCGTTTTCTCAGTTGGCAGCCTCTGGGTGTCCCTCAGGGGTACTGACTGCCTTAGTCCCAGTCCATGGTGGAGCCAAAGTTGGGGTCCACCTTCTACAAGGATGTCTCATGCAATTCTGGATCCAGGCAGAGGCTGGTCCTGCCCTGTGCATATAGAATATTTGTGTATTATAAACATTTTCGCTATAGAGTAATGGTGTCCAGGCTTCTAAGACATGTAGAAAGCTTAGTCTTTCAATATGCAATTCATGTAAGCAACAATAACAAAAACCAAACTATCCTCTTTTGTAACTTTAAGTAGTTAATCAAATCACCCCAAAATTTATCTTCCAAGATTAAGTAATTTACATGCTTTCTTGATGTTGTAAATAACAAACATTTAAGTCTTATTTTATATTTACATAAGTAGTCTGCATAACTATTGTTTTAGCAAGGTTACTGCATAGGATGATTTGACTAATATTAAATATGTATGAATTTCCCTGCTGTTCCCTAGGGCCTTCGGAAACGATATGCATTTCAATAGACTGATAAGCAAAGTTTAAATTTAAAGACAAAGCCCTTAAGGATCCTGCATCTTTGGCTCCTGGTTTAATTGTTAACCTCTAATTTTCACCTCAGATAAACATTTAATAAATTATTATTACTGTAGGGTTTACAGAGTTAAGTAAATTAGTTGTAATTTTTCTCCCAAACAGGCTGACAGTTCTGCATCTGCCTTAACAATAAATATGACATGATTGATCTTAAGAGTATTGACTTTTTACAATGCCATTCATGCTGACGAATTAAATTTTTTCCATAGACCTGTCCAAGAAACTATTTATTGTAGCTTTAAAATCTAAAATCTTTCCAACTGTGGCTTTAAACTGAGGTTACTGACATTATCGGCTGTAGATAAATTGCGATTAACATCTTAGCAACATTAAGTGAATTATGTGATACAGAGAAAGTATTGTTGTTATTTATTATGGGCAGTTATCTCAAATGTACACAAGTAAGATCATAGATGGCTTGTTAACATGGCCTATTTGGCGACTGATGAAATTACTTCAAATTTTCTCCAACTCGGTGGCTGCTTGTATAAAGACACAGGGCATTTTTATCCCTTTTCCAGAATACCCAAGTTAAACATCCTACAGGGGAATCCTAGAACTGGAGGATGATCTGCTGCTACCACCTAATGATAGGATTTTGTCTATGGAAGAAAACTACAAGCCCACCAACCACTAGTTGACCTCTCTTGATTTTCTACAAGGTCTGAACTGAAATCCCATGAAATGATTGGTTCCTTTAAATTGGTGGAGTGGTAGAGGAGGTAGGGATTTCATTTTCATCCCCCCCACACACACACACACAAGTGGGAGGCATGATTTCAGGGTGGTTGTGAGGCCCAATTTTTTAAAGTGGGAGGGGCACTTAAGATGGCAGTAGTAGTGACAGACCCCTCTTTCTTTTCAACATGGGGGTTGAAAATAACTGAACCTCTTTCAGGGCCTAATTCCATTTCAGAGAAGCTCTCGGGGCCCACATTCCAGTGGTGGGTGGGACCAAAGGGGCTGGGGTTGTAGCCATCTGGAAGGCTGGATTAGAACCCCCCAGAGGGCTAGGTTCTGCACCCCCAACAGACTAACACTTTCTCCATCCCCTCATTAAGAATACGACAAACTGCAGGCCAGGCCTTTTCATCATGTTATTGTCCAGCAAGATTCTTTTCTCTCCCCAACCAACTGGATTGTGCTTAACATTGTCTGAAGAAGGGCTCTTGAAAAACCCAAAAACTTGCTTGCTACTTTGTGACTTTTTAGTTGTGCCGAACTAAAGGTCAATGTAGCAGCTGTGGCCAGGGGTGCCTCTGCATGGCCGCAGTTGGTGCGCCAGCTGCATCCTTTCCTGGATAAAGCAGATCTGGCCACCATACCGCCTGCGTGCATCTGGCCTTGAGAGGCATTCAGAAATGTCAGCTGGTGCAAAATTGGACTATATATAGCTCTAATTTTGTTCATTCTATGTACGCTGGCTTTCAGATCATTGCTGAGCACAAATCAAGCACTGGCCATTACCTATAAAGCCCTAAATTGCTTGAGACCAGGATGTTGGACCATTTCCTCCCACAGGAACCTGGCCACCCACTGCATCCATTGACTAATGACTATAGCCCTCTTCAGGCATTTCTCTCCATGCAATCTCCTTGCCTGGAGAGAGTCAGCAGGGCTGTCCATGCTCACCCCACCACCACCATCGCACCCTGCACTAACCCCTCCACAATGCCATCCACTGGGGGCATTGCAGGCAAAGCCTACAGAATGCACATAGATTTTTCCCATAAACTGGACACCTGTGTGCTCAGGGCTTCAGCACATGGGGACAGCCTACACATGTTCTGCAGGTTCCCCTCCCATCAGACCTTCCCCCTACACATGGACATCATTGGGGAAGGGCTGGCAGGGGCACAAAGGTGGGGCTGGTGTAAGCATGCATGGCCCTACTGATTCTGTCCACATGATTGTGAGAAATGGCTAAATGGGGTCTGTATCATCTACAGTATATTCCAGATTCAGAAAGCAGGCACTAGCTCTTATTCAGTGAATGGGGAAACAAGCAGCAGACAGAAGTCTGCTGTAAGGTGCTGGGCATCTCAAATCAGCCACATCCAAGTGCCTTACACTCTGCACCACCATAGCAGCTTGGCAGAATTTGCACATTTTTGCAGCGTATCAACAGCTCAGCTTAAGCTTTTGTGAATGGTCGGATTATCACACTCCGTTATTGCAATCACCCTTGCTGCAAGCACCACTACATTCTACTGGAAAGAAGTAATGGCAACCTATATCTAGTGGTATATAAATGTAGTATAAACAAACAAACAAACAAACAACTCAGTATTCTAAGGAAAATCCTCAGAAAAACAGGCTGCATACAGGATTGTTTTCTGGTTTACAAGTCACATGGACTATTAATATAGCACTCTTACCAGTAGGCAACAAATCCGTTAGGCCTGCATTAGAACCTCCAAGAGGTGCTTCAGAAAACCCTCAGCTCTCAGTCAGGTGTGCAGACTGGCTCTAGACTGTTTCTCTGCCTCCTACCAATAGCTAGTGGGAGTCACCTTCCCCAACTCTGATACATATTACATCTCATGGCTGGGGAGAGAAGACCAGGTGTCAGGAGAATATCTGTCATTAATTCCTTTGATGAAACATCATACTGGACTACTAGGAAGCTCTCAGCCTAAGGAGCATCCATACTCCAGTTTAATAGCCCAAAACAAAGCTCTTAAAACAGCTGACAGAATAATAAAGTTACAATGAATCAAAATAAAGTCATATTCAGTCCCTCATCACCCTAGGTAGCAAGTTCCAAAGGTGAGGTGCTACCTCCATTAACTTCCTAATCAAGCTTTCTTCTTTGGGCAAGCAAAAATGAAAAAATAAAACAAGAACAAATAGGATGAAATCTATCTGTCTATCTGTCTACAGTATCTATCTATCTATCTATCTATCTATCTATCTATCTATCATCTATCCATCTATCATAGTCCAACACATTTTAGACTATAATGGTCCTTCATCAGGGAATATCAGAAAGAAGCAAATTTCAAATTTGGATATGGCAGAATAGGAAGCTGAAGAATCAGCATATCCAACTTTGAAATGTTCTTCTCTCTGAAATTCCCTGATGAAGAATCCAAAATGTGCTGTACTACAATTAAAAAAAAATAAAATCTCACTCACCCCATTGTTTGTTCATTTTTGTTTGTCTGTTTTGGAGTTCCCTATCTGTTTCTCCCTTATTTGGGCCCCAATTCAGCTCTAGCTATACACATTCTTCATCTATGTTAGAAAATGCATCTAGCCTGTTCAAGGGACCCAGATAAACATTGCAGTGCACATACAGATATGCACACATCAGCTGTGTGTACAGAGTCCATCCTGTGCACATGGACCTTCCCTGAATTTGGATGATAGTCTACAGACTCCTGCAAACAATGCTCCAAGTTCAATGGGTTACTTACTACAGTAAGTTATCATGTATCCCAGGTCACCAAAACGAAGAGTCATTTTTCTGTGAATTCTAACAGGCAAAACATTTCTAACTTCTTGTCTCTAGGTGAACATTTTAGTTAATAGCATCTACTGTATATTGGTCCACCTCTCTCCCCCCACCCCCCAAAAATCTGCATGTCAATCACAGTTTATCAGAAATGCAATGTGACCCATATGATTATAGAGATTGCATCCAGTAAATTTTCCAGTAAAATTTCCAGTAAAATTGCATCCAGAGATTTTCCAGTAAATATCCTTTGTCCATATGATTATGATTATGGAAATAATCCTATGTCCATATGATTATGATGTGCTCTCTACCTGTGCTCTCACATGTGCTCTCCATAATCCATATGATTATGGAGATTGCATGTAGACAAAGGATATTTTCCAGTAAAATCTCCTAAACAGAAGCTCAAGTTTATTCATATGATGGATGTAGCAAAGGGGGGTGGGGGGGGAGAGAGGGGGGAAAATAAAATTTGAGGTGACTCCAATGTGAGCCAAGTCATGTAATGAACCTATAAAATGCTTAGTGAGAGGCA
This sequence comes from Shinisaurus crocodilurus, assembly GCA_021292165.1. Lineage (NCBI taxonomy): Eukaryota > Metazoa > Chordata > Lepidosauria > Squamata > Shinisauridae > Shinisaurus > Shinisaurus crocodilurus. The sequence continues at coordinate 156,043,653 of CM037878.1, forward strand.
GTCAGGCTTGGAGATGTGTTTACAAAAAGGAATGTTCTGGTTTCATATTTATTATGAGCTTCCACTGATTTAAGACTACCATATATTGAAACCTAATAAACATCCCCTTATTTACATAGGCTTCAGCATAACACAATCTAACACAAAAGCTCTCCAGGACTGCATTATAGATACGAGGCAAAGAAAATGTGGCAAAGAAAACATAAAGAAATGCCCATGGAATTCAACATATAGTTCAGAAGCACTATCTGGGGGCTGGGGGTGGAGATCAATACTCTGAAAAAATAATAATACAAAGCTAGAATTCTTTAGTGTCATTCAGTCTGTGTACTCTAGCTGTCGACAACCATCAAAGAGATGCATTTCCATAATATTTCAATAATCAGTTCAGGCAGCGATATCACAGACGGTCTGTGCACAGACTTGTATATTCTTTAAAACTTCTAAATATACTGAGAATATAACTCCCTGGGTCTTTTCTCTCTGAATTACACCAGTCCTGTGGAACAATGAAATCTACGCCTAGATTTGAACTGATTGCTCCTTATACCCTTTGCAAAACAAGGAGAATTTTCTACCTGTGCTCTCACATGGCTTGTAACTTTATACAGCAAGTGTATTATCTGGCATATCCAGGATATATCACCTTATATATATACCTATATCACTATATCACCTCATTTCTCTTTGTGTCTTAAAATGGAATGGAATTATTATTAATAATAATTAATTTATTAATAATAAATTAATGGGTGGCCGGGTGGCCGGCCAGATGGGTGATTAATAAATATAAGAAATAAATAAAATAAATAAAATAAATTATTATTATTATTACAAAGAAGAAGAAGAAGTAGTGGTAGTAGTAGTAGTAGTTCTATTGGAGTGAATGTCACTTGCAAGAGCTAAAGCGACAGATCTCAAATCAGAAAAATCAATGTTCCAAGGTACTATGGGATTTTGTGGGACAGGATCAAGCCTCTGGCTATGATTGGCTGAGTAGCCTGCCTGTCACAGAGGGTCAAGGTAGTCAAAAGGGCCTCCAGCTGCTATTGGCTGAGGTGCCGTCATTCCAAGATTCTCTCCTTGTCATTTGCAAAGCTGCCAGGAGGAGAACATGTTGAAGGTCATTGGCAAAGAGGGATAGAACATTCAGGGTCCTGCTGCTGGAGACAAGCAATGAGAAGGGCTCTTGCCCTTGTGCCCTGCTTCGTATGCTTCCCAGAGACAACTGGCTGGCCACCATTGGTAGATGGATGCTGCACTAGATGGAACTTTGGTTTTATCCAGAAGAGCTCTTCTTATGTTTCATACACACAGCTTTATTCCAAGTATAGCACCTTCCGTTGACTTCATTTTTACATTTTTATCAAACTGAATATCTTCCTTAAACGTACTGGAATTTAAAACAAGAGACACACCAAATCAGCAAATGAGGTTATATTGCTAATTACCATACTGTCTTCTACTACCTCTACTGTGTTACATTAAAAAAACCAAAAAACCACAGACACACAACAAAACCAAAATGACTTCCACTTTATCACGTAGATGAAACAGTTATCTTTCAGGGTTTGAAATTTCTGTGATCTTTATGCTTAATAAGCTCAGTAAAAGGCATTCAAATTACATCACTTTTGTCTTAGAAGTTAAATTGGGAAATATTGCGTTCTCCGAAATGATAAACTCGGGAGAAGATAAATTATCATGAGAAATAGTTTTAATTGATTTACCATAATAAAAGTTATGCGACTTTGAAGTGCAAATGACACATTAAAATGAATCTACAGTATGTTGATAATAAAGTGGCTTCTTTGTTAATGGAATATTGACAGTGCAGATGCTTACAGGAGAGCTGCCTATTGTTAAGTTGGAAGCATTGATGGAAACCAAAGATATGGAGTATTTAAATTCAAGTGTAGCTCTTTAGTTACTGTTTGGATTCCAGCAGCACTGGCTGGAAACACAATGCTTAAGTATAACCAAGTGCTCATGATAAGGGTCGTGTTTTGAAAGATGCCTATAAGCCTAGGAAAGAAAGCAAAACAAGAGAGGAAGGCACCAATGTATAAATGAAACAAAAGTGACAGAAGTAAGGAACTAGGAGAGCAAGCAGTCCTAGAAGTTCACCATGAAGTCTCAGGTGCCTGTTAAAATGTTTTATTGCCCAACACCTTTCGGTTTACACCTTCATCAGGGGCCAAAGGTTTTTCCAAATAGGCTTGAATATTTTTTTTCTTTGACTCACTCATGAGATAGTCATAGGTGGTTTTTTTAAGCATATTTGGGAAAACTTTTGGCCCCTGACGAAGGTGTAAACTGAAATGCATTGGGCAATAAAATGTTTTAACTGGCACCTGAGACTTCTTTCATTTCGTTTCATTTTCTTACTGATGTGGTGCACATTGCACACTCAAAGAGCGCTAATGTAAGTTGTTGTTTTCAGTCTTCCAAAGGAAGATTGAACAAGGGTGAGGGCCTTCTCAGTGGTGGCCCCCCAACTGTGGAATGAACTCCTCACTGAGGTCTGCCTGGTGCCAACTCTCTGTCATCCTTTTGGCACCAGGTTAAGACAGCCCTCTGTGCTGAGGCATTGAAAGACATCTAAGGATACTGAATGGCTTGATGGGGGCACCCATGTCAGGTGTATTTAACAGGTCTATTCTGTATTAAATATTGTTTTAACTGTTAAATTGTTTTAAAATTTTGTATTTTAAAAATTATGGTTGTTTTACTGTATTATGGTCCTGTTTTTAGGAACTGCCCAGAGAGCTTTGGTTATTTGGGTGGTATAGAAATGAAATAAATAAAATAAATAAACAAATAAAGGATTTGTTGTGCAGCAGTAGTAGAAATGGGGTGAAATTGTTTTATTGTGATGAAACATCTGAGGAATTCTGAGAGAAGCTAAACGTTTAAACAGGAATAAAGACATTTGGCAGTAGGGTGCTGAATCGCCCTGCTTGTTTCCATCTTCCCATTAATTTTTCTGGGTTACCCTGTGGGCAGTGTGGCACACGTTCTTTTTACATGGTTCATAATTCTTCTTTACAGCTTTGCTTTCTCAAATATCTGCCTCTACCCTGTTCACCCCAGTTTGTTTATTTTTTACATTTTCAATTCTGTAGATTAAAGCATTTCAAATCCAAACTGAAAATCCTGTTTAATATAGAATTTACATGAACTAATGCTGTCTGTCAATAGAAATATATATATTTCTCGTTGGCTTTGCACTACTGTGGCCCATTATTTTGTAACTTCCTCTTGAATGCTCCACTTTATTTCCCAACTTTTTAAAAAACCAGAATATGAGCAAATATAGTTAACTAGCTAGGAATACCAGTGTGCCTGCAATTATCCTTTTAAACCACTCATATATTCCAAATGCTTTCAACAGGGAAAGCTCATATCTGATTTTTAGTATCTGTTTAAACAAAAACAGATGTTTATCTCTTTAAAATTTTGCCAGGATGCTGTCACTTCCCCATTTACTAATGTTATGTTGTGACAGAATGTGTCAGCATCTCACAGAAATGAAAAGAGATACAGTCCTCTATTTAGTGAAGCTGAAAAATGTGTCGTCATCAATTCAGAGAAAAGCATCTTTCCATTTGCACATGTGGGCAAGTGCAGGGGCTCTAAGAGGCCAGGTTTTCCTTATGTGTAAAAGGAATTTAAGAAAGACATTGAGTCCTCACTGCCCCCTTCCCAGCATTGCTTACACATGACAGATATTGATTTGCTAAAACAACACCAGTAGTGTATGGGCCAGTTCACATAGGAGTGCCTGAATGAGGCAATTGCTACGATCTCCAGGTGACTGTAGTAGCTAGCAGCAGTGACCTGTAGAGAGGTGTTTTATGTTACCACCTGCCTACTCACTTGTTAACCCTCTATCCAACGGGCCATGTCTTCTTCTTCTTCTTCTTCTTCTTCTTCTTCTTCTTCTTCTTCTTCTTCTTCTTCTTCTTCTTCTTCTTCTTCTTCTTCTTCTTCTTCTTCGACTTGAAGCAGCACAGAAGAACCAGAAAGACAGAGTTAAATGATCTCTCTGCAGGTGGCTGTAGCAGCTGTCGGAATGACAAAATGCTACAGTCATCTAGAGCCAGGGTGAGCAACTTCAGTGGCTCCAGGTTCCAGTTTCAATCTCCTGGAACCCCCAGGGGGCTTCATCACGGCCACACATGCACCTTACTTTAAAGCCAAATCTGGCCCTTTTGGGCCACTGTTGTGGTTTGCCACCAAAATTCGGTGTGTTTTGGAGTGCCACAAATTCAGCAGCATGCAGCAGCTTTAAAGTAATTGCCTCAGTTCAAAACACATGATCAGCAGCCTCATGTACCCTTTCAAGACTGCAGGTGTGGGGTCAAAGGACTGAATACTCCTGAACATGGGGAAAGCATCCTTGCTCATTCTGAACTAAAGTCTGATTGATACAGAATATTGACCACAAATAAAACCTGTATCCATGTAAGAATTCCATGTGTACCCAGTCACATTAAAATGCACTGGCCCATTCACATGCAATGTGAGTATTCCAAGTGGCACATCCACTTGTACCATTGATCACTGGCATGCCAACATTACAAGTGTCCTCTGTAATCCAGCCTCACACTTCAGGGCTAAGGCTAAGCTAGAACCATCTCCCAGACTTGCTATATTTGTATGTGCAGGGTGGGTTGTTGTTGTTTTTAATGTGGAAAAGCATTAAAACATTCAGTCCTGCATTTGCAATCTTAACTTATCCAATCTAGCAAAAGAGAGTATTATGTAGGACTGCTGATCTTCTGCATCAGCTCTCTTATGCTAAGATTTGAAACATATAAGCATAGCTTGTGTTTCTAAGTCAGTTCACACATGCAAGCACATCCCTGGATATAGTCTCACTTTGTTACTCTACATGAAGATATGCCACAATTTAATATGGGAGCTGAGATTGTTGACAAATAATCTTGCGGTGGCATTCGGTGAGATGAAAACTCTGGCTGCAATGGCTCATTTACACATGCAAGCCATCACTTGATGGCTTCAGACAAATTCCCCTAATTATAAATGCTGGAATCGGAGGAGAAAAAGCCATGATGTTTGCTGACATTTTCATTTTATAAAACAATTCTTTGGCTGGCTAATTAGGAAGCTTCCCAAATCCTTTGCAATTCATTCATTTCATTCATTTATTTCATTTCTATACCACCCCACAGCCGAAGCTATCTGGGCGGTTCACAATAGTTTGTACATAAAAACAATAAAAGCATACAAAATAGTTAAAAAGATTAAAAACCAAATTTAAAAACACAGTTTAAAATAACAATCCAAGTTAATAAAACTAAGCCTACAAGTGACAATCCCCCCCCCCGGTGCTATTTTGAGCTCTTAACTATTGAATGCCTTGGCATAGAGGGAAGTCTTAACCTGGCGCCGAAAAGATAGTAAGGTTGGCGCCAGGCAGGTCTCAGTGGGGAGCTTATTCCATAATTGGGGGGCTACCACTGAGAAGGCCCTCCTCCTCGTTGCCACCAACCGACGAACCGAGCCTCTCTTGGAGGTGGCAGTCGGAGGAGGGCCCCAGATGTTGAGCATAGTGCCCGGGTAGATTGCAGTTGGGAGAGACGTTCCATCAGGTATTGTGGTCCTAAGCCATGTAGGGCTTTATAGGTTAAAACCAGCACCTTGAATTCAGCTCGAAAGCATATTGGCAGCCAGTGCAAACGGGCCAGAACCGGTGTAATGTGCTTGGACCTTCCGGTCCCCGCAATAAGCCTGGCTGCCACATTTTGCACAAGGTGCAGCTTCCGAACAGTCTTCAAAGGCAGCCCCACGTAGAGTGCATTGCAGTAGTCTAGTTTAGAGATCCCAAGAGTGTAGATTACTGAGACCAGGCTATCCCTGTCCAGATAGGGGCGTAGCTGGGCCACCAGCCGAAGCTGGTAGAAGGCACTCCTTGCCACTGAGGCCACTTGAGCCTCAAGTGACAAAGATGGCTCCAGGAGCACCCCCATGCTACAAACCTTCTCCTTCAAGGGGAGTGCAACCCCATCCAGAACAGGTTGAACACCCTCCATCCGGTTAAAGGAACCACCCACTAACAGCATCTCAGCCTTGTCTGGATTGAGCCTCAGTTTGTTAGCCCTCATCCAGTCCATTGTCGCAGCCAGGCACCAGTTCAGCACATCCACCGCCTCACCTGCTGAAGATGAAAAGGAGAAATAGAGCTGCGTGTCATCAGCGTACTGATGGCAACGCATTCCAAAACTCCAGATGACCCCACTCAGTGGTTTCATGTAGATATTAAATAGCATGGGGGATAAGACCGACCCCTGAGGAACCCCGTACTGGAGAGTCCATGGGGCCGAGCAACATTCCCCAAGCACCACCCTCTGGAGCCGGCCATCCAAGTAGGAGCGGAACCACTGCAATGCAGTGCCCCCCACCCCCAACTCAGACAGCCACTCCAGAAGGATACCCTGGTCGATGGGATTGAAAGCCGCCGAGAGATCCAGGAGTATCAACAGGGTCGCACTCCCCCTGTCTCTTTCCCGACAAAGGTCATCATACAGGGCGACCAAAGCTGTTTCCGTGCCAAAACGAAGCCTGAACCCCGACTGAAATCGATCCAGATAATCAGTCTCATCCAAGAGCACCTGGAGCTGGTTGGCGACCACCCGCTCAAGGACCCTGCCCAGGAAAGGAACATTCGCCACCGGCCTAAAGTTGTTAAGATCTGGGTCCAGAGAGGGTTTCTTCAGGAGTGGTCTCACCACCGCGTTTCAGGTGGCATGGGACCACTCCCTCTCGCAAGGAGGCATTGATCACCTCTCTGGCCCAGCCGGCCATTCCCTCCCTGCTAGTTTTTATAAGCCAAGAGGGGCAAGGATCCAGAACATACGTGTTTGCACGAACCCGTCCAAGCACCTTGTCAACATCCTCGAGCTGTACCAACTGAAACTCATCCAAAATAACTACACCAGGCTGTGCTCTGGGTACCTCTACTGATTCTACTGCTATAACATTGGATGCGGATGCAAGAGATTTTTTCCTGGAAGTGCCTAGTGAATATATTGCGCCCTGCGGATGCAAGATATTTTTTCTGGAAGTGCCTAGCGAATATATTGCAGCGGGCATCAGATGGGTCGATGATGTCCCTGGGGCCAGCGTATAACAGGGCCCGGACGACCCTAAAGAGCTCCGCTGGGCGGCAATGGGATGATTCGATACAGGCAGTGAGATGTTGTCTCTTTGCCACCCTCACTGCCTCTAGGTATACCTGGCTATAGGCACGTACCAGGGCTCGATTGCATCCACTAGGAGTTTTCCTCCACCTGCACTCAAGCCGTCTCCTGTTTTGCTTCATCACTCTTAGCTCTGGGGTATACCACGGAGCCGTACGAGCTGTACTACAGAGAGGGTGCTCAGGAGCGATCGTGTCAACCGCCCAGGTCATCTCTCTATTCCAGAGATCAACCAGGGATTCGACAGGACCGCCAGCCATATCAGCCAGAAACCCCCCAAGGGCCCTCTGGAAACCACCCGGATCCATCAGCCTCCGGGGCCAGACCATCTTAATAGGTCCCCCACCCTTGCAGAGGGGGAAAGCTGCAGTTAGCCTAAATCTCAGCAGGTAGTGATCTGACCATGACAAGGGGACCGATTCAAAGTCCCACACCTTCAGATCACCATCTCCATGCTCGACTGAAAAAACCAGGTCTAGAGTGTGCCCTGCTACATGTGTTGGGCCGATGACATGTTGGGACAGTCCCATGGTTGTCATGGAGTCCATGAATTCCTGAGCCACACCAGACAAGGTACCCTCAGCATGGATGTTAACATCCCCCAGGACCAACAGCCTGGGGGACCTCAGCATCGCCAGTGAGACAACCTCCTTCAGCTCAGCCAGGGAGTCTGTTGAGCAGCGGGGTGGGCGGTACACCAACAGAATCCCTAATCTGTCCCGCTGGCCCAACAAAAGGTGCAAACACTGCAGCCCATTAGTCAGACGGACAGGGAGCCTGGAGAGAGAGATAGAATTCCTATAGACCACGGCAACCCCCCCTCCCCGGCCCTCAGGTCTACCCTGATGCTGCACCAAGTACCCCGGTGGGCAAAGCTGGGAGAGACTAACTCCTCCCTGTCCTCCCACCCAGGTCTCGGTAATGCATGCCAGATCGGCCGCCTCATCCACTATTAAATTGTGGATGAGGGAGGTGCAAAAGGCGTGGCCTGTGGGCTGCAGGTGCCCCCCAGAGCCCTGGTCTGGTGGCCCCCCAGACAACACTCAGCAAAAAGGAAAAGCACCCTAGGCACAGGCACTGTGGTTCCTGCCACAGAGGCCTTGTTCCTGAAGCCTCCCCATGCTTCATGCTCCCGCCTGGCCAGGCCCGGCCCCGCGCTGCCTCTTGCCACCCACCCGTGTGTCAGCTCTGCCATCTCGCCTGCTTGCCTGGGGTTCGGCACCCACCAGAGAAATGCAGGGCCTGTCTGACCTATAAAGCTCTCTACGGCTCGAGTCCAAGTTATCTGAAAGACCATAATCTCCGCTATGAGCCTGCCTACACTTTGAGATCCTCAGGGGAGGCCCTTCTCTCGGTTCCACCACCATCACAGGCACGCCTGGTGGGGACATGGGAGGGGCCTTCTTGGTGGCTGCCCCAGTGCTCTGGAATTCCCTCCCCAGGGAGGCTAGAGTGGTGCCCTCCCTGGTAAGCTTCTAGAGGCAGGCAAAGACCTTCCTTTTTCGGAAGGCACTTGGGATTAGCCTGTAAGGCGATGGGAATGCTTTTTTTACTCTGTTATGTATATTGTACTGTTTTAACACCAATATATATATATATATATATATGATGGTTTAATTCTATTTTTAACTTTTGTATTTTTCTATTTTTGTTTTAATTGTATGAGTTTTAAAGGCTGTGAGCCACCTTGGATCCCAGTGTTGGGAGAAAGGCAGGATAATAATAATAATAATAATAATAATAATAATAATAATAATAATAATAATATAATTTATGGAACTGGTCTGAATGAATGCAAATATAGATTCAATGATTTAAAAAACAAACAAACTGGCGGTGCTTGCTTAGAAGCAATAACAGGTATGGGTCAACTCACAGAAGGTTTCTTCAAGCAATACAGTAAGTTTCAGATGCTTCATAAAGCAATACAGGACCAGAACACTGTGGGGCATCTTTGCTGGTCCCAGAGGCACTCCAGTCTCCCATCTGGATTTGGACCTGAAAAACCTAGGAAAAGTGTGGGCGCACAGGGCTATGTTGTAAGCAAGCACAATTTGTGATACTGTACATCATTACTAATATTCATGGAGCACATCTGTTAAGGCATCGTCCTTAGCTTCAAATTTCCTGGCACTCCCCCACTGTCAGAATATTGACAGGAACCCTGGAATTCCTCTCTGGAGTACTCATAGCATTCTAGCTTCAGAGTGAAACTGAGCATGCCCGACATAACTTTGCCAGCAGTTGCTGAAATAGACTTTCAAGGAGCAGAAAAACCTTGATAATTTTATACCACTGCTCAGAATTTCACTGAGCCAATAAAAGGCACACCTCCTTGACATGCCTTAATAAACTACATCACTGGTTTCTCTCAGAATTTGAAATAAAATTTGATATGTCAAGCTGCAGCTTGGAGTAAAAAGCACAAAATGTGTCAATATTCAGCACTTTTTAACTTGCTGTAGCTGTGGCAATTTGTACTGGAGTGGTTTGACATTTCACAAAGTTCTAGCATCCTGGTTGTGAGATGCCAGATTATGGATGCCAAGTTTCAAGTTATTAGCTGAACAGGTATCATTTTTATTACCAGTAAGATTTTCAAGCTTATAATGGTGGAACCTTTTTTTTTTTTATTTGGTTACTCACCTTGACTAATGGGGCACTCCACATGGACTTTTCATTGGTCCACTGTGACCTGTCACCTGATTGGCTGTAACCCTCTATTCATGGTCCAGTTCACTGCTGGTGCTCTGCTTTTGCAACAAGCCCGCAGTACATAGTTGAGACTTAGGCCTTGTTAGCCCTTGCAGGTTTGTTGACATAACAGCTGAAGTGAGACTTCCCCCATCAGAAAATAAACACTGCAGAAAGATATTTAATTGTGGTTCTTACAGGATTTTTCCCCTGCATACTTCATTCTACACTTAAAAGAAAACAATAGATGTCATATATTTTCTTGATCAAGTCCCAGAAAAATTCTCCCTGCAACTGTAGGGTAGTACAGTACTTAATACTGTCTTCTGATACAGTAACCTATCCTTTCCTTTGTCCTGTCAGGGTCCCAGAGATGGAACCATGTTTCTGAATGCGTTTCTGGGATTCCCCTGCAATTCTCAACTATACCATCGGTTGTGTCACAAAATCTCACTGTGTTCCCCTTCTTCCCTGGATATGATGTCACTGCCCAAATGCAGTAATACCTTGGATTGTAGGTAACTTGGTCTGAGAGCGTTTTGCAAGACAAGCAAAAAATTTAATAAATTTTTACTTGATAAACAAGCGACGTCTTGCAATACAAGTCGTAGGGATGTAACCGCTCGCCTCGAGAGGGTGTAGTGGGCCGAAATCGGCCCCGCTCACGCCCGCCAGAGACTTGCCTTGATGTAAGAGTGTTTTGGATTACAAGCACGGTTCTGGAACAAATTATGCTTGCAATCCAAGGTATTACTGTATTGGCAAAGAAAGAGGGGACCAACACTGCACAGAACCTTTCTACCCTGAGAAGCATAGACTGGTACATGAAGCCAACATAGTTTTAGCCCCTGTGATGACTCACAGTTTGGGAATCATTGATGCATAATCAAAAATGTGGAAAAGGATGAGAAGAGAAGAGAAGAGAAGAGAAGAGAAGAGAAGAGAAGAGACAGGTCATTTGTGTCTTTGCAATGAGTCTGTTGATTTCGGCTGCATACTACATTGTTTAAAAATAAACAGGAAGTAACAGGGTGGGGTGAATAACAGGTAAAGTATTTTCATACCTTAACACTAACACTCCTGGACTATAGCAATCTCTGATTTATAATAATAATAATAATAATAATAATAATAATAATAATAATAATAATAATAATAATAATAATAATTCCAAAACACACACACAAAGCAATGCAGAGCCAAGGTCAGTGTATACCAAATTGCTCAAAAACAAACACTTGGGGTTTAGGATATTTATTCACTGACCCTGAAATGTCAGCTTGACACAACTACTAATGTAGTACACCTCTCACCAGACTTATTCCTCTATGCAAAGGTGCCACCAACTGTGAGAATGCAGCAGAGGTGCTGGCTAGAAACAATCTGCATACGTTATTTTATTGCTAGGTATCATAAATCAACATTATAGGAAGGGGAAAATATCTAGAATTTTATACTATTTTAGAAAATAGGGGAGGACTGGAATGACACACTCTTGAGATCCCAGTGACACCAGGGATACATACACTGCTTAAACTTTATTTTATTGCATTGTTTGAAATCATTGGGCTTTTAGAATGCCACCCTCAAATTACTTTTTAACAAGGGATAGTGGTGCTAGCATACTGAAGCTCAAAGAGAGGGAAGCAAAAGCTAATTTTACTTACTAGATTTTTAAAGTGTGAATGAAGTAGCTCAAATTATACAATACATTTTTTAAAAAACACACAATACATATTTGTTTACATACCGCAGTGTTCTCCAACCTTGGGTCCCCAGATGTTTTTGGCCTACAACTCCCAGCATGCCCCAGCCAGCCATGCTGGCTGGGGCATGCTGGGAGTTGTAGGCCAAAAACATCTGGGGACCCAAGGTTGGAGAACACTGACAAAACTGTTGTCTGTGCAGGCCTTGTTCCACATCTCTCCTCTATTGGAGATCAGGTTGGTGGCTATGTACGTGGTGTAGGACAATTACCATTGGAGGCAAACCAGGAATATTCTTGGGGAATTTTCAGGAGACTGTTGAAAACACATTTATTCATCAAGCTTGTGGTTAAACCAAGCACTCTGCTGTGGGTTTGTTTCATTACAGCAACTGCTGCTGCTGCTGCTGCTGCTAGAACCTCAACATTTAATTCTACATTTGCTAAATCTATTCTGCATCCAGATTCTTATTCCTAAGAGTCCCCAACTTTCAGTCTACTGCAATCATATGAAGGGTATCATATGGCAGACATACCAAATCAGATATGCCCCACAATCTCATGACCAAATTCCTACAATTCATGGGGAAGGGCTGTAACTCAGAGTTAGGGTACTTTGATAAAGTCCCAGGTTCAATACTAGGCATCTCACATTAAAGCATCTAAGGTAGCAGAACTGAGGGAGATCTCTGTCTGAACCTTGGAGAGCTAGTCCAAGTCAAAGTAGATGGTACTACTTAACAAGGTGGGCCAATAGTCTGGCTGAGAGCCAAACTGCACTTCATGCTAATTGCACAACATGTAGCTCAGGGTCATATTGTATTTACTCTACTGTAAGCATGCACAGCCCCAATTCAGATCAGGACCACCGCACTGCAGGAGGGAAGACTTAAACCTCCCCCGCCCACCATTTCCCCATCAAAAATCCCCCTTCCCAGTGGGGGGGGGCGGATTAACAGAAGAAAAAAGCTTCCATTGACACCAATAGAAATGTTTTTCTTTTGTTGACCTGCCCTGCGCAGCAGGGGGATTTCAGGAAGCAAATGGAGGTGGGAAAGGTTTGATCCTTTCCCAGAGCATGGTGGCCCCAATCCAAACTGGGTCCACATGTGCTTACATGAGAGTAAATACAAAGACAATCCTGAGCTACACATGATGCAATTAGTATAATGTGTAGTTTGGTTCACAGTCCACGGCATTCTTCTTTGTTCATACGTTCAAGTAGACTACTCAATGCTTTCTTGTGTATGTGCTGTATGTTTAGATCTTCCTTCTGATTTCCAGGATTGTATTCCCAGCCCAGTTGAGATTGACATTTACATATGCAATTTTTCCAGGAAGAACTAATGAGGGCGAAGACGTTTTATGGTACATGTACAAATTAGTTATTGTCCATTCTTTTAATTTAAAATGGAGACATGCAGTAATTGCTCTATTATCAGAGAATACTGTGATTCTATTATGTTGTGGTGAGCTTCCAAGGTTGTCAATTCCAGATAGCATTGTTCTTTATCTCAGCTATTATTTCATGACAATGTGACAGGCTGAGCAAAAAAAAATAAAAATAAAATATGCATATTACTATGTATCTCAGCAGCTTGGTGGTTAACATGCATCCTAATGGGAGCAGTAAAAGCCTGTTATATAGCTCATCACACACACCCTAAACAGTATGGTAAGTATCTGAAATAAGTAAGAAACTGAAATGTTCCAAAAGAACTAAAAGTCCTGTGAAACCTTTAAGGGTTACGCCTTTATTGTGGCATGAGCTTTTGAGCTTGCTGCATCAGATGCAGGTTCTTCAACTGCAGCTTCATCACACCGTATTTGTGTAGACTTTTGCCTGCAAAGGCTCATGCCAGAATAAAATGTGTTTACATTAAGGGTTCCACAGAGTTCGTATCCTGCATTGTTTTCAACAGTGGCAGGCTAGATGCCTTGGGAAGCTCATAAGCACAACATAAAGGTGCCAGCCATCTCCTTTTATTATTCTGGCATCTTAGTATTCCAAAGATTCTATTTAGCTAACATGGCTAACAGTCACTGATCAATGTATGCTCTATATTAAGCCACTATATATTGAGTCAGACTATTGGTCCATCTTCTTATTTTTTACTGCAACAGACTAATGCAACCATTCTTCTCAATTTTTCAAACTGCGTCTGCACTCCAGTCTTTACTTACATAGTCTTAAGTTTCACTGACTTGAATAGGACTTAAGCACAGGTCATTATATTGTAATATATGTCAGAGTGATTATGGCCTTGATACATGTTCAAATTAATATTTTGCTTCCAAAGACAACTAGATAGCTGATGATGGAAACAAATTTCTGGACAAGAACCCTGTGAAACACTCAAGACTATAACAGCCAAACTAAACATTCAGCTAATCGTGCATAGTGGAGCTATGCATAATAGTTTTATTTACCTTTGTGTAAGCATGTGTCGTGGCTCTGATTTAGATTTGGACTATGATGCTCCAGGAGGAGGTTTAAAACTTATCTCCCTCCCACCCCCAGCAGTTTTTCACCTTGGAATTCCACTCTCCATGGGGTGGGGAGTTAAAAAAAGAGAGAGAAAAGTCTCCATTGGAGTCAATGCATGTATGAAGATACATGAACTGTTTGAAATTTGGTGCATGCAGCTATCCGAAAACTGTTTTCAGTAAGCAGTATTCAAAGAGTGAGCCATCATGTGATATAACAAGTAAATAGCATATATCTTAATTGAAGGTGCTGCTATGCAGAATGTTTGTATATTTCAATTTTGGGGCCAAAAATTGAGCTTTCAGGCAGGCAAAACATTTCCCCACTGACAAACCCCTTAATTACTGAGAATGTTTTTCCACCCCTTTTTTAAAAGCTTGTTTAACTGCTATTTTTACCTGTTTGTTGCTGCTTCCGCCCCCCTTGTTTTCTCCTCCTCCTCCTCCTCCTCCTCCTCCTCCTCCTCCTCCTCCTCTTCTTCTTCAAATTATGAATAGAGAAAATCAGGCTCTTTCTGGTCTGTCAGCTGAGCCTGAGGGTGAGCAGTTAATAACTGTTCAGTGGGGCAAGCAGGAAGATCTCTGAATTACAGCCAAAATGTTACATTTTCTTCAGGGACCCAGGAGAACTACTGCTTCTCTCTTTTGAGTGTAGATTATTCTCTTTATATTTCGTTTTGTAAAAAAAATAATCACATATTTTGTAGTTGCACGTACAACAACAACAAAAAACCCTATTATGGACCCAGCAGATGAAGAAGAAAGCAGTGACTTCTTGGAAAAGATTTTGTGCACTTAGCCATTTGCCCAGTAAAAAGATAAATGGTAGCGCATGGCCAGGAGTATTATCAGCTAATCACCGGTTTGGATGGTGAACCATACCGACAAATAGCCCCCTGTTATTATTCTCAATAGCAAGGTGGCCAAGGATACAAGCTGGAAAGAAAGAGAACAGTGTTCAGCAATGCCAAGCCAACCACCTATGCACAATGCCAAGCAAACCAAGTATTTATGGGGAACAGTGATGAGCAATAGCATGGCACTATTCACAATAGCAAGCTGGTAAGAGGATGATGGGCAATGCCATCCAACCCATCTAGAGGGCACCAGTTTGGGGAAGGCTGGTGTAGTGGAAGGGATCTTTATTTTAGAAAGTGATCCAAAAGTCCACTAACATTTCCAGTTGGCAAGACTAGAGTGGAAATGATTCCTTAATTGAAGAAAAAATCGGGTTGGGTGCAGATTTAAGCACAAGCAACTGGGCTGGCGAAAACAGACTTCCCTACCCTGTCCTCTATAGACGAGTTCAATGGGACCTTGTTCTGAATAAATGTGTATAGGGTCACAGTGTTTCTCTTTTAAAAACCTTTAAATTTTTCTAAGCTTTACTTTGAGTAGGTGTACTTGGTCATCTTTGTTCCTGTAAGATAAATACTTGCATGTGCTTGCAGAAAGCAATAAATATTGTTAAGCTGGAACGCCTGTTTAGCATTAGCTTTCTTTCAAAATTAGCACATAAAACAACAATTTTTAAAAATCTTACCCTTGTGAAAATACATATAATGGGCTGGATCCAGATTTAAGCTGGATCAACTGTGCAGGTAGAAATGGACTTCCTTGCCCCCTCCTTCCCATGGCAGCCCCTCCAGCCCACTGAAAATGCTACACAGAGAGTCAGGACAGGAGCCCCTGCTGAATGAGGTGAGCTGTGGTGTGCAGGGAAGGGGGGGGAATGGCCAAAAATTGGGCAGAGGGACCTTCTGCAAGCAGAGCCCCTTCTCTCACGGAAGACAGCTTCTGGATCCAATCCTTGTTCTTGCAGATATATGTGTTTTGACCATAGAATGAAAGAACATGCTAGAACAGAAGGATTCGGAACAGAATAAAGATGTCACTGCATTCCAGTTATTGAGGAGAGTGTGTCTATTGTGAGAAGCTTTCCTCAGCTTCTGCTAATGGGGATTGATGCCTGTGCGGACCTCTTTCACATCAACAGCTTGCTAGCTAGCTTGTGACTGCGACCAGAAAGAAATTTCAGTCATCAGAGTGCTGGGACATATAACCAAATTGTATGCTAATAATCACCAGCAATAACTCAAAGGAAGAACCAACATCATTAAGCCACTCTCCATAACTAGACAATGTTTTCTAGGACCCCAAATAGAAGTGAATCAATTCATTTTGCACAGGTAGTTTAAACTCCTGATCCAAGACCCTTAGATTTTATACTTATTTTAAGTGTGTTTTCTTTGAATTTTTGATATTTTATGTCGATGTCTATGCACACTTGCAATGCAGGTATTTATAGCATAATATGTTTTTGTGTATTCGATGACCATATAAATGCAGCCAGATTCCTTTTAGGTTCAGAGAGAGAGAGAGAGAGAGAGAGAGAGAGAGAGAGAGATATGCAACAGAGTTAGAATAATGGAAAACATAGGGCTAAGAAATGTCATCATTCCACTCTGTTCAGTATATGAGATGCATTTAGTTAATCCTGTCATCAGAAATAAAGAGGTACATGTTTCAAAAGCCATTCCTTGTGGTACAAAATCCAACAGGGAAGCATCAGTTAAATGAACTGCTACAAGCAGAACCGCTACGATTTTGATATGAATCTCTAAATCGACATCTTGCTAAGAACACTGTTCAAGGATTATCCTTCAATGCTACTTTGCACCAGCAGAATTTGTTTCTTTCGGTGGTACAAAAAAGTGATGCTTGTGTGGCAGTTTCACAATACTGTTCTTTTACTCTGACATCATTCCCATTTGTGGGGAAATTGCACCAAATGGTTGATGAGTGTGGTGGTATGACTACAGGGGCGTAGTCATACCTGCAGTCATACCACCACACTCATCATACCTTCACTTTGAGAAATTTTACTGGTCTTATCAGGGATGTTGAAGAGTCCTTGGTTTCAAGTCACGAGTCAAGTCACGAGTCTTTGGACCCGAGTCTCGAGTCCGAGTCCTTGGTCCAAAATGGTGACTCATGAGTCATGAGTCACTCCCAAAGCTGACTCCACGAGTCCCTATTAAAATCAATGGGGGGTTTTCCCAACAAAATAAGGCCATTTCAGATGTGTGGCTTAAATAAATTCTAGGCACAAGTGTGCCTTTTTATTTCAAAACTCTGCAACTGATTTTGGCAAGAACAGACCAGGCAGACAAACCCAAAATAACCAGACAGGCAGAGGAGGCAGGGAACCCCAAAGCAGGCAGGCAGAGGACTTTGTCTTGGACAATTCAAACTGTGGAACTGGTTAAGAAGAGACCAGGCAGGCAGAGGAGGCTGGGAACCCCAAACAGGCAGGCAGAGGCAGCCAAACCCAAAATGTCTGAAAGGTTGCATTTTAGGAAAATGATTTTAAAAAATAAACTTGCTGTACTTCCTGAAACCTATCCATGTTGCATTTGAGGAACACGATTTTGGAACACGAGTCCTTGGTCTCGAGTCCCGAGTCGAGTCTCGAGTCCCATTAAAAATATTGGGACTCGAGTCTGACTCGAGTCACAGGGGGGACTCAGTCCGACTCACGAGTCGAATCCTGGAGTCCGAATCCCCATCCCTGGGTCTTATTGAAATTGTTTTCGCTTCTGCAGAAATTCCTATGCATGCTTTGCCTGAGCAGGGCCATCTCAATTTGCTTCAAATGTTGATGTAGGGGAAATTTGGTGGCAACTCTAGTGTTGTCTAGTGTGTTTGTGTGTGTGTGTGTGTGCAGGACCGGTGCAAGGCAGTTTGGTGCCCTAGGCAAGATCAGATATTTAGCGCCCCCCCCTCTTCCCACTTGAGAGCGCTGTATTTTTTTTCAAGGCGTTTCTGGTGCCCCCTTTAGCCCTGTGCCCTAGGCAGCTGCCTAGTTGGCCTAATGGTAGCACCAGCCCTGTGTGTGTGTGTGTGTGTGTGTGTGTATGCACATACATTTGCTTTGCCTGATTCAGTTCTCATGACCCCCACCAAACTAATACTCTCAGAAGAAATAAACCAGAATGGGGATCCCCCTTACACACACACACACACACACACACACACCATACTCTGGGTGCAGAATCTCAGGCCGGGGGGGGCATGGGGTTCCCAACCTGGTCCTTTGGGGTTCCCCAGATGGCCATGCCCCCTGCCCCCCCATTTCCACTGATCACCCATCGTTTGGTGGTTTCCCAACTTTTGTGCAGTTGTGTCAACAGCATTGACACACCTGTCTTTGAAATGTAGCACTTACACCTGAAATACTGTTAGAACTGGAACTCATGCTACTAAATTAGTCATAAATGATTTGAAATGAGTGGTGACCAATGGAATGGGCAAACTTATTATTTAGGATGGTCAAATTCCAAGCAAAATGCAAAGCATTCCAAAAAGGACCTCTACAAACGAGGCGAATAGGCAGCAAAATGGCAGGTGATATTCGATATAAGTAATTGCAAAATGATGTGCATTGGGACAAATATCCCACTTTCTGTGCAAGGAAGAGAAGCCCACATATCCAAGATTTGAATGTGCCAGGATCTATGATTTCATTATCTACCGGTATATGTTTTCCCTCGTGGTTCAAGAAACACAAAGGAACAAAGCTATGTCCCCAATCTGCCTCTGCAGCTTATATGCACCCTTTCCTGCCAGGCAATGCCAGCTTCATGTACCCCAAATTGGTCAGGTGTTCCAGACAGGGAAACTCTAGTTCCTTTTTAGCACAGAAAGAAGACTGAACACCAAATCAGTATTTAAGCTTCTAAAGGACAGCCAGGCCTGTTAATGAATCCTTGCTCCCTTGAGGTTCATTACTTCTATGGAAAGAATGCCTTGTTTGCAAAGGCATTTCTCTGCCTGGCCCTGACCTTCAGTTCAGAAGCTCTGCCCACCTCTCCAGCAGTCATTAAGAATACCTCTTTGCTCTTTATGTTCCTTCCTGGCAAATTGAGTTAACAAGTTTAGCAAGACTGCAATGTGCTGCCCAGCCCATTCAAAAATACTATATCTTTGCCACTGAAGTAGGGTCACTGTTAATTTCCAGGGAGGAAGCACCCCTGCTCTTTTCCTTTCTTTGCTTGTACAATGTTTACCAGCTTTTAACAATGCCAATTGTATTAATTTGCCAAAGAGAAAGGGAATCCAAGGAGGAGGAGATGGGGGGGACAGTGCAGTCGAGAGGGCAGCTGGAAGGCGAGAAGGGGATCTGGGCTTTGGCAGATGGAGGTGCCTCTTCCGCAGATCCTACTTGCACCACGTGTGCCACAGCTACTCTCACCACAGCCACTCACAGCAGCTCCATATCAACTGTAGGGTAAATAGTCGGGCATGTGAAAGCAGCCAATAAGAGAGGGGAACGTAATATAGTGACATCATAGTATGATGCCATCCCAAGATGCATTTGTTGACATTCATCTGCAACATTTTGTGTGTGTGTGTGTTTGTGTGTGTGTGTGTGTGTGTGTGTATATATATATATATATATATATACACCACGAGATCTTGAAAGAATGGTGAACTTTCATCTGAGATTGGACTGAGGGATTCATAACTTGACAAGCAAATTACTATTTCTGTTCACACACCACTAGTAGGTGATCATTCGTGACCGAGTAAGATTGTCTTCCAGGATAAAATTACAAAAAGAAAATTATAAAAAGAGGAAATTCTAAAAAAAATGTGTAGACCCTAGTGATGGGTCCGTAAGTGACTGTGGAGGCCAATTCTAGATCCACACAGCTTCCCACAGTGAAGGCACAGGTTACCAGATGGAAGATGGTCCTGTAAAGGATTCATTTGACGTGCTTTTCACTTAGCACGTTTCTCCCTTTCACCTAGCACTCGGGCTTCTTCAAAGTCCATAGAACCTTTGTGAAAGGCCAACCTCCATTTAGATCGTTCATGGGCCAGAGTTTCCCAGTTTTTGATGTTTATATTGCATTTTTTTAGATTAGCCTTAAGAACATCTTTAAACCTACTGACCACCGATATTCCACTTTCCATCCTTGAATAAAGTAACTGCTTTGGGAGATGGCAGTCAGACATTCGAACAACATGACCGGTCCATTGAAGTTGGCGTTGAAGGATCGTTTTTTCAACGCTAGTAGTTTTTGCTTCTTCCAATACACTGACATTTGTTCACCTATCTTCCCAAGTAATTCGCAGGATTTTCCGGAGGCAACGTTGATGAAATCTTTCAAGGAGGTGGAAATGACGTTTATAGATAGTACATGTTTCTCAGGCATACAGTAAAGTTGGTAATACATGCCCAAACCTAAGAGTAATGCACAATGGAATGCTTGGCTTCTTTTCTATGAATGGCAGATCCACATGCCATATCACAAACTCTTTCTGAAACTACCCTCATTTTCAAATGAGGCTTGTCATGTGGTATGGTGTGGTGGGAAGGCTGCTATTTGACAAACACAAGCCCAAATCACCATGGGCCCCACAGAACTAGTTGTGTGCTTCTGTGGGTCGAAGCCATTGGTTTCAACACAATGAACTAAGGCTGAAATCCTGTGCATGCTTTCCTAGGGGGTAAGTCCATTGGGGAGACTGTTTTTTATAAACAAAAACAACAACAACAAAAAACCCTTCTACTAGGTGTGGATAAAATGCCCCAAAATCCAACTAGCAGAATAACATTCTTCACAAATAGGGATGGGTAAACACTCATCTATTCAGCTGAAAATCATCAGGGATTTGTGTGGACATTCTTCATACACAATGAAAGTGCTTGCAAGGAATGCTCACGAATTCCCCAACTTGGCAAGTGATAGATCATGCCTCTATTGATTGCAATGGGCAGATCAAAAAAGGCTGCATGCTGAAAAATAGCTCTGGGGGTGGCTGGGGAGCAAATAGCAACTGCTGAAGACCCCCTTTACCCTAGAGTCTTTAGCAACGGGTTACTGTTTAGCTCCCTTCCCATGCCAACCATTTTGGGGGCAGCAGGCTCTTTAATTCTCCCTAACCATACCCTTGGCCACGCCCTCATGTTGCCTGGCCACACCCTCTTGATCACACACCTTCATGTTGCTTAACCATACCCCTTACAAATTCACATGTGTGTCCCTATTTTCATCTGTGAAATGTTGGAGGGTATGTAATACATCCACACTTTTGTAAGCAAAGGTAAAGGTTTCCCTTGTTTTTGTTCCTTTGCCTGTACAGGGTAAAGGAATGGACTAGGAGGGAGGGCTAGTGACCCCCATTTCCAGGCAGTTAAGACTAAACTGTGCCTTTCTCAGTCTTGAAATGGGCAGCAACAAGCATTTGAGGAGGTAAGTTCCCCCATCTCAAATAATCTTCCCATCTCTCCTGACAAACACTGTGTGGAGGTTCTTTGGAAAGTGCCAGAATGTATGTTTAAAACCTAAAAGATTACAAGCCTCAAAAGGAGGGGGAAAGGAACAGGCAAATGATTAAAATGCTACCTTTAAAAGGGTATTATCTTTAAACAGGTACCTTGAGAAATGCTCAGCCATGTCTAATAAAGTGAGATTAAACATATGAATTGCAGCATTTTTATCAATCCCAAGAAGCATAATGGCTGTAATGTATAGAATCAACAGGATTTTTTCTCTGTAAATAAAAAGAAATCCACTTCCATAGTTCTGATGAAGTACATTAGACCTCTTGGGGATAATAGGAAGGAAGGGAGTTACAGGAAGCCTCAATAATCCATCCCATAAGTTTTTATTGCTGAGAATATTGGACAGGCATCAGCCTAATCAAGTCATTTCAGATCATAAAACTGGGGACAATGAGACTTCAGGTGAATACAGAGGAAGGTTTCTTGGCGGTGGTTTATACCCCTAGAAATAAGCAATATATTTTATATACAAATGCCTGAATTTGAACATTAGAATTTTGAAATGGTCTAGATCAGGAGTGGGTATACCTCAGGTTTGTGGGACCTGTTTTTTACTAGAACCTTGAGATCCACGGGCACCAACTGGAGCCTAGTGCAAAATACATACACATAGATTTAAAGAATTCTGAGCCCAGGAACTTGTTTTGAGTACCAGAAATGAACAGAGCTCATAGTATTGCCACACACAAATCCGCTCCTGGATTACTTCTTCATTTCAGCAGTATAATTTAGGATAGGTGGGGGACTAGATTTGTTGTCGCTGTTGTTAAACAACAGGGAGTCAGAAATTCTTTGGTACTCTAGGCATAATCAATGGGAAATGAGTAAGACTTACCCACATGTAACTGTACCCTAAGCAGGAGTCATCATCAACCCATGGAATTAGACTTCCATGTGCATATCATTAGTTGGCCAGGGTATCACATGTGCATCCTGTCCAGGGGCCAGAGTTGCACATGCATAATTCAGTGTAGAGATTCTGTGAAGGACCGCCGCCGGTCCTTTTGCATGAGTTTGGGAGTTAACGAGTTAACCGGCACTGTAAAAACTCCCCTTATGCAGTTCCCTGGTGAGCTGAGGGCAAC
This sequence comes from Shinisaurus crocodilurus, assembly GCA_021292165.1. Classification (NCBI taxonomy): domain Eukaryota; kingdom Metazoa; phylum Chordata; class Lepidosauria; order Squamata; family Shinisauridae; genus Shinisaurus; species Shinisaurus crocodilurus. The sequence continues at coordinate 156,066,204 of CM037878.1, forward strand.
CATAGACACTGAGCGAAAGCTTATGGCAGCCAGGAAGAGATTTGTTTATAACACCTTTAACTGAGCGTAGCGAAGCATTCAGATAAGAACTTCACAGTAAACACAGTCTATAAAACTTAATGGAGCGTAGAGCTCCAATACACATTCAGCCTGAAGGAGGCTTGCAGAGAAAAAACACAGACAGTATTGGCATCAAAGAACCTGAAGTTCTAGGAAGAATATCACTGCAAGTTGTTCTAACTTACAGCCGGGTACCGAGCGTCCAGCTCGGGGTTGCGAGGCTTCGTACCGACTGGAGTAGCGGACCGGTTCCATGCAGTCCTGCACCTTGCTTCCAACACTATCAGGCTCAGTGGCCCTTTTTACCCCCTCCCATCGCTCCCCCCTCCCCTTCAGCTGACAGGCTGAACCGGCTTTTATTCGCAGGATCCTGGCGCCCCTCGGGTGCTTGAGGGTGTTTGGCAGCTCTTTGAGACTGCTGGGGGGGACCATTGGGGTGTATGCAGATTTGTCCCATTGAGGTGAATGCAAATGTAGGTCGATGTAAATGACTGCTCAGAACTGAACTATCTCTTGCAGAGATTATTCAGGTGGTGGTGTGTGGGTGTGTGTCTGGTTCGGCTTTCTCTCCGCAGATTCTGTATGTTTATAATGTATTTATTTATTCCAGTTTTATACTGCCCTTCCTCCAGGGGAATACTTGGATTTTCTCTCACCCATTTAATCCCCACAAGAACTCTGTGAGGCAGGGTATGCTGAGAGATAGTGACTGGCCCAAAGTCACTCAGTATGCTTCCTTGTTACATGAAGACTTGAACACAGGTTTCCCCAGTTCTAGTCCAACACTCTAACCCTGATACCACATTGGGTTATTAAGGCCAAAACAGACATTACTTTAAACGTGTGTCTGTCTAGCAGTCATGTCTTCTTTTCATTTTTACCCTAGACTAGGTGCAGGAAGCCTGATCCAGATCTTAAAAGTCCCTCTATCCAGATAGGGGGACCTCTGCCTACTCCAGAGTATAAATAGAGAGAGGTGAGGTGTAGCTGCTAGACACACATTTAAAGTGGTCATCTGGTTCGCACATAATGACAACCCATGGTTTAAATAACCCATGGGTTATTATGCATGAGTGGGAGAGAGTGAGTGCACTGCCTCCCATGCACCCACTACTTCTGCTTTTACACAACAACCCGCAACCGGCTCCTTCATAGATTGTTCAGTGTAATGTCTGGATTCTTACCAATGGGTTGTTTAGCCCCTAAATAACCTACTGCTCTGTGTTCAGACATCGCGCTCAACAACCTATGAAGGAGCAATTGTAGGTTGTTGATTACAAGCGTGTGCACCCACTCTCTCCGACTTGTCCCCAACAGCCTATGGTCTATTTAACCCATGGGCTATCATTATGTGCAAATTGGCCCAATGTCTGTTTTGGCCCCCAACCTATGTAAAAGTAGGCTTTGGATGTCTCCAATACCTTCATATTGTGTCCTGTTTAAAATAACACTGACACCAATGATGCACCCTACAGAGATTTAAAAAAAAAAGGGGGGGGGAAAGGGCATCCTTTACCTGCAGCCTCGAGCATACAATCTCCTTTTCTACCACTTCCTCAGCATTCTGAATTCTGCTGCAGGCATAAACAAGGCCTAATTCCAGCCTGAAAGAGTTCCACATGGACAACCTGCATATAGGGAGAAAAAGGGAAAGAGGCATGTGACATCTATAAAGAGACACTACGGTATTTATGAAAAACAGAACACCAATTTTTCAGTGAATAGTCAACATGATGAGGCACAGAGAAAAATGTACAGTACTTCCACTAAAAATGCCCTGTGAAACTTTGTATGAGGCACAAGATCCCTGGGCTGCATACTTATAAAACCAGAGGTGGGAAGCCTGTGGCCCTCCAGATACTGTTGGATTACAACTCCCATCATCCCTGACCATTGGCCATCTGTCTTGGGCTGATGAGAGTTAGTGCAACAACATCTGGAGGGCTATTCTGTTTTTAAACCATGAGGCAATGGGGAAGGTCTTCTAGTAAATAGCTTCACCCCCAACATAATGTACCCATAGATTGCTTATTCTGGAGAATTGCTGGGGGTGGGGTATTAATTTAGGCCACCTTTCCTCTACAAATCTTCCTTTGCTACTCTTTCCATAAATACCTAGAGGTATTCCATAAACACCTAGTGTGCAATGTTTATGAAGGATTCTGTGCAATCCTTCAACCCCAGTCTGAAGCTCATGGTCTTCTAGGAATTTTAAAACCAAGAGAGTAAGCATGTGTGCCATGAGATTCATAATTAGGAGAACATACTGGATCAGACCAACGATCCATCTAATCCAGCATAATGTTCACACAGTGGCCAACCAGCTGCCGATGGGAAACTCATAAGTAGGACATGAGTGCAATAGTGCTATCCCACTCGTGTTCCCTAGCTACTGGTATACATAGGCATACTGCCTCTGATCCTGGAGGTAATATATAGCCAGCATGACTAATAGCTATTGATCACTTTATCCTCCATGAATTTGTCTAAACCCCCTTTAAAGCCATCCAAAGTGGTGGCCATCACTACATCTTGTGAAACTGAATTCCATAGTTTAGCTATGTACTACTACTGTGTGAAGATGTACTTCCTTTTATCTGTCCTGAATCTCCCACCAATCAGCTTCATGGAAAGACCTATATGTCCGATTGGACATATAGCACCTATATGTCTGGCCAGCTCACCAACCCAACATCTTGTTGCTATTGTTACAGATAATTAAAGGAGCTCAGCTCAGTAATAAGTATGTCCAACAAGTCCCTTTGCTTCAACAATAAAAACAAAAAGGAGTGACCATTCTGAACTGACAATATTGCTATTTGTGCATTTGTTTTTTAAATGAGGCACAAGAAGTAACAACAACAGAAAGGCACAAGAAGTAACCACAACAAATGCTCTAGAGATAACCTGAAACCTGAGAACCATGAGCAGAGTTCAGACAGAAGTGAGCTTTCCCACTTTCTTCTTCTTGCAGCAGTATGTATAGTCCTCAAAAGGGGATTGGGGAACCCTCCAGAATGGTGTTCAGTCATCAATCTAATGTAGGGATGGAGGGGGGGAGTTAAAGCTGCAGGTGGGAAATCAATGGAAATAATAATAACAAAACTTTATGTAATCAGAAGTGCATCCCACTTGGGCTAGATGCTCTTGGATCCAAGCCACTGCTTTTGTTTTGTTTTTTGTAATGTCATATTGAATATATAAAACAGGCCTTTGAACATTGCTGTGAATCTTGTTCCCCGCTCCTGTCAACTGAAAGTTCTTTGCTGAAATACAAAAACATACTCCTGACAATTAGCCAGTTGCACCAACAATTAGCAGTTTGCAGTTTCTTGCTCCTATTCTTGGTCTGAGTTAAATGGGACAAAGAATTCTTGGAGAAGTAAGGGGGCTTTACCCCTTGGAATTTGAGGTCAGCACTTTCCCTTTTCATAATTTCCCAAAGGTGAAAGGTCACTCTGGTTCATTCACATGAATCGGCTTCTTCCAAAAAGTAAAACTAGTGCACCAATCTGCACCCTCATGCTTTTATCTCCTGCTCTGGTCCAAATTAATGCACAACCGCTCTGGATATACCAGCAGAAATGTAACTCGAGACAGATACTCTGTGCTTAAAGGCAAAGGTTCCCCCCCCCCCATGGCATCATCAAACCAATATTTTATCTTGCAGAGATACAAGGCATTATTGTTTAGCATGTTGTAATTTACACAACAAAATAAATGTTAGCACCCATGTCAGTATCCTCTATCTGATAATCAAATGTTTTCACATTGAATAGGATTACACAGGCAGTGTGATTTGAATAATTAAATATATTTGTTTAAATAAACATAAAATAGGGGTTGTTGTTGTTTTTTAAGGGGGAAGAGACAGCTGCTGTGTCAGTGTATCAAAAAATAAAATGAGATCATTATCGCTGTATACTGAAGGAGTAAAGGAGGATGAAAACCAACAGTTCTGCCATAATGATTTCATTAGGATATATCTGTGGAGGGATGAAAGTAGAACAGATTGCTAGCGAAACAGAGAGTGTGCTCAAGCAGTTGAAGGTGATAACGTTTAAGAAAAGGAAAAGTCGAAATGCCTCAGAAAACATAAGTAAGCTGAGCATTTCTCTCTGTGTCTTGAGGCAGGGCAACAGCAAAAAAAAAGAAAAAGAGAGAGAAAGAAGATAAAATGCACATTTTGTCAATTCAGTGCACAGTCATTGATCTCTGTTGAGTGTTGAGCCTAATGAGGCAAATAGGAGAACATCATAATGGTTCTTTCATATGTGCAAGTCTGGGCTTCAATTGTGGTGCAGAACTAAGCCACAGCTCATAAATAAAGGGAAAGTCTTTGGAATGAAGACAGAGCTCTCATTTCAAATGAACGTGCATGAGCATCAGCCCCTGAAAATGATCCTTATCAGCACCACACAAACACGCACACTCAAACACAGCCCTCGCCCTTTTAACTTCCATCATCAGGGCTTCTTCACAACTATGAAAGCAACCAGAGGATGCATTTCACAGACAGCTCTCATTCAGTGCCATAATTTAAACAGTTTGTTATTAATTTTTGAGGATAACACACAACTTACTCTGGGGAAGTCCACTGATTTGTACAGCATTTGCACAGGAACAAATCCTTAATCACATCCTTAAATTCCTGGGCATAAACAGATTCTGGGTTAGCTGGTTTGTAAGCCACGGACTGAGCTGGTATAGTCATAGTGACATACAGGGGGTAGGCAATGTGATCCCTGTGGATACTAATGCAGCCTCAGACCCCTTTCTTGGCGCTCACCGTGGTGCCCTAGCCCTTCCTTTAAAAAAAAATAAAAAAATTTATTAAAATTTTTCAAATCTTATATCTACTAATGAATACAACAAAAATACAACATAAACATTGTGCACCCCCCTCCACCTCTTGGTACTTCCTACTTCCTACTAGTAGGAAGGGAGGAAGTAGCCCTTCCTACTTTTAAAAAAAATAACACATTTTCTTGCTGGCAGCCATTACTGCCAGTCATGTGTGATCACTGTGGCTACTGTGAAATAGGCTTCTGTTGGTGCTGAAAACTGTGGGCCCAAAGGAACTGTTGAGTGTGTTGGGGCTCTGACCCCACCTCTGCCTTGTGCATAGTCTTGTCCTTTGTGACGGTCCCTGCCTGCTATGACAGCCAGTTTGTGGTGGTGCCCGGGGCAGTTTCTCTATTTGCCAAATATCCCCACTCTCCCAAAAGGTTGCCTACCCCTGCTCTACTAGATACAGTGGTGGATTTGAACTGGAGGGGCCTGGGTTCAAAATCTCCACAAAACCATGAAGCTCATCCGGTGACCTCAGACCAGTCACCTCTAGCCTAATCTGCCGGGGGTTTTTAGAATTACATTTATATCCTATCTTTCCTCCAAAGAAGTTGAGGAATTAGAAATGGTCCCTGCCACCCTGCCATTTTATCCTTACAACAAATCTATAAAGCCAGCTAAGCTGTCCCTGATGGGGCTATTGTGAGGATAAAACCTCCATTGGTGCCATCCTGAACTCATGAGATGAAGGACAGCATATAAATGTGACAATTTTTTTCATAGATTTGTTTTATTCTGTGGTTTATCCTGTGATTGTTCATCCATAGCTAGTAGCAGTAACAGTAAAATGAATGTCCATTGCCTTTTAAAAAATGGTCTCACTCATTGCCTTGCCTGGAATTGCCCTGTCAATAGGAAACATACAGAGACAAAACACTCACATAGCTTCTCTTCTCTTCTCTCTGTATCTTTGTTCATTTGAATTCAAGCTAACTTTGACCTGTGTGTCAGAAGGGCATGAATATACTGGTAAATGTGGGGGGCAAATAAGCATGTGATCAGTGCTAATCCTATAACAGCATCTGAGGAAGGGCAGTAGCTCAGTGGCATAGCACGTGCTTTGCATACAAAAGGCTCCTGGTTCGGTCTCTGGCATCTGCTGGTAGGGCTCAGAGAAAGACTCCTGCCTGAAAACCTGGAGAACTTCTGACCATCTGACAATACTGAGCTAGATGACAATGGTCTGACTCAGTATGTGCCAGGCTTGCCTCCTTGCAGGCTCGGGTCCAGCCAAGGGCCGCCCCGCTCCCAGCTGCAACAACTCTGGGAGCTGGGGCATAAAGACCAGGCCCCAGCAGGGGCGGGACTGCTGCCGGCGGGACTTGCCCCTTTGGGGGAGCCACTTTGGGGGTACTGGAGGGTGAGGGCCTATCCCCCTGCTTGCTAGGAGGGAGGGGGACTGCTTGTTTCAATTGGGGCCTGCAGGACTGCCTGCACTACTACCACGGGAGGGTAATGCCATTCTGTAATACAAAAGATGTGTTTTTCAAAGAAGGGGGGGTGTTGGGAGTCAGGGGGCAGCCATCACGGTTATACAGGGCAGAGGGAGATACGGAGCAGGGAGACAGTTATGCCACAATGAGAGACAGTACAACAATAGGGTGTTGGCTGTCCACACATTGTCCCCCAACTCAAATAACCTTAATGGCCCTGGCAACAGACCCCCTGGGTTGAAACTGCTGCTGATGAATGCCAGGTCAGTGAGTGGTAAAACAACTGCTATCCAGGACTTGATCCAAACAAGACAGGTGCTCCTGGTAGGGATGGGCGACCCGCCCGCCCGGCACTCGACTCGTGGCACGCGAGCTGAGTGCTGCGCAAGCCAAGCCGAGCACTCCCACCAGCTGAGGTGCTCACTGGACTTCCAGGTCCCCGAAAACAGCCTAATTTGCGCAAATTAGGGCATTTTCTACATAAACAATGTAGTGCCAGGAACCCAGAAGTCGCTTCCCCAGCGGCTCGGCTCACAAGAACGTGAGTCCAGGCGGGGAAAAGGTAGGGCGAGCAGAGTTCGGGGGGTTGAGCCCAGCAAGTTTGCTGGACTTCCACCCCCAATCGAGCTCCACGCACATCCCTAGGCCTCCTGGTTAGTCAGAAGGCAGATCAAGGAATAGATCAAGGAATAGGGATTCAGCTTATGTTGGTTGGATGGGGTTACACTGAAGACACAGATTCGCAGCTTGGGTGTACTTCTGGATTCAGCCCTGAGCCTGGATGCCCAAGTTTTGGTGGTAGCCAGGAGTGCATTTGCACAATTAAAAGCTCGTGTGCCAGCTGCACCTGTTCCTGGAGATGTCACATTTGGCCACAGTGACACATGCCTTAGTTACATCCCGTTTGGATTACTATAACTCACTCTACGTGGGGTTGCCTCTGAAGAGTGTTCGGAAACTGGTTCAAAGAGCTGCTGCCAGACTGCTGACTGGGGCTGGCTACAGGGAGCACACAACTCCTCTGTTTCAACAGCTTCACTGGCTCCCAGTTTGTTTCCGGGCACAATTTAAAGTGCTGGTTATGACCTATAAAGTCCTATATGGCTCGGGTCCAGGTTATCTGAAAGGCTGTATTCTCCCGTATGAGCCTGCCCGTACTCTGAGATCTTCTGGGGAGGTCCTTCTCTCAGTTCCACCACCATCTCAGGGGCATGCCAGACAGAAACGCAACAGAGGGCCTTCTCGGTGGTTGTTCCAACACTCTGGAATCCCCTTCCCAGGGAGGCTAGAATGGCACCCTCCATGGTATGTTTTCAGAGGCAGGCAAAAACTTTCTTGTTCCAACAGGCCTTCTGTGAATAAATTTGGACCTATGAGAAAGTGATGGATTTGCACTGTTCCTACAGTTATTGCTGTTTTAGCTTTGATATTTTATAAAATTTTAATATTATTGCTGATTTAATTAAATTTTAAGTTCTGTATTTTTCTATTTATATGTTTTAACTGTACAAATTTTAATGTTGTAAAGCCGCTTTGAGTCCCAATACTGGGCAAAAGGTGGGATGATGATGATGATGATGATGATGATGATGATGATGATGATGATGATGATGATGATGATGATGCAGCTTTCTATGCTCCTATCAGTCCAGTATCACAAGTGCATGACAATGTGCCTGTTGATTCCAGCCACAAACTCTGTATCTAGGTCTGGCCAGTACCCAGAATGGAGGCCCCATATGCTGCTCTGAGCTCTTTGAAGGAAGAACAGGATACAGATATAATAAATATATATAGGAAGACAGTTCACCAGCTCTGCCCCTTTCTGTGGGGAAGAAGATTTTTTTTTCTGGTGGCTCATCTGATTCTTTTATAACTGGTAGATCAGAGATGGGAATTTACTACACAGGCTGTGTAATACCAAACTAGACTATTTATGTACCAATGACTCATATCACCTGCAAACAATTGGACATTATCTCATCCCAATTCCCCTTTGATTACTTTTGTGAAACACTTATTTTCCTGAGGCTGCCAGTTGGATTATTCATTTTATTGTTCTGAGGTGGGGAGGTGGGGGGGACCACTCTCTGATGAAGAAATAGTATGAATATTCATGTTGAGGATGCTATTTGAGAACTTGAAAAGTATTACTCTATTTTGATAGTTCATTGTTTCAAAGATTTTCTTAAATGATAGCTCAGCAGCAACTAATGGTCTTTGGGAATTTAAGGTATTAATGCTAACTGACCTTTCCCTGAAAGAAAATGAGAAAATGCATGTTTATCAGGTTCAGAACAATTTGCAAGGCCAAGAAGAGTTGAAGAGTTTTTCTCTGCTGTATAGACAGTAATCTGTGGTAGAAATACAATGGGACTACAGTGTAGTTATCATGTCTTCACATCTTCCCAAGTAGGGTCATAGCAATTGTTTGTAAATGCTTTTAATACCCTCTATTTCCATTAACACTTGCTCATACTGCCAAACACTATATGACAAGAAGATGTAATTGATATAGTTGTGGAACTGAATACTCTTTGTTACTCTGTCATTTTAATGTCAAAACACAGAAATGAGAAAATAAAGCAAAGAATTGTAAACACAACCAATAACCTGTACATAAAGCTATGGCATCTATAATGTAGCCAAGCCTAAATCTGGATGATAAAATCCTGGCTTAATTAACTAAGATATGAACAAGCTTCATGCAGCCACGTGTAGCCACTTGCTCCTCCCGTCACACAAATGAGGAAACAAACTAGGAAGCCACAGTTAACTATAGCTTCCTGTTAAGTCCAAACCAGAAATTATGGTTGATGGATTCCATATCCTGGCTTGTTTGGAAGCCACTGACCATAGTTCCTGGTTCAGATGTAAGACAAAGCTATGATTAATTTCAACTTCGCAGCTTCTTTCCCCAGTCATGTGAAGGGCAGGGCAAAGTAGCTGCATGCGATACGTGGAATGTGTTCATATATTGGCTTATTAAACCAAGATTTGATCATCCAAACATGGCCATACAAGAACTTAATTTATTTCTGTCACATGGATGACATGCCATGGAGGGCTCATCACTCAGTGGTACAGTCCATGGGCAATATTGAACACCACTGTAGGCTAACAGAAACTAATGCTAGTGTGACCAGAAAGTTAACTAGCCCAAGTTAGCACTCCCAGAATAGGACACGCCACTGGAGCTTGCAGAAGGGGGCTCCACTGATTTGTCCTATTCTGGAAGTGCTAACTTGGGCTAGTTTCCAGGATTGCACTAGCAGGCACTAGTTCTCCATTGTGCTAATGTTCATTTCCACTAGCACAATATGTTTAGCAGTGGTGGACTGCCAACATTGGATACTGTTCCATGATTTGTATGCAATCCCTAGGAATTCCAGTTAAAAGGTTCTCCATTAGCAATTTTTCTGTTGAAACTTGCATAGGATTGTGCCTTCGGGCATTCAACCAGTATACATGAGGGTGCCAAGTGTGTAGAGAGCTGGGAGTGCGCATGCCATCCCACAACCAATTCCAGTATTTTTTATCTGTGCAAGGTTAGCTGATCGCTTCTTTAATAATTTGGAAGTGGCATATTATACTATCAGAATTGTGTTTGAATTTTTCCCTTATAAGAGTGTTTTCCTTAATACACAAAACTGTACAGTCAGCAGAGGTTCATGTGTGTACATAAAATGTTGTTTTTAATTGTTGATGAAAATAGTTGCTGAACCAGCATTCTTCATGACACGTTTGGAATCTATTCCTTCCTAGTATCAAAATAGTCCAAATAGGTCAATGATCAAGACTAGTCTCTCCCACTCCTACTGAACTGAGAGAGGACTGAGAATGCAGGGTTGGTAGAGCCAATACGTCTTTGGTGGATTGAAAAGTTGGGCATGTTTATTTGCTAATGGGTATTTGCTGATGGTCTGCTACGTACTGGTCTGGCATTGCAGCTGTTTGGGGCTTATGGCTAGGAGTCTACTTTCTACTGATGGCCTGGATGCCAAGAACATTGGATAGCAGTTTAGTTTAGATTTATTTTGTCTTTCTATACACATTTAATATTACCCCATTCACCACTGTATGTAACACTTCCCAATATCAAAGTCTAAATGGGCATAAAGCTTTATGTACCTAAAGCAGGAAACATAAAAGTAATTCCTATTTTACTACAGTTCTTTTTCAATATTATAGTGAAATACCTAATCGAAGTAGAATGGCCCATTGCTTAAGCAAAGGATGCTACAATCCTTACTTAGGCAGGCATTCTTATAAAATACTTTTTCCTCTGGAGAAAAGAATACTGGAGACTTGTGATGCTTCTTTCTGCACAGGGGATGTGAAAAGCCTGGAAGAGAATGAAAATGACTTTATATGACTAGATGGACCTGCAAAAGAGCATTGACTTGAAAATTCACACTTCAACATAGAACAAGATTATAAAATAACCACAAGTATATGGGGGCTTCTGCTGCCTTGTGTGGCTTATAAATTACAATCTTTGTTTAGTACACCATATGGTTCATCTCAATAGGCACAATCTATTATCTACCTGCATATTTATTTACTTATAAATAAAGGCATCATTTCAATGGCATAGAAGACACTGGCAGTTTTGCCAACATATTCAGTGCAGATGGATTTCATCTGTAATCATCCATTTTAGATCTTCAGAAGGAGATTGCCCATGTAAGGACTTCCTTGGTTAGGTGCCACATAAAAAAATAGTATTCAGGAGTATTATCATTAGTGTTATGCTTGAAGTATGTTTTAAATATATGTATGAATATGTTGTTAGATTACATGTTAAACTTGGTTTATTGTACATTTGCAATGGAATATTAATACTATTCTTTTTTCTCTCCTTCCAAATCATCATCATCATCATCATCATCATCATCATCATCATCATCATCTTTTATTTGTATGCCGCTTTTCCACAAAAAATGTGCCCAAAGCGTCTCACAACATAGCAACAAATAACACCAAATATAATATACAAAACATCAAGGAACACTGAATATAATATTCAAAAAAATAATTTACAGAATATAAGAATAGCAAATACAAGTTACAAAATATCAAAAAAACATTAAATATAATATTTAAAAATACAATAGAAATAATTACAGATAGCCATAAACAATTCAATAATTTAAAAAAGAGGGGGGGGGGAAGGCAAGAGCAGCAGCAGCAGCTTTTGTAGCTGGAGTCAGTCAGGCCCCACCCTCCCTGGCCAGGTGTAATGAGCCAGGGAAGCAGAGACCAGGTCTTGCAGGACTCACAGCTAGATAGTCTCTAGGCACATTCAGCAGGAGCAGCAGCAGCTTTTGTAGCTGGAGTATAAATAATTTCCGACAGTTCTAGTATCTTCCTCTCCTTCCCTCTGCAACTTCCTGCATTCCCCAAGAAGCCTCTTCAGAGGGTTGAGGGACTTGCTGAACCTTATAGGCTGGGTCTTATGGGAGTGGGGAATCACCAAGATTGGGAACGTTACACATGTGGTGCAAAATTCTACTTCCCAATTTGGGGCAATGCTTCTCTCCCACTACAGCCCCATAAGACTGAGCCCACAATGTTTAGTATCTCCCACCCTGACCCTCTGGGGAGGCTTTCTGGTGGACAGGGGGCTTCAGGAAGGAGGAGGGAAAGATGTATTGCCCAAGCTGCCTTCCACTCAATTGATAGATTTCATTTTCACCCTGAGGTAATAAACTGTCTCCTGAGATCAATCATAAAATCAGAGCAGGCATTGGATCAGCCCATAAAACAGGTTCTTAACACTTGTCTTCTTTGTTTCTCCTGCATTTTTGGCATGCTGGTTCCCACCCCCCACCCCACCCCACCCCACCCCACCATTGGAAACTGTATGAGGTAGAAATATAATGACCTTATCGTCAAAGTGACTTTTCTATGCATTGAAATTGTTGATTTCAGGGGATGACTAAGCACAGAATCCGATCTCCTTGAAATTTGTTTCCAGGATGTTAACTGCAAAGCAAGTTATATATAGCAGTAAATGCATGCTTAATTTGTGCAGAAATCATGGTGTGATGAATACAATTAAGAGCCTCAGAGGGAATAATTATATTACTGCATAAAGCTGGTGGATCTCAAATTACTTGGTGCCTGGACTTTAAATCGGCCTATATCTGTTGGGAAAGTCATTCACAGTAGTAACAAAAGTGCAATGAGAAATATAAAAAAATTTCAAAGTCATAGAAGAAGCATCGATATTCCATTAGCTGCACAGTCAAAACGTCATACCTGAAAGGAAACCAAACACAAGTATGATAGAAATGTGTAATTAGCAGTGTTAACAAACTGTCATCAATACCATTTCAATCAGGGGGGGAAACCTCTTAATTCTATAATTGCATTTCCAGTTTTTACACACAACAAACATCCCAGCCAACACCTAGTTAAATTGAGGCCTAGTTCTAACATGGCACCTCTGTAATAAAATGAGAGGCCATAGCTCAGTGGCAGAGCATCTCCAGGTAGGGGCTGAGAAAGACTCCTCTCTGAAACATTGGAGAGCCTCTGCTGACCAGTGTAGACCAGTGGTGGGTAGACTAAATTAGGCTTGCAGGGCCTTCTTTATTTTTCACTTGAACCCCAAGGTCCACCAACTGGAGCCAGGTGCAAAATAGCCACTCAGGAGGGTGGCCCTAGAATTGCGCTACAAGGTACCTCTGAGCCCAGCCCAGGAGTTTGTTTTCAATACCAGGACTGGAGCTTTTTATGCACAAATTTACTCCTATTCCCCAAGATTTCAGCAGACTAATTTAAGAGGAAAACTGCATTTTTGTTGTTTTTACTGGTAAACCATTGGGAGAGGGAAACCCTTACTGATCTATTGCATATCACCTGGAGATCTCCCAGTAGTTCCCCATCTTCATTCTGTCCACCTCTAGAGAAGACAACACTGAGCTAGATGGATCAACTTGGTATAAGGGAGGTTCCTATCTTCTTCATCTTGAAAATGTTAGAGGCAAATCAGATGAACAAAGCTGGCACGTGAACCCCAGGAGCTTTGCCAGTCTGCAACTGCCTATTGTAAAGTCTTGTGTTTTTTGCCATTTTCTCTACTTGTCTCATAGGCAGAAACTACATATTGGGGCAGAGACCAAGCTGCTGCAGGATACAGCATTTTCATATCAAGTTTTCCTCTGTCTCCCTATAATGTTTAATAGCATTTATCTTGTGACAAGGCGTCACTGTGTGAATTACCCTGTCCACAATTCCCATCAATGGCAGCCTGGGGCGGGTGGAGTGGGTGAAGGAACTCACCACATAAAGATGGTATTATTTATTTATTAGTAATACTTATATACCACTTAATATAATAAAATATCTAAGCAATTCACATATAAGTATTAAAAATCAAATTTAAAAACACTATTAAAAACAATTCCAATGACAGTAACAATAAAATCATATTTAAAATACACTGTTGAAAATACACTGTACAATTCCAAGTACAAATACAAAGAACAGTAAAATGGAGCAGCATATAATTAATTGCAATTCATTACAAGCCAGAGAAAGTTTGGCTGAACAGGTGCCTTTTTAGAAGGCATTTGAAATATACCACATTTTCTGCCTCCCTAAGTGCACGGGGGAGGGTTTTCCAGAGGTTGTGTTCATTTACTCCATGTTATGTCATGGAGTAATTGAAGCTGCACGTTGAAGTAGGGTGGCATTTTCGGTGGTGACCCAAAGTCTGCCACAATGACTACAGGCCTGTGGCTCACGCTGCTCAGCTTGTCTGCACGTGGAAAGCTAAGCAGGGTCAAGCCTGGTTATTACTTGGATGGGAGACCCCCTCCTCTAGTTTCCTGCATTCAGCAGGGGGTTGGACTTGATGGCCTTGTAGGCCCCTTCCAACTCTATGATCTATGACTCTTACTTTTGGCCTTAAAGAGACAAGTAGGAAAAAACAACCACGAACCTGACTTAACTACATTATGGAACCTACATAGTTTAATCCTGTTGGCTCTAATAGTATGTTTGACTGTCCTCCACAATCAAGCCAAATTCACACCACTGTTTCCAATGCTGCATCACAGAACATGCTTGCCACTTCCAGTAAGGGCCGCTTCATATGTTACAGCTTTAACATGTATGTGTGTGTTTTCCACAATGCAGATGTTACAGGACATATTTAGTATTTCATATGCCAGGGAGTGGGACTGAAGGTGATACAGGTGTTTGCTGCTGCATAATGTTTGATATTTGAACAGTAGATTTTCAGACCAAACCCAATCAGCTCTGTCATGATTATGTTGCCGGCACCAAAAAGGTGTCCTCTCCTGGCAAAGTGATTCGGGCCTCAGTGTGTATGCCTTGCCCAATAAACACACTGATTTGGAGAAGGGAAACCAACTTTATTTAAGGCCTTAGATAGGCTCTAGGAGTCTGTGACTCAAATCAAGAGCCCCCTTTCAAGTTCATCCTGGATCTTTTATACAGCATGGAATCAGATACAGGTTTGCATCACATACAGTCATTTTACATACAGTTGCGTAGAAAAACATTCTTATCATGACCTCTTTCACATACATTCAACAACTTCCTTTGCCCTTCTTTGGTACATACATTTCCTCCTGTTCCTGTCTATCGGCACAATTTCATCTTGTCCTGTTCTTTGGAAAGTACACGCATCAGTCTGATGCTAGCACCCCCCCTTCCCCCTTCCCTCCGCCTTTCGCTTTACTTCTCTCACATTCCTTTTCTATTCCCTTATCAGTGCATGCCCTTTGTACACACTTTGCCATTCTCCAGCCTCTTCCCCCTCCCATCTACTGCAGCCATCAAAGCTGCCTGCGACTTTACTTTACTTCTCTCACATTTCAATTCAGATTTCTTTGCAACTTTAGCAAGCAGTTTTACAGAGCAGCAAGAAAGCAAGAAACAATTTTACAGAAAGCAGAAAACAAGAATGCAAGATTCTCTAGTCAGGCCTAGCTAAACATTAGAACAGGAGTACAAATTCACATGGTCCCCAACAATTACATGCTCGGCATGGTTGTTATGGCACCATCTTCCACAGCACTGAACTGAATCATATCCAGTCTCAAAGCATTTGAGTCACAGAATGATTAAGTTTAAGATTAATCTAAACTGTTTCTTCTGCCAGCATCAGAGACCCTGATACAGGTGTGGTGACATCTTGGGAAGGAGGCACATAATTCAGATGCCCTACAACATCAGCACTTTTTATACGGTACCAACATGTTGTGAGAACTGGGTGAATCCAAGATAGGTGATTTTATTCTGCAACTCATATTTCTTATGAAGGTCAAGTCGAATCAAAAGATTAGCATGTGTGACGTACCACTATTGACCCCTGAAACTTCTGCAGATCTACAACTTCCAGCTTTATAACATGCACTTCCCCACTAGATTTATTCCTGAGCCAATGTCTTTTATATTGTCTATTTTCTTAGGAGATGCCACAAATTAGCTGATTTTATAGCCATTCATATACCTTTCTACAGCCTTACTGGGTCACACTCTAGTCATCCACATTTTATCTTATTCTGCTCATAGCCTGATTGATGTGATTCACAGGAGACAAGTAAGGTGTAACAAATACTATTTTGTTCCAGCCCATTTGGTTCAAATCTATTTTACCCCTGCACTCTTTGAACAAAAAGAGGACAAGATGTCCCCAAGTGTATTGTACTGTCCACTTTCGTGCTTTCTATTTCTTAATCTCTCTACATATTTCTGCAGCAGACAAACCTTCAAACAAAAAATGCAGTCCTTAGAGAGAGATGAGTCAAGATTAGCATGTGCAATGTCCATATAATCACTGTTTTATTCAACACCTTTGAATGGATAAATCTTGCGTCCAATGGGACTGCTAGAACAGGAAAGCAAACAATGAATTCCAATCAGGCTGCAAACCTCTGCATACTGCCACAAATAAAACAGTGACAAAAGTTAGCTTCCATTATTTAAAAAAAAAAAAAAAAAAAAAAGTGCAACAGAATTGCCACAAACTCTGTGTAAGATTAATTCCCACAACTGTTGACACTTTTCTTGATAATTCAAGAACGCCACAAATATAGCTTAAAATAGGAACACTTACATTTGCAAGTATAAATTAACTTTGCCAATATATCTGGGTCATTTTCTGGGCTGTACAGCTCTTAGAGAGGGGGAAGAAGGCAGAAGAGCCTAGGAAAGGGGAGGTAGAAGAACCCGGGCCCTAAAAAAGGAGTATTCCAGGGCCCAAACAAGACCCAAGGTAAGTGGATGGGCTTGAGAAAGGAGAGTTGGACAAAAGGGTGATCTAAATCAAGGACAGGCAACTTGTGGCCCTCCAGATGTTGTTGGACTGCCACTCCCCATCAGCCCTAGTCAGCACCGCCAATGGTGAGAGATGACAGGACTTGCAGTCCAACAACATCTGGAGGGCCACAAGTTGCCCAGCCCTGGGCTAAATGAGCGAGGGGCATGGGAGGAGGCATGAGGCAAGAGCCTGAGAGGAAAAGGAAAGTAGGGAAAGAGAATGGGAAGAAAGTTTTGAATAATAATAATAATTATTATTATTATTATTATTAATATTATTATTAAAAAATATTTCTTACCCGCCTCTCCGTCTAGATCGAGGCGGGGAACAGCAAAAGTATAAAATACATAAACTAATCAGAACACAACGCATACTATTAAAACATCTTAAAACATCTTTTAAGATGTTTTTAAGATGTTTTTAAGATGTTTTTAAGATGTTTTAATAGCATGTATTGTGTTGTTTTAGTTTATGTATTTTATATTTTCTGTTGTTCCCCGCCTCGATCTAGATGGAGAGGCGGGTAATAAATTAATTATTATTATTATTATTATTATTATTATTATTATTAAAACATCTTAAAACATCTTTAAAACATTTTAAAACATCTTAAAACATCTTAAAAACACCTTAAAGGCATCCTAAAATTCCACCGGTTAGGCCTGCCGGAAGAGATCAGGCTTTATGGCTTTTTTAAATTCCAAGATACTGGTAAATTGACGAATCTCCTCCAGCAGGCCATTCCATAATCTGGGAGCAGCAGAAGAAAAGTTCCTCTGGATAATACTTGTCAGCCTAGTTTTGGCTGACTGAAGAAGATTCCTTTGATTCCAGCAGCTGGCCAAAGGACCATCCATTTCGTTCCAGCGAGTGCCACTCAGCCAGAGCATTCATCTCAAAAGATGGGGTGTAAATATGTTAAATAAATGAATACATTAAAACCTTAAGTGGGGCACATGGGTTAAAAAAACATCTTTGCAAAAGATGTAATGTTCGGGGTTTTTTTTTTTAAAGAAATCTCTTTTAGGATAAGCTTGGTACCTATTCTCTGGTGTGCTCCAGTCAGGAGATCCCCTGTCCCAGCACAGTGGCTGGTCTGCTTTAATTGCTCTCCACTGTAGCATGTCTATAGCATAAGGAGCACTGCTGCCATTAGTTGCTCTGTGATGGGCTCCCCGTGCCAAGACCAATCCTGCATCTGGGGATTCACAGCGGAAAAGAAAAAGTGGGATTTTATAACAAAAGCAAAAAGCAAAATGCAAGGCTTTGAGATTTGGAGAAATCTGGGAATATTGACTTTCATATAATTGAGTGGCAGCAAGTGCAGGGATGTGTTTTCTTAAAGCATCAGAAGCAGGGATGGCAGGACACAGCGGCCTGGCACGTTTTCCCCAGGTGTGCTTTGCTGTCCTCTCAGACTCAATAGAAAGGCGGAATGTATGACAAGGGCCACTCGTTTATGACATAAGAAATAGTCAATTATCTGTCCACTGCTTCTTCCCTAATGCTTCTGGTAAATGCAAGGAGCAAATCCAAAGCAATTGGTTCAAAAGGTCCGAATGAATGTGCTTGATCCGGATAATCAACAATCATTTGTATAATATGCAAATTAGGCAGGCTAGATTTTGGGAACTGGGTGATGGCAACCCCAGGCCTCTTCAAATGCTCATTTCCCCTCCCCTAATTAGACCTGCAGTGGTAGAGTCCAGGGACAGTTACAAAGTGATTCTGCAGACAGTACTAACTTGCCCCTATTGCAGAAACCTGTGTTCCCATGAATGCTGTAGTGATCTGGTCTTATCTGCTGTAACAACATATTACATGTCTCTCTTTTTTCCTTCATGGTCTTCATCAAGTCCAGATGCTGATCTGGGGAGTGGTGAGGTTCCCCAGCAATAGCATCTGTCTCAATGGCAGCCTCTCTTTCACTACTCTTGGCTCACGCTGCCTGCAATTGTCTTTAGGCTGTGAAATGATTAGGATGCTGATGTGAGTGATACCTTATTCACTTGAATGCCATTGCTTTTAGCAAACTTGTAGTGTGTACTCATAGATATTCCAGCGAGTTTGTGCACATTTAAGCGCTTACAAAGATTTCTACATAGAATGTGGCCAGCAAGAAAGAAAACAGTATTTTTCTATGCCTCTTCAAACACAGGTTCTCGTCATCTTCCTTTGTATTTCTTCAGAAATAGTTCACAAGATGTGATGTGAAAGATGTCTGTGGCTGGGTCTTATGGGTGAGTGACTTATCGCCATAAGGGATGATTCGTAATGCCTTGCTGCTTCCTTCTGTTCTCCTCCCACACACGCAGTTCCCATGCATGGGATCTCTCCCTACCTGTTGACCCCCCTCCCATGCACAGACTTAGGATATCTTATACAATGCATATGCACCTGTGCCAGTTCAGCAGTCATTTGAGGGAGTCATCCCATGTATGGAAATCATGCAATATGAATTGGTCCTAGGGTTGAATTGGATACAGTCTTTATCTCTCTTGAATTTTCCAGGTTGAAAATAGTGTTTTGTGGGGCAGGAATATTTCTCCACAGTGAGTTCTCTATGCTGACCTTTTTTTGACCCTTTTCATTGCCCATTTACCCTATCTGTTGCTACTTCAAGGCCTTTCCCGCCTTATCATTAAGGCTTCTTCCTTATTAGTTACATGAGTGATCTCAGAAAATCATGATGCTATATCATGACACTATTCAGCCGATTGGATTTGGCTACATGTTGACATCACTGAGGGTAAGCTACGCCAATACAGTGTGAGGACAATATTCCTGAATAGATTAACATTTTTTAATCCTTTCGAAGCACTCACACCAAAACATCAAAGGAGAGGAAGCCCTCTTCAACACTGCCAAACATGCTTCTGAAAAGCACTTACTTCTCCAGCTTATCCCTATCAACCACGTTCCCAAAATCACCCTTCAGCCTTTGCCTAATTCTTGCCACAAGGACACAATGGTCTTTTGAACTGAACCACATTTGCTAGTAGACTCTTGCCCTATCCTGCTGCAGATGTGGTATGTAGGGCCCACAATGAACAATTTTGGGGAAACCTAAAAAAAAAGTACTTTATTGTGAAGCTCAACCATTGGGCATAAAAAAAATAGTGGGGAAAATGTAGGAATAACTGGACATTTCTGGCTTTAGGGTAGTGTTTGGTCTGCAGAACCAAGATTGGTCTTGATCAGATAAATTCCTATAATTTTAGCAAAGTGTAATAAAAGAAAAATGTATTATTCCACAATGTCATTATTTAAAAAGTACAGAGCAATTAAAAATTCAGTGACACCCTCCTCACACAAGTTGTCTTTTACAACAAACTTGTTATCCTTCTATTTATTATAATGTGAGAAGAAAGATAAAAACCAATATAAGTGAAGCAGATGGTGGAAAGACCTACTGACCAAATAAGAACCAGGGGACTGAATTTTGATAGGTCGGTTTATCTGCAATGAATAATCCCTGCTGCACTTTACTGAAGCTTCTTCTCTATGGTATGCAATGAGTGTACAAGCCATACATTGGGCAGTACCCAATACTGCATCTGAATCTCTGCCCTTTCTCTTGTGCCCACGGGACTCAATGCAAGTTGAACAGGAAATTAGCACTTACTAAAATAACCCTGGAAACGAGCTGAAATGCTGGTTTCCGGAACAGGACAAGTCAGCAGAGCTCACTTCTGCAAGCTTTGCTGACTGTCCGCATTCTGCAGATGAGCATTTTGATTCTGGAACCTCTAGCTTCCCATTGCACTAGTGGTGGGTCCCACTAGCAGGTGGGACAACATTTGCTACTGCCCATTGTTGCATTTTCAAACATTTAACCTAAAACCGTTCAGAGAAATTGTGCTATAATTCTGTCCTAACAAACCAAATTGGTTAATTTAAACATTCAATTCTTGACGTACAGAATTTTGTTATATAAAAGCAGTTGGGGCACCCTCATTTGCTTGTTCCTGGAGGTATCAAAATCTTGAAGTACTTGCACAACAGACAGAAAGTTGAAATTTCATACACACATAGCACAGGAAATTCTAATGGAGAGGACTATGTTATACCTGCCTGCCATGTAGCTTTTAAAGGTTAGAAGCCTATCAGAAAAAAAGAGGTGGCAACTTTTTTAATGCTCTCTCTCTCTCTCTCTCTCTATATATATATATATATATATATATATAATTTTAATATTATTGATGATTTAATTCTATTTTTAACTTTTGTATTTTTGTTTTAATTGTATGAGTTTTAAAGGCTGTAAGCTGCCTTGGGTCCTAGTGTTGGGAGAAAGGTGGGATACAAATAATAATAATAATAATAATAATAATAATAATAATAACCACCACCACCACCACCACCACCACCACCACCCCAATTCAGTACCACAAGCATAGCGGAATGCACATGGATTCAAGCCCAGACTTTCAAAAGCTAAGCACTCAAGTCCTGTGCCCGGATGGACAGATATGTCAGTTTTTCACATCCATTTTTTATTTTTAATCTCAAGATCTTTCCCTCTTTTTTGTGGAGAAATTCATGAATTTTTGTACGTTCTCATACAAAAAAATCAACCACCACCTGAAATTCCCACCCTTCCTAGTTGTACTTAGGGACACTGTTATGGCAGGACCAAACCTGTCCAACACCGAACCCTTATGCAGGTGTTTGCCTGCAACACATGGGGACTAAACTGCGGAGGCGTAGGTACATCTGCAGCCACACCCCCGAGGTTCACATGTGCTGGGCTGCTGTTAGAGATCTATGAATCTTTGCACATTTATGAATTTCTCCTTGCCTTGTGATTCTGACCGTAGATTATGCAAAAAGTTGTTAACAGACTGATGTCTAATTAATTCTGCAAAGCCACCATCATCATCTAGATGCAACATTGCTCTAAGGGTCACCTGGTGATGCTGCACTGTCTGTTGCTGACAGACAACATCCTATGCCAGCCTTCCCCAATGGGACTTCTACTCTCATCAGCCCTGGCCCAGCCAGCATGGACAATGGTCAGTAATGCTGGAAGTGGTAGTCCAAAACATCTGGACTGGAGGGCCCTAGCTTGGGGAAAGCTGTCCTAAGCATTTACATGCTGGGAACAGAATGTCTTAGGGCCAAAACAGACATTACTTTAAATTTGCCAGTATGTCTTCTTTTCATTTTTACTCTACAGTAGGCACATGGCCACCAATCTGGATCTTAAAAGCCCTCTAACCCCCCACGCTAAGGTCTCAGTCCAGATCAGGGTCCTGCAATCACTCTGTAGTAAAAATGAAAAAACAAACAAAAACAAACCACATAGCTGCCAGATACATAAAGTGATGTCTGTTTTGGCCCTTTGGATCCAGTATATTAGTTCTTATTTTAACCAGAAAGAATGGCAGCCATTCTGTTGTTTTCTCAATTTGAAAACAAAATCTTATTTTAGGCTCCTGTTATTTGTAAGATATTTCCTTGATGGATTTCACTCCTGCGAATTTGTCTAGCAAAGCAAAAGCAACAGAGTTGGGAGTGAGGTTGCTTCAATTTCTGGCGGTAGCACAAAATGTATGTATAGCATCCCCTGGTGCCTCTTCATCCTCTTTTATTATTATTGCTACTAGTACAGATGTTTTGTAGCCAATTCCTCCAACTCTTGAACCAATGCCAGACCCCCCTGATGTGAATGGGACGTGTGCCAGCAAAGAAGTTTAAGAATTCTAATCTGGGGCTTATAAAACTCACCTTTCTGCAAAAGGTTTAATAAGAACCATAAGAGATTGAAGTCAGAGAAGAGTGATGCTGTGACTTTGATAGTTTTTCTTTCTGCTTATGTGATTGGCTGAATCCTTGAATCGCATGCACTAAGCAGTCCTGTAGAAATTAATAAATTAATATCTGCAGCCATTGGGTCTAATCCTGTTTTCCTCCACAGAGGGCAGGGTGCATCAGTTACTCTATGCCAGACATTCAGCAACACACTGGGCCAGAGCACAATAGATCAAGACTCTGCTGTGTACCCCATTTGCGACCCATCATCCCAGGCACCACATATACATGCCCTAGCTGCTAGGAGCAGAAGCAAGCTGTACACATTAAAGCACCTGGAACACTTAGTGCCTCTCAAACAGGAATGGAGGCCATGAAATGGAGCATCTAGCAAGCAGGATAGAGCAGCAAGGGAGAGATAGGTTGGGACTCCATTCTCTAGCCCAGGGCTCTCCAACCTTGGGTCACCAGAAGTTGCTGGCCTACAGTTCCCAGCATACACAGCCAGCATGGCTAATGGCAAGGGATTCTGGGAGCTGTAGTCCAGCAACATCTGGGGACGCAAGGTTGGAGAGCCCTGCTCTAGCCTCTCTGCTTCCTCCCTTTATTTGCCACACAGGGACAATGGCACATGTAGGTGAGTAGCTCTTGCTATTTTCTGCCATCACTGATTGGCAAGCAAAGTTAGGGGCAGTGAAAAGGGAGAAGTAGGCTGGCCCAGTCTATCTCCTGCTAACCATTGCTTACCACTCCTTCCTGCATTGTGGGGGGACATTTGTGCTCTGCCTCTATGGGGAGTGATCAGAATTTCATCCATTGTTTGCTGCAGCAAATACCAGTAATCCATGTTAATCCATGCAAATACCAGTAATCCAATTGAACCAATTTCCAGTTTTGGCATGATGCGAACTGCAATTCAAAGTTTCCTTTGTAGAGACAAATTCCCAAGTTCAGGACTGCCCTTAGAAGGGAAGAGCCTAGTGTGCAGGTAAAATCAGTACTCATGGGGCAGAAAGGAAAATGGGTGCTGGATTAAAATGTAAAAAGTAAATTTGAACATTGTTATTAGCATAGATTTTAACTGCCATGTACAATTTTCCTAAGTTATCATTGTTATGACATTATGCCTCCACTTTTCCCCATTTATACTGAAAATTCATTGCAACTACAGTTCAATAGTCCCAAATCACCCAAGATAGGCACAATTTTCCAAGCCCCATCCAGGTAAATCCCTGCACCACAACAGTCCCAATTTTCTGGGTACTGCTCCCTCTCCCACTGCCTTGCTGCCTTGCTTTTTCTTCTCTTCCTGGCCAGGGAAGGCTCCATGGACATGAGATTCTATGGAAGCGAGTGTAACCTCGGGGGTCTTTTTCTTTCTCTGCAACCAGTACCTGAAATTCTCTCTCCCCCCCCCAGCCCCAATTAACTACCAACCGCTCTGACAGTTCAATAACACACACACATAGAGGGGTAACCTAGACTGAGAGAAAGAGGAAAAACCATGAGGATTTAAGCCAGAGAACTGAGCAAACCAAACATACCAGGTAACTTATACACAGGGATTTACACAAAGAATGCTGTTGCTGCTCAATCCCCTTGCCATAGTCCTGAGAGAAAGAAAACTGGTGCAATTGAGGAAACATGAGAGGATCCACAGACCTGAACAGCCTCGTTGAGATCCCTAAACTCTATCAAATTTCTGTCCAAACTCACAGCTCCTTAGGTGGGGAATCTGGCTGGCTGATTCAAGTCGATCTTCTTGTTCTAGATCAGTGTTCTAGATTATGCTTTGATTCTGAAGCTATGACCCTTGCTTTAGCTCTGGACTTGCCCCCTGGCCATCAGGGTCTAATATAAACCAATTATTTCAAAGAAATCCATCTAGTCCTAATTCTTAAAACCCATTTTTTATGTCTGCTGAGCCATTTATGACATTCTGCAGTAAAGCTTGCACATACATGAAGGTGCAAAAATCCTTACCCACGCTAGGTCTTTAGTATTCTGTTCATTTCATCACGCTTCTCCTTTTTATAAAAAAAAAATAATAGTCCACTGCTCCCTTATGTGTTATATCTGTTACCAAGATACAACATGTGATGCTGCTAGTGGTGCTAAATTGCCAGTAGTTGCTCTTACTCTCTTTGAGGTTATTAGGACATAGACAGCAATTAAACAACTTGTCAGAATGAATAGTGTTTCAGCATACAATATCAGGGTTTGCACATAAACTCCTCAGTAATGGAGAGGAAATTGTTTTGCAAAAGTAGTTTTTAAAAAAAATCCTTTCGGGGCTATTTAATTACACAAGAAGAGCGCTGCTAGATCAGACCAAAGGTCCATCTAGTCCAGCATTCTCTGCCCAATGGTAGAGAGAGGGATACCTCTAGGAAAGCCCACAACCACAGAATAAATGCAACAGTCTACCCATTATTTATCCCCAGCATCTGGTATTCAGTGGTATACTGTCACTGAATATGGAAGCTTCAGAAGCTTTTCCACACAAAAGTGTATATGATATGAATGCATTTACTGTCAATGAAACCTGAAAAAATGCTCAGTTGAGGCTAGGCAGAGGCGATGTTAGGGGGAGGCCCACTAGGGCTCAAACCCCAATTTTTTCATTTGGAGCCCTGAATCTTTCATTTGGAGCCCTGGATTTCTGGGAGGCCATCTGCCCCACCACCCTGCTGTCCATGGGCACTTGCTGAAATAAAGGTACAGGGGTCCTGATGATCTATATGTTGCATCTGATCCCTCTGGATTAGCTGCCTTTTTGCCCACGTGTGCTTCACCTCCTGCTGCCCCCCCCCTTGAATCTTTCTGCCTGAAGTTTGTTTTCTGAAATCAAATGCCCTCCTCTCCCCTGTCCTATAGGAGACCGGGTCCTTTAAAGACACACACGCAGAGACTTTAGAGCTCTGCGTGTAAATCAGCATATGCAAATTGTGAATTTTTTTTGTCGTGTGGGCCTGAACCCCAGATCTTTTCAGTATCTAGCACTGCCCCTGAGGCTATGCATATATGGGTGAACAGCTCACCCAGAGCCAAGAACTGTAGCTTATTGAGATGCACACCAGAGACCCCACACACAGGGTAACTGGGCGGCAGGGTGTTGGGGAAGGTACGAGTGTAAGGAAGTGGCATTACTGGCATCCAACAAACAGATGCACTTGAAGATTTAAGGGAACAAGACACTTCAGCTTTTCAGCCTTCTAGGATAGGGAAAAACTGCACAAAAGCCAGGAAACCACCAAATAATTGGAAAGGGGGGGTGAGGTTAGGGAAAGGAGGTGTGTCCATCTGGGGAACCCCAGAAGGTCAGATTGGGACCCCAGGCAGGCCAGACCTGGCCCCTGGGCCTTAGCACAACAGGGTGCCTTGAGTTCCCGTGGTGCAGGTTAGGCCATGCGAGGGCAGAATGAACAGATTTAGAAATATTACAGGATAAAGACATACATTTACCTATTTCGGAGGAAGGGCTGCTTGATCCAGCATGACAAAAGCCAGATTTCAATGGAACAAACAGGTAGACCTCGTTAGAACAAAAGAGACTACAAGAGGTGCCCAGGTAGTGCTTTAACTTGCCTTTAACAGGATTGGATAATATTTCTTTGTGAAAGCAATCAATGAGCGAGGAATCTGCATTAATTCAAATAATATTGATATGGAAGTGAGGACCCTTCAGGATTGGATAATATTTCCCTCCAACCAACGCTTTAGGTTGGGCAATGTGTAAGTTACCTCGTGGGTTTCT
Organism: Shinisaurus crocodilurus; assembly: GCA_021292165.1. Taxonomy (NCBI): domain Eukaryota; kingdom Metazoa; phylum Chordata; class Lepidosauria; order Squamata; family Shinisauridae; genus Shinisaurus; species Shinisaurus crocodilurus. The sequence continues at coordinate 156,092,359 of CM037878.1, forward strand.
TGAGTGTGGTGGTGACCTGAAAGTCAGGAAGACATGTGCATTGATCCAGAATTCCCATTGTTTTTCTACTTGCGTGAGGGCAACAGCCACGTAAGCCATGAACTTCAGTTACAATAAAGACAGATAGCTAGCATACTACTATCAGGATCCTTTTTCTCCTCTAGCCAACGTGAATCTCTCTTATCCATGCAGCCTTATAGAGACATATAGGACAAGGTGCTAGTGTGATGCCATGCCAGCCACATACACATGTAAAACCCATCATGGCTGAGCTTTTCAGTAAACTGCAATATGGAGGAATTACAACTAGATAATAGGAATTGCAACTAGGTAATGCATGTGAAGCACTTTGGACACTTGAAAGTGCTATACAAATGTTAATATCATCATCATTAGCATTACCATCACCACCACCACCACCTGGAAATACCCAGAGATATAAAGCCTATTCGGATTACAGTAAACACATGAGGAGGGGGAGTGCCCTAGCTTTGTTCCTTCTGTCCTCATTTCTGTCACCTTCTACACATGGAGGGTGATTTTCAGAAGTAGAGAGCCTTAGTTTCAAGAGTTGCTTGGAGTTCCATAGCAGAGAGACTCCATGGATAGAGGAGGCTTTGCACTTCAGAAAGTCGCCCTCCATGTGTTTTATTTAATTACTAGCTTTTTTTTACCCGGCGTTGCATGGGTCATCATTTTCCTATAGGCACTATTTGTTTGAAATTCCTTAAGGTAGCTGTCCCTTGGAATCCCAGCTCCCCCGGGACTGCACAATGAAATCCCTGCTGTCCCGGGACTACACAATGAAATCCTTGTTCCCCTGGGACTACACAGTGAAATCCCTGCTCCCCCCCCAGAACTGCACAATGAAATCCCAGCTTCCCCCCCCCCCGGGACCACACAATCAAATCCCTGCTTCGACCCCCCGGGACTGCACAACGTATTCCCTGTCGTCCCCCCCAGGACCACACAATGAATTCCCTGCTCCCCCCCGGGACTACACAATGAAATCCCTGCTTCCCCCCCCCCCGGGACTGCACAACAATGAATTCCCTGTCGTCCCCCCGGACTACACAATGGTGTTGCACGGTTTGTCATTTTCCTATAGGCATTGTTTGTTCGAAAAACCCCCCCCCCCGGTGTAGGCCCCGGCTGCAGTTCATATGAACATTCTGTTTGGATGTAGGAGAGATTTGCATATCCACTTCTGATTGGGCCCCTGTGGCAGTGCATACCAACATTCTAAATGCCATTGGATCTATTTGCATAACCGCTCCTGAATGGCCCCTGCGAACATTCCAAGTGACGCCATTGGCTCTCATCTATTTTGGGCTGTACAGGTGCGGCGAGGGTTTTTTGGAGATTTGAACCCACCAGTCTTTGTCCTTGGGTGATGGAGAGTATGTGTGCCAAGTTTGGGGCGGATCCGTCCAACCAGGTAGGAACCAATGCAACGCACGCGAGCCGTTCGGACATACGTGAGCCGTTCGGACATACGTACGTACGTACACACGTACGTACGTACAAACGTTCACATTTATATGGTAGATTTGAAATATTTTTAGGCTGCCCTGGCGAAGAATGAAAGATGGGAGGAATTTTAAGAGTGGAAGCCATCTCAATTTAAGGGATTTTTAACCCACCTTTCAGAGAAGGTGGCTTACAATATTACAAAAACATGAACATGCAGCTACAATGAAGCGCACACACAGAGCAGCAGCAGCTAATGATTTTAAAGCACCAAATGCAAACTAGAATAAATGAGTCTTCAGAGAGAGTGTGTGTGTTTTTAAGCCAGCAATGATGAAGTGATGATATCTCCCTGGGGAGGGAGCTCCAAAGGTGTGGGGCCACCACTGTGAAAGCCCTGTAGAGTCTGATGGAGATTGAGGGGACAGAGTTAGCATGCCCCTCCTCCTCATATGTTTACTGTACTCTGATTCTGAGCACCTGAATAGGGCTATAATTGCTCCTAAGGCAAAATGCCAAAGAGATAAAGGTGGATTGAGCGGCTGCCCTGCTCCTGCACTTTCCCTCTATGAGGCACTGGCAACAACAAATCACAGGGCCAGGATGAATGTTGGTCTTGACAGAACAAAATCTTCAGAATCCACAAAAGATTTAAAGAAATACCCTGGTATCAGTGGTACACTTAGGATAGAGATGAGGTAACTAGAATGTTAAATCACAATTATCCTAGGACAGCACAATTGTTGGGCATAAAAAGTGCAGGCTACAAGATGCCTCAGTATACATGAAATCTGACCAGTTTTATGGCCTTGATATAATGGCATAGACACTATTGCCTTGTCAGAACCTTCCCAGGCACCAAGGGTATTTCCAAAACCTCCATAATGTCTTCCATCACTACACCCTATTATCTCTTCTCCTCTTTCAGCTGCTGTCCTCTCCACCTACTTAAAATTCTGCCAAGTCATTTCCTCCCCAGCATCATGGGACAGAGGCAATAAATTCCTCCCATCTTTCATTCTTCGCCATGGAAGTCTCTAGAAAATGACCAAAGTCTTTCCTAATGTTCAGACATTCCCCCCTTACAGACACCCCTTCCTCCATCTTTTACTGTCAAGGCAGAGAAAGGCTGAAGCACCTTGTTTCTCCTGAATCCTGCCAGTCTGGGGAGAGGGGGCTCCGTTGACTTTATGAGGATGGAGTAACAATATCATTGTACAGGGACCTCTGTGCCTTCTGCTTTTCAATGTAATAAAAATCTCTGATGTTATTTGGAAGGAGGGGTCTTAAATTTGCATTGGTCATGGAACGCTCCATTTCTTATTTATGTCTTATTTCTTTTTAGCCAGTGTGTTTTAACTGATGTGGTTATGTTTTAATTATGTTACATTTTATCTGTACTTTATTACTGTTAGCTGCCTTGAGCACTATTTTTAGTGGGGAAATGTAATATAAATCATGAGCAGTAGCCAACGCTGCCGCTCCGCTTATGCAATTGATTTAGCAGTGGCATAAGAAGTCTCTAGTGCAATGCTAAAAGCATAAGTTGGCTCAACAGGTTTTCTGAGGAAAACACACCAACTTACACTCTCGGCATTGTGCTAAAGACCACTTACTCTAGCACTACATCAATTGCATAAGCAGAGCAGCAATATTGGATACTGCCCTTAAAAAAAATAAAATATCTAAATATGAGACTGATTTTACAACAAATAAAATATGGGACCACCATGTTAATATTTCAGGCATGGAGCCAGATGTTTCAAGCATTCCTTCTACAAAGCATATTACAGATGTGGATCTTCCCAACTATTCCTCATCAAGCTTTAGCAGTCTTGTTGTTTATTCAAGTCAACCCATTTATAGGTGCAAAACTGAGATCTGCCTTTTTAAAAATTTAAGAGCTGTGAGTGTCCATAAATCAGTTATGACAATCATTGTGAAAGCAATCAATGAGCGAGGAATCTGCATTAATTCAAATAATATTGATAGCCACACAAGCTTGCATCAGTCTTCTGTGAAATAAGAAAAATGAGACATCTTCTTAAAAAATCAATATTTTCCCGTTTATGTCACTCACTTGAAGTGTATCAATAATACATTACTTTGTACCTTGAGTGTCGGTGGCCTTTGAGATTCCGAGGTATCTTACACTTATATTCAAGGAAAGTGGAGGAAAAAGAACATAATCAAACAATGAGTTGCTTAAAAGCCCTAAATTTCCAACAGCGCACTGCTTTTCCTTTTTGTGCTAACTAAAATATGTATGTGAAGCATTACTAGCTGAATGTATTATTTATAATTCATCCCTCAATAACAGAGGCTTGTACAGTATCTTTGTCCTATCCCATTAAAGAGCAAGACGAACAACCAAACTCACTAGTAACATCCTTATCTCTTCCTGGCCCATGTGAGCAGAAAAGTTATGCAGGTGTGCACTCTGTATGGCGAAAAATACAAGTTGCAGAATTACAGCATCCATTCATCACAAAAGAAACATTTTAATTGGTTATAGGTGGAAAATATCTACTTGACAGTCAGTTTCTCACTTTTTCACATAAGTGCTTTGCTGCTTGGATGCCTAATCTTGTTTAGTATAGGGAAAGTAATTTGACATGAAAGTACCTCGATGGCTGCCGAAAATTAATTGCCAATTAAAAAAGAAAAATGTTTGTGCTACTCTATAAACAAGCCAACATATAAACCTTTCAGTCTTGTTCCTTTATTTATGTCTTTGTAGATCTGGTTTCAAGCTATTTGCATACAATTTACAAATTCACATTATAATTCTCCAGTATATTTATGATTTTATAGTTGTATATATTTTACCTCAATGAAAAATATTTATTTCTGTGCACTGCTGTTGCTTATTATTTAACAAAAGCATTTCATTACATTTGATAGTTTATGTGTCTTCTTTACAATGAGGCATTTTTATTTCTAAGGCTCAAAAAAGATATGTTTTTAGCCTATAAGTAACAAAATACCTTTCCTAACTTTTTAGTTTCCATGAGCTATTTAAGGATAAATACAGACATGACTAATGTGTCAATGAGGAATTAAATTCCTTGTTCACTAGATGCAAAACATAACATTTGGGTTGGTTTGGGTTTGATGAAATTTGATGTTTAGTCTAGTTTCTAGTACTGGAAAGTTCTGAAATTCCGAATCTGAAGTTTCGAGAATATTAAAATTCTACTACTTAAAAAACCACTGACAGTTTGCAATTTTAAAACTATAGTTCACCCTGCTATGAACAATCACAACATAACAGCTTTGCCATGCTGACAAGTAGATTTGCCACCAAACTTTGTACATTCTAGGCTCAGAAGGTGAATTCTGAAGGTGTGTCCTAATGGCTAAGCATTATGGACCTGCGTTCTTTGCAGCTCAGATTTTAATCCAATCCAGAGAAGAACCCTTCTCTCCATCATCACTTCCAAACATCTCCCCACATCCTTACTTCTCTTCTGTTGTGATGGATACAAGGCTATCTCCAGGTATGAGGAGGCTCTCAGAGTTCTTTAGCAGGGCCTGAATGATGGCTGGCCCACATGGCAGTGGGTGGTCCACCTCCTCTTTATTTCCATCCATATGCAGAGGCTGCAGAAATGCCACTTCAACACTCATCCCATGAGCAGAAGGAAGCCACCATTAGAAATTAAGTTCAAGCAGCAAAACTCCTCTGATGAGCATTAGGAGGCCACCATTATAATTGTCGGAAAAACCATTGAAATGGATTCAAATGACTTTGGATTTTTATGAATCTGATCCACAGATTCTGCAGTGGACTGGCATCTTCCAAGTCACATGAACTTGCGGACCATTTTTTACTTTCTGGAATTGTACGCAAATTTAGTTTTAGAAAGGTATGAAAGTTACTAGAATATACGCTAATATATATGCCATTTAAAAAAGTTTTATTCATCTCTGAGCTGTCTTCAGCCTCCACCATGTAGCATTCTTTTTTTTGTCCACTCTGCTCATTAATATTTTGTGCACTCTGCTCTTAGCAGAGCTAAGAAAAGTACGCAAAATATTATGTGCCAGCGAAAGTTGCGTAAATTGCAACTGATTTCTTTTGCACACTTTTCTGATGGGGAAAAAAAAAATCAAAGTCTGTCAATCAGCAGACAATGGAATGAAAGACACTGACAATATGGAAAGCACGGATGGAACAGATTAAGCAGAATCCATACATCCCTGCCACCACCAGCAGAAGCCCAGCCCCCGGTGTTTTAAAGATGTAGGAGGGCACTGCTAAAGTTGTGGAGATGATAGCTCTGCCTGAGCCTCAGTGCTGTGAGGTCACTTCTCCAGGAAGCTGGGTGGGTCCTTGCAAGGAGTAAAGGGATCAGGACTCATGCGCAGGTGTTGCTGCTGTCTCCACAACTGCTTCTGACCACTCCATGGCAGAGGGCAGAGCAAGCAGCAAAGAGGAGAAGGCACAGAATGGGGTTTCAGTCAATAATGCGCCCTGGCTGGGGTATGAGCACTGACAAATGCCTCCCCATGCCAATTTCTGATGCTGGACTTCCCCACACTAGCTAGAAATTAGAAATTCAGTGCACACACAGCCCCCAGACACCCTGGTTACTAGAAAAGTATGAAAAGGGGACATCCAAACATCTTACGAGAGCACAGTAGAAGCAAACCTGTACATGGGTCAACAACTCTCCTGAATCGTCAGCTTGCCTGGGGCTGCAAAAAAGGAAAAGAAACAACAGTGAGGTTGTCAGGCACTTGCCCTAATATAAGAAAAGATCCCCCACATGTAGGAGTAAAAAAATTATACCTAGAGATAAATTTGGATTTGGCAGATAAGTAAATGCTGGGAGTTCTTTAATTCTATGCATATGATGGGTTGTGATGGATGCTGATGAATAAACACATGGGGACAACTGAGGGAGAAATAGGTGGAGGATCCAGTTGGTGACACTGTCTCTGTGTCAACTTGTATTTCTGTTACTCTTCTGATGGAATAGGCTTCAAGTGAAAAACAAGCATGATCATATTTTGTACATTCCCAGTGAAGTGAAGTAGCCTAAGACACATCTGATCAGTGGGGGGAAACCTAAACTCGTGTCTCAGCAGCTCATGGACTGGCAGAACAAGCTCAAAGATCTTCAAAATGGTATTTAAATGGCATGTCAGGTTGCTGGCACACCACCAAACGGCAACTTGGCAACCATCATCATGAAAGTGCTTAGTCAGGCATTTCTGAAACCACTTCACCTCTGAGCCTACAATCGTTAAGATGGCAGCAAGACCTAATAATACAAGGAAGAAAGAAGCAGATTGAGTGTGGTCAAGAGTGGACTATTTCTGAAGTCTCTTCCCAGTGTGGCTAAGGTGTGCCAGAAGTAGTTAGACTCAGAAGATACCTTAAGAGTTCATTAAAGCAATAGCTTTTACTTGTCAAGTTATGACCACTTTGGGGTCAAAATTACTGTAGAATTGTTATGCTGAGTCAGACCATTGGTCCACCTAGCTAACTATTATCTAGAGCAGGGGTGGGCAACCTACAGCCCTCAGGCCACAAACAACCATTGGCCCATTTCATGTGACCCTTGGCCTAATTTCAAAAGCCTTCTGCATGAGATCAGTTCAGTTCTCTGGAATGATCAATCTGTCCCTTCCCTGACAGCCAGTTGGGTGGAAAGGAAGAGCGGCAGAGAGAGAAAGGGGTGGCAGAAAGAGAAAAGGAATGATCCACCCACTTTTGGCTTTGGCGTTGCCCACCACTGGCTTCAGCCCCACTCACTGCCAGCATGTGGCCCCCGACAGATTACCAATGAGGGAATATGGCCCTCGACAGAAAATAGGTTGCCCACTGCTTTTCTAGAGACTGACTGCCAGTGCCTCTCTGGGACTTCAGTCTTTCCCAGCCCGCCTGGAGGTGCCAGAGATTGGACCTGGGACCTTCTGCATACAAATCAGTGCTCCACCACTGTCTGAGCTGTGGCCTTTCCCTGCTTCTGGAAAGCAGTCATGTGGGTAACGATTCAGAGAGATCTCAGCAGGTGATCAGTAGATACAAAGTTGGCCCAATCAGCTAACCTACAGAGGCATCAAACGGGCAGGTTGATTGGTGCACCTAGGTCATGTTAAACCCTGGACTTAACTATATTACCCACCACCACCAGCAGCTTTAGATGTATATTACTTCAGTTGTGAGAAGCACACAACCAATCTTTCTCTTCTCCCCTCCCTGCCATTACATGCTTCACAACTGGCTCTACATTCCTGGTATGTTACAGCAAACAAAACAAAACCTTGTTTGCAAACCCAGATAGATAGACAGACAGACAGACTCTTGAGCATGTGCAGTTTTGTATTTTAAACTGACTTAGGCCATAGCACTACATATCATAAAATGGATATAAAATGGAGTTTGCTTCTGCTGCCCTGATCCTAAATAAATTTGGGAATGAGCACCATTTTGTTGCAGAAAAGAATAATACATTTTAAAGGAAAGAATCATAAAATGAGCATCTGTAACCACGTACATGCTGCTCAGTAGACTGCTCCCAAATTTTAAAAAAATGTTTAAAGAGAAGAAGAAAGGATGCTAAGATGGGCAGCATCCACCCTGGTGGACCCTGGCATGACCGTGCTGGTTGCCACTGCCCCCACCAACTGCTGCTCCCTGGATGATCGCCCTTTGGGCATTCTCTGGACTGCAGGAGACTTGGACTTCAGCCCCAAGGTCCAGCCTTCACTACACCACTGGATAGGTTTGGGGTATGGTAAGGGTCAGAGTAAAGATATGAAAGGGGGAAACTTTGCATTGTTTTGACCAGGAAGGAGTTCAGATTCTGCCTGCTCAGCTCTCCACTCAGCCTGAGAAGGGGACACCAGTCCTGTAACTGAGTTCCCATCCTGAGGCTCTTTGTTACATAAAAACCTAAAAGGGTGAGGTTTGTCTGCAAGGTGATCTCTGGGGCAAACATCACAAGAACTAATCAGACCCCATCAATAACCTATTAGGAAACTGGTTTCCTAATCTCTATGTCTCTTCAGTAAGTTAGGTCAGCAAACGTTAACTGTTTCACCTCCCTGCACTACACAGAAAAGGGGGCACCTAATCTCTCTGCTCTGTAAATTGTTTGGTGTTGTACCCCCTGAATGTGTCGGGATGCTATCCTTCCTCCACCCCCACATTTACCAATAGAAATCTTTTTTTTTCTCTTCTTTTTTTTAGTGGCAGATGTTTTTCTTGGCCTCTGTTGTATTGATTGCTGCCGTTGAAGGAGAAGGAGTCTTCTGATTGCATTCTACTTGAGAGGTTGTTAATGCAGAGCAAAGCAAGAGATGCTAAGCAGGTCACTGGACAGTCTTTCATAAATATTCAGCAGGAACAAACATTGTGAGAGACACTAATGCTGATAGAATTCACAGATATGCTAAGTAAGAATAAAGCATTTCCTGCAGAGAACTCCTGTTGAGACTATATGGCCTTCTTCCTTAATGAAGTTATACTATTGCCTAATGGAAAACGATGTCAACATCTTCTGCTCCATACCATGTACACACACATACACACACACACACACACACACTCACACGTGCGAAGATTAAATGCTGAGCTAAACTGTTAGCATGTGTTGTAATAAGGTTCTTTTAGACCACAAGTGGGTTTCCACCAATATATATAAAACAAGAATCACTTCTCACTTCAAGAATCAGAACTATTTTTAAATAGCAAAGTCCTGTTCTACAGTTTGGCCTGAGCTAAAGCACTACATACAGTGACCTTTCCCACTTAAGTTAAAAAGCCTATTCTAATAGGCTCAGATGTGCTTGCTACGTGGTCACATATCTCATGTACTAGTTCCAGGATTACTGTATCACAGTCTAGTGTAACCAAGAATAGAACACAAGGGGGAAGCGTGCAAACGTAGGCATGATTTTAAGTGGTGTCTGTTGTTTCGTGGGGCAAAGTAAACAGGCTGCAAGATTGTTGGGATTGAGTTTCTGGGATTTTAGCTTTGCTTTATGTTGCTTTGAGCACTTTGTGAATCATGGTGGAAAGTAAATACATAGGCCACTTTTATGGTGCAATGCTACACAAGTTTAACCACCTTCATGAAGACTTCTCTCTCAACTGTCACTACTGCCAGCCATTCCAGCAGACTGTGCTGAGGGAGATGAGAGAGGAAGTTGGGCCATTCCTCCAGCCCTGCTGAAAGACATTTTCCCCCCTTCTCTTCCCACCCTATTCCTTTTTACTTGTGCGCCGTGTCTTTTTAGATTGTAAGTCTGTCTGTGGGCAGGGACTGTCTCCTTTTACTGAGTATTTGTAAGCCGCTCCAGGAGTCTTTATGGCTGAGGAGTGGGATGAAAAAATACTCCAAAGAAAGAAAGAAATGTTTACTCAGGTGTTCATCCCATTGAGTTCAATGAGGCTTACTACTAGAAGTGGCTTTAGGATTGCAGCATTAATTGTGCAAAATGCTTTACATACATTATCACAGTAATGCTTACAACAATCCTGCAAAATAGGCCAGTGTTATCATCCCATTTTTCATTGTGGAGGTACGGTTAGGGGGCTGACACTGGAAAATGCTGGGTTGCTTACAGATGCTGAGTTTATGGAGTTCAACCAGCTAATATGCTATACAGCTATTTATGTTATACTGTTATGCAAAGTGGTTCAATCTTTAGGCTTTCTGTGACCTAGAGACTGATGGGCAGAAATGCTGCATTGCCAGTTGGTAGCTCCAAGCACCTAGAACAGTGTTCTCCAACCTTGGGTCCCCAGATGTTTTTGGCCTACAACTCCCAGCATGCCCCAGCCTGCATAGCGGGCTGGGAGTTGTAGGCCAAAAATATCTGGGGACCCAAGGTTGGAGAACACTGACCTAGAATGTAAGTTACACCAATTCTAAGGAGCTGAAACTGGTCTGCTCAGGCCAAGGATAGAACAATCAGGTCTAAAGGGATTGCACTTTACTCGCACTTCATGCTCTCGACAGTGGAGACTGGAGTGATGTTGATATGAATCTTTTAAGGCCTGTGTGTTTGCTTCTGTACCCCTCTAATACCTCTTCAGCCTGTGCATTTGTAAACAGAAACACCATAACAAAAACACTATAAGTTTCTAATCCTCTCTCCTCCAGGGATGTACAAGAATTTTGTTTCTGTTCACAAATCATACAAACATGTCCCGTTCGTAATCCCGAATGCAATCAGGAGTGGGGGTTTTTCCGAGAAATGTTTGCAGATTCTTGAATTTGTGGTCATGTTTGAAAAATGCATTTTTTTAAAATGCCCACTTTGAAATGTGCATATATATATATATATATATATATATATATATATATATAAAACATTTTCACACTTTAGTCAATGAGGGGAAATGCACACTTTTGAAAAATATACAGAGAAATGTGCACTTTCCCTGTTTGAAAGGCATACTTTCCCCATTTGATTGAGCAAAACAACAGGTCAAAAATGAAAATGGGAGCAAGCCAAAATGAGCTTTGAGGTGGTTTATGGAGAATTTAGACATGCTCAAAAATCACTGGTTCTCCCATCCCCACCCGCCAAAGATAACTTATCCTTTAAATATTACAATTGCAGTCTTTGTTCTAGTAGGTTCATACAAGATCAAAAAAGACAAAGCATGGATTTATTTTTTTATTTCTTATATTTATTAATTGTATTGGAATTAATGTGTTCCTTTTTTAATCTCCAGTGTAGTTCTTTTGAGTTCTGCTGAGCAAATGCTTTCAGGATGAACTGAGTGCAGATGTCCAATTTGGGATTTGTTGTGTGGCTATAGTTACATGACTATCAACAGAGGAACAGTGCTGGCTAATGATATTTCATGAATATCAAAAGGCCGCAGAATACCTGCTATGCAATTAACAGGAGGAGAGGTTATAATGACCTGAAGAAGAGTTTATACACACTTCACAACTGGATTCTAAACTGTAGCTAGCATTTGCATTCGTGTTTCTAGTTGTGCCCCATGTATTCCCCCCCCCTTTTTTTCTTTCTGACAAGACGATGTTGCAAACTACTGTGATTGCTGGCTTTAACAGGCACATAAGGAATGCAAACAACTGATCTTAGAGTTGCTGCTAAGCCTTCTATTTGCTTTTAAAGAGGTAAAATGCTTATATAGAAGGAAAATGGATGGATGGACGGACAGACAGATAGTTCAGTAAATGATCCCATAATTCAGAAAGAGTGGGCATTAGGTGTCCCATGCTTCAATCCAACCCTCATAAGCTTCGCATTAGGCCTCCAGTTCCAAGGATCTCTTCTTACTGTGTACCTCAGATGCTTTCTCCTGCATGACTTGAGACACAAGCAAAGGGCTCCTTAATGCCTACTTCTAGAGCACCCCCTGAGTGCTTTTATGGTTATTCTCTTCCACAGAAGTCTGTAGCTCGAGTTGGCTTCTATGGGAAAAGTTTTAATAGGGATGTGCTTGGGATGGCACAGGCAGTGAGGCCTGTGGCTCACGCTGGCTCAGCTTGTCTGAGTGTGGAAAGCTAAGCAGGGTCAGGCCTGGTTATTACTTGGATGGGAGACCCCTCCTCTAGTTTCCTGCATTGAGCAGGGGGTTGGACTCGATAGCCTTGTAGGCTCCTTCCAACTCTATGATCTATGAAATCTATGAGATATTCGTTCATTCCCCCACTTATCAGTCACCTTTCAACTAAAGACTCAAGGTGACATACAATAAAATTATACTAAACTAAGATTTAGTTAGATTCTCACTAAAATATATAAAAGTAACTTCAACCATCAAATAAGAAAGAAGCAGCAATTAAGAGCATCACCATTTAAAGCCTGAGATAGCTTTAAACAGTCAGTATAAATCTAAACTGGGAAAGCATTTAAAATCAAACTCTTTAGTCTCCAACAGAAGACAGAGTGTGATCGAGACTGGCTCTTTGGAATACAAGATGAGTACTACTATAGAAAATGTCCTATTCTGTGCATTGCTGGGCCATACCCCCACCCCCACCCCCAAGGGTGCATCCAGAGCAGGGCGTTATCTAAGAGCATGGACAGCATGTATGTACGTAAGTATGTGCACTGTATAACCCTGCCCCTGGTGATCACAATTCTGTCCAGTACTATTGTCAACTGACAACAATATCAGCAGACACTGACTTTTTTTATAATTACACATGGATGATGACTGGCTGGGACTTCTGAGAAAACATGGTTAGGATTGGGTATTATGCAAAACAAATAGGCTGGACTCTAGAACGCAAATTCAGATGCAAACTAAGAGTCTTTCCCCAGCTTTGGCGTCTAATATTCTGTGATCCTTTATCTAATCTGAATATAAGACACTCTTACGAAGATATTATAAACGTACTGTAAAAGATTGTAACAGACGGGAAGCTTCTCATTATGCTGCATAGAGAACATTTGTCCATGCAGCAATAAGTACGATAGACTTGAATATTCTGGGGTATATGACTATGACTACATGGAGGTTGGGGCTGATGGGAGTTGTAGTCCACAACATCTGGAGGGACCCAGGTCAGGGAAGGCTGATGTAGAGAAACAAGGTATCGTGGCCTGGCTGATCTTGCCTCAAGAGTATTTTAGGCAGCAACCCTATGCACATTTACCTGGGCCCACTTAACTCAATGAGGCTTCTGAATACACATGCCTAGGATTGGGCTGCAAGCTCTCCTCATGACATCAGAGTTCAAAGGAAGTGGGCTAAGTGGGGAGACCCACTTATAAACCTGAATCATTCTTCCCTCTGTTTTTGTGCTTTAGACTCAAACTTTAAGAAGAAAGCACACTCCTAGTGGAAAGGGCATAGAATGTAGAGCTGCCATGGGTATTCACCAGTATTCAAGATTTGCCACACACACAAAATTGATTATGCCACTCAGCTTCATAATGGGGTCTTTTTAATTTGAACTCACATGCTGAATAAGAAAAGTTCCCTCAAAAGCTAGACTTTTAGAAGCGTCAAAATCATGAAATCTTACAGACTTGTCTCAGCTGCCAAATACTAAAAATGTTGCATGTTATCAATCAAGTTACAACAAGGACACATGCAGTACATACATCTATACTATATCTATACTTCCACACAGCCAATAAGAATAAAATAAGTAAATTCTCATTAAAATACTTTTTTAACAATTACATACACCTATTAAATACCAGAACTTGTCATTCTCTAGTATTCACCCACCTATTTCATAATAATAAATAATTCATCTGTAAGTCATTCATACCTCCGTTTAATGCAATAAATTGTACCACAGGGTCCCAGCTCTTCAATATTCTTCTCCTATAACTGTTAGGGCTTCTTAAAAATGTAGTTAATTTGATTAGCTTAATTTGTTCCCACAGCTTACATATCAGTTTCTTTTTGCAAGGTCTCCGATTACTTTTCCACGACTTAGCATAAGATATTCTGTCTATTGTGAGTATATATAGAATTGCAATTTGCTTTTTTGTAGGAACAAAATTCAATAAACACACTACCAGATCCATTTCTACCCTAACCTGATATATTTCATTGGTTAGGCCAATTACTGTCATCCAGAACTTAGCCACTTTGACGCATGTAAATTGTAAAAAAAAAAAAAACCTAAAAGTTGCCTGTCTATCACTGACATGTCCATTTAAAATATTTTTCTAGCACACTTCATTCAAATTGATTCCAGGGCACTTCACAACAATATAAGAGAAAAACAAAAATTAAAATACAAGATAATAAAACTGTCCACAAATAAGAGCAGCCATGAAGAGATTAGAGACAGTACTTAAAATGCTAGGGTGAACCAATGATTTTTGCCTTCATGCCTAAAAACAGTGTTGGTGCCAGGCAGGCTTTCTTGCGGAGGGAATTCCATAGCTGGGGTGCCATAGCCAAAAAAGCTCTTTAGGTTACATTGCCTCACCTCTGATGGGGGAGGAACTCAGAGAAAGAAGAAGGGCATTGGCTAATTACCATAAATGATATGGATGATGTGGGAGTAGGCATTTGTTCAGGTACCGCGCTGAATAAACAAGCCATTGAGGACCTTGAAGGTAACCACCAGCACTTTGAATTGATCTTGAAAGCAAATAGGCAGCCAGTGAAGCTAAGGATGGGGGAGAAATTCATTCAGTTCACATTTTAATGCGAATTTACCTAATTTTGCACTTTCAAACCATCATGCAAACTGAAATCCAGCTATCCTTCAAAATTCACACTTCAGAATTTTGCAATGGAGTTCTCCAATGGAAACATGCAAGCAAGATATGTATATTAGGGAAAGTAATGTTAAAAAATGTATTATATTAAGAAAGTTTCTTGCAAAAATATGTATACTAGGCAACAATGGATACAAAAATGTATGTATTAGGAGAAATGGGCACAAAAATGCTTATGAATATTAATGTAAACTTTTAAACAGAAAAATCTCAAAGTTTGAGAGGAATTTAAGACAGGAAAAAGAGAAAATGAAATTGATAGATTCATCCAACCCTAAGTGGAACTCTTTTAAAAACAGGTGAGATATGATCCAAATTAGCTTTACCAGTGAAAATTATAGCAGCTGTAATTGGAATGGTCTTCAAAGGAAGCCCCACATATAACACACTGCAGTAATCCAACCTGTCAATTACCATGGCATGGATTACCATGGATAAATTATCTCCAGAAGTGGTCACAGCTGGCAAAGCAGCCGTAGCTGGCAAAAGGCGCTCCATGCCACAGAGGCCACTTAGGCCTCTACATCTAAAGATGGATTACGGTTTTGGCTACTGAGCAATATAGAAATATAATAACTAAATAAACAAGCAAACAAATAATGTAAATAACTGTCACATACACCAATGTGCTTTCAGCATTCTGATAAAGTATTTCTCAGAGTTGTAAACACTGTTGCTCAATTATGGAGGCCTACAATTGGTTCCCTCTTGTTTTGTTGCTCTGCCTGTCAACATAAACGAAAGGTCAATGTGACAAAGTGTTTTGGTTAGTCTCTCTTTGTACGGAAAGATGTAAAGGGAAACTTGAAGCATGGTCCCCTGTGTCAAAGGAAATGTTAAACAGATTTTCCTTAGCGACAAACATAGTTTCATTTACACCATACGAGTGCCATCTTACAAAAGCAGTCCTAGACTTTCCTGGGACTAATATGAATCTGTTTATAATATGATTAGGCAGGCAAAGCACTCTTAAAGTGCTCTATCATTCGTTCTGCGACTGCTATACTGCTGTAGTGGGACCTCTTAGACTTCTAGTGGGTTGAAACAGCAATACCTACATATGTATCTTATATCTTAAAATGAAGACAGACTTTGCCCACTGGCCTCAAATATGGTATTAGTGCAACAAATACAAAGAGATTTTTCTTTTATTAGCTGTAATTTTCTCACTCAAATAGGGCATTCCAGTGGAATCTCTGAATCCCCGAATGCATTATTCAAAAAGCTCTTCCCCTCCCCCGCAACCCTTTCTTTTTCCCTCAACACTTATGAGATCAAAGAGAAGAATTTAATGCACATTTGTGACCATTTAGAATATACTTTCAAGGGGAGGCATTACTATGGGACTATCAAATACAGTTCTATACAAAAAAAGAGCCAGGATTTCTGGAGACTTCTAGATTTGCATTTTCTTTGTAGTTTCATTAACATAATTGGAAAACAGATTTAATTAGTGTCTTAGCACTATTCGAGTTGTTTTCTTTTTATTCTTTACTTCCTAAAGAGACTTGAGAGGATAGAGAGCAGTAAGACACTTACACAGCACTTTTGACTCTACATACATTTTCATAGTATCCACAGAAATATAGGACTCCATAATGTTAGTTTTTGCATGGTGGGCAGAATGAGATTGTCACCTGACATGGAGGATGTCTCCTGAGGTGAAGTACACAAGGTGGTGTGCAAATAGTCACCAGACATAATGTCAAGATCTATGACTCAGACTCATGGGGCAAGTTGGAATCAACATGTTGTGAAGAATAGGTTATACACCGTAACTGGTGAGTGATATCCTATTTATAGATACTATAAATAGGGTCTTACTATATAAGTTGGGGTAAGACACACATCCCCTCACTCTCTCTCTTGTTCTGGACTTCTACTTCAAGTCAGTCACTTCACTTCATCTCAGCCTTGCCACTGGGGTCTTGGACTTGAATCTGCAATCATGTAGTGAGTAAGAGATGCATTGCTTGCCTTAATCCCATGTAATTGGGTCTTACAAATAAACTCTTTAATCTTTATTAATTGCTGTTATCTCCTCCTTCCGTCTGCGTGACTAGGACTGAGGGTCACTGGCTAGGTGAGCTTTTGAACCCGGGTCAGTCCAGCAGCTCTCACACGTAATACACTGACCGAAACCCTTCACACATTTGCTCAGGAATAAGCCCCTCCACCCTCATATGCACCTGCAGCAGTGTGGGAGTCCAGTCGTGCAATCCCACATGGCTATGGTATGTGTCTGTGTGTGGATACCAGAACCACGTGGGTGGGGCAAACTGCGCATGGGCATCTCAGATTGGATCATCAGCAGGATTCCAATGCTTAAATGCCCAGCCATGACCATACACCAGCCAATTTCTAAAAAATGAGAGATTCTAGTTCACATGCCTTCTCATAATTTGCCATTTCTGATTTGAAAGCCGTACTCAGGCCACTTCACACACGCCTGTTTTTCTTCACAAGTTCTAATTTGTCTAGGGCAGCCTTAGCAGGGATGCATAATGTGCTCTGATGAATAATGGTGATTAATGGCTACCGATAGTCCAACCTTGTACAAATGCATTTAGGCCTGTTTTGAATCAAGTTAAACAGATGACCTAAGGCTTGAAATGGTTGGCGATCTCCATATCTTAGAGCCAGACCAAAGGTTTATAGGGGAACATGGTATAGCCCATATGTTCTCAGAATATTGTGGGGGATCACTTGTTTTAAGCATGTCAAAGCTTCAAAGTACATGAAGATCCTACATGTTATGGTGTCAGGCCTTTGCAAGCAGTTGGGAAAAGGTAGCAAGGGCTTAGGTAATGTCTTCATGCGAGTGATACATTGCTCAGATTGAGACTGGGGTTATATAAAGTTTGGTGTGTTGGGATCGGCATTTGGCATCAGCTGATGGGAAGTTCTATGACCAAGAGAGTGCCCCAGATGCCCAAAGAGCGGTCTGTTAGGCTTGCAGTCAAGACAGAACATTGTTCTGAGCTAGACTAGTGGCCTTCTTCCCAGAATGCATCATCATCATCATCATCATCATCATCATCATCATCATCCTGTATATTCTGCCTTTTTATAAAATACTCAAGTTGGCATACAATAAAAGATTAAACAATACACAAGAAAGATAAGTTTCCTACCTACTGAAAAAACAACTAATGATTTAATTTCAATACAGAACTCATATTGTGCATTCTTAAGTGGTTCAATCTTGCAAGAGAAATGTACACATTTTTAATTTATTTTGTGTTGTTGTTCTTTTATTACATTATTTCTGAGTCACAGCTTGGAATTTAGAACTTTAAGGGTGCAATCCTATGCAAGCTTAGACAGAAAAAAGGCCTATAACTCTCAGCATGCCCCAGCCAGCATAGCTATGCTAGCTGGGGCATGCTGGGAGTTGTAGGTCTTTTTTCTGTCTAAACTTGCATTGGATTGTGCCTTAAAACAAGTTAGAAACTTTAAAGCATCAAACATAGCAAAAATTAAGAACAGGAGAAAAAACAATCTTTTAAAAGCAGAGAGCAGGGTCAATACATTTAAAACCACTCAAATACTATACAAAACAAAAATGTTAATAGCCCACCTACAACTAAACAAAGAAGGGACCAGTCAACCTTCTTAGGGATTGAGTTCCACAATCCAGGCACTGCCACAGAGAAGGCCCTGTCTTGTGTTCCCACCAACCAAGTCTCTCTTGGCAATGAGACCTCCAAAGTAGATTTTAAATTTCAGGCCAGTTCATATGGGAGTATGTGGTTTTTCAAATATCCTGGCCCCAAACCAATTATGGTTTTATAGGTAAGAACCAGCACCTTGAATTGTGCCCAGAAACAATTGGGCAACCAATGCTGTTGATGTAAGACTGATGTAATATTTGCAGTTAAGCACCAGAACATACTACCCACTTTACAACTCAGAACAAGTACACTAGTCATCATCACTATGCTGGCACAATGGTGACAGAGAAGAACAACTTACTCACTGCCGTCACTGCAATGGATTAGGACTTACCCACTGATCATTTTCATCCTGGCCAGCAAAAACAGTTCAGAAGTATGCCCTGCTGCATATCTGGCAATAGATATTAACTGAGACAGGTTGCCATAGAGGCCATGAAATCCTGAGCTACTCCTAATAAGGGGGTCTCAGAGTGAATGTTGAAGTCCCCCAACACAATCATTTTGGGGGAAGTCAACACAACCTCTGGGACCAACAACTCTTTCAGCTGAGGAAAGGAGATTGTTGGGCAGTGGGGTAATGGTCCACCAACATAATAAGCTCTAGCAGGGAGGCTGGAGACTCCTATGCCAGTGGGGCTCCTTATCCGTTACATCTTTTTCTTTGAGCTTTATAGGAGCTATCCATGGTGCTGAACTCCATCACGGAAAGAGGTTCACCACCATGGAGCACCATGGATAGCTCCTATAAAGCTCAAAGAAGAAGATGCAATGGATAAAGAGCTCCACTCATGGTGACATGAGTCTCCAGCCTCCCCTGACTAACATCCTATCAGAATTACAGAAATCAATTAAGAAAGGTGTTTGGTGGTGCCCACCATTCAGCGAGGTCAACCCGTGCGGTCATATTAAGAACCATTTTCAGTAGCTGCTCCTCATTTATGGAATTCCAGAACTCGGACAACGATTTAATGTTTTCTCAAAATGATGAAATACCTTCTTGGTGTTCCCCCCCCCCCCTTCCTTGCACTCCTTTGGTAGAAGGAAATGAAAAGTTTTCTTTTTAATTAATGGTTGTTTGGTTTTTAATACTTTGGGGAAAACATCATTTTATTAATTGTTTTAAAAGTTTCTTACTTACCTTTGTTACGACAGATAATTCTGGGCGCTAGATTCCCTCTAACCCCACACTCTTACGAAAGGTTTAGGATCTTTGGCTGGGGTAAAACCTGCGCTGCTGGGGTGGAAAGTGTGCGCTTTGCTCCTTTTATACTTAAACAAACCTACACACACACACATAGACTCTAGAAACAAAAGGGTGGTTTTATTGAAGAAGAATACAGAGTAGGTACAGCGTCTTACTTGTTGGTAAAGCAAACTTAGTGATGTCAGGCAGCAAAATATCCTTACGCTATGGTTCAAACACACCCTGTATTCTGGAGAGGAGAAAGAGTCCCTTTTGCCCTGACAAGCCTGAATAGGAAAAAAAGGGGGGGGGGAGAGATTCCCACCTAGAAGGATAGAAAAGCAAAGTCCCAGCTACTACCTGTCTGCTGTGATGAGGTTCCAGCTGTAGCCCTGCAGTCCACGTTCCAAGGTGACCCCCTCAGCTCTTTCTCCCGACACACCTTGCTAAAACCTCTTGGTTCTTATAGTCTCTTTCCCGCCTTTTTGGAGGGAATGAGAGCAGTGGGGGTGGTCTTTGCCCCACCGATGTCCTCAAACTCTGCTAACAACCTTACTCTTTGTATTTTGATAGCTCCTGATGGGTGTACTTAGGAAAGCAAAGGTTTGGGTCTTCCTGCTGATGGGACTGTTTTTGGAGTAAGCTTCTGGTGGTATTCGCCCAGTGGGGGGGGGAGCCATATCTTTTCAGGAGAAATCCTCCTGTGTTTTAGGCGATATGCAATATTCAGGTCTTAATCAATGCAAGCCTGCCACTCATTTGCCTATGCATGCCTCTAGGCTTCACTCACTCTTCTATTCAAGCCTTCAGTCATGACCTTTTGCCTTCTGCCCTGCTGGGGAGGTGGGCAGGCTGCTTCTTTTCTCTTGAACCCTTGCTTACCCAAAGCTTCTTATGAGGGCTGTGGACTTCCTTTTGGAGGTGTAGCCATAACCAAATGATCAGAACTATATCTCATCTTAACACCTTTGGGGGATAAAATTAAAGTGTACAAATAATGACAATGCCCCAGGCAAGCTATAGGGTCTGTATACATTTTGTGCAGTGTGGTAGCAGTGTTCGAAACTTTTGCTCCAAACTAAGTCTCACTGAACTGAACTCAAAGATATTTAGGGCACAATCCTATGGCCACTAGACAGATTCTAGACAGCCGTGGGAGAGGTCAGAGTCCCAGCTCTGACCTTGGAAACACACTCCAAGGTCGGAGCTGGGAATCCAATGTCGGAGCTGGAAATCCGATGTTGGAGCAACCTCCCTTTGTCCTTGCAGCCGACACAGAAAGAACCATGCCAGCAGTGGCTCTGAGGTCGGAAGACTAACCTCGGAGCCAGAGGTTTGTGGGTGTTCTGGGGGCAGGGAGGGGAGGAGTAAGACTCTGCCACGATACATAATCTCCTGGTGGCAGCTCAGCCTCTCTTCTTCGTGATCTGGGGGAAAGGACTTAGACAGCTGAAATCGACTGTCTAAGTCTTTTGCAGGGTGGGAGGAGCATGGCGGCAACCTTCACCTCCATGCTCCTCCCGCCCTCCAGTGGATGCCCGTAATCCTCCAAGTTCGGAGGGTTATGAGCAGCCACATTGGACTGAGCTGCCCATCTCCCTTCTCGTGATGTAACGTGGGAGCCACTACCCTGTGGCCCCATCCCACCTGGTCGTACCCAAAGTCTGATCTACTGGGCTGCTATTCTGAATCCCATGGAGCCTGTCAGTAATTTTTCCCATTTTGATTATATGTGCTTGTCTGGATGACCATTTTTAACTTATTGGGCCAAAAAAGCAAAATGCATCATTCCCCCCTACCCCAACATCAATTCCTTTTCAGTCCTTTTAAAAAAAATTAGCTTTTTCTGCTATTTTGTTAAAAACTGCTGAAAATTAATAAGGTGAGGATTAAATGACTAGAGGGAAATGGGAAAGGGATATCAGTCTCTGACCTACAGGTCACCATTCATATCAGGCCAAGTAATTAGCGGCTGAAAATGATACCATCTGTTGACTGTTTGGGGTTATAAGAGAGGGGCTGATGATTTTAGTTATATTCCTAATGGATAAATTAACTTAGCACATGCACCCTCATTTGATAGACATCTGGAAGAGGAAAAGATTGCATGGAAATATATAAACAGAATCTGTCAAGATTGGTAGACCCAGAACTGTGTGTGAGTGAGAGAGAGAGAGAGAGAGAGCCACATGGAAATGCACAAGAGAGTGATTATTCTTCATAGTGATAATAATTGGTACTATTCTTACTCTTGAAGAGGCACATATATTTTATCTAAGTTTTGCTTCAGAATATTAAGGATTACTCTTATCTGTAGCCATATTTAACCCCCAATGAAATCAACAGGATAAGTTGGTTGCAACTAATATAAGCCCCATTGATTTGATTTCAGTGAGACGACTAAAACGCAACTAACTTTAGCTGATCAGGGTCATTGATGCTATTAGATGATGCTGATGCTGATGCTGATGCTGATGCTGATAATAATAATAATAATAATAATAATAATAATAATAATAATAATAATATCCTTAGCCCACTCAGAATCAACCTAAGTGTTAATAATGCACTGGAGCAGAACTTAGAGAAAATGCGGGTGCCATTATGTTTCTGCTAAACATCATGCAAAAGCCTGTCATTCTCCAGACTTGTCACATAACCAGGAGATTCCTATAAACACCTGCTGGTATTCCAGATACAAAAAAGCTTGAGATACCAGATCCCTACCTGAGGAAGCCCTGGAACTACTATTACTACTTCAACGACTATTAATATAATAATTACTACCGTTGATTGATTGACAGAATAGTTAAAATACTATTAAGTGCTGTAATAAAATAGACAGGGCCCTGCCAGAATACTTCAGAGTCTGATGGATATGACACAGAATGAAGGAGAATGGAAAAAAAGGAAAACAAGAAAATTCAGAAGTCAAGTATTTTCACTTTCAAAATAACCAGATTGGATGGACGCTAGTAGAGTCCATTCTGGGAGAGAGGCCAGTCCCAGCTAGAAAGAATTGTCTTAATAGTGGGATGGGGGGTGTGTTAAACTAACTTCCCCAGTTTTGGGGGAGAAAGGCACCCCAGTTATGAAACAAGCCAAATGCTCCTCTGAAGTTCACCTCACAGTGTAATTAGTTTGTCTCAGCACCTGCCACCTCCAGCCTTCTTTGCAGCAAGTTTCCATTCTGCCCCTCCTTTCCCAAACTTACCTTGCAAGGGGTCAAGAAGAGGAAGTTCAGTAGAGGAAGTTCAGCACACAAGTGAAAATTCTAAAAACCTAATTCACAGTTCTAGAATTTGTTAGTGTGGTTGCTACATTTGAATGGTAATGGCTAAGACTCTGTCATACCCCTATTATGAGCATGTATGTGCTGGCAGTCATATTTCTCAGAGTTTGAGTTTCAAAGAAAAATTTAGATATCTTATAGGTTTTGTATTAGGATGGGAAGCCAGACTCAGGGCAAATACAGCTTGCTTCAAGCTTCATCAGTTAAAGGAAAAAGCAAAGACCCTGAAGAGAAAAGTAAAAAGTAGAAGCTTTATGATTTCAACTACCATGGTCATTATTACGACACTCAAAAATGTTGCTGTAATGATAGACACTGACAATTTTCAGATGATGTTACAGTGCAATGAACAGCAGACTCTAAGGCAGGATCGCATCAATTTATATGAACATCTTCACACTTTAACAAGATTGTTGTCAGCATGGTCCTTTCTAAGTTCCTCAGCAGCTACTGCAAATCTTGCAACTCTACGACTGGGTTCAGACAACATGATAACCCACACTCAATGGGTGAGTATGTCAATATTCCGTGCCGGCTGCAAACAAATTGGTTTTTGATGCTCATGTGCCTGTGACTCACCACAGGGTTTTGTGATTGCACGGGACAGCAAGGTGAGTAATTGTCCTATTTATAGGTGCAGTCTCTGCCTATAAAGGTAGCCAGCATCCTGCTCTGTTGTTCTGCTGAACTGACCTGCCTCTGGATGCTGTAGGAGACAGCATAAAAAAAACCTGCATTGTTTGTAGTATGCCGTAATCTCATGTAATTAAGTCCTATAATAATAAATGCAATAATATCTACTGCTGCTTGCCTTACTACTTCCATGTATTCCTGAAAATTACAGCTAAAGAAGTTTTCTCCTCAAACTCTCACAGAGTATGGGTTGATTGTGGGTTGTCATTGAACCATGGGTTGTTGTTGAAACCTTGATTATCATGTTGTCTGAACCCAACCAAGATAAGAAGCCATGGTGAAAAACCCACAGTTCACAATCACAACCCAACAACACACCATGGGTTCTCTTCACGGATTGTTCATAGTTAACAAACCCACACTCAACCCATACTCAACCCTTGAGTGTGGGTTAACATGTTGTCTGAACCCAGTCTATATGTGATATACTTGACTGGAATAGATAAAAGATCATCAGCATTAGGCATGACTGACAGCATGTTCACAATAACTCCACCCACCCACCCAGGTTCAGCAACAAATATAACAAACAATAACAGATCTTCTAAAACAAGAGTTCTGTGGTTGCAAAGGCATTGTTACCCTATAATTTTAGGATTATGAGCCTCAAGCTATTTGGAAGGCACAGTGTCAGTCTTAACACCAGAAAGATATTTAGTAAGGGTTTGGGTGTCAAATAATGAAAGAAATGCTCCAAAGTATGCACCACTTTTAAATAATGGAGATCTAAAGTGAGAATGAATTTTGAACCTGTTCTAGCCCTTGTTGAAGGTATACCTCCTTTAGTTTCTCTTTAATGTGTTTTTAAACTTGGCCCAATCTCCATATATTAACAATTGGGGATGTAAATTTAAAGAGGACATATTATTGTTTTCATATTGAACAAGCTTACTTTTTGGACTGTTTCTTTATGTGCTTGCAAATGCATCCCCCCCCCCCCCCCGAGGCCTACATTCTCCAATATTAGACAATCTATTATAGCTCCTGGCCGACCATTCCAGGTCAATAGCTAGAATGGTCAGTGGATGGTGGGAGCCAATGATTGGGAAATAGTTGAGAATCTCTTGTATTTGCATGAAATACTCCTCAGAGTCTGGGGACAGGGGCACTCTTCAAGCTGAAGGGAAGTGGCAGGTGTAACTTGCATGGGGAGGGAGAGTAACAACTATTTGCCAGTTTGGAACAGAGACAGAGTCAGAGAAATAGTGGTGAGGAAGCTGAACGGTGGCACAGCGAGCATTGGACCTGTAAGATCGACTGAGGATCGAAGCTAGTCCAGCAATTGACTCTCAGTACCACAAACGGAAAGAGGAAAGAGTAGCAGTTATAAAGATCAAGGCGTTTATTTGTAGGACCCAATACATGGGATTAAGGCAAGCAATGCAGGCATCTCTTACGCAGAAGATATGATTCTGTCTCACTACATCATTGCAGAGGCAAAGTTGTCCAGTGAAGAAGATCAGGTTAGATCCCAAGTCAGGTCTCAAGTCCAAGTCCCAACTACAAGTGTGAATGAAGGTCTAGTCTGTCTAGTCCCAAGTGTCTACCTTTGTAGGAAAACCTGTACCATAAATAGGATATTACTCACCAATTGTGCAACACTTATATAACCTGTTGTACATAACATGTTGTTCTCAAACTGTCACATGACTCTGACTCATAGACACCTTGGGACTGTCAGGAGACTTTTTTGCACTCCATGTCAGGAGACATTCTCATTCTGCACACCATACCAAAACCTAACAGGACCTTGGGGCTGAATCCAGGGTCCCAAAGCCCAGAGAGCACCCAAATGACCACGCAGAGGGCCTGGTTCACACGACACGGGAACCGCGGGGGAGCGCTGCTCCCCCGCGGTTCCCGTGTCGTGTGCACGCCGACCGGAGGTGCCCCCGCGGGACAGCCGCGGGCGGGACCCACGGAAAGTGACCACGGTCGGTAGCGGGGTAAGCCCCTACCGCGCGTGGTCACCGTGCCGTCGGAACAGCGGGCGGCCGTCCCGCGGGGTCCCCACAGAGACGGCAGCCCAGAGCGGCCGGAGCCGCCGCCGCTCCAGCCTGTAGGGGCAAACGGCCCCTCTGGGCATCCCGGGCCTCACCCCCTACCGCTGGGAGGCCCGCACTGCGGTGCGGGGACTACGGGGTCTGCCCACGTGCGCGGGGCGCCGGTCGTGTGCGGCGCCCCGCTGGACCCCGCGGACGGCCCCGCGGTTCCTCCCCTGCCGGCAGCCTGGGTCGTGTGAACCGGCCCAGAGAGTGGCAAGTGATAAGGACAGTGGCAAACAGGCCTGACATCAGCACCTGGGCTGGCCTGGCATGGACATGTTGGGGCCCATCGGGGCTGAGTCTGCTCACCACAAAATCCTTTCATCTTCTTTTTAAAACATTTCATAGTCAGGGTGCAGCTGGCTGGGCATGTAGATGATTACAGATGATGATGATGAAATTCTATTATCTTTTTCTACAACAGAACAGTGCTTTCTCCCAAGCCAGTGTGTTTAGCATTAGGGCAGCAGAGGCAAACTCAAATTTTATTCCTGTGCTCATGATGGTACTATGGTTTTAGTGAGTTAAAAATGTAGCACTGCACATGCGCAGAGTATTTCTTTTCGTCGTTGTTGTTAGCAAACAGCTTGCTTGTTTCTTTTGCTCTAACTTATCAGGAATGTAGAAGTAGTTGTGAAGTATGGAATCGTGCTGGGTGGGAGAAGAGAAAAGGTTGGTTGTGTGCCTCACAACTGAAGTAATACACATGGCCATCTAAAGAAACCTCCCTAAGACCTTAAGACAGTGCATAGTTTAACTATGGAATTCAGTTTCACAAGATGTAGTGATGGCCTCCAATTTGGATAGCTTTAAAGGGGGATTGGACAAATTCATGGAGGAGAAAGTGATCAATGACTACTAGTCCTGATTGGCTATCTGCTTCGTCCAGTATCAGAGGCTGTATGCCTATGTACTTGAGTCCAGTTGCTGGGGAACACGGGTGGGATGGTGCTGTTGCACTCATGTCCTGCTAGTGGGATCCTGTGGGCAGCTGCTGGGCCACTGTGTGAACAGAATGCTGGACTAGATGGACCCTTGGTCTGATCCAGCATGGCTCTTCTTATGTTCTTATGATCTTTTGTTCTTAAGTCTAAGGCAGTGGTGGATTTTGCAGTACAGGTACTCTTCATGACAGTCCTCATAGCCAAGGGGAGCCCAAAAATGCAGGCAGCAGTGTTGATCCTTATCAACAAACCAGTTCTAGCAGTTTTCATCTCCACCATGGGCAGGTCTTTCATAAAGTGTAGGGGATGTGCAGCCAAAACCTCAAGCCATGTATAGGTGCATGATGTAATTAGGACCACAGAGTTGTGCCTCCTAGAGCAGACACTCTGTGGTCATTACCCAGACGTCCTCCGGGGCAGGATGTAGGCCTAGCCAGTGCCTTCTCTTCCTGCCCGGGAACAGTCTGAGCCATGAACTTGTAACTGCAGCATGTCTGAAGATGTAGCCAGGAGTAGCACTTCTGAACTTTTCCCAAGTTCAGAACAGGTCGACTACCAAATGATTCCTGCACAACTGTAAATACATTCTTAAGCCTGCCTGTATTCAATCTGCAAGATCTGAGTGAGTAAACTCTGTTTTTAACCTCCAAAAGACTGTTTGTCTTATTGGTAGTATAAAGGGGGAAACCAGGTAAAGATCCAGTCTGCACAGAAGGGCAGCCTGTGAAGACTAAATGCTAATGCTGTTCTAACCAACAGCTCCACACGCTCACATTTTTCCGCTGTAGTTGGGGTCTGCTCTGCTGTGCGTGCAAACGCAAGAGGGGAGAGATAACATCTCATAATATCCTCTCCCAGCTCTTTTAGCAATCCCCAACATAAAGCTAGTGGGTCTTAACTGCCCAATCGAGGCCAAGCTGCCCCAAAATACTTTGCATTACAACTGGGATAGCTCACAGCAATATATCTTGCTAGGAAATTCTATTTCCCCCCAGGTACTGAGAGGAAGAAAGCTAAGCTCAGGGAGAACAGGGGATTCTATTGGGCATTGTCCCCCACCCCCAATCAAAATGTCCCAGCACTGTGACTCTGTGAGCCTTGGATCCACTACACCACTGGTCTAGGGTCTAAAATTACCTAGCTGCACCACTAGTTGAAGGATGAAACACCTTGGGGTTGCAGGGCCTACCTCTGGAGATCTGATGTGAGGAAGTGAATCGGATGTATTGTAAGAGTGTGCTGTTTGCCTCCTTTTATTATTTGTAAAGAAAGCAAACATTATAAACAGGACACAGGTTTTACAATGCTCCCTCATTCAAAGGAATCCAACTCCAGGTAGCATTATTTATTTTATTCCTGGAACTACTCCTGGAATTTCTCACTGCTTGGAGAAGTGGGCAGAGCAAAACAACAGAAACACTGTTGTAAGGATGCACCGTTGTACAGGAATGAGTCCTACTACCACTCTAATATGTGCTGCTGGTGTACCAGGTGACACCCCTAACAGAGCTCTTACAAATTGGTTCTATCTGAGTTAGACCTCATATCTATACTGCATATGTGGCATAGAGCCAGTGTGGTGTAGTGGTGAGAGTGTTGGACTGGGACCCAGGAGATCCGGGTTCTAGTCCCCGCTTGGCTGCGAAACTCACTGGGTGACTTTGGGCCAGTCACTGACTCTCAGCCTAACCTACCTCACAGGGTTGTTGTGAGGATAAAATGGAGAGGAGGAGGATTATGTAAGGCGCCTTGGGTTCCTTGCAGGAAAAAAGGCGGGGTATAAATATAATAAATAAATAAATATGTAATTTGAGGTACCACTTTCCCTGTGTATGTTCTCAATACAGAGAAAATTAAGTTGCATCCCTAAAAGGCCAAAAACATTTTTGCAGAAGTTCAGATCTTCACATCAATGATAGATAGATAGATAGATAGATTCTTTATTGATTACTAGTCCATTTGACCATATCAAAGCTACAGTACATAAAATAAAATTTGATAAAATCAGATTGAGGTAAGGGGTAGGATAAACTAGGTAAGGATCAATAAATGATTAGATAGCTAGATGATTAAAAAGAAGAGAGAGAAATGCAACACTAATAATGAGTAAAATACTAATACAGTGTAAGTTTAGGTTAATTTGTCACCTTTGCAAACAACCCCAATTTGTTCTATGTATTGTGATCTAAATTGAGTGGCCCTAGCTATGAATTTGGCAGTTAGAGCTACATATGAACTTGTGCCCTCGAGGAAATAACCCAATTGTTTGTGTGACGATCCCAGAATTTAGTTTTATCAAGAAGCGGAAGTAGACATTGGGTCCTTGTTGAGGTATAGAATTTGCAATGAAGTATGACGCATGCAATATCTTCTATTTCACCTGCGCCACAAACACATGTTCTGTCGGGGTATGGCACCTGATGGTAGCGACCATGTTTAACCATGGAATTGAGCTGCTCAAATCTTGCTCTGGCTAGGGCTGTTCTATGATGTTGGATCATGCCTCAATGACAACTAGATTATGATTCATTTCTGAGTACCTTTTCCTGCAAGCTGTACCCCCAGATATTTTAAAACATTGTTCTTGCTCGCTTTTCGGACTATCTCATGACCAACTGTGATTAGTGGATATAAAAGAGCTGTGCTGGATCAGGCCAAACAGCTATCTGGTCCAGCATTCTGTTCTCACAGTGGCCAACCGGAAGCCTATGGGAAGCTACAACCAGGACATGAGTGCAGTAGCACTCTCCTGCTTGCGTTCCCATGCAACTGGCATTGAGAGGCATACTACTGTATATCTGTTCTGGGAGGTGATATAGAGACATCATGACTGGGATTTATGGGGATTTAACAGAAAAAAGTTGGAAATCTGACCAAATTGGCTCTAGAAATACCAAATAAATAGCACTTGTATATTTGACATAAACTGGAAAGATGCAGTGATAGTTGACATATGGTTGGTGTTTCCATTAATATTATTTCTGAATGCTCTGATAACAATTGAATAACATTATATATAGTGCATTGAACTCCTTTTATTGCTTATGACTATAAGCTATGTGTGATGAATCCAGCAATGCAAAAAGACCCTACCGTGGTACACCTCTTGGAAGGCAGCCAAGGTATTTATTGCTATTCGGGCAATTAATAGCTTTATTGATCTCTTGTTTTCCCCTAGTAAACAGTGGATAAGCCATTTATTTTTATTCCTTGGTTGTAATTAATGCAAGTAGAGTTTGACTGATATTTGCTAGTATAGCACTTTCTGGATGAGAGAACATTTTGCCTTTCACAACAACTCTGTGGTGGAACAAACTCATTACAAATAAAGCAAATATGTTCATTATTTTTCAAATAGAATACAACCGTACTACAAATCTGAATGTGATCGTGACTTCTCATTCTTGTTGTTCATGTGAAACCTTTACCACATCTTCCAGTCCTCTAAATGTAATACATAATATATAAATGGATTTTGCTATGTAAACTACTATTTATTTTCCAAGATTATTTAATGCAAGGATGGGTACCATATTCTCAGGACAAAACCGTATTTCCTTGGTGATCCACGGCTTCAAGTCAAGTAATATGTACACTAAGATTCTAAAGAGGCAGTGCCTACTTTTGGATGGAAGCAGTGCTTTCCTCACAAGATGTAATGCAGCCTTCCCCAACCTGGTGTCCTCCAGATGTGTTGGAATACAACTCCCATCATCTCCAGTCCAGCCAGCATGGCCATTGAGGGGGCATGGCATGATACAATGTTTGTCTAATGTGGTACTTTAGTGTGAAGCATGATTTTTCTCATGCACAATAGGTGGAGATTTATAGGCTAGTGTCCACTGTATTAAGAGTGCAGCTGTTGTTTTTATTTAGCAAATGTACAGTATATCTCAGAAAGTCTTTAGACAGTTGGTTGGAAACACTTCTAAGGAGCTCTTTAAAAAGCTCTTGAAAGAGCCATGCTGCCTATTCCTGATTGAAGAGATCTCGCATCTCAGATCACCTCATTTATCAGACATTCAGATAAACAAGAGTGCATTTTTCACTTGGGTTGCCTAGGGTCTTTTCAATATACACAGGTAATTGGAGTAAGGAAGGACACATTTCAAGACAGAACAAGATGCTTTGTGTGTGTCAAAGATGGCAGTTCTAACAAGCCAAATGGGGTCAGGAGGATTTGTGGGCGGGTGGCGAGCATGTTTAACTTTCCTGTGTGTTTTGAACTTTACTCTCCAGCCTTCCCACCCCCATCCCAACCAGCCACTTTTCTTCCAACACTGGGTTTCCTTTTCAAATGAGGGAAAGTGGCAGATTGGGAAGAGGTGAAGCACTTCCCATCCACTATTTTTTTCTCCCCTATAACTATTCCATGCACCACTTTGCAAGTGAGGAGGCAAACATGCGGTTGACAACCCAGTGTTCAATGGTGCCTTGAGGTAACTTTCAACTCTAGCCTTAATGGTCTTCCATGGGTCCCCTCTATAGATGGCAAAGTATATTTGTTCACTTACTTCAAAATGTGGAAGGCCAGTTCTGTTGCATTGTAAGGGACCTCTTGCTCATTCTGCTCAGTAGGACCCTAGGTGTCCGGCTCCAAAGTCCTGCCCTAAGTGCATCACTGCTTGTTATAGCTAAACATTTTCTTCGAGTCTCAGATAATCAAGATTCCAATGTAATTTTTGAATGTGCTAAAGTGGTAAATTGGCTAGCGTTAGAAGACAATTAATAATCTTTATTTTTATTTCTACCACGTCAGCTTAACATGTGATCTAGCCATTTCGGAAATCAGCCTTGTGAAAATTACATATCCAGGTTTACAGAAAAGTTTCCTGAGTGCGTTATTTTTGGTCCAGAGGAAATATAAGGGAAGTACATCCCTACCTAGAGCACTGCAATTGACTGGGAGCTGCTTGGAGGGCTACTTAAGGGCTGTCTCATCGCTCTGGCCTTTGCTCCAGCAACACAATTCCCTGTGCTGTCTGCAGCCAGCTCCTGACTGTCTGTGACCAGTGCTAGCTCTTGCCTCGACCATGCTCGACCCTCACCTGCTCCTTCTTGCCTCTGGCCCTTCTCTGCCTGGTATGTGCCTGACCCTAGCCTGACTCTGGACCCAGCCTTTTGCCTCTGGCCCTTGCCTGACCTCTGTCTGCCTTCTGAACTTGCCTCTGGCCCTTGTCTAGGCTCTGTTTGGTCTCACGGTTTGCCTCTTGCCTCTGGCCCTTGTCTGAACTTGGCTGCTTATTAGACTCACCTCCTGCCTCTGCCCCCCACCTTGCTTACTATGTGCTTTGACCTTGTCCCGGCTTCTGGACCTTGCTCACTCCAGGCCTGCTCCCGCCTCCATTGCCCCCTAGCCCCAGCATTCCTGCTCAAGGCCCTTGTTGCCCATGACCCGGATGTAACAGTGTTGAGCTAAACTGGAATCTGTGAAGGGCCTGCATATGTTGAAGATCCAAAAGGATTACCTGTATTTCAGGGGATCTCATACTACTGTTTTGGTACTTGAAGCTCAGTGAGAAAAGTGGTCAAACCATTTTGTAGTAGAATCCATGTTATGCTGGTATGTCCTGCTCGCCTCTCCTTGCCCAGTTTTACCCCGGCTTCCATCACAATCTCCTAGAATTCTCTGAAATGAAGTTGGGTGGAAACCTTTTAAATATTTTGAATTATTCAGTATCCTTTTGAAAAGCACAGGAAGAAAGAGAAGGGGGGAGAAATAGAACATTTTCATTCATGTTAAGCCAACACTTTGAGAAAAAGACATCTGCAAATATATATATATATATATATATATATATATTTTGCTGACTTGAGTCCATGTTTTAGTTTGCTTAGCTATTAAAGATACACGTACGCCCTTCCCAGCTACCAAGGCCAGTCCCTTTAGAGGCATGCTGACAGAGAATCATTATAATCAGTATCGAAGATACAAAGTCACAATCAGAGAGGAATTCTTGTTTACAGTAGAAAAGACCACACACTGAGATAGTTTGCATTAGAATCACAGCAGGGGCAGCATGAAAGGATGAAGCGTAAGAATAGATTTGGGACTTTTCTGGTTTGCTCAAGTACCTGTCCAGTATGTTACAATCATAAGATATTATAATTTCCCTCCCGGTCTCTTATTGCTGCTGCACTGCCTATGGACCCCCTTAATATTCCTCGACTTCTGAACGTAACAACAGGATGCACCGTAGAAGCCGCCTGCATTATTTCCCCCCCTTACGATGACTGGAGTATTGGGATGTGGCTGGCTATGGAGAGAAAAGACTAACGGAAGACACACAAAAATAGATCAAAAGCACACGAGGAAGGTATTATGTCAGAGCAAGGTTATCCCTTCAGGTGATTAAAAAAAAAGGTTAGCCCAAATGCAAAAACAAATCCCTAACAGAAAGGGAGGGATAGAACAACTGAAGCTTTCGTTTCTAATCTCATGGAAAAGAAATGTTTTAATGTGTGTGTGGGGGGGGAAGGGGGCTCAAAGTAGCTTTAAAATCTAGGAACTATTCTCCGGAGATATACCAACTCAGAACATATCTCTAATTCTCAGTACAGCTGCTGTAATTTATTAGTTTTTTATTAACATGCTAAGCTTTAGGCTGTTTAAATTTTCCAGGAAATCTCAGTCAGGAAGTGTACAGGATCAGACGGCTGACTTCTTTATCTTTGTTCATGAACAAAGCTGTGTCAGCTTGGTAATGAATTTGTTCTGATTCTTTTTTCTCATATTTTTCCTTTCAGAAGAGAGCACAAGTTCTTTATTATCTGGTAATAGTTCATCATGTTTCGGGAAATTCCTCACATACACCACTCCAAAAAGAAAAAAAAAGAAAAAGCCAGCGTTCTGAGAATGGCGTTTTACTCCTTGAAAAGTGCTTTTTTACAAGCATAAAGGAGCAATCCTCTGCAAGTTTAGACCCCCCCAAAAAAGGGCCTACAACTCCCAGCAAGCTGGACAGGGCATGCTGGGAGTTGTAGGCCCTTTTTCTGTCTAAACTTGCAGAGGATTGCACCCTAAGAGGGTTAAATTCCTTCTGGAGCAGGTGCCCTTCATAACTGGTGTTGTCCTGTATTTTTTTTTATCCAAGTACAAAATGCCAGGTGTGAAGTGAGGCTTAATTTAAAGGACAGTATGACCCGTGTTTCAGTTATTGCCAGCAATCTCAGCAGAATAAAGGACAAAATGGTAGTCCAGGAATTTGGGTCCATTTAATAGTCCAGACCTAATAGAGTGGTTAAGTCATTGCTTAATTGTGCACTTTGGCTTAAAAGCCTCAAACTTGCCCTGGACAAACTATTCCCTTAGAAACAAATATCCTCTACATTGAGAGAAAGTTCCCAGTGGAGATTTTAAGGTCCCAGTAGATGACAAATGTAAATTGAATCTATTTATTTATTTATTTATTTATTTTATTATATTTATACCCCGCCTTTTTTCCTGCAAGGAACCCAAGGCGGCTTACATAATCCTCCTCCTCCCCCTCCTCTCCATTTTATCCTCACAACAACCCTGTGAGGTAGGTTAGGCTGAGAGGCAGTGACTGGCCCAAAGTCACCCAGTGAGTTTCATGGCAGAGCGGGGACTAGAACTCGGATCTCCCGAGTCCCAGTCCAGCACTCTCACCACTACACCACACTGGCTATTTAGACATAACAGAAGACAAGGAATGTGCATGTTCCCAATGGAATATAAAATCCTGTAATATTTCTTTAAATACGTTTGCCTGCAATGCAAGTGGTTCAGTAGAAAATACTGTTTAAAAATGCAAGATACTGTCTCTGGAAAATCATTTTATATGCATAACTAATCTACACAACACATTAATAACACCAAGATAAACTTGCACTTCTAACCACTTCTTGGTTGCGTGTGCAAATTAATACTGCATGGGACATGAATGGATTTATGGGACATAAATATGATTATGGTCATGGGTTGTGTATCTATTTCATGAATAAACTTCAGCTGGAAACCTGGATATTTGTTCTGTTTATGACAAACATTCACTGTGAGGTATATATTGTCACTACTGTTATTCTAGTGAAATAATTCCTGAAAACAGTTTCCTTCAAGGTGGCAAGAAACAGTGCAATGGAGAGAGCAATCCTATGGTCCATGGGCAAGCATTCCCCCTGTGCTCCAACCTCAGAAGGGGGAGTCGTGGATCCGATGCCCTCCCCCGACCCCTCACGGCTGGCATGGAAAGAACCTCACCAGTTGCCTTCTGAGGTTGGAAAAGCGACGGAGGAGCCTCCAGTGAGCAGGGAGGGGAGGAGACCAGAGAGGCCAGGATATGAGATATCCTGAGCCTCCTCCAGCCTCCTTCTTTCCCCCTCTGTCTGAAGCATCCTCGCTAGACATGCTAAAAAGCCCATTTAGTGAAATCTGCAGGATGGGATGATGTGGAAGCAAAGATCTCCTGCATCATTCCTCCCAGTCTGCATTGGATGATCAGATGCCTCTGTGTTTGGGGACTTCCGATAGAATTGTGCCCTAAGGGAGGTACTGTAGCACTTGTAAAAGTTTCTGCCTGCCTTCTTAGAGCCAAAGTACATGTTATACTAAGTGCATAGCATGTAGTTGAAGCTTCTCTTACTTTTTATTCTTGTGTATGCACATGCAACCCCAATTAGGCAATGGCAGTGGTGGCTATTGTGGCTGCTGGGGCAAAGGGTGGGACAGAGGCGGAGCCAAGTGTCATAAAAGTTGGCCAGGCCATGCAGCACTAGTCTAGAGGGTTGTTTTTTTTTTACAGGCATAACATTGTGTAACCAAGAAACAAAACCAATGTTTTCCACACACACTCATAAATCCATTTAATACACCCAGTTTTCACCCACACTCAGAAATGTTCTGCCTTATTCTCAGGGCATTTTATAATTTATTTTGAATTTATTTTGGTGGTGTTTCTGAGCTTACCTAAGCACTGCAAGGTGGCCAAGAGTGCAGTGGTTTTTTTGTCCCTCTTTCTATTACACATCTTTCCACTGCTCTGTAGCCTCCCAGGCTGTCTGCAGTTTCTGATCTGAGAAAACCCTATGGGAAGAATTACATCATATCTTCCCCTGGGCTTCAACTGAAGTGCGGGAAGCTGAGGAGGCTACAAGAAGTTGCTGGAGAGAAGATTGTAAAATGAAAGACAGGACACTCATGCACACCTCTTAGACACCTCATAAGTAAGGAAACACAAGAATCTTGAACCAAGCCCATGAGAATTTCTTTTTGAAATCAATTTCTTTTCATAGATTTCATAGTTCATAGAGTTGGAAGGAGCCTTCAAGGCCATCGAGTCCAACCCCCTGCTCAATGCAGGAAACTAGAGGAGGGGTCTCCCATCCAAGTAATAACCAGGCCTGACCCTGCTCAACTTTCCACGCTCAGACAAGCTGAGCCAGCGTAAGCCACACTAGCAAGTTGAATGAGAACCGTCAAAAAAAATGTGGAAGAAATTTTTGGAATAGCACTAATAAAAAATACCCCCAAAAAGTTTAAAAGATGGCACTCAGTTTTAATCATTCTTAAAACAATTTTAAAACAATTAACTTTTAAAACACACTCACAAATCGTACACTGTGCAACTAGGGATACATGAGAATTCTTTCTGGGAGATGAAAACTCAATGGATTTTTCTGGTTCGGCCCTGGCAGATTTCGTTCCATTTCCCCCCCGCTGTGGGTGACTTGATCTGTAGTGAGTCGATCCAATATGTGGATTCCTTTTTTTTTTTTTAATAGCAGCAATTAATGCAAATTAGATTATTTTTTGTTTGTTTTTGTGGATCTGAAATGTGTGCAAATGGAGTCGAAATTTTTTGTTAAAAAAATAATAATCCCCCAGTCTTTTGCAAGTGTGTAACAACACAGATTCAGCTGTTCAATATGTGTAGTCTTGCTTTGTCAATTTCTTTGGGCGTGTTCACATGACATGCCCAGCTTGCGCACCACGTCACCACAGTGCACCACGCAGCACCATGTGGGGTGCAGCGGAGGATCACGCCCCCCGCACTAGCATGGTCACACCCTCCACCAGCGTGGTTTCGCCTGGTGCCCCAGTCCTCCTGCCGTGCAGGGAGCATATCCCAGGAACCTTTGTGAGGGCCCAGGCGGCCGGGCAGGCTCGGTTGTCAGCAGCCCACGTGCGAGCCCTGTCGGTGGGGCCTGGAAGAAGGGGTGGGAGGGGGGCCCACCTTGCAAGAGAGGTGGAGCCAGTGCAGGCCCGCTGCCTCCCTCAGCCCCCACAAGCACTTACAGTGGCTGCCTCAGCATGGCTCCCAATGGCAGGAAGGCAGCCCCAGCTGACAACAACAACAACAAGGAGGTGGATGGAAGGCGGGACGGTGGCGAGGTTTGTCACTCGGGTGGTGCGGGGGGGCACAGTCCACTCCTGCAAATGGCACAGTGGCGGCGGTGCTGTTGGCAGGAGCAGACTGTGCCCCCCATGCCACGAAGTTTCCCCGCTGCGGTTGGGACCACGTCCTCCTGGCTACGGTCGCGAAACCCCTCGGGTGGTGGAGCGGGGTGGCAGGAATGCCCCCCCCCACTCTGCCCTTTGCTTCCAGGAAGCACCTCCTTCCCCATTGCTGCTCCATTATATCCCAGCATCCACAGGAATCAGAGCACTGCCTCCGCCTGGGCGGAAACCTTTCAGATAGGAGGCTGTGCTCTGATCCCTGCAGCTGTTCGGTATGCCAGGCAGCCGAATGGAGCAGATCACCACATCCTCTTCCAGAGATCTACTCTGGAGGAGGAGGCGGGGTTCCCAATCCACTCCTTGGCAGGGGCGGAGACAGCTGCCTCCAAGCGCCATTTTGGCACTTGCGGGCAGCTGTCAGCCACGCTCTATGGCCAGCCACTTGGCAAGAGCGGCAATGCTCGCTCTTACCAAGCAGCTCGCTGGTTTTAGGGCCTGTGCCACGATGGCTCATGTTGTCTGAGTTCAGACGACACTGTAGTGGACGGGACCCCTCGCTCCAAAGCCCACACCCTCTATGTGTACTTCGCTCTCACCAAGTGCCACCTTGTATTGGTCACTTCAGACTTTAAGCTGTCTTTTTAAGTTGGGTTAGCCGATTATGTGTCTTAGGTCTTATATGTAGCTGTTCACCCACGTTTGTTTGTCTTTATTAAGAGCAGTTTGTTTTATTTGATTACTTGAAGTAGGGTGCCCCTCCGTTAATTCACTTCTTACTTTCCTGTCACCAGTCAGACTCTGGACACTTAGAACTTTGAATAAAAAGGTTGATTTATTGTTCTAACAAAGTCTCTAAACTGATATTCAACCCAAGTTATCAAGAACAGATAACTTGGATTTTTCAACAGTTACATTCAAACTTGTTCTTTGCTTAGATTCAGGTTAAAGGCAGGCAGATGTTATACAGTGCTCTTTGTATCAATTTGGCTTGGTTACTTGAAAGTTACAGTATCAGACCAGGGAACTTAACTGTCCCTCACACTAGTCCAGAGTTTCTCCTTCTTCCTCAGACAGAAGGTCCTTCACTCCCTAAGTGGAGACTCCTGTGAATTGTTCTATACCAGTGATGGCGAACCTTTTTGAGCCCGAGTGCCCAAACTGCAACACAAAACCAACTTATTTATTTCAAAGTGCCAACACTGCAATTAAACCTGAATACCGAGGTTTTAGTTTTAGAAAAACAACTCATACAGCTGTCCGAACTAATTAACATCTTTTGTCTTAAAATTTTGGATAAGGGATTCTCAACTTGTAATATGATTATATGCCAGACTGAAATTGTATGGGGCAAGCTTTACCCCGGATCCTTTCCCTGCTTCTACAGGTGTCGGATTAGTAA
The DNA here is from genome assembly GCA_021292165.1 of Shinisaurus crocodilurus. NCBI lineage: Eukaryota > Metazoa > Chordata > Lepidosauria > Squamata > Shinisauridae > Shinisaurus > Shinisaurus crocodilurus. Next base: position 156,130,673 of record CM037878.1, read on the forward strand.
AAGTAAAAGTCAACCTGTACTAGGATGAGCAAGATAAACAAGAAAACTAAAAGTGCTTAACATATTTTAAACACTTTGTCTTGGACTGCAAACACTGCATTAGGTAAAAGTTTGCATTGGGCATGCTTTGCACAATTAATGTGATTTTTGCTATTGCATGCATGCTGATAATTTGTCAAACCTTGGCTCATACTCTGTTAGTTTGAGAGCAACACATGCAGCACTCAGGTCAACTGTTAGGGCTTTACATCCAAGCCATGCTCTGTGCATCATTCTTCAAAATCTTTTAAATGTGATGACAATGTAGAAAAGAATTATGTAACAGGAATTCTAGAATAAAATCATTCTGTTCCACACTGTGAGAAAGAACAAAATCATTAGTGTTTTGCAGAAGGGGGACAGTCTTTTCGCGATCTGGTGACCAATGGCTCGAGTGCCCACAGAGAGGTCCCTGCGTGCCAGCTGTGGCACCCGTGCCATAGGTTCGCCATCACTGTTCTATACTAACACCTTCACATTTGCTTTCTCCCAGGATTGATTGATCCTGATCCCAGCTGTCAATGGGGGAATTTAAAGTGGAGTAGCTAACACTCAAGGTGAGACTGCAGATAGGCTAATTTCTGCACAGTTGCGAAGGACCAGGAAAAATAATAGTAAGACAAAGGAGGAACCCAAATGTCAAGATCCACCAATAAATAAATAAATAAATAAAATTCCAGTTTGCACAAATTACTGGAGAAGTCACTGAGAAATGAATGGTTTTGGAAGCAAGCAATGCATGTATTTTCTGTCAAGCCAGAGGAAAACACACCATGCCAGGAAAACCAGAGAGTGGGAATTGTTGGATTTGGCATGACACACATGTATTTTTTGCCAAGCCTGAGAAAAACTCTCTCTTTTTTTAATGTGGCTACTTGTGAGCCACACTATATTTGTGGGCCTACCAAACTAAAGGAGCTATCAGTGATGCGGAAATGTATCCCCAAAATACAGTAGGTTCACCACAATGGAGCACCATGGATAGCTCCTATGAAGCTCCAAATAAAACTTGGAAAACCTGTAATGGAAAAGGAGCTCCACCAAAATAGCAGTCACCAGCCTAGTGTATAGCCATCATGATTAGTAACTGTTAATTGCCAATTTTTCCAATCCCCCTTTAAAACCATCCAAATTGTTGGCCATCACTACACCTTGTACTGAATTCTATAGTTCTGCTGATCAAAGCTGTGAAAGCCAGACATTTCTTTAGGCATGCCCAAAATATTTCTAATCCTGGCCAATATCTTAATCACAGTTATGGGGCAAGGTCAATTGTATCCTATCTGCCACACTCTAAAACATGGCCAGTGATTTGGTAATAAAGGAATTATGTGTGGGCCTTCCAGATCTCTATGGCTCCTTTAGGGTGAAGGGAAATGGTCTCTTCTATACTATTGACATGATCTTGGCTAAATGGAAGCAATTCATCCAGCACATTAGAAAAGGCACATAACAATATTTCCTTTCATTCATTAAAAACCGCAGACTAATATATTCCTTTTCCACAGTGGAGTTATGCATGATTTCTCATTGTTTCATACTTAGCACCATAACCTCAGAGTCCAATTTCAAATGCTACCAAGCAACAATAGAAAAGCTTAAATTCTGTAGATAGCTAAATAAATTAAACATGCCACAACATCTAATTGCCCATAGAACGAGTAAAATTAGATTCACATAAGCAATATTTCTATGCTGCGCTAGCTATCCTAATTGCTTGTGTAGAGAAGGATTATTACTTGGCAAAAGCCTGGCCCTGAAGTACACATCTTTTAGGAAAGGCCACAAAGGAGTTCTACAAGCACACTGCTTTTTTCTCCTAATAGCAGCCATGTAATAAAATATACTTACTCATTCAAATTAACGATTGTTGTGATATAAGTGCTGGTTCATAGCAAATGCTCAGCTCTGGACATCTGGTATTCTTGGTTATTTCAAAATCATTCTTACCTTCTTATCTAAGTCAAGATCCAAAGAACTATGCGAGGCATGGTCTAGGGAAGCCTTCCCCAACCTGGTGCCCTCCAGATGTGTGGGGCTACAACTCCTGCTGGCTAGGGCCCCCTGCAGTATCTTTTTTGTTTGTTTTAATTTTAGTTTTGGCGGAAGAGCAGTGGCCTCTCCCTCCCACTAGGCCATGTCACAACATGAAATTCACCTCAGCTTCAAAAGAGGTTTGCTACATGGCATGGGGAAACACCATCACAAAGACCCATCAGGCAAGTAGAACTAGCTGCATGCTTCTTGTATCTGAGCCCTGGTTTGTGACTGGGACTCGGGCGATCCGGGTTCTCGTCCCCGCTCGGCCATGAAACTCACTGGGTGACTTTGGGCCAGTCACTGCCTCTCAGCCTAACCTACCTCACAGGGTTGTTGTGAGGATAAAATGGAGAGGAGGAGGAGGAGGATTATGTAAGCCGCCTTGGGTTCCTTGCAGGAAAAAAGGCGGGGTATAAATATAATAAAATAAAATAAATAAATAAATGTAAATTTTAAAATTAATAATGAAATAAAGGCTCACTGAACCGCTTGTTTCTCATTTTACCTTGCCAAGCCCATATTAGCATGCTGTAGCCATTATCACACACCTTCCCCTCCTCTTTCCAGTGCAGTTGTGTGCATCTTGCCTGGTCCAATTCCAGTGTAAAGATAATGACCCACAACAACTACTGCCCACCAACCGTTAGTACCTGGACATCAGACAGAACAGGCAGGCATGCAGTTTCATCTGATCACAGTCTTCCACAGTATGGGAAAATGTACTGATTTTTATTTAAATTATAATATTTTATATTTGCATCTAACATATAAATGAGCATATGCAAATTCTAGGCAAAATCCCCTTTTTTGGCGATGCATTTCCTCTTTTTTTTGCTACTCAAAAGTGGTCACCTTATTTTGAAGGCTATTTCTGCAGAGCTCCCTGCCATCTGAAATGAGGCAAACAAGGACAGTTCCCCAGGGAAGCTCAGTTGGCCACAGCTTTGTTAGCTTTTTGGCACCAGGTAAAGAAGACCTTTTCATTCACCCCCAACTTCTACATACCAATTCTTTTTTAAACAGTCTGCCTACATGTGTGGCAGAGCAGTTTAAGAAGGCCTAGGAAGACATTTGCTGGGAGGAGCTTGCTCACCTGAGAGAGAGCGCATGACTGTATGTGGGTACAAATAAAATATAAACCCATTTCTCACTAGGATGAGTATGAACAAAATGAAGCATGAGTAAGTGGCATTGATACTAAGCATTTCTTATCCATGGCTTTCTTGCTCCACATTCTTTTCCTGGTACATGCCATGTTTTCTTCTCTCATATGTTACGCAGACTTGCTCAATGTACTTATTCCAGACATTAGGGAGGTGGTGGGCTCTCCCACTCTGGAGGCATTCAAGATGCAGCTGGAAAACCATCTATCAGGGATGCTTTGACTTGGATTCCTGCGTTGTGCAGGGGGTTGGACTCGATGGCCTTATAGGCCACTTCCAACTCTACTTTTCTATGATTCTGTGATCTTGTGAGGTTGTGATGAGGTTGTTCTGTCTGTGCCTGATCGAAAGTCTAGGGAAGCCAAGGAATACTAAAATTCTCCCCATCACTTAGCAACATGATTTTGGGCTACAACATAAAGGAGTGATGCAGTAAGCTATTTCAGATCAAATACCATAGCTAGAGCTTTCATGTTACCTCGCATCACCTCAGATGTAATGCTTTTCAATGGAGCTAGCTCCCTCATTCAGATGCTATCAAGACTCGTTCACCCATGCATACACATTGCTTGATTCATGTACATTTGATGACTAGTAGTTTAATATGTGAACTGGCTGTAGTGAAAAGAATTGATGAAAGGTGCTATATCCATTTATTTTGTTAGATCTGTGATGGCCCATTCACACATGTCTGTCATCACTGGGTAGCATAGTCATTAAGTGATGAACATTTATTTATTTATTGCATTTATACCCCGCTCTTCTGCCAGAAAAGGCTCCCAGAGTGGCTTACAAAGATTAATTATAAGACAGTCCCTGCCCTCAGGCTCACAATCTAAAAGACATGACACAAAAGGGATTGAGAGGGAGGAGGAAGCATGCAAAACTCTGGCACCAGTTCTTAGCTTAAAAAAGGTTCTTATAGGGTTTTCTTTCTTTTTTTCTTTTTTTTCTGGCAGGAAAGGGCAAAACAAGCTCCCTACAGCTGTTCCTTCTTTGGCTGATGTATGGGGCCAGGCTGGTCTCCCCCTTGCTGTGATGTTACTCCTGGGACTCCTGGGAGGCAGGGGGTGCAGCTTCCCGCAAGATTACTGTAATCAAATGTAATGAAATCAAATGATGTACATACCTGTGTGATCCAGACCACAAACAACTGGGTTAAATGCAAACCATGCTAAGTTACCACTTGATAGTCATTTGTATTAACATACTGAAGGGGGTGGGTGGGAACTAAGCTAACTTCTTAAGGAAGTTAAGTTTAGTTAAGTTATAACTTTTGTTGAGTTATAGTGGCTATGAATACAGGTACTATTGTATTTCTTTTTCTAGTAGACTGCATTTGGTTGACTACGGTTCTACATTTGTAGACCTGCTGCATCTTGAGCAATGATCGGGTGTGATTAAATACTGTATTAGAAACCATTCTAATCAAATTATTGTTATCCCAGAACTGGGAAATTTGATGTAGAATAACTTAATTAGAGTAATTTGTCTCATTTAAATCATGTTAGGTAGAGCTGATCAAATATCAAGAAATAGTATTTATCAAATAGATTGAGTGGAAAATGGTGAAATATAGGAAATAACATTTGCCTAATGTTATTAATCTAAGTGTCTGCATACAGGCTGATGTAGACTCACCTGTCTACAAGCACAAGCTCTCAAGGGATGGGATGCGGGGAACAGAAAGCTATTATTCTAGGTTTTTGTTTATACACAAGTTAATGGGAAATCCAGGTGGACTCCAATTGGAGTCCACTCAGAGAAGAGCCTTCAGTGTGGTGGCCCCATTTCTCTGGAACTCCCTGCCTCTGGAGGTCAGGAGGCACCAATATTGTATTGTTTTTGCGCCTCCTGAAAACACTTTTATTTCAGGAAGCCTTCCTGGACTAATCAGCCACAGTTTTATTGATTTTGTTTTTAACATATTGCTTTATTCTTTTACCTGTTTTATCTTTTATTGGTCACCACTCTGAAATCTCCATACCGGAATATGAAGCGGTATATAAATCTTGTAAATAAATAAATCCTAATCTCACCAATGTTGCTGATGCCAGGGAAATTTAAAATTCACTGCCCTGCTTCAGCTGATTCTATGTAGTGGCATTCAGACGAATATTCAGTACTATTTTGAGTGCGGCCAGGACCTAACTGACTTGCACAGGGACTGCCTTGGTGGGATATCACACAGGATTAAGAAATGTGGGGGGAACCCAACAACAGGGAGTGCAACCATGCCTACTGTTAAAAGCCTGAGATGGAATTTAAGGGTAAGATTCTGATTAGATGCCTACATGATCTGACTTGTTGAGTTAATGTATGAAACCTTGATGATCTTCATTTCTAACCTACCTTTCTCTAATAAGGACAAAGGCCGTGAATGAATCCAATGAAAGCACTGAAAAAAGCAAAACAAAATGAGCAAAAAATTAAGAATCAGCATAAAATTTTTAAAAATCAGCAGTTTATAAAACCACTTTTAGGGAAAACTATATATGATGGGTCGGATCTAGATTTATGCTGGATCAAGCTGCACTGATGGAAGTGGGCTTTCCCAACCTCTCCTTCCCATGGCAGCCCCTCCAGCCCCCAGAAAATGCTACACAGAGTCAGGAAACCCTGCTGAATGGGGTGAGGTGTGGGATGGGGGGAAGGGAGATCCCACAAAATTTGTCAGATGGATCATCCACAAATGGGTCCCTTTCCTCTCACAGAAAGTCCCATCCTCTTTGAAGGTCCTATCTAGCCTGATGGCTGCAGACCTGTGCCCACCACTGCGGGATGCTGCCGAACAGCAGTAGAGTAGCAGTGGGATGATTCCCAAAGGAGGGATGGGGGTGGGGGTCACAGAGGGAACCCTCCTCCAACCATTAGGCTTCCTCCTGTGACCATGCCTCCAAGATTCCCCCCACCCCCAGGCCAGGTTCATTTCCAGTCTTAGAGCATGGTTGGTTTCAAAATGGTTCTTGTGGAGGGCTTGCAAGATGGGGGAACAGTGGATGGATAAGGGTTAAGAAACAGTGGGCTCTGTTTGGTTGGCAAGCCCTGAGTTGTTCAGGCTTGCATTAGAGGGATAATGTAGAATTCTGGAAATTGAGTCACTGTGATCTGGAAATCTTCCCAAGGTTGCCAATCCCATGTTCCTTCCAATATTGGAGCAAAATAATGGTTGTAAATGCATAATATATGAAAACATCCAAGTGGAGATTTACACATGTTAATCTGAGTTTATGATTATTTGAAAGCTGCTGAAAAAATGCCATCCGCATTGTATGTGTGCCTCTAAATTACAAAGACAATTACATAGTTTAAGATAAACACAATAAAAATCTAATTTTTGGAACTGGAGAGGATTCTCCTTAATTGCTTCTAATTGTTCCCAAAGAAAAAAAAATGAATAGAATTGCTAATGGCATAAGAATATTTTACCATTCATCAAGAATAATAAATGATTAGAGATTTCTGTACACACTGTACTAATTTTAATATAATTTTCTGCTTAAACATGATAACATGCTCTGATGAAAGAATTATAAAAATTAAGAAGGATGTTGTATTTTAAAGAAAAGAACTTATTTTCAGTTTGTACATCTGGTGTGGTGGATTTTCTGTGCCATTTAAACTCTTTGGGTTGATCGTTCACAATTATGGAACAATAAAAGTTTTTCACTGAGAAGAACTTTTGTGATGTTTGTGCCGTCTTTAAAAGCAAATGACCAACATAACTATGCTTCATTTTCTGTGAAGCAGAGGGGAGAAAGTTCCCAACTGAAAAATGTAGGGAATACAGTCATATGTTATGATATATTTACTGTATGTAGCATGTTCTAAATACAGTTAAGCCATACACATATATATCATTTGAATTGTTTCCTACATGCAGGTACATCACTTCACTTCTCACCAGTTGTTTACTTACAGTAATGCTTGCTTTACTCATGCATGTGTGTACCCAATGTGAGTACCCAATGCATACACTGTCATCATCACTCATTGATTATAGCATCAAGTAATGGCTTGCATGTATGAATGGCAATCACAGATTAATTGCCACCAGCAGAACTTTCATATAAACCCAGCTCAAACACACAATTCTCTTTGATGGAATCAGTTCATACATTCACCAGCAAATCAGCGGGGGGCGGGGAAACGGGGCGGGCGGCCCGCCCTGCCTTAACTTGATGGCTAGCACACACAGGGCCCCCAAAGTGCACACAGAGCTTGATGTGGCTAGGGGATACTCATTCTTTTCAAGATCAGGAAATTCTCTGAACTTGTAGTCAACTGAACACATGGAACATTCCCAGGCACTAAAGAAAATAGGGCAGTCCTGCTCACAGAATGGCCCATGTGCACTTGGGGAGCCAAGAGAGCTTGAGAATCAATCTAATTGTTCTGTCAAATATTCAGAGACCTGTTTAGAACTCTTATGGATACAAAGCCCTAAATTAATTCATCCCCACCACCATGGAAATGAATACCGAAGTCCAAGTATATGCAGGAGCTAGCTCTGGGAATACATCAGAGATCTTGTCTATGCATGGAAGTGTTAGATCAGACTGTGTAGGGATTTTTAGCTCTTCATCAGATGTCCTGAAGATATACACACATGTTTTTGAACATGCCATGTGCATTTTAAGAACATGCTCCATTTCTTAGGAACTCCCTGACTCTGGAGGTCAGGCAGGCGCCAATATTGTATTGTTTTTGGCAGCTCCTGAAAGCACTTTTATTTTAGGAAGCCTTCCTGAACTTTTACTTTTGTTTTATTCTTTTACTTGTTTTACATTTTATTGTTCACCACTCCAAAATCTCCTTACTGGAATATGGAGCAGTAATATAAATTTTGTAAATAAATAAACAAAATGTATTAGCAGTTCAGAAACGTGATAAATGGCTCTATTTTGGCCATATAAAATGGAAAATCTGTTTTGAATAATCCTTAAAAGAGATGTTTTCTTCATCACATTCACTTTGCTTGTTAAATCTTCATGCAGTTAAATTACCAATTTTGTAACACAGACTAGCTAAACCTATTTAGGATGCAGGCTATCGGCTAGCCAGCCAGTTAGTTTGCTTTCTACACATCTCATGCCCATGGGATGAACAACATCTTAGTTTCTTATATTCTGCATATGAAAATATAAACTCTTTCCTCTTATTTCTGCAGATATTCCTTCCTTCCCACATCTGAATAATTATTAGAGAATCCACAGATGGACAATACCTTTATTAGGATGAACCCAAGTTCCACAAAAATGTGCAAGCTTTTGAGATTGTTTCAAAACACACTTCTGATGAAAGCAAACTAAAAATGGCAGCTGATGAACCAGCATTTGTGTAAGTACTTACTTAAGTAAGTCTGGTGTAAGTGCTTATTGGATTAAAGCTGCATCATGTTCTTTATTCTCATGGTGAGTCGTGTCTGATAACTGATGAATCCTGAAGTTTATATAAACTTTATAATATAAACTGTATGAATATCAGTTTATATTAAAGGATGCCAATCTATTTTAAGAACCCTTAGGATGTATGACTGTCTGGGGGATGTTGGGAGTGTTTTCTGTCTAAACATGCATAGGATTGTGCATTTAAAATCAAAAAGTCCAAATTAGGCTGGCTTGCAATCTGAAAATGAATTGAAGTATTCAGAAGAGCCAGGTGTTTGGGCTGTACCCTTCCCCAAGCAGCTCAGAGGTCATCTTATTATTTTATCCTGACAACACCCTGTGAGGTAGTTTAGGCTTCTGAGAGATACTGACTGGACCAAAGTGACCAAGTGAGCTTTATGGCTGTGTGGGGAATTGAACCCAGATCTGTCCAGTCCAAGTCTGACATTCTATCTCCTACTCACCATGATGTAACTGAAGGTGAGAGGGCTCATCTTCTAGGAGAAAATAGTCACATTTGGTTGTGTGAATCTATGCTAAAGATAAGACTGTATGTCTCTAAAATCCAGCAAAGTACCTCTCAGCCTTAGGTTATCAGCGAAATTGTTCTGGGAGATAAATTCTCCCCTCGCTTAACAAACAGCCTAGTTCACTTCTCCAAGCCTTTTGATATGCAAGTCGAAAAACACACATAGGAGATGGCTTTCTATGACTCCGGGGTTTGCGATAAAGTTCTTAATTAGCTGGAATTGATCTCTTCCAGAGGGAGAATTATCATGTATAGTCCTCAAGTGTCCTTTGGATAGGGGGAGAACAATGAGGTAACACTTGATTTGATAAGCATCATGGTAGTTTTCACAAAGCACTCCTTTTTGGGGGTGGAGGAAGTGGGGGATAAGAGTGAGAATGAGCTCTGGTCAATAGCAGCTGGATATAAAGAAGTCCCTCAAAAGAGTTGGCAAAGGGAGGGACACAAGCACCCTGGTCCAGGCAAGTGAATCTGTTTGTACGAAGTTAGGAACTAGGTGTCCAGGTGCGGATTAATTCTGCTGCCAGTACAAATGGCCGCTCCTGGGAAGTGACCGAGATTGGGGTGCACGTGAGATGTCCCCGCATCATGCAAATGCCAACATACAGCTGATCAGCACTGTCAGAGCTCAGCTACACATTTTGCTAATTGTGTAGCATTTATTTATTTTTTAATGTAGTGTAAGTACACAGCCCCAGTTCAGGTCAGGACCACCACACTCTTGGAGGGCAGGGTTGACTCAACCTTTTTCTTTTTTTTTTTAACCCCACCAGGGGTGGGATGTGGGGTGGTGGTGGTGTGAGGGGGAGGTTTAACTCTCCCGGAGCACAATGACCCTGATCCAACTCAGGGCCACATGCACTTACACTAGGGTAAAAGAAAAAGACAACAAGCCTCAGCCACGTGCTATGCGATTAGCGTAACACATCGTTTGGCTCTCAGTGTAAGGCGCTTGGGGTGTTGATCCAAGGATTGGGGCTGTAGCACCAGTCTCTCCACCACTATGGTGGCTGCTGCTGACTAACCAGCACTGCAGGTGTCCAGAGAGGGTTATTGCAGTCACCAGCTCAGCAGGTCAGGTGCCAAGAGGCCAAGAGCGTCCTACGTTATCTTCAAAAGCTGTTGACTTTAGCTTGGTTCCCCTCAGCCTGGACAAACGTTTAATTGTGGCACCATGAAGTGCGCCACAAGGTGTGAAGGCTCTGAATGTGCAAAGCACTGTATACATGCAAACCATTCAAAATGCAAGTTCAGTAAAAGAAACCCCCATGGCCAACAGCAGTATTAATATTAAAGCCATTGCATGCCTTTATCTCCTGCTGATAATGGTATTCTTTAAAAGAGCTGTAAGAGACATTATGAACAGATGGTAGCTGGTTTTGCTTTATCCTGCATCTCTTCAAATCTGCCACAAAACCTTACCATTCATTAATCTTCCATAGACTTCAGTAGCACAGCAACTAAATTACATGCACACACACACACACACACACACACACACACGGCAGTGCTGCTGTCAGGCTTAAAATTAAACCACAGTGCACTATGCCAAGTCTTTTCACCAAACTCCACTATAAAACAGTTAGAAAAATAAACATTTAGCTTGACACTTGACCCAAGAGTGCTCACTCCTGAAAGAGGAGGCAGCCATTACATTTCGGACTTAACACAGAGGGTATAGCTGAAGTTCAATAAAAGATCTTGGTTGAATCCACCTTGATTATTTATGGATTTAAGAGTAATATAATACAGTATCACAAATGCTGTTCTTGCACAGAAATGTTCATTTTAATAGGGCTTGTGCAAGGGAGGTATTTTTATAGAGTGATGTTGTCTGTGTTTCTATTGAAATGACAGCAGAGTTGAAGATAATGGGTTGAATGTAGATTAGTCACACTTAGAGTAGACCCTTTGAAATCATTAAGACTTAATCAACTTAAATCCCATTGATTTCAGTGGGTCTACTTTAAGTATGACCAAAAACACAATCTTATGCATGTTTAGATGGAAAGAAAAAAATCCTACAACTCTCAGTATGCCCCAGCCATCTGACTGGGGCATGCTGGGAGTTGTAGGACTTTTTCCTCTCTAAACATGCATAGGATTGTGCCCGAAATCATTTAGAAGTGCAATGTGTCTGCATGCAAGTCACTATTGCTGAAGACTTCTACATGCAGTTGAGCACTGGATTTGGGTTGAAGGGGCAATTTAGGAGACTGAATTTTGCTGCAATCGGAGGGGTGTTGTGTTGAGGAGTGTTTTGACTGGAGAGCCAAATCAGCTTCATCCCCACCTCTAAGTCCTACAATATTAACAGAGGGAACTACATGGCACAGCTATATCATAAGCCCCCTCCCTCTCAGTCATAGCCAACTTGCAATATGAGGCAATGAGGCATTTTTAAAATATTTACAAAATAAATAAATCACACTCACGAAATAAGACCTTAGGTAGAATGATCTCATCTCTTTACTGGTACTGTTTTTTGGGAGTAGACACGCTGGTGCCCAATCACAGCTATAGTAAAATGGCACCTTTCACTTCCACCCTCCCAGGGACATTTTTAAGAGACAAATAAACAAACAGCTTTGCTTGTTTCATTGGGCAAGTTCCATCCATCCAGAAATTATTTTGGTGGGTTTAATATATATATATATATATATATATATATACACAGACACACATGGTCCTAATATGCTCCAGACCTTCCTCTACCCACCTGGCACTGAGTACCGATGGCATTTGTTGCACACACACACACACACACAGAGCTAATTTCCCAGGTGATGTGGAAGGGAGATCTGGTCTGTGGCAGGGCCAAGTTAGTAAAGCGTTTTTTATGCAAGGGCACAGCCAGGGCCCAGAACAGTCCCTGAAACTGATGATGACAGTCTTTGTTGAGCAGAGTTGATGGTGTAATTGGGTGGGCCTTCCTGAACCCTGGAGATGTTGGAGGATGCCCAACCATGCCGGCCTCTGATGCCAGTCCTGCAGAAGTTATCCTGCCTCCCATGTAAGGCTAATGCTTGTAGGAGGGATCAGGGCCATTGGTGCTGTCCATGCCCTCTATGTCATTGTCTCCACTACCATTTCTGCACCTCCAGCTTCACACATGCAGTGAACGTCTGAAGGGGGAACCTACATATATTCAGCTGCACAGGTTCCACCTTCAGGTCTTCACTGAATAAGTGACATTTTGGGAAGGGTGGAGACAGCAGGGAATGATGATGTTTGGGATGGGGTCTGTGTTGAGATTGGGGAATTGGTATATCGTAGCAAAGGGATGCGGAAGCTATTACCACTGACTTACTCAAGGCTGCTGACCACATGGTCTGACCCAGAAAAGCTATTTAGGATTAAAAACAATCTAGACTAGCTGTAGCAAACAAAACAGCAGGTTTATTGTACTCACAACATCTGGTATTCTTGCATGCTTGCTAGTTCATGCAGGCACAGCTTAAAGTTCATTAGAGTCTATTGGAAATCAGCATGGCTGGAAGAGAGCCAGCCAGGCACATGTTGCATCGTGAAGGTCCAGAGGAGAGAGAGAACTTCCTCCAAGGAGGATTCCCAGGTGTGGAAGGAAGTGGGTGTGGTTAGGTAGGTTAGTTCCCATCCACCCATTCCTCCCCTAGTGACCCTATGTATGCAAAGTTACCCATATATATAACAGCCTGCACATCCAGCCTTGCTTCCCCTCCCCGTATTAGCATTGCACATTGCGAGTAATTTCTGGATAGTGCTCAGTAAAAACGTCCTGTGGTTCTGCTGATTGTGTAAATTCAACATGAGCCACAGGATTCAGCAGCCATTTGGAGCATACCTAAATGCCTTTTAAATCAGCATTTAATTAATATACATTTGTGAGCAGATGTTCCCAAAATCCAGAAATAGCATGCTACCCTGATTTGGGGGTAGAAGGTTGCCTTTTCTTTCTTTCTTTTGTTTTTTTGCTGTGAGGGGGGGGGGATATTACATTTTTAGTTCACAAAGTTTTATTGACTAATCTCATCATTATCTTTCAAATGCAAATTTGAAGTTTTAATTTAGAAGTGGTGCTATCTTTTAATTGCATCAGTTTTAGTGGAGAATTAGTATTACTATGTAATCTCTATAATCTCTATAATTATGGAGATTTCTGCAGTGGGAATCATGAAGCTTCAGATATACTGTATCTGGATTTCTCCATTTACTTTCACATACACTTAGCAACTCCAGGTACTGGATGCAATGTAACAATGAGCAAAAAGAAGGGTCACTGGAAATGAACTGAGTGTCGCTAATATTCCAGGACAACTTGCAGAATAGTGATGAAGTTCGATAGCTGTGCGATTCTATATTACATACAGGTTACAGGGACATTTCACCTGAAAGGGCGGCATTAAAACGTGTTAAAGAATCATCTCATTTCCTAGATCTTATTCAGATCCCTTATAACCAATGACTATATATTTGTGGATCCTCAGAAATTGAAGGTCTGATACACTGTTTATGTTCTTTATATCCATTACCATGTTCAAAATTGCTTAGGGATATTATATATGGCTTGAAACATGAATGTACCTTAAGAAATACATGCTACCTGCTGTCTGATCAAGATAGTCAAATGACCCAGCACTTTTTGCTTTAGCGGCTTCAAAAATTCATGCTAAAGCCCTAACTGCCACAGCAGTTAACTCTAAATATTATTCTTTGGTGTAAAGACCTAGCTGTATTTTAGTTCAGATTCACTGAGCTCTCTTTTAATTGTGTAATTACTGCACTGTTTTATTTCTGTTATACATTTTGTAAGGTTGTATAGTTTTATTAATGGCCTTTGTTTTGCAAATTAATGACTGGACTGGACTAAGCACTGAAAATTTCTGTGTTGGCATCCTGTTGGTTCACATTTGCACAAGGATCCCATGCCGATGGCAAGAGCAAGCGATGTCTTACCCAGGTGAAGGAGCCACTACAAATCTCAGACCGCACACAGAACTTTCCTGTCACCCCAGTGTGTTCAGTTCACATATCCAGCTGCTGGTAATGCATGTACGCGGCACTTACTGAGTCACAGCCGAATGTGTACACTGACACCAGCGATAAACACTGGGTCTGAGGTGAGGAGAGATAGGAATGTTCCGTGCATGGTTCAGACATGCAAGTCAGAACTTTATGAGCTTCTGATTGTTGTTTGTTTATATCGTGTCATCAATGTATGTAGCGTTTTACAGAGGAATGTGAGGACGCGAAGGACACTGCTGTCATCCAGGGCTGAACATGCCTCTATATGTGAACTAGATGAGTAATCAAGTGATGAAAAATCAGTGATGTATGCAGTTTCTACTTAAGGATACAGCTGTGAGGATTTGTTACTGTGGTGTCCCAGGGACAGCAGAGGCAGTAACCTTGTAGCCTACAACCTTTGACTGTGTCTTTTGCTTAAGGAAACCCCCAGTGAATGGAGGACTTCTTTTCTCATGGTTTCTCAAAATCTCTTCGAATGATCTAAAGCAAGGCTGGGCAACTTCCAGAGGAATGGGGATGCATTGCCCCCCCCCCAGAACCCACTGGGGGCCACACCCCTCCCCTGATGAAATTGCTGCTGCTGCCAAATTTACTTCAGCAGCAAACCCCACACACAAACACACAATTTTAGAAGGAAACAAGGCATGCAGGGAGTGGGCACCTTGTTTACAAGCAGAATACAAGCAAGGTTAGTGCCTTGTTTTCTTCCAAAATTGTCCATTTTTTTGCTACCGCCACAGCCAATTCAGCAGGGCCACTGGGGCCTGGGGACCACAAAAACAACCGGGTGGGGGGCAAATGCAGCCCATGGGCCACGTATTGCTCACCCCTGATCCAGAGCTATGGAAGAGGAAAGCAAGAACTGTCTCCTGCAGCTGAATCCAGAGTATACTCATGCCTACCAACTTGTGATCCTACGGAAGGGGGAGGGAACTCAAATGTAGAAGGACAGAGTAGTGTATTCTTCCATATCACCCACTTTTCTCGTGTATCCTTTTCCTATTATATACAAGTTTTGGGGATGTGTGTGCTCAGTGACAGACTGTACGCTTTGCATGTAGGTTTATTTATTTATCTCCAGTTAAATGATCACAGCAGTACTCTCTGCTTGAGACAATACAGCATCACTCCCAGTCAGAGTGGACGGTACAGGGTTAGTCTATATAACTCCTTCTAGTAGCAAACTCAGGTGGTGAGTGCAGACAGGACTGGAGCCCAAAGAGGGCCACTGAGAAACAAGAAAAGTATCAACCAGCCCAAGGTCCGCAGACATTCAGAAATTCTTATATGTAGCCAGTTTCCTAAATTCTGCCACATTCTAATGTGACCATGGAACAGAACCTGCAATGGGTCTATAAAGATGGAGAGGTGGGGCTATGTGAGCTGTAGCAGGCTTGATTCTCAATGGCTGGTGTTATCAGGGAGATGGAACATGTTAAGATCCATCTGAATGGTGTACCTTAATGCACTCTGTGTTTTTCCCGTATAAGTGACTGTTTGTCATTCACTCTTATGGGAAAAAGTAAAGTACTGTGCTTGAGGAAACTGCTGCATGCTTTCACACCTGACACTGGATGGCCTCCCCTTTACTGCCAGGGATTCTGCAAGGGTGTGTGTGTGTGTGTGTGTGTGTGTGTGTGTGCGCGCAACCCATACACAGAGCACAAGGAGAGGCACTACATCCCCAAGGATCCCTGCAAGGTACATGTTCTGCCTCCCCACAAGAACTGCAAGCATTTGCTATTGTCATATAAACCTAATACATAAAAGTGGGTAACAAACAAACAAACAAAAAACACCAGAGCAATCTGAAGAAAAAATGTTAACACTTTAATGAGGAAATTTATTTTTATTTTATTTATTTATTTATTATTATATTTATACCCCACCTTTTTTCCTGCAAGGAACCCAAGGCAACTTACATAATCCTCCTCCTCTTCCTCTCCATTTTATTCTCACAACAACCCTGTGAGGTAGGTTAGGCTGAGAGTCAGTGACTGGCCCAAAGTCAAGTCACCAAGTGAGCTTCATGGCCAAGCGGGGACTAGAACCCAGATCTCCTGAGTCCCAGTCCAACACTCTAACCACTGTGCCACCCTTTGCCATGGGCATGCATTTTGATCTCTTTCCTATGAACAAATCTTTGAATTCCATTTTTTCCATAAAACCAGCAGACCTTCAAGTCTAAGGGCTTTTCAAGATGAGGCTTTTATCGTATGCTCGCTTGGTATGCCTCAGTCATGGAAGTCTGTGGGGCCTTTAGACAATGTCATTCTCCTGTGTTTCTCCCATGGTTTAACTGCCTTCCCAGGTTTTTCTGAATGGTGAAAACGTGGTATTTTTTGTGGGGATTGCAAAACCCAAGCAACAGCATCCACCAACAAAGTTGCACCATTCCACTTTGTTCCTCTGTGTGTTGGGGGAGTGGCTGTGATGTCAACAGTGATGACAGCAGTGGGAGTGTTTCCTGTCCACACCTCCTTAGTTACAATGGCTGAAGCCGGTCAGCAGATCGAAACACAGAGGAACCCCGTGCCCTCCACCCTGAGTGGCTCAAAGCAGCCTCCCTTTCATTAGCATAAGTGCAAACAAAATGGAAAAACAGACACTAAAAGTTGTGCAATTCCCCACACACACACACACACGATACACTTATAAAGGCTCCTCCTCCCTCAACTGCCACCAGCAGCAGTCATTTCAGCAGGCTGAGAGGAGGGAGATGTGAGGGAGCGCAGGGTCATTCCACCAGCCCTGCTAGGAGTTAATTAATATTCCCCCTTCTTCCCTCCCCATTCCTTTTTCCTTGTGTCGTGTAGCCGTTAAGTTAAGGCAGGGTGGGCCGCCCGCCCTGTTTGCCCGCCCCGTTTTGCCACTCGAACAACCCCTTACCGGTTCAGAGGTCCCATTGCGTCACTTCCGGGACCGGAAATGACGCGACGGGACCTCTCCGCAGGCGCAGATCGGTCCCGGAAGTGACGCGACGGGACCTCTCAAACGGAGCAGCCGGTTCTCCGCTGGATCGGGCGGCTGGGGCAGCTCTCTGCGGAGTGCACGAGCCGCCCGGAAGAGAAGGTAAGGCCTCGCCGGGGCGTGAGCGGGGCCATGTTCGGCCTCGTTCTGCCCCGGCGAGGCTCGTTTTACAAGCCTAGGTCGTGTCTTTTTAGATTGTAAGCCTGCGGGCAGGGACTGTCTTGCTTAATTGTTGTAAACCGCCCAGAGAGCTTCGGCTATTGGGCGGTATAAAAATAAAATAAATAAGGGGAAGGGGCAAATTTTTCCAGCAAAATGTGATACAATTATATAAGGGGAAAGGGCTGGGGTGGAGGACGCAGCCAGGACAGGTATTGCTTTGTCTTTGAGGGAGAAGATCCTGCCAGGCTCTGCCTGTTGGAATATGGCGGCTGCATATTCTAACGTTTGCCTTCAAGCTAGAAGGATCTGCCTGGAAACAGCAGATCTGTCCCAAGGTCACTTGGATGAGATCATTGTCACCTTTGGCCCAGTTAGTTGGGTGTACAGTTTTTTCCTAACTGGCTTCAAGGTAATATTGGAGCCAGGGTCCGATAGATTGTTTTCAGCTGTACATTACATCATTCTATGGGTGCAACTGGCATTACCTCATGTATGGGTGTAACTGTACAGACATGTATATAAGGTGGTCAATGTCTCTGTGTTCTTGTTGGGGGGAAAAGGAGTTTATTGAAAGGAGTTTGGATTATTGATTATATGAGTAGAGCATTGTGTAAGTATAGAGATAGTTTATGTACCGGTATGTCCAGACTGTACGTTGTTTTTGTCTGACATACTGTTCTCTTGCACTTTTGTAATTAGCACTCTGTATATGTTCTGTTCCTGTTTTTACAAGTATTAGTTTTAGTAAACCTTTGTGTTTAAAGAAACTGACTTGTGTTTTTGCTTTTACCTGCTGGACTAGCACTAGCTACCCACGCCACAATCTCACCGCTGCTACATCCGCAGCTGCTGGGTACAAAGTTGTTTAACTTTGTTTTTTCCCACGCCCCTGGCGGCTCAGATTTCCATCACTGCCTGCCAGTGTAAACTGTAGATAGCAGTACATAAAGATATGCAGCAAAAGAAAAACCACTGTGTAAAGGGCACATCAAAATCCCGCACACGTTCCAGAAGCAAAAACAGCAGTAGGTAGTGGGTTAAAAAGCCTCATCTAGAAAAGCAACAAGTAGTTGACTGAATATTTTGCTACTATGGATTGACAGAGACTGACAAAATAATAATGGAATTACTGTTCCGTGCGCTTTTGGAACCAACATTAACAAAGTTCTTGTATGCTACAAGATAGGCATTTTTGGAACAAAGTTAAATAAAACACACACATACTTTTATGTTTCTTAGCATATCAAGTAATTTGATTTTTCAAAATAACTGAACAAGGATTTTTTACAGGGAGAAGGGTGCATGCCAACAAAATGTATCCCCCACTGCCCCTGGACATTACCACCCTACAGGCTGCACTGGAGGGGAATTTTTTTAAATCACTGGCTTGCCACCAAAGTTTGGCAACAAACTGCTCCATAGCACTCAATAGCAGTAAAATGGACACATTTAGCTTATTTATTTGTTAGCAAACAAGTTAAATTTGTCCATTTTAGTGCTCCATAGCCACTAAAGAGCACAATTTTGTTCTTTTTTTTAAAAAAAAAATCATTTTGGGCTACATCAGGGGGCACCGGAGGAGGGGAGGGGCAGGGCAGCTCACAGACTACATATTGCCCTCTCCTGCTATAACATATTGTTTGAGATTCACTGGCATTATATTTTCCATCTGTATATCAGCACTCTATAAATATTGTGGTTTTACAAAAAAAAAAAAAGAGGCAGCTGTCAATTATCTGGCTGGCTGCCATATATAGCTAATAGGCTACAGTTGACTTAGTAGGTCACAAATTGTGCAGGCCTGAGTGCAATGGCTTCTCACAGACTTCCAAACGCCTGCTGAAATTTAAACAATTAAAGGTTAATCAAAGACAAACTGTTTTGAAAAGAGATCATGGCATGATAGCACATTTATCTACTAATTGTCTGAGGCTAAATTCACAGAGAGCTGTTTTTTGTTGGCTTCTGTTATCTGACTGGGGGCAATGAATTTCTAGTTGTTTGTTCTGGTAATAATCAATTTGCGCATCAGGTTGCTTAAAGATTAGGCATCATTAGAAATGCTTGATAAACATGTATGATAGTATTACAGCAGTGCTTCTTCTTTGCAGTATAATAGATTCCCACCAATGCTTAGGATAGCTTTGCATGCATGCTTACCATACTAAGGGGCACAGCTTTGCGCTCTATATAAGGATAACTGAACCTTCCATTTTGGTTTTGCACAGTTTCTCATTTTCCCAACCATACGTTCATTTCATCCCACTTCTACATCAGTTCGCAAATTCAACGAAAAAGAGGCTGCATGAAAATCCATACATATTTTCATGTGGATTTTTTCTAAAATATGCATTTTTATGCATTTTCTTAGTGTGCATGCATTTTTGCAAGTGACTTTCCCCCAAGGTAATGATTTTTTTGTGCATACTTTCCCCCAATTTACACCTTTTTGTGCACACTTTTCTCTAATATATGAAATTTTGTGTGTATATTTAGCTGTGAATTGCATTGTCATATTATGAAGACTGCAGATCTCACACAAGTGCATTCTGGTTCACATATAGTTTTGGCAGATGCAATTTGGGCAAGTTTGTATTAAAAAAATCAGACCAAGTGTATTTCTCATGCATCCCTTGCTCTAGAACAGGGCTGGCCAAGATCTGTAGTCTCGGGATCTACTCTAGAAAGTGGTCTTAAGGACTAAAAGTGTATTTTGCCATCAAAATTGACCCCTTCACAAATTGTGAGATTCTATAATACAGAGAGTGCTACCTAGTAAAGGATTCACAATACAGTAATACCTTGGATTATGAGCATAATTCGTTCCAGAACCATGCTCGTAATCCAAAACACTTGTATATCAAAGCGAGTTTCCTCATAAGAAATAATGGAAACTCAGCAGGGAGCCGCTCCGTGCCTCCACGGGGCTCCCTGCCAGGGAGCCGGCCTACTATGCCTTTAGACAGAGTATCTCAAAGCAACTAATGAAAATTTCAGAGAGAGAGAGAGAGAGAAGGGGGAGAGAAGGAGAGAGATGTGGAGGATCAACAACCTGCAGAGTGAGCGGCGGCTCCCTGCCCTTAGGCAAAGCAGTGGGAGGCAACGGCTGAGCGAGGCAACGCAGAGCGTGTGGCTCGTCCGTGTTGCAAGACTTGATCGTCTTTCAAATTTAAATTTATGCTAAAATTTTGCTCGTCCTATGAGAAGCTCGCATACTGGGTTACTCGCAATCCGAGGTATTACTGTACACAAAGCATTACTAGCAAATGTACTTCATACACATTTCATACAATGTCCAAAAAAAGTTTGTGAAATACCTTTCTTGCAACTTGAAATCATTTCTCTTCTCCTTTTGAATGAAACATTCAGCAATCTTTTTCACCATAACTTGATTCAAATTTGGGAGGATAATCAGAGAGGCTAGATAAAATTTTCTTTGATGCTAGATCGAGCCAACAAGCTGCCGGTTTCTCATCCGAAGGTGTCCCTGTCACTGCATCAGAAGGTGCCCCTGTCACTTTAAGAGAAAGTAGTGAAGACAAAAAGAGAAGGATTGCAAGTTGTGACTGTGTAGCAGGCTTGCCAACTGACCGGAAAAACAAGATGGCTGTTTTGTTGTTGTTTCCTTTTGGTCCAGTTGCCAGAAAAGCAAACATCTCAGCCAGAATTCAGCTAAAGTTGGCAGATTGAATAATAACGGAATCATGTGTACCAATCTACACTGGCTACCAATTAATTTTGAGTTTCAAAAAAAGTGTGTGTGTGTGTGTGTGTGTTTTTAATTTTTAAGGCCTAAAACAGGGTGAGGTCTTCTAGGATTAAGAGATAGAATGAGAGATAAGAGGTGGTGTCCTCCTTGTACTGATGACACCCTAGTCCAGGGGTTCTTAACCTGTGGGGTACGCCTCCCCAGGGGAGGTTTGGACTGACTTCAGGGGAGGTGTGAGTAGCCCCTCAACTATTAATAGTTTATTTTACAAGTACATAGCAGCGCAGCTTGGCGGTTGGCCCAACCATATTTCTTTCTACTAATCTTGGGAGCTACACCGTTCATTTAATTGAATATGCTTTTCTTTTTTTTTAGTCCAGAGACAGAGCATAAACTAAAAAATGCAAACTCGTCCTGCCTAAGCCTAAATTTTGGGCCATTAACACATGGGAGGCATGGGTCATAAGATTTTTCACAAGGGAGGTGTGACACCAAAAAGGTTAAGAACCACTGCCCTAGTCCAAATCTCTGGATGACCTAAACCAGAGGTTTCATTTAGATGTTTTACTTGGATTATTTTTATACTGCTTTTCATAGAATCATAGAGTTTGAAGGAGCCATGGAGGTCATCTAGTCTAACCCTATGGTTCTGATCTGAATTGGGGCCACATGTGCTTACTCTGAAGTACAGAAACCAATCACACATAGCCCTGCTATGCTGTGATTAGAAGAACGTTTCGTTTGGCGCTAAGACTCCAAAGTACAGTGCCTCCCAGTTCCATTCTAGCCTGGTAATCTGGAAAGATACTGTGGTTGATGGTATTAAATGCCACTGGAAAGTTTAGGAGAACCAAGAGTCCTACTCTTCTTCTGCCACGAGTCATTTCATATGGCAACCAATGCAATTCCAGTCCCCAAACCAAGCAAGAGGCCAAATTAGAACAGATCTATAGGCAGAATCCAATGGGGCGCCTACACCCCTGCTGATTCTCTGATGCCCCACCACTTCCCATCTGCAAGTGGCACCCACCACTTGCAGAAAGAGGACTTAGCGGTTCTGGGGGCAACAGAAAATGAGCAAAAATGCTAATTTCTAGAATGGGGGAGGTCGGTGGAGGTCACATAAGGGAGCTCCGCCTACCTGTCCCAATTGAGAATCTTGCGGCTTTTTCTGGGAAGCACGAAATGTCTGTTGCACAAGCAGTGGGTGCCACTTGGGCAACAGAATCTGCAAGAGCATCAGTGGGGGGCATAAGTGGCCCATTGGATTCTGCCCCATATAATCAGTTTCAACCAAGAACACTTAAAATTGAGTTGCCACCATCCAATTGAACACTTTGCCTGAGAATCACAATTTTTTTACAGGATAATAGCTGTTAGATCAGCTTGGTCAAGTCAAGCAATGGTGTTTTGTTTTTGTTTTTAAGGAAAGGGTCTCACAAGGGCTTTCTTAAGAGCAGCTGGGACCACACTTCTTCTTGAGGAGACATTTACTACCTCTTCCACCCCATGAATCAGCCCTGATCTATTATAATCAGCCAAGACAGCAAGGGCATATGTGGTTCACCTCTCCTAGAATATGTAACATGTCACTAAAATCAGCCTCTCTACCAAAGGACTGGAGAGTGGCCAATATAACACCAGTTTTTAAAAAGGGGGTCTGGGGGGGGGATTCAGGTAATTACAGACCTCTTAGCTTAATGTTTGTACTGGAGAATTGGGTGGAAAGCATTATTAAAGATAAAGTTATCAAGCTTAAACAGGGACACATGAAGAAGAAGAAGAAGAAGAGGAGGAGGAGGAGGAGGAGGAGGAGGAGGAGGAGGAGAAGAAGAAGAAGAAGAAGAAGAAGAAGAAGAAGAAGAAGAAGAAGAAGAAGAAGAAGAAGAAGAAATATGCCTCTGTATATCAGTTGCTGGAAAGGGCTAGTGAGAGGGTGCTGTTATGTTGCATTCATATCCTGCTGTGGACTTCCTACAGACATCTGGTTGGCCATTGTGTGTGAATAGAATGCTGGACTAGATAGGTCTTTGGTCTGATCCAGTATGTCTCTTCTCATGTACGTATGATAATCATGTCTACAACCTCAGGTTACACAAACTGAAAACTGTCCTTATGCCAGAAGTGACTGAAATGGATTCTGTTATCAGTATCGTGTCAAGCAGGAGTGGGTGCGAGTGACTTTATCTTCCGAGTGTCTTGCACACTGGTCACAGCAAGCACCTCTGTGGACCAGATTACAAAAGGCCTTTCACCACTCATAATTGCTCTACTGGACCACACTGTGACGACATGATGGTGACAGGGAAGCATCATTTTGGTTGGCTAGATTAATGGCTATAGGGTTAAGCCAAAGGTTTCATAGAAAAGGGGGGGTTGTAAGGAAGAATTTGAATCAATATATTTCCCACTGCACTCCTCTGGCTTGCAATTTTTTTTATTAGCTGTCCCAAAATGTGAGCTAGCTATATACACACACATACTCTTTTTACATTGCTTTTTTCCAAAGACGTTTTTTAAAAATACAAAAAAAACAACAAACATGCTGCTTAAAATATGAGGTGCAATATTCCCTCTAATGTATGCATAGTGGGTCTATACAAATAATGGAAGTTTTGTCAGCTGATTGAATTAAGTAGCACTCTGCGGATACTTGAGTTATAGCATAGCTAATGAGTGGCTGGATATTCAGTGCATGAGAAGGGCACAGGGCAACAGCAGAAAGTGCTAGCCTGCTTATATGTGTCACTTTGGCAGTTCAAAAAAAAGATAGTACATCTCCGTAGTGTGGGGTGGGGAGAGCGCAGCATATGTTGTATTCATAGCAGATGCTGCTGTTTGGTACGGGCATTTTTGCTACCGGGCACTCAGATGGATGCACAGTTGCTATAAAGCAGGCACCACACCGCAGAACCGAAGTTCAATTAGCATTAAAGCGTCGGCTCCAAGGTGTCTTATGGACAGATCAGTAGAAATATGTTCAGCAAAAGCATTTTTAAAATGAAGTGGTTTGGAGATGCTAAATGAATATAAAAGCTGGATTTTAAAGGCAGCAGTTTAAAAACAAAACAAAAACAAAAACGCCCTGAGCCCAAACAAAAGCTAGCAGGAGGAAAGCAGGGAAGGGGGGGGGGGGAAGCAAAACAAAATATAATCAAAGGGAAATAAAGAATGGGTCGGAGAGAGCATCAGAAATGAATTGCATACATCAAAAGATATAAAAGGAGAGAAATGGAATTTCCCAGTCGACAAACACAAGAGAGCACAGGGCTAATTGTAAACAAGACTATTCTACAATCAGACTAATTGCCAGAGAATGAGAAGGAAATCTAACTGGGAAGTCGGGGAAGCTTGCCACGCACATCACATGCCAGGAACTGAGTGATTATAATGAACACCATCAAGTCATTTTCAAACAGTGCACAATAATGGAACATAACACAAGCAAGTCACAAACTCTTCAAGCCCCATCAAGTGTCTTTAGGCCAAGAGAAATATAACCTGAAAGGGGGGGGGGGGGAGAGTGCTGAGAAAATAGGATGTAATTACACCAGGCAATATCATCACTAGTGGATCAGAAAATTAAGAAATGTAGAAAATGTGCGTGTGAAGGTTCTGCAAGCAGAGAATCTGTCACAATGGAAAGCAAGGCAAAGCAAAACTATCTTCACTCACTCACTCAATCACCCACTCCCCGGTTTCAGGGCCGGATTAAGATAGGGGCTATTGGAGCGGCAGCTCCAGGCCCCTCCCAAAAAACAGGCCCACCAATAGGGACGCGCGGCGCGGGGGGAAATGAGGGTCACCTCGCTCAGCCCGGAGAACGAGTCGGAGAAGGGCCGACCTGCGCGAGGCGCAGGCGAGGACTTTAGCCACTAAGCCACAGTGGGCTGTACCACCTGGGACCGCGGGGGGGATACCCGTTTCCTGGCCCTGAGCCACCCCCCTGCCCAGGGCCGGCGCTACCACTAGGCGGACAAGGCGGCTGCCTAGGGCGCATGGCTAAGGGGGCGCAAAAACGATCCCGCGATTCCTCGCCCTCTCCCCCGCCACCGGACAACGACGCCCCTTCCTCAAGGCACCTCCTCCCCTCTCCGGCTGCTGGAATCGCCTCGCCTCTTCTCGCCGCTGGCCCGGGAGCTGTGCGCTACGCAAGGCCGATGATCAGGCCACGAGACCCCTCCGGGCCTCCAGGTAGGAAGGAGGGAGGGAGGGAAGCATCGTCTCCCCGGCGTGCCCGCGCCCAGCCCCGGCCCCACGCCCGCCCATAATTAAGTAGATATGCGCACTGCTCCCCCAAGCAGCGGGACGGGCTGCAGGCGGCCCCAGGAGAGGCCGTGCCGGTGCCCGCATCGCCCGTGCTACCCACCCACGCGCCCTGTGCGGCGGCCACCGCGCTCAGGCCCAGGCCGGGCGGGGCGGCCCCAGGGCGTGCAGAGGCACCTAGCGGCCCGCTTGGCCGGCCGAGCCAAGTCCCGAACCACACGCCGCCTCCGCCTTGCCATGGGGCCGCCGGGTAGAGGCCTCGCAGCTCCTCCATCGGGCGGTGGGAAGGGGCTGGCCTTTCAGGTCCTGGCCCGGGGCGGCATTCCTGCGGCAGCCGAGGGAGGTCGAGGCATTCGGGGACCTCCTGGTCCGGCCTTCCCCGACCTGGTGCCCCTCGGCTGCGTGGGACTGCAACCCCCATCATCCCCAAGCAGCCCAGAAGCTACGGCCCAACCCAACTGGAGGGCACCGGGTTGGGGGAGGCTGTTCTAAGGGACTACAGCTCCCAGCATCCTGTGGAAGCGGTAGTTTAAAGCGCCTGGGGGGCCCTGGCTTGCCTGCCCCTGCTGAAGCCCGCCATTGGACTGGCAGTGGCAGCTCCCCGGGGCCCCGGGAAGAGAGGGGGCTTTCCCTGCCTGGACATGCTGCTGGAAAGAAGATCTCCCTTCTTGCCTGGACGTGCTGCCGGACAAAGTAGGCACCCTGCCCGGGGCTCTTGCCAGGGGAAATCCTCCGGAGCTTTGAGTCAGGAGCAGGAAACGAACGCTGGCGGGTCCATCTCTAGCTCGGTTGTTTATTGGGCTGTCTTGCTCCCATTCCTCCTCCTCCACCTTTTGGCACTGGGCCTTTGTCAGCATCCTGACCAGCAGGGTCTGGAACTGATCAGCTGTAAGAATGCAAGCAAGCTCCTATGGACAGCCATCTGGCCACACATTGGCACCTGAAGGGTGGTCAAACCCTCCTGGCTGCTTGGTAGGATGATAGATGAGAGTGCTCTACCACCAGCAGTTTGGTCATGTGTGTACTTACAGCAGCCTTCCCTAACCTAGTCCTTCAGATGGTCAGATGGGTTGGACTGCGGTTCCCATCTTTCTCAGCCAGCATGGTGATGCTGGTTGGGAATGATGGAAGTTGCAGCCCAACCCATCTGGGGAGCACCAGGTTGGGGGAGGCTGACATAGGGATTTCTTTCTGTTTCGCACCAAAGTTGGAGGAGCTTTCTAAATGTGAACTTTCTATATAGTTCCAGAAGAAACTGTGTGCAGTACCAGAAGAAACTTAGCTGTATTTAGCCTGCAGCACAGTGTTTGTAGGAGCAAATTCTCTACTCCTTCAACTTCTGCTGTATTAAAAATGAGTCCTGTGTTGAATCTGCATTAGCACAAAAAAAGGGTTTGGTTTTATGCTCTTTTTTCTATTTGAAAATCAATTTGGCTTTTTTCCGTTGTCCCCATTGCCATACATTTTGTGTGTTTACCTCCCCCTTCATATTTATTTATTTATTTATTATATTTATACCCCGCCTTTCTTCCTGCAAGGAACCCAAGGTGGCTTACATAATAATCCTCCTCCTCTCTGTTTTATCCTCACAACAACCCTGTGAGGTAGGTTAGGCTGAGAGTCAGTGACTCTTTTATAATGTATTTCAGTTTACCCCACACAAAGCACTCACACACACAGAGCAGCCAGACAAAAGCAAAACACGCTTATAATTTGTACGTAGCCTTTTATAATGTATTTCAATTTTAGACAGCAAAAAAGGTAGTACATTCTTATTTTTTAAACCCACTTTTGCCATCGAAATAAATTTCCATCCTCCATTTAATCATTTATTATTTATTTATTTATTTATTGCATTTATACCCCGCTCTTCAGCCAGAAAAGGCTCTCAGAGCGGCTTACACAGATTAATAATAAGACATTCCCTGCCCTCAGGCTCACAATCTAAAAGACATGACACAAAAGGAAAAGGGATTGGGAGGGAGTCCCAATGTTATTTTGATGGCAAAAGTGGGTAGAAATTAATGATTGATTGATTTATTTATTTATTCCATTTATACCCCGCTTTTCAGCCAGAAAAGGCTCTCAGAGCGGTTTACACAGATTACCGGTAATAATAAGACATTCCCTACCCTCAGGCTCACAATCTAAAAGACGTGACACAAAAGGAAAAGGGATTGGGGGGGAGGAGGAAGAATGCCAAACATTATATTGGTGCCTGAGTTTGGCATTCTTCCTCCTCCCCCCCAATCCCTTTTCCTTTTGTGTCACGTCTTTTAGATTGTGAGCCTGAGGGTAGGGAATGTCTTATTATTACCGGTAATCTGTGTAAACCGCTCTGAGAGCCTTTTCTGGCTGAAGAGCGGGGTATAAATGGAATAAATAAATAAATAAATCATTAATTTCTACCCACTTTTGCCATCAAAATAACATTCCATCCTCCATTTAATCACTTGTTAACATTATAATTAATTTATAATAACTTTCCATTTAAGAAAAAAAAATTCACCCCTATCAATTGAAAAAAAATGACCCAGGTCCTTTTTTTTTTACTTGATCCATTTGTTCTACTTTTTTTTTAAAACTATAGTCCGGTCCCCCAACAGTCTGAGAGACAATGAACTGGCCCCCTGTTTAAAAAGTTTGAGGACCCCTGTTGTAATCCTTACATCAACCCTGTAAGGCAGGTCAATAGCATTCTCTCCATACAGCACGTGGGGGGGGGGGCAGCTGAGTAAGAGCTCGGTTCGTGTACATTGTTGCCTAACAGTCTGCATAATTCCCGAAGGGGTGGGCTGTGTTAGTCTATTGCAGCAAGAACAACAAGAGAGTCTTGTGGTACCCTAAAGACCAACACATTCATTCCGACATAAACTTTCATGGACACTGCCCACTTCCATCAGGTTTTATTGAGTTAACAAGCTTATTGTTTACAAAAAAAGAAATATTTTCAATATGTTTCTGTTTTGGCACTTTAATGGTAATTAAAATATTTAATTTGTTTTAATATAAAATTGCGTCTTCATTTTATTTATTTCCATAAAAAGGCCCACCAAAATCCTCAGCACCAGGCCCATAATGCTCTTAATCCGGCCCTGCCCGGTTTTGCTCCTGCTGGTTTTATATAACTCCA
This sequence comes from Shinisaurus crocodilurus, assembly GCA_021292165.1. NCBI lineage: Eukaryota > Metazoa > Chordata > Lepidosauria > Squamata > Shinisauridae > Shinisaurus > Shinisaurus crocodilurus. Next base: position 156,159,081 of record CM037878.1, read on the forward strand.
AAGTACCACACCACAAGTGTATCGAGCACTAACATTTTGTTAAAATACTAGTTTAAAAAAATCATAATTGTTGTTCAAGAGAGGAATGGGTCTGTACGAAGTCACTAATGTCTGATCAAGCACAAACAGTTTATAATGCGAATGCTATTACGTTAACTGGAGATATAACATATTTTGTATACCAACACTGCAATCCCCTACATAGAATTGCAATATCAGTGACTTATTATTGAGCATTGGTAGTATAGTATAGTGGTTAAGTGCTACAAATCAGGAAGACCCTGCTTCAAATCTTGCCTCTCCATGAGCTCACTGGGTGGCATTTGGCAAGTCATTCTCTCTCAACCCCCTCCCCTCTGCAATATATGGATAATAATAGTGGGTTATTAAGATTACAAGATCGTGAAGTGCTCTGAACACTAAACTTCTCTTGAAATGCATATTATATAGTCACTGGATGTTTTTACAACTGGCTTAAGATGCATAACTGGCTTAAGATGCACCCAATGGCTTTTGATGGCTACAAGTTGTTTTTTCAAGGAACATTGATGGTTGGTGGCTACCGAGCTAGGACACCTTACATGCTCCAGTAAAGGCTGGGGAAGGCGTTGGGAGTTTAATGTGAACTGCAAAGAAGACAAAATGTCAGAGTTTTCTGGCAAGCTGGAAGAAGGGGGCTTGTGGGGCTCCGAATATGTGTCGTTTTCTTTGGGCCGGGGGGGTTGTATTTGCATGCCAAGCTACACATTCTGAAATTCCCTCTTCTCTCTATTAAAGGTGCAGGAGCCCTGTCCTCCTTTGAATCTGGCCACCCTAGACTACTTGCTTTACAAAATAGCACTTTGTCTCTGGGTGCATGCCTGAATTCACAATGTGTATATTTGGAAAGGGAAAAATAAAAAAACCCAAAACCATAGCTCTCCAGTTCTCTTTTCTTACAAGGAAACAGAAGCATCCTGTCGCATCCTGCTCCTACAGCTTCCTGCTGCTTGGGGCAGCAGGGGAAGGGACCGTGAGCATGAAACAATGTGAGCTCACCCCCCCACCCCAGTCTAACATATATGTAGAAAACAATTTGAAGTCGGTTTGTACTGAGAAATAAGTCAAAAATGCAGGAAATGTTGGGAAGCATTTATAACAGAGCAGGGGGGAAGCCACTAATATATTGATGAAGTGGCTACTTCTTCTAAGACTAACTGTTGACAGTGTCTAGGCCTACTCGCGTGTATACAAACCAGTGGAAATTCAGGGCTTCTCTGCACGAAGCATTTATTGTGCGTCCGTGATCCCTCACTCACGGAAGTTTTCAGGTCCTTTACACGACGCAGTCATCCTCCAGGGCAGTGTTCTCCAACCTTGGGTCCCCAGATGTTTTTGGCCTACAACTCCCAGCATGCCCCAGCCAGCTACGCTGGCTGGGGCATGCTGGGAGTTGTAGGCCAAAAACATCTGGGGACCCAAGGTTGGAGAACACTGTTCCAGGGCCTCTCCCGTGTTTCCCAGCCGTTTTCCCAGCTCTTTTTAGCATGAGGAAAGAGACAGGCCTATCCTGGATGCCACCATGATTCACTAGCCCAGCCTCATGTATATTGGCAATTCCGCTGTATACCACAGCGCCACCTTGTGTTGTGTAATGGAGAAACATATAGAAAGGCAGAGAGGAAAGCCTGCCTGGGGGAAAGAAAAACTCATATACAAGGACGTTCTTCTTCCCGCAAAGAAAGCGGAAGAAGGAAAGCCCCGGTAAAGCGTTGGGTTAAATGCCTCATGTAGAGAAGCCCTCAAAGTGTGCTAGAACAGCAAGACTTCTCTCAGAGTCACCTCTGAATTTCCCCATCTTGCCTCCATGCATTTGATGTTACCTCTAAATTGTTGATATGGACAGATACCTTTAAGATGCACACACTGACCAGATTTTGAAGGGCAAAGATATGGTTTACAAGTTGTACGTGCCTATAGGCGTCACTTACGTTTTGCAACAAAATGTGTGGAGGCAGTGAAGGAAAGTGGGGTGCAACCGTCTCGCCATGGATTGTGTTTATCTCCTTTTTTCAAATGTGTGTATGAATGAATAGGTTTCCCATGTGGCGCAGGTCTCTCTTGAACCCATTCTCCTCACTGAAGTTCACAGAACAGCCAGCTAGCTGTCCCCACTACCACATGCTCACTGAAGCTTAAGCATGTGGTTTGCTTGTTGCTTGGTGGTACAGCAACTGGAAACACAGTAAGTCTCATAGATTTCATAGATCATAGAGTTGGAAGGGGCCTACAAGGCCATCGAGTCCAATCCCCTGCTCAATGCAGGAAACTAGAGGAGGGGTCTCCCATCCAAGTAAGAACCAGGCCTGACCCTGCTTAGCTTTCCACGCTCAGATAAACTGAGCCAGTGTGAGCCACAGGCCTGTATCCCATTCATAAGAATAGGGCTCTGTGCATAGCTACCTGCCCAGAAGTCACTTAGTAGTGAGTAAACAGTCTTGCGAATCAGATTGTACAAAGCCATCAATTAATATTAGGAGCTAAGCGTGTTCATCCAACTGAGATTGCTGCTAACATTTGCACTGTATGGAACCGCTGTGTGTAAATCTGTTTTCTACCAGCTGAGCAACATCTGTAAAATAGGCCTTAGTTAATGTGAAGGATCTTTGCTTACTCCCATTTTAGCCAATGTATATTATCACACTTTTTATTAGTTTCCCTGCTGCCTGGCAAACTTCAGGTAATATGAGACACTGCTGTGAAAATTCTGTCGCTGCATCTGACAGAACAAGTCCAAGTCCTTTCTCCGGGTTCAGCTTGCTTGCGAATCTGTGCTCCCTGCTTACTGGACTTTATCATTCGCCCAGCAAACTTAATGGATGTTAAATGTGTACATAGAGAGCAATTGAAAACTGTTATACCTGTTAACAGTTACATTCCCTTATGTTGTATATATAAACCACTTATCGCAGTAGTTTGTGAGTGGCAGAAGTAAAGGTAAAAGTGTAACCTGATTGGCAAATGGTATTTCTAAAGTTACAATACTTAAAACCAGTAACTGAAGGTAAATCCATTTCCTGTTTTAAATAATATGGATAGAGGAAGTAGCTTATATTTCAATAACAAGATTTAAGAGGATTTTTTTCCGGAATGTTTTATTTTAAAGGCAAGGCTAGCAATTAGTAATTGAAGGTGGAATTAATTACTACTGGAATGTGTGCTTGCTTATTTATACACCTACTTTTTTTGTTTAATTGCTTGAACTGAACGGAAATTAAACAAAAATGGAACCTATATGTGTGTGTGTGTTTGTGTGTGTGTGAGGTGCACAACATATCTTAGACTCATAAACAATATGCAATGCTCAAACTGCAAGAGCTTTAAAGAGGAGGCAAGTACAAAACCTTAGATAAAATACTTTTGTGAGTTGTAAAAAATCACTAAAGGCTAGGATTGGCAACCAGTGTGAAAATTGTCCAACTAGCAAAACAGTGTACTGCCAGCTAACCAGTATTGGGACCCCCAAGCCCAGTAAACATCAGATTCTGTCAAACCCCAATCATGACGCACACACCCAGACCCTGTCACCCATGATCCACCAAGTTTTGTCTTCACTGTACCCATGGTTGCATGTTCCTCTAAATTCTAGCTTTGTATTATTAATAATTATGTATTTCATTTATATACCGCCCAAAGCTCTCTGGGTGGTTAACAACAACCCACCAGATACCTCTAGGTTCTACCCCTGGCAAGCCGGGTTCTGTCTTGGCTCCTTCTGCCCTGGTTCCATTTGCTTGTCCCTCCCACTGGGACCCAGTATTCTTTAAATCAAAAGCTGGCAACCCTCCCAAAGGCTCCCCTAGGAAGGTCTTGTATTGCTTCTAGTCGGATAGGCTTAAGACAGAAGTTTCTGGACAGGGGTTCTGTAGACCTGAGCACAACTGAGAAGAACCTCCATCACTACCTCTACCTCACCCCATGTTTACCCCGCTGTACATGGTCAGCAACTAATTTTTAATGAGAACTGTATTTTGAATTAAGCTATATTAGTTCTTCTATGTCAGATGTGACACTTTCAAACAGCTCTTAATGTCCCCCATCCTGCTTCTCTTTGTGACTAGCATATTTGACAGTGTTTTTCCCTTATGTACCTCAGCTGCTACCTGTGTGGCGAAGCTGACTTCATGGCCCTGAATAAAAGAAAGTAAAAAGAAAAAATCAAAATACAGAATTAAAATATTTAAAATCTGGCGAGGTCAATAAAACCATGTCCGGTCAATCAGAGAAGACTTGTTTAAACATAAATGTCTTCAGCGGGTGCCAAAAATGAAATAACGTTGGTTCCTGCCTGGTATCAACAGAAGAGGGGGCAAATACACTGAAGGCTCTACTACAGGTGGACTCCAAACTGACTGCACACCCATGCGGAACCACCAGGAGTGCCCCATATGATAACCTCAGTGATAGGAGAGAAAGTGCACTCTCAAACATGAACACACCAAGAATCCATGGGCCTGGCTGGAATTAAGATTTTAAGCTAACAATAAATGTGTAGTGGCTGAGGCCCCCATGTAAATATAAAGAAGGTTACTTTTATATGTAGGTAAGTACATGTAGTTTTACATGTTGGCAAGTTCAAGAGGCCTACTGGCACATTCAAATCAGTCTTCAGAGTAAGCAACTCTGAGAGAAGGGCTATACCAAAGCATCTGTTGCTCTTCACAACAAGGAGGAGTAGGTTAAAAGATCTTTTGATATCAGCTTGCGTAAGAAAAAGCAACTGAGATATGTCATAAGGAAAGGGATTCATTTACTTAACCGTATTGTGGGGGGGAAGAAGTCACCCTAAGCAGGGCTCTCCTACTAGCGGGATACACATGATGGCCCCCTCTATGCATTGAAAGAATGCAGAGAAGGGGCGTATGGGCTGGCCCTAACCACTGCTGGCACGGCACACTACTACCACGCTCCCCTGATGAAGATCATTTTGACCCTCATTGGAAGGAGATCTCTGCATGTTCAGAGCTCTTCATTCCACTCTTACATCCGTATGCACTGGAGAACTGTGTTCACCAAACATCAAATGGATATTCTTTGAGGAGCATGACTGTGCATGGTAACATTGGTGGTTGAGTGAGGCTGGCTCATGTGGCTGCCGCTGCGCAAATCCCCTCTGCTCATTCATTAAGGGTGCAGTCCTATGGAGACAAGCATGAGCCTCTGACCTTGGAGGCTCATGCTCATCCAACGCAAAATGGGAAGAGCGGCAGAAGGCAATTTTTGCCTCCCTGCTCCTCCCACGCTGCACTTTCACTAGACAGCTGTTTTCGGCTGTCTAGTGACGGCGTCTCAAATAGGGAGGGAAGGAGGCTGAAGCTGCTCCAGGATACCTCGTATCCTGGCCTCTCCAGTCTCCTCCCTTTCTCACCCCCTGAAATGCCCCTGTCTCCCACTCTTCAAAGTCACTTTCCCAAACTTGGAGAACAATCGGTGCAGTTCTTTCCGCACCGGCTGCTAGAGGGCAGTGGAGGGCGATCAGAGCTCTAATTCCCAGCTCCAAGATGGATGGGTTTTGTTTTGTATAGGCTCCTACTGATTCGGTAGGATAGGCTCATGTGTATTTAAAGAAATGCCTACTAAAAGAATTGCAAAAATAAATAAATATTTATTTATTATCAAAATAGAAGACAATAGGTGTCTATAACACCAGCAAATCTTAATTCAGTGAAGTGGAATTATACTTTCTACATTTCTCAATATCCACTTAAGTACCCAGAATTTGAACACTTGTTTAGGTTTTGAAAAACAAAATTAATCACTTAGGAATGAAAAAGGAATAACATTCTCTTTATTACATGTGTTTACTTCCCCTTTGATGTTTGTGTCAAAATTGCTCATTTAAAAAGAAAATAATCCCACAACAGTCATTACAATTATTCAGGTTCAAACGGTCGGCAGATGAAATAAAACTAGATTCTTTCTTCTTTGAAGATCTGTTACTTTTGTGTAGGTTCTTGAATAAACCTTCTAAAACATACTCGTTAGAAAGAAAACAACGTGGGGAAAAAAGGCAAATCAACAACATGGGAATAATCTTGCTTCAGAAAGTGAGGCAATCATGCTTCCGTGCACTATGCTTTTTCTCACTAAAGTGCTGTTTTTAGAACTCTCTAGAAGTCTTTAAAAAATATCTAATTATCTTCTGATGATCCTAATGGGAGGGGAATACAAGGAGAAGTTGCTACATCAGAATTCAACTGCAGGCTGGCTCCCGGTTTGAGGGGGCCATTGGCAAAGTACCATCTGGTAGGCCTGGGCCAGTGGGCCTATCCCCACCATCAGCAGGCTTGCCAGTGGCAGTAGGTGGCAGCAGCACCGCAATCCAAGGCAACCACCCTTTCCCTTTTCCCACAATGCTCTAATGTATTTTTATTTGTTTGTTTGAGGCAATTCTCTATCACCCTTCATAATATCTATCCCAGTGTGGTTTACGATGCAGTCAAAACAGAAACTGCAATGATAAAATATAGAATAGCTCAATTAAGATCAATAAACAAATAACACAATTAAATGTCGATTAAAACGGCACAGTAAAACAGCACAGCGCAGTTTAAAATATAGCATCTCTCCAATATTTAAAATGCAAACCATTAAAACGCCTGAAGCAATGAGAAAGTGTTCACCAGATGCCTAAAATATAATACAGTGGGCACCAGGCAGACCTCCATGGGGAAGGAGTTCCATAATCGGGGTGTGAGAGATGAGAAAGCCCTCTCCCGTCTCCCTTGTTGCTAGCCACCTGACTCTGATGGTGGTGGCCCTGTACGGCGAGCATCAGTGGAAGATCTCAATGTTCTGGCAGTTGATATAGGAGAGAGAAGGCAGTCCTTAAGGTACTTGGGCTTTAAAGGTTAAACCAGAGCCTTGAACTGGGCTCATAAGCAAACTAGTAGCCAGTGCAGATCTCTCAAAACTGGTGACATATCTTTCCTGCAAGCCATCCCAGTCAAGATTCTGCCTGCTATATTCTGACCTAGTTGCAGCTTCTAAACTGTCTTCAAAGGCAGCCCCACAAATACAATGCATTACTGTAGTTTAAAGGCAATGTTACCAGAGCATGATGATCACTGTTGCCAATGTAATGTTGATCCATGGTATTATGGGAAATTTAAAATGGCAAGTGCTTGAAGCCACTAATTAAAAATTAGAAGATATAGGCAGGTGGACAGACTTCAGGAAAAGGAGGGATATTGTGCAATCCTGGTACTTTACTATAGACATCAGATCCCAATTCTATGAACATATACATTAAGGAGTTCAGACCTGGCACCAGTGATAGGTGGGCATAGGTGGCAGTTGCAGAGTGCTTAGAGGCCCTGGCACTCCATTTTAAAAGGGAGGAAAATGTACTCACATTTTGAATAACAGCGATCTGAACCAATCAGATGCTGCCATTCAGGAAGACATGACCAATGAGAGCACAGGGCAGTCTTTTCATTTACCCTTGTGCCCTCATTGGCTGAGTCCCCCCCACCTCCAAAGGCAGCATCTGATTGGTACAGATCACTGCTACTTAAAATGTAAGTACATTTTATTTTATTTTAAAATTGTGTGCAAGGCCTGCAGGCTCAGCGGGGGGGGGGGGGGCAGCACATTGCCAATGGGACTGGCTGTAGGAGGAGGAAGAGGAGCCGCCACTGCCGCTGCCACACCACTGCCGCCACCAGGTTAAAAAAAAAACCAGAAGGAGGGGAACATGCTTTGGTGGCCAGCAAAAGCGGGCAAGGTCTTTTGCTGGCAGCTTTGGTTGGCTGTGGAAGCAACTGTGGTGGCTTCAGCAGGCACAGGACATTGTCTGTTGGGAGGGTGGGCACTTTGGCAGGTGGGAGGCCTTTCGTTGGCTCCAGGCAAGGGATGGGTGGGGCGGGGGAGCTTTGGGTGGCTGTGGAGCAGGGGGGTTGGAATTTGGATGGTGGGTGAGCCTCGGGGGCAGACCCATGGGCAGGACTATAACTAGGGCCCACTAGACTCTGGTGCTGGCCCTGAGGGAGTTTCTTCATGTTTCTCAGATTTGACTCCTGTACATTTCATTCATTCATTCATTTATTTCATTTATATACCGCCCCATAGCCGAAGCTCTCTGTACAGGTAGAGAAGGCCAAATTGAAGGCAGTCTGTTATTAGCAATGACAGCTAATTGTTCTTCAAACAGCAAGCAAGCAGGCTTTTATAGTAGGAGTGGGCAAGTTGTGGCCCTCCAGATGTTTTTGCCTACAAGTCACATCAGCCCTAACCAGCATAGCAGTGGTGAGAAATCATGGGAGTTCTAGGCCAAAAATCTGGAGAGCCAGAAGTTGCCTACCCTGCTTTGTGGAGTCATGAAATAGCTCTGGCCTATTGGTGTAAAGAAGCTTTTGTCTGGTCTCCAGTTCCTTCCATTGACCATAGTTGGGAAGTGGTACATTGCTTCACATCCCTCAGGTTCAAGACCCATGATGAGTTCAAGGCCTGGCAATATGGTTAGCTGGTCATGTGCAGTAGTGGATGCACCACAAAATAGGCTGTATAGGTGGAATATTGCAAAGCTGGTGGCAACATCAACCAACTTGCTACACATGGCACAACTCATCACATGGAGCAACAGACTCAATTTAAAGAGGTTTTTTTTGTTTTTTGTTTTTGCTTAGAGCAGACCTGATGTCCAGGCAAAAATAAATTCTTAATATGACTGTAATCTTAATTAACGTTTCAGATTAAATCACCAACGTATGGCTCCTAAGAAAAGTTTCTTTAAAAATAAAAATAAATCATTGATATAATAAATAAAGCCAACACACAATAATACATTGTTTTCCATCGCATTTTACCTTTGCGCATTGGGTCATGGGTCTAATGTTGGTGATTTAATCTGTAATATTTGATTATGTACAAAGATAATACCAGAGCATCAAGTTATATTTTTGTTATGTATATACCATGCCTTGCAGAAATATTCACCACCACCCCTTTGACTTTTCCACATTTTGTTGTGTACAACCTGGAATTGAAATGGATTTAATTCACATTGTTACCACTTGCTGTACACAAGATACTCAGCACTGTGAAGGTGCAAAATATTTTAATTGTGGCATAAAAGTTAAGTAAACAAAAACAAACATTTCTAAGAGGCTAGTTTCCAGCATTTCCATGGTGGCCACAGAAGAGGGCAAGTTAGTAACTTTTATGGGCTTATTTGCAGGGCTGTGCTAAAGTACTTCTTATAGATTGTTAATAGACCCAAGAACATAAGAAGAGTCCTGTTGAATTAAACCAAGGGTCCATCATGTCCAATATCCAATAGTGGCCAGCTAGATGATGATGATGGTGGTGGTGTTTAATTTCATTTCTATATCGCCCAATAGCCAAAGCTGTCTGGGCGGTTTACATCAATTCATAGAATACAATAAAAATACAATAAAAATGCAAATACAATAAAAACATCACAAACATTTCACTACAAAAAATTAAAAAACGAATTTAAACAATTTAAACAACTAAAACAAGTTAATAGAACTAGACCTGTTAAAACAGCTGACATACCCCCCCCCAATATGCCCTAAGAGCCATTAAATGATTTTAAATGCCTCAGCATAGAGGAGTCTTAACCTCATGCCAGAAGGAGAGCAGAGTTGGCACCAGGGGGGCCTCAGTGGGGAAATCGTTCCATAATTGGGAGGGGCCACCACTGAGAAGACCCTCTTCCTTGGTGCCACCAACCAAGCCTCCCTCGGAGGTGGCACTCAGAGGAAGGCCTCAGATGTTGAGCGTAGTGTCCAGGTAGGTCAGGAGAGGTAGTCCGACAGGTATTGCAGTCCCAACCTATAAGGCTTTATAGGTAAAACCAGCACTAGATGCTTCTGGGAAGCGATCAGGTGGAGTATGAAGGCAATAATCCAGTGAAGTCTTTCTCATATCAAGGAGGAATGTGGTAGGAAATCTGTGACAAAGGATTTTGGTTAAATTGGGGCATAGTATATCAACGGGAGAAAGTTAGGCTGGGGTTGAAAACTTCAGTTCCCATAATCCATGGACTTCAGTTCCCATAATCCCTGACAATTGGCCATGCTGGCTGGGGCTGATAGGAATTGGAGTCCAACAACATCTGGAAGGCCATAGGTTCCCCCCCCCCTGCTGGGGTTGGGTTTTAAAAGGGTTTTAGAAGACTGACATACTTTGGGTTGGATCCAGATTTACACTGGATGAACTGCAGTGACAGAAGTTGACTTCTCCCCCTCATTCCCACAGCAGCCCCTCCAGCCCTCTGAAAATACCACACAAAGAGTCAGGGCTCTGCTGAATTGGGTGAGCTGTGGTGTAAAGGGAGGGAGATCTTCAAAATGGGTAGGGGGACCTTCTGCGAGCAGAGCCTTCCTCTCACAGAAGGACTCATGTTCTCACAGAAAGCAGATCCTGGATCCAACCATATGTGGATGGTCCATAAGCTGAAAGAACGTTTGTTAGGGTGTAATCCTATGCATGTTTAGACAGAAAGAAGTCCTACAATTCCCAGCATGCCCCAGTCAGCATGGCTGACTGGAGGTATGCTGGGTGTTGTAGGATGTTTTTCCATCTAAACATGCATAGGATTGTGTCCTTAGTAACTTTACAGAGGAAAAAAAATCCCCTTGAAGAAATGGAATGGAATGACAAAGGGGTTAATTGGTTCATAGGGTTTCCTTTCTATGCCCAAACATGAGAAAGTCCATCCAAAAGTTCAGGTTTTCTTGGGCAGAAGTTGGCAATTTAGCCATCTCAATTGACCTCAACAGCAGGCACTTACATTACCTTGTTTTGCATGTTTCTCCATACCACACCAGCCATAGGTTTTTGCTACAAAACAGAACACACAAGATATTACTTCCCTGTCAACTTTACTTGTGGAAGCGAATATCCACGCTGTACATCTGAGTATTACAAAATCTTAATTACCAGTGTGTTGACAAGTTATGCTAGTTGTCCAGTCAGCAAAAGAAAGTATCTTTAATGAACTCTTTACAACACATCTTCAAATCAAAATTAGATTTTTGACAACAATGGCAAACATATAACACACACACACAATAATGAACAGGATAGTGAAGTTCCAAAAACTTTTGAATACAGAAAAAGGATAGAATTCTTTGAATGAATTATTCAGCTCTAGTTATAAACTTTACATGATAATAACACAAGGAATTGTGCATATATTTAAAATGGGGGTGATTAGGAAATCCTCGTGTTTGAACTGCGTAATTCTTATATTAAATATTCTATTGTTATTTCCCTATGCTCCATCATTATTTTCAGTAGTTCCAAATTTAATCTATAATATTTCACATGTAAAAAACTGGTATCATCCAGAGCATATTCTTGGTTGAATTATGTGGTTGCCACTGTGAACTGGGCAGAAAGCCTTTCATTATTAGCCCCAGTTTTCTGGACTTGGGTGTCAATGTTTCAAAGCGTAAGGCTGAAGTCCTCTGCAGACTTACTTTGAAGTAAGTCCTATTGAACAAAGTGGGATTTACTTTGGAATAATTGTATATCAGATTGGGCTGTTCGTTTCCTAAAAGTATACAATGGAAATAATTGACACCTAGTAGTCCAAGGGTCAAAGCATACATTATGTTTGACACCCAAATGTTAATGAAAACATGAAACAGTCTCTCTGTGGCAACTGATTTCCCTATGCACCATAATGGTTTGCAAAGATTCACCATATGGATCAGGCCCATCACATTTTGAGTCTCTTTCCCCGCCTATATTTTCACCATATGTTTCAAGCCCATCATACTTTTGAGTCCCTTTCATCTTCATCCATACTCCTGGTAGCTGCAGGAAAGGTTGTGGAGACTTCCTGGAGAGACAGGGAGAAAGGCAGGAGAAGAAGACCTCAGGGTCTGCCCCAACTGGACTCTCCCTGCTGCCCCCCGGAACATCTTCCACCAACTGCCCTCTGGGAAGGATCCTAATGATTTTTTAAAAATTGTTAATATGATTTATTCTGATTTATTTTAGTATTTTTATTATACTTGTAAGCCACTTTGATAGGATTTGTATCCTGAAAGGCAGCAAAGTGCTTCATCAGCAAGTGCAAGCTAACCCTTTGATGATGCCATCTATCCAGCTTGGCGGGACAATACTGGAAATTGTCGATCATTTTCTCTATCTTGGCAGCTATCTTTCTGTTACAGCTAACATCGGCAGTGAAATCCAGCATCATTTGAGCTCCGCAACTGCCGCGTTTTCTCGAATGAAACATAGAGTGTTCGAGGATCGGGATATTTGTAAGACCAAAACACTGGTTTATGAAGCCATTGTATTGCCAACTTTATTGTTTGCCTGCGAAACATGGACTATCTATAAACGTCACTTCCACCTCCTTGAAAGATTTCATCAACGTTGTCTCCGGAAAATCCTGCGAATTACTTGGGAAGATAGGCGAACAAATGTCAGTGTACTGGAAGAAGCAAAGACTACTAGCGTTGAAAAAATGATCCTTCAACGCCAACTTCAGTGGACCGGTCATGTTGTTCGAATGTCTGACTGCCGTCTCCCAAAGCAGTTACTTTATTCCCAACTCAAGGATGGAAAGCGGAATATCGGTGGTCAATATAAGAGGTTTAAAGATGTTCTTAAGGCTAATCTAAAAAAATGCAATATAAACATAGAGAACTGGGAAGCTCTGGCCCATGAACGATCTAACTGGAGGTTGGCCTTTCACAAAGGTTCTATGGACTTTGAAGAAGCCCGAGTGCAAGGTGAAAGGGAGAGACGTGCTAAGCGAAAAGCATGTCAAATGAATCCTTTACAGGACCATCTTCCATCTGGTAACCTGTGTCCTCACTGTGGGAAGCTGTGTGGATCTAGAATTGGCCTCCACAGTCACTTACGGACCCATCGCTAGAGTCTACACAATTTTTCTTTAGAATTTCCTCCTTTTAAATTTTCCTTTTTGTAAATTTTTATCCTGGAAGACAATCTTACTCGGTCACGAGTGATCGCCTGATGATGATAAAATTGTAATAAATAAATAAATATTAACATAAATATTACAGCATCATGGGAAGATCACTTGCATGCACACATATCACACCAACTCATGTGCTCATTTTGGTGAGTTTCCTGTGTAACAACTTTAGCCATTCCAAAACCAAACCACCTGTTTTCCTGCAATTGAAATAATTATTTCAGCCAATGGGACAAAGATAAAGCCTTAATTTAAGTCAGAACCCACCACAACGTTAGCATTAGAACCTACTTTCAGTGCCATGGTTAGTCCTGTAAATATACAATAATAACCTCTGACCATGTGCAGATTACTTCTCACCAGTTGCAACCACTCTCCCACTGTACATTTGTCTGTTTTATGGTTTTTAGACACTGAAGAGGCAGCTGTTGTCCTTGGCATTTCATGGGATGTGTGCTGTCAGGTTTGCAGCTGTTCTAAATCAGATTTTCTGCTACTCTTTTAGCTTAATTTTAATTTAGCTTTAATATTTTAAAGATTATGTTTTATTTTTACTTATCATCTGTTGTTGTATTGCTTATTTTTTTAAAATTTATATTTGTGAGTGGCCTTGGGAAAAATGGGCGAGAGGTGGGATATAAATATTGTAAATACACTATGTCTGAGTTGGGGCAGGGGAGGTTCGATGGGACACAAAACAAGAAGAATTCTCTGACATTGGGACACTCAATTATTCTGTTTGGGCCAAATTTTGAAGTAAATCTACCTGTTCTGCACTTCTTGGACTAATGTGCGGATCAGAAACACAGTTATCCTTTGGATTTTGCACCTTTTTGGAATTTTGCAATGCAGGTCTCGGCTCAAAAAAAAATATATCGAAAAGCATATAAAAATGTGATTTTATAATAAAATAGGTTTAGAAAGGCATACTTTGAGAGAAAATACATTTAGGAATGTGTATTTTGGGAGGAAATATTTCTAAATTGAATATTAAATATGAATTTTCATGCAATTTTTTTTTTAAAAAAAAAAAATCACCATTCAATGCAGAAACAGAACAGAACAGACTTATGAATGAATATATGCAAAACTGACACAGGCCCAGAATAGACCGATCCGTTGTATGCTGACATTTAAAAAGCTTTGTTGTATTTGTTTTAGGTTTTGGCAATGGGTATGTATGTCCTTCCCTAAAAAAATAATTATCATGTAATCAAGACCGATGCAGTGTGGCATGCCTTAATTTCTATAGGAGAGCTACTGGGACTCCACTTTGTTCAGACGTTGAGAGTTAATGTCCCTTCACGTGGAAACTGTTCCCCACATCCATGGCTATGTAGAGAACAGTTGATGTGTCTCAGTAGGGAGATCATGCATGGGAACTCTGCACTCCAGATTTGATGGACCCTGCAGCAAAGTGTTTGCTAATGGTCTCAGTGACCTGCCCCACCCCCAGCAGCCTTACCCGGTGGCAGCAGTGGGCAGCAACTGCACTCTGATGGACCTGTTAATTTAATTCCCCACAATGTCCCCAACACAGCATCAATCTGGGGCATTGTGGGAAATCAAAATGGTGGCCACGTCATCACAATTCATGGTGTGTGTGTGTGTGTTATTGTTTAAAAGGGAGCCCACAGCAGGCAGCTGCAGCAGCAGTTGTGGTCCCTGCTGAGAGGTCCTGCTGCACATGTTTAAAGACACTGTTTCCTTTATATGTACTGTGCAAGTTCTGGTGTGGGAACAGGAAGATTTTTTTATTGTAAATTGCAGCCCCAGAAACTCAGAAGGGTCCTGGAATTTCTGTCAAGCCGCTGAACCTTATTGTTATAGCTGCATCCACAGTCCCTCTGAATGAATATCCCATTTTTCTTATTTATTTCTACAGTCTGAAACTTTTCACCTGACGATACATCATCAGAAAGAACAGTATTGATCCTGAGAGAGACATCCTGCTGAATGTAACATTAGAGTCTTGCATGCTTGTGTGTGTGTTCCCTTTTTCCCCTACCCTGGGTTCATTGACAGGTGAAATATTTACTGCCTGATGTGCATAAACTTAGAGCTGGAACTATACAGTTCTTACAGTATCATCTCCACAGTGTGGGAAATGATTAATTTATCTGAGTGCTCATTTCAGTTTCTTCAGTCATGTATCAAGAATTGATAGGGAATCTCTGCATCTTTTGTCTGCCTTTACAAACACTTGGCAGAGACTTAAACTTGACAACATAATTCTAAATTGATATTCTCCATGCAAAATCTGTCAATATAGCAACATCTCAATTTTTATACAGTCAGAAGCAGAACAGAATAGCAAACAGGAATGGAAAAGTTAGCAGAATAATCCAGTTCCTCATAAAATATACTTTAATATTTCCCTGGGGATATTAAGACAGAGACGAACTGAAGCAATCAGTTCCCATAGTGTTTTAGATATGCTAACCTTATCATATGCTAAGCTTAAGAACTGGGGAATCGACATGTACATGTAAGTTTATTATTCAGGGACTGCAAAGTAGCTTGTATGTGTAAACCCGCCGTTGCAGATCAGACACTGTGGGCCCGTTACATCGCATCAGCACAGATGCAATAATTTTCAGTGGATACTGTTCACATACTCATATGATAGTCATTGAATGATGAGTTATCAAGTGGTGTACGTACATGTGTGGATCGGCCTTAATTGGGTTATAACTTATATCATTTGTTTCCATACTCAATCGTCTGTGAAATCACTGGTATGAAGTAGACTTGAGACGGTGGTAGGTATACATACATTTAGAGTGCAATCCTATGCATGTTTAGGAAGAAAAAAAGTCCTACAATTCCAGCATGCCCCAGCCAATATGGGAGTTGTAGGACCTTTTCTGTCTAAAGATGCATAGGAATAGCTTTTGTTTATTTATACATTTATGCCCTGCTGTTTCACCCAGCATAGGCCAAAGGAAAGAGGGTTGAAAAGACAAGAACTAAAGATATCCTGAATAATAATAGGATGTGATTTTAGTTGTCACCAGAATTTAGCCACCACCACCCCCGGAAAAAAAAATTGAAGCTAATTTGGGGCTCTCTCCTGTGAAGAATTTGGAGGAAGCAAAACAGGTTTGATAGATAAATCTCTCCCCCCCCCCCCCGCTCTCTTTGTGTGTGTGTGTATGGAGCAATTATTGACCACCTATATTTTCACCATCTGGTGTTTTTTGGAAAAAAATCTACATTTGTCAAAACAAGAAGGAAGTTTTTACCATATGTGGTGGATGTGTAGGAAAGCTTTAAAAATTATGGATACAAATCCACTTATTAATTCAGAAAATCTTAAAGACTACCGTATATACTCGACTTTAAGTCTAGTTTTTCAGCACATTTTTTGTGCTGAAAAATGCCCCCTAGACTTATACGTGGGTCAGCGGCCCCCCAGGACCCCCGCCGCCACCTCAAGGGACCGCCAGGCACCCCCCTCCACCCCCAGGACCCCTGCCGCCACCCCCAGACACCCCACCCCCACCCCCGTACCTGCTGCCGCCGAAGCCCCTCCCCCGTCGAAGCCGCGCCGCAGCCCCCCCCAGACACCCCCATGCCACCCCCACGCTACCCCCAGACACCCCCCAGACACCCCCGTCACCGTACCTGCTCCCACCGCCGAAGCCAAAGGCGAGCGATCCAGGGGGGCGCCTGAAGTTTCCTTCCCCCCCGCCTCTCTCTCTATTTTTCTTCCGGCGGGGGGCGGCGTTTGCTTTCCCTGGATCTAACGCCGTCCCCGCTTGCCCAGGCGCTGCTTGAGCGGAAGGGAGGAAGGACGAGCCCCGACCGTCCGCCCCGCCTCGCCTGGCTCCGCGGCTCGTCCTTCCTCCCTTCCGCTCAAGCAGCGCCCGGGCAAGCGGGGACGGCGTTAGATCCAGGGAAAGCAAACGCCGCCCCCCGCCGGAAGAAAAATAGAGAGAGAGGCGGGGGGGAAGGAAACTTCAGGCGCCCCCCTGGATCGCTCGCCTTTGGCCGGATCGCTTGCCTCGGCGCCGCGCAGACGGAGCCGCCGGTCCACCACGCTCCCTCTCCACTGCGCTCCGCAAATCCGACGCATTCGCTGCTCCGGCGTGCGGGCTTCTCCTCGGCGCTCTTCCTCCTCCTCCCTCCCTGCCTGCCTGGCTCCCTTTCTTTCACTCTCCTCCTTCCTTGGCGTCAGGCCCCGGGGCGGGAGTCTGGTGGAGAGCGGCGGAGAGGGGGCCTCCGTGCGCCCTCCCCCAGCGCGATGGCACCGCGCTCCGAGCTGGCCCCCGCCAGCCAGCCAGCCAGCTCGGCCGGCCGGCCGGCTGCGAAAGGCGCTTTCCTCGGGATTTCTCAAGGGGCCTCCGCGATTCAAACGTAGGTTCGGGCGGGAAGAGGATCGCTCGCGCCCCTCCCCTTCCGAAGTGGGGCTTTGGCGGCGGGAGCAGGTACGGTGACGGGGGGTGTCTGGGGGGTGTCTGGGGGTAGCGTGGGGGTGGCATGGGGGTGTCTGGGGGGGCTGCGACACGGCACGGCTTCGACGGGGGAGGGGCTTCGGCGGCGGCGGGTGCAGGTATGGGGGTGGGGGTGGGGTGTCTGGGGGTGGCGGCAGGGGTCCTGGGGGTGGAGGGCTGGGGTAGCGTGGGGGTGGCATGAGGGTGTCTGGGGGGCTGCGGCGCGGCTTCGGCGGGGGAGGGGCTTCGGCAGCGGCGGGTGCAGGTACGGGGGTGTGGGTGGGGTGTCTGGGGTGGCGTGGGGGTGTTTGGGGGTGGCGTGGGGGTGTCTGGGGGTGGCGGCGGGAGTCCTGGGGGGGCTTTGGCAGTGGCGGGGCTTCGGCGGCAGTGGGTGCAGGTACGGGGGTGGGGGGTGTCTGGGCGTGGCGGCGGGAGTCTCCCCTCGTACATTTCCCACCCTAGACTTATACTGGGGGCAATAAGTTTTCCCAGTTTTGGGGGGGTGAAATTAGGGGCCTCGACTTATGTTAGGGCCGACTTAAAGTCGAGTATATACGGGTAATTTACAACAGCAGCGAGATTACTGTATGCGCAAAAATGGAAATGTCCAACTATACCTTCAACAGAAGAATGGATGGTGAAGATGCTGGAGTTAGCGTAGATGATGGCTAAACTTACGTTTCTAATTAGAGAAAAGTCAACAGTCTAGGTTTACAGTTGAGTGGAAACCTCTAATAGACTTTTTGCAGGGTCTAGAAAATAATTATTTGTTTATTTGTGGGTTTGATGAATAAGAACAAAAATTTGGGTTAATGGAAAAAAGAGTGCCTTCTTTGTAATTATAGATCAAGAAAAAGTCTTTTTTTTACTCAAGTTTTGCTGTGGAGAAAATTGGAAATCCATTTTATGTTTTGTTTGTTATTATATGTATTTGTAGTGTTTGTTTTCTTTGTTGTTTTTTTCTGTTAATAATAAAAAATAATTAAAAAGGAAAAAATCTACATTTATGTTGGCTGCTTGCATAACATGCCGCACACACCAAACGTATCTGTAGTTAGTGCATTGGTTCCTTATTATTGATTCTCTGCAGTTTTGTACGGTGCTACATTACCTTAAAAAGTGTAAAGTTACTTGCCAAAGGTAAAAAAATGTCAGTGAGTGATTAAATACACATTATAATTCTCCCTTAATCCTTGTCAGTTATATAAATAGAGTGTAATGGAGCACCTTCTTCCCTTTTGTTTATAAAAGACAAAAGTATAACTCACATACACAGAACAATGAATTGGCAGCTTCATTTGTACAACCTCAAGTCTACTATGTTGCAAGACCCTCTAAAATTCTATTGAATGACATTTTCTCAACATGAATGCTAGTTTTAGGTTTCAGTCCTATACACACCCTCCTGGGAATAAGCTACATTGAACTGAATGAAATAAACATGCATAGGCTTGTAGAGTTCAAGGAGGGGAATATTTTGTTTTTCCATTTGTTTTTGTTTTTAAAGCTTCATTTAATTTTCCATAACTTGGAATTGCATTCATTCACTTTTCCATTGATTGCAATGGGAAACCCACCCACTCTTCTGCTGCCTGAAGGTTCCATGTTTTCCGTCTAAATGACATGCAATTGGCAGGCATTCTGCTACGGAAATTTACAGGTATCAGAGCTGCCAAATGTCAGTCAGACAGACTGGACAAAGGCTCCCCATTTTATAGGCATTTAAAGTAGGGTGCACTTTCCATAACTTCAGAAATGGCTTATGGAATACAATAGAAAATGGGTTCAGAATACTAAAACAACTTAGCAAAGTTACACTCACCCCTAGCCTACAGTGTAGCTTTGCTAAGTTGCTTGAGCATTCTGAATCCATTTTCTCTGGATATAGGTTGATGTGTGAGGTGGCAATGTGTACATTTGTTTCATTTCTTTCATTCATTTCTTTCATTTCTATACTCCCGCATAGCCAAAGCACTCCACAACATGATAAAACATAGTTTAAAACCTTTAATGTACCAACACTTAAAACAGTTTGAAACAGTTAAAAACAATAACAACAAAACTGCCAGGATCTAGCATCATTCTGTCTAGCTCAGTCCTCTGCCTACAGCCAGCTCAATGACAAAGATATCAAACTATGGACACCAGAAGACATACATTTCAGCAACAGTAGGTCTATCATGTGAAGCCCGCCAGATAAAGCAACCAGTTTCAAAAGGTAGTAAAGGAGCAGAATCAGGAGTCTGGCCATGTCAGAATTTCAGGAAAGACAGAAACCTAGAGGCTAAAAAGGAGATTGTGAGTTTCTGCTGCTGCTTCAGCATTAGTCCAGGTGATTGTTGTCCCACATGGACAGTTTCTCCCATCTCAACTGCGGATCTCTCCAGCTCCTTCAGAGTTACCACTGGCCTCTTGGTTGCTTCTCTCACTAATGCCCACCTACATGGTCACTGAGTTTTGGTGAACAGCCTTTTCTAGGCAGAGTTATGGTTGAGCCATATTTCCATTTTGTAATCATGGATTTAATGGTGCTCTGGGGGATGTTTATAGTTTGAAATATTTTTTTATAACCCAACCCTGAGTGTTTCTGCACAACTTTATCCCCAAGTTGTTTTGATAGCTCCTTGGTATTCATGATGCTGTTTGTTTAGATATGCTCTCCGACAAACTCTGGGGCCTTCCAGAAACAGGTGTATTTAATCTAAGATCATGTGGCACTGGAATGTGGCACACAGGTGGCCTCCATTCAACTATGTACAGGATGTGACTTCTGGAGGCAGTGGGTTGTGAGCTTCTTTAGGTAGGTCACAGCAAAGGGGGTGAATACTTATGCAACCAACAAGTGCCAGTTTGCTTTTGTTCGCTTAACTTTTGTGCCACGATAAAAATATTTTGCATCTTCACAGTGTTGAGTATCTTGTGTACATCAAGTGGTAACAATGCCAATTAAATCTATTTCAGTTCCAGGTTGTAACACTACAAAATGTGGAAAAGTCAAGGGGGGGGGTGAATACTTCTGCAAGGCACAGTACTTGGAACATGCCATAAACTCTTCCTTTATGTTGGGATGCCAATAGCCTGAGTTAAGCATTGCTGTTTACCCCTTGGTGTTTGCCTTGTCTATGATGCACTGGTCTCCTTTTACACACTCCATTACAGGAAAACTATCTCTGTCACAGGGCCCTTTCTTGGGGGGGGGGAGAAACCAGGCCTTGGGCGCCAAACTCTCAGGGTGGCAAATGACCAATGACCAAGCCTGTGGCTTACGCTGGCTCAGCTTGTCTGAGCATGGAAAGCTAAGCAGGGTCAAGTCTGGTTATTACTTGGATGGGAGACCCCTCCTCTAGTTTCCTGCATTGAGCAGGGGGTTGGACTCGATAGCCTTGCAGGCTCCTTCCAACTCTATGATCTATGAAATCTATGACCCACTGAAGGTGGCAGTGCTGACTGAGGCTATGTGGTCCTCCTAGCCAGTGAGGAGCTGCAGCTGCACAGCACTCTGCTGCCAAGAGGACTGTGCCTGAAGTGTGGTGGAGCGGCAATCCCTGGCTCTGAAGGGTTCTCAGAGTGAGGCATTGGCCTGCCCTGCACTGCAGAGAGCTGCACCAGGTGTTCTGCTGGAGATTGTCCAAAACAGCTCTCCAGAGTGCTGCCCTGTGATGATAATGTGGCCGGTTATTTAATTTTATTTCTCGCACTACCACCTGACTCTTAGTTCACTTTCTTCACTAACCCAGTGGCTGAGATATGGTAGCTCCAGGGTATTAGTTCACCCTATTATAAACTATCCCTGTTCCAACTCTGTCAAAAGTCTTCACTCACTCCCAGACAAACCCGAGCGGACAATCTGTCTGTGGGAGATAAACTCTGTTAAAATACCATTGCTGGTTATTGTGGTGTTTATGCTGGGTAGATATTGTTTATCTTGCTCTTAGCAGCTGTACCAAGTGACTAGGTGAGTGAGCTTCAGGATGGACACAGTTACCAGACAGTCTCTTCAGTAACCCAACAAATAGTTCTTTATTTTCTTAAGTAAAACATTTCTTCAAAAAGGAACAACCTCTTTTCCATAAAGGCAATAGTTTATGTTGAATTAACTTTATGACTCTTATCTGACTGACTGACTAGAATCCCCCTAACTCACTTCCCTCCAACTCACTTCTCTCTAACTCACTTATCTCATCTCATCTCATCTCTCTTACTCTAACACCCTAACTATTTCCTCTCTTCCCCCCCCCACACATATACAGAGCTCCCCCTCCCATCAGAACTTTCTACAGGCGAGCCCCGATAGGTTGCCGGGCGCGACCACTCTGCCTGGCAATGCTAGATGTTAACCCTTTCATCACACACACACCCAATTCCTAACTCTGAGAACCCCTCAGAGCTAGGTTTGGGGTGGGGTAACTCTCTGGTAAGCCCCACCAGCTGCTTCCCTAATACGGACAAATTCCATAGCAGAAAAGTGGCCAGTGGAGCGCTCTCCAGAGAGATCGCCCGGCAGCAGCCCGTATGCCTCACTGCGAGGGGTCCTTTGTAGTGAAGTATTCTGAGTGAGGTGGCCTTGGAGATCGCTTGTGCTGGTGCAGCACGGGCAATCTCCATTGCCACCTCGGCTGGAATGCCTACCTGAGGTCCCTTCATGGTCAGTGAGTGTGGCTGTCAGGTGGCGTGGTGACCAGAGAGGGAAGAGGAGAGGAGGAGGCCAGGGAGGATGCATGGTGAAGGGAAAGAGGAGTGGGGGTGAGGAGGTGGCGGAAGCAACGGTGGTACTGGGCAGGGTAGGTGGAGAAGGGAAAGGAGAAGAGGAGGAGGAGGTGGAAGCGTTGCCAGGAGGGAGGTTGGGAGGAGAGAGGAGGGTGGTGGTGGCAATGGCCAGGGTGTGGGGAGAAGGTGATAGGAGGAGGGGGTTGCAGTGACGGTGGCAGTGGCTGAGTGGGGGGAGAAGGTGAGGAGGAGGGTGGTGGCAGCTACTGCTGCCAGAGCAGGCAAGCGAGAAAAAAGGACAGCAGCATGTCTGCCTGTGGGGTGCCAAAATATTACCTTCCTGGGAGCCAAAATAGGTTGAGACGGTCTTGCTTTGTCAAGGACCTTAGCTTGAGAGTTGCCTGCAATTACAAGAATTACATCCCCTATGCTGCTATATTGAGAGACTTTATCTGGTGACATTCACATGGTTGCGAAGATCAAAAAAATTGAAGAGATGCATCCATTCCAGCAAAATCCCAAAATCTAACATCATGCTCATAGCCTCCAGTTATCAATCCTTAACTGAAATCAATCTTTAATTGAAATCAATCCTTAAATGATCCGGCCTTTTAAGAAGTGTTTGGACTATTGTTGTTAATGCAGAACCTTCAATTAAGGATCAGTAACCAGTGGCCTTGGGCCAAACTTGACTCTTAAAGAGGATCATTTTTTCCCCCAGTTGCCAACTTAAGAGGCTGGAATGGTACGGAGGGTGTGTTGGTTGTGGTGCTGACAGCAGCCAACTTTGGGTAGTGGCAGTCAGGTTCATCCTTATACTGCCACTGTACCTCCACAGGTTCTCTTGCACAAGTGGAATTAACCGCTCACACAACTGGAACTAGTGGTTCCAAAAATGACCCCGGAAAAAAGCACCAGCAACAGAGCAAGTTGCCTGTTCTGGAAATGAGCATTGATAATAATTTCCAGATGTTTCCAAAACCACGATTTCTCATTGCACCCGTGGTCAGGCGTATAGGGTACTGCTTCCAATTTCCAACCCCTCTCTCAAAGTAACCCTCCAGTAAAATGAGTGGCTTAGAGCAGCAACATGAGATGCCCCCGATCCAAAAAAACTTTCAACTGAAATAGGATTGCCTTTTGTTCCTTTACACCACGAATGATTTTATTACCCTAGTTGAGCAGTATCATTCACCTTGCCTGGCAGTCCCCTGTCATAACTGTGTCTATGTTATTTCAGGTTGGCTAGATGATTCAAAGGCAGAGGTCATGATGCCTCTAAGTCTACCACAATGCATCAACAGAAGTATTGGTGGATGGTTCATACCGATCCTTCTCAATACAGTGTCAACTACTAGTGGGCAGGCAAATTCTCACATGATCGGAATTTAAGCTGAACCTCGACTTTCTCACAACATAAGTTTGATACTGTGCTGTGTTCATCTCAGTCAACTACATGTTAAATAGCATTCATGGATGGAGGCCAGGGGACACGCACTAAGCAAAATCCAGAGCAAACGTCCTGGAGTTTTTCAAGTGGAACCAGCCACTTGTGCAATAGGGAAGTAGCTTTTCCAAAAATAACTGCAGAAACAAGTGCCAATGCTCCTTTCAGGAATGGAGCAGGTCAGCAGAGCAGGTTGCTATCTCCTTGACATGAGTTCATGCCCAATTTAAATTATACCTTAGGGGAACAGAAACCACCACTTCCCTGGTTTTTCCCACATCTCTAAGTTGTATATAACATTTTGTTCATGTGGTTCAGCCACCTTGCATGGTTCTAAACTGTGCTTGCCAGACTCTGTTGTGCATGGTTCAGAACTACACAGTCCACCTGAGTAACTTGGACTGAGGCCTGGACTGATTTTAGCAAGGTGGGACCAATCGTGGGAATGCAACTCCCATTTCACTGATGTGTACTTTAAATCAGGCCTTGGAGTTCATGGCAAAAAGAAAACAGGTTCAATGAAAGAAAAATACTCCGAGTGAATGACTGGCTACGAAGGTGGAGCCGACGTGAGGGATTTGGATTCTGGGACCACGGGCTACACTTCCTGGAAGATGGACTGCTGGCAAAGGATGGGTTGCACCTCACAAGGACTGGGAAGAATGTGTTTGGACACAGCATGAGGAACTTAATCAGGAGGGCTTTAAACTGAATCCAACAGGGGAGGGAGACATAAACTCGGGGGTACCAATGGAAGAAGGCCTCTATGCCACAATGGAGAGAACAGCTCCAGCGGTGCCCATTGATAGTCTACCACAAAATGTAGGGGGAAAGTCGGACTATAAAGCACATAGTCTTCAATGTCTCTATACTAATGCCCAGAGTATGGGCAATAAACAAGACGAACTTGAACTCTTGATACATGAGGGCAAGTACGACTTGATAGGGATAACTGAAACCTGGTGGGATGACTCCCATGACTGGAATACAGCAATTGAAGGGTATAACTTGTTCAAAAGGAACAGAAGCAACAGAAAGGGAGGTGGAGTTGCACTGTATGTTAAAAATACGTATCTCTGCACAGAGATACAGGAAGAGGAGCTTGGCAGCCCCATTGAGAGCATCTGGGTTAAAATAAAGGGGGCAAAGAATAAAGCGAACATGGCGGTTGGAGTCTACTACCGACCACCCAATCAAGGAGAAGACGAGGATGGAACTTTTGAAAAGCAAATTGCCAGTGTTTCAAGGAGGCACGATGTGGTAGTAATGGGAGACTTCAATTTCCCTGATATCTGTTGGGAGACTTTTTCAGCCAAACATGGCCCCTCCAAGAAATTCCTGAGCTGTGCTGCTGATAACTTCCTCCTACAGAAAGTGGAGGAAGGAACTAGAGGATCGGCTATCCTTGACCTGATTCTAACCAACAGAGACGAGTTAGTGGATAAAGTGGCAGTTTCGGGAACTCTGGGGGAAAGTGACCATGTTATACTTGAGTTCTTGATTCTAACAGAAGCAAAAGCTGAGTGTAGCCAAACACGTACCCTGGATTTTAGGAAAGCCAATTTTAACAAACTCAGAACAATGATTAGTAAGATCCCATGGCAAGTGACTCTCACGAGAAAGGGAGCCCAGGAGGGGTGGGAGTTTTAAAAAAAGGAAATTTTAAAGGCACAATTGCAAACAATTCCCACAAGGAAAAAAGGCAGAGGGCAACAGAAGAAGCCAATGTGGCTTCACAATAAACTCAAAGATGACCTGAAAACAAAAAAGGACACGTATAGGAAGTGGAAGGAAGGACAGGCTACAGGGGAAGAGTACAGGCAGGTAGCACAGAACTGCAGGAATAGTGTCAGGAAGGCTAAAGCTGAGAATGAGCTAAGGTTAGCGAGGAATGCTAAAAGCAACAAAAAGCTTTCTTCAGATACATGCACAGTAAAAGACAGAAGAAAGAACTGGTGGTTCAACTACGCAATGAGGATGGCAAATGATAACAGAAGACAAAGAAAAGGCAGAAGTGTTCAATTCCTACTTCGGCTCGGTCTTCTCCCAAAGAGGGTCTATGACCCCCCGGCAACCTGGTGCAGACTGAAGGGGCAGATTGAGCTGAGTTGATAGGCAATGCAAGGAGCACCTGATGCTTGACGATTTAAATATCTCGGCCTGATGAGCTGCATCAGAGTTAGGACTGCAGAAGACTCTAGAACCCGCTATTATCTTGGATGGAGGACATGAGTGCCAACGACTGAGGAGGGCAATGTTGTCCTCTCAAAAAGGCAAGAAGAGGAACCTGGAACTTAGCCGTCAGTCTGACATCATCCGGGAGATTTTTGAGCAGATTATAAAGAAGTCACTCTGCAAGCACCTTGAAAACAATGCAGTTGATTAACTAGAAGCCAGCATGGATTTGTCACAGAACAAATCATGTCAGACTAATCTGATCTCATTTTTTGATCGGGTAACCTCCCTTGTGGACTGTGGGAATTCTGTGGACATTATATACCTGGACTTCAGCAAAGCTTTTGACAAAGTGCCTCATGATATCCTGATTAGTAAGCTAGCTAAGAGTGGGCTAGATGGAACAACTATCAGGTGGATCCACAATTGGCTAAAGAATCGGACTCAAAGAGTGCTTATCAATGGTTCCTTCTCAAACTGGGGAGAGGTAACGAGCGGGGTACCACAGGGCTCGGTCCTGGGCCCGGTGCTCTTCAACATTTTTATTAATGACTTGGATGAGGAGGTACAGGGAATGCTTATCAAATTTGCAGATGACACAAAGTTGGGTGGAACAGCTAATACTCTGGAAGACAGAAACAAAATTCAAAGTGACCTCGATAGGCTGGAGCGCTGGGCCGAAAACAACAGAATGAAATTTAACAGGGATAAATGCCAAGTGCTGCACCTAGGGAGAGGAAACCAAATGCAGAGTTACAGAATGGGGGACACTTGGCTCAACAATACTACAAGTGAGAAGGATCTTGGAATTGTGGTAGATCACAAACTGAATATGAGCCAGCAATGCGACGTGGCTGCAAAGAAGGCAAATGCAATTTTGGGCTGTATTAACAGAAGTATAGCTTCCAAATCGCGGGAAGTGATCATTCCCCTTTACTCGGCACTGGTTAGGCCTCATCTTGAGTACTGCGTCCAGCTCTGGGCACCTCACTTTAAGAAGGACATAGACAAACTGGAGAGGGTTCAGAGGAGGGCAACAAGGATGATAAAGGGACTGGAAACAAGGCCCTATGAGGAGAGACTGAAAGAACTGGGCATGTTTAGCCTTCAGAAGAGGAGACTCAGGGGAGATATGATCGCACTCTTCCAGTATTTGAAGGGATGTCACACAGAGGAGGGCAAAGATCTCTTCTCGTTCATCCCAGTTTGCAGGACACGGAATAATGGGCTCAAGTTACAGGAACCTAGATTCCACCTAAACATCAGGAAAAATTTCCTGACTGTCAGAGCAATAAGACAATGGAATCAACTACCTAGGGAGGTGGTGGGCTCTCCCAGTCTGGAGGCATTCAAGGTGCGGCTGGACAGACATCTGTCAGAGATGCTTTGACCTGGATTCCTGCATTGAGCAGGGGGTTGGACTCGATGGCCTTGTAGGCCCCTTCCAACTCTACTTTTCTATGATTCTATGATTGTATAATTGTATTTTATTGTAAAATTTTATAATTGTTGTAAACCGCCCAGAGAGCTTAAGCTATTGGACGGTATAGAAATGAAATAAATGATGAGGATGATGAGGATGACCCTTCAGAAGAGGAGACTGAGGGGAGATATGATAGCACTCTTCCAGTACTTCCAGTCACACAGAGGAGGGCCAGGATCTCTTCTCGATCATCCCAGTTTGCAGGACACAGAATAATGGGCTCAAGTTACAGGAACCCAGATTCCACCTAAACATCAGGAAAAATTTCTTGACTGTTAGAGCAATAAGACAATGGAACCAATTACTTAGGGAGGTGGGTAAGCTCTCCGGAGGCATTCAAGGTGCAGCTGGACAGCCATCTGTCAGGGATGCTTCGACTTGGATTCCTGCATTGAGCAGGGGGTTGGACTCGATGGCCTTGTAGGCCCCTTCCAACTCTACTTTTCTATGATTCAATGATGATGATGATGATGATGATGATGATGATGTGCAAATTTAGGGGCATATTTGTTGCATTTCAGGACAGCAACTAGAGGTGGGGACACCTGTCTGTGGGAAAGAAAGTAGGTGTGGGTGATTATTTCAGACTGAAAATTATGTGTGATTGATGCCTTCCCAGAAAAGGGTTCCCCCCACCCTTGGGAACCCTTGGGTAGCAGAGAAAGGGATTGTTTGAGGGTTCACTCAAGGCTTTTTAAGTGATCTATATGGATAAACCCATAAAAATTCCTCTTTATGTTTGGTGTGATCAGGAGGGAGCAAGCAATTTGCAAAAAAGGAAGCCAGTGACAGGAACATTTTATGGTGAAGCTATCTCGAAAGTATTGGCTACTTGATAGTGTGAATGGGCCAGCAACATTTTTTATTTTATTTGCAAGCTTGGGTTACAGAGGGGCAATCATTTGTATTTGGATTTTCAGATTTAGCGTTCTATAGAAAGACTGCCTAGCATTGTTCCTATGCAACTCATGAGAGGCACTTTGATTGAAGCTTTAATAAAATTAACACTACTGTCTTGACTTATTTTCCTCTTTTCTTCTTAATCTTCTCTTCAAGATTAAACTCATCAGCACTTGACAAAAACTGCAAATAACAGCCAGATGCAGGAGTTGGCTTTATCTTTTTATGCAAGTATGTGGTGCTAATTAGTGCAAATTGATTAAACTTTAATTGCCTGATCCATGGCTAATTAATATTTATAAGATGAATGAGTAAGAAAGCCAGACATTTATTAAAACACTTTAATGATTTTTCATATGTTTTGACAAAGCAAAGCAAATAGATGTTAAGAGTCAAAGGGAGTCAGACGCGATGGCTTCACTGTATCTCTGCTCTGCTTTTACCTCTGGAGCTTACTTTGGGGGACCTTTCCCCTTCTCACCATCATACTGATCATTATTCACTTACTGACAACAAGCCCTGTTTTGGACTCAGTTTGGCATGCTGGGTTAAACTGTACAATGAAATCTATATCTATAAAAGAAGTGAGTCCAAGTGAGTTGATGGGATGGGTGGGAGGAGGAGTCTTCTTAGCCCTTCTCCACTCCACCATCTTCCCCAAAGTTCCTGCTGCATAATGGTTATAGAAACATGCATCTGGAATACTGGTGTGGGAAAACTAGCAGATGGGAGATGGGTTGAGCGTCTTCCTTTTACCTGCTGCTTCTCCCCTGTAAATTGTCGCTTCCTACCTGGTACCTTGGTACCTTGCACCAGAGAAATGATAGGTGTGGATTTTTGTAACTCATTCCATGGCAACCTTCCCCCAGAAATCAATTTATAAGCTACTCTGTGAGCAATGCAACATTGGAGCTGCACATTCAAGCACAACCATGCAGCGCTTCTTCCATAAACTGGGTGGGGGGGAATCACAACTTGTGATTTCCCAGTTCAAAGAAGGGAAGTGGAGATTTGGCATGAGTTTGCTGTTCCCGTGTTACACTGGTTACACAAGTATACTGTTGGCATGATTTGTGTGGAGCTGGTTTTGATTGTCCAGGAAGAACAAACTCATTTTGATTTTTTCTGGAGGAATTCCTAATCTAGTAGAAATAATCTGTGCCTCCTCTGACATACAGTCCAATGTTCAGTATGACCTATTTATTGTCTTAAATATGTCAATATGAGGTTTCTATGTACATATATTAAGATACCTAATGCAGGTATTGCTATTTTTTGTTTCACTTATTTTATTCAGCCACCGGGAATTCACTTGCTCATCTCCTTTTTTCATCTATTCTCCTCGTCACCCCTGAAACAATGGGACTTTTATTAACTATTATAAATAAAAGGAGTATTTTGTCTATGGTAGGGTGCCAGTTTTCAAACATATAATTCCTGTTAATGCTGGGTGAATCAGCAAAACTCGAGTTCATCGAGCTTCTCCAAATTCCACTTTGTAACTCGTTCTGATTCATGTCCATATCCAATTGCAAATTTTGTGGGGGGGTTGCATGAAAATTTGTGAGTATCGTCATGTCCTGTGCACTTTCCCAATGTAGGCATCAATTATGCACATTTTTTTAAAAAAAAATGTGCATGTTTCTCCTTTTGATTAAAGTGTGCTTGTGCACATTTTTAAGTATGCATTTTTCATTCACATTTTCGAAATATATGCAGTTTGTGAATGCATTTGTTTGTTTGTTCCATTAATTGCATCACAAGCTGAGAAATATATGGACTTTAACACAAATTGTGTTTGGGTCTGCATTCAGGTCCAGGAAGTGCGAATTGGGTAAATTCTGGTCAAAAATGAACTGAAATGAATTTTTCATACATACCTATGTGTGAACTCCGTTTGGCTCAATTCAGAATCATTCAGTTAGTTAGCTAGTTACTATATTTATATCCCACCTTTTTTCCTGCAAGGAACCCAAGGCGGCTTACATAATCCTCCTCCTCCTCCTCCTCTCCATTTTATCCCCACAACAACCCTGTGAGGTAGGTTAGGCTGAGAGTCAGTGACTGGCCCAAAGTCACCCAGTGAGCTTCATGGCTGAGTGGGGTCTAGACCCTGGCTCTCCTGAGTCCCAGTCCAACGCTCTAACCACTACACCACACTGACGTGCTTTCTCAGCTAGCATTCAGGGGGGGGGGAACTCAACTCTTTTCTGAACATTCTCTTCTGGCATGCATTGTTGGTGCATCTGCTGATGGTGCCACATCCATACACCTTATCAGGATTGGCACTGGGAATTCTAGTTGGGGGTGGGGAGTGAGGATGCGAGTGGGGAGACAGCAACCACATGAAATGTTCTGACCCAAGTTGAGAAGGTACACAACTAGCCAAATAAAAGTACACTTAGTTAGGCAGATTACATAGTTCACAGTAATTAGTGAGAGTTTAATCAAGAATAAAGGGGTTTAACATTACATAACTTTTGCACTTACAAAGCAGACTTTGGGAAGCTGATCTGCTGAACATTCTCTGACCATGCATAGAATCCTGCAAAATCCCATTTTGCATTCTGAGATGGAGAAGAACTTTCAAGAAATGGCAATCTATATGGAATATACCTAAGCGTTACAAGTAAAACAAATTCATATTCTAAACTGTGTAATTACAAACTTTGGCGATATCACGACTTAAAACCAACATGAGCACCAGAATTATAGTTTCTGCTGGTGTAAACTGAAAGTGTAGTACAGCCCTTATCTTTTGATTTGTTCTTTAATACCTAGAGGACTTCATGCAAGATGGCTGTGTTGCGCTAGAACAGTGATGGCGAACCTTTTTGAGCCCGAGTGCCCAAACTGCAACACAAAACCAACTTATTTATTTCAAAGTGCCAACACTGCAATTAAACCTGAATACAGAGGTTTTAGTTTTAGAAAAACAACTCATACAGTTGTCCGAACTAATTAACACCTTTTGTCTTAAAAGAAAAACACAATAACAGAGCTTGCAATGATACAAACAGTTTTTTGTTGGGGGGGAAAATCAACTCAAAAAATTATTATAGTACTACATTGTACACATAGCCTGAAGGGAATTTATACAAACTTTTTAAATAATTAGGCACATGTATTTTTGGATAAGGGATTCTCAACTTGTAATATGATTATATGCCAGACTGAAATTGTATGGGGCAAGCTTTACCCCGGGTCCTTTCCCTGCTTCTACAGGTGTCGGATTAGTAAAAGTAAAAGTCAACCTGTACTAGGATGAGCAAGATAAACAAGAAAACTAAACGTGCTTAACACATATTAAACACTTTATGTCTTGGACTGCAAACACTGCATTAGGTAAAAGTTTGCATTGGGCATGCTTTTGCACAATTAATGTGATTTTTGCTATTGCATGCATGCTGATAATTTGTCAAACCTTGGCTCATACTCCGTTAGTTTGAGAGCAACACATGCAGCACTCAGGTCAACTGTTAGGGCTTTACATCCAAGCCATGCTCTGTGCATCATTCTTCCAAATCTTTTAAATGTGATAACAATGTAGAAAAGAATTCTGTAACAGGAATTCTAGAATAAAATCATTCTGTTCCACACTGTGAGAAAGAACAAGATCATTAGTGTTTTGCAGAAGGGGATGGTCTTTTCGCGATCTGGTGACCAATGGCCCGAGTGCCCACCCGTGCCATAGGTTCGCCATCACTGCGCTAGAAGATGATTTACAATGTTAAATAATCCTGCCGACAAAACAGTAACAAGGAGTAACATATTTACATGGGGGGAAAGGGTAGCTGTGGTAGAGAGATGCCCTTGCCCTCTTCTCCCCACCTTTTAAAGAAATGGAATAATAAATTATAGAATGTATTTTCGGTCTTGGAGAATCAGCTATCACTTTGGATATGCCGGATCTATTCATTTTATTTTCCCTAGATGTAACAATTAAATGGATCTATGGAAAGCAGCGTATGAGACCCCTTGAGGTCATAGTGGACGTGTTTCTCTAGTTTGCCATGCTGTGCTAAAAAAAATGTTCTTGAAGCCAGCAGCTGCAGCAGCGGAAAGAAAATGCATTGGGGGGGGGTAGTCTCAAGGGCCTGTGAATTTATGAGAAGTGCATCACAAAGACAAATATTTCAGCCCCGCAATTCCATTCGGCCTTTTCAGCCGTGTGTCCATAGCAAGTCAACGGCTAAATTGAAAAATCAATTCCAATTTAAATTATTGGAATAAAGAACACCAGGAGTCAGAGATAAAATGGCTTTGTTCTCTGAGATCCTTTTTAATTGGAAAGTTATTTCTTCAGGGTATTCTAATGGTTCTGAGGGAAGGCTGCAAAATAAAGTTGAGCGGCTGGGGGAAGGTTAATAGCTAATGTGCATTTCTAGCTACTCAGTGGGCTCCGGTCTTTATGACAGCCCCCATCATAACGTGTAAAGATCCACAATACTAAATCATCTTGATACATGTGACCTACCATATTTTTTCTTCTATCTTCCAAGAAATCATTTAAGGACATAATCTTGGCATATTCATAGTACCTTGGCAAGCACTACAAAAGGCTACATTGGCGAGCCTATGATTTTACAGAGGTCATCTGCCTGAAATCCTGAAGGCACTAGCTAAAAGGAACATTTGGACTCAATATGACAGTTTCGCATAGACTATTTGTAAAAATACAAAGGAAAACCTGCACCACACAAGATGTGGGAAACCTTTCTTTCTTTTGAAAATGAAAAGAGCAGAATTGTGGCCTAAGAAGAACATAACTTGGAAGCCAGTTCTAGAAAAGTAATATGCAGGCATTACAAAACTGAAAGCATGGAGGGACACGGAAATGCAGACACCGCCCGTGCACACCCAACTTCCCAGTTTTGACCCGCAAGATCCAAAGAGAGACCATAACCGTGTTTGGAATGCGGTTACAGTCCTCTGCATGATCGGGAGCCTTGCGCACAACCAGCATTCCCAGTTGCACCGAGGACTGTACCTGCACTCAGCCAATTACAGATACGGTGTCTCTTCAGACTTTCCCTATCAATATAGGGAAATCAGGGTGGAGGGGGCAGGACCAGTGTACATGTCCCCATGCCCCCCACACACACTTTCAATTTTGTGAAGCCTGCATAGGGCTAAAGCATGTTGTTTATCTTTACATAGAGTTATGGGACAAGAGAGTGCAAGGGGAGGGAATGAGGGCAAAGACACAACATAGTGATGAGGAGACAGTTGTCCTTTCACCTTGTCAGACTGCATGTAATCATTCCTCAGGAAGACCTATATCTCTGACCAGTCCACCACCAGTTCTTTATTCTCAATTATTATCACTTGCCTTATTCAGACAATCATCTAGACCATGGTTTAGATGAGCCATGCCAAACCTAGTGCCCTCCAGGTTATTGGACTACAACTCCCATCATCGCAAGCCAGCACAGTCATTGGATGGATGATTTAGATGGCTGTGAATGAGCCATGATTCCCTCTTCTTCTCCTTTGTATGCAAGAGGAGAAGAGTGGAAAGTTCTGCTTCCACTTTTGACTAAATCACCATTTCATGTTATATGCAAACTCAGGAAACTGTGGTTTATTCTAACTCTAGTTAGTTAAAACAAACCAGGATCAAACTGTAGCTTAATATCCCAACTAACTGGAGTTAAGATAAACCATAGCTTCCTGAGTGGATAACATTGCTACAATTAGTATCAAGTATAAAAAAAATAAGCCTGATAAATGCTCTTCAAATACACTGGGTTTTTTCTGAGGAGACATTTATAGGATTGCACTGTTAGTTGTGCTTAGGTCTCATTCCATAATGCATTTAATGGGACTTATCTGTTGTGCTTAACTTTTGCTGGAATGTGCCCATGAGAACTAAATACAGAAAAAAGGAGGGGGGATGAAAATCCTATCTGGTACGCATAATGTTCCAAATGTAGAAAATATGATCATTCAGTAGTCTTAAGATCATGATAACCTTTGCTCTGCTGGGGGGAAAAATCCCCTAAAAATCTATTTGGGGCAGCTGTAGATTAAAAGATTTAAATGGGCATTTAATTTGAAATTAATAAAACAGTTATGGTATGTGTTAAGAAAAGTTACTGAGGTTTGCTTAGTATATTTAATTAGTGTAAAAGAGATAAATCTCGTTGCCATGTAATGAACTCAGAAGTGCAGATACAGTAAGTGTGTACTTACGTTCCTATTATTAATGCATTAAACTTGTAAGAATGTTTAGGAATTTAATTAGCATTTAATAAGATAGCTATAGCAAATTACAGTAGTTAGATGTTAAATGTAAATTAATATTTTTAGTATTTAATTGATATTAACTAATTAATTACTGTTTATTACATGGCAACTAGATTTATCTTTTTATAGAGTTATTAAATCTAAATTAAAAAGTGCTGTTTTAAGTGGGCTCCACTCAATTAAAATAAATATATTCTAAGTTTGGGACATCCATCAGTTTTGTCCATGACCATGGAGGAGTTGGGGACATATTTGAGCAAAGTTTATATTGTGCCTTGAGAAACTGTTTCAGCAAACATGAATAGCTTTTAATTGGATCAGGCCTCTAATTCATAGAAAGAGTAAGAGACTGTTTTTCAGAGAGCTTTATAGTATTGGGATGTGCACATCTTGTTGCATGCAAAGTTCTTCATCAGAGTTTGTGCCATTGATACTGATCAATTGTTAAGAGGAGTTGAGAAAGGGGTACCTAGAAGACAGGCAAATACCCAGTATTCTGTTTGTCTGTGGCCACAAGTAACTAGTATAGGAATGTTTGGGCAGGCTAATGTTTTACCAGCTTAGGCTGGTACACCAGCTGTGGCCCTGTCTGGAGAAGACAGTACATGGGGAAAGTCGTCCCAATCCTCAGCCTCTGCATTTAAATTGCACACCTTGTTCCTCAGCTATTCCTAGCACCAGTCGGCGGGGAGGGTTTTGAAACTCCCCGTCCCCACATGCTGAGAGGGAGTTTCATTCTGTCTAGGTGGGGGGAAAGGGTGCACATGTGAGAGGAAGTGGGGGGGAGCTTTGTGTGTGCGCGCGCATGAGAGAGGGAGAGAGAGGCCCTGTGCATCCAGGAGGCTTTGCATAGAGATGGAGGCGAGGTTTGTTCAGTTTGCATTTTAATGAAATCTTACCTAATTTGTACTTCACAAACCAATATGCAAACCGAAACACTGTTTATAGCTCAATATTCACACTTTTCTGAATGTTGTGATGCAGATCTCCAGTATATTAGGGGAAAGTATGCACAAAAATTAGGAGGAACGCACATGACCATTTTCATGTGAACTTAAAAAAAATAAAATCGCAAACTGATGCAGAAACTAAATGAAACAAACTTAATGTTGGAAAAATGAGAAACAGCAAAACCCAAATTAGCAGATTTGTCCATCCCAAGCATTTGGGCTTGGCTTACCTCAAATAGCAGCCTCCCCACATTAGATAGCAAGCTTCAGTTTGTGATATTGCATGGGGCCATGTTTTGCGACGTACTTAAAGTAGCTCTTTGGACTTCTTCCATCATTGTTTAGTATCACAGATCTGCTACTATATGTAAAGGCCACTTTAAAACAGGGTGTGGGCTGCAGCCAAGGAGAACCTTAGTCGTTCCACTCAGGTGAAAACGACACATAATGTTCAGCAGTCTTTCCCATGACATTTTTGGTTTTTTTAAATTATATTTATAGCAGCTGCACGGGTTGTGTCTCCAGTGAGAGATCTAAGAAGAGATGCATTTTAAACATTCTCCACGTTCGTATTTCACCCGTTCCTCAGCTACTTTTGGGCCTGTTGGTATAAAGAAAGGGTGGGCAATTCCCATTATCCCTCACCATTTGCTGTGCCACACATTGCCCACCCCTGGCATAAAGATATGGGTACGCCGGCATCGATCCCCTGCTGGAGATTGCAGGCTGGGCGGCTGCGTTGGATGTATATCAAAAGGAAAATGTCAGGAGGTAAACCACATGTGATTAACATCATGTGTCGTTTGAGCCTTACAACACTTATAGCAGCGGAGAGAACCGGATAAAAGGCCTAGCGGTGTTGATCAAATTGAAAATACCACGGCAAGCATTGTAATTAACGTGTTTCCAGAACCTGACATGCTCTCTGAGTGTCATTCCCTAGGTTATTACAGATGGAATTAGAGTGTCCTTTCACTGTCAAACTGATATATACTGCTGGAGCAGTGCTGAAGTAAAAGTACCGCTTACTCACGTCTTTACAGGATTTAAACATCTGCTGAATCCCATTTATTTTTTCTCCTTGGCATCTGGAAATAGCTGCACATTTCAGAAGGTTTTAGTTTGAAGTGAAGAGCCTCCATTTAATTCTGCAATATTTTGGTTTTCTGTCTTTGTAAATTCTATGTCTACTTTTTCTGTTACAGGACAATTAACTCCTGTATCTTCAGTATATACCTGGGATAACAGAAAGACTTTAAATTTAAGTATCCCCTTTGTTGGACCTACTTCCCACTTTTTTAATACACACACACACACACACACATATATTTGTAGTAGACTGCAATGGGTTCAATAATATAAAGGGAGTTCTAATTATAAGAATGAGAGCTAGTGCAGCATAATGGCTGAGACTGACAGTGCAATACTATGGATGTTTACTCAAAAGTATGTCCTATTAAGTTCAGTGGGGCTTACTCTCAGGTAACTGTGGATAGGATTGTAGCCTAAGTTATTCAAATCTCAGCTCTGCCATAAATTTACAAGGTGGCCTTTAGGGAAGTCAGCTTCAGGCTCCCATTGGCAATAAAGGGAGTATAATACTGACTTCTTCAACTGTTAAGAGGGGACAACGGACAATTAGCTATCATTACAATTAAATCCTACTATATCCTCTTTCTCAGTAGGTTGCTGGTTCTTCACCCTAAGTTCCTGCAGCCACCATGTCTCTGGGCTCCCTGTCATCACAAACTATTATTGTCTCTAATGACTTCAGGCAATTTTAATCCCATTCCCAACCAAACTGACAACTTTCCCTTCTCTCACAGAAGGTGCACTTCTGTCAGCTTTCTTTCCTGAGCAGCTGGAAATTGAAATGTTTACGAATATTCTATGCCATTAAACCAGCTCAACCAATTGGTGTTAGAGGCTTCACTACCAAGAATTAGATGGCCCATTTTTACATGCAGGCCACCACTAGATGGTGCAGCCATCAAATAAGGAACATGAATATGCCTTTAAGGATACCATAGCAATGAAAAACCTGCATCCCAACCAACAAATTCTCATTTTGCTAGCCATCATTGTCATATCCTTGTCACTTTCCTACTCCTTTTCTCCTACACTTGTTATGGCATGTTGTCACTGAAAGATAGGCTGGGTTAGCTAGAGAAGTTTAATGCAAGTTGCATGTTGTTTTGAATACCTAAACTGCCATTTGGGCTCCAAGCAGCTTATAATAAAATCCTCCAAACATCAGCCAGTATAAATATCAATATATATATATATATATATATATTAAAAACCAACAACAACAGCCCAGTAGCACCAATGTTAAAAGAGCATATAAAAACTGTCAGTCAGGCCAACTCACTCTCATTTACAAGAATTTAGTTTCAGTGTCAGCCATGAAAACAAGGTTTAAGCAAAGAACATGATAGGCCTTAGGCCTTTAGTTGGCAGGTTACAATCCAGAAATCCTAAATCTTCAAAATCACTGATGAAACAGAAGATGGAGCAGCCTCCTGCTAGTTCTTCCCCTGTTGCTTTGTCTACTCTCTTCTGCCACCTGCTGTACCAAGCAGGACTAGAGATTTGCTGCATCAAGGGGAGAATTTAATTTGGTTCCTTTAAAAAATGAAGAAGAAACTTACAAAAATTCACAAATTTCTTCATAAATGTAACAGAAAGAACTTGAGATTTTGAAAAATCAAATGTGGAAGGAAGTGAAACTGAAAGATTTGTCTATCCAGGCCCAGGGTTTTGAGTGCTTAGCTCCCTGAGTCTGTGGTGCTGAATTAGGATTGCCACCATGTTTTTCTGAGATATTCCTCATCATCAACAACTACATGGCAGGCGGGTACAATATGGTCTTCTCCATACTGGGAATAGCTGTATCTTTTGAATTTGGCTGGTGCAGATGGATGAGAATTTCATTTGGTTTGTTGTTTGATAATTTACCAAAATTCGTAAGTTTCTCCATAAACAAAGGACCTAAGGTTTTTAAAATCTGAATGTGGTTTTGGTTTTGGAGAAACCAAAACTGACAAATCCATCCATCCTTAAAAAGCCAGAGAAGGGACAGGCCTCAGCTGCCTCCTCTTCCATTATTTCACCTGCAGTTTTAAAAGTACTACTGTATGAATCTCTGGGTTGCAACCTGCGAGTCCTACCGTAGAAGGATGATCCACTTCATGCTTTTCATTAACGGGTAATGGTGGTTAGCTTGCTCATCCTGCAATTATGAAAATAGTATTGTCCAAGGAATTAAATGATAATTTTACATCTTCTGATAAGTCCAAAAAAAGCCACAGCGACTAGACAAGGTCAAGCTGATGTAGGCAAACCAAAGGGGCAGGCTGAAAGGGAGCATGCAGGAGATGTTTTCATGTTGTTTAATGCAATTTACTTAATGCATGGCATTCTAGCTATTGATTAAATGTATTTCCTGCTTTTGGAAAATTATTAAGATAATGGAGATAGGCAATCATGTGATCTTGCTTGAAGAGGCAGGTGCTTTATTGGAAACCATATTAATACATTTACCTCAGTGTTTTCTGAAATTCCTGTCCCATCTCTGTCTCTCTTAAGCCTGTTTCTGCAATCAGATTAAAGGTCTGAAGGAGCATGCTATTCAACAACTAAATAAGGGTATATTTGTGACCGTAAAAGCCAAATTCAATTTAAAAAAAGCAACCTCAGTTAAGTGCAGTTTAGATACAAAGTTATGAAAAAAAATAAAGTTGAAGAAAGCATAGAAAATGCAAAATGGAACTATTCCTGCCTAACTAAGTAGCCTTAACTGTGTTGCAACAAGAAGCAATAAACGGAGCTGATACCTCTACAAAACTGAGGGAACTCTTCTTGCCTCATAACCACATTTTAAAAATTATTATTCATTTAATATTTTTGCCTAACCTGAGGCAATTTTTAAGAATCATGTATCAGGAAATATAAAGTATATATATGTACTGTATATATAATATAAATATTTATAAAAGATTGGGATATAAAATATATTTTCTCCTTCTAAAAAAAAATCCTTGTAAACACTTTGCAAGGGGTCTTTTTGGCTTTCTCGGAGAATGGATAATTAAAGTTATACACCAGACACCAAGAATGTCCATTTACATGCCATCACCATTCTGCTTTGGTATAAGCTAGGTTATCCCAAGGGTTTGCTCCCAAGAGAGCATAAAGGTTATTATGGAATCCCAGGAAATGGGGAGATCTCATCTCAAAGGCTTTTGAAAAGCAGATGAGGTGGAGTGTTGACTCAGACTTGACACAGCAATTGTTTTTGCCTCAGGTACGATGGTATTTGGTCAGTGTTTACTGCAGGGCTGGGAACCATGTAGCCCTCCAGATATTGCTGGACTGCAGCTCCTATCAGCACTAGCCAGCCTAGCCAATGGTGAAGGATGTTGACAGTTGTAGTCCAAAACATCTGAAGAGCCACATGTTCCCCATGCCGGGTTTACTCTAATAAACATATATATTTAAGTCCAGGAAAAGATTGGGATGTTTAAGTCCCACTGAAATCAATGACCCAAATGAGTCATGACATCAAATGCCATTACTGTGAATTGAAGGAAAGTACAACTAACCCAAGTGTGATGAGGTGTACAACTAACCCAAGTGTGATGTCCAGAAAGAAGACCATCTTTCAAGCCCCCATTGTTAGGCCTGGGAGTTAACTGGGGTGGAGCTTGATAGGGGAATTGGCTAAAGGTTGGTTAGGGGTAAGAACTGGGACTTCTAACACCTGTCTGATGGTAAAAGTAACTGTATAGACACCTTGTTTAAAAGTAGTAACAACATTTGTAAAGAATAAGCTTTTTTGTTTTGTTTTGTTTTAATAAAATACTATATCACCTGGTTCGCACTATCACAGGGAGGTTAATAAACCACAGTGTTAAGTTTTTGCATGCCAGGGAGATTAGCATAATTATTCTTGGCAGCAAGGCTTGTTGGCATGCAAAACAGCCAGGGTGGCTTTTTGCTGTGGGTAACAAGCCACCCTGGCTGGGTTTGCACAGCAAGCTGCACTGTCAAGGGTAATCTTGCTAATCACCCCCCCCCCCCCAAGCATGCAACTGGCACACACGGTGGAAATAAGCCACCGTGGCTTATTTCCCCAGTTGCAATCATGAAAACCAGGCCTATGTCTTTGTTTACTTTCATGGTCCCTCTGATCTGACCTGACTCTCTCCTAATGACCAGCTACCTTAGGGGAAAGGCATATTTTAAATACTGTAAAGGGGTGCAGTTTAATGGTGGCAACAGAAATGAAGGGAGGGATTGCCCAGTATTGTGGGGTTATTCTCCACATTTGGGGATAGGGGTGGGATTGCCCTACTGTAGGGGGCCCCAACCCTAAGAACAGGCTCTCCACATCCATCCTCAAAATGGACAATAGGCATGTAACAGGAGGCCACACACATCTAATCATGTCTAGAACTACTGGTGGGGACTCACATGACTGAATGCTTCTCCAAACAAAAATTCCCACAGATAGAAAACTAGCATGTTAGGGGAAAGCCTTAGCTAGAACCCTTCATCCCGACATGCTAGTTTCCAATGTTCATATAATGTTCTGTGTAGAAGACCGTTCAGTCATGTGAGCCCCCATCTGCAAGTGATACAGCCCTTGGGTTTAATACCTCAGAGAAAACTAAGCCTCCCATAAAACATGAGTTGGCTCAGGGTTTGAGTCCTATAACATTTACATGAGAATAAATCCCATTGAACTCCACAGGGCATATTTCTGAGTAGACATGTATAGGATTGCGTTTAGGGCACCTACACCTTGAATTGTGCTTACAGCACGTCAGGATGCTAGTTCAAATGTTGCCATGCTTCTGTGTTTGACACTAGCTGAATTTCCTGTTAGTCATGGGTGTTGAGAGTGTTTATAGGCCTTGCCAGTAAATCCCTTAGGCATCTTGTTTCCAGTCATGTTGTTTTTCTTTCTCTTACATTTCTATTCACTGAATGGAAGATGTGCTAACTCCTGCTGCTACCCATAGTCCATAAAGTCCATAAAAATCGATACAGTTATATTTCTTAAATGTGTACTTTACTTAACAAATAATCTAAACACAACTGGCTTTCTCCCACAAGTATAGTGTGGTCTGCATTAAAAACAACAACAAACCTTCTCTTTCCTTCCCCACAAAGGAATATCAAATGCCCAACCAGATTTTGGAAACTAAACAAGAGATTATCTTTGAGATGTGTGCAGCGCCATTAGACCCCACCATTCTTCAGTGGGCAGATAAAGGTGCATATGATTGGAATCTTGATCGCCTATGTAAAATGGACTTAATATTTTCATGTTATTCATCTTTTCAGTTTCAAAAAATGCACTAGGCACAAATCTTTCTTCATTGAACTGTGATAAATGTGTAGAAGGTGTTAATGTTGACAGGTTCTGGCTTTGTATATCAAATCATTTCTGTTCTCTTCTTGAAGGGAACAGATATTTTTAACAAAAAAAATTCAGGATCTATGACAGCTTGGTGACATATTAAAATTAGTGCTGAAATGAATCAGACATTTTAAATTCACATACTGAATTTGGGTGCCTGTGATTAAAGAATGATCTTCCATGACCCTTGTGAAATCACATGATATTGCCTATCTGCACCAGAGATTTAATTCTGCACCAAAAGTGTGCATTGGATGTTACCGCACTCATCAACATTTGAATAAGACCTCAGAGATTCTGGTATTAGGGTTCTTTGAGTGTTGTTTGCCCTGTTTAAGAACTTCCAAACATGTCTGGAGTTATCACTTATGCTAACTGTAATTATCTGGGAATGCTTACCATGTTTACGTTCAGACTCCATAAAATTCCACTCCTTTAGAATGTCATAGATAGTTTATCACATGGTAGGGGGAAAGAGCCAAGCTAGTAGTGCAAGATAAAATATAGTATATGAGTAGGATACATGGTGTATTCAGGAAGCTGTTAGGGCTGAAGCCTACCTGGCCTGGAGTTTGTGGCATTGCTACAGGTGCCCACCACCTGGGACCCCCAGTAGTGCAGGCTCTGGCTCCAGCAGCACTGCAGCTGAGTGTTACACATTAGCTGGTCGCTTTTGGGAAACAATCAGGCACTAGGCTCCAGTCAGCACCTGGTGGCCACCAAAGGCATTGCATTGTGGAAGATATAATATGGCGACTGTCTGGTGCCAATTGGAGATAAGCAGCAGTGCAGCTTCCCTTCCAACAGCACCCATGCCATGCCAGGTAAGCCTGTCAGGGGGAAGGGGGTGACTGGGAGTTTTAGCACTGTAGGGGCCAGTGCTCACACTACCAGTGGCCCAAGTGGTCACCAGCAGCAATGCCACAGGGAATAGCAGTGGTGGCTTACAGAGAGGGCCTGTTGGTGGTATAGTTGTATTACTACCTCTGAATCCACTTACAAAGCAGTCTCAAGGCTGGTCCAGATGTTGAAGGACCGTGTGCATCCACCACTGCTTAGGAAATAATGTGGCCCAGTCATTCTTCTATGCAATATGCATGTGATCTACATAATTGTCACTTTCTTTTTGGAAGGATTACAGAAATCAGATGAATTGTGTATACACTTATAGATGTGCACACTTGAGTCAGGTAAGGTACCATAACTTAGTGGTGGAGCACATGCTTTGCATGTGGAAGGTCCCTGGTTCAATCCTTGGTATCAGGTAGCAGCTGATGTGAAAAGAGACACTGGAGATCTTCTTCCAGTCAGTGTAAACAACACGAGGGTAGATGGACCAATAGGGTGGCCCGATATAAGGCAGATTCCTATGTTCCCATGAGTCAATGATATGTCCTATGTGCAGCAGGAGGAGAGCACAACTTCAGCATTCAGGCCTGTGCCCAACCATGTATAGGAGATTACCACAACCATCAACATTTGAATCAAATCTCAAAGATTTGGAAAAACGG
The DNA here is from genome assembly GCA_021292165.1 of Shinisaurus crocodilurus. Lineage (NCBI taxonomy): Eukaryota > Metazoa > Chordata > Lepidosauria > Squamata > Shinisauridae > Shinisaurus > Shinisaurus crocodilurus. The sequence goes on from CM037878.1 coordinate 156,202,333, forward strand.
CCATATGGGGAAAGCCCATAGCCCAGTGGACCCATTGTCAACAGACAAGGGGAGCGAGTGACTCAGTTTTCCAAACCCACACAAATGATCTCAGCTTTGAATTTATGAACATTTTATTGTGGCATTTGTTCAGCCATAAGATATTCCATTCTGACACTGATCACCACTACTACTTGCTTTCTTGAGATTGCTAAAACAACAGTTATGGGGGAATCACCACCCCTATCTGTCTAATACAGGTATGCTGATGTCTGATAAGATCACTTTTGCCCTGGGATGCTGAACAACTTTTGACATTGCTTTTTCTTACCCAGTTTTTTCAAATTTTGTTGTTGTTGTTGTTGTTGTTGTTTTATTTAAGCACCAATGAATCTGATACTTGAATGGCATTATAAAAGACAAGGGCTTGTCTCCTTAAACCCCTGAAAGATCAAGTATTTTCCATCTACAGTGAAAGCACCACAGTAAAACAACAAAAACCTCAAAATACAAAAAACTTAGTCGCTGTTTTAGAAGTTTATTTTGCTATTATGTTCACGGCTGCTATTGAGCAAAATAATTATGCTATGATTTTTATGCTGTCTTCTTGCCTCCTAAACCTGGTGAGCTATAATTTCTTTGGTTTTGGTTTTGTAGTACTGCTATCTCCCAAATATTTTGGACAGAACCCCTGCTTTACAAAGGCCTGACACAGTGGGCAATATCCTATGGGGAGCTAGCTGTTCTTAAAGCATCCAGAAACGAGCAGAAACACTCATTTCCAGAACGGGCCAGGTCAGCGGATCTTGCAGAAGGGAGTTCTGCTGAACTGTCCCGATCCAGAAATGAGTGTATCCGCTCATTTCTGGGGTTACTTTAGGAAGTGCTGATTCTCCATTGTGCTAGCGGTACATCCCGCTGGTGCAACAGAATGAGCAGGAACACAGTGGCAGTACTGGATACTGCCCAGTATCACCCATTTGAAAGCAATCACGTTTTCTTGTCCAGAATCCACCACTACAAGTCTTCTCCCCATTATTCAATCAGCTCCCACTCACAGAATCCTTCCTGACTCATATTCCAACAATATCTTGCATATGTTCCACAACAGTACTGCCTGCAGCTCAAAGGCCTCTGCTTCAGTGTGCTGATTTTTAGAACAGAAAGAAAGCTGCACTTTTTAAAGGCTGCCATTTCCTCTTAACTACATCAATAGCAGAGGTCAGAGCCGCCTGCATGAATTGTTTGGTGGTTCTGTTCCAGCATTTTTAACTCTGTGAAACACTTAAAGAGTTTGTCCTTTCCAAGCATTTTAATCATGGAAGAAATAAAAGGACAACAGCCGCAGGGTGCTATTTTGCAAGTGGGAGAGCACACTTGGGTGCAATTAAGTTGCCATAAATACAGAAAAATAAAGCCAATCTGCAAATGACCTATGACTGTCTATACAGATGAGAGGGGATTTAAATTATGTAATGTATTTGTGAAGGGGCGGGGGGGGGGGCAAATGAAGATAAGAAATGAAAAACTAAACATTGTGCCAGATGAGAAAGTAGCCTGGCATATCACAGCGACTGTGGAGATTAAATGGTTACACTGCAAGGGACAAAAATGTCACACAGTGTCTCCTGTCATCTGTTATGGGCCTCCCCAAGGAAGCAGGGCCTCCCCTATTGCTTCCTCTACATCTTGCAACTCAGGAGGAATGGTGCAAGGAATGCAATGTCATCAGAGGTCTATAAAAATCTGACCTTCAAGCTGATAGATTTGGAGCAATAAAAGGCTTCCAGAGCACCTGATGTATAAACATAAAGGGAAGTTATAAGGGCCAACCCCCTTTAGTTTACAGGGTGCAATCAGGGTGAGATTAAGTTTCAGACTAGTCTAGGGACTTGCAGCTCTTGCAAAGCAGGGGTCCAAATTATGTTAGGAAACCCAAATGGGAGGAGTGATGGACCTTGGAAGAGACAGACATAAAAGGAAGAAGTTATAAGGGGAGAAGATGAATAGGGCTTAACTGTAATGAATGGTGATAGGTACTACCAAATTTTCATTTCAGGTGGTAAAAAAAGTTATACATGAAAATCAACTTTCTTTTTTCTTTTTCTTTTTTTTTTTTGCAAGCCCTCATATGTTACGGCCTCTATTGATTGTAAATATAATGCTAGGCTTTTACCAAAGCTGGTTGTAATGCATGAAATCAAAATGGTCAGAATAATTTGAATGAATGCTAAGACTGAGCCAATTAAAAATAAGCATAGCTAAGGTTTGCCATGACATCACAGTGTGTTTATATAGACCCCTGCACGATATAAGGGATACAATGCTAGATTTGAACTGGAAAGACATGAGTTCAAATCCTTGCTCAGTCAGTCACGAGGTCGAGGCTACTTAGTGACCGCGAGCTAGCTGATTTCACCTTAGAATACCTCACAAGTTGTGAGGAAACAATGACTAATCCCTGGAACACTGTTGTGAGCTTCTTGGAGGAAAGGCCGCAGGATATGAATATTATATAGATAAATCACAACCATTTCTCATGGAATCTGAAGGGTGTTCTAGAAGCAAGGCAACTAGATCATTTTAGATACATTGAACACAAGTAGAGGGCCTTTGATTTTGTCCCTGAAATGCAAGGGATAAAATCTTACCTGGTCTTACATTAGATGGCTAATTTTTAGTTTAATTTATTTGTACCTCAATACACTTTTCCAATAGTGTTCTATGATATTTATTTCATTTCATTAATAATACTTGTATACCACTTAATATAATAAAATCTCCAAGCACTTTTACAGAGTATATGTAAAAGTATACACTATTAATTAGAGCTACAATAACAAAACTCAATAAATAAAAGAAAAATTACCCCAAAAATGGTAAAATAAGGCAGCATTATGTTGTTCAGTTACAGGCTGGTGAACAAGCTGCATAAACAAGTAGTTCTTCAGGAAGCATTTAAAGCACAGCACATTTTCTGCCTCCTGAACTGCATGGAGATGTTACAAGGTGACATCCTGTTGGTCGCAGAACAACCAGAAGGGCCTCCTCTAAAGATCTTAAAGGTTGACTGGGTACACATACAGGAAAAGGCAGTCTACTAGGTATTCTGGTCCTGATTTATTTAGGGCTTTGTATGTCAACTTCATAACCTTGAACATGGCTTGGTAGCTATCAGGCAGCCAAACTAATTGCCAAACTGGTTTGAAGCACACTGGCACCATGAGAGAATTGTATGACCTAGTTCTCACTGATTGACAGGAATTCATTTTATTTATTTATTTGTTTGTTTGTTTGTAGCATTGTGTTAATATGCCACCGTTCTTCCATCCTTGAACTCAAGACAGCATATATAGGGTTCCCGGATGGTCTCTAGTCCCTGAATAGACCAGGACCTGTTTGCTTCTGTAAGGCTGCTGTACTGTGTGCCCCCAGATGATGTCCTAAGAAAGGAAGCCTGTGTCTAGGCCATGCCACTAAAGCAGTGTTTCTCAACCTTGGGTCCCCAGATGTCTTTGGCCTACAACTCCCAGCATGCCCCAGCCAGCATAGCTGGCTGGGGCATGCTGGGAGTTGTAGGCCAAAAACATCTGGGGACCCAAGGTTGAGAAACACTGCACTAAAGAATGCAGGTGAGGTCTTGCATGTCTGAATGCTCCAACAGTCAACAAATGTACTCTGCATGGAATAGCAGATTCGAGGGGAAAGGGTTGTATTCTAGCCTTCTTGCTGACTTTCTACGTATCGACACAGGTTCACTACCTGAGTAAGAACTAGCCCCTCAGTGTGCTGTGATAAATAAATTAAGTCATCATTCCCCTGCCCACCGCCCTTAAATCTATTTCTTCATCATTTTTATCTGCCCTCTTGTTAGCTGATAACTGATAATTTATGAACTGAGATGGTTTTTTTAAAAAATTGTTTACATTTATATTTAGCGTAAAAGTTGCCAGCGTTTAAACACTGGGGAGAACAATCCAACAAGAGCAGAGAGAGAGAGTCTGTAGACAAACCACCATTTCCTAGGCCCTGCTGGGCTTGTGTCAGAGGGGCAGAAGTTGGGATGGTGTTTTTCCTCAGGGTGGGCTTTTTTTTTTGCTTTTTTTTTTGTTTCCCCTCCATCTGGAGGTATGTCAGGGCAATTCACCCCTGGAATGCATCCTTCCAATGATGGCAGGGCAACAGTAGCGGACCTTCATGCCGCCACATGGAGGAGGCTTCCGAGAGCAGGCCTTCCTCTCCACCTGCAGTCTCAGAATTCCGCAGTATCCTTTGGGCCCTGGAACACCCTCCTGGGGACCATAGGATTGCAGATTTATTTAAACCAAAACAAGTTAGGTGCAAGGCCCCTGAATCTGTGGGTTGGAGTAGGTTATTTGCTTAGGGCAGTGTATTGTTTATCTCTTCACCATTTCTCTGGTTAGGGGAAATGAAAGCTAGTGTAATTGAGGTCCTGTGGGGGCACTAAGGGACCCTGGTGTTGGGCGGGAGGAGAAATACAATAGTAAACAAGCAATGCTTTTAAAAATGTAGTGAAGAAGACTGTACCATCAGTGTTTTTAAGACTTAACAAACATACTGAAAATAAACTATGCTGTGTATTAATGAGAATGCTGGCAAATGTTTTTAGCTTACGTCGCATTTTTCTTTGTTTTTCAGGCATTGAATTTGAAGGGGGAACGGAAATGTGTGCAACTGCAACAATCTTAACATATAAAGCAAAAGATGCTGTGTTTAAATATCTTTTTTCCCTCTGAAACTATATTTTGGGCCTGGGCAAGATATGTGCAAACACACACGGAAGCAAAGTTTTGCTTTATATCCTGTTATATAAAGATAAAGGGCAATATTTTTGCAACACCAGATAGTTATAAATGTTGTTAGGCAATGAGGGACTGATATATAACAGACATATGAATAGTAACACATTTCAAACGGATATTTCACAATAGGTATCATGTGTCTGGGGAAACGGTGAAGCTCGATTGAACAAAAGATAAAGTTAATACTACCTAATAAGAACAGACCATTATAGATCAGTGAAACTGCAAAGCAGAATTATATGACAAGGGCCAAGCCACATTATCTAAATTAACATTTTTCCAGCATGAACAAGAAGGGCCAGTGTAGAAAAACGGAGAGCAGTACTGTGGCCTGCATTTAGTCAACCTGAAGTAATTATTAATTTATGGTTGTCTGTGATTTTAATGAAAATGAAAACTGAGAGGAAAAGAATTGAGAGAGATAATGTGCCGTGAAATTGAGTTTCATTTGTTTGGGGGCCCACCTTCTTTGTTCTTCTTTCCTCTGTCTCTCTCTCTGAATATCTTTCACTCTGTTTTCTTTTCTTTTCTTTTTTGTACCCAGAGAAAAAGATGTTTGTAAGTAAAGTACAAATCTTGTCAACTTCTATAAACTTCTGTAACTTTGTATTTAAAAATACCTGTAGGTACATGATCAGAAATTAATTGAATGACTTATTCTTCCCTACCAAAGCAACTTGGACAATCCATCTGTTAGGCAATTTCTGCAGAATTTTATCCCAAGCAGTGGCAATTTCTCTGCCACTGAGTTCTGTTATGTATTCGACAGACCAACATAAATATATCGGAAAAAAAGGAGAGAACTAGGTTCTCAGGATGCAAAAATCTTTATTAAAGGAGCCCGACATTTTTGCATCCTGAGAACCTAGTTCTCTCCTTTTTTCCGTTGCATTTGGATGCTTATCTCCAACATAAATATATACCATGAAATAGCTTCTACATCCATGGAAAGTCATGGTGCTAATTCATGTTGTTACTCAACTGAAGATCTCTCCCCGTTGTTGTTGTTGTTGTTGTTGTTGTTGTTTTTAGGGAAGAATTCCCACAGCAGACATTCCTTTATGTACATCATGGCAAGGGACATACATTTTACTATGTATTTATTTATCTATTACATTTCTATTCTACCCAATAACCAAAGCTCTCCAGGTGGTTCACAAAGCAAAACTTAAAACCATAAAATACTTAAACATAATATTAAAAAATTAAAAGTTTAAAACAGAATAAAACCAAAGTAAAAGCAGAAGCAGTGCAAAGATCTAAAAACGCAGTAACACATATTTTTTTTTTAAATGAAGGACTAAAAAGAATAAAAAGCTCTTCACCAGGCACCAAAAAGACCACAACATAGGCATCAGGTGAGCCTCTCTTGAAAGGGCATTCCACAGATGGGTCACCACCACTGAAAAGGCCCTCAGTAGCCATCTGCCTCACCCTGGAGAAGGGCCTGTGAAGATAATCTTAGGGTCTGGGCAAATATATATGGGGAGATATATGATTATTGTTCAGGTAACCTGACTCCATGTCGTCTAGGGCTTTGAAGTTTAATAACAGTACTTTGAATTGGGTCCAGAAATAAACTGGAAGTGCAGATCACAAAGCACTGGAATAATATGATCATATTGGCTAGTCCTTGTTAACAATCTTGCTGCCCTATTTTGGACCATGCCTGATCTATCAAGGTCTACCATAGAATGATCTACCCCCTATCCTCTTCTCCCCCATTTCCCATCCCACTAGGTCCACTCCAAAGCTACCTTGCCATGTCTTTCTCCATCCTGAACAACCAAAATGAAGGGAGCAGCTTCCTACAAATACTACTCAAATGATTCACATTTTGCAACAGTCAACAGGCTGATGAACTTACTAGCTATCCCGGTAGGGATCAGCTAACTATCACCTAGTCAACAAGGTATGTTATATCACCTTACCTAGTTTCTGACATAATTAATGGGTGTTAAAAGAATTGTCATGAAATCTTTGATCCATCTAGTTGGTACTTACTGTGAGAGAAGTTTCCTTTTTCCTGCCTAGTTTTTCATACTCTGAAACTATCTGGGAGCCTCCAGTAGTTTTTAAAGCTATCTGAGAAAGGACTTGCTTCCATTGGTGCACGCCACCACAGTTGGCATCTGATTTTTAACAGGGCCGTATTTTCAGGTGAACAAGTAATAAATGACAAGTAGGATGGCCATTTGTGAATGATCAAAAAAGAGGACACTGATTTGCATATGCTATTGTATATGTATAGATGAAAATTTAGAAATGATTATTATAATTTAAATAGAAATACAGTACATCCCACCACAGTGTGCAAGACTGTGACCAGGTGACCTGTGTGCCTACTCAGTCTGTTATCCATGTGCTATTGATGGGCAATTTCAAGGCCTAGCTCTTCCTTCTGATGGGTCTTTCTCTTTATGCTGGACTTGGACTGGGCAGCCCTTCAAATAGAAGATGCTTTCAAATAGACGGCAGTCGTCTGGCAGCCCGTCAAATAGAGGACCTGACCTCTGTAAAAGAGGAGACATATAGCCAACCTCGTGACAAGCAGCGTTGACTCTGCACAATGAATCTATCCCAACAAGCTGAGGCATGGACAAAAGGCTCTTTAATTGACTCTCCTCCAGTGCGAACAGTAAGAGGATGTTATTTTACCTCACACAACACTGCAAGATTCCTTTCCCTATGTCTTACTTGGGAGAATATGGTTGTGGTACGTCGTTGGTTGTGTTTTTGAAGGAGAACCCTTGGAATAGAGTGTTGAGCTAGATGACTGGAATCTTTTGGGGGGCTTATCTTGTTTGGCACCCTGGCCTCTACTTGCCTATCCCCAGTGTACACACCGAATATTCAGTCATCTCAGGGCTAAGCTAGATGATACATTAAATGTGAACTCACATCTGCATGTCTTTAAAAAAAAAAAAAGTAGCCAAGGGGAACCTGATCCAGATTGGGATCCCCACCCAGCACTGTCTTCCTCTCAAAAATCATCCATGAAAGCCACAAGAGGGACAATTGCTATGGGTGCAAATATCAGCTGTGTAGTGGAGGGAGGGATTTCCAGTAGGAAAATGATATTGAGAGAAAGTGTTGATCTCTCTGCACCACATGATCCTTGTGCAGATCAGGAGCACCTATGGCTATTTTCTTTTTTAAAATTATTGGTGTGCAAATATGATCACACATTTAATGTACCATCTAGTTCGGCCATTAAGTTGAGAGTAATATCACACGCACGTGTGCGCGCGCACACACACACACACACTTTATCTCGCTGTCCCTTCTAGTCAAACAGGTTTTACATATACTTGAAGCAATGCCAAAACCTGTTTGCCAGTGGTAGAAATGGGATTATTGTGCACAGGCCGCAAGCAGCCATCCTTTCAACTGTCCAAAAAAAATATATTAAAAAATGAAAGAGCCCTCCTCAGAAAGATCAGAATCAACTGTCTCCAGCCACAGTCTTACCTGGAAAACTAGAAAGCTCTCCTTTCTCACCCTGTTGCCTTGAAGGTGCAGAGTTTGAAGAACAAGCCCACTGCTAACTTTGCATTCCTTCCACTGCCGCCCAGTCTACCATGGCCAATGAAAAAAGTCGGCAGTTTTCATTATCCTCCATCATTTCCTTATTAGCTGCAGTGTTTGCTAACAAATACTGACCTGTCTCTCCTTCCATCTGTTGGAGAATTAAATAAAAGATGAACCAAACAGAGTTCACAGCCTGGGAGTCCCGCAACTTTCCAAGCACCCTTAACTACCGCTGATTTCAAGGCAGGCTCAGACATCCTAGGAATTGGAAGTCTACTGCACTTGACACTGCCATATGGATGATGTTTGTTCTTATTGTTTCCACTTCCTGCTCTCAGCTAACTCAAATGCTTTGGTTAATGGCTTTGCCTTTATTTAAATTTACTGCAAATTATATTCTATAATTACTTTGCCAACTTGCTTCTAGGGCATGTCTACACAGCTCTAATTTGGAAGAACTGCGCTCCGTGTGTTGTTTTGCACTCTCCACTTTCCCAAGCAGTAGGAAGTTTCGGGAACATCTTTTTATACAGGGTCATTTTCCCTGGAGAAAGGAGAGCAAATGGAGACTTACAGCATTTTTGCAAATGTACAAAATTAACAGGAGAGAGCAGGCAGATATTTGGAGCAGATAGTGCTAAGCTTTAAAGTAGCACCAGTTCCCCCAAATGCAAACAGCAATTGGGAAAAACTAGTAGTCATCCAAGGCTGTTGCTTGCCATTCAGTGGGGGGAAACCTCTGCCTTTGGGTACTTCTAGATGTGGGTGATTTAGAAGCAGCCAGGCATTACTGTTCCATTTCAAGCTGAATAACAACTCTGCTTCCAGACTTCTGGACTCCAAATGGCATATGTTGAGCAGACTCCCTTTCCCCAGTCCCAAATATGGTGCGGGGGGGAGTTAAACCCTCCTTTCTCCCCTCAGTATAGTTCCAGTCATGACTACAGGTGAAATTTACACACACACACCCCTGGGATGGGAGGAGGATTAAGAAAGAGATGTAAAGGCAAGACTATCTGGAAAAACAAGGGTTGAAGGCGAGATTCCTAGAGGGGAAGGACAAACCATAGAGAAGGAAATGGCTAGAGAAATCTATACAGGCTAAAAAAACACTATTGCACAGCTGTGTGATAGGTCTTTTATATCTGAAAAATTGAGTCGCTGTTCCATTGTGTTTTTTAAAAGTTAAAAGATCATTGGTGGGGTTTATTGGTTCCCACCTTGTGGAGACATGGTAGTAGTCAGGAGAGCTACTGTTGCACTCAACTGTGATTATTGCAATAGTACAGGCTTGGTGTTGCTTTCATCACAGAGCTTATATCTTGGCGATGCCTCCTACGATTCATCTACTACTTCATTTCACTGGAGTTCACTTCATCTCTGGCAGAACCCCAACTTAATTAGAGTGCCAATAAGGGTAAGCTACCTCAGATTCATTGATCAGTGCAACAATTGTTTGCTGGTTTCTTTTCCTCTGAAGTTCATTGTTCTTTGTGCCAGCTGTGATTTGTTTGAAGTATATATCCTTCATCAGCTATAGCGCTGTGTGCCAGTCTACCAGCACTATGGACTGTATTAATGTTATGTTATGCCATTTATTTAATTTATATTATCTAGGACATTAATCCTGAGTACTGAACAACATAATACATAGTAGGCACTGTATTCCTCACTCTTCTTCGTACTACTCTTCTTTGTACTTACTCTTTTTTCTGGGCACTTCCTTGAATATATATATATATATATATAAATCTATTCTTCCCCTTCAATTCAATCTACAGGATTCTTTCTACCATTCAGGCTGCAGGTGTTGGTATGTGGGGGGGGGGGAGTTTGTATCCCTCCTCCCACCTGTAAACTCCTTTGGTGAGTTACTCTTAGGATCCTGATAAGTGAGTGCTAGTGAGCACCATTCAGGCTGCAGGTGTATATGTGTGTGTTGGGGGGAGTTTGGACGTTTTAATGCTACTGCATGGGAAATAAAACTTCACTGCACATAGAAAAATAACATGCCAGGGAAAAGTTGTGCTCTAAACCAGTGCTTGGGTCCCCAGATGTTTGGGCATGCTGGGAGTTGTAGGCCAAAAACATCTGGGCTGGGGACCCAAGGTTGGAGAACACTGCTCTAAACCCTTCTCCATATACTAGTCTTTTATATGTAGAAAGGTTTTGTTCCATTGGGAAGCATTCAAACATGCAAACTTCATCTTTCTCTAGAAATGCGAAGCAGGAAACCCAATATGTAAAAGACCTCCTGGTTTCATCATATCTTATACTCGATTATTGAGAGTTCCCTTGAAGGATCATTGCTTTATGAATGGGACAACCTGTTCTTCCTACATCCTGACAATGGCTACTAGTCACGGTGGCTATGTATTACCTCCTATATAAGAGGCAATATGCCTCTGAAATCCAAGGGCAGAGGAATACAAGCAGGTGGGTGCTATTGCACTCATATCCCGCTTGTGGGCTTCCCATGGGCATTTGGTAGGCAACTGTGGGAGCAGAATACAGGACTAGACAGGCCTTTTGGTCTGCACTGATGTATGCTCTTAACTGTTATCGATATGAAGAGATCTGTAGTTTAATGGATCCTGTTTTCATTGCTGTGCATGCTCACCACAGCATATGGGGTCATTCGAATTGCCATTCCTTGACACGGCCTGAAGCGTACACAACAATGTCCAGAGGCCGATGCCAGCACACGGTGGTTCCCAGGAGCCCTCCCCACCACCAACCCCGCCATCCCCCTCAATAAGTTGCAGGCAGTGGGAAAGGATCCATGGAACTGATGTGGGTGGGTTAAAATGGATTGGACTTGGACTCCAGGGCGATGTCTCTGTCTGATCTGTTGGAAGGACCCAAAAACCCAGTATCTGCAACCCCCCCGTTTGCAGAGTTCACCCCATCATTAGAAGTGAGTAATGGTGGACAATGGCTCTATTCTGCTACATTTGGTTCTGTTAGAAACTACTGTTTGTCTTGAGCGCAAACCTTCTTTTCTGCCAATACATTGCTCATATTCTGGATGGTGTTGGAGTACAAATAAATCTGCTGGTGAGGATAGGGTGGGCCTTATTCCTGTTGACTGGGTTCATGCAACATGATACGCCATGGTGGCTCATAAGCCATGCTTGCTTCAGAGTGGCTTTTTGTGTGTGTTGTTTAAACCCAGCCAGAGTGGCCTGTGCATGGTTAACAAACCATGATGCTGCGTTCAGACAACACAAGCCACTCTGAAACAAATATGACTTATAAGCCACCGCGGCTTACAGTGTTGTATGAACCAGTGTCAGGAAATGGGTTTTCTCCCTATGACAAACCAAACCTCCCTCCGCCCAACTTTCTGGAAAGGACTCTGTACGAAGCATGCTGAGCCTAGACACCAAAGATTACATTTCTATGCATTCCAGGCTGATTCCTCTCTCACATCACTCAGCTTATGTTAAAGAGGTACTGTCAAAATCAACCTGGAGAATGCAAGACCAGGTCCTCCCAGGCTGTTGATTGGAAAGTTTGGATTTCCCTCTCTAGGAGCTGCCCAGACCCCGTAGAAATACCTTTTGGTTTTTGAGATTTCCCTTTGTCTTCATGTGGATAGCAAAGAAACAACATCTCCTTAAGCTCCCAGGTGGGCTTCATCATCCCTCCCCACACCTGTAAGCTGCTTTGGTGAGTTATTCTTAGGATCCTGATCAGTAAGTGCTAGTGAGCTAGTATAACATTTCATTTTATTTATTCATTTATTTATTAAAAAGCCAACTATTACCAGTGATGTAGTGGAGCCAGCGCTCACAGGGATGCAGCAGCACTGACACTTTTTTATTAGCAGGAATGCTGACGTCATCTGCCACCCCCTCAGAATTCTCTGTGTCCCATCCCCCCCCTGGGAGTTTAACTACATTCCTCATAGTAGCTGGAGGGAAATGAATTTTCCCAACAACAATATAGTGTTCCCTGTTGTAATGCGAGGTATTCTGGGGCGGCTTGGTCTAGAATGGGTAAATAAGACCCATCAGCTTTACAAAAGACCTGCTCCTGGTGGAGATGAAAACTGCTAGAACTGGTTTGTTGATATGGATCAACAGTGCTACCTGCATTTTAGAACTCTCCTTGGCGATGTGGCTATGGGGACTGCCACGATGAGCACCTTCACTTCATGATTTACCACTACACCACTGATTGAATGGGAAACTGGATTTGATTTGATTCTCTTGCCTAGTTTGATGGTTGGCTAAGTTCACGCATGCGCTGGACTGCTTGGCAAACTGACTAATCTGGTTGCTAAGAAGGTTAAAGGAAGCTCTGAAAAGTGCCCTATCCTTCTCCATGTATAAAACCCATAAGTCTGTCTTCTCAAGTGGGCTAAAATGGACATTACTTTAAAAGTGTGTCTGGCAGCTATTTCTTCTTCTCGTTTGTACAATAGAATAGGCATAGTGGGCATGATCTAGGTCTTAAAAGTGCCCCACCAATTCCGATCTGGATCTGCCCCCCTACACTACTCTAAAAAATGAAAAAAGATGTAGCTGCGAGACACAAATTTAACATTTGTTTTGGCACTAAGGGATATTTAAAAACACATGTGAGTGGTGATGATGGTGCTATAATCTGAGGAATATAGACCAAAAAAGTGCCTTGCAGCCTGTCCTACCTTGCAGGGTTGGAGGTACAGACATGCCAGTTTGTCACACACCCACATTAGATCTCTTCAGAGCAGGATGTCTCACACGGACTGGACTAAAAAAGTGGCCAGGGACTAGTTAATGTGCTATGTTGTACAACGAACATCATGCAGTGAATTAGTTGCTTTTGCACAGCCTTGGTAGAGACATCTCATCTAAGGGAAAGGCAAAGAGCAGGGGAACGGCTATAGGGAGGATACATTTTGCTGGATCTCCAGGCTGAAGGATGATTTTGCAGGCATCAAGTGATGAACTAACTGAAAGGCAAATTCTCCTATCTCTAGGCAATGATTTTACAATTGTGTTGGGATATTTCGGGGGCTTCCCCCCCCCCCAGTGAGATCAGAAATAGTGGGAAGGCTACTCTAAAAGACCACTTGTCCACCATTACCAATCTCTCTCTACAATATGCAACTGCAGGGGTGTGTTGTGTGAATTGTAGGGCACAATGAATGGACGTTCTTTAATATAGGCCAGTGACAAGATCCCTGAGGCCTGGCAAGCCCTCCATACAAAGAGAGAATAGAGCTCTTGAAGGCACTCCAGAACCGTGATATGCTGCAGCTCTGTGACAGATGCGCATGACTTCTTTGGTTTACAAATTGATATGGAAAGGGTTCCTTGTTGAGGATAGCTTGAAAACTTTAAATTGAATGTGTACATAAGTCAGAACAGAAGCCACACAATGTTTTCAAAGTGTTGCAAAGTGTCACAAAGTATAGTGTGTGCGTTCATAAGTACGAACCATTGTATTTAACTCAGATTTTTACATATATGGCGGTCCATTCTTAAGTATGAGTTGTCCGTAAGTCGGGACGTCCGTAACCTGGGGACTGCCTGCATTTCCTTTTATTCTTTTTCTGAAAGAGGAAGAAATATGGGGTTTGTTTAAAATACAAATTAGAAGTTTACAAAGTCAGTTCACCCAGTGTGTGCTGCTTCAAGATAGAAATTAATGGGGGAGGGCACATCAGGGAACAGTTTAAATTCAGCATCTTTGTACATATTATTCAGTAGGTTGACTGATATTCAGCTGTCACATTCATTGTCCCTACTACATTTATTGTACTCTTTTTAGATTCAGAGGAACAAGCATAATTCCACCAGATTCCAAAGTGGTGGGAATGTGCAATGAGCTCACCCTTTATTCTCCTGCATATATATTTTTTTCAACTGAGATCAGCCATTCCTTTCAAGGCATTCTTAAAGTGCTGCAACAGAAACATTCTGCATGAAGGCTTCTTCGTTGTCCTTTAAAGTCATTGCTTTTCCGACAGCATTACGTGTGCAAGAAAACCCATGCATTTCTCACCCACATTCCTCAGTTTGCTGTTATCATCACTTGGAGGCAGCCTCCACTGGAGAGCTCTGTAAGTTTCACATTCTTTGCCCCAAATCAATGGTCCATTTAAAATCGGAAGTACCACCTTTCATTGCATCCTGAATGAGAATGGACAATATCTTGAGATGGGGAGGGAGGTGATGAGAAGGGTGGGGTGGCTGATGATTTCAGCAAACTTGGCTTTGCATCTTGTACCATTTGCAACTTTTTACACATCATTGTAACAGTGCACTTCCCAATTAAAAACCAAATATTTGTTTGTTTATTTATTTGAAAAGACACGCTTTAAAATAAAATATACAATTTTTAAAACTGTGGAGGGCAGCTGTGGTACTGACTGATTGATTTGACTTGATTTCTAACCTGGCTTTCTACCAAGAAAAAAAAAATGGCACTCAATGCAGCTTACAGAGACAAATAAAATTGGTTAAAACAATAAAACAATACATTAAAATACAATAAATGACTGTTGTTAATAAAACAATAATAATAGAGGTTGAAAAATAAGAAAGTTATAGCACAACCCTATGTTTGTCTACTCAGAAGCAAATCCAATTGAGTTAAATGGTTTTTATGCCCAGGTAAGTGTATATAGGACTGCAGCCTCAGAGTGTCTAGTGTTTAGTCATCTCCTACAGCAGCCTTCCCCAACCTGGTGCCCTCCAGATGTTTTTGACATCAATTCCCATCAGTCCCAACCCTCAAGGCCATTTGTCAGGAATGCTGGGAGATGGGGTTGAAATCTGGTGGGTACCAAGCTGGTAAAGCCTATCCTACAGTAATCGATTTGAATGACATATGTAAATGAAGCATCTCCATAGCTCTGGAGAAATGGGCAGCTGTTTGGTGTGGGAGAGGGACCATTGGTGGTAGAACACATGCTTTGTATGTAGAGACCCCAAGTTCAATCCCTGGCAGCATCTCCAGGTAAAAGTATCCGGTGGCACGTGACGGCCACAAGATAGCTGAAGCATTCTGTTTCGATCAGCACTGGAAATTTTTTTTGCCCCTGACAAAGGTATATGCCGAAACACGTTGGGCAATAAATATTTCAGTAGGCACCTGAGATTCTTTTCTCCTCCGTTTTTTTTTTTTTTCCCAGAGTGGACAATACTGAGGTGGATGGACAAGAAGTCTGCCTGGGTGGAATACAGCACCCTCCTAAGACATCCATTTTCTTTTGTGCTTATCAAGTATCATGGTGGTGATTCATTCAGTGGGTAACTGAAATGGTGTCTGTGAACACGAAGCCCTTTAAATGTTATATAAATGCGAAATATTTTTGTTATTAGTTGTTTTCTTCATCATCATCTGTTCATTGGATACACAGGGCATCGATTGGTTATGGGGAATATACAGTTCTCAAGCCATTCAGATTTTAAAAAAACATATTTGATTGTGAGTGGTATTCAAGAAACGTCCTAGTAAGGTGACGTTGTCTGATGCACGACAGCTTTTTGCATTAGGATAGAAACAAAACTTTTTGTAGGGGTGTTTTATTTTTTTACATTGATTTAGGCATTACGAGGCAGAACATTATATACCTATTTAAAAGGTTTATAGGCTGCCTTTTAGAGGGAACATTATCTGGCAAGTGTCCATATTCATTTTGCAAGGTTTGAACCTCTTTTATGCTTCTGTTTAGTTGTTTTCATATTATATGTATATGCATTAATTTTGTGCCAAAATCTGTCCTCCAACTGCGTAAAAGTTTTCTTACCCAATGAAAGGGGCTTCCATTTTTCTGCCTCTTTCTCAGGGCGCTTTTCGATTTCTTTTGGTGGTGTTTTTGAGCATCCCTTAACATTGTGAGGTGGCTGCGGCGGGTGCTGTGTGGTTTTTCGTTCTATTACGCAGCTCTCTATTACTGTGCAACTCCTCAGCTTCCCACACTTCCCGATCTGAAAAAGATGCTTGGGGGAGGAGTTTTCTCACCACGTCTTCCCCTGGGCTTTAATTGAAGTGTGGGAAGACAGGGAAGCTGCAGGCATCTGGAGAAGCCTGGACAATGAACAACACTGAAATTTTCTTCTTCTTTAAACATTTATTTGAAAGCAATTTATTTCCTATCAAACTGAATGAGATTGGTCGAAAGCATGTGGAAGAAATTTTCAGCAAAGCACTAGTAGTGAGTGTCCAGGCACAAATTCTACAGGTGCAAGGCAAATTCTGCAAGCCTTGCTTAAGTAGGATTTAAGTATCTGTGATAATAGTAATAGTAATAATTGAAGTAATTTTTGGCAAAATACAAATATGCATATATTATATATTCATACAATAAGTATATATTATATATGTTTCTGTATCTATTTTGTTTCTTATTTTAGTCTACAAATATTTTTATATTATTAGCACTACTACCACTACTACCACTACTACTACTACTACTACTACAACTACTACATTTATATCCCACCTTTTTTCCTCTTGCAAGGAACTCAAGGCGGCTTACATGGTCCTCCTCCTCCTCCTCTCCATTTTACCCTCACAATGACCATGTGAGGTAGGTTAGGCTGAGAGTCAGTGAATAGCCCAAAGTCACCCAGTGAGCTTCATGGCTGAACAGGGACTAGAACCCAGATCTCTTGAGTCCCAGTCCAGCACTCTAACCACTACACCACACTCACTCTCATTACAGGATCAGATACAGCTTCCCCATACCGCTAGCAGAATGAGACTTCTACATCCTCTCCTCCTCACTACAGCTTTGAACACTGTTTGGAGGACTCCCCGGAGGACATTTGGAGGGCGTGTGTGGGGCTGCAGGAAGGAGCAGACATTTGCAAAAGTCCTGTTCTGCCAGTGGTATCTGTTCCACAGGTGCAATGAGGAAGATGGATCCAACCCATATTTTTTTGTCAGTATTAACATAGAATCATAGAATCATAGAAAAGTAGAGTTGGAAGGGGCCTACAAGGCCATCAAGTCCAACCCCCTGCTCAATGCAGGAATCCAAGTCAAAGCATTCCTGACAGATGGCTATCCAGCTGCACCTTGAATGTCTCCAGAGTGGGAGAGCCCACCACCTCCCTAGGTAGTTGGCTCCATTGTCTTATTGCTCTAACAGTCAGTAAATTTTTCCAGATGTTTAGGCGGAATCTGGATTCCTGTAACTTGAGCCCATTATTCTGTGTCCTGCAAACTGGGATAATCAAGAAGAGATCCTGGCCCTCCTCTTTGTGACAACCCTTCAAGTACTGGAAGGAACAGTGCTATCATATCCCCCCTCAGTCTCCTCTTCTGAAGTCTAAACATGTCCAGTTCTTTCAGTCTCCCCTCATAGGGCCTTGTTTCCAGTCCCTTTATCATCTTTATTGCCCTCCTCTGAACCCTCTCCAGTTTGTCTACGTCCTTCTTAAAGTGTGGTGCCTAGAACTGGACGCAGTACTCAAGATGAGGCCTAACCAGTGCTGAGTAAAGGGGAATTATCACTTCACGCGATTTGGAAGCTATACTTCTATTAATGCAGCCCAAAATAGCATTTGCCTTCTTTGCAGCCACATCGCATTGCTGGCTCATATTCAGTTTGTGATCTACCACAATTCCAAGATCCTTCTCACTTGTAGTATTGTTGAGCCAAGTGTCCCCCATTCTGTAACTCTGCATTTGGTTTCCTTTCCCTAGGTGCAGCACTTGGCATTTATCCCTATTAAATTTCATTCTGTTGTTTTCGGCCCAGCGCTCCAGCCTATCGAGATTGCTTTGAATTTTGTTTCTGTCTTCTAGAGTAGTAGTCTGTCCCCCCAACTTGGTCTCCTCCGGATCGACTGTGAGTGCGTTGCTGTTCCGATGATCCTGTGAGCATGCGTCGGGAGCTATGTATAGGGTCACCATGCGGTAAGGTCCGGGGAGGGACCAGAAAGACGATCCAAACATAAAGCCTCAACGGCAGAACAGGCGGAAGATAATTAAACCTAAATTACAACGGCTGTGAAGGCGGATGAAGGCTGCAGCAGAGAATGGTTTTCCAATCGTCAGGGTAACCATGCCATTGGATCTCTGCCGTACTCTGTCAAGTTTGTGTGGTGATTCGTTGTGCACCGATCTCCCCACATAAAACAGTTTCACGCACAGGCGTCTTCCAACCCAACCCATCCAACCCAACCCAACCCAACCAAACAAAAACAAAAAAAGTCCCATGGCGACTGGCGAATGGCAACGGGGGCAGGACTGTGAATCTGGAAGCCCCTAGTCATGGACCAGCACATGGGCGGTGGATGCAGACTCAGTCGCCCTGTTCAAGGAACGAGGTAGTCGAGCAGCTCGGCAGCTGTATCCATGACTGAGCAGCCCTATTTAGGATCCACTCTGCTCACCCCGTATGGGGAGGGGGCTAGAAAAGGTGCCCTAAACATAGTCTACCTCTTTCTCCCCTGACTGGATTACCGCGTCCAGTGGGGTCACCATTTTAGCGGTCGAAAAAGACATTTGAATTTTGGAACATGGAATATACGGACATTGCTGGATAACATAGATAGTGAACGCCCTGAGCGTAGGACTGCTATTATTGCAAGGGAGCTGAGACGGTTTAAAATTGACATAGCAGCACTTCAAGAAACTCGAAGGGCAGGAGAGGGACAGCTGAAAGAAGAAAAAGGAGGTTATACCTTCTTCTGGAAAGGACTACCTGAGCAGGACCGACGAATACATGGTGTAGGCTTTGCCATCAAAAATGAACTAGTGAACTCTTTGTCAGAAGTTCCTACTGGCATTAACGAACGCCTGATAACTCTTCGATTAAAGCTCGCCAATAACCAACAGGTAACTATTTTGAGCGCTTATGCACCAACATTAGATGCTGATGATGACATCAAGGAAAGTTTTTATAGCCAGTTGGACACTCTCCTGTCAGAGATACCTAAGGAGGATAAAATTATCCTCCTGGGCGATTTTAACGCAAGAGTCGGGCGTGACTTTGATTTATGGCCAGAAACTATTGGAAAAGACGGAGTTGGTAATAGCAACCCGAACGGACTCTTACTTTTGTCTATATGTGCAGAGCATAATCTCACTATCACAAACACGCTCTTTCGACAAAAGAATAAGTTTAAAACATCATGGCAGCACCCACGGTCAAAGCACTGGCATCTTCTGGATTATGTAATTGTCCGTGTTAGAGATCGCCGCGATGTACTTCTTACTAGGGCCATGGTGAGTGCCGACGACTGCTGGACAGACCACCGACTAATCCGTTCCACAATGGTTATCAACATTGCTCCCCAACGTAGGCTTCAAGGAAGGAAACCAAGGCATAAAATGAACATCCAAGTCCTTCAAGATCCTATTAAGCAAACTCGTCTTCAATCACTTCTTAAGGAACATCTACCTACGGAACCTCCTGACAACATTGAGGACCATTGGTCTAAGCTGAAAACCTCCATTACTGCAGCTTGTGAACAAACTATTGGATATGAAACTAAGAAACATCAGGATTGGTTTGATGAAAATGACAATGAGATTAAATATATAATTGACCAAAAAAGGAAAGCCTTCCAAATATGGCAAAATGATATTAACTGCGCTGCCAAGAAAAAAACCTACGCTAGCGCAAAGGCTGAGGTCCAAAGAAGAACAAGAGAACTTAAGAACGCTTGGTGGAAAAAGAAAGCTGAAGAAATTCAACAACTTGCAGAATCTCATGATGCACGGGGCTTTTTTAAGGCCACAAGGGCCATTTATGGACCTAAAACCTATGGTACAAACCCTTTACAATCAAAAGATGGCACCAAACTCTTAAAAGACAAAGAGTCTATTGCACTGCGTTGGAAAGAGCATTATTATGACCTTTTAAATCGTAAATCTAAGGTGGATAATGAGATTTTTTCGCAAATCCCGCAAAAACAAATTAAAGAGGAACTTGCAATACTCCCCACTTTGGATGAAGTAAAAAAAGCCATTAATCAAATGAAGAACAACAAAGCTAGTGGACCAGATGGGATTCCTGCTGAAATCTTTAAAGAAGGGGGCCCCGAACTTGTACAACATCTTCATAAACTCATCGAAAAAATCTGGATAAGAGAAGAGATCCCAGAAGACTTCAGGGATGCCATAATTATCACCCTCTTTAAGAAGGGTGATAGAACAGACTGTGGAAACTATCGGGGCATTTCTCTCTTAGCAACCGCAGGTAAAATATTTGCTAGGATTCTCGCAAACCGTCTTCTATCTATTTCAGAAGAGATCCTCCCTGAAACTCAATATGGTTTCCGCCCCTCTAGAGGGACAGTAGACATGATTTTTACTGCACGTCAGCTCCAAGAAAAATGCCGGGAGCAAAATCAACCCCTTTATATGGCATTTATTGATTTGGCTAAGGCCTTTGATACTGTAGATCGTACAGCTCTCTGGACTATCCTTATGAAAATTGGATGCCCCAATAAATTTGTGAATATCTTGCGACTTCTCCATGACAACATGACGGCAACAGTTTTGGACAACAACGGCTCTCATGGTGCTCCATTTAAAGTGGGATCAGGTGTTAAACAGGGATGTGTTATCGCCCCAACATTATTTGCCATTTTCATCGCAATGATTTTACATCTTGTCAAGGGGAAACTTCCCACCGGTGTGGGAATTATATATCGAACAGATGGAAAGCTTTTTAATCTCAGCAGGCTGAAAGCAAAAAGTAAGGTAATTACAACCTCCGTTGTGGAACTTCAGTATGCTGATGATAATGTGGTCTCTGCACATTCAGAGGATGATCTCCAAACTATCCTAAATGCTTTTGCAGAAGCATACGAAAAACTTGGTCTCTCACTTAACATCAAAAAAACCAAAGTGCTTCATCAGCAAGTGCAAGCCAATCCTTTGGTGATGCCATCTATCCAGCTTGGCGGGACAATACTGGAAAATGTCGATCATTTTCTCTATCTTGGCAGCTATCTTTCTGTTACAGCTAACATCGACAGTGAAATCCAGCATCGTCTGAGCTCCGCAAGTGCCGCATTTTCTCGAATGAAACATAGAGTGTTCGAGGATCGGGATATTTGTAAGAAGACCAAAACACTGGTTTATGAAGCCATTGTATTACCAACTTTATTGTATGCCTGCGAAACATGGACTATCTATAAACGTCACTTCCACCTTCTTGAAAGGTTTCATCAACGTTGCCTCCGGAAAATCCTGCAAATTACTTGGGAAGATAGGCGAACAAATGTCAGTGTACTGGAAGAAGCAAAGACTACTAGCATTGAAAAAATGATCCTTCAACGCCAACTTCAGTGGACTGGTCATGTTGTTCGAATGCCTGACTGCCGTCTCCCAAAGCAGTTACTTTACTCCCAACTCAAGGATGGAAAGCGGAATATCGGTGGTCAATATAAGAGGTTTAAAGATGTTCATAAGGCTAATCTAAAAAAATGCAATATAAACATCGAAAACTGGGAAGCTCTGGCCCATGAACGATCTAAATGGAGGTTGGCCCTTCACAAAGGTTCCATGGACTTTGAAGAAGCCCGAGTGCAAGGTGAAAGGGAGAAACGTGCTAAGCGAAAAGCACGTCAAATGAATCCTTTACAGGACCATCTTCTATCTGGTAACCTGTGTCCTCACTGTGGGAAGCTGTGTGGATCTAGAATTGGCCTCCACAGTCACTTACGGACCCATCGCTAGAGTCTACACAATCTTCTTTAGAATTTCCTCCTTTTATCCCGGAAGACAATCTTACTCGGTCACGAGTGATCGCCTGATGATGATGTGTCATCTGCAAATTTGATAACCATTCCCTGCACCTCCTCATCCAAGTCATTAATAAAAATTTTGAAGAGCACTGGGCCCAGGACCGAGCCCTGTGGTACCCCGCTCGTTACCTCTCCCCAGTTTGAGAAGGAACCACTGATAAGCACTCTTTGAGTCCGATTCTGTAGCCAGTTGTGGATCCACCTAATAGTTGTTCCATCCAGCCCACTTTTAGCTAGCTTGCTAATCGGGATATCATGAAGCACTTTGTCGAAAGCTTTGCTGAAGTCCAGATATATTATGTCCACAGCATGCCCACAGTCCACAAGGGAGGTTACCCGATCAAAAAATGAGATCAGATTAGTCTGGCATGATTTGTTCTTGACAAATCCATGCTGGCTTCTAGTAATCACTGCATTGTTTTCAAGGTGCTTGCAGACTGACTTCTTTATAATCTGATCCAAAATTTCCCCAGGGATTGATGTCAGACTGACTGGCCTATAGTTCCCAGGTTCCTCCTTCCTGCCCTTTTTGAAGATGGGAACAACATTTGCCCTCCTCCAGTCATCTGGCACTTCACCTGTCCTCCATGATTTCTCAAAGATAATAGACAGTGGTTCTGAGAGTTCTTCTGCCAGTTCCTTTATTACTCTAGGATGCAGTTCGTCAGGCCCTGGATATTTAAACTCATTCAAAGTAATCAGGTGTTCCTTGACCATTTGCCTATCAAAGCTGCAATCCTGCCCCTACAGTCTGCACTTCAGGTTTGCCAGGGGGGACATAAACTCTCTTTTGGGAGAAGACCGAGCCGAAGTAGGAATTGAACACTTCCACCTTTTCTTTGTCTTCTGTTATCAATTTTCCATCCTCATTGTGCAGTTGAAGCACCATTTCTTTCCTCTGTCTTTTACTATGCATGTATCTGAAGAAAGCTTTTTTTTGTTGTTTTTAGCATCTCTGGCTAGCCTCAGCTCATTCTCAGCTTTAGCCTTCCTGACACTATTCTTGCAGTTCTGTGCTACCTGCCTGTACTCTTCCCTTGTAGCCTGGCCTTCCTTCCACATCCTATATGTGTCCTTTTTTGTTTTCAGGTCATCTCTGAGTTTTTTGTTGGCTCCTTCTGTTGCCCTCTGCCTTTTTTCTTCTGTTGCCCTCTCCCACCCATCCTGGGCTCCTTCTCTCATTAGAGTCGCTTGCCATGGGTCCTTACTCATCATTGTTCTGAGTTTGTTAAAATTGGCTTTCCTAAAATCCAGGGTACACATTTGGCTTTGGCTACACAGCTTTTGCTTCCTTTAGAATCAAGAATTCAAGTATAACATGGTCACTTTCCCCTAGAGTTCCCGAAACTGCTACTTTATCCACTAACTTGTCTCTGTTGGTTAGAATCAGGTCAAGGATAGCTGATCCTCTAGTTCCTTCTTCCACTTTCCGTAGGAGGAAGTTATCAGCAACACAGGTCAGGAATTTCTTGGAAGGGCCATGTTTGGCAGAATTTGTCTCCCAACAGATATCAGGAAAATTGAAGTCCCCCATCACTACTACATCATGCCTCCTTGAAACAAAGGCAATTTGCTTTTCAAAAGTTTCATCCTCGTCCTTGATTGGGTGGTCGGTAGTAGACTCCAACTGCCATGTTCGTTTTATTCTTTGCCCCATTTATTTTAATCCAGATGCTCTCGATGGGGCTGCCAAGCTCATCTTCCTGTATCTCTGTGCAGAGATACATATTTTTAACATATACAGCGCAACTCCACCTCCCTTTCTGTGCTTCTGTTCTTTTTGAACAAGTTATATCCTTCAATTGCTGTATTCCAGCCATGGGAGTCATCCCACCAAGTTTCAGTTATACCTGTCAAGTCGTATTTGTCCTCATGTATTAAGAGTTCAATTTCGTTCTGTTTGCTGCCCATACTCTGGGCATTAGTATAGAGACATCGAAGACTATGTGCTTTATAGTCTGACTTTCTTCCTACATTTTGTAGTAGACTATCATTGGGCACCGTTAGAGCTGTTCTCTCTGTTGTAGCACAGAGGCCTTCTTCCATTGTTACCCCCGAGTTTATGTTTCCCTCCCCTGTTGGATTCAGTTTAAAGCCCTACTGATGAAGTTCCTCATGCTGTGGCCAAACACATTCTTCCCAGTCCTTGTGAGGTGCAACCCATCCTTTGCCAGCAGTCCATCTTCCAGGAAGTGTAGCCCGTGGTCCCAGAATCCATATCTCTCACATCAGCAACACCTTCGTAGCCAGTCATTCACTCGGAGTATTTTTCTTTCCCTTTCTATTCCTCTTCCAAGTACTGATGGCTGAGAAAACTATCTGGGCCCCAAAGTTCTTGAGTTCCTTTCCCAACTCTTCAAAGTCTGACGTGATTTCTTCATAACTCCACTTGGAAGTATCATTTGTACCCACATGGATGAGAAGAAAGGGATATGTGTTGGTGGGTGCTGTTCTGTCACATCTTTAATCCATGCCCCGGGGAGACAGCACACCTGGAGAGCCCATGGGTCTTCGTGACATACTTCGGCTTCAATTCCCCGCAGGAGGGAGTCTCCCACAACTAGTACTCTTCTCTTTCTCTTTCTGTAGGCCTTGGTTTGATTGCCTCCACTTGACTGACCTTCAGCCTCTTGCTCGCTGTCAGTCCCAAAAGATTATCAACTATTCCCTAAGACATATATTTGTAAGATAGTGCAAACTCAGTGGCAAATAGCCCATGTTTTACTGCAAGGTGACTTTATAATATTTGCGGAAGTATTTGGGTGTGTGACAAGTGATCAGAATTTGCCAGGTCACAAAAACATAATATCTATTTATTTATTAGAAAAGTATAAGAAGAGCCATGCTAGATCAGACCTACTGCTACCTGTGGTTTTACATGGGATTGATGGGCTGGATCCAGACTTAGTCATACTTAGCATTTATTTTACTGGGTCTACTCTATTTAAATTAGTCATGACAAATAGAAGTCCCATTGGTTTAATTGAGTCTACTCTATGTATGACTGGGCTTGGATCCAAACCATTGTTACAATCTCTCTGTCCTATGTGTGTTTGCGTGTGTGCATATTTTCTGCCAAGTAAAGAACACTTCAGGCATCAGATAAAATGGGTTCTAGTCTGTGAAAGCTGATGCCATAATAAAATTATTAGTCTTTAAGATGTGAAAAGAAAACATTTGTTTACACTAGCCATATTTTCTAATTTGGTCATCCTAAATTATTGTTGAGGCTTCAATTATACTTTTCTTAGCTATTGCTTTGTCATCTGCTGTGTTCTTCTGTGTTCATTTACATTCCCCAGGGGACTATTGATTCATGTACTGATATAATTATGATATAGGTGACAGTCAACCCATTAACCTCTCTATGCCTTTTATAGTCTGGACTAATAGAAATAGAAACTGGGTTGATCACACATAATTCTGATTATTATTGGCCCTGCTGGTAGCATCAATAAAAAAATAACAACATAGTGTGCATTTTACTTCACCCTGGTCCTGTGATATGGTAATTCAAATGTCTTACCAATTTTGGAAGCCGGATACCAATCTGAAAGCCAGTCGCAGAGTAGCCACGTGTGACTTCATCTCCCATATGGACAGTAGTAGCATGAGCCGATAGTGGTGTTGCTAACTTTTGTAGATTGTTGGAGATGAGTGTATTCATCCAGATTTTCCATGACTTCATCAGTCCTTGGAATCAGTCCTTCATTTTTATGACTTCATCAGTCCTTGGATCCCTGGATGTCATGACTGCTATAAATAACTGAGATCATATAGAACAGTGCCTGGCAACCTGGTGCCCTCCTACAAATGAACTACAAATACCATAAGCCCCAGCCAGCATGGTCAATGGTCACAGATTACGTATGGTCAATGGTCATTATGGGTGTTGTGGTCCAAAGCATCTGGTATACAACTATTCTGTATATACTCTCTATTAATTCTGCACAATGCTTTGTAAACCTCCACAAAGGGTCAATGGAACGTAGCAGTAAAGCAATGGAGGCACCATGGCCCAGTAGTAAAGCTCTTGCTTTACTACAGGGATGATCCCTGGCCTTTCCAGTGGAAAGGATCTCATGTAGTTGGGCTGGGAAAGACCTCAGTCACTCAAGACCTTGGTGAACCATTGCCAGTCGCTGCCTAAGGTGAAGGACAAGATGGCGCCCCTCTCTATTCCTTGTAGAGAAGTCGACCAGACAGGCAACTGAATGTAACTTTAACACTGGCAAAGGGCCAGTGCGCCTGACCTGAGGGTTGCTGGCTAGCATGGGAGGTTGTGTGGCACACACAGCTCTGTGCCCCAACACTTCACTGATCCCCAGCCCCCAGCACCTGCTGCCTGAGGTGGCTGCTTCATTCTACCTAATGGTAAGGCTAGCCTTGCAGTTGGAACATGTAGAACTGTGCTTAGTAGAAGGCAGCTTCAAACTTACATTTGCTCGACTTCTAGATCAAGTCCTCTGTCTTCCTACCAATATAAAACTGCATACCAAATCAAAGGATATGCACAGACACACACACACACTTTCCCAATGCAGACTTTTCGCACATCTTCCATATGCTTTGTTCATAGGTTGTGTGTGAAATTACTTTTGGGGCTAGTGGGAATTGTGAGATAAGGGGAAGTTCAGTTTGACGGGGAGAAGACTTCAGATGTGGACTAGTGCCATATTGTGGCTAGGGGGACGCTGGGCTTTATGGGACAGAAGTACTGCATGCCGGGGAGCCCATGAGATTGGGTGGCCAAGGAGGTACAAGAGGGAGATGGGGCAATGCCAGGCCCTCACAGGGGCATGGGACAGGAAGATCCTTCTTGGAACAGGGTATCATGATGAGGTGAGTGGGGCTGAATTTCACCAGTTGATTATAATTAGCCAGCCAGATCTCTAGTTTCTCATGCATGTTTTCTATTTCTGAATATACTACTTAGTCCTTGTTCTTTGGTCTAGAAAGGGACAGAAATGTAAATATAATGAGAGACAAATCTTCCTTGAGTGTGAACACGGTTATGAACATTTAAATTTAAAAAAGAAAGAAAGAAAAGAAGTTCAACATCCCAACTCTGAGCTGATTTGTGCGCAGCAGGGAAGCCATCTATCCTCAGGAGTGTATTCTTAAATAAGGAGAGAGTTGGAAATAAAAGGCAAACAGCTCCTTGAAGTGCAAAGAACACGAGCAGATGTCCTTTGGTCGTGTGTTTTATTGATTTATAAACACTCAGTCAGGCTACCTCATCTCTGCAGAGTAATTTAGATATGGGAAAATATCTGTGAAATATATTGATTGCTTTATTGATTGAAAAGCCAATTGCTGTTGCACTCCTGTTTTACCATTTAAGTCCTGACACATTTTGACATATGAGCCAGCTGTGACTACTGCCTCAATTCTACAGTGAGATAATGTGACGCCTGTCAGGCCTTCTTCTCCGCCAGCCCCAAGAATTTACAGTGGAGGTGGGTTCTGATCTTCAGCTGTTGTTGTTGTTTTTTTTAAACTGGTGGAATAATTAGGATTCATTAAAGCTCTGAGCCTGTTTGGTACGTGTACATCTGTATATCTGTACATCTTTTAATGTATATATTTCTCCACTGTTAACTGGATTGATATGTCACAAACAAAAGAAATGTAGAAACCAGGCAGTTATTATTCAAAATCTATCCGCCTGGGAATGATTGTTACTGCTCAGATATTCCTCCCAACCCCCACATCCCACCGTCTTCCAGAAGGGATTTGGCTTTTTCAAACATTCCGTTGGGGAATTCTCACTTGTTACCAAATCAGTTTGTACTCAGCAGCTATAAATCAAGAGAGGACGAAGGTGTGTGTGTGTGTGTGTGTGTGTGTAATCCACTACTCCTCTTTAGGGCTCTGTGTTATTTATTTTGAAAATATAAGCTGTGGTAAATTTATTGATTTTGTTTTATAGAGAGAGCATGCAAAAGCAATTACAAACTATTCTTGGTTTGAAAGAGAAAACCTCCTGAATTAACATTATAAAGAGGTTTTTGCCTGAGAGGTTGTAAACAGTAATAAATTAAAGGTGGTTAGAAAATGGGGCGGGGGGAGTTGGGGGGAAGGAAAGAAACGGTGGTGTGTGTGTGTTTAAAAAAAAACCCCACCACTTTTTAACATAGTACTCTTTAAAAACATTGATTTTTGCTTGCTGCTGCTCATAAAATTATAAGACTTTCAGATAGTTAACATACATTATAGCATTGATTCCAGGATGTATTGGACTGCATGCATCCGTTCACACACCACACACAGCATGGAAATCTGGACTGTAACCTTGTAGTTTTTAAAAAGCAAATTGCTCATGTTTGTAGTTTTGGAAAGTGTGAAGATGTTTGGGCAGTATGTGCTGAAGGCTCCAGGAGAATGGAACCTCTGAGTAAGATTTGTGATGGCTTGGTTGGGGTTATCATGCACACACTCGCTCCCTGCCTCTCCCAGCCAGCCCCCATTGCATAAACATCCCATTCTTATAAGCAGCACCGGTGCAAGGCAGTTTGGTGCCCTAGGCAAGATCAGATATTTAGCGCCCCCCCTTCCCACTTGAGCAACCCTCCCTCCAGCCCTATGCCCATTATGCATGATCCGCATTCACACACACACACACATACACACGCACACACACACCCTTCCTCTCCAGTCCTAAACATGTTGTTTCCAGCTCCATCGAGATCAAGGGGGTTTACTTCTGTGTAAGTTCTTTCCACGGGCTTCATTCAGTGTCCCCCATCGGCTGCCACCGCTGCCACTCCTCCTCTCACCTGCGTTTCTTTGCTGCCGTCCCCCTGTCGCTTCTCTTCCAGCTCTTTGCCAGCTTCGCAGCCTCACATCAAACTTTGTTTCCCCGCCTAGCCGCCTCTCTTTTCTCCTCATCTGCCGCATCATGGGGGAGACGGGACATTATTAACTGCCTTCTCTTTCTCCTTTGTCTCGATCGATTTGTTTCAAAAGTGGGCTCACTTTCCAACTCTTTAGCGCTGTATTTTTTTCCCCAAAGGCATTTCTGGCACCCCCTTTAGCCCAGCGCCCTAGGCAGCTGCCTAGTTGGCCTAATGGTAGCACCGGCCCTGCTTATAAGCCCTTCTGTTCCTGTGGTGTGAGGCCAAGTAGCCAATGCAAATGTGCAGAAATAACACATCACAGTCCTTCCTGGACTGTACCAAGTCAGACTGCAAGCCGAGGGTTACTTATACGAATGCCCTCTCGTTTCAGATATCCCTGCTGTTGGAAAGCTAGCATGTTATGGAGAAGGCTTTTAGTCTAGCTTTCTCTCCTGAAATGCTGGGTTTCTGTGTACAGGGGAGAGTTTAAAAAATAAACAAACAAGGTGGAGCAGTCAAACATCCAATCTGAACTGGTACAATCCAGGAAGTGCTTCAACAGTACAAACAGTGGTGCATTGTGGCCAATGGCTTCATTCGCTCTCTTTAAGTTGGAAACGCAAACAGAAAAGAACGTAGAAAGTTGCCTTATAACCAGGTCAGACTATTTGTTCATCTAATCCAGTATTGTCTGTGCCAGGGGTGGGCAGAAGCCGGTAGATAAGGATCTACCGGTAGATCTCTGAGAGATTTGCAGTAGATCACCAAGGAGTTCTGACTCTCAAGTGTTGAACATCAACACTTCTTTCCCCACTTTTGGTACTGCATCAGCATGCGAGCTCCACCAACCTGCACCATTCCAGAAAGTAAACGTGTGTATCCATTTGTTTCAGGTTGCCCCAGCAGGAAGTGCTAAATCTCCAGTGTGCAAACTGTAGGGCTCGCTTGCACAACAGAATCAGTAGGGTTGGCCACTTGCAGATGGTCACCACTGAATGCAGCCCTATGCCTGGTAAAAAGGGACAGTTGGAGCATACAGACAGCTGTTAGAGCAACAAAGGCATGGGTCAACTCATAGGTAGGCATGTAATCCGAGCGGAGAGCTTACCTGCTCAGGGGGGTGCTCCAGAGCACCCCCCGCCCACTCACGCCACACTCATGCCGCTCACAGCATCAGGGAATCGGAAGTGATGCGACGGGTTCCCCGTCGCGTCACTTCCGGTTCCCTGGTGCTGCATTTTTAGCGTAAAAACCAGGGCAAACCAGCTTAAATGGCCGCAAATAACAAATCATGGCCATTTCAAGCTGAGTTGCCCTGGTTTTTACGCTAAAAACGCACTGCCAGGGAACTGGAAAAAGACACGCCAGGGACCTGAAGCTCCTTTCCCCGGCGCATTTTGGATCAAGCAGTGGCCAGGTAAGTCGATTTCGGCCTGCTTTCAGCCCCCCCCCCCGAAACTCGCGGTTACAGGAGGATTCCTCTAGCACAGGGCTCTCCAACCTTGGGTCCCCAGATGTTGCCGGCCTACAGCTCCCAGCATACCCAGCAGCCAGCATGGCTAATGGCAAGGGATTCTGGGAGCTGTAGTCCAGGCCAGCAACATCTGGGGACCCAAGGTTGGAGAGCCCTGCTCTAGCAATACTGTAAGGCTCAGATGCTTTATAAGGTACTACAGGACCAGGACAACGTGGGGCATCTTTGCTGTTCCCAGGCACTCCATCCTCCCCCCCCTCCCCACCATCTGGATTTGGGTCTGAAAGACTGAGGAAATGTGTAGCTGCATAGATGGTAAGTTGTAAGCAAGCACAATTTGTGATACTGTACAGTATCGTTACTGATCACAGGGTACATCTATTTAGGCATCAGCCTTAGTTTTCCATTTCCTGGCTTTGTGGCGCTTGAGTCAACATTAGATAGCCTTCACTATGGTCTTAACCTGACAGGTTTTTTTGTATCATTAAATATATAGCCATCATGACTAGCAGTCAATGGTAGCTTTATCCTCCGTGAATTTGTCTAATCCCCTTTTAAAACCATCCAGTTTGGTGGCCATTCCTACACCTTGCAGAAGGAAACTCCATAGTTTAACTGTGCACTGTGTGAAGAAGTACTTTTTGTGTGTTCTGAATTTCCCACCATTCAGCTTCATTAGATGACCCCGGGATCTAGTATTATGAGAGAGGGAGAAAAACATATCTAGGCCTACTTTCTCCACAACACACATACTTCCAGACACCTCTATCATGCCCCCCCCACCCTTGGTTTTTGTAAACTAAGAACCCCCAAGCATCATAACCTTTCCTCACAGGGCAGTTGCTCCATCCCCCTGATCATTTTGGTTGTCCTTTTCAGCACCTTTCCAGCTCTACAATATCCTTTTTGAGGTGCCATGAACAGAACTATCCACAATATTCTAAGTGTGATTGTACATAGATTTGTATAAATGCATTATGATATTGACAGTTTTATTTTCATTCCCTTTCCTAATGATTCCTAACATGGAATTCTTTTTCATAGCTGTCTCACAATGGGTTCTTCACATTTCCAGGGATAGTGTTTTTCTCTTTTGCACCCTTGTATATGCAGTTAGCAACTGTGCTGGCTTGTACACCCAGATAGAACTTCACTCCCATGAAGCACCAAGTGCTGGGTTCTAGCTATTTCAATTTCAGTGGTGCCTCCCAATCACACTGTGAGCTGAGCTATCTGCCTGGGACACCCAAGGACCCTCCCAACATGGGTACAGAACCACAATATTAAGGTCGCTGTCCTTCTATAGCCCTTTTGGAATCTTAGGAAGCCATGCCTTCCACTGGAAGGCAGTATGGCTGTTATGAATTATTGACTGTGGTTGGTTTCTCCTGCAGCCCCCAACACATAGCTATCCTTCCTTTGTTGCCTCTGCTCCCTATGTTCCCATACCTCTCTCTGTGTTTGTTATTCGGGTGAGTCAGGGTCCAAAGAGAAATTTTGTTTTAATGCTCTCCAATTCAAATTTATTTATTTATTTATTATATTTGTACCCCACCTTTTTTCCTGCAAGGAACCCAAGGTGGCTTACATAATCCTCCTCCTCCTCTCCATTTTATCCTCACAACAACCCTGTGAGGTAGGTTAGGCTGAGAGTCAGTGACTGGCCCAAAGTCACCCAGTGAGTTTCAATTTTTGTTCTCCTCATTTGGACAAGTCTTTCATTTTCTATAGGGAGCCTTCTTACCTCTAAGAGCTTCCTTGACTTCTTAATGACAGTGGCATCCCCTCATTTTATAGAAGTTTCCTCTTTTGAAGTCAAATGTAACTGTGTTGGACTTCCTGC